>JASWHV010000002.1:88179334-89399925 GCA_030760725.1 Neostapfia colusana | reverse complement strand
GATAAAGCCATCATCATACTTTTTGATTCTGGTGCAACCCACAGCTTTATAAGTGCATCCTATGTGGCTAAGCATCAAATGCAAGTCTTCCCAACCGACTGCACCTATATGAGCTGCTCACCGGGAGGGAAGATTTCAGCAAATATGATGATCCCAAAGGCACCTCTGTGCTTAGGTGGGAAACTATATCCCACCACCTTCATAATCCTTATGGGGCAAAAGATTGATGCAATCTTAGGGACGTCATGGCTACAATACCATGGCGCTGCCCTGGAGACTCGGACACGGACGGTTCATTTAAACTCTCCATTTCACCGTCCACATTCCATGGTGTTAGACACGCCAGTCCGGGAAATTTCAGCAATTAATAATGCTGTATCTCTCAAGTTAGAGGACATCCGCGTAGTCCAGGAGTACCCCGACGTGTTCCCGGATGATCTTCCGGTCATGCCACCTGAGCGGGATGTCGAGTTCAAGATTGAGCTTGCACCCGGGACTACGCCCATATCACGGAGACCATATAAAATGGCTCCGAATGAGCTGGCTAAACTGAAAGAACAGCTCAATGATCTGTTGATCAAGGGTTTCATCAGGCCGAGTTCATCGCCTTGGGGATGCTCGGCGCTGTTCGTAAAGAAGACGGATGAAACCTTGAGGCTGTGTGTGGATTACCGGCCGCTCAACGCCGTCACCATCAAGAATAAGTACCCACTGCCCCGCATCGACATATTGTTTGATCAACTTGTGGGTGCAAGTGTGTTCTCCAAGATGGACCTTCGCTCTGGATATCACCAGATAAAGATCCGAGCGGAGGATATCCCGAAGACGGCCTTCTCGACGAGATATGGACTATATGAATATCTCATCATGTCTTTTGGTCTCACAAACGCTCCAGCCCATTTCATGTATCTCATGAACTCGGTGTTCATGCCAGAGCTGGACAAGTTCGTGGTAGTGTTCATCGACGATATCTTGGTTTACTCCAAGACAGAAGCCGAACATGCCGAACACTTGAGGATCGTTATTCAACGATAGCGAGACCACAAGCTCTACGCCAAGTTCAGCAAATGCGATTTTTGGATCAGCCAAGTGCCATTCTTGGGACATATTATCTCCGCGGAAGGCATTGCGGTTGACCCAAGAAAGATAGAGCAAGTGCTGAAATGGAAAGCACCCACTTCAGTCCATGAAGTCAGAAGCTTTCTCGGGTTAGCGGGATACTATCGGAGATTTATTCCAAGCTTCTCCAAGCTCGCTAAACCGATGACAGAATTGCTGAAGAAGGGGACGAAGTATGTTTGGAACACAGCGTGTGAAGGAGCATTCCAAACATTGGTGAAGTATCTCACCACAGCCCTGGTCTTAGCTCAGCCGGATACAACAAAGCCCTTCGACGTGTATTGTGACGCGTCCGGTATTGGGCTCGGCTGCGTGTTGATGCAGGAAGGACGTGTGGTCGCATATGGCTCATGCCAACTTCGGAACCATGAGCAGCATTATCCCACTCATGATCTTGAGCTTGCTGCAGTGGTTTTGGCGCTGAAAATGTGGAGGCACTATCTCCTGGGGAATCTGGTGCATCTCTACACCGACCACAAGAGCTTGAAATACATTTTCACCCAGAAGGAGCTGAACATGAGGCAAAGGAGGTGGTTAGAACTGATCAAGGATTATGAGATCGAGATTCATTACCACCCCGGCAAGGCGAATGTGGTTGCCGACGCGCTAAGTCGGAAATCACATGTCCATCACCTCACCATTACACCGGTGGAGGAGGAAGAGCCAAGTTTATACTTGGTTCCTTATGGATCGCTGTACAACCTTGCCCTCATCCCTACTATTAGGGAGGACATCATTGCAGCTCAGAAGACTGACAAAGGCATGGCACATCTCCGGAGACGGATAGACAATGGAGTGATCAAATGTTTCCGGAAGGATGATGAGGGGACGCTATGGTTCAATGACCGCATAGTCGTACCCCGGGATATGGAGCTGAGGAAGAAAATTCTCGATGAAGCTCACTTGTCCAAGTACTCCATTCATCCGGGCAGCAACAAAATGTACCAAGATTTGAAAAAGAAATTTTGGTGGACACGGATGAAGCGGGAGGTAGCGAAGTATGTATCCGAGTGTGATACGTGTAGACGAGTGAAGGCGGATCATATGAGGAAATAAGGGCTGTTGCAACCCCTGAAGATTCCGGCATGGAAATGGGAAGATGTGAGCATGGATTTCATCGTGGGATTACCCTTAACATCCAACAAACATGATTCCATTTGGGTGATCGTTGACCGACTAACCAAGTCAGCTCACTTCATCCCCGTGCATACACATTTCCATGCCAACAGATATGCGGAGTTGTATATCGCCAGGGTTCTATGCTTGCACGGTGTACCCAAGACTATAGTCTGAGACCGAGGTGCATTGTTTGTATCTCGCTTTTGGGAGCAGTTGCATGCTGCCTTGGGTACTAAACTGATTAGAAGCTCCGCCTACCACCCTCAGACAGATGGCCAGACAGAGAGGGTGAATCAGGTTCTGGAAGACATGTTGAGAGCATGTGCCATCCACCATGGTAGGAACTGGGATGATCACCTACCATTGGCGGAAATCTCGTACAACAATGGCTATCAGGCGAGTATCAAAATGGCACCCTATGAAGATCTCTACAGTCGCAAATGCCGCACCCCATTAAACTGGTGCGAGTCCGGTGAAAGGGTCACATTCGGGGTTGACGTGGTGAACGACGCCGAAGAGCACGTTCGGACGATTGAAGCCAACTTGAGGGCCGCTCAATCCTGGCAGAAGAGCTACGCTGATAAGAGGCATAGGCCGTTGCACTTTGACGTCGGTGAACACGTGTACCTCCGTGTGTCTCTGATGAAGGGCATGCACCGGTTCGGCGTCAAGGGGAAGCTCGCTCCCCGTTTCATAGGACCCTATGCTATCACCGAGAAGTGTAGACCAGCGGCGTATAGATTGGAGCTACCGGCATCTCTCGCTGGTGTCTATGACATTTTCCATGTCTCCCAGCTTAGAAAATGCCTGAAACATACCGCTGCTGTTACTACCGAAGACATCGGCGAGTTGCAACCGGATTTGACATATGCTGAATATCCGGTGGCAATTCTTGATGAGAAAGACCGAGCCACGCGTAGCAGAACGTTGTGGTTCTACAAAATACTCTGGAGAAACCACACCGCCAAAGAAGTGACGTGGGAGAGCGAGGAGTTTCTTCACTCCAATTACCCGGAGTTCATGGCATCTCAGCACGGGTAAGTCCCTATTACATCGCTATCTCTTCTTTCGTAATCTCGGGACAAGATTCTTTTAAGGTGGGCGGGATGTAAAAGCCCAAGAAAAGGGACTTGCAAAAACTTTTCTTCACCTCACAACACCACAGTTTTTATTGTGGATATCTTAGGAAATATTGTGAAGAGCAAGTAACCTCCATCAAAAGAGGGATTAGAGGGGAAAGCCTTCATTTTCACAAAGTGGGATTTTTACACATGAACATGAGAGGTTGAGCTCACCCCTAGAACTTAAAAAGTCTTGGGAAGATTCAGGCCAAATTTCATGTAAATCCAACACTTTTTGAGGCACTTTAGGAGGTATTTGAAAAAAGGCCAATTTGAATGTAAATTCAAATTGCAGCAACTTTCATCACTCAAATTCAAAAGTTAGGAATATATTCAAACTCAGCACATTTTTCTGAGTAAGCCCACCAATTTTCATCCTCATTGGAGTTCATCTTGTCAAGAGCTAAATTTGCAAGAATTCAAAACTGAATTTGAATTTCAGTTTAAACATGCAGCAAATTTAGCCAAACACAGTTCAAATTTGAGAATTTGAATTCAAACTAAGACTTGGTGACTAAGTCTCACATTAAATTGTGAGTAGCTGAGGATATTTTGGCACAACAGAATTGAGAAAATTTGGAAAAAGAATTGGAGGGGAGGTCCCACCTGTCAGTAGTCTTAACAGAGAAGTTTTCCACTGATTTTTCCCTCTCTCGGCCGAGCCAGCGCGCCAGCTGCGGCCAGCACCGGTGTCCGACCGCCTCACCTTGCCACCTCCTGCTCGGCGACCGAGCGTATGCGTGCACGACGCGGTTAAAAACCCCAGCCACGTGAGCCGGCCTCATCTCCTCCGCTCTGCCCGCTCTCACCCAAAACGAAAAACGGCACCAGCCGCTCCCCTCGGCTCCTCGTCGCGCCGTTGATCCAGGTGACCTCGCGACCGGAGCTCAACAGCAAAGATACGCGCCGGGGACTGCTCGAACTCACGGTGAAGACCCTACCCTTTTTCATGGTCTGTAGGGGGAGTATTTCCCCGTATAGTCCTCGGTGTTCAACAAAAACGAGTGAGCAGAGAATCTGAAATTTGCGGCGATCAGTCCTACACTGCGTAAACCCAGCCAAGCACATGTTTTACACGTCCCCACGGCCATCTAGGATCCAAAACCATCGAAAACCGCCGAGTCTTTGCGCTGATATCCGAGTTTTTCGAGCAACAGCCGATATCGGGCCTAGGTCGACGGTGAGGTCCTAGTTCCGGCCATTTCCATGGCCAACCGAGCTCATATTCGTGCGCAGCATGCCACGGCGGAGCTGTAGGAGCAAACCGCCTGAGAAATAAGGCCCGGAGCAGCCCGGGCGACGTCGCCAGAGTAGAGAGAAGCTCTGTCACCGTCGCGGGCATAGTTCCGTCCATTGCCAAGCTCCGGTGAGGGTACCAACGTGTTCTCCGAGTCGAGTTAGGCACAGGCGGCAAGTTTCATCGAAGGTCGGGCGGTGAAACGCCTGGCGGCGAGCGTTCCGGCAAAGCGCCGCCGCGGGAGCCGCGGGAGAGCGCGAGGTAGATGAAGGGGGGCCGGGTCCACCGGTCAGCATTTGATCTCGCGCGGTGATTTGTTTGTGGCCGGGATACGGAGCGGCAGCGCGGGTAAAACCCCGTGGGCCGCGGTGTGGCCGCATTCTGAGTGGGCCGGCTCGAGGAGTGGGCCCCACCCGCAGAATTTAAACATTTTGTGAATTTCCAGTTTTAGTTCAAACTTCAAATGAGTAGAACTTTGGCTAGGAAACTCCAAATTCGATGAACCAAATTTTGCTGAACTCAGAATTCTGAGTACTTTTCAGCAATACCAATTTCAGCTCATAAAAGTGAATAGTTTCCCAGAATTAAATCCCTAAAGTTTAAAATGTGGGAAATTTTATCTGGAGAACCACTTTATGGAAAATTCTGAAATTTGGCTGAGAGGTTCACTGGAAAATCTCTGAATCACAGTAAAATTTTCAGAAGCATCAAAGTTCATTTAGTCCCCCTAATTGGGTGATTAAGAGAACTGCCCTGAGAAAATGGAAAAATGTACAAAAACATTTTTCAGATTTTCTCAAATCTTAATTAGGACATAACTTTCAGTAGAATTCTTCAAATGACATGAAACCAATTCCATTAGAACCATCTTAAATTCTAGTTTCCAGAAAGTATTGGTTCGAGCCATGAAAACCCCTGGAATTGCTTAGAGGCTCAATTATTGACCAAATAGGCTTTTATTTGTACAAAGCTCAAATAATCTTTGTTTCAAATGAAACTTGGTCAAGACTATGGTTAGGATCCAACCAAGCCACCATAAAAATTGCAGAACCAAACGGGAGGGTTAGCTAGAGTTATTAGTAAGTAAGTATTTAAGTTACACTTTGCATTTAAATTTACATGTAGTATTACATTAACGTGTAGTCGCTGAAGGAGAAGAGACTCCGGAAGTGCTGGACTTCCTTCTTCCGGACGAAGGCTTAACCCCTGACCAGCAGCAACAAGGCAAGCCCCGGTTTGCATTAAACTATTTTTCAAGTTTTGCTTTATGAACACTTAGTATGAAGTATGAATGTGCATTAGGTGTAGGATGAATGGAACCCCACTTGCATAACCAGAAATTTTCCATAAGAGTGAGGGTAGTGTCTAAGACCTCGCGTAGACAAGCTATGCTTAATGTTTCATAGGACTTTGGTACAAGTCGAGTAGTTGGAATCTACTTGCGAGATAGGCTTGGGACACACGGGTTCGGTTGAGTGATGTGAGATCACTTTAGTAATGAAAATGAGACTAGGCAGGGGCTAGGGCGCAACAAGAGGAAGTCTTGTGTGCGCAGCCCTGTCCGTGTCGATTGAGGACCGATCTGTGTGTGGCCCATGCTGATCAAGTTTGAACATACCGAAGGCATATCGGATATATGGGCCCTGATAAACCGATGTAGCCTAAACCTCCTGGCGTCAAGGCATAGCACACCGATTTATAGGTGTAGGTTGAGGGCAGCAAGGTGGAAATCTGCCAACAGGCATACAGAGATGCTCCGTGTGGGGAACCTCCTGCTCGTTTCGGTGCGACCGTTCGACGTTTGGGCTGTTGGGTGAAAGGTTGTACCATACGACATCGAGTGAGCGTGCTGTGCAGCTCCACGGGTGGGCGTACGTGACATGCTCTTTGGGTTTCCCTGCAGGTATATATTGAGTCGATTCACCGTCCCTCGCGGTGAAGAGTACCACTTGGTCACTGAGTCGTGACGTAGGCTAATGTATGAAATATGATGATTCAATATTTCTGATTGATATAATTGTATTGCTACATGTGTGCCACCAAATATTGTCTACTAAATTTCAGTTTCCCGAACTGTTAACTTGTTGCTAAAAGATGAACTAAGGATGAACTTGTAGGCGTGTCCATTTGCTGCAACATTACTATCCTATGTCATTGTACACCTCATGTAGAGTTTCATGCTTAGGTGAGTCAGTTAAGCCTTGTTGAGCCATCGTGCTCACGGTTGCTGCTTAAGTGTTTTTCAGGTGAGGAGCCACCCGCAGACTCGGAGTACGAGTCCACCGGTGAGGGTTACCCTCCGTCGGGGACCACGGCTGAGTGGGAGCCGTACACGCCGCGCTGAGCTGAGACGTGCAGCTAGTGTGGGTTGCCCTAGGGCTGGGCAACCAACTTTTTCTAGATAGGTGGGCCTGAGTTGTACAGAGTAGACTTCCGCTGTGTAAAATAAATACTAGTTTGTAACTGAAGTTTGTACCTGGTTGTACAGTTCAGTTTGTTGTCCCATGTAATATATTGTGTCCTTATGACTTGTGCTGCCGGGTGTCGCATCGCACGGCACCACCATCTGCGATCCTGGATGAGCGGATCCCACTCACTTCCTCTCTCAAATATCTCCCATTTTTGGCACATTGTAAACTTCACTCAAGTGGAGGTCAAATTTGAACACCATTTGGCCAATTGACAAGTTCACCTCAGTTTAAAATTTGAATTCAAATTTTAATGAAATTCACAAGTATCTTTGAGATACATATCAAAGCACCTCCAACTTTTCTCAAAATTTGTCTTCCTCATAATTTGGACCTGAATAATTCAAATATGCCATCTGATTTATTTAGTTGGCCATTGCAAATACAACTTCTTAAACAACAGTTTGAATTTCCTTTTTGGAAATGGCCTTCTTTTCTTTGAAGTGAACCCTTTAGTTCAAACTGAATTTAAAGTCCTCTTGCACATGCCAACAATTATATGATTAAACAAAAGTTTTTTGGAAGTCCCATTTCTTTGATTTAACTCAACTTTATTCACAGCTCAAGTTTTCCATTTACAACTTTTTGGGACTTTTACAAGGGGGCCCGTAGGTGGGAGAATTGGAGATTCTAGCCTGCTGGTGAAACCTTAGTGAGTCCATACATCTAGTAGCCCCTTTGTAAAGCCTATTTTGTGATCTCTTGGCCATACACCAACGGTTATGTACTGGTATAATGGAGGTTCTGCAGTCGCCGACGGGTGACGAAATCACAAACTTGTGGGTAAAGTGGTGCCACCTCTGCAGAGCGTAAAACTATCATGATAGCCGATCTTACGGTCACAAGCGCCTGGACAACTCACATGATTAGATGGGATGGTTATTGGGATGGTATTTGGTATGGTTATTGGTTTGGTGATGGTTTGGTCTTTGGATTTGGTTTTCGTGACTGCTGAGTCCAGGTAATGAGATTGGTTGCATGACTGTTGAGTCATGGCAATGAGATTGATCTCGGTTATGAGATGGAATTGAATATGAGATGAGATGGTAGTGAATATGAGATGGTATTCATGAGCATGTGAAAAGTTGAGAAAGATAAATGTTCGGATGAGATATGAAAAATGGTGAATCATGATGTAGGTATGTTGATGTTTAAATACATGTTGGGATTACATTCATTTAAAGTTAGTTGCTGTTTTTATCATGATTTGTGAAAGAAACATTACTTTTATGCAATGAGCCTTTTTTACCTACCTTCTTGTAAGCTACATGTCATACTTTCTGCACTTGCTGAGTACGTCATGTACTCACCCTTGCATTATCATAAATCATCAGCAACAGGAGAGGAGTACTATGAAGACCCCGTGGAGTATTCGGCGTGTAATCTACCCTCAACCTTGCCTGTGAAGTAGAGATGGAGCCGCTTCTGCTGCTTAGTTTGCTTCCGCTATAGTTTAGAAGACTTCCTCTGCTAGAATTAGACTTCCGCTGCTAAGATTAGACTTCTGCTGCAATAAAGATTGATGTAATAAAGTACTTTAATCTATCCATTCGTGGTTATATATATTCTGAATTCAGTTTGTGGATTATATGTGTATGTGTGATGAACATCCTGGGCACACATACGCATCAGTCCAGGTTCCTCACAGAACCGGGGCGTCACAAGAATTCAAATTGGGGTTTGTTTGAATATATTTTCAGCACATATGCAGTTTGAAATTCAAATAAAGTTTGAATTTGCTGAACTTAGCTCATGTCAAGATCAACTCCAAATGGAGTGAAAATTGATGTGTGAGCTCACAAAAATGTGCTGAGTAGGAATATGTCTCCCACTTTTGAATTCATGGGATGGAAATAGTTTGAATTTGAATTTGAGTTCAAACCACCCTATTTTTGGTTATACCCAAAAATACTTCAAAAAGTATTGAATTTGGGTGAAATTCGGCATGAGCATTCCTAGCAAGGTGTTGGATTTTTTTTACAAGCTCAGCCCCTAGATGATGCATGTGGGAAATGCCACTTTTGCATTTTGTGAATTTATTCTCTAATGAGCATGTTGATGGTGTTTACTTGCTCTTCAAATGTATTCATCAAGTTTTTTCAAATGAAGTGTGTGTGTGGTGATGAACACTTTGAATATGTGCCAAAAACTTAGGCCCTTACATTCCCCCCCCCCCTTAAAAGAATCTCGTCCCGAGATTATAAGGTGAAAATGAGAGAGAGGACGGTGGAAAAATCACCGTATATGCGACGTGAAAAAGTCGGGGTAGTTCGCGCGAAGAAATCCTTCGCTCTACCATGTCGCTTTGTCCACGGAGTGATTACTCCATAGAACTTTGTAGAACCACAACGTACGGTTGCATGTGGTTCGGGTCTTTTCATCAATAATCTAAACCGGTTTCTTCCGATACGTGAGATCCGGTTTCAGTTCTTCTATATCCTCCAGCTGAATGGTAGTTGATAGCTTGGGACACTTCCTCAGCTAGGAGATGTGAAAGACTTCGTGAACACCGGAAAGTGCTTCTGGTAATTTCAGCCGGTATGCTACTGATCCACATCAATCTGAAATGGACTGATGAATCGGGGTGCTAACTTTCCCCTCACCCGGAATCTGTTCATGCCCTTCATTGGAGACACACGTAGATATACATGATCCACGGAGTGATTACTCCATAGAACTTTGTAGAACCACAACGTACGGTTGAGTGTGGTTTGGGTCTTTTCATCAATAATCTAAACCGGTTTCTCCCGATACGTGAGATCCGGTTTCAGTTCTTCTATATCCTCCAGCTGAATGGTAGTTAATAGCTTGGGACACTTCCTCAGCTAGGATATGTGAAAGACTTCGTGCACACCGGAAAGTGCTTCTGGTAATTTCAGCCGGATGCTACTGACCCACATCAATCTGAAATGGACCGATGAATCGGGGTGCTAACTTTCCCCTCACCCGGAATCTGTTCACGCCCTTCATTGGAGACACACGTAGATATACGTGATCCCCGACTTCGAACTGTAATGGGTGTCTTCTCCGGTCTGCATATTGTTTCTGTCGGGATTGAGCGGCTTTTAGGTTCGCTTGAATCAGCCGAACCTTTTCCTCCGCGTTGTTGACAATTCACACCAATTCAGTGGTGTGCAGCATGTTCTCCCGTATAGCGCATCGTAAGGCACCATCTTGATGCTGGCTCGGTACCCATTGTTGTACGAGAACTCGGCCAACGGTAAGTGATAATCCCAATTCTTACCATGGTTGATAGCGCACGCTCGTAGCATATCTTCTAAAATCTGATTTACCCGTTTGGTTTGCCCATCCGTCTGCGGGTGGTACGCTGAACTACAGATCAGCCTCGTCCCCAATGCAGCTTGTAGCTGCTCCTAAAAACGGGACACAAATAAAGTGCCCCAATCCGATATGATGGTACGGGGTATGCCATACAAGCATAGGATCCGTAAGATGTACAATTCAGCATACTTCTTGACGTTGTAGTTGGTATTGACCAGGATGAAATGGGCAACTTTGGTGAGCCGGTCGACGATCACCCACACAGAATCATGCTTCTGAAAAGTGGTGGGTAAACCGATGATGAAGTCCATGCTCACGTCTTCCCACTTCCAGGCCGGAACGCCCAGTGGTTGTAGCAGTCCCGGTTTCCGCATATGATCTGCCTTCACCCTTCGACATGTATCACACTCAGACACGTACTTTGCGATCTCCCGCTTCATCCGTGTCCACCAAAACTTGCTTCTGAGTACTTGATACATTTTTTTGCTGCCGGGGTGAGCAGAAAACTTTGACACGTGAGCCTCATCAAAAATTTTCTTCCGTAACTCCGGGTTACGGGGTACGACGATCCGGTCCTTGAACCATAGGACGCCGTCTCCGTCTTTCCGGAAACATTTCAGCTCCCCACTGTCTATACGTCTCTGCAAATGCGACATGCCTTTGTCATGTTTCTGAGCTGCTGCTATCACTTCACGGATGGTGGGGATCAAAGCTAAGTTGTAGAGAGCTCCATGTGGAATCACATGCAATGGTGGCTCACTCTCTTCCAACGGGTGATGGTCAGATTGTTGACGTGTGACTTGCGGCTCAGCGCATCCGCCACTACGTTTGCCTTGCCGGCGTGATAATGGATCTCTATTTCGTAATTCTTTTCAACTCTAACCTTCTTCGCTGCCTCATGTTCAGCTCCTTCTGAGTGAATATGTGCTTGAGGCTTTTGTGGTCGGTATATAAATGTACGAGGTTACCGAGTAGGTAGTGCCTCCACATTTTAAATGCGAGCATCACGGCAGAGAGCTCCAAGTAATGAGTTGGATTATTCTGCTCATGGTTTCTGAGCTGCCGTGATCCATATGCGACCACCCTTCGGTCTTGCATCAGCACACATCCGCGCCCAATGCCAGATGCATCGCAGTACACATCGAACGGTTTTGTTGTGTCTGGCTGCACCAAAACCGGTGCTGATGTTAGGTGCTTCACTAATGCCTTGAACGCTGCTTCACATGCTGGACTCCAAACATATTTGGTAGCCTTCTTTAGCAACTCTGTCATAGGCTTGGCAATCTTTGAGAAGTTCGGAATGAACCTCCGATAATATCCCGTGAGTCCGAGGAAACTCCATACCTCATGAACAGTTCTCGGGGACTTCCAATTCAGCACTTGTGTGATTTTACTCGGGTCTACAGTGATGCCCTCCGCTGAGATGATATGCCCGAGAAAAGGCACTTGCGATATCCAGAATTCGCACTTGCTGAATTTCGCGTATAGCTTGTGATCCGGCAGCCGTTGCAAGACTATACGCAGATGCTTCGCGTGTTCTTCCTCCGACTTGGAATATACCAATATGTCGTCGATGAAGATCACGATAAACTTGTCCAGCTTCGGCATGAACACCAAATTCATCAAATACATGATGTGAGCTGGAGCGTTGGTGAGGCCGAAGGACATGACTAGGTACTCATAAAGTCCGTACCTCATCAAGAAAGCCGTCTTCGGAATATCCTCAGCCGTATTTTAATCTGATGATACCCAGATCTTAAGTCCATCTTGGAAAAGATCTTTGATTCGACCAACTGATCAAACAACATGTCGATCCGTGGCAACGGGTACTTGTTCTTGATGGTTACGGCATTTAGTGGACGATAGTCCACACAAAGCCGCAACGTCTCGTCTTTCTTCTTCACGAATAATGCCGAACAGCCCCATGGCGAGGAGCTCGGCCTAATAAAACACTTCTCCAGCAAGTCCGTTAACTGTGTCTTCAGTTCAGCCAATTCCTTGGGCGCCATCTTGTACGGCCTTCGTGATATTGGCATGGTTCCCGGTGCAAGTTCAATCTTGAACTCCACCTCTTTGTCGGGTGGCATCCCCGGTAAATCATCCAGGAACACGTCAGTGAACTCACAGACTACTGGAATATCTTCCAGTCTGATGGTTGTGGACTGATAAACACTTGGAAGTTTTATTTCTGGACTGTCAAGAAATAAAGAGAGTGACTCGTGCGCTTCTGAGTTCGAATGCACGACTTATAGGACGGTGTCTAAAACAGCACCATGGCGGGTTAACCACGACATCCCTATGATGACATCGACCTTCTGTCCCTCTAAAACTATGAGAGACATAGGGTATACTCTACCCTCTAAGCATAAGGGCGCTTTTGGAACCATCATGCTTGCTAAAATTTTCCCACCCGGTGAACAAATCAAGTATGGACTATCAGTGGGTAGTATTTGCAAGCTGTATTTAGCAATGAAAGCTTAGCTATCCATCACAGCCTTTCCCGCCCTCAAATGGAGACTAAGGTTCGCCTCCGCGGGATTGTACCTTGGGCAACCCGGATCTGTTGCCTCCATGTACCTCCCTTCCCACACGTGATTAGCCCGTCCCTCCACCGGAATGAGCGCGTATGCAGTGCCCTCCATAGCTCTCACGTGTAGTTGGCATAAACGCGACATGGTGTCACGGGCTGCCACTTGCCACATTTCTTCCGGCTGTCTACCTCTCACCGTAACGGTGACCGGAGCCCAACCGGGTGGCGTAGGTCCTGCAGGAACTTCGACATGGATCGTCCACGTTGTAAAAGTCCCAAAAATGTGTATGATAAAAGCCAAGGTTTGAGTTCATATGTGTGGCAAAGACATGAAAAATGGGACTTGCTAAAACTTTTCTTCATGCAAAGTAATACATGGATGACCATCCAAAATGAGGCTCACCTTTTTATTTAAAAGTGTTGAACCAATAAGGAGTTAAATACTCTTTGCATGTAAGTTTAAAAATCAGATTTGAGATTCAAAGTTCACACATGTGCTGACCAAGAACTTTGAATAAACATGCAGCCATATAGTTGGATTAATAGGGAAAAGTTTTATCAGAAACTTTTCATCTGTAGGGTGGGCTCAAAAAGGAGTTAAAGAGAAGGATTTGCAAACTTCAACCAAATTCAAGTTTGGCAAGCAAATTCAAACTGAATTTGAAGAATTCGAATTCCAGGCCACCTTTTTAAACTTAGAATTCTGGGAAATTAAGGAGATCAGCTTGAGAAGATATTTGGGAGGTAAATGTGGAGTGGGACCCACTTGTCATGGAGCTAAAGAAGGTGCCTTGTACACTAAGTCTCAGCCTCAGTGGGAAAATTCATCAAACAGCGCGTGAGCCACGAGCAGCTCCCACCGTGGAGCCACTGGTAGGCTCGGCAGCGCCACCAGCTGCTCCATTCCCCCACGCGCGACGCCCAGAGGCGGTTCGGCGGCCTGATCACCCCCCCTGGACGAAGCAAAGGCCATCCGTCTTCTCCTCCTCGTGGGCGACGCGGAACCGAGCCGTTCCTCTCCTCGCTGCTCAGCCGATCGTAAGAACGGCAAAAACCACAGCACTCATCCTTCCCCCGAGCTACTGAACATCGCCGCGAGCTTGGCCTCTACCTCACTGAACGAAAAGCAAGAAAGCTACGGCCTCCGTTGCCCGAGAACAAACGCCGCCTCGGTGACCTAGCTCAAGAACGTGATCGGGCGCTCCTGGACAGCCCTCCACAGGGGGTTTCACGGCCAAGCGATCACAGCTACGGACGCGCGCTGGTTCGGTGCTGCTCTCAGACAAAGCTCCGGCTGTTCCGTGAAGCATCGACGGCCAATTTGAAGAATTTGTCCCGACGGCTTCACAGCGAGCTCTCGGTACCGTTCCTTAAAATTCCCCCTCTCCCATCCTATGCAGGTCATCGAACTTTGCACGTAGCATCTGGATTAGCCGGTGATCACTTTCCCTTTTGCATCCATAGCACGAAAACGCCTCAGACCGACGGAATTCGAGCTCTTCTTGGGTTGTTCATGGCGGACCCATTCGGTCACACGACGACAACCCATTTACAGCCATTTCCGAGCTACTTTAAGGTCGTGCCAACCTTACTAGAGGTGCGCTGGTGCTGTAGGTCTCGTCGGCACAGGTTTTGGAGGGCTAGAGACCTCGGGCGACGCTGCCGAACCACCACAGAGGCAGTTACACGTCGCCGGTCATGTTCCGGCCGCCGGCAGCCCAAGCAGACCCCACCGCTGTGTTCCTCCGTGCCCCAAACCCCCTGGCGGCGAGTCCAGGTTCGGATAGTGGCCGGGAATGCCGGTCCGGCGAGCTTCCGGTTGCTCCGACGAGGGGGAGCGCGCGGGCACGAGAGAGGAGCCAGAGGAAGAAGACGAAGCGTGGGCCCCGGCTGTCAGCAGCTCAGAATTCAAATCCGGGATCGGGTGTGGCTGGGATCCCGTGTGCTGGCACGCAAAACCCTGTGGCCCCGGTGTGGCCCAGTTCTGATTGGTTCGAATTTAAATAAGCGGGCCCAATAGGATTTTCTGTAGGAAAACAATTCCAGAGTTGGCCCAAACTTTGGAAATTCATAATTCTCGGTAGAAACCTCCAAATTGAGTGATTCCACTTGGGTTGGATTCATATCTCTGAGTTCTACCCAAATATGAACTCAGATTTGTATGAAAGTTAATATTATATTCTGGAAGATTCTTGGAAGGTTTTGTGAAAAAGAATTATTGAGGGAGTTTGGATTATACAAAAATCCCCAAATTTTTCCAGAGTATTCTTTAGCATAGTGTTGACCTACTAGCAAATTTTCAGCTCATTTGAAGATCATTTGTGTAGGAATTTGCTAAATGCAAACTACTGTGTTCAAAAGAGTCCAGAAACATTTTCAGAAAATGTTTCCCACTTCAAAAATTGATCCTGAGCAATCCATAGCTCCACAATTCATAGAAAAATTTAGGAAAGCTCTCTGAGACATACTTGGAATTGTAGTTCACTTAATTGGGCATGAAAATGCACATTACTTCGGAATTAATTCTTTTGAGTACAAATGCTTAAAGAATTGTTCTGGGAGAACTACTCAAGTAAAAGAGTTGAATTCTGGACCAGATTACAAGTTACCAAGAACTTACATGTAAATTATCAGCCCAAGTTGAGCTGTAGAACTCCCTGTTCCTATTCTCCATACTTATGTATAGGTGGAAATACATGAGAGACCTTGTGAGAATTATAGAGGACACAAATTACCTCCACCTTAGCTGCAATTTGGCAAGCTAAATCCTTAGGTAGTATAGAACCTGTTGTAAAAGTTTTAAGGCCATTGGAGTTCTTGTTCTTCAGTTGCACTCAAATCTTTTCAGCACAACTATTATGTTCATTAAGGGGAAAGTAGTTAGTAGATAGCTAAGACATTAGAATCAAGTAGATCAATTATGTTTCTTTGCACAACAGAGGCAACCCAAGCTATTTTTGGCTTTTCCACACAACCTCTGTTCCTATGAAATAAATTCTATAACTTCTTTCCATTATATTCTATAAAACATGTACATATGCATTTCAATAGGAACCACAACGAAGGGGATTCAAAGGAGTGATTCATTGAAGTGGATCAAGCTCCGGAGAATCAAGGGTGGATCAGCAAGGACACTAACTGTTTATATACGACTACCCTGCAAAACAGGCAAGCTCCGGTTTGCATTTAACAGCTATTAAGTTTTTATTTTGTATTCACCTTTGGTTAAGATTTGAACTGTGCATTAGGTCCAGTGTTTGATACTCCTCTTGCATAGCCAAATTACCCATGGAGTATTGGGTAGGTGTCTGTCACCGTGTAGAACTGCCATGCTTAAGCACGGTTCGGTAGAAGTCTGAGTGGTGAGATGCTACTCGCAGTTTTAGGAATAGCAGGGGCATACGGGATTAGTTCATAAATGAATTAGCAAGTTAAAGTTGAGACCGGAAGGTTGTAGGGGCAGCAGGACATAGGGGCCTGGGTGCTGTAGACCTGTCCGTGTCGGTCAAGGACCAATCCGCATGCGGCCCTGTTGAACAAGTTTGAGTTGTGTACCGGACTCATGCTGGCTATATGGGACCCAGTAAACCGATGTACCTCGGGAAGCTGTCGTTGGGACCTTTTGGGTCGCCTCAGGCGGACGGCCGGTGTGCAGTATGTGGGGAACCTTCTCATGACATCTCACGTCGACAGGTGCACCATGAGAGTTGGTACTGTACGGGGCGACTTGATCGATTCAGCACGGGTGAAACGGGGGAAAGGCTGCCACGTACGACGTCAGTGATGGTTGTTGTAGGCAACATCGAGTACGGGCGTACGTGTCGTGTAGTCCAGGTGTTATTGATTCGAATCACCGTCGCTCGTGGAATGGACCGAGGATACTTGTTCTCACAGTCGTGATGTAGTAAGAACTTGCATGAGAAAGGAACTAATCATATTGATATGAAGTATTATACTAGCTTTGTATTGGATGTTGATGAATAGGCTAGTGCAAACTTGATTCTTTTATGCCATGAGCAATTTACATCGGGGGAAAGCGTTTCTTGTTTGATTGTGGACTCCCGATGTGGCGTGCCCAAGGTTACTTAAAATACTGCAATTAATACTTGAAAGCAAGGATTCACTTTTAGGCGAGTTTAATTATGCTTCTGCCATCCTATTTTAGGTTCATAACCTCACATAGAGTTTCATGTTTAGGGTGACGGTTAAGTCTTGCTGAGCGTTATGCTCACGGATGCTATCCGAGTTGTTTTGCAGGTAATTGACTTCATGCTTATGAGAAGGGATGCCGATGAGACTCGGGAACCTCCGAGTGCTTACTCAAAGAGCATCCTCGCCGCTGCAGGTTGTCTTCATGTTGCTAGTAAGAAATGTCCGCGGGCTGGACCATTTCTTTGTTGCTAGTTAGAATGAATCGTGAGAGTGATAGTCTTCCACTGTAGTTTACTCTAATATAAGCATTTGTAAAACTTTGTTGTACGCTTCTGCAAACTATTTATGTAATATGATGTGTGTTCATCGACCCGTGTGCTGTTGGGTGTCGCATATCACGGCACCACCCAACGAGGTCCTGTAGTCCCTCACAGCATGGTATCAGAGCTGTGACAAGTGGTGTCAGAACCCTGTCACAGTTGATACCAGAGCAGGGCTGTTACACATGGTATCAGAGCTGTGACAAGTGGTGTCAGAACCCTGTCATAGTTGATACCAGAGCGGCTGTTTCACATGGTATCAGAGCCGCGTTGGGAACAGAGCACGTATTGAGCATCATATTATGTCAAAAAACTTAGGATACGGTGAGATAACGGTACTAGGCACACATAAGGGCTATTATTATCATATTATGAAGGTGGCAAGCTAACCTATTTGTTATGTCGGAAAATCGTGCATCTCGGGACGTCTATGTCTTGGGGGATGCACTATGCGCTGTCCACTAGTGCGCACAAGCTGAAGGGTGGAGCCCCACGGGTGGCAGGTAACCCGACCCGCTTTGGTATCCTCTACGACTCCTCATGTCGTTTGGGGTAGTCGAGCAACGCCATTCCCTGACGTGCGTGGTGCAATTTGGGAGACCCCGTCATGTTGTCAGTAACGTGAACACGTAGCTCAAGGCGTGTTTGGCTTGAGAACACCTGGGCGAGTGATGACGGCCAGGTGTATGAACTGTATGTGGATACCAGGTTCGGTGTGCAGCCGGGCCTGATGATTGAGTGTGGCTTATGTAGGTACTAACCACGAAAATCTTAGTGCGTGTAGAACACGTTTGCGAGTGACCGTTTTAGTGCCACCTAAGGATAAGTATATGCCGGTGTAATCCGGTTAGGTGTTTCTTTGGTGAGGCAACGTAGTACCGTCATATGTCTTACGGTGCATCGTCACCGTACTACACTGGATAGTATTCTTTCCTATGAAGAAATCATTCATGACTAACTGACAAACTAAAAAAATGGATGTTAAAAAGCACATAGTAGTTACTGAGATCTTCATTTGAACTAAGCTTCAAAGAAGAGACTTGTTAGGATTCTTTTTGATCTCAAAGACAGAGTGCTCTGTTCAGACAAAATTTTTTCTGGACTTTAACAGAGTGTAACTCTGATTAGCTTGACCCAATGGAGGTGTTTGATACAGATCTTGAAAGGTTTCTAAGTGCTCTACAACTTTTCTTTAGACCTCCAGAGCAGAATCACACACCAACTTTGTTGAATGTCCATTTGAATGCAAACTGTTCAGAAAACAGAACAGCTGCAAACTTCTCTGGATGTTTCTGTAAATTGGCCATAACAATCTGTAGAAAAATTTCTAAGGGTCATATGATACACCGTTAGAAAGGTTAGGAAATTTGCGACAATTTTGTAGTTCAGAGTGTGTTCATAATTGTACTTCATTTGTATGTAAAACTGTGATGAAAACAGCTACATACAAAGGAGATGCTGGCAAATTTTATCCAGAAAATTCTGTCAACTTTGAACAGTCATAGCTATTGATCTAGAGATGATCTAGGGGCATATGAGTACTCGTTGAAAAGATACTAAAGTTAGCTTTAACTTTGGTATTCAACTTGAGTTATGAAAATGCAAGTAACTGGATCAAATTCTGGGTTAAGTACAGAAAGGTTGATTCTGTACAGAATAGAGGGATTGTTCTATTTTTGGCTTTAGAAAGATGTGTAGACATGAAATATTGTTATGCTTTCATAAAGTTTTAGCATGTTCATGTTTTGCATACTTTCACATACTGCTGAGATCAAGTTTTGACTCTCCTCAAAATAATGCTTTTGCAGTATGGTGCGTACTCATTCTCCGAGTAGGGCTGAAAGTTGTCGCCGAGACGGTGATGACTCGACTCCACCAGGGTGACCGCCATCAATGGTATGGGCGGATGTCATGGCTCAGATGGTCGAGTCAAGTCAAGAGAACACAAGACTACTCCAAGCCTTGGTGCAACAGGGTTTACTTCAACGTGCGCAACGGGACGTTCCACCTCGGAACGCCTATTTGGACTTCATGGAGACACAACCGCCAATTTTCACGGAAGCAACGAACCAGTGAAATCTGATCAGTGGCTTCGGGTTGTGGAGTCCAAGTTTGGAGTTTTTGAGTGTGATGAGTATCAGAAGACCTTATTTGCAGCTCAACAGCTCCATGGAGCCGCCGGAAATTGGTGGTTCGCTTATCTCACCACCGTTCCGGAAGGCCATCAAGTGGAATGGACGGAATTTCGTGAAGCATTCCGGCTCGTCACATTCCTATGGGTTTTATTAAGGCCCAACAGCAAGAATTCAGAAACTTGAAGCAGGGGGACATGAGTGTCCTTGATTATGTCAGACGATTCAACCTTCTGGCACAATATGCTCCTGCTTATGAGATGAGCGAAGCTGCAATATGTGACTACTTTTTCTATGGCTTGAGTGCCATACTAAAGGAGAAGTTAGCTTTGTTCAATCAAGGCAGTTACACCGAGTTGATCAGTGCTGCTCTGCTGCAAGAACAAGCGACACTTGAGTGTCAAGCAGAGAAGAGGGACAGGGAGGATGTGCAAGAAGACACACCAGTCGTTCCTCATAAATACCGTGTGGTGTATCACACACCATCCGATGAAAGATGGCAAGCGCCAGTGAGAGCAACTCCGTACAGATTTCCTGTTCAAGAATCTTGTCTTGAAGCAACACCTTTGCCGCAGCAACTAATGACACCTGTGGCATCATTGCTGCAGCCGAGTACATCAACTCCTCAACCACAAGTCAACGAAGAACAGGGGAAACCTCCGTGTTCTTATTACCACCGTTTTGGGCATTTTAGGCAGGAATGCCGGGAGAAGTTGGTGAACACCAGACAGCCATCATCATCAGGTGGTATGCCACCACCTGATCAAGTCAACATAACAGCATTGCAATCCGGGAGTGCAACATCTTGCTATTGAGGATGTCCCGGAGGAAGCACCAGTGTTAGCGGGCATGTTTACTCTCAAAGAAGTGCCTGTGCTTGTACTTTTTGATTCCGGTGCAACCCACAATTGTATCAGCAAAACATGCATGGATCAGCACCAATTATCCACCAATACTCCCACAACGAGTTTTCTTATACGTTCACCGGGAGGAAATATCTCTGCCAATCAGATTGTGTCCTGAGCAGCTTTGTGTTTGGGCGGAAAAATATACCCAACATTGCTGATTATGTTGGATAGGCAGAAGATAGACATTATATTGGGGATGTCTTGGTTAAATCATCAAGGTGCCGTTCTTAATATCGGTAATCAGACTGTCCAGATTGACTCACCGATTCACGGACATCACACACTGTTTTTAGACAGCGAAGACCCAGATATGGTAGAGGCCTACCACACGGAACCGCTGGAACTTGAAGACATTCCGGTGGTACATGATTATCCCGACGTATTTCCCGATGACTTACCGGGTATGCCACCCGAACGGGACGTCGAGTTCAAGATTAAACTGGCACCGGGAACCACTCCTATCTCAAGAAGGCCTTACAAGATGGCACCTAACGAGCTAGCGGAGTTGAAAGAGCAACTGAATGAACTCATGAGCAAGGGTTTCATACGGCCAAGTTCTTCACCTTGGGGTTGCTCAGCGCTGTTCGTTAAGAAGAAGGACGAAACACTACGGCTATGTGTTGATTACCGTCCTCTCAATGCTGCCACAATAAAGAACAAGTATCCTTTGCCCCGCATTGACATCCTGTTCGATCAACTGGTGGGTGCAAAGGTATTTTCGAAGATGGATCTTCGGTCGGGATATCATCAAATCAAAATCCGACTGGAGGACATACCGAAGACAGCTTTCTCGACGAGATACGGACTCTATGAGTACCTCGTCATGTCATTTGGATTAACCAACGCTCCGGCACACTTCATGTACTTGATGAATTCTGTGTTCATGCCGGAGTTAGACAAGTTCGTCGTGGTATTCATCGACGACATATTGGTTTACTCCAAATCTGAAGAAGAGCACGCTGAACATCTACGCATTGTGCTACAATGGTTGCGGGAGCACCAACTATATGCCAAGTTCAGCAAGTGCGAATTTTGGATTGATCAAGTGCCTTTCCTAGGCCATATTATTTCAGAAGAGGGTATTGCCGTGGACCCCAGCAAAATTGAACAAGTGCTGAAGTGGACATCTCCCAAATCAGTCCACGAGGTCCGAAGTTTCCTAGGTTTAGCGGGGTATTATCAGAGGTTCATTCCGAGTTTCTCGAAAATCGCTAAACCAATGACGGAGCTGCTGAAGAAGGGCACTAAATACATGTGGAATGCAGCATGTGAAGCCGCATTCAAAACTTTGGTGAAACATCTCACAACAGCTCCAGTTCTTGCTCAGCCGGACATGATGAAGCCATTTGATGTATACTGTGATGCATCCGGCATCGGTCTCGGCTGCGTTCTGATGCAAGAAGGGCGTGTAGTCGCCTATGGGTCTCGTCAACTGCGAAACCACGAGCAGCATTATCCAACTCACGATCTTGAGCTTGCTGCAGTGGTGTTGGCGTTGAAGATGTGGAGGCATTACCTACTTGGTAATCTTGTTCACCTCTACACCGACCATAAAAGCTTGAAGTATATCTTCACACAGAAGGAGCTAAATATGAGACAACAGAGATGGTTGGAGCTCATCAAAGATTATGAAATTGAGATCCACTATCATCTAGGAAAAGCAAACGTGGTTGCCGACACGCTTAGTCGAAAAGCCCACGTTCACAACTTGGTGGCTGCTGAGTTGGAAGCTGAAGAACCAAGTCTCCGTGTCATTCCGTATGGCGCGTTTTACAATCTCACGCTCATTCCAACAATCCGTGAAGAGATTGTTGAGGCCCAAAGAAGAGACAAGGGTATGTCTCACATACGGAGAAGACTAGACAACGGAGAAGTGAAATGTTTCCGGAAGGATGAGAACGGTACGATATGGTTTAACGACCATATAGTGGTACCACGTAATATGAAACTCCCGAAGAAGATATTGGATGAAGCCCACCTGTTGAAGTTTTCCATTCATCCCGGAAGTAACAAGATGTACAAAGATTTGAAACAGAAATTTTGGTGGACGAGGATGAAGAGGGAAATCGCTAAATACGTATCCGAGTGTGATACGTGTCGACGGGTAAAGGCTGATCATATGTGGAAAGCCGGACCGCTACAACCTTTGAAGATACCGGCATGGAAATGGGAGGATGTGAGTATGGACTTCATCGTTGGATTACCGCTCACATCCAGGAAGCATGACTCGATATGGGTGATCGTCGACCGGTTGACAAAATCAGCTCATTTCATACCGGTGAACACTCATTATCGAGCAAGGTAATATGCGGAGTTATTCATATCTATAATTATATGCTCACATGGTGTCCCGAAGACCATCATTTCAGATCGAGATGCGCTTTTTGTTGCTCGTTTTTGGGAGCAGCTGCATGCCTCGTTGGGCACCAAGCTGATTAGGAGCTCCGCATATCACCCTCAAACCGATGGACAAACTGAGAGGGTGAATCAAGTGCTTGAGGATATGTTGAGAGCGTGTGCCATCCACCACGGTAGGAATTGGGACGATCACCTACCACTGGCGGAGTTTTCATACAACTACGGTTATCAAGCGAGTATTAAAATGGCACCGTATGAAGCTCTCTACGGCCGGAAGTGTCGCACACCGCTGAATTGGTGTAAGTCCGGCGAAAGAGTTCTGTTTGGGATTGATCTTGTCAACAAAGCCGAAGACCGAGTTCCGTTGATACAAGGGAACATAAAGGCTGCACAGTCCCGACAGAAGAGCTACACTGATCAAAGGCATAGGCCATTACATTTTGACGTCGGAGAACAGGTTTATCTTCGTGTATCTCCAATGAAGGGAATTCACCGGTTCGGTGAAAAGGGGAAACTCGCCCCCCATTTTATTGGACCTTTTGCTATCACGGAGAAGTGCGGACCCGTAGCCTACCGACTGGAGTTACCGGCAAGTCTAGCCGGTGTTCATGATGTATTTCATGTTTCACAGCTGCGGAAGTGCCTCAAATTCACCACTGCTGTTCACACCGAGGACATCGACGAGTTGAAACCGGACCTGACGTACACCGAGCGACCGGTTCAGATTTTGGATGAAAAGACCCGGGTAACCCGGAACCGGATGATCAGATTTTTCAAGGTGCTGTGGAGTAATCACACCGCGGAAGAGGCAACGTGGGAAAGTGAAGATTACCTCCGCACCAACTATCCAGAATTTTTAGCGTTGTACAGTTTGTAATTACCTCTCCCGTCTTGTTCCTCTTTTGTAATCTCGGGACGAGATTCTTTTAAGGGGGGAGGAATGTAAAAGTCCCAAAAATGTGTATGAATAAAAGCCAAGGTTTGAGTTCATATGTGTGGCAAAGACATGAAAAATGGGACTTGCTAAAACTTTTCTTCATGCAAAGTAATACATGGATGACCATCCAAAATGAGGCTCACCTTTTTATTTAAAAGTGTTGAACCAATAAGGAGTTAAATACTCTTTGCATGTAAGTTTAAAAATCAGATTTGAGATTCAAGGTTCAAACATGTGGTGACCAAGAACTTTGAATAAACATGCAGCCATATAGTTGGATTGATAGGGAAAAGTTTTATCACAAACTTTTCATTTGTAGGGTGGGCTCAAAAAGGAGTTAAAGAGAAGGATTTGCAAACTTCAGCCAAATTCAAGTTTGGCAAGCAAATTCAAACTGAATTTGAAGAATTCGAATTCCAGGCCACCTTTTTAAACTTAGAATTCTGGGAAATTAAGGAGATCAGCTTGAGAAGATATTTGGGAGGTAAATGTGGAGTGGGACCCACTTGTCATGGAGCTAAAAAAGGTACCTTGTACACTAAGTCTCAGCCTCAGTGGGAAAATTCATCGAACAGCGCGTGAGCCACAAGCAGCTCCCACCGTGGAGCCACTGGTTGGCTCGGCAGCGCCACCAGCTGCTCCATTCTCCCACGCGCGACGTCTAGAGGCGGTTCAGTGGCCTGATCACCCCCCCTGGACGAAGCAAAGGCCATCCGTCTTCTCCTTCTCGCGGGCGACGCGGAACCGAGCCGTTCCTGCCCTCGCTGCTCAGCCGATCGTAAGAACGGCAAAAACCACAGCGCTCATCCTTCCCCCGAGCTACTGAACATCGCCGCGAGCTCGTCCTCTACCTCCCTGAACCAAAAGCAAGAAAGCTACGGCCTCCGTTGCCCGAGAACAAACGCCACCGTGGCGACCTAGATCAAGAACGTGATCGAGCGCTCGTGGACAGCCCTCTACAGGGGGTTTCACGGCCAAGCGATCACAGCTACGGACGCGCGCTGGTTCGGTGCTGCTCTCAGCCAAAGTTCAGGCTGTTCCGTGAAGCATCGACGGCCAATTTGAAGAATTTGTCCCGACGGCTTCACAGCAAGCTCCCGGTACCATTCCTCAAAATTCCCCCTCTCCCATCCTCTGCAGGTCATCAAACATTGCACGTAGCATCTGGATTAGCCGGTGATCTCTTTCCCTTTTGCATCCATAGCACGAAAACCCCTCAGACCGACGGAATTCGAGCTCTTCTTGGGTTGTTCATTGCGGACCCATTCGGTCGCACGACGACAACCCATTTACAGCCATTTCCGAGCTACTTTAAGGTCGTGCCGACCTTCCTAGAGGTGTGCTGGTGCTGTAGGGCTTGTCGGCACAGGTTTTGGAGGGCTAGAGACCTCGGGCGACGCTGCCGAACCACCACAGAGGTAGTTACACGTCGCCAGCCATGTTCCGGCCGCCGGCAGCCCAAGCAGACCCCACCACCGTGTTCCTCGGTGCCCTAAACCCCCTGGCGGCGAGTCCGGATTCGGATAGTGGCCGGGAATGCTGATCCGTCGAGCTTCCGGTTGCTCCGGCGAGGGGGAGCGCACGGGCATGAGAGAGGAGCCGGAGGAAGAAGACGAAGCGTGGGCCCCGGCTGTCAGCAGCTCAGAATTCACATCCGGGATCGGGTGTGGCCGGGATCCCGTGTGCTGGCGCGCAAAACCCCGTGGCTCCGGTGTGGTCCAGTTCTGATTGGTTGGAATTTAAATAAGCGGGCCCAATAGGATTTTCTGTAGGAAAACAATTCTAGAGTTTGCCCAAACTTTAGAAATTCATAATTCTCGGTAGAAAGCTCCAAATTGAGTGATTCCACTTGGGTTGGATTCATCTATCTGAGTTCTATCCAAATATGAACTCAGATTTGTATGAAAGTTAATATTATATTCTGGAAAATTCTTGGAAGGTTTTCTGAAAAAGAATTATTGAGGGAGTTTGGGTTATCCAAAAATCCCCAAATTTTGCCAGAATATTCTTTAGCATAGTGTTGACCTACTAGCAAATGTTCAGCTCATTTGAAGATCATTTGAGTAGGAATTTGTTAAATGCAAACTACCGTGTTCGAAAGAGTCCAGAAACATTTTCAGAAAATGTTTCCCACTTCAAAAATCGATTCTGAGCAATCCATAGCTCCAAAATTCATAGGAAAATTTAGGAAAGCTCTCTGAGACATACTTGGAATTTTAGTTCACTTAATTGGGCATGAAAATGCACATTACTTCAGAATTAATTCTTTTGAGTACAAATGCTTAAAGAATTGTTCTGGGAGAACTACTCAAGTAAAAGAGCTGAATTTTGGACCAGATTACTTTCAGGTGACCAAGAACTTACATGTAAAGTATGAGCCCAAGTTGAGCTGTAGAACTCCCAGTTCCTATTCTCCATACTTATGTATAGGTGGAGATACATGAGAGACCTTGTGAGAATTATAGAGGACACAATTTACCTCCACCTTAGCTGCAATTTGGCAAGCTAAATCCTTAGGTAGTATAGAACCTGCTGTAAAAGTTTTAAGGCCATTGGAGTTCTTGTTCTTCAGTTGCACTCAAATCTTTTCAGCACATATATTATGTTCATTAAGGGGAAAGTAGTTAGTAGATAGCTAAGACATTAGAATCAAGTAGATCAATTCTGTTTCTTTGCACAACAGAGGCAACCCAAGCTATTTTTGGCTTTTCCACACAACCTCTGTTCCTAAGAAATAAATTCTATAACTTCTTTCCATTACATTCTATAAAACATGTAGATGTGCATTTCAATAGGAACCACAACGAAGGGGATTCAAAGGAGTGATTCATTGAAGTGGATCAAGCTCCGGAGAATCAAGGGTGGATCAGCAAGGACACTAACTGTTTATATACGACTACCCTGCAAAACAAGCAAGCTCCAGTTTGCATTTAACAGCTATTAAGTTTTTATTTTGTATTCACCTTTGGTTAAGATTTGAATTGTGCATTAGGTCTAGTGTTTGATACTCCTCTTGCATAGCTAAATGACCCATGGAGTATTGGGTAGGTGTCTGTCACCGTGTAGAACTGCCTAGCTTAAGCACGGTTCGGTAGAAGTCGAGTGGTGAGATGCTACTCGCAGTTTCAGGAACAACAGGGGCATACGGGATTGGTTCATAAATGAATTAGCAAGTTAAAGTTGAGACCGGAAGGTTGTAGGGGCAGCAGGACATAGGGGCATGGGTGCTGTAGACCTGTCCGTGTCGGTCAAGGACCGATCCGTATGCGGCCCTGTTGAACAAGTTTGAGTTGTGTACCAGACTGATGCTGTACCTCGGGAAGCTGTCGTTGGGACTTTTTGGGTCGCCTCGGGCGGAAGGCCGGTGTGCAGTATGTGGGGAACCTTCTCATGACATCTCAAGTCGATAGGTGCACCATGAGAGTGGCTATTGTACGGGGCGACTTGATCGATTCAGCGGGGGTGAAACGGGGAAAAGGCTGCCACGTACGACGTCAGTGATGGTTGTTGTAGGCAACATCGAGTACGGGCGTATGTGTCGTGTAGTCTGGGTGTTATTGATTCGAATCACCGTCGCTCGCGGAATGGACCGAGCATACTTGTTCTCACAGACGTGACGTAGTAAGAACTTGCATGAGAAAGGAACTAATCATATTGATATGAAGTGTTATACTAGTTTTGTATTGGATCTTGATGAATAGGCTAGTGCAAACTCGATTCTTTTATGCCATGAGCAATTTACATCGGGAGAAAGCGTTTCTTGTTTGATTGTGGACTCCCGATGTGGCGTGCCCAAGGTTACTTAAAATACTGCAATTAATACTTGAAAGTAAGGATTCACTTTTAGACGAGTTTAATTATGCTTCTGCCATCCTATTTTAGATTCGTAACCTCACATAGAGTTTCATGTTTAGGGTGACGGTTAAGTCTTGCTGAGCGTTATGCTCACGGATGCTATCCGAGTTGTTTTGCAGGTAATTGACTTCATGCTTATGAGAAGGGATGCCGATGAGACTCGGGAACCTCCGAGTGCTTACTCAAAGAGCATTCTCGCCGCTGCAGGTTGTCTTCGTGTTGCTAGTAAGAAACGTCCGCGGGTTGGACCGTTTCTTTGTTGCTAGTTACAATGAATCATGAGAGTGATAGTCTTCCGCTGTAGTTACTCTGATATAAGTATTTGTAAAACTTTCCTGTACGCTTCCGCAAACTATTTATGTAATATGATGTGTGTTCATCGACCCGTGTGCTGTTTGGTGTCACATATCATGGCACCACCCAACGAGGTCCTGTGGTCCCTCACATCGTGGTATCAAAGCTGTGACAAGTGGTGTCAGAACCCTGTCACAGTTGATACCAGAGCAGGGCTATTACACATGGTATGAGAGCTATGACAAGTGGTGTCAGAACCCTGTCATAGTTGATACCAGAGCGGCTGTTTCACACGTCTTGTTCCCCTCCTCGCCTTCTTCCTTGGCGAGTTACTGAGGCATCTTGTTGTACCCGAAATATTGAAGCATTTGCCTCAATGCTTCCGGATAGACACTGCGGTGAGAACAGTGGGACACCACCCACCCGTTCTCCTACTGTCTATCCGCTGTCATCTGTAAAAACATATTTGAGAAATGTCAAATATTTATTTGAACAGTAAATCATTGAGTTATAACATCAAATATGTCATTGAACTCATACAACTTGGAAACACAAATCGAACTTAGAACAAATTTGGTCGCTGGTCTGCTGTCCAATAGGACAACTCTGACCAGTTTCCATTTCAACCTGATTTAGACCATACTAAAAGCAAAACCACTTCTGGAGCTCAACATCAAAGTTAAAGCTAACTTCAATAGATTTCCAGAAAGTATTTGCTTGGCCTAAGATCTGTCCTGGTTCGAAAGTTATGAGATGTCTAATTTGATAGAATTTCTGGAGGAAATTGGACAGCACCTCCCTGCTTTAGGTACTGATTTGATCTAAGAATTCCAGTTAATTCTATTCCCAATCTGACAAAATTTTCTGTTACAAAGTTGTAACACATCTCTTACACTTTTCAGAACTACCTCATTTTCTATTTTTGGATTTCTATGCAGGAAGTTGTGCTCAATTTACAGAGAGTTACAGACAGTGTTTGCTCTGCCCTGTTTTCTGGACAGTTTCAACTCTACTGCATTTTTTGATTGGTTAAGGGATGAAACACCTCTGGACATCAACAGAAAAGTTGTAAAGCTCTTCCAAAGATTTCCAGTAATGTATCAGATGACCCCATCCTCGAAATAACTCAACCTCTAACCTCTGATTAACTTCAGCCTTATTTCAGCTGAAAACATGGGACTCTGTCCTTAGTATACTATAAGTTGAAAATTTGTTAACTTTGAATGTCCTGATTAAGGGAAGGAGTTTGTAAGTGCATCTAGGCATCCCCGTGGGTTTTAGATGATTGATGATGACAAATTAAGAGACTAATGAGCTGAGATGATCATAAGCACAGGACATTTCCAAGGCGGGCACCTAAACTCTCAAAAAAGGAAAAAGATGAAGAACGGCGTCGAATACTCGAAGAGTAGAAATTAGGGTTTTCACTTGAGTCTTTAGTATGCTATCCATGTAAAAGAAAGAGTGTGTGTGTCATGTGCATTGAGATCATAGAAGAGAGCTCAAAGCGTTAGAAGTGTCAAATCCTTAGTGGAGAGAGGCAGAGAAGTAAAGTTGGGCAGGCCGGACTAGTCCGGAAGTCCTACGGCTTAGTCCGTTTTAGGGCGGACTAAGAATTCCTGACTGAGATCGGACCTGTCTGTTTTGGACGGACTAGTCCATTTCTTTCTAGGTGAGAGTATTTTTGGGGCTAAGTCCTGGTAGACCGGACTTATCCGCCTTAGTGGCCGGACTAGTTCGGGCTAGCCAGACTTGTCCGTTTTCACATGGACTAAGAGTTCGTGTGTGAGTTCAGGCTAGTCTGTTCTAAGGCGGACTAGTTCGTATGGGTGTGAGATGAGAGCTCCCACGGCTATGTCTTAGTGGACCAGACTTGTCCGCCTTAGTGGCCGGACTAGTCCGGGTCCTCCAGACTTGTCCGCTCTCACCCGGACAAATAGTTCTTGTGTTAGATCGGACTAGTCCGGTGTGAGGCGGACTAGTACGGACTTTCGGTAGGTGGCAATGGTTGGCTTTGGTTCTTCTATAAAAGGAGATGCCCCGACGTCATATAAAAACATCTGGAACCCTAGCGCCGCCACAGCGATCCAAGAGCCCCCCTAATTCTTCTCTCTTGCCTACTCACCCTCTAGATCCAATTCTTAAGTGAATTTGGGTGTGTGAGAAGAGGAGAAGGAAGAACTTCGCGTTTAGGCTCTTGGAGTGATCTCGTGCACTTGGTGTGATCTGTGGCTTTTGAGATCTGTGAAGTTTGTGGAAGTGATCAAGTGGGAGCCTCGGATTGTGAGCAGCCCCAAAACTTTGTAAGTTCACCCTTAAGATATTGAAGAACCGGGTTGGCCTTAGTGGTGACTTGGTGAGGAAAGGGTTGTTAGAGCCGGTCCTTTGTGGACTCCTCAACGGGGACGTAGATTGCTGAGTGGAATCGAACCTTGGGAAAAAATCATCAGTGTCTCTCTTGCATGTACATTATTTGAAGATAAGATTGCTTAGGGTTTGTTTTAATTATTTGCTATACATCGTCACACTCTTGCAATTCATTTCAATATTCTAACACACTTGTCGTATAGAAGTGCTAGTTGTCTCATCCACATTTTGTTAAACTAAAATTTGGAGAAAAACCCTTAAAAATCAAGTTTTAGATCTTTCCAGCAGGTTGATCGGACTAGTCTGCCCCTGAGCCAGACTAGTCTGACTCTTGAGTTCTAATCTCGTTTAGTTAAGTCATTTGAGATATTTTAGCCTATTCACCCCCTCTAGGCAATTTCAGTTGGTATCAGAGCAGGTCTCTCCATCAAGAGTCTAACCACTCGGAGAGAAGATGGCCAGAGTGGAGGAATACGAGATTCCATCGACGTTACAAGGTGACAACACATATGACAAGAAAAATGACACGGATGTGTTACAAGACCACTCAAGTGACGATGAAGAAGTTCGCCAGCTCAAGGCACAACTTCGCGAGAAGCTAGGTCACTCAAGTAAAGAGAAGAAGAAGCCGCAGGATCAAGAAAGGAGTGGTCAACCGGACTACTCCCAATATCCTTTCAACTATGAACGATTAACTTCCAACAATCACTACTTATCTATTCCTCAGGGAAAACCTCCTCAATTCGATGGAAATGATTACTCAATATGGAAGTATAATATGAAGATGCATCTAATAACCTTAAACCCTAGCTTGTGGCAAATTTTCTTAACAGGTGTCCATCTTCCAAGAAATAAATAAGACGTTACCCCAGAGCAAGCCATTCTACTTCATTGCAATGCTCAAGCAGATGGGGTGATCACCTCATCCTTGACTCGAGAAGAGTTCAACCGAGTCGATGGATTAGAGGTGGCCAAAGACATATGGGACACACTCAAGACAGCGCATGAAGGAAACCGAGTCATTAGGGAAGCCAAGATCGAGATGATTGAAGGAGAGCTTGGGAGGTTCACCATCATGGATGGTGAGTCCCCTCAAGACATGTACAACCGTCTCAAGATCCTCGTCAACAAGATCCGATCTTATGGATGCACCCGGTGGACGGATCATGAGGTGGTGAAGAGGATGCTTCGGGCATTCATGCCTCGAAACATTGCTCTTTGCTCCTTGATCCGTAAGAGCCCGGGATATGCTCAAATGACCCCGGAGGAAGTGCTTGGAATAATCATCAACAACGAGATGATGGAGAAGGAAGCCATGTTCTACAGCGACCTCCAAAGGCTCGTCTCCTCAAAGAAGAAATATGTTGCTTTCAAAGCAACATCCTCATCATAAGACTTCGAAGCAAGTGATGATGAGGGTTTCGACACCAATGAAGGAGAGGCGCTCTTCATCAATAAATTCAAGAGGATGATGAGAAGAAGGAAGGAGAGCAACCATTATGAGAACAAGAACAAGGAAAGGTCCAGGCCCAAGACGAAAAGAGCATGCTACAACTGTGGTGAATATGGACACTTCATTGTGGATTGTCCATATGAAGAGAGTAAGAAGAAGAAAGATGACAAGTCTCAAGAGAAGAAAATCTTCAAGAAGAAGAAGCCATCAGGACATGCTCACCTTGGGAAGGAATGGGACTCAAACGAAGACTCATCCTCCGAGGATGAAGAGAAAGTGGCAACACTTGCCATTGGAAGGAGCAAGCTCTTCTCAACAATTGAAGACTTCAAGTCTACATGTCTCATGGCTAAGGAGAGAAGAAGAAAGGTTAAATCTAAACAATCCTCCTCTACCTCTTCACTTGATAGCTTTGATAGTAGTAGATAAATCCATGCTTAAGGATCTAAGTAGGAGCACCTTGAAAAATATGAGATTGCTTGTGGAAGAAATCTTTGAGAAGGATGAACTCATCAACCCTCAAGAAGACATGCTCATCCTTGAAAAGGTGAGATGTCATGATCTTGAAGAGCTTCTTGAGGTTGAAAGGGAAAGAAGCAAGGCACTTGAGCGTGAACTCGCTTTGAGCAAGGAAACTTGCTCAAATCTTGAAGACACAACTGTTGTGCTCAAGGATGAAATTGTTAACTTGACAAAAGTCAACAAGATCCTTGAAACACAAGATGAGTCTCTCCAGATAATGCACCTTCTTCCTCTATGATTTCACCCTCCTCAAAGAAATCTCCCAAAGCAACTCAAAGTTGCAAGTGCTCAAACTTAATCCTAAAACTCAAAAATGAACTTAAGTTGGCACAAAACAAGCAGTCACCGAAAGGTGGTATCTTTGACAAGGAAAAAGTGGCATATGCACGAAGTGAATATACCAATGTAAGACCTCCACATGTCAAAGATGGTCTTGTCTATTCTCGGGAGTGGAGGCAACATGATAAAACTCCCAAGAAGAGAAAAGACTTGATTGTTTTTGTCAAGGAAGGTTTATCTAACAAAGAAAATGTAAAGAACATTGCAAACTTATATAACATGCCTAAAAATAAACCTCATCCTTTGTTTCATGATTTTGATGCCTCATATGTTTTATTGAGAAACAAATTTGGAAATATCTATGTTAGGTATGTTGGGCCACTCTGCAAGACTCCAAAACCTTGTGTGTGGGTGCCAAAGTGCCTCTTGACTAACATGAAAGGAACCAACTCCGCTTGGGTACCAAAAGGTAAGACATAACTCTATTTTGTAGGAATACTCCTCCGGTGGATTAAAATGGGTGCTTGACAGTGGATGCACAAACCATATGACCGGAGAGAGAAGGATGTTTGTTGAATATGAGGAAAACGAAGATCCAAGTAAAGGAATATATTTTGGGGACAATAGCCAAGGGAAAATCCTTGGCACCGGTAAAATTGCTATCTCTCCCCATCATACTCTCTCAAATGTTTTGCATGTTGACTCCCTTGATTATAACCTTTTATCCATATACCAGCTATGTGATAAAGGTTATAATTGTATCTTCACTAACAAGGGTGTGACTGTCTTGAGAAGAAGCAATGACTCAATCGCCTTTAAGGGCGCGCTCAAGGGAAAGATTTACCTTATCGATTTTGCCAGGGATAAAGCTGAACTTGACACGTTCTTAATGGCAAAGACTAACATGGGATGGCTTTGGCATAGAAGGCTAGCCCATGTTTGGATGAGGAACTTGCAAAAACTTCTCAAGGGAGAACACATTCGATGATTGAAAAATGTTGTTTTTGATAAGGACAGGCCATGTAGTGCTTGTCAAGCCGGAAAGCAAGTTGGAGATCAACATCCATCCAAAAATGTCATGACAACCACAAGACCCTTGGAGCTACTTCACATGGACCTTTTCGGCCCAATTGCCTACATAAGCATCGGCGGTAAAAAATATGGTCTTGTTGTTATAGATGATTATTCTCGTTTCACTTGGGTGTTCTTTTTGCATGACAAAGGAGAAACTCAAGGTGTGCTCAAGAAATTCTTGAGAATAGCTCAAAACGAGTTCTCCTTAAGAATTAAGAACATAAGGAGCGATAACGGCACCGAGTTTAAGAACACTCAAGTGGAAGAATACTTGGATGAAGAAGGCATCAAGCATGATTTTTCAGCCCCTTATTCCTCTCAACAAAATGGGATTGCTGAGAGGAAGAATAGAACTCTCATTAAAATGGCAAGAACCATGCTTGATGAGTACAAGACGTCGGACCGGTTTTGGGAGGAAGCGGTTAACACCGTTTTCCATGCCATAAACCGGTTGTATCTTCATCGACTTTTGAAGAAGACTTCTTACGAACTTCTAACCGGTAACAAACCAAACATCTCGTATTTTCGTGTCTTTGGGAGCAAGTGTTATATTCTCAACAAGAAGCCTAGGACTTCGAAGTTTGCTTCAAAGTCCAATGAAGGTTTCTTGCTTGGTTATGACTCAAACACCTACGCCTATCGTATTTTCAACAAAACTTCCGGAATTGTTGAAATAGCAAGAGATGTAGTGTTTGATGAGACTAATGGCTCCCAAGTGGAGCAAGTTGATCAAAGTGTGCTAGATAAAGAAGAGGCTCCACAAGAAGCACTTAAAAGGATGGCAATTGGAGAACATTTTCCTCAAGAACATCCTCAAGACTCAAATGATCATCCAACAAACGAAAATATGTCTCCCTCCCATGAGCAAGCTCAAGATGAGCAAGGCCAACCTCATCAAGATCAAAACGATCAAAGTAAAGATAGAGCATTGGATCAAGGGGGAGATGAAGAAAAGAGTGACAATGAAGATTAAGATCAAAGAGTTCAACCACCTCATCTAAGAGTGCACCGAAGTGTTCAACGGGATCATCCCGTCGACAACATACTAGGAGATATTTCCAAAGGGGTGACCACTCGCTCTCGAATGGCTAATTTTTGTAAACATTACTCTTTTGTTTCCTCTTTTGAGCCCCGCAAGGTGGAAGATGCACTACAAGATCCAGATTGGGTGGTGGCCATGCAAGAGGAACTCAATAATTTTGAAAGAAATCAAGTGTGGGAACTTGTAAAGAGACCCAACGCAAATGTTGTGGGAACCAAGTGGGTATTCCGCAACAAGCAATACGATTATACGGTTGTAACAAGAAACAAGGCAAGACTTGTTGCAAAGGGATATGCGCAAGTAGAAGGTTTGGATTATGATGAAACTTTTGCTCCCGTAGCTAGGCTTGAATCAATTCGTATCTTGCTTGCTTTTGCAACTCATCATGATTTCAAGCTATACTAAATGGATGTGAAAATTGCTTTCCTCAACGGTCCAATCAAGGAGGAAGCGTACGTGGAGCAACCACACGAATTTGAGGATGATAAGTATCCTAACCATGTCCTTAAACATCGGAAAGCCCTCTATGGCCTCAAACAAGCTCCTAGAGCTTGGTATGAGTGTCTTAGAGATATTCTTATTAAAAATGGTTTTAGGATAGGAAAAGCAGACTATACACTCTTCACTAAGCATTTTAACGATGATTTATTTGTGTGCCAAATATATGTCGATGACATTATATTTGGTTCTACTAACAAAGCTTTTTGTGATGAGTTTTCAAAGATAATGACTGAAAGGTTCGAGATGTCAATGATGGGGGAATTGAAGTTCTTCATAGGATTCCAAGTAAAACAACTCAGGAAAGAAAGTTCATAAGTCAAACCAAGTATACTCAAGACATACTTAAGAGATTCGACATGGACAAAGCCAAACCCATAAAGACTCCCATGGGAACCAACGGACATCTTGACCTTAATGAAGATGGCCCAAGTGTGGACCAAAAGGTATTTCGTTCCATGATAGGCTCTTTACTTTACCTTTGTGCATCTAGGCCCGACATAATGCTTAGTGTGTGTATGTGTGCACGGTTCCAAGCAGCTCCTAAGGAGTGCCCCTTGACGGCCGTTAAGCGAATTCGTAGATATTTGGTTCACACTCCTAACCTAGGACTTTGGTATCCCAAGGGATCCAAGTTCAATCTCATTGGATACTCCGATGCCGATTATGCCGGTTGTAAGGTAGATAGGAAGAGCACGTCAGGGACTTGTCAATTTCTTGGTAGGTCCTTGGTTTTGTGGTCTTCGAAGAAACAAAACTCCATTTCCCTATCCACAGCTGAAGCGGAGTACGTCGCAGCCGGGAGTTGTTGTGCACAACTCCTATGGATGCGACAAACTCTTAGGGACTATGGTTACACTTTGAGCCATGTTCCACTCCTATGTGACAATGAGGGTGCCATCAAGATTGCTCACAATCCCGTGGAGCATTCTAGAACCAAACTTATTGATATCCGTCACCATTTCTTGAGAGATCACTCTATCAATGGAGATATCGTTATCTCTCATGTTAGGAGTGAAAAGCAATTGGCGGATATCTTCACAAACCCCCTTGATGAGTAACACTTTTGTGACCTAAGGAGTGAACTGAATATCCTAGATTCTCGAAATGTTGCTTGAAGTGTGCACATCTGTTTGTTGCTTGTTTATAAACTTCAAAACCCGCATATTTTAAACATACTACCCTAATCTCTCTTACTCTATGAAAACTATGTTCAAAAGGACCCTTTGTCAAATATGGTCATTGTTTATTTGATGTATGCTTACTGACCATGTTTGCCAAATATATTTGCAAAAACTTGTCCAAAAGGATCATATTCTTGAACTAAAACTCAAATTATATGAATTTCAGCTTGTAGCCGGACTAGTCCGCCTATGACACCGGACAGGTCCGGCCCCAGAGAAGTCCGGCTTTGGTCCGTCAAATGGACTTGTCCGGACACCGAACCCGGACTAGTCCAGCCCCGCCAGACACGTGTCGCCACCGGAGCTCACCTCTGTATAAGGGATGAGGTCCGGCCCCGTGGGACACGTGTCGCCACCGTAGCTCACCCCTGTGGAAGGGATGAGGTCCGGCCCCGCAGGACACGTGTCGCCACCGAAGCTCACCCCCGTGGAAGGGATGAGGTCCGGCCCCATGGGACACGTGTCGCCACCGTAGCTCACCCCTGTGGAAGGGATTAGGTCCGGTCCCGCGGGACATGTGTCACCACCGGAGCTTGCCTTTGAGGAGAGGAAAGGTACCGGCCCGCTGGACATGTGTCACCACAGGAGCTCTCCTCCAAGGAGAGGAAAGGCCCCGACCCACTGGACACGTGTCACCACGGGAGCTTGCCTCCGAGGGGAGGAGAGGCCCCGGCCCGCTGGACACGTGTCACCACGGGAGCTCGCCTCCGAGGGGAGGAGAGGCCCCGGCCCACTGGACACGTGTCGCCACAGGAGCTCGCCTCTGAAGGGAAGGGAGGTCTGGCCCCACCGGACACGTGGCGCCCTTGAAGCTCGCCTCTGTGGAGAGGGGAGGTCTGGCCCTTCTGGACACGTGGTGCCTTCGGAGCTCACCCTAGCAGTGGCCACATGGCAAGGTCGTACTTCGCAGCAGACAAGTCCAAACCAGACTAGTCTGCCTGGGTAGGCCGGACAAGTCCGGCCCCAGAGAAGTCCGGCTCTGGTCCGCCAACCGGACTTGTCCGGACACTAAACCCAGACTAGTCCGGCCCTTGAGGACTTAACCTCCCAGGGGCAGCCAAACTTCTCGCTTCACAAACTAATCCGCTCACATCCTCTCTCAAGCCGGAAGCACCCACAAATTGGTGATTTTCGCTTTGCTCCACCAAAAATCTTGTCCAATCCACGGATTGGAGATCTAAGGAGTGTGGAAACCCTTCCCCGGGCTTCATTACTCAAGTTTCAACTCCAAAATTCATCACATTTGAAGATTTCAAGAGGTATTCTTGACCTAACAAAAAATCCTTCCTTTTCTTCACTCTTAGGTCTTTTGATAAAAACCTCTTCATAAATGTTGTTCCTAGTGTCGATGCAATCATAGCCTAGGAGTATTGCAACTTAATTTGAAGTTCTTGTGAAAAATTGTTAGGGTTAGGGTTCTTTCTGTATAACCTAGACTAGTCCGGTTTTGGGCGGACAAATCCATTCTTGAGCAGACTAGTCCGGTCCTTTAACGGACAAGTCCGGTTTACACAGAACAAACTCAAACTTTAGCCATTTTTCATGAATGTTCTTGCAATATTCCACTTTCTTGACCTCTAATATCCTGTCTCTCAGGAAATATGTCGAACTCCAACCAAAGCTCTCCCCTTCCAAGTCCCACGGTCGAGGAGGCTCGACAAGCCCTTCATCGGCGCATTGCCGAAGAAAGGGCAGCAAAGGAGGCCCAAGCGGCTAAAGAAGCCGTCCGTCGAGAGGCAAGAACAATGAAGAAGCATGATCTCGAGGAGGAGGCACAAATTGCCCAAGCCGTTGAAGAATCCTTGAAGGATCAACTGAGAAAGAAAAGGGTTAAATGTGAAGCCGAGAGCTCCCAAGCTGCTAGTGCCTCAGAGCCCAAGAGAAAGAGGCTGGTCACCTTGGGAGATAAAGAGAAGGAAAAGGAATCCGAGGGTAGGGTTCCTCGTGATCCAAAAAAGGGTAAGGATCCAATTCCTGAGCAGCCCAAGAACAAAAAGGCAACTGCCAAAGCACCGACAAACAGAGCAGGAAGGATAAAAATCAAAAATAAAGGGCAACCGAAGCCCATCGGCCCCTTAAAGATGGCTGCCCCTGCTATAGACCCAAACCGGCAGCCCAACAATCCGGCATTTGTATTCAAAGGAAAGGGGGCCGAAAAGGCGATATGGCTGAGGATGGATAAAGTCTATGACTATGAGAAGCACTTAGCCGACCCTAGGTTTTGGTGTGAATTTCACTGTGATTACTACCGCTTGGTGTACCTAAAAATGAAGACCCCAGTCACTCAAGCTCAATGGGTAGATTGGGACTACATGGCCAAAAGGGAGCACAAAGCTTTTGATGCAGTGATTGAAGCCGCAGAGCAGCATGGAATCAAGGAAATCATGAGCTTCAAGTATGACTAGAACATTGAGGTAATTGTGCAGTTCTACACTACTGTGTACTTCTCCACCAGCGGTGACCGGAAAATCACCTGGATGACTCATGGAGAGCAGTACTCAGTCACCTATGAGAGGTTTGTGCAGATACTTGGCCTCGAGGACAACTTGAATCATGAGATTATCATTTCCAATCTCAAGGTAGTGGACAGGGATCAGCTTGACTATATGTATCCTAGTCATGTTCCCTATGAGGCCGGGCTTGCTAGGAACATCAAGCCGTTCTATAGCATCCTCAATCGGATTCTGAGGAGGACCATTGCCCCCAAGGATGGAGATGCAGGGGTAATTCAAGGAAACTTAAGGCATCTCCTCCTCTTGATAGATGGTGAAGACAAGTTCAACCTTGTTGAGCATATTTGTGATGACATCTTCAACATCTCTCACACTCCCAAACCGCTCATGTGGTTATGCACCGTACATCATGTGCCTAATTGAGAAGGTGTCGGGGATAATATTTGTCAATGATGTCACTCATCGACCTCTCCGTCCTCAGCTACCCCCCATTCTGCCAGAACCCTCAAGGAAAGAAATGCTCAACACCCGTCCAGCTCAGCGGCCCCTTCTAGCTCAGCGGCTCTGTGACACCCTCATTTCTGGTTTCTGCATGTATTCATGTTTCATTTTAAAGGGAGTGGGAACAGAAAAAGAACTTAAAGGATAGCCAAAAAGAACAAGAATCCAGTTCACAAAGAGCGTCGAAGACAACTTCCGCGGCCCGCTGGCCATGTGGCGTGTTCGGAGCTCATCGCTGCGAAGTAGGGGGAGGTCCGCCGCTAAACTGGCTACGTGGCAGGCTCGGGGCTCATCTCCGCAAAGGGGGAGAGGTCCGACCCTGTGGGACACGTGTTGCCACGGAGCTAGCCTCTGCGGCGAAGCAAAGGTAGTTCCGCAGGACACGTGTCACCTCCAGAGCTAGTCACCGCGGAAATCAGAGCACCAGTCGCGCGAGATACGTGTCGACCTCGGAGCTCACCTCCGAGAGGTCGGGTTCTATTGGACACATGTCGCCACCGGAGCTTATCTCCGGGAGGTCCATCACTGTTGGACACGTGTCTACCTCGGAGCTCGCCTCTGAGGACAAAGGAAAGTCCGGCGCTACTTGACGCATGGCATTCACGGAGCTCGCCTCCGAAGAGAGGGAGGTCCGAAATGCATACGTGGCACACCCGGAGCTACCTCCGGAGAGAGGGGAGGTCCGGCACTGACACGTGGTGTGCGCGGAGCCACCTCCGAGTAAGAGAGGAGGTCCCGACCGCCAGGATACGTGGCGCACGCGGAGCTCACCTCCGAAGGAGAGGGAGGTCTCGCTCGCTTGACACGCGGCACAACCGGAGCTCGTCTCTGCGGAAAAGAGGGAGACCAGGCCCCGGTGGACAGGTGGAGCTTCCGGAGCTCATCACCGCGGAGGTAACGAGTTCTGGAACGGTTTTTGGATTCTGTACGCGTAGAAATATCGGTACGGAGAAGAAACCGACCTGAATTCCACAATGTTACCGCACCAAATCAACTAAAGATAAGTCATAAAGATTCAACGACAATCTGAATAGAACTTTTATTCGAAGTCCAATCATATTAGGACTCTTCTTCTCCCGATTATAAATAGAACCCAGAACCTTTGGCTGAAACCACGAACTTGTTTTCCAACTCCTGAGCCGACGACTTAGAGCCCTAGCCCCAACTCGCCGAGTAAGCCCATCGCCGGAGTTCAGCAAGGAAGATCGCCGGAAGAGAGCCCCAACGATCTGTCTGATCAGAGAAGGACCCCGAGACTGAGAAGAACGTAAGGTAGGTCTCCAATACCACCTTACGACATCGTTGTGTTTTCTTTGCATCTGTTCTTCGTTTCCTTTCGAACAGAAGCTTTCTCGTGGACAGATCACTTGGTTATTGGGTTGATCTAAAGACAAGGTCATCGCCACGTCCACATTTGATCCGAACACCTCTGTTCATCATAAAACCAAGCAAGAACACGTACAAACCGATCTAATAAAACTGATTATAGGATAGCATGCATATGCATCATCGTATCTAGTTAAAGTTTGTGCATGATATTGATTGCTGTGGATCTTGTATGTGCGTGATCCTGTATAGCAGGAAAAGCTCAGGGAGCTGTCTACGACGAGCTGCAACAACAAGGTTTCGAGATCCAAGAGCAACCGGAACCGCAAGAACAAGGTAAGTGCCCCTTGACCATATTGATCCTATGTTTTGGGAAAACTGTTTTGTTTTGCGAAAAGGTGTGCGTGCTAAGTCAAACATGATGGGAAACCTTTTTTATAGGAGTTTACTAGCTTTGGTTAAACCACCCTTGTTGCCAGGGATGTTTATGAGTCGGGTATGTTTCTACTTTTATGCTTCGCTGAGTCCATGGGATTGGGAAGCGAGATAGATGTGTCTAGCTAACTGCACTCGTAATGATAACGAGAAACTGATGTTGTTAATGAACATGGATCGGATGGAGATCTAGGCAAGCCGGGTTTGTGAATGAGGTAGCATGGGATGGTGGTTTACTTGCCGTAGATCTAAAGAGCGGTTCATGCGAGCACATGCCAGGATAACAGTGCCACCACAAGGCCAAGTATGGGTGCGGCTTAGCTGACTAATTAGGTAAGTTGCTAGATTGTTATGGACCGTGGAAGGCGCGGGGAATGGGAGTCGAGTGAGGACTGCCCTGGGAACTGTATGGCACAAGAGTGGGCCCGTGGGTGGGAGAATTGGAGATTCTAGCCTGCCGGTGAAACCTTAGTGAGTCCATACATCTAGTAGCCCCTTTGTAAAGGCTATTTTGTGATCTCTTGGGCATACACCGACGGTTGTGTACTGATATAATGGAGGTTCTGCAGTCGCCGACGGGTGACGAAATCACAAACTTGTGGGTGAAGAGGTGCAAACTTTGCAGAGTCTAAAACTATCATGATAGCCGAGCTTACGGTCACGAGCGCCTGGCCAACTTCCATGATTAGTTGGGATGGTTATTGGATATGGTTATTGGTTATGGTTTTGGATGGTTTGGTTTTTGGGACTGTTGAGCCCGGGTGATAAGATGGGTTGCATGACTGTTGAGTCATGGAAACAGGGTTGGTCTCGGTGGGAGACGAAGTTGTTTTTGATAAAATGGTAGCGAATACGAGATGGTATTCCTGAGATGGTAGCGAATACGAGGAGGTATTCGTGAGCAAGAATGAGGTTGATTGATGTCTGGTTGTGACATGCAAGGTAATGAACATAATGAAGGTATGATTGGTATTTTAATACATGTTGGGATTGCATTCACTTAAAGATGAGTTGCTGTTTTATCATGGTTTTTGATAAATAACTTTGCTTTCTGCAATGAGCCTTTTTATACCTACCTTGTTATGAGCTACATATCATATTTTGCTGCACTTGTTGAGTACATCATTGTACTCAAACTTGCATTATTATTTCATCATCAGCAACAGGAGAAGATTACTATGAAGACCAAGTGGAGCATTAGACGTGTAATATGTTCTCAACCTTGCCTGTGGGGATGGAGTAGAGATGGAGCCGCTACTGCTTAGAATTGCTTCCACACTATTTAGAAGACTTCCACTGCATAGAAATAAGACTTCCGTTGTTAGATTAAGACTTCCGCTGTGAGCATGAGTCCAAGACTCATGAAACATTGTACTAAACTCTGTTATTTGTGGTTCTATATATTCTGAATTCAGTTTGTGGAACATATGTGTATGTGTGATGAACATCCTGGGCACACATATGCATCAGTTCTCGGTTCCGTGGTTTTCCGCAGAATTGAGGGCGTCATAGATTGGTATCAGAGCCACGGTTGATGGTGGGTTACACACATCAAAAGCCACGATTGATGGTAGGTTACACACTTAGATAGATCACAGATTGGTATCCGACACAGATTGGTAGCTAAGCCACGCTGACCATAGGGTGCAAGCCTAGGGTGCTTAGATTGGCCTTGAAACTACCTTGACATAGGATACAAGCCTAGGAGAAGCCATAGTTGGATCATGGATTTGACATCACCCTAAGTCATATAGGACCCCCATTGAACAAGCCTTGAATAGGAGTCGTGTGAGCCCTTGTGATGATTGTTTGTGAATTGTGTGCTTAGTGTGAGTCGTGGGACGTCTCAAAACGTTGTCCATATCCACACATAAGTAGAAGGAGGTGTGAGATGCTTCGGCAATTGTTCACATCCTCATATGGGATAATATATATAGTCCAACCCACCTTGATGCATATAGTTGAGGGGATCTACCTAACCTTCTAACCTTCTATTCTATTTCGTTCTCTCTCACAGATGGTGAGAGGAAACGCCGGCCGAAGGAACGTCCGTAACAACCAAGAGGATGGCCACGATGGAGTTCCTATTAACCATGAAGCTGGTGAGAACAACCTGGAATGGTTGACGGCCATGCAGAATCAACTTATGCAAACCATGATCCAAACTTGGGGTCAGTTGCAGGCCAACAACAACAACCCCATTCTGGCACCACCTCCACCACCAGCACCGGCTCATAACAGGCTGGGAGAGTTCATGAGGACTCGACCACCCACCTTTGCTCAAGCTAACGACCCCATGGAGGCCGACGACTGGTGTAGTGCAATGACGGAGAGAAGGTTCTTTTTGCGTCGCACCAACTTATGGGAGCTGCCACTGACTGGTGGGATGCCCTAAGGAACGCTCATGTCGACCCGGAGACGATCACTTGGACTGAGTTCAATGAAATTTTCTGCTCTCATTACATCCCTGCTGGTGTAATGATGCTCAAGAGACAGGAGTTTGAAGGTCTCCGCCAAGGAGAGAGAAGCGTGAATGAGTATCTCAACAAGTTCAAACATCTATCCCGGTATGCCCCCGAAGATGTCAACTCAGACCAGAGGAAGCAATACCTGTTCATGAGAGGGTTGAACAATGAGATCCAGGTTCAGCTCCTCAACAATGACTACGCAAGCTTTCAGAAGCTGGTTGACTAGGCTATAGTAGTCGAAAGCAAGATCTGAGAGATTGAGCGAGAGTGCAAGAGGAAGATGCCATACCAGCCCCAAGGGAGCAACGTACGATCTCGGTACATGCCCCCGGCCGCACCGCAGTATGGATCGACCGCTCCTGCATACCGCCCTAGTCAGCCACCACAGCAACGACCCGTTGCACCAGCACCTCGTGTGCCCATGCCTCCTGTGCCCCGACCTAACATGGGTGCTCCTGTTCAAAACCCCCGCCCCAACGTACCTGCTGCCATAGGCAACAGGGCATGCTTTGCATGCGGGGAAACAGGACACTTCGCGAACCAGTGTCCGAGGAGAGGCCCTGGACAGCAAGGCAAAGTGCCCAAGTAGAACCCGCGACCAAACGGAGGGGACAATCAAGGAAACCATGGACAGCAGAACTATGCTCGCGGCAACGTGGATCATGTCTCTGCTGAGGAAGCACAACAGGCTGAGGACGTCATAATTGGTATGTTCCTTGCCAACTCCAACCCAGCCACCATTTTATTTGATTCTGGAGCATCACATTCCTTCATATCATCCAAGTTTGTTGCCAAGCATAATCTACCCATATCACACATAAAATGTGCTATGGTAGTTAATTCTCCCGGTGGAGAGATGAGGACTAATATAGTATATCCGAAAGTAAGCCTTAAAATAAGGGGGGGTAGACTTCCTTGCCAACCTCGTTGTCTTGGATTCCCAAGGGATTGACATAACACTCGGGATGGATTGGTTAAGCAAGCACAACGGGATAATCCAATGTGCTGAAAGAAGCGTGCAGTTGACAAATGAGCAGGGTATTCATGTTGAGTTTGAATCAGCCCAACAAACAACCGAAAAGGCAATCTTGAACCACGTCGAAGGAGCAACATTGGACAGCATTCCAGTGGTTCAAGAATTCTCGGACGTGTTTCCAGAGGAGCTTCCAGGTATGCCACCTGATCGGGACATTGAGTTTGCCATAGATTTGTTACCCAGAACAGCACCTAGCAAAGAGACCCTATAGGTTGCCCGTCAATGAACTAGTAGAACTCAAGAAGCAAATTCAGGAGCAGTTGGAGAAGGGTTTTATACGTCCAAGCTCGTCACCATGGGGAGCCCCCGTGCTCTTCGTAGACAAGAAGGATGGGACCCAAAGGATGTGCGTGGACTATAGATCTCTCAATGAGGTAACAATCAAAAACAAATACCCTCTGCCCTGTATAGAGGACCTATTCGACCAAATGAAAGGAGCCCGAGTGTTCTCCAAGATTGATCTTCGGTTGGGATACTTCCAACTGAAGATAAAGCCCTCCGATATACCCAAGACTGCCTTTCGAACACGGTATGGTTCGTATGAATATACCGTCATGTCTTTTGGGTTAACAAATGCACCCGCATACTTCATGTACCTCATGAACAAGGTTTTCATGGAGTCCTTGGATAAGTTCGTCGTGGTTTTCATCGACGACATTATGGTGTATTCAAAAAGTGAGGAGGAGCATGAAGAACATTTGAAATTGACCTTGCAGAAAATGCGTGAGCATCAATTGTATTCCAAGCTTAACAAGTGTTAATTTTGGCTAAAGGAAATATCGTTCCTAGGCCACATTATCTCCGAAGAAGGGGTATCGGTTGATCCCAGAAAAGTAAGAGATGTTCTGAAGTGGGACCAACCGCAAAACATGAGGGATATTCGGAGTTTTCTTGGGATGGCTGGATACTACCAACGCTTCATTAAGCACTTCTCTAAGATAGCAAAGCCTAGGACGGAGTTGCTAACGAAGGAAAAAGCCTTTCACTGGACACCAGCATGCCAAGGAAGTTTTGAGGAACTCAAGAAAAGGCTAACCGCAACGCCGGTTTTGGTATTGCCGGACGTAAGCAAGAGCTTTGACATATATTGTGACGCATCCAGACAGGGGCTCGGATGTGTGCTCATGCAAGAAGGACGAGTGGTAGCCTATGCCTCACGACAATTAAAGAAGCACGATATTAATTGTCCTACACATGACTTGGAGCAAGCAGCAGTAGTGCATGCATTGAAGATTTGGAGACATTATATCCTTGGTCATCGATGTAAGATCTATACGGATCATAAAAGCCTCAAGTACATATTTACACAAACGGGCTTGAATTTGAGGCAATGTCGATGGTTGGAACTCATCAAGGATTACGATGTTGGGATCAACTACCACCCTGGGAAGGCCAATGTAGTAGCTGATGCATTGAGCCGGAAGGGAGCATGTCACCAACTCACAGTTCGGAGCTACCACCGGAACTACGTAAGGAGTTCGAACGGTTACACCTCGGATTCTTGAACAATATGGAAATGATAGACATCCACTCTTCATTGGAGCAAGAGATAAGAGATGGCCAAGCAATTGTAACTGCTCTGATACCACGCTGTGGGGGACCATAGGACCTCGTTGGGTGGTGCCGTGTTATGCGGCACCCAACAGCACACGGGTCGATGAACTCACATCATAATACATAAATAGTTTAGCGGAAGCGTACAAGAATGTTTTACAAATAGTTATATTAGAGTAAACTACAGCGGAAGACTATCACTCTCACGACTCATATCTAAAACTAGCAACAAAGAAACGGTCCAGCCCGCAGACGTTTTTACTAGCAACACGAAGACAATCTGCAGCGGCGAGGATGCTCTTTGAGTAAGCACTCGGAGGTTCCCGAGTCTCATCGGCACCCCTTCTCATAAGCATTGAGTCAATTACGTGCAAAACAACTCGGATAGCATCCGTGAGCATAACGCTCAGCAAGACTTAACCGTCACCCTAAACATGAAACTCCATGTGAGGTTATGAACCTAACATAGGATGGCATAAGCATAATTAAACTCACCTAAAAGTGAATCCTTACTTTCAGATATTAATTGCAGCATTTCAAGTAACCCAGGGCATGCCACAACGGGAGTAAACAATGAAACAAGAAACGCTTTCCCCCGATGTAAATTGCTCATGGCATAAAAGAATCGAGTTTGCACTAGCCTATTCATCAAGATCCAAGACAAAGCTAGTATGATACTTCACATCAAAATGATTAGTTCCTTTCTCATGCAAGCTCTTACTACGTCACGACTGTGAGAACAAGTATGCTCGGTCCATTCTGTGAGCGACGATGATTCGAATCAATAATACCCGGACTACACGACACGTACGCCCGTACTTGATGTTGCCTACAACAACCACCACTGACATCGTACGTGGCAGCCTTTCCCCTGTTTTGACACGACCCCACGGTCTTGTCGAGCCAGGATCACGCTGAGGGGTGCTGCGTTGCACAGCACCGTATAACACACGTCAAAGGTACAAAGTGGAAGCGAAATTTTATTACATAAACAAGTTTATGAACATGTTTACATCAAAATAATTTCAGTCTACACTCACGGGCGTAGACTACGCATCAAGTACACGTTCAGCCCTTGAACATGTCCTTGCTAGCACACACACACACTAACTCTGCGGCGTGCACGACTCCCACTCGACGGGGTTCCCCTCCTGGGGTTCCGTCTCCTCTTCGGGAGTCCCTTCCTCATAGAACTCTGCAAAAGCTTCAAACACAAGCAGTGATCACGAAGGCTCAGCAAGTCTGACCCATATCACCTAAACATGGGACTTCTACATGAGGGGTGATGGGTACATTAGATAAAATCATTTGCAAAGGACTCGCCTAATTAGTGGAACCTTACTTTCAAGTTTTAGCAGCAGGTGGCGGAGAACCTTACGCTAAGGCACATGAGAGAGCCGCAATCAAACAAGAAACGCATTTCTCTCATGTACTTTGCCCAAAGTTGAAAAGAACTTTAGTTAGCTCTAGACTACAGCAAATCATTAGCAATCAAGTTCATCTTTCAATCAGCAACATTTTAACATGCAAATAGCCTGTTCTTTTTATGTCACGGTACAGTGAACAAGTGGTACTCACTGACCACGAGGGACGGCGATTATAATCGATTTACACCTGCAGGGTTACCCGAATAACCCGTCACGTACGCCCGTACTCGATGTTGCCTACAACAACCATCACGGACGCCGTACGCAACCACCTTTCACCCGTCATCCAAATATTGAACCGGTCCCATCGTCCCGAGCAAGAGGTCTCTGCACGCGCATCTCAGTGCCGCCAGCCGATTTACACCTCGAGCTCTCAACCTACCCTCTGAACGACGGGCAATGCCTCAATACCCAGCTACCTGAGTTACATCAGTTTCACGGTTCCCATATAGCCGGTAGGTCTTCGGTACTGTTCTAGCTTGTTCAACAGGCCCGCACACGGCACGGTCCTCAATCGACACAAGCGGAGCTATAGCACACAGGCCCAAAAGTCCTGCTGCCCTTACTCTCCGCTCGGTCTCATCTTTCTTGCCATGTGTATCATGTGCTATCTCTACCAGAGTCGAGTGCCTCTAGCCTATGCTCGCGAGTAGTTCCAACTACTCGACTTGTACCGAATCCAACACTATCTTAGCATTGCAGTAGCTAGCGGGGTTTTGCAATCCTAAACCCAACCCATAGGGTTTTCTTGGATATGCAATTGGGTTTTCATACAAGACTCTAATGCAAGAAATTAGAATACTCAAGTAAGTGCTCAAAACAATAAAAGTTTGTAAAAAGGTTAATGCAAACCGGGGCTTGCCTTGCTATTCTTGGTCGTAGGCTAGCTGTTCCTCCGGAGTAACGAAGTCTAGGACTTCGGGTTCCTCCTCGACCTTAGCGACTACATGATAGAAGAGGTACATGTATCAATTTAAATGCATTTGTATTAAGTTTGAAATTGTGAAGTCTATAACTCTCACTAGACAGACCCAATGACTGTGAAACTTTTACTGGGGCTTGGTTACAACCTAAACAGAGATTTAGTGAAGTGTTAGTTGCAGCAAAGCTCATTTGAGCCCTCCACAATTAATTATGCACTTGACCTTAATTGAATGCTTTTAGGGTGTTCTAAGGATTTTCATGAAACAAACTATGTCTTTCTGAAAACTAGATTTTCAGAGGGTTCTAATGAAGTTGGTCTCAGTTAATTCGAAGGTTCCTAGCTAAAGATATGAGCTAAACAATTTCAGAGAAAATTCTGAAAATGTTTCTGGACATTTTCTATTTTCTCTGGAACAGTTTAACTAATCACATCATTAGGTGGAGCAAATGAGCTCAAATGGATCTGAAATTTTTATGGTCGTTCAAAGATATTTTGGTGAACATCCCAGCAAAATTTCAGGATTTTCCTCTAAAGGATTCTCCAGTTAAAATTCCAAACATTTTAAACTTTGAGGAATTAATTCTGGAGAAATAAGGATTTTCATGAAGTGAAACTTGATTTGCTGGAAAGTGCTCAGAGAGCTTAATCCAACAAAATTTGGTTCACTCGATTTGGAGCTTTCTAGCCAAAGTTATGAGGATTTGAAGTTTGGAAGAAATCTGAAAATCGGGGGGGGGGGGAGTTTAAATCTGCCGGGGCCCGCAGGGACACGTGTTGAGCGCCAAGGCGACAGCACACCATGGCCCACAAGGTTTTTGCGCGCCCGCACACCCGATCCCGGCAGCAGCCCGATCCCGATTTAAAATATCTGCCGCTGACAGCTGGGGTCCACCCCATTCGTCAACCTCCCGCCGCCCTTGCTCTGCCGCCGAGGGACCTCGCCGGAGAGCTCACCGGCAGATTCTGTGGAGCTTCAAACTTCACGATCTTGTCTGGCCCTGCCTACTTTCACTCGGGGAACACGATTCTGGGGTCAGCTCGTCATGACAACGGCCGGTGCATGGTCGGCGACTGTCACACCCGGTTTTTCCGAAGAACAACCGAGTGAATATCACATGTATGCCAGGATCATTTTCTCATACATGTGATGACAAATAGTGAAGCATCATTTATTACAAGCCAGGTGTCGAATATAAATAAGTCTTACATAGCATATGTCTCGATGGACGATAATAAGTTCATCACAAATAAATAATCTAGCAGCGGAATATTATTCTTGTGGGCTCCGTCACAGGCGTTGCCCGGGGGTCTCCATGAACCTAGAAACCTTCTTCGGCTCCAAAGTCTTGGTCATTATACACCACCTCATTATCTTGACCTGAGCAGCAATATAAACCAACAAAATAGGCAAGGTTGAGTACCGATGGTACTCAGCAAGTGTGGGAAAGTTATGTCATGCATGGCTAGAACAAGGGGAGGTTGAACTCATGGTTAAAGCACTACGCAATTAATACCTATTACCTTAGCTTATTAAGCACCTACATTACTACACAGGTGAAATGGTCCCAAACTCCCATCCCATCATCATAATCAAATAACCATAACATCATTTCCAATGTTAAGCTCCCCGCTTAACATTCACAACATCCAAAGTCATCATCCTCTAATCATGAATAAGTCCAAGCCGCTCTTGACTGTGAGCACGGCTGTCATGACAGTTTTGACTCTGCAGAGTTTGTACCACTGTACCCACATGTAGTGATTTCATCCCCCGTTGCCGGGTGGACTAAAAGAACCTCCATTATGCTAGTGGCTACGAATCACATTCACACTTCCCAGGTGTGTAGCCAGGAGATCACTACGAAGCCTTTACAAAGGGATTCCCGACAAGCGTGGGCCCACTGAGGTTTCACCCCTAACAGCATACAAGAGGCTCCAACCCCGCTGCAGTGGCCCCCTCTTGAGCCTGCGGTTCATATGGTAGTCCAGCTGACACCTACTCCCCGCACCATCCAACACACCCATACTACGCCGGGGATACACCTAATTAATTGGCCAAGCTGCCCCATCTCAGCATGTGGTTGGCACTGTAAAGCCAGGTTACATTCTCCATGAACCGGTCCTTAGGATCCAGGCAAGTACTAAACACAAACCCGAGTCTCGTGCACCCAGCACACAACCAAAACATCCAACTTGCCTTGATCCCTACTTCTACATAACTCACAATATCTCATTCAAGAGTATGGTAAAATAAACTGATGATCTCATATCCCAATTATCCCATTCTAGGCATGGCTAAGCATATGCATGATAATAAATGACACGATAAAATGAATCCCAACCCAAGCTACAAGGAAACAAGGTAATGCAATTCTAGGGAAACATCCTAGCATGGGTTTCATATTTCAATTGACAATGCAAATAATTCTACCTACACATCCTAGTATAGGATCAAAGTGGTCAAGGACACTTGCCTCCTTCCTGCTGCTCCTGAAATGGGTAGTCCTGATCTTGGAAAGGGATAACTTGCTCTTGAGCATGTTCTACATCATACCATCACACATAGCAAAAGAAAAACAACAATCCATAAGACATAGTTCACACTTCCACTTCATACAAACCACACATTCATACTTATGAAAGGCATTCATCATTATATGTGTTGTGGCTACTCTATGTGTGTTGATCTGTGGCTTGCATGCACTTTTAATCATGTGTATATGATTCCTACTTTTGTGTTCACATTTATACTTACATACTATATATATATGAGTTTCCAATTTAAATAAATTCCTTATATTCAATTACTACCCCTTTTAGCTACCAAGTATGCATGAAAGGTATTCTCCTACTCCATATGTGTCTTAAGAATTTCTACCAACCCTAAACTGAATTCTTTGGATTTTAGAAACTTCATTTATCATTTACTAGTTGCTATATTTTCAGATTTATTTCTTATGCTTAAATGTGATCTTTATTATAAAAATAACAAAATACATCATCTAAACAGAATAGGTTCTGATCTAAAATATTTACTAATATATTTTTGACCTTTGCCTCTGATGTAAACTATTTTATAATTATTTTCCCTATTTTCCAGAACAATTCTTTACTTAAAAATGTGTCCCTAAATGTGAATAATAAATTAAACAGATTCATTTCATCCCAAAATATATTTTTATCTCACTCCAAAGTTTTCTAAATACTGAGAAAGTTTTTAACTTAATTATGACAATATGTTTGTCCCACTTTTAAATTTTAAACACTAGCCACATATTCAATTTTCCTAATTTAAATATCAAACAGGGTTAAAAAGGTAAACTCACCCCACTACAGGGTCTATAATATTATTTTAAGAATTTTCTGGGGTCTAACTACTCATAACAGAGGAGTTTTCCATATTTTTATTAAGTCCATGGGCTAAAACTGATTTTTAAATGAATTTACATGATTTTCTGAAGTTCCAGGGGCTAGATTAGAAGTTTCCGGCGCTAGCTCTTATTTCCCGAGAACCCCAGGGGGTAGCACGTAAGATTTCCAGTCTTTATAACGCGGGGCTTACGTGGACCGTCCGATTTTAAACCGACGGCTGAGATTATAACGTCGAATCGGTACGCGGGGATTTAAACTCTACCGTGCGATTTAAAATAAACGGCGCACAAGCGGCCACGTCGCTCTGATCGAGCGCGGGAGGCGCTGCCGGCGGCGCACGGCGGCGGGAAGCGGCGATCTCGCCGGAGACTTTCGGATCTTCGAGAATTCTTCCTAGAACTGTGATCTTATGGCATAGATCGGTAGAGGGGAGGTCGGGGATCTCACCTCGGGGGTTTTCTTGAGCTCGGAGGTCCTGGAAAGTGACCGGCGACGAGGTCCAAAGTGAAACCACGGCGAAGCTCGTTGGCGCTGTGTTTGAACCGCAAGTCACCGAGTTTTCTGCACCTGCAAGGTTCCCCGGAGGCGGTGGATCAAGACCAGCGAGTTAGATCAGAATTTCCGAGCGTAGATCGGCCAGAATTCGCCAGAGAAGGCTCGGGTTCTCACCGGAGGAAAAACAGCAGATCGCGTGGAAAAACAGAAGGAGGCCGGGGTTTTTATAGACGGGGGATGGCGGCGGGGTGGTTTAGATCGAGTTTGCGTCGCCCCCGAGCAAAATTCGGCTGAGATTCACAGAAATCCGGATCGGTTTGGATTCGGGGTAAGAGAGTCCGGCGCTGGCGCGAGGTAGAAGAAGAGCTGGCGGGCCCCGCCTGTCAGTGGGTGGAAAGGGCGCGCGCGGCTGCGGGCTGGCGCGGGTGCTGGGTGGGCCGGCTGGTGGGTTTCGGCCCACTAGCCGGTTTTTTTCTGTTTTCTTTTTTTCTTTTTCTATTTCTTTTCTGTTTTGAGTTTAATTTGAATTCCAGTTTGAATTTGAATTTTTTGCAAAACATGCAACACGTCCAAAAATTTTTAAATTCCCCTCTTAACATGATTTAGGTTCTTAACAAGATTTTTGGGGTGTTACAGCTCTACCCCCCTTAAAAGAAATCTCGTCCTCGAGATTGGTGGTTCTATGAAAACAATTCCGGAAATTGTGCCTTGAGCTCATCTTCCCGCTCCCAGGTGGCTTCCTCTTCTGAGTGATGCTTCCACTGCACCTTGCACATCCGGATTCTTTTATTTCTGGTGAGGTGTTCCATTGTCTCCAAAATCTTGTATGGTTGCTCGGCATAAGACAAATCCTCAGCTACGTCCACTTCATTCATGGGTAACACCTCTTCCGGCGTCCTCAGGCATTTCTTGAGTTGTGACACATGGAATACATCGTGCACATCCGATAGACGAGCCGGTAACTCTAGTTGATACGCCACTTCGCCTTTCCTTTCCAGAACTTGAAAGGGTCCGATGTATCGAGGTGACAACTTCCCCTTCACCTTGAACTGACGAAGTCCTCTGATAGGGGACACCTTGAGATAGACATAGTCTCCCACGTTGAAAACTAGCTCTCTTCTTCGTACATCGGCATAGCTCTTTTGGTGTGTCTGTGCTATCCTCAAGTTATTGCGAATTTCCCTCACCTTCGCCTCGGCTTCTTGTAGTACTTCTGGACCAAACACTTTACTTTCCCCTGTTTGGTTCCAAAATAGGGGAGTTCTGCACTTCCTCCCGTACAAAGCTTCAAACGGTGACATCTTCATACTAGCTTGATAGCTGTTGTTATAGGAAAACTCCGCATACGGTAAGTTCTTGTCCCAACTCCTATTGTTTTTGAGTGCACATGCCCTCAGCATATCTTCAAGGATCTGATTGGTTCTCTGCGTCTGCCCGTCAGTTTGGGGATGATAGGCAGAACTAAAGTTCAGATGGGTTCCCATGGTTTCGTGCAACTTCTGCCAGAACCTTGAGGTGAACTGTGTTCCTCGATCCGACACAATCTTCTTTGGCACTCTATGGTAACACACGATCCTTGACATGTACAACTCTGCCAATTTGGATCCGCTGTAGCTTTCTTTCACGGGGATGAAATGAGCTACCTTGGTTAGCCTGTCGACGATGACCCATATCGAATCATATCCTGATTGGGTCCTAGGCAGTCCCACTATGAAATCCATACTGATTTCTTCCCATTTCCATTCAGGCACTTTGAGTGGTTGCAATAACCCCGCAGGTCGTTGATGTTCTGCTTTCACCAACTGACATGTGTCACATAGGGCAACATGTTCCGCGACATCTCGTTTCATGCCATACCACCAATACCTGCTCTTGAGGTCCTGGTACATCTTCGTACTCCCAGGATGAATGGAATAGTCAGAATCATGAGCCTCCTTCAAAATCAATTCACGGATCTCCTTTACTTCTGGCACACAGATTCTTTTCCCGTGCCACACCGTTCCTTGTTCATCCTCTCTAAAACCAGGAGCTTTATTTTCCTTGATGAGTTGCCTGATTTCTTGTATCTTCTCATCGTTCTTTTGACCCTCGCAGATATCTCGCTCTAGTGTGGAGTCCACTTCCATGGCGATGGCTTCACCACTATTTACCAGGCATAGATTGAGCCTTATAACCTTGTCCTTCAATTCTGCAGGCATGTCCTTCAAGCTCAACTTATTGACCTGCTCTTTCCGACTTAACGCATCGGCCACGATGTTTGCTTTCCCAGGATGATAGTTGATGCCCACATCAAAGTCATCAATTAGCTCTAACCATCTCCTTTGTCTGAGATTGAGATCTGGCTGTGTGAAAATGTACTTCGAACTTTTATGATCCGTATATATCTCCGTCCTCTCCCCCATCAAATAGTGTCGCCAAATTTTCAACGCGTGTACCACTGCGGCTAGTTCTAGGTCATGTGTAGGATAGTTTTTCTCGTGCTTCCGAAGCTGCCGGGATGCATATGCCACGACATGCCCTTCTTGCATGAGAACACATCCCAACCCGTTACCAGAGGCATCGCAGTACACCGTGAAATTCTTCTGCATATCTGGCATAACCAACACTGGGGCTGTTGTCAATCTTTTCTTTAGCTCCTGAAAACTCGTCTCGCACTGTGGCGTCCATGTGAATGTGATTCCCTTCTCCAACAGTTTAGTGAGGGGTCTCGAGATCTTAGAGAATCCCTCAATAAACCGTCGATAGTATCCAGCCAATCCCAAAAAGCTTCGAACTTCCCCGACATTTTCAGGGGTCTTCCACTTTTGTATATCCTCGATTTTGGCAGGATCCACGGAGATTCCTCCCTCCGAGATTATATGTCCTAAGAAGGGATCTCTCTTCAGCCAAAACTCACACTTGCTCAACTTGGCATATAGTTGGTGTTCTCTCAGCCTCTGCAACACCAACCTTAGATGTTTCTCATGTTCTTCTTCATCTTTGGAGAAGACGAGAATGTCATCTATGAAAACCACCACAAATTTGTCCAGATATTCCATGAATACCTTGTTCATGAGATACATGAAGTATGCCGGGGCATTAGTTAGCCCGAAAGGCATGACAGTGTATTCATACAGTCCGTACCGAGATACGAAAGCTGTCTTGGGAATATCAGATTGCCTTATCTTGAGTTGGTGGTATCCCGACCTGAGATCAATTTTTGAGAACACACAAGCTCCCCTCAACTGATCAAACAAGTCTTCAATGCGGGGTAATGGGTACTTGTTCTTGATGGTTACCTCATTCAAGGCACGGTAATCCACGCATAACCTTTGGGTTCCGTCCTTTTTGGGCACAAATATCACCGGAGCTCCCCTTGGTGAGGAACTAGGGCGAATATACCCCTTCTCCATCAATTCTCTCAAATGATCCTTGAGTTCTTCTAGCTGCTTGGAGTCCATCCGATAAGGTCTCTTGTATATCGGGGCTGTTCCAGGCACTAGCTCAATTGCAAATTCCACTTCACGATCGGGAGGCATACCTGGCAACTCCTCCGGAAAAACATCTGGATATTCCCTGATGGTCCTGATTTCCTCAACTTTCACCTCAACTTGATTTAATTTAATGTCCCTCCTAGGCTCGTATATTGTTATGAACTTTACTCTTGTGCCACTAGGGTGAGTTAGTTCTACCGTTCTGTTCGAACAATGGATGATTCCTTTATGTTTTGTCAACCAATCCATACCCAAGATAATATCTATCCCTTGTGAATCTATCACTATAAGGTTAGCAGTAAATACTACCCCATTAATGTCTAGGTTCACCTTGGGACACACTTGTCTTGTCCTTATTTCTCCACCCGGAGAGTTTACGGCTAGCATATGGTTCATTTGTGTTGTTGCTAGGTCATGCTTCTTAACAAACCCTTGAGCAATGATCGAGTGGGTAGCACCAGAATCAAACAACAGGGTTGCAATGTGTAAATTGGCAGGAAACTTACCAACTACCACGTCGGGTGCCTCTTGTGCTTCCTCCATAGTAACGTGGTTCACCCGTCCTCTCATTACATTCTGCTGTTGTGGCTGCGTGGGCTTCTTCTTTGGGCATTTATGGGCGTAGTGCCCCACTTCTCCGCAGCTAAAACATTGCACCCCAACCTTAGGTGCCTGGCCTTTGCTGTCTTGGGGTTGGCTTGGGGGTCCTTGTACTGCTGGTCGAGGTGGATATGCGGGGCGAGGCTGTTGTACGAACTGACGTTGTGGCTGTATTGGTGCTGCCGGAGGCCTGAAGTTCAGGTTGTACCCTCTCGGTGCCGAGTAGGGTACCGCAGCACGGTTCGTCTGCCCTGCAGGTTGCTGCATCAGACGTGGGCGGGTGTTGCTCCCTGAGGCCTGATGTGACCACCCGGCCTTCCTCTTATTCTCATTTTCCAAGGCCTTCAGCTTCCTTTCTACCACAAACGCTCTGTCCACCATCTTTTGGAAACTCTCATACTCATTTGAGGACATTGCACACTGCATTTCTGCGGTAAGTCCCTCCACGAAACAATCTTGTTTCTGCTCATCAGTCTCTATGTCCCGTGGGGCATAACGGAATAATTGAGTAAATTTAGTGAGGTATTCCCTCACCGTCAAGTTTCCCTGCTGCAGTCCCAAGATCTCCTTCCTCTTGTTTTTGAGTTCACCTCTTGGAATGTAATGGTTGCGGAAGCTACGCTTGAACTCTTCCCAAGTGATGTTCTCAGGGTCATGATGGGCAGCCACGTAGGCGGTCCACCAATCAGCAGCAGGTCCATGCAATTGATGAGAGGCAAACAGCACCCTCTCATACCCTTGGCACTGGATGATCCTCATCTTGCTTTCAATGGTCTTTAGCCAATCATCTGCCTCCAGAGGTTCAACAGCACTTGCAAACTTTGGAGGTTGAGTTCCTAGAAACTCACTCAACCTTGGTTGGCGTGGTGCAGCTTGTGGAGGTGGAACTTGATGCAAGTTGGCCACCACTTGAGTCAAGTTCTGGATGAGCTGATTTTGATTCTCCAGCATTTTGTGGAGGGGATCAACTCCTTCACGGTGACCACCCCGGTCCTGGCCCCCAGAAAGATGAGGGTTGCATGCCTCATCGTTGTTGTTGGCGGGGTTGGCAGCACGTCCTTTTCCTCTTCCGGCCATCTGGCATGATCAACCAATGTTAATTTAAAGCATTACGTATTATCTTACTACCTTCACTTGTTTTTACTTTGGAGTGTTGAGGCTTTGTTATACTTTCTGAGGGTTCATGTCTCACACAAAAATAAATGCACTATTATTTCATGTGGGTTCACACACCAAAGCAAAACAATCTGAAGACGAGGCTGTGGACAATTGCTCCTGGCTTCCACAACTCACGTCACACACCAAGCACTAACACACCATTAACTAAGGTAACGACTCGACTATTCGACATCTTGCTAACTAAGGGAAGGATTCTACACTACTCGTTTTCTTGAGCTGGCTCCTCGGGATCTTCCTCATCATTTTGGCTGCCTTCTGACTCTGCTTTGGGTGGGGAGGCTGCTGGTGGAGAGGTGCGACGACGCCTGATCGCTCGGCGATCCAGGGAGTCAGGAGTCCATGTATCATTCACGGTGAAACACAGTTCATTCCCATCTCCTCTTTCTCTTGCCCTTAAGCAGGCTCGCAGCAACGCCTCCGTTTCCTTCAGGGTGTCCCGGACATCCTGAAGCTCTTGTTGACACTCCTGCAGTCGAGTGCTGAGCATAGCAGCATCCTCCAAGCACAAGTCCATGTGCTCATGGGAAGTCCCTTGCTGCACCGGCGGGTACTTGTACTCCGTGGTACCACTCTCACACTGGAGGACATACATGTACTCAGTCCTGTCCAGGTGGCGACGATAGATGTGACTCTGGCAAGTGATGGCCTCCCAGGTGACATCTTTCTCCGCATCGACCTGTGTTGCTCTACAAGCTGGAGAGCGGTGGATCTTAAGCAGCCGATTTTCGTGTATAATCCTCATTTCTGAACTCCATTCTTCCCTCTTCTCTCGGATGGTCCTGGTGGAGTTATAGTGGATGATTAGCTTAACCGTATTGCCGACGGCTTCGAGCATACGCCGAAGACGGCGCAACAAGCCTCCTACTGCCAATCCGTAGGAAAGGTACGTCACCGGACGGCTCTCCTCTCTTTCGTCAAGGGCAACTACGGGAACTCTCCCTCCTGTGGACTTGCGAGCGGTGCGAATCATGCGAACCATCTAAAACAAAAAGCATTTAAACTTAGGTTAGATAAACTTTTAAACAAAAATTCTATTTTGAATGAAAATTGGGGTAAGATGAAGAAAGTGACTCATTAAATAACACTTTTAAACACATACCTTGTAAAAATAGTTTTTACGAAAATCAGGCCCTTAAATACGTCCATTTCTACCTAGGTCCACGTTCCAACGGGCAACCTTGGCTCTGATACCACTTCTTTCACACCCGGTTTTTCCGAAGAACAACCGAGTGAATATCACATGTATGCCAGGATCATTTTCTCATACATGTGATGACAAATAGTGAAGCATCATTTATTACAAGCCAGGTGTCGAATATAAATAAGTCTTACATAGCATATGTCTCGATGGACGATAATAAGTTCATCACAAATAAATAATCTAGCAGCGGAATATTATTCTTGTGGGCTCCGTCACAGGCGTTGCCCGGGGGTCTCCATGAACCTAGAAACCTTCTTCGGCTCCAAAGTCTTGGTCATTATACACCACCTCATTATCTTGACCTGAGCAGCAATATAAACCAACAAAATATGCAAGGTTGAGTACCGATGGTACTCAGCAAGTGTGGGAAAGCTATGTCATGCATGGCTAGAACAAGGGGAGGTTGAACTCATGGTTAAAGCACTACACAATTAATACCTATCACCTTAGCTTATTAAGCACCTACATTACTACACAGGTGAAATGGTCCCAAACTCCCATCCCATCATCATAACCAAATAACCATAACATCATTTCCAATGTTAAGCTCCCCGCTTAACATTCACAACTTCCAAAGTCATCATCCTCTAATCATGAATAAGTCCAAGCCGCTCTTGACCGTGAGCACGGCTATCATGACAGTTTTAACTCTGCAGAGTTTGTACCACTGTACCCACATGTAGTGATTTCATCCCCCGTTGCCGGGTGGACTAAAAGAACCTCCATTATGCTAGTGGCTACGAACCACATTCACACTTCCCAGGTGTGTAGCCAGGACATCACTACGAAGCCTTTACAAAGGGATTCCCGATGAGCGTGGGCCCACTGAGGTTTCACCCCTAACAGCATACAAGAGGCTCCAACCCCGCTGCAGTGGCCCCCTCTTGAGCCTTGCGGTTCATATGGTAGTCCAGCTGACACCTACTCCCCGCACCATCCAACACACCCATACTACGCCGGGGATACACCTAATTAATTGGCCAAGCTGCCCCATCTCAGCATGTGGTTGGCACTGTAAAGCCAGGTTACATGCTCCATGAACCGGTCCTTAGGATCCAGGCAAGTACTAAACACAAACCCGAGTCTCGTGCACCCAGCACACAACCAAAACATCCAACTTGCCTTGATCCCTACCTCTACATAACTCACAATATCTCATTCAAGAGTATGGTAAAATAAACTGATGATCCCATATCCCAATTATCCCATTCTAGGCATGGCTAAGCATATGCATGATAATAAATGACATGATAAAATGAATCCCAACCCAAGCTACAAGGAAACAAGGTAATGCAATTCTAGGGAAACATCCTAGCATGGGTTTCATATTTCAATTGACAATGCAAATAATTCTACCTACACATCCTAGTATAGGATCAAAGTGGTCAAGGACACTTGCCTCCTTCCTGCTGCTCTTGAAATGGGTAGTCCTAATCTTGGAAAGGGATAACTTGCTCTTGAGCAGGTTCTACATCATACCATCACACATAGCAAAAGAAAAACAACAATCCATAAGACATAGTTCACACTTCCACTTCATACAAACCACACATTCATATTTATGAAAGGCATTCACCATTATATGTGTTGTGGCTACTCTATGTGTGTTGATCTGTGGCTTGCATGCACTTTTAATCATGTGTATATGATTCCTACTTTTGTGTTCACATTTATACTTACATACTATATATATATATATATATATATATATATATAAGTTTCCAATTTAAATAAATTCCTTATATTCAATTACTACCCCTTTTAGCTACCAAGTATGCATGAAAGGTATTCTCCTACTCCATATGTGTCTTCAGAATTTCTACCAACCCTAAACTGAATTCTTTGGATTTTAGAAATTTCATTTATCATTTACTAGTTGCTATATTTTCAGACTTATTTCTTATGCTTAAATGTGAGCTTTATTATGAAAATAACAAAATACATCATCTAAACAGAATAGGTTCTGATCTAAAATATTTACTAATATATTTTTGACCTTTGCCTCTGATGTAAACTATTATATAATTATTTTCCCTATTTTCCAGAACAATTCTTTACTTAAAAATGTGTCCCTAAATGTGAATAATAAATTAAACAGATTCATTTCATCCCAAAATATATTTTTATCTCACTCCAAAGTTTTCTAAATACTGAGAAAGTTTTTAATTTAATTATGACAATATGTTTGTCCCACTTTTAAATTTTAAACACTAGCCACATATTCAATTTTCCTAATTCAAATATCAAACAGGGTTAAAAAGGTAAACTCACCCCACTACAGGGTCTATAATATTATTTTAAGAATTTTCAGTGGTCTAACTACTCATAACAGAGGAGTTTTTCCATATTTTTATTAAGTCCAGGGGCTAAAACTGATTTTTAAATGAATTTACATGATTTTCTGAAGTTCCAGGGGCTAGATCAGAAGTTTCCGGGGCTAGCTCTTATTTCCCGAGAACCCCAGGGGGTAGCACGTAAGATTTCCAGTCTTTATAACGCGGGGCTGACGTGGACCGTCCGATTTTAAACCGATGGCTGAGATTATAACGTCGAACCGGTACGCGGGGATTTAAACTCTACCGTGCAATTTAAAATAAACGGCGCACAAGCGGCCACGTCGCTCTGATCGAGCGCGGGCGGCGCTGCCGGCGGCGCACGGCGGCGGGAAGCGGCGATCTCGCCGGAGACTTTCGGGTCTTCGAGAATTCTTCCTAGAACTGTGATCTTATGGCATAGATCGGTAGAGGGGAGGTCGGGGATCTCACCTCGGGGGTTTTCTTGAGCTCGGAGGTCCTGGAAAGGGACCGGTGACGAGGTCCGAAGTGAAACCACGGCGAAGCTCGTCGGCGCTGTATTTGAACCGTAAGTCACCGTGTTTTCTGCACCTGCAAGGTTCCCCGGAGGCGGTGGATCAAGACCAGCGAGTTAGATCGGAATTTCCGAGCGTAGATCGGCCAGAATTCGCCGGAGAAGGCTCGGGTTCTCACCGGAGGAAAAACAGCCGATCGCGTGGAAAAACAGAACGAGGCCGGGGTTTTTATAGACGGAGGATGGCGGCGGGGTGGTTTAGATCGAGTTTGCGTCGCCCCCGAGCGAAATTCGGCTGAGATTCATAGAAATCCGGATCGGTTTGGATTCGGGGTGAGAGAGTCCGGCGCTGGCGCGAGGTCGAAGAAGAGCTGGCGGGCCCTGGCTGTCAGTGGGTGGAAAGGGCGCGCGCGGCTGCGGGCTGGCGCGGGTGCTGGGTGGGCCGGCTGGTGGGTTTCGGCCCACTGGCCGGTTTTTTCTTTTTTCTTTTTTTTTCTTTTTCTATTTCTTTTCTGTTTTGAGTTTAATTTGAATTCCAGTTTGAATTTGAATTTTTGCAAAACATGCAACACGTCCAAAAATTTTTAAATCCCCCTCTTAACATGATTTAGGTTCTTAACAAGATTTTTGGGGTGTTACAGCGACGAGCCGCCACCTCGGAAAGACTTCGGCCATGTCGGCTGACTTCCCTAGCAACTCAACTACGCGAGCAACCGGTCGGGAAGCATCAGTGGACCTCAGGGAAGGTCGACATGAGCTTGAGGCAGCTCGGGGAAGGCCCGGAGTAGGTCCTCACCGTGCGCCCGATGCCTCCCGTTTGTTCCGCCGTCGGTAAACTTTGGATTTCGCCGGGTACAGAGGTCCTCCGGCCAAAGGTTGTGAAGGCAACTTGTGCGTTACCGTGTCTAGTTTGTGTGAGGGTGGATTGAGGCCCTCTAATCCTTTCTGGAGTACGAATTCGACGGAACCGCACCCGAAAGTCGGTCTGCACACAGAAAGGGGAAAACTGGAAATTCGCCGCCGGTGAGCAAACACTCGGGCTGTGGCTCGGGGGTGAGCAGCACCGGTCACCAGCGCGTCCAAGGGTGCCTTGGCTCGGGCGTGACAACGCCCCGGTTGGGCTGTCCACGGGAGCCCGAAGTGCGGCGGCGTTAGGTCACCCGATTGAACTCTCGGTATAGCCGAGATCGACCGGTTTCAGCTGGATTCTAGCAGCGGGGAAGACGGAGGAAGGTTTCTAGTACCTTGCCGTGGCTCTGTAGGGGACGGAGAGGCGGTGATCAAGCTTCCCTGATCAGCTCCAAGTGATCGGCAGCCATGGCGCGTTTCTGATGCGAGGAAGCAGCAGAGTGTGCGGTGATCACTCCGATCAGGGCGGCGGCATAGATAAGGGGGCTGTGAGGCGGTTCAGCACGTCGGGGCGGCAAGCAGGTGGTGTCCCGGTCGCCTCTTCACCGTGGAGGCTTCTCAGTCCGGCGCAAGAACCCAAGCTGGGTTTTCAGTCGGTTTGATTTGGAGTAGTGGCTGACATGTGGGTCCCACTTCCAATTTTAACCTCTGAAATTTACTCCTAATCACTGTTGTAAACAGTGAGCCCCAAAATACCCCAAGTGATTCAAATTATTCACCCATGAGCCATTTGAATTGAATAGAATTCAAATTGGGTTTGGTTTGAATGAATTTCAGCACAAGTTCAGTTTGAAATTCAAATAAAGTTTCAATTTACCCCACTTAGCTCATGTCAAGATCAACTCCAAATGGAGTGAAAATTGGTGTGTGAGCTCACAAAAATGTGCTGAACAAGAATATGCCTCCCACTTTTGAATTCATGTGATAAAAACAGTTTGAATTTGAATATGCTTTCAAACTGCCCTCCTTCTAGCTATACCCAAAATGACCTCAAAAAGGTTTTGAATTTGGGTGAAACTTGGCATGGACATCCCTAGCAAGGTGTATGAGTTTTCATATGCCCAGCCCATCTATATCACATGTGGGAAATGCCCCTTTTTGCAATATGTGAGTTTGTTCTCTAATGAGCATGTTGATGGTGGTTACTTGCTCTTCATTTGTGTTCATCAACTTTCCTCAAATGAGGTGTGTGTGTATGGTGATGAACACTTCAAATATGTGTCAAAAACTGAGGCCCTTACATTCCTCCCCCCTTAAAAGAATCTCGTCCCGAGATTATAAGGTGAAAATGTGAGAGAGGACGGTGGAAAATTACCAGATATGCGACGTGAAAAAGTCAGGGTAGTTGGCATGAAGAAATCCTTCGCTCTCCCATGTCGCTTCGTCCACGGAGTGATTACTCCATAGAACCTTGTAGAACCACAACGTACGGCGGCGTGTGGTTCGGGCCTTTTCATCAATAATCTGCACCGGTTCCTCTCGATAGGTGAGATCCGGTTGCAGTTCTTCAATGTCTTCCAGCTGAACGGTAGTTGATAGCTTAAGACACTTCCTCAGCTGGGCAATGTGAAAGACGTCGTGCACACCGGAAAGTGCTTCTGGTAATTGTAGCCGGTAAGCCACTGATCCACATCTTTCGGTAATCTGAAATGGACCGATGAATCGGGGTGCCAACTTTCCCCTCACCCCTAATCTGTTTACGCCCTTCATTGGAGACACCCGTAGATATAAGTGATCTCCAACTTTGAATTGTAATGGGCGCCTTCTCCGGTCCGCATACTGTTTCTGACAGGATTGAGCGGCTTTTAGGTTCGCTTGAATCAGTCGAATCTTTTCTTCCGTGTTGTTGACGAGGTCAATCCCGAAGGTAACCCTTTCGCCCGACTCACACCAATTCAGTGGTTTGCGGCACTTCCTTCCGTATAGCGCCTCGTAGGGCGCCATCTTGATGCTGGCTTGGTACCCATTATTGTACGAGAACTTGGCTAACGGCAAGTGATCATCCCAATTCTTTCCGTGGTTGATAGCGCAAGCTCGCAGCATGTCTTCTAAGATCTGATTTACCCGCTCCGTTTGCCCATCCGTCTGCGGGTGGTATGCTCGACTACGGATCAGCTTCGTCCCCAAGGCAGCGTGTAGCTGCTCCCAAAAACGGGACACAAATAAAGTGCCCCGATCCGATATGATGGTACGAGGTACGCCGTACAAGCATAGGATCCGTGAGATGTACAGTTCAGCGTACTTCTTGGCGTTGTAGTTGGTGTTGACCGGGATGAAATGGGCAACTTTGGTGAGCCGGTCGACGATCACCCACACAGAATCATGCTTTTGAAGAGTGGTGGGTAAACCGACGATGAAGTCCATGCTCACATCCTCCCACTTCCAGGCAGGAATGCCGAATGGTTGTAGCAGTCCCGGTTTCCGCATATGGTCTGCCTTCACCCTTCGACATGTATCGCACTCGGACATGTACTTTGCGATCTCCCGCTTCATCCGCGTCCACCAAAACTTGCTTCTGAGTTCTTGATACATTTTGTTGCTGCCGGGGTGAATAGAAAACTTTGACAAGTGAGCCTCATCAAAGATTTTCTTCAGTAATTCTGGGTTATGGGGTACGACGATATGGTCCTTGAACCATAGGACGGCGTCTCCGTCCTTCCGGAAACATTTTAACTCCCCATGGTCTACACGTCTCCGCAAATGCGACATACCCTTGTCATGTTTCTGAGCTGCCGTTATCTCCTCACGGATGGTGGGGATCAAAGCTAGGTTGTAGAGAGCTCCATGTGGAATTATATGTAGTGGTGGTTCACTCTCTTCCAACGGTGTGATGGTCAGATTGTTGACGTGTGACTTGCGGCTCAGCGCATCAGCCACTACGTTTGCCTTGCCTGGATGATAATGGATCTCTATTTCGTAATCCTTTATCAGTTCTAACCATCTTCGTTGCCTCATGTTCAGCTCCTTCTGAATGAATAAGTACTTGAGGCTTTTGTGGTCGGTATATAAATGTACGAGGTTACCGAGTAGGTAGTGCCTCCACATTTTCAGTGCAAGTACCACGGCAGCGAGCTCCAAATCATGAGTTGGATAATTTTGCTCATGGTTTCTATGCTTCCGTGACCCATACGCGACCACCTTTCGGTCTTGCATCAGCACACATCCGAGCCCAATGCCGGATGCGTCGCAGTACACATCGAACGGTTTTGTTGTGTCTGGCTGCGCCAAAACTGGTGCTGATGTTAGGTGCTTGACTAAAGCCTTTAATGCTGCTTCACATGCTGGACTCCAAACATATTTGGTAGCCTTCTTCAGCAGCTCTGTCATAGGCTTGGCAATCTTTGAGAAATTCGGAATGAACCTCAGATAATATCCCGCGAGTCCGAGGAAACTCCGTACCTCGTGAACAGTTCTCGGGGATTTCCAATTCAGGACTTGAGTGATCTTGCTCGGGTCCACAGCGATACCCTCTGCTGAGATGATATGCCTGAGAAAAGGCACTTGCGATACCCAAAACTCGCATTTGCTGAATTTCGCGTATAACTTATGATCCCGCAGCCGTTGCAAGACTATACGCAGATGCTTCTTGTGATCTTCTTCCGACTTGGAATATACCAGGATGTCGTCGATGAAGACCACGACAAACTTGTCTAGCTCCGGCATGAATACCGAGTTCATCAAGTACATGAAGTGAGCTGGAGCATTGGTGAGGCCAAAGGACATGACCAGGTACTCATAAAGTCCGTACTTCGTCGAGAAAGCTGTGTTTGGAATGACCTCAGCCCTTATCTTAATCTGATGGTACCCGGATCTTAAGTCCATCTTGGAAAAGATCTTTGCTTCGACCAACTGATCAAACAACATGTCGATCCGTGGCAACGGGTACTTGTTCTTGATGGTTACGGCATTTAACGGACGATAGTCCACACAAAGCCGTAACGTCTCATCCTTCTTCTTTACAAATAATGCCGAACAGCCCCATGGTGAGGAGCTCGGCCTAATAAAACTTTTTTCCAGGAGGTCAGTGAGCTGAGTCTTCAGTTCAGCCAACTCCTTGGGCGCCATCTTGTACGGCCTTCAGGATATTGGCATGGTTCGCGGTGCAAGTTCAATCTTGAACTCCACCTCTCTATCGGGCGGCATCCCCGGTAAATCATCTGGGAATACGTCAGGGAACTCTCGGACCACTGAAATATCTTCCAATCTGATGGTTATGGCTTGATAGACACTTGGAAGTTTTATTTCTGGACTGTCCAGAAATAATGAGTGAGACCCGTGCACCTCTGAGTTTAAGTGCATGACTCGAAGGACGGTGTCTAAAATAGCGCCGTGGCGGGTTAACCACGACATTCCTAGGATGACATCGACCTTCTGTACCTCTAAGATAATGAGAGACGTGGGGTACACTCTACCCGCTAAGCATAATGGTGCTTTGGAAACCATTACGCTTGCTGAAATCTTCCCACCCGGTGAATAAATTAAATATGGACTATCGGTGGGTAGTATTGGCAAGCTGTGTTTAGCAATGAAAGCTTGGCTAATAAAATTATGCGTGGCGCCTGAATCAAACAGCACTATAGCGGGATGCTGGTGGAGTTGGAACATACCCGCAAGGATTGGCTCGCCCTCCGGCACATCCTCTACGGCAAGCTGGTGGACGGTACCGGGCCTAGGGTTTGCCCGCCGCGCATTAGTAGGGTTCCGTGGTTGATTCCTCCCCGGAAACTGCGGTGCCACTCCGCCGCCTTGCCTCTCCGGGCAACTGCTCGCGAAGTGTCCTGGACGACCACACTTGTAACATGTGGCCGCTGCTGGTGTACTTCTCGGGGGATGAAAGCCCGGCATGCGCTGCTGAGGTGCATACGCACGCGGCATCGCCCGCTGCTGCTGTTGTTGCGGAGGTGGTACTGGCAGTGCCGGCCTGAATGCCGGTGAAGAGTACAGCCGACTGCGGAACGGCATCGACCGCTGTGGTGGCTGCCAGCGTGGACCTGATGGTGGGCGATTCACCAACTGAAACTTCTGAGAAGGACCGCCTCCTTCTCCGCTGCTCTGCGGCGTGCTTCGCTTTTGCTCCGCCGCCGCTAACTCCTTGCCGGAGTCCTCCTGAACAATCGCAGCATCAATGATGTCGTTGAGGCTGCCGCGATTGAACATCGCCAACTTGTCCTTCAGGAGCGGGTTAAGCCCCTGGTAAAAGTGGTCCCGCCGCTTCTCGTCAGTATCTGCGTGATACACGCGTAGAGCGTGAGATCGTTGAACGCTCTGGAGTATTCCAGCGTGTTCCAGCTCCCTTGTTGCAGGTGTAAGAACTCCTGCGTCTTCCTCTTCATCAAACCTGGTGGTATATGATAGGCCCTGAAGGCCGTCCAGAACTCCGTCCAGGTCATCACTCGGTCGGTGGGCTGTGAAGCACAGAAGTTGGCCCACCATGCGCTCGCGGATCCTTGGAGCTGCTGGACCGCAAACTGAGTCTTGCGCTGCTCGCTTATCTGGAGCAGCCCGAACTTCATCTCTATGGCGTGGAGCCAGTTGTCCGCGTCAAGAGGTTGATCCGCACTTGAGAATACCGGGGGATGAGTAGCCAGGAAGTCGGAGTAGGAGCTCTGTTGACGCTCCTCACGATCTTGATGCCTCTCTGGGCGAGACGTATTGGCGATAAGAGTCTGCAGCAACTCCGTGTGCTGCTGATGTGAACCCGCCATTGCCGCGACGATGTAGGCCAATGTAACCGTTGGCAGTGGCAGTGGCGGTGGCGGTGGCGGTGTTTGCTGTTGCTGTTGCTGCTGCTGTCCCCAGGAGTCCTCGGGAGGTGGTTGGGAGGTCTCTCCCCCTTGGCTAGTACCCCCAACATCAGGGTTGGCATGAGTACGCGTCATTCTGAAATTCAAAACAGCAGCGATTAGCACATGTCTTACTTAAAATTCCATATGTAACAGTAAGTATTGAAGTGACACATGATTAATTTGCACAACATTCACATATATTGATAAAGCATAAACTTTATACAAGATACATTATTCTCGGGTCTCTGAGAAGTCGTGCTCATGTCGTCACTACCTATACATACGCTACTGTCTACACGACATGTCACTGATTACAAAATTTGGGCTACACTACCCTAGCTGCCCTACATGGCAACTGTAACCCCCTACTCGGAGTAGAACTCGACCTATTGTGGGTCGTCCTCCTACGGTACCTCTGCTAGTGGCTCTGGATCTACCACCTCTTCTCCAACCCGGGTTCTCCCATTGCTGGAAGACCCAAGACCACCGGTATGCCCAATACCGGAGGTACGAGGTCCTGCAAAGCATGCACCTCGTCCATAGCCTGGTTGTAATCTTCTTCCCAGCCTTGCCCCTCCTCAATAGCGTCTTCCCGCTCTTGAGTAAGTTCCTCGTTCTGCTGGGTCAGATTCTGTACCAGTTCTTGCAACGCCGCGATGTCGACATGGCTCTTCTTCTTTGCCTTCTTCAGACGATGCAACTGATTATGTTGTTCATTCAGTCGCTTGATCGTCGGAAGGAGCACATTACGGAGTGCACTGTGAGCACTCTCGAAATGGTCTCCACGGCTCGTGCTCTCCTTGAGCTTCGTGGCGAGATGCTCCGTATGAACAGCTTGGCTGTCCATCACGGTGTTTTCCGCCCTCATCTGGAGGCTGAGATTTGCCTCCGCGGGGTTGTACCTTGGGCAACCCGGGTCCGTTGCCTCCAGGTACCTCTCTTCCCACACATGCTGAGCCCGTCCCTCCATCGGAACGAGCGTGTATGGAGTGCCCTCCATAGCCTGCACGTGTAGTTGGCAGAAACGTGACATAGTGTCACGGGCTGCCACTTGCCAGATCCCTTCTGATTGTCTTCCTCTCACCGTGACGGTGAACGGCACCCAACCGTGTGGCGTAGGTCCATCAGGGACATCGACATGGATTGTCCACGTATTGTTCCCCTCTTCGCCTTCTTCCTTGGTGAAGTACTGCGGCATCCGGTTGTACCCGAAATATTGGAGCATTTGCCACAATGCTTCCGGGTAGCCACTGCGGTGAGAACAGTGGGACACCACCCACCCGTTCTCCAACTGCTTATCTGCTGTCATCTGTAAAAATATATTTGAGAAATGTCAAATATTTATTTAAACAGTAAACCACTGAGTTATAACATAAGACATGTCATTGAACTCATAAAACTTGGAAACATAGTTCAAATTTTAAGCAAATTTGACTGCTGATCTGCTGTTCAACATGACAGCCCTGACCAGTTTCCATTTCAACCTGATTTAGGCCATGCTAAAGGCAAAACCAATTCTAGAGCTCAACATCAAAGTTAAAGATAACTTCAATATATTTCAAGAAAGTATTTGCTTGGCCTAAGATCTGTCCTGGTTCAAAAGTTATGAGATGTCAAAGTTAACAGAATTTCTGGAGAAAATTGGACAGCACCTCCCTGCTATAGGTACTGATTTGATCCAAGAATTCCAGTTAATTCTGTTCCTAATCTGACAAAACTTTCTGTTACAAAGTTGTAACCTATCCCATAAGATTTCCATAACTACCTCGTTTTCTATTTTTGGATTTTTAAGCAGGAAGTTATGCTTAATTTACAGAGATTTTACAGACAGTTTTTACTCTGTCCTGTTTTTTGGACAGTTCCAACTCTACTGTATTTTTCGATTGGTTAAGGGACGAAACACCTCTAGACCTCAACAGAAAAGTTGTAAAGCTCTTCCAAAGCTTTCCATAAATGTATCATATGACCCCAACCTCGAAATAACTCAACCCCTAACCACTGATTAACTTCAGCCTTAGTTCAGCTGAAAACAGAGTGCTTTGTCCTTAACAACCTATAAGTTGAAAACTTGTTAACTTTGAATATCCTGCTCAAGGGAAGGAGTTACATCAAGTTTTACTACTTTAGATCAAACCCTTCAAGTTTTAAATGAAGTTGTTCATTTAATGGTGTGTGACGTCGATGCGTCACCAGATTATGTCGGTACTACGTCCTCACAAAGAAAAACCTATACCGGACTTAGCCGGCTTCGTTAGTTCAGTGGCACTAAACGTCACTCGCACATGGATGCTACAAGTCTACTGTTTCGTGGTCAGGCTACCTGAAGGAAACTCAAGCAATCGTCAGACTCGGCTGCACACCGAGCCCGGAATCCATACAGTTCGTACACCTGGCCGTCATCACTCGCCCGGATGTTCTCAAGCCAAACACGCCTTGAGTTACGTGTTCACGTTTCAGACCACGTGACGGGGTCTCCCAAGTTGCACCATGCACGCCAGGGACAGACGTTGCTCGTATACCCCAAACGACATGAAGAGTCGTAGAGGATATCAAAGCAGGTCGGGTTACCTGCCACCCGTGGGGCTCCACCCTTCAGCTTGTGCGCACTGGTGGACAGCGCTTACGTGCACCCCCAAGACATAAACGGCCCGAGATGCACGATTTTCCGACATAAACAATTAGGTTAGTATGCCACTTTCTATATGCTAATAACATCTTTATACGGGCTACTAACTCGTTCCTCACTGGATTTTTTTTGAAAAAGATGACCTGTGTAGTGCGTTAAACCTCAAGCGAGCTCTGATACTAGCGCTGACACGACCCCACGGTCTTGTCGAGCCAGGATCACGCTGAGGGGTGCTGCGTTGCACAGCACCGTAGAACACACGTCAAAGGTACAAAGCGGAAGCGAAATTTTATTACATAAACAAGTTTATGAACATGTTTACATCAAAATAAGTCCAGTCTATACTCATGGGCGTAGACTACGAATCAAGTACACGTTCAGCCCTTGAACGTGTCCTTGCTAGCACACACACACACTAACTTTGCGGCGTGCACGACTCCCACTCGACGGGGTTCCCCTCCTGGGGTTCCGTCTCCTCTTCGCGAGTCCCTTCCTCATAGAACCCTGCAAAAGCTTCAAACACAAGCAGTGAGCACGAAGGCTCAGCAAGTCTGACCCGTCTCACCTAAACATGGGACTTCTACATGAGGGGTGATGGGTACATGAGATAAAATCATTTGCAAAGGACTCGCCTAATTAGTGGAACCTTACTTTCAAGTTTTAGCAGCAGGTGGTGGAGAACCTTACGCTAAGGCACATGAGAGAGCCGCAATCAAACAAGAAACGCATTTCTCTCATGTACTTTGCCCAAAGTTGAAAAGAACTTTAGTTAGATCTAGACTACAGCAAATCATTAGCAATCAAGTTCATCTTTCAATCAGCAACATTTTAACATGCAACTAGCCTGTTCTTTCTATGTCACGGTACAGTGAACAAGTGGTACTCACTGACCATGAGGGACGGCGATTATAATCGATTTACACCTGCAGGGTTACCCGAATAACCCGTCACGTACGCCCGTACTCGATGTTGCCTACAACAACCATCACGGACGCCGTACGCAACCACCTTTCACCCGTCAGGCAAATATTGAACCGGTCCCATCGTCCTGAGCAAGAGGTCTCTGCACGCGCATCTCAGTGCCGCCAGCCGATTTACACCTCGAGCTCTCAACCTACCCTCTGAACGATGGGCAATGCCTCAATACCCAGCTACCCGAGTTACATCAGTTTCCCGGTTCTCATATAGCCGGTAGGTCTTCGGTACTGTTGTAGCTTGTTCAACAGGCCCGCACACGGCTCGGTCCTCAATCGACACAAGTGGAGCTATAGCACACAGGCCCCAAAGTACTGATGCCCTTACTCTCCGCTCGGTCTCATCTTTCTTGCCATGTGTATCATGTGCTATCTCTACCCGAGTCGAGTGCCTCTAGCCTATGCTCATGAGTAGTTCCAACTACTCGACTTGTACCGAATCCTACACTATCTTAGCATTGCAGTAGCTAGTGGGGTTTTGCAATCCTAAACCCAACCCATGGGGTTTTCTTGGCTATGCAATTGGGTTTTCATACAAGACTCTAATGCAAGAAATTAGAATACTCAAGTAAGTGCTCAAAACAATAAAAGTTTGTAAAAAGGATAATGCAAACCGGGGCTTGCCTTGCTGCTCTTGGTCGTAGGCTAGCTGTTCCTCCGGAGTAACGAAGTCTAGGACTTCGGGTTCCTCCTCGACCTTAGCGACTACATGATAGAAGAGGTACATGTATCAATTTAAATGCATTTGTATTAAGTTTGAAGTTGTGAAGTCTATAACTCTCACTAGACAGACCCAATGACTGTGAAACTTTGACTGGGGCTTGGTTACAACCTAAACAGAGATTTGGTCAAGTGTTAGTTGCAGCAAAGCTCATTTGAGCCCTCCACAATTACTTATGCACTTGACCTTAATTGAAGGCTTTTAGGGTGTTCTAAGGATTTTCATGAAACAATCTATGTCTTTCTGAAAACTAGATTTTCAGAGGGTTCTAATGAAGTTGGTCTCACTTAATTCGAAGGTTCCTAGCTAAAGATATGAGCTAAACAATTTCAGAGAAAATTCTGAAAAAGTTTCTAGACATTTTCTATTTTCTCTGGAACAGTTTCACTAATCACACCATTAGGTGGAGCAAATGAGCTCAAATGGATCTGAAATTTTTGTGGTAGTTCAGGGATAGTTTGGTGAACATCCCAGCAAAATTTCAGGATTTTCCACTAAAGGATTCTCCAGTTAAAATTCCAAACAGTTTAAACTTTGAGGAATTAATTCTGGAGAAATAAGGATTTTCATGAAGTGAAACTTGATTTTCTGGAAAGTGCTCAGAGAGCTGAATCCAACAAAATTTGGTTCACTCGATTTTCTGGAAAGTGCAAAGAGTTTGGAAGAAATCTGAAAATGGGGTGGGGGGAGTTTAAATCTGCCGGGGCCCGCAGGGACACGTGTTGAGCGCCGAGGCGACAGCACACCGCGGCCCACAAGGTTTTTGCACGCCAGCACACCTGATCCTGGCTGCAGCCCGATCCTGATTTAAAATATCTGCCGCTGACAGCTGGGGTCCACTCCCTTCGTCAACCTCCCGCCGCCCGCGCTCTGCCGCCGAGGGACCTTGCCGGAGAGCTCGCCGGCGGCTTCTGTGGAGCTTCAAACTAAACGATCTTGGCCGCCCCTGCCTACTTTCACTCGGGGAACAGGATTCTGGGGTCAGCTCGTCATGACAACGACCGGTGCATGGTCGGCGACGAGCCGCTACCTCGGAAAGACTTCGGCCATGTCGGCTGACTTTCCTAGCAACTCAACTACGGGAGCAACCGGTCGAGAAGCATCAGTGGACCTCAGGGAAGGTCGACATGAGCTTGAGGCAGCTCGGGGAAGGCCCGGAGTAGGTCCTCACCGTGCGCCCGATGCCTCCTGTTTGTTCCGCCGTCGGTAAACTTCGAATTTTGCCGGGTACAGAGGTCCTCCGGCCAAAGGTTGTGAAGGCAACTTGTGCGTTACCGTGTCTAGTTTGTGTGAGGGCGGATTGAGGCCCTCTAATCCTTTCTAGAGTACGAATTCAATGGAACCGCACCCGAAGGTCGGTCTGCACACAGAGAGGGGAAAACTGGAAATTCGCCGCCGGGGAGCAAACACTCGGGCTGTGGCTCGGGGGTGAGCAGCACCGGTCACCAGCACGTCCAAGGGTGCCTTGGCTCGGGCGTGACAACGCCCCGGTTTGGCTGTCCACGGGAGCCCAAAGTGCGGCGGCGTTAGGTCACCGGATCGAACTCTTGGTATAGCCGAGATCGACTGGTTTCAGCTGGATTCTAGCAGCGAGGAAGACGGAGGAAGGTTTCTAGTACCTTGCCGTGACTCTGGAGGGGACGGAGAGGCGGTAATCAAGCTTCCTTTATCAGCTCCGAGTGATCGGCAGCGATGGCGCGTTTCTGATGCGAGGAAGCAGCAGAGTGTGCGGTGATCACTCCGATCAGGGCGGCGGCGTAGATAAGGGGGCTGTGATGCGGTTCAGCACGTCGGGGCGGCAAGCAGGTGGTGTCCCGGTAGCCTCTTCGCCGTGGCAGCTGCTCAGTCCGGCGCAAGAACCAGAGCTAGGTTTTCAGTTGGTTTGATTTGGAGTAGTGGCTGACATGTGGGTCCCACTTCCAATTTTAACCTCTGAAATTTACTCCTAATCACTGTTGTAAACAGTGAGCCCCAAAATACCCCAAGTGATTCAAATTATTCACCCATGAGCCATTTGAATTGAATAGAATTCAAATTGGGTTTGGTTTGAATGAATTTCAGCACAAGTTCAGTTTGAAATTCAGATAAAGTTTGAATTTATCCCACTTAGCTCATGTCAAGATCAACTCCAAATGGAGTGAAAATTGGTGTGTGAGCTCACAAAAATGTGCTGAATAAGAATATGCCTCCCACTTTTGAATTCATGGGATAAAAACAGTTTGAATTTGAATATGCTTTCAAACTGCCCTCCTTCTAGCTATACCCAAAATGACCTCAAAAAGGTTTTGAATTTGGGTGAAACTTGGCATGGACATCCCTAGCAAGGTGTAGGAGTTTTCACATGCCCAGCCCATCTATATCACATGTGGGAAATGCCCCTTTTTGCAATATGTGAGTTTGTTCTCTAATGAGCATGTTGATGGTGGTTACTTGCTCTTCATTTGTGTTCATCAACTTTCCTCAAATGAGGTGTGTGTGTATGGTGATGAACACTTCAAATATGTGTCAAAAACTGAGGCCCTTACACGTTTCACCCCCGCTGAATCGATCAAGTCGCCCCGTACAGTAGCTACTCTCATGGTGCACCTACCGACATGAGATGTCATGAGAATGTTCACCACATACTGCACACCGGCTGTCCGCCTGAGGAGACCCGAAAAGTCCCAACGGCAGCTTCCCGAGGTACATCGGTTTACTGGGTCCCATATAGCCAGCATGAGTCCGGTACACAACTCAAACTTGTTCAACAGGGCCGCATACGGATCGGTCCTTGACCGACACGGACAGGTCTATAGCACCCAGGCCCGTATGTCCTGCTGCTCCTACAACCTTCCGGTCTCAACTTTAACTTGCTAATTCATTCATGAACCAATTCCGTATGCCCCTGTTGTTCCTGAACCTACGAGTAGCATCTCACTACTCAACTTCTACCGAAATGTATTTAAGCATGGCAGTTCTACACGGTGAAGGACACCTACCCAATACTCCATGGGTCATTTGGTTATGCAGGAGGAGTATCAACCACTAGACCTAATGCACAGTTCAAATCTTAACCAAAGGTGAATACAAAGTAAAAACTTAATAGCTGTTAAATGCAAACCGGAGCTTGCCTGTTTTGCAGGGTAGTCATATATAAACAGTTAGTGTCCTTGCAGATCCACCCTTGATTCTCCGGAGCTTGATCCACTTTGATGAATCGCCCCTTTGAATCCCCTTCGTTGTGGTTCCTATTGAAATGCATATGCACATGTTTTATGGAATGTAATGGAAAGAAGTTATAGAATTAATCTCTTAGGAACATAGGTTGTGTGGAAAAGCCAAGAATGGCTTGGTTACCTCTGTTGTGCAAAGAAACAGACTTAAATTAAATTGACCTTAAGGCCTTAGCTATACACTAATCATTTCCCTTAATGAACGTAATAGATAAACTGAAAAGATTTGAGTGCAACTGAAGAACAAGAACTCCAATGGCCTCAAACCTTTTACAGCAGGTTCTATACTATCTAAGGATTTAGCTTGCCAAATTGCAGCTAATGTGGAGTCATATTGTGTCCTCCATAATTCTCACAATATCTCTTATGTATTTTTCCCTATCCATAAGTAGGGAGAATAAGAACAGGGAGTTCAAGGACTCATCTTGGGCTGATAATTTACATGTGAGTTCTTGATCACATGAGAGTATTCTGGTCCAAAATTCAGCCATTTTACTTGAGTAGTTCTCCCAGAACAATTTTTAAGCATTCCGACTCAAAAGAATTAATTCTGAGGTAATGTGCATTTTCATGCTCATTCAATGGACTACAATTTCAAGTATGTCTCAGAGAGCTTTCCTAAAATTTCATATGATTTTTTTGGATCTATGGACTGCTCAGAATCGATTTTTGAAGTGGGAAACATTTTCTGAAAATGTTTCTGGACTCTTTTGAACACAGTAGTTTGCATTTAGCAAATTCCTACACAAATGATCTTCAAATGAGCTGAAAATTTGCTAGTAGGTCAACACCATGCTAAAGAATATTCTGGCAAAATTTGGGGATTTTTGGATAAACCAAATTCCCTCAATAATTCTAGAGATGAATAACTCCGCATATTGCCTTGCTCGATAATGAGTGTTCACCGGTATGAAATGAGCCGACTTCGTCAACCGGTCAACGATCACCCATATTGAGTCATGCTTCCGGTATGTGAGCGGTAATCCGACGATGAAGTCCATTCTCACATCCTCCCATTTCCACGCCGGTATCTTCAAAGGTTGTAGCGGTCCGGCTTTCCGCATATGATCAGCCTTGACCCGTCTACACGTATCGCATTCGGATACGTATTTAGCGATCTCCCTCTTCATCCTCGTCCACCAAAATTTCTGTTTCAAATCTTGGTACATCTTGTTACTTCCGGGATGAATGGAAAACTTAGACAGGTGGGCTTCATCCAAGATCTTCTTCTGGAGTTTCATATTACGCGGTACCACTATACGGTCGTTAGACCATATCGTACCGTTCTCATCCTTCCGGAAACATTTCACTTCTCCGTTGTCTAGTCTTCTCCGTATGTGAGACATACCTTTGTCTCTTCTTTGAGCCTCAACAGTATTGTAAGGATCGAAACGCCCAAGAGGGGGGGTGAATTGGGCTTTTTCAAATTTTAGAGCAATTTGAAACTTAATGGTTGAAGCCCAATTGCCTATGCGAACTAACTACGCAAGCAAGAGTATTAAGTGCGGAATAGTAAATGCGTAATAGTAAGAGGGTGAGGAGAGAGATGCAAACTCCCGCGGAGACTCGGAGACACGGCGATTTTTCCCGTGGTTCGGTAAGATCACAAAGATCTACCTACGTCCACGTTGTGGCACCCACCAAAGGGTATAGCCACTCCCAAGTCACCAAGACAAGGGAATCCACTATCTTTCTCCGTTGGCCATCTCCGGCAAGGTGGAGCTCAAGCCTTGTACAATGGTGATCCTCCGGGCTTCCACAAACGCCTTGGTAAGCTCCGGAGCGATCTCTTCTTCCTCCAACTTTTACAAGGTGAGAGAAGTCACCAAGACACTCTCTCTCACTAGCCTAGAGATTCCAATCACCAAGAATGGACGGACACAAGCTTCTCTCTAGCTAGATCTAGCCTATAGTTGGAGTACAAGAGGTTTTGAGGTGTGGAAGTGGTAGCTCTTGGTCTTGAATGCTTGAGGATGTGTAGTGAGGCTCTGGTGATCAAGACTTTTCGAAATGGCCGGTTGGAGGGGTATTTATAGCCAGCCCACACGAGATAGCCGTTGGAAAAGTAGGCAGACTTTTTCTATGAACATCGGATCATCTGATGCACCCCTTTATTTGAGCATCGGTCGAATTCCAAATTAGCTGATGTCATGTGTCAGATGTGACCGTTGGATATAATCGTTGGATCTGACTGTTTAATCGACCGATGTTACTTCAACTTCATCATCGGATGATCCGGTGAGTTGATCTTCAGAATTGGTTCAGAAATAATGTCTCTGTTGAAATTGACCGATGTACACTTACTTCATCATCGGATGATCCGGTATGTACTTCTTCAGAATAACTCAGAAATCATCCTTCTGTTGAAATCAACCGATGTGCCACTTCCTTCACATCGGATGATCCGGTGTGTACTGGGCTCTAAGGTCTTCTTCTTCTGCCAACTCAAACTCGACCGATGTAGTCATTTTGCAAGACATCGGATGATCCGGTGAGTGCAACTTTGTTTGCTTCGAGTTGTTTTGAGTTGATCTTTTGGAATCTTCTTGAGTGACCTCTTTGACACTTGTTTGAAATGATATTTTGATGAAGTGTAAGCTTCTTGTGTTGCCAATTTTGATAGAATAGAGTCGTTGTATGAGTTCTTCATTTAGTCTTCATGAGTATCGAATAACCCCTTAGAATAGATCGTTGAGGGGTCTCCATTTGTATCCAATGAGCAGTAGATGGTGTGAATAGATAGTTCATTAACGTTTGATGTGATATACGTGAAACCTCACATCCACAAACTCATTAGTAATAACGAACGGTTGTCATTAATCACCGAAACCATACCTCACGGGGGCCTAGATGCTTTCAATCTCCCCCTTTTTGGTGATTGATGACAACACAACGAGTAGAGCATAGAATTAATGGAATTAAAACGCAATGCTCAAAAAAGAAATATAACAAGTACAAATTGCAACACAAGTGGCTCGAAGGCTCAAATAATAAACAATAAAGCGCAAGAGCACAAAGTAGCACCCGGAGTACAATAATAGCAAATAATAATAACAGGCAATCTCAAATAGATAACAATAAGTAGCAAAAGGATAGACACTCCCCCTAAAATCAAGAACTCCCACTAGAATTGAGCTAACCCTCCCCCTGACTCTAACTCTTCTCCCCCTTTGGCATCAAGACACCAAAAAGGGAAGTCGAGTGCCTACGACTCAGGCGCGCTCCTGGCGATGGTGAAGCGGTCGGCGTCGACGGTGCTGTCGCCGGAGCTTCTGGAGGTGGAGGTCGCTGGCGCTGGAGCTGGAGCGGGGGGAGCTGGAGCTGGAGCTGGAGCTGCTGGGGGATCCGCTGAGACTGCTGGCGCCGGTGGAGAAGGTACTGCCGGAAGAGGTGAGGACTGGAACGACGTCGGCGGCAGTACTGTCGAGTGAACGGGCGCTGTCGAGGCGAGCAGAGGTGGTATACTGAAGCTGGTGCTGGAGCTGGTGCTAGTGGGGGTGCACCTGGAGCCTGACTGAGTCCCGAGTGCTGAGGTGGAAGGGCGACTCCCGTCTGCTGGTAGAGGTTGGTGACCAACCCCAGGACGCCCAACAACATCTGCTGAGTCTGCTGCTGCTGGTCCAGAGTGCGTCTCGTCATCTGGTCGACAAGGTTGGTGTACCTGTCGATGTCCTCTCGCCTCTGACGGGCGATCTCCAGCTGCATCTCCTGCTGCTGCCTCTGAAGCTGCTCCTGTCGAGCTGCCTGCTGCTCCTGCTGCTGAGCCATCCGCTGAAGTAAAGCAGTGAGCTCTGACGGCTGAGTCACCTAAGCCTCTGACACTGGAGGAGGTGTAGGTGGTGGAGCTGCTGAGCCTCCTGCCTCTGCGTCGTGCTGCCTCGGTGAAGGAGGAGCAGGAGGGAAGTACTCCTCGACACTGTCGCTGATGTCGCTGTCCGACCATATATGCTGTAGGTCTCCTCCCTGAGCCTCTGCCTGTGCCAGCTCTGCGTCCTCCTGAGTCAGCTCTGCCCAGTCCTCCTCTGACAGTCTGGCTCGAACCTCACGCTCGACGGGACGGCCAAGGCGGCGGTCTCCCGGAGTGGGGACTCGGTAGTGGCTGAACCGGGTCACGTACATCTCCGTCAGCTGAGAAACTCCTGGAGTGTCCTCTGGAACCAACTGGTGGAGAAGGTGACAGATCCAGTGACCGAAGACCAACTGTCGAAGCATCCCAACTCCGTCGGTGATCACGTCCTCCATCTCACAGATCAGAATATCCACGATGTCGAACTCCATCCCGTTCATCACATAGAACAGGATGGTCTGCTGAAGGCTCGTGAAGCCCTCCAAGTAGCCAGACCTCGGTAGTAGGGTACGCCTGAGGACGTGGTGAACTGTCCGAGCTGCTGGGGTGAGAAGCGCTGGCACCCTCGGCTGGTCAGGAGTGAACGGCTGAGTGAACAGACCTCTGATCTCCTCGAAAGGCGGTGCCACTCCTCCAGTCAGTGGCCTCCTCGGCGGGTCTGTGTCTCCGTAGACTATCTGGTGCAGGCACGTAGTAGAGAGCTCCACACCAAGCAGTCTGCCCAACAAGTCTCGAAACACGTCGTGGATCTGCCCCATGAACATGAAGTGAATCGAGCGACGGCCCTCAGAGACGTAGAGTGTCGCGTAGAACACCCTGACCCACTCCTCGACGTAGGCACTCCTCTGGTGCGAGAGCAAGTCCACAAGTCCTCTGTATCTCTCAAAGAGTGGCCTGATCCCGTGTCCTGCTGCCACTGCAAGCTGATCCCAGTCGATGCTGTTATGCTGGAAGAGCTTGTGGCCCCGACGCCTGTAAGTCTCGTACAGGGACGCCTGTATCAGGGTCCAAAAGCGGGAGTCAACTCGAGCGTCCCTAGGCCGCGGGAACCACTCCTCAGGCATCGCTGACCATCTGAGCTTCTTCAGTTGCCTTGCCTTCATCTTCCTGTAGTCGGTGAGTCTGACATCCTCGGCAACACGGACTGCTGTGTCCATCAGGTGGATAGCCCTTTGGGCCTCTCTGTCCTCGGCGCGGTCAGCCACAGAGGGGCGCCGACTCGCCGTAGGAGTCTGTCCACCCCCACGAGTCCTCGGGGTGCACCGGCGGATGAGAGGCGGCACCTCGGTCTCCTCCTCGTCGGAGCCCTCGGGAGGCACCGGCTGGACCGGAGGCTGCTCCTGCCTCTGCCGGGACTCGCGGATCCGTAAGGAACCGCGATGGCCGCGCTCACGCTCCTCGACGGCGCGAGCGGCCAACTCCGCACGACGAGCGTCCTTGGACATCTTGCGCTTCTTCGCGGCGGGCTCCTCAACAGCCTTGCCCTTTCCTTTGCGATCGCGACCCATCTTAGCGACGAACGGTGAAGCACGGCGAAACCCTAGCGGAGAGGGTGATGCGCGGTGGTGGAAGCCGGCGGTGAGTGGTGGTGCGGCTGGTGGTGGAGGGGAGACGGCGAGGGAGGCGCGGCGGAGGAGGGAGCTGCGGCGGCGCGGTGGAACGGCGGAGGCGCGCGCGGGAGAGGCGGCGGCGCGGGCACGGGCGGCGCCTAGGCGGCGGCGGCCGAAGGGCGGCGGCGGCGGCGCCTGGGAGGCGGCGGCGGCGGCGCCTGGGAGGCGGCGGCGGTGACCGGAGGTGGCCAGAGGGCGCGAGGACGGCGGCGACGGCGACGGGCGGCGAGAGAAGCGGGCAGCGGCGGAGGTCGGGGAAGAAAAACGAAAGAGGCGGCCGAACCGCTATTTAAACCGTACGGGCAAACCCTAGCCGCGCACAAAACACCGGATGGACCGATGATCATCGGAGGATGCATCGGTCGAGTTCAACAGAGAGTTGTTCCAAAAACTCTCTTTGAACACCGGATGAGCCGACGTTGAGGTGTCGATCATCGGTCGATTTCTGCAGGGCACCAGAAAACTGAACACCGGATGCTCCGATGTCTTCTGAAATGAACTCATCGGTTGATTTGTGACATCTGACTTGATCTGAGCACTGAACTGAAGCACCAATTGATCCGATGATCTGCTGGCCCTAGCATCGGATAATCTGATGACTACAGAAAACCTAAGACTGCCCATATGTATCCTTGGACTTAAACACACAAAGATAAGGATGGATCCTAGGACTTTTTGGGCAACTCCTAACCTCTAATAGAAGGCTTCAAATATAGTGCCACATATTGGCTAAGCCCTTAAGCAAAGAGAACACACAAGGTTAGGAGGGAAACCACGAAAATGTAAGGCCCATGCTTTGTGAGCTAGAGTATGGAAAACTTCTATCTCTTTAAAGCATGTACCTTTAGAATTTTGCTCTATCCACATCATATGAGTTGAGATATTGCATTTTGAACAAGTCTCCTTCTCATGATGTGGGTTCCCCTTTGTGACAATCTACCGTATGCAACGCCAAACAAAATAATGCAAGATATTAAATGAGTGCAAGTCTATATGGCAGGAATCATGCAAAGCATAATGTGAATCTATCTTGCCAAGTTTAAACCTTCCAAAGGCTTCCTCAGGGAAAACTATTTCTAGCTCGCCCCTATCCTTTGGGAGTTAGACAAGACCTATTTGATATGCAACCTTACATGAACATGGCAACTTACATGACGTTAGATGCATCTAGCACATTTAATTCACTTCTAAGTCTAGAAAAAGTTTTCTCATCAAGTGGTTTAGTGAAGATATCCGCCAATTGTTCTTCGGACCTAACACCTTGCAAAGAGATGTCTCCTTTAGCCTCATGGTCCCGCAAGAAGTGATGGCGAATATCAATGTGCTTAGTGCGGGAGTGTTGAACGGGGTTTCTAGCTATCTTAACCGCACTTTCATTGTCACAAAGGAGAGGCACACAATCAAATTCAATTCCAAAGTCCAAAAGGGTTTGCTTCATATATAGAATTTGGGCACAACATGCACCGGCCGCTATATACTCTGCCTCCGCGGTGGACAAAGCCACGGAGTTTTGCTTTTTGCTCGACCAAGATACTAGGGAACGCCCAAGTAAGTGGCACCCACCGGAGGTACTCTTGCGATCCACACGGCATCCGGCGAAGTCCGAATCCGAGTAACCCAAGAGATGGAAACTAGCGTTCTTGGGGTACCACAAACCTACACTTGGGGTATGCTTGAGGTACCTAAGTATCCTAAAGACCGCCTTACGATGCGATTCTTTAGGTGCCGCTTGAAAGCGAGCACACAAGCACACACTAAACATGATATCGGGCCTAGATGCGGTAAGATATAACAATGAACCAATCATGGAACGGTAATGAGATTGATCAATAGGTTTACCGTCCATGTCCGCGTCGAGATGACAATTTGTCACTATTGGAGTACTTCTTGAGCTACAATCTTCCATTTCAAACTTCTTAAAGAGGTCCTTGGTGTACTTCTATTGGTAGATGAAAGTCCCCTCTTGAAGTTGCTTGATTTGAAATCCTAGGAAGAAATTGAGTTCTCCAATCATTGACATCTCGAACTCCCTAGACATCATGGTGCCAAACTCAAGGCTAAGAGATTTGTTAGTTGAGCCAAAAATAATGTCATCAACGTAAATTTGACAAAGAAATAAATCCCTGTTGATGTCCTTGGTGAAAAGTGTGGTATCCACCCTCCCGATCTTGAATCCTTGCATGACTAGGAAATCCCTTAGACGTTCATACCATGCCCTAGGTGCTTGCTTGAGCCCGTAGAGCGCCTTGTGTAACCTATACACATGGTTAGGATTCCTTGGATCTTCAGACCCGGGAGGTTGCTCAACGAAAACAAGTTCGTTAATATAACCATTGAGGAAGGCACTTTTAACATCCATTTGATAAAGCATAATATTGTGATGCGAAGCAAAAGCAAGGAGTATGCGAATAGCTTCTAACCGTGCGACCGGGGCGAATGTCTCTCCAAAATCTAGTCCTTCAACTTGTGAAAAACCCTTGGCCACAAGCCTTGCCTTGTTGCGGACCACCACGCCATTCTCGTCTTGCTTGTTGCGGTACACCCACTTCGTTCCGATGACGTTCTTGTCCTTAGGTCGCTTCTCCAATACCCAAACTTCATTGCAGGTGAAGTTGTTGAGTTCTTCTTGCATAGCCATCACCCAATTGATATCTTGGAGTGCTTCCTCAATATTTGTGGGTTCTACACACGAAACAAAAGAGTAGTGCTCACAAAATGAAGCAACATGGCGAGAACGAGTACTTACTCCCCGTGACGGACTTTCGATGATTTGATCCATCGGATGTGCCTTGGAGATGCGCCCATGCCTCATAAGAGGTTGTGAGGCACTTGGCGGTGGTGAGGCATCTCGCTCGTCTTGTGGTTGGACTTGACCTTGGACTTCTTCTTCTTCTTGGTGTTGTGTGGCATGTGAATCTTGCATTGGCAATGGATCATCTTTCTCTTCTTCTTCATCAATTTGAGGCGCCATGGAGGTGTTGATGTTGGAACTTGAGGCTCCCCCTTGATCATGGCTCTCCTCAACTTCGGGCTTGATGTCTCCTATGGTCATGTTCTTCATAGCTTCTCGTAGAGGCTCATCATCTATATCATCATGACCAAAACTCTCCTCTTGGGAGCCATTAGTCTCATCAAACTCAACATCACAACTTTCTTCAACTGACCCGGAGGTTTGGTTGAATACTCGATATGCTTTTGAGTTTAACGCATAACCAAGAAAGATACCAACATCACACCTCCTTTCAAACTTACCGAGCCTTTTCTTGCGGTAGATGTAGCACTTGCACCCGAAGACTCGGAAGTAGGAGATGTTGGGCTTTCTCCCAATGAGGAGCTCATATGGGGTCTTTTGAAGTAGTCGATGAAGATAGACCCTATTTGCGGCATGGCACGCCGTGTTGATTGCTTTGGCCCAAAACTTCTCCGACGTGCCATAGTCATCAATCATTGCTCTTGCAAGGGTGATGAGAGTCTTGTTCTTCCTTTCAACGACACCATTTTGTTCAGGGGTGTATGTGGCCGAAAACTCGTGCTTCACGCCTTCACGATCACACCACTCCCCGATGTTGTAGTTCTTGAACTCGGTGCCGTTGTCACTCCGGACCTTGATGATGGGAAGTTGAAATTCCCTTTTAGCTCATTTAGCGAAGGTCTTGAAGATTTCCGGAGTTTCACCCTTGTCACCTAGAAACAATGTCCAAGCATAGAGAGAGTAGTCATCAACAATAACAAGACAATAGAGGTTACCGCCAAGGCTTTGGTATGTGGACGGTCCGAAGAGGTCCATGTGAAGTAGTTCAAGTGGCTTGGAGGTTGACACCATTGTCTTCATCGGATGGTGTGAGGCAACTTGCTTCCCGGCTTGACACGCTACAAAGCTTGTTCTTCTCAAATGTGACATCCTTCACGCCGGTCACCATCCCAAGCTTGAACGACTTCTTGAGCTTGCTCATCCCAATGTGAGCAATGCGCCGATGCCATAGCCATCCCAAACTTGTCTTGGTGAAAAGACAAGTGGTCAAGCTAGCATCCTTGTTGGAGAAGTCCACCAAGTAAAGATGTCCATGCCGAAAACCTTTGAATATTAGTTCTTTGCTTGATTCACTAGTCACCACAACACCATTCTTGTCAAATGTGCACGTTAGTCCAAGATCACATAATTGTGCACTAGAAAGTAAATTGAAACTAAGAGACTTAACGTAAAGCACATTAGAGATAGACAAATCATGAGAAATAGCAATTTTACCCAAACCAATTACCTTCCCCTTTGAGTTATCACCAAAGGTGACTTGTTCATGATTGCCGGGGTCCTCTATGGAGGTGAACATACCATCATTGCCGGTCATATGTTGAGTGCACCCACTATCGAGTACCCAATGCTTTCCTCCGGCTTTGTAGTTCACCTACACACATGAAGTTAGTTTTTGAGTTTAGGAACCCAAGCCAACTTAGGTCCTTGTATGTGTGATACAAGTGATTTTGGGACCCAAAGTTGCTTGGGGAGCTTCCCCTTCATGCCCTTGATGTCTTTGCCGATGAACCTTGCCTTCACCTTTGCACCTACTTTGCTCAATAGATAGTGATAATCATTGAAAGTAGATTTGTAGTTAGGAGGCAATTTGGGAGAAGGACGGTTGGGAAGAGGACACTCCCTTGTGTGATGTCCGGTGACCTCACAATGTTGGCAATAGGAACCAACTTCCTTGATGAAGCTTGTCCTAAGCTCCGGTGAGGGCACCTTTCCTTTGTTGGGCACCGGGAAGGATCCAAGTCCCCTCTTGTTGAAGCCTTTAGCTTGTTGGTAGAGGATTTCCTTGTGCTTGTCCTCCCCCTTAGAGAGTCTTGCCACACTAGTGCGAAGACTTTCAATTTCGTCCATTAGCTCCTTCTCCCTAGGGATTGCTTTCAAAGGCAAAGACTTATCCAAAATATTAGTGGCATGTGAATTAGATGATATTTTGCCATCAAGGGTTTCTTTCTTTGTGTTTTTCAATTTAAGTTCAATCGCTTCATAAGCAAGGTTAAGCACTTCATGTTCTTGAACCAACTCATTGTGCTTTGCCAAGAGTGCTAAGTTAGCTAAGTCAAGCTCATGATACTCAAGCTTGATTTGAGCATTCTCCTCCTCGGTTTGCTTGACATTTGATTTGAGCGTGTCATGCTCTTTAAGTATGGTTACATACTTGTCATGCAAATCGAGGTTAGCACTTTCAAGCTTAGCACGAGCTAGCTCAAGAGCCTTAACCTTAGCCTTTTCCCTTTTTATAATGGCATGATATTCATTAATCATAGATGCTAATTCATCGGGTGAAAGCTCATCATCATCATCGCTAGAATCTTCACATACCTTTGAGTTACCTTTCGCCATTAGGCACATAGGAGGTGGACGAAGAGGTGAGTCATCCTTGTTGACGATGGCGAGGCCCGCCTAGTTTTCTTCATCTTCACAATCTTCGTCGCTTGACTCTTCATCCGTGATCCACTCATTGGCTTCACACATGAAGACCTTTTGAGGCCCTCTTCTCTTCTTTGGAAAGAGCTTGGTTTTCTTGTCTTTGTCAAATTTCTTCTTTCCAAAAGAGCGCTTGGGCTTGACCTCCTCTTCATCATCACTTTCTTCTAGCTTGTGATGCTTGCCATTGTCCTTCCTTTTGTCCGGTCTTGGACAATCATATGATATGTGGCCTAGATCACCACAATTGTAGCACGTCTTGTTTTCATATTTTCTTGGCAAGAAGGCTTTCTTCTTGGGATCATAAGAGTATCCCTTCTTTGCAATCTTGTAGTTGAGGCGTGAGAATTTCCTCATCATCAAAGCAAGCTCATCATCATCATCTTCGCTTGTTTCTTGCTCTTCTTCACTTGAGCTAGGCTCCACCACTTTCTTCTTCTTGGGAGTTGTCTTCTTGGTTGAAGCCTTGAGAGCAATGGTTTTTGATGATGACTCCTCCATCATTCCAAGTACGCTCATCTCATGAGCATGGATTTCTCCAATGAGCTCCGAAACTTCAATGTTGTCTAGTGACTCTTTTTGGAGCATTGAATTGATAATGTTGTACTTGGGCTTGGGTAGAAGCATGAGGATCTTGCGATTGATAAGTCCCTTGCCAAGAGAAGCAACGTCAAGTGCGTTAATTTCCTCAATGAGCACATTTAAACGAGAAAACATTTGGTTAACATTCTCATGAGGAAACATCTTAAATTCATCATATTTTGATTTAAGCATGTGATATTTGAGTTCTTTAACACGAGATGAGCCCTCATGTATTTCAATTATACATGCCCAAATTTCACATGCTTTTTCCTTACTAGCAATCCTAGCAAAGACATCTTGACTAATGCATTCATATATGGCATTTCTAGCCTTAGCATCCCATTTTAATTGGTCACCAACATAGTCAAGATTTCCAAACCCCGCATGGGTCGCCTCCCACACTTCGGGAGCAATTGCCTCAAGGTAAGCACGCATGTGTGCTTTCCAATAAGCAAAATTCTTGCCCTTGAAGGTAGGAACCGAACCCCCATTCTTGGCCATTTTCGCTCTCTAGCGGTGAAGCTAGAATGATCCAATGAGCAACCTTGCTGTGATACCAATTGTAAGGATCGAAACGCCCAAGAGGGGGGGTGAATTGGGCTTTTTTCAAATTTTAGAGCAATTTGAAACTTAATGGTTGAAGCCCAATTCCCTATGCGAACTAACTACGCAAGCAAGAGTATTAAGTGCAGAATAGTAAATGCGTAATAGTAAGAGGGTGAGGAGAGAGATGCAAACTCCCGCGGAGACTCGGAGACACGGCGATTTTTCCCGTGGTTCGGTAAGATCACAAAGATCTACCTATGTCCACGTTGTGGCACCCACCAAAGGGTATAGCCACTCCCAAGTCACCAAGACAAGGGAATCCACTATCTTTCTCCGTTCGCCATCTCCGGCAAGGTGGAGCTCAAGCCTTGTACAATGGTGATCCTCCGGGCTTCCACAAACGCCTTGGTAAGCTCCAGAGCGATCTCTTCTTCCTCCGACTTTTACAAGGTGAGAGAAGTCACCAAGACACTCTCTCTCACTAGCCTAGAGATTCCAATCACCAAGAATGGACGCACACAAGCTTCTCTCTAGCTAGATCTAGCCTATAGTTGGAGTACCAGAGGTTTTGAGGTGTGGAAGTGGTAGCTCTTGGTCTTGAATGCTTGAGGATGTGTAGTGAGGCTCTGGTGATCAAGACTTTTCGAAATGGCCGGTTGGAGGGGTATTTATAGCCAGCCCACACGAGATAGCCGTTGGAAAAGTAGGCAGACTTTTTATGTGAACATCGTATCATCCGATGCACCCCTTTATTTGAGCATCGGTCGAATTCCAAATTAGCTGATGTCATGTGTCAGATGTGACCGTTGGATATAATCGTTGGATCTGACTGTTTAATCGACCGATGTTGCTTCAACTTCATCATCGGATGATCCGGTGAGTTGATCTTCAGAATTGGTTCAGAAATAATGTCTCTGTTGAAATTGACCGATGTACACTTACTTCATCATCGGATGATCCGGTATGTACTTCTTCAGAATAACTCAGAAATCATCCTTCTGTTGAAATCAACCGATGTGCCACTTCCTTCACATCGGATGATCCGGTGTGTACTGGGCTCTGAGGTCTTCTTCTTCTGCCAACTCAAACTCGACCGATGTAGTCATTTTGCAAGACATCGGATGATCCGGTGAGTGCAACTTTGTTTGCTTCGAGTTGTTTTGAGTTGATCTTTTGGAATCTTCTTGAGTGACTTCTTTGACACTTGTTTGAAATGATATTTTGATGAAGTGTAAGCTTCTTGTGTTGCCAATTTTGATAGAATAGAGTCGTTGTATGAGTTCTTCATTTAGTCTTCATGAGTATCGAATAACCCCTTAGAATAGATCGTTGAGGGGTCTCCATTTGTATCCAATGAGCAGTAGATGGTGTGAATAGATAGTTCATTAACGTTTGATGTGATATACGTGAAACCTCGCATCCACAAACTCATTAGTAATAACGAACGGTTGTCATTAATCACCGAAACCATACCTCACGGGGGCCTAGATGCTTTCAAGTATCTTCACGGATTGTTGGAATGAGCGCAAGATTATAATGCACGCCATACGGAATGACACGGAGACTTGGTTCTTCATCATCCAACTCAGCAGCCGCTAAGTTGTGAACGTGGGCTTTCCGACTAAGCGCGTCGGCAACCACGTTTGCTTTTCCCGGATGATAGTGGATCTCAATTTCATAATCTTTTATGAGCTCCAACCATATCCATTGTCTCATATTCAGCTCCTTCTGCGTGATGATATACTTCAAGCTTTTATGGTCGGTGTAGAGGTGAACAAGATTACCATGTAGGTAATGCCTCCACATCTTTAATGCCAACACCACAGCAGCAAGCTCAAGATTGTGAGTTGGATAATGCTGCTCGTGGTTTCGCAGTTGATGAGACCCATAGGCGACTACACGCCCTTCTTGAATCAGAACGCAGCCGAGACTGATGCCGGATGCATCACAGTATACATCAAATGGCTACATCGTGTCCGGCTGAGCAAGAACTGGAGCTGTTGTGAGATGTTTCACCAACGTTTTGAATGCGGCTTCACTTGCTGCATTCCACATGTATTTAGTGCCCTTCTTCAGCAGCTCCGTCATTGGTTTAGCAATTTTTGAGAAGCTCGGAATAAACCTCCGATAATACCCCGCTAAACCTAGGAAACTTCGGACCTCGTGGACTGATTTGGGAGATTCCCACTTCAGCACTTGTTAAATCTTGCTGGGGTCCACGGCAATACCTTCTGCTGAAATAATATGGCCTATTAAAGGCACTTGATCAATCCAAAATTCGCACTTGCTGAACTTGGCATATAATTGGTGCTCCCTCAACCGTTGTAGCACGATACGCAGATGTTCAGCGTGCTCTTCTTTTGATTTGGAGTAAACCAATATGTTGTCGATGAATACCATGACGAACTTGTCTAACTCCGGCATAAACACAGAATTCATCAAGTAAATGAAGTGTGCCGGAGCGTTGGTTAACCCAAATGACATGACGAGGTACTCATAGACTCCGTATCTCGTCGAGAAAGCTGTCTTCGGTATGTCCTCCGGTCAGATTTTGATTTGATGATATCCCGACCTAAGATCCATCTTTGAAAATACCTTTGCACCCACAAGTTGATCGAACAGGATGTTGATGCGGGGCAAAGGATACTAATTCTTGATCGTGACAGCATTTAGAGGACGGTAATCAACACATAGCCGTAGTGTTTCGTCCTTCTTCTTAACGAACAGCGCAGAGCAACCCCAAGGTGAAGAACTTGGTCGTATGAAACCTTTGCTCATGAGTTCATTCAGTTGCTCTTTCAACTCCGCTAGCTCGTTAGGTGCCATTTTGTAAGGCCTTCGTGACATAGGCGTCGTTCCCGGCGCCAGTTCAATTTTGAACTCGACGTCCCGTTCGGGTGGCATACCTGGTAAATCATCGGGAAATACGTCGGGATAATCATGTACCACCGGAATATCTTCAAGTTTAAGTGCTTTCGTGTGGTAGGCCTCTACCATATCTGGATCTTCGCCGTCTAGAAACAGCGTGTGCTGTCCGTGAATTGGCGAGTCAATCTGGACAGTCCGGTTACCGATATTAAGAATGGCACCATGACGATTTAACCAAGACATCCTCAATATAATGTCTATCTTCTGCCTATCCAACATAATCAGCGATGTTGGGTATATTTTTCCGCCCAAACACAAAGCTGCTCGGGACACAATCTGATTGGCAGAGATATTTCCTCCCGGTGAACATATAAGAAAACTCGTTGTGGGAGTATTGGTGGATAATTGGTGCTGGTCCACGCATGTTTTGCTGATAAAATTGTGGGTTGCACCGGAATCAAAAAGTACAAGCACGGGCACTTCTTTGAGAGTAAACTCCTGCTAACACCGGTGCTCCCTCCGGGACATCCTCAATAGCAAGATGTTGCACACTCCCGGATTGCAATGCTGTTATGTTGACTTGAGCAGGTGGCGGCATACCACCTGAGGATGATGGCTGTATGGTGTTCACCAACTTCTCCCGGCATTCCTGCCTAAAATGCCCAAAACGGTGGCAATAAGAACACGGAGGTTTCCCCGCTTCTTCGTTGACTTGTGGTTGAGAAGTTGACGTACTTGGCTCCAGCAGTGATGCAACAGGTGTCATTCGTTGCTGCGGCAAAGGTGTTGCTTCAAGACATGATTCTTGAGCAGGAAATCTGTACGAAGTTGATCTCACTAGTGCTTGCCATAATTCATCCGGGAACAACTGGTGTGTCTTCTTGCACATCCTCCCGGTCCCTCTTCTCTGCTTGACACTCAAGTGTCGCTTGTTCTTGCAGCAGAGCAGCACTGATCAACTCAGTGTAACTGCCTTGATTGAACAAAGCTAACTTCTCCTTTAATATGGTACTCAAGCCATAGAAAAAGTAGTCACACATTGCAGCTTCGCTCGTCGCATAAGCAGGAGCATATTGTGCCAGAAGGTTGAATCGTCTGACATAATCGAGGACACTCATGTCCCCCTGCTTCAAGTTTCTGAACTCTTGCTGTTGGGCCTTAATAAAACCCATAGGAATGTCATGAGCACGGAATGCTTCACGAAATTCCGTCCATTCCACTTGATGGCCTTCCGGAACGGTAGAGAGATAAGCAAACCACCAATTTCCGGCGGCTCCATGGAGCTGTTGAGCTGCAAATAATGTCTTCTGATATTCGTGGCACTCAAGCACTCCAAACTTGGACTCCATAACTCGAAGCCACTGATCAGCTTCCACTGGTTCATTGGCTTCCGTGAAAATTGGCGGTTGTGTCGCCAAGAAGTCCAAATAGGCGTTCCGAGGTGGAACATCCTGTTGTGCACGTTGGAGTAAGCCCTGTTGTACCAAGGCTTGGAGTAGTCTTGTGTTCTCTTGACTTGACTCGACCATCTGAGCCATGACATCCGCCCATACCGTTGATGGCGGTGCCCGTGTTGGAGTCGAGTCATCACCGTCTCGACGAGAACTTTCAGTCCTACTCGGAGAATGAGTACGCACCATACTGCAAAAGCATAATTTTGAGGGGGGTCAAAACTTGATTTCAGCAGTATGTGAAAGTATGTAAAACATGAACATGCTAAAACTTTATGAAAGCATAACAATACTTCATGTTTACACATCCTTCTAAAGCCAACAGAAACAATCCCTATTTGCTGTACAGAGCCGACCTTTCTGTACTTAACCCAGATTAGGATCCAGTTACCCGCATTTTCATAACTCAAGTTGAATACCAAAGTTAAATTTAACTTCCGTATCTTTCCAACAAGCACTCACATGCCTCTGGATCATCCCTTAATCAGAGGTTATGATTGTTCAAAGCTGACAGAATTTCTGGATAAAATTTGCCAGCATCTCCTTTGTATGTGGCTGTTTTCATCACAGTTTTACATACAAATGAAGTACGATTCTGAACACACTATGAACTACAAACTTGTTGAAAATTTCCTAACCTTTCCAACGGTGTATCAAACACCTCCATTGGGTCAAGCTAATCAGAGTTACGCTCTGTTAAAGCCCAGAAAAATTTCTGTCTGAACAGAGCACTCTGTCTTTGAGATCAAAAGAAGCCTAACAAGTCTCTTCTTTGAAACTTAGTTCAAATGAAGAGCTCAGTAACTAATATGCGTTTTATCGCATCCATTTTTCGTTTGGAAGTTAGTCATGAATGATTTCTTCATAGGTAAGAATACTATCCAGTGTAGTACGGTGACGATGCACCGTAAGACATATGACGGTACTACGTTGCCTCACCAAAGAAAAACCTAACCGGATTACACCGGCATATACGTATCATTAGGTGGCACTAAAACGGTCACTCGTAAACAAGCGCTACACGCACTAATGTTTTCGTGGTTAGTTCGTGCATAAAACACACCCAATCATCAGGCCCGTCTGCACACCGAACCCGGTATCCATACAGTTCGTACACTCGGCCGTCATCACTCGCCCAGGTGTTCTCAAGCCAAACACGCCTTGAGCTACGTGTTCACGTTACTGACCACGTGACCGGGTCTCCCAAATTGCACCACGCACGGCACAGACAGACGTTGCTCGAATACCCCAAACGACATGAAGAGTTGTAGAGGATAATAAACCGGGTCGGGATACCTGCCACCCGTGAGGCTCCACCCTTCAGCTTGTGCACACTGGTGGACAGCGCATACGTGCACCTCCCAAGATATAGACGTCCCAAGATGCACGATTTTCCGACATAACAAATAAGTTAGCTTGCCACCTTCATAATATGCTAATAATAGTCCTTATGTGGGCCTAGTACCGTTATCTCACCGTATCCTAAGTTTTTGACATAATATGATGCTCAATCCGTGGTCTGTTCCCAACGCAGCTCTGATACCATGCTGTAACTGCCCTGATACCACTCTGTGGGGGACCACAGGACCTCGTTGGGTGGTGCCGTGTTATGTGGAACCCAACAGCACACGGGTCGATGAACTCACATCATAATACATAAATAGTTTAGCGGAAGCGTACAAGAATATTTTACAAATAGTTATATTAGAGTAAACTACAGCGGAAGACTATCACTCTCACGACTCATATCTAAAACTAGCAACAAAGAAACGGTCCAGCCCGCGGACGTTTCTTACTAGCAACACGAAGACAATCTGCAGCGGCGAGGATGCTCTTTGAGTAAGCAGTCGGAGGTTCCCGAGTCTCATCGGCACCCCTTCTCATAAGCATCGAGTCAATTACCTGCAAAACAACTCGGATAGCATCCGTGAGCATAACGCTCAGCAAGACTTAAGTGTCACCCTAAACATGAAACTCCAAGTGAGGTTATGAACCTAACATAGGATGGCATAAGCATAATTAAACTCGCCTAAAAGTGAATCCTTACTTTCAGGTATTAATTGCAGCATTTTAAGTAACACTGGGCACGCCACATCGGGAGTCCACAATCAAACAAGAAACGCTTTTCCCCGATGTAAATTGCTCATGGCATAAAAGAATCGAGTTTGCACTAGCCTATTCATCAAGATCCAAGACAAAGCTAGTATGATACTTCACATCAAAATGATTAGTTCCTTTCTCATGCAAGTTCTTACTACGTACCGACTGTGAGAACAAGTATGCTCGGTCCATTCCGCGAGCGACGGTGATTCGAATCAATAACACCCAGATTACACGACACGTACGCCCGTACTCGACGTTGCCTACAACAACCATCACTGACGCCGTACGTGGCAGCCTTTCCCCCGTTTCACCCCCGCTGAATCGATCAAGTCGCCCCGTACAGTAGCTACTCTCATGGTGCACCTACTGACATGAGATGTCATGAGAATATTCACCACATACTGCACACCGGCCGTCCGCCTGAGGCGACCCGAAATGTCCCAACGATAGCTTCCCGAGGTACATCGGTTTACTGGGTCCCATATAGCCAGCATGAGTCCGGTACACAACTCAAACTTGTTCAACAGGGCCGCATACGGATCGGTCCTTGACCGACACGGACAGGTCTATAGCACCCAGGCCCCTATGTCCTGCTGCTCCTACAACCTTCCGGTCTCAACTTTAACTTGCTAATTCATTTATGAACCAATCCAGTATGCCCCTGTTGTTCCTGAACCTGCGAGTAGCATCTCACTACTCGACTTCTACCGAACCGTACTTCAGCATGGCAGTTCTACACGGTGAAAGACACCTACCCAATACTCCATGGGTCATTTGGTTATGCAGGAGGAGTATCAACCACTAGACCTAATGCACAGTTCAAATCTTAAACAAAGGTGAATACAAAATAAAAACTTAATATCTGTTAAATGCAAACCGGAGCTTGCCTGTTTTGCAGGGTAGTCGTATATAAACAGTTAGTGTCCTTGCAGATCCACCCTTGATTCTCCGGAGCTTGATCCACTTCGATGAATCGCCCCTTTGAAACCCCTTCGTTGTGGTTCCTATTGAAATGCATATGCACATGTTTTATGGAATGTAATGGAAAGAAGTTATAGGATTAATCTCTTAGGAACAGAGGTTGTGTGGAAAATCCAAGAATGGCTTGGTTGCCTCTGTTGTGCAAAGAAACAGACTTAAACTAAATTGACCTTAAGGCCTTAGCTATACACTAATTATTTCCCTTAATGAACATAATAGATAAACTGAAAAGATTTGAGTGCAACTGAAGAACAAGAACTCCAATGGCCTCAAAACTTTTACAGCAGGTTCTATACTATCTAAGGATTTAGCTTGCCAAATTGCAGCTAAGGTGGAGTCATATTGTGTCCTCCATAATTCTCACAATATCTCTTATGTATTTTTCACTATCCATAAGTAGGGAGAATAAGAACAGGGAGTTCAAGGACTCATCTTGGGCTTATAATTTACATGTGAGTTCTTGATCATATGAGAGTAGTCTGGTCCAAAATTCATCCCTTTTACTTGAGTAGTTCTCCCAGAACAATTCTTTAAGCATTGCTACTCAAAAGAATTAATTCTGAGGTAATGTGCATTTTCATGCTCATTTAAGGGACTACAATTTCAAGTATGTCTCAGAGAGCTTGCCTAAATTTTCCTATGATTTTTTTGAGCCATGGATTGCTCAGAATCGATTTTTGAAGTGGGAAACATTTTCTGAAAATGTTTCTGGACTCTTTTGAACACAGTAGTTTGCATTTAGCAAATTCCTACACAAATGATCTTCAAATGAGCTGAATATTTGCTAGTAGGTCAACACCATGCTAAAGAATATTCTGGCAAAATTTGGGGATTTTTGGATAAACTAAACTCCCTCAATAATTCTTTTTCAGAATATTTTCAAAGAATTTTCCAGAATATAATATTAACTTTCATACAAATATGAGTTCATATTTGGATAGAAATCAGAGAGATGAATCCAACCCAAGTGGAATCACTCAAATTGGGGGTTTCAACCAGGATCTATGAATTTCCAAAGATTTAGCCAACTCTGGAATTGTTTTCCTACAGAAAATCCGGCTGGACCCACTGTTTTGAATCCCAGCCAATAGAAACGAAGCCACACCGGGGCCACAGCTTCTCAGCGCGCCAACGCACGGGATCCAGCCACACCCGATCACGGGTTTAAATTCTATGCTGCTGACAGACGGGGCCCACCGGTCTTCTTCTTCCTCCGGCTCCCCTCTCGCGCCCGCGCACTCCCCCTCGCCGGAGCAGCCGGAAGCTCGCCGGCCGGCCGTTTCCGGCCACCATCCGAACCCGGACTCGCCGCCAGGAGGTTTAGGGGATTGAGGAACATGGCTGTGAGGTTTGTTTGGGCTGCCGACGACCGGAGATGCCTCGGCAACGTGCGACGGCCTCTGTTGAGGTTCGGCGCCGTCGGCCGTGGGTTCCAACCCGCCAAAACCTCGGCCAACCAGCTCTACAGCACCAGTGGGTGATCGCAAGGCTCGGCAAGGTCATGGATTTTCTTGGAAACAGCGGAAAAGGGGTCGGCACCATGCGCCCGATTGGTCCCGCGAAGAACGCTCTCGGTAGAGCTTGAAATTCCTTGCTCTGAGGTGTTTTCGTGCTAAGGTTGCTGAAGGCAAAATTACCGCCGACTAGTCTAGTTGCTACGTGCAAGATTTAAGGACCTATGGAGGATCAGAGAGCGGGAATTTGTCGAATCCATACCGGGTGCTCGGGTTGAACTCGCCGGAGCAAAATCTCGGAATTCCTCGTCGATGCTTCACGGTTTGCTCCAAGAATTGGAGGAGAGCAGCACCACTGTTGCGCGCTTCCGTAGCTGTGATCTCTCGGCCGTGAAACCCCCTGTGGAGGGCTGTCCACGAGCGCCCGATCATGCTCTTGAGTTAGGTCGCCGCTGTGGCTGTTGATCTCGGGCCGGGGAGGCCATAGCTCGAGGGTTTAGGCGTCGGGGAAGTGGAGTCCGAGCTCAGGACGCTGCCTAGCAGCTCGGGGAGGAGAGGCCGCGATGATTTCTTCAGTTTCCCGATCAACCGAAAGCGCGGAGGGAAGATGAAGCCGTCGTGCGTGCGCTCGTGAGGAGGAGAAGGCAATTGGGTCTTCGCCCGGGCTGAGGGAACGATAGCGCCGAAGGAACCGCCTTCAGGTGCCCGCGCGTGGTGGAGGGCAGCAGGAGGTGGCGGGGTCAGCTCCCCGGGAGCGCGGTGGAACCCCTTCGGTGGCAACCGAGCAGAACAGAAGCAACAATTCCTTTACTTCATGGTTAAGTTTAGGTCTCTAGCTCACTGCCATGTGGGTCCCACCCCACATTGTTTTCCCAAATATCTTCTCATGCTGATCCTCTTAATTCCCCAAAATTCTGAGTTTCAAAGGGTGGATAGAATTTGAATTCTCCAAATTCAGTTTGAATTGGTATGACAAATTTGAATTTGGCTACAATTTGCAAATGCTTCTCTTAAACTCCTTTTTGAGCCCACCCTACAAATGCAAAGTTTGTGATAAAACTCCTCCCTATAATTCCAACTATATGGCTGCATGCTTATTCAAAGTTCTTGGTCACCACATGTGTGAATTTTGAATCTCAAATCTGATTTTTAAACATACATGCAAAGAGGTATTTAACTCCTTAATGGTTCAACACTTTTAAATAAAAATGTGAGCCTCATTTTGGATGTTCATCCATGTATTACTTTGCATGAAGAAAATTTTTAGCAAGTCCCATTTTTCATGTCTTTGCCACACATATGAACTCAAACCTTAGTTTTTATTCATACACATTTTTGGGACTTTTACAGCAATGGATGAGGAGATCAAGGAAAGGATCCGACAAGGAATAGAGAAGGATTTCAAAGAAGATGAGAAGGGTACGTTTGGCTAGGAAAAAGATTTGTGTGCCTAACGTGAAGCACCTCCGCGACATGATATTGAAGGAGGCACATGATTCACCCTATTCCATACATCCCAGAAGTACCAAAATGTACAAGGACTTGAAGACTTGTTATTGGTGGGATGGTATGAAAAGGGACATAGCCGAATACGTTGCCCTATGCAACACATGCCAACGGGTGAAGGCCGAACATCAAAGACCCGCTGGATTGTTGCAACCTTTGAAGGTACCCTAGTGGAAGTGGGAGGACATCAGTATAGATTTCATCGTCGGATTGCCACGTACTCAGTCGGGTTATGACTCCATCTGGGTTATTGTGGACCAATTGACGAAAACAGCCCATTTTCTCCCTATAAGGGCCAAGTACAACGTTGCACAATTAGCCGAGTTGTACATGGAGCAGATCGTGTGCCGTCATGGAGTCCCGAGGAGGATAGTCTCAGATCGAGGTTCTCAGTTTACCTCTAGATTCTGGAGGAAGCTGTAGAAAGCTATGGGTACACGACTGAATTTTAGCTCCGCCTATCACCCACAAACCGATGGGCAAACCGAAAGGACAGACCAAATTTTGGAGGACATGTTGAAGAGCTTGCGCCTTGAAACGTGGGCGTAGTTGGGATAGGAGTTTACCATACGCCGAATTCCCCTGTAACAACAGCTATCAAGCTAGTTTGAAGATGTCGCCTTTCGAAGCATTGTACGGTAGACGGTGTAGAACACCGCTGTTTTGGAACGAAACCGGAGAGAACCAGGTGTTTGGACCCGAAGTGCTACAAGAAGCTGAAAAGAAAGTCCAAACAATACGGGATAACTTAAAGGCTGCTCAATCACGACAGAAAGGCTATGCGGACAATAGGCGAAGGAAGTTGACCTTCGAAGTAGGAGACTTCGTATACCTTAAGGTATCGCCTATCCGTGGCGAACGACGTTTCAACGTCAAGGGCATGCTAGCACCTCGCTACAGCAGACCATTTAAGATTTTGGGCAAGCGAGGAGAAGTAGCCTATCAACTAGAGCTCCCAACATATCTCTCCGACGTACATGACATGTTTCATGTATCCCAGCTCAAAAAGTGCTTGAGAGTACCAGAGGAGCAAATACCAATGAAGGAACTTGAACTTCAAGAGGACCTGACTTATACGGAGCACCCTGTCCAAATTTTGGACGTAAAGGAAAGGGTCACAAGGAAGAAAGTGATCCGATGGTACAAGGTACAATGGAGCCATCACACCGAAGCTGAAGCCACATAGGAGCGTGAAGAAGATATCAAGGCAGAATTTCCTCATCTGTTCTCTACTAACGAATCTCAAGGGCGAGATTCAATTTAAGGGCGGTAGATTTGTGACACCCTCATTTCTGGTTTCTGCATGTATGCATGTTTCATTTTAAAGGAAGTGGGAACAGAAAAAGAACTTAAAGGATAGCCAAAATGAACAAGAATCCAGTTCACAGAGAGCGCCGGAGACAACTTCCACGGCCTGCTGGCCACGTGGCGTGTTCGGAGCTCATCCCTGGGAAGTAGGAGGAGGTCCGCCGCTAAACTTGCTACGTGGCAGGCTCCGGGCTCATCTCCGCAAAGGGGGAGAGGTCCGACCCTGTGGGACACGTGTTGCCCCGGAGCTAGCCTCTGCGGCAAAGCAAAGGCAGTTCCACAGGACACGTGTCACCTTCGGAGCTAGTCAACGCCGAAATCAGAGGACCAGTCGCGCGAGATACGTGTCGACCTCGGAGCTCACCTCCGAGAGGTCCGGTTCTATTGGACACGTGTCACCACCGGAGCTTATCTCCGGGAGGTCCGTCACTGTTGATGGGGCCCCGTCCCGATCACGGGGCCATGCCGCCTCACCCGGGGATCGCATTGGATGGTGTCGTGTTAGGCGGCACCCAACAGCACACATATAAGGAACAATGTATTACATAAATCAAAAGCGGAAGCTTACAGATGTTCTTTGTAAATAATTTACATAAAATAGCTACAGCGGAAGTCTACAACAGCTCAAGTCGAATATCTAAGAAGCACTCGAGAAGAAGTCCAGCCCGCGGACTCCTCTCGCTAGCAACATGAAGACATGGCAGCGGCTGGTTCTCCAAGTGTGACATGACTCAGAAGTTCCCGAGTCTCACCGGACAACCTTCTTTATAGCGTCGAGGTTAACCTACAAAACCACTTATATAGCAAGAGTGAGCACAAAGGCTAAGGAAGACTCCACCGTCTCTCCTAAGACATAAAACTCTACATGAAAGTAACCTAAGACTTAAACCGGTCATTTGAGAAAAGACTCGCCTACAAGTTCATCCTTAACTTTCAGATTTTAGCCATAATAGTAGTAACCTTGCGCCCAGCAACATTGGAATTCCACAATCAAACAAGAAACGCTTCATTCCAATGTTACTTGTTCCAAGGTGAAAAATAAATTTAGTTTGCTCTATCTCTACTTCAAACAAGGTTCTCATGCAGTTTAACATAATCATAGCAGCAATTATACTTTTGCAAACTGTTCCCACACAACTTGCTTACTACGTCACAACACAGTAAGCAGGTGGTACTCATAACCGCGAGGACGGTGATTCAAATCAAACACTACCCGGATAACTAGACACATACGCCCGCCTCTTATGACCCAACTCTGGCGTCCTTCATTACGTCGTATGTGGCAACCTTTCTCAGGACACTAGTCTGTAGAACCTGTCGCGCCGTCTCGGGCTCATAGGTCTAACGAGACGATGTGGTATGCCTCTCCAATCCAGTGAACCTGGTACATCGGTTTCCTGGTTTCCATATATCAGTAAGCATCCGGTACACAACTCAATACTTGCTCAACGGGGCTGCACACGCTTCGGTCCTTAACCGACACAGGCAGAGCTATTCGACCAAGACCTCGTCTTGTCGCTGCCTAACCCTCCTGCCCGGTCTCATCTTTAGAAATGCAAACTTTAGTTTGCCTCTTTTCCAACCCCACAGATGTAACCTGAACTATAGCTCGCGAGTAGATTCCAACTACTCGACTTCTACCGGATGTCCTAAGTTATTGAGCAGGGCATTATCCTACAACGGTGATACATTTCTACCCTTGACCTCAGGGTTCATTTTGGGTTATGCAAGTGGAGTATAAAACATCCTTGACCTAATGCATAAACAAGCTCTGACCAATAGTAGTGAACAAAGGAAAACTTTAAAAACAACTTAAGTGCAAACTGGGGCTTGCCTTGGTTTTGCAGGTGACTAAAGTCAGATAAGATGAAGTTAGTTGCTGATGATGACTTGAAGCTTAATCCCTGCCTTCTTTGTCCTTGATCAAATCTTCACTTATCCACGTTTAACCACTACACGTTATGAATATGTATACATGTTTAATTATAAAACTTTTTACTAACAAATGCTAAAGCCAAGTTTAAAACTGGAACTCTGTTCAAGAATTTAAAATGACACTGGGGTGGTGGTTTGGATGTGTGTCTAAGCACTATCATCAAGTGAGAAGTGAGGTTCATCACTTGGGTGGTGATCACCTAATTGGTTGAACAGAACACTACTGATCCATGGCTCCAATGGAGCTGGAAATTTTCTTGTGAGTTCCTTGTCACAAGAAAGTCCTCTGAACAAAAATTCAGAATGTTTAACTGAGTAGATCACCCAGAATAATTCCCTAAGCATTTAGGCAAAAAGGAATTAATTCTGAATAAATTTGCACTTTAATGCAAATCCAAGTGAACTACAATTTCAAGCATTGTTCAGGGATCATGCAAGAATTTTAATAGGATTTTTGGATCTGAGGAATGCCCAGAACTGAATTTCCATGTTTTGGAAATTCTCTGAAAATGTTTCTGTATTCATTTGAATACAGAAAATTGAAATCTGAATTACCCCAACTAAATCAACTCCAAATGAGCTGAAACTTTTACAGAAGGCTCCTAATATTTTAAAGAATATCCTGGCAAACTTTGGGGATTTTTGGATGAACCAAAATCCCCCAAAAATTCTTTTTCTGAAAATTTTTAAAGAATTTTCCAGATTTTTCTATTGATTTTCATGCAAATTGGGTTGCATATTTGGAGAGGGTTTTTCATCCTGAATTCAACCCAATTTGAATCACTAAATTTGGAGCTTCCTAGCAAAAGTTATGAGGTCCTAAAGTTTGAACCAAATCTGGAATTCAAATTAATTTGGTAAATGTTCAAACCCTGCGGGTGGGTCCAGGGGACCACGTGTCATGCGCTGGGGACAACCACACGGGGCCACAGTATCATTTCCCATGCTGTCGCAAAGGATCCGACTCTGCAGAAAATCCCGGCCGGTCCTCCCCTCACTGACAGTGTGCCTGACGCCCTCGTCTTCTACCTCTGGACGCCCACATGACCCTGCCGCCGGAGCTCGCCGGAGAGCATGAGAATCTGGCTTCCCGGCCGCCTCTCGGCCTGCTACTCGCCACCCGGGGGGTTTTCGGGGACGAGGAACTCATCTATGGGGTAAGCCCACGCTCTAGGAGCCCGGAACCAGGTCGGCGGCATGCAACGGCATCGGTGGAGCTTCAGCGCCGATGACCGATCGCTTCAGCCCACAACAACCCCAAGGGATCGGCTCTACAGCATCAGTGACGCCTAAAGAAGCTCGACATGGCCACAAAGTAGCTCGGGAACGACGGCTACTAGGACTTCACCGAGCACCCGATCGTTCCCACCATGGCTGCCGAAGCAAGAACTTGAAATTAGGTGCAACCGCTCAATTCTAAGCTAGGGTTGCGAAGGAAAAAGGTTCCCTATCCATTCTAGCTCCTGATTGTGCAAAATGAGCAACTTTAACAGTAAATTGAGTGTTAATTTCAACAATTCTTACCCGCGGGTAGGTTTTCCTCGTCCGAGGGGAAAACTTGAAATTCCGGAGCTATGTCGCACGGATTGCTCTGAAAGTTGGAGAGGAGCAGCACAGGTAGTTAGCGCGCCTTGGGGTGCTCTCATTCAGTCTTGAAACTGGCCGGTGTGAGCTGCCCATGAGAGCCCGACGTCGGTTTCCACTGGTTACACCCCGGCTTCGGCGCTGATCCTCACAATACGGCCGACAGCAGCCCCCAACGTCGGAGCTGAGCTGGGGAAACTCTTGTGCACACACTGGCGCTCCTTTTTCATGTTGATCGCTTGAGCAGTCGGGGAGCGATGCCGGCTTAGGATCGTTGAGAACGGACGCGGCGCCGGCGGCTGTTGTTTGGGCGTGAGAGCAGACGAAGGCCACGGGTATGAGTAAGAGGCTTCGTGTTTGCTTCAGTGGGAGAGATAGGCGCAGGGTGCACCGCCTCTGGCGCCCGTGCGTGGGGGGGGGGGGGGGCAGCTCGAGCAGGAGGTGGCGGTAACGCCCGCGGTGGCGTTCTGTGACCGACTCGATCGAGCTCGGCTCTGAACAGAGCCAAACGGTTTGCTTCGGTTGAAAGTCTTCTCCACTTCAGTCCATGACATGTGGGTCCCACAGCTCCTCTCTGCTCCCAAAGGATCTCCAAATTTTGACACATTGTAAATTAAGCTGTGAGGGATCCAAATTCAAAAGCCATTTTTCCATTTGACAATTTGTGCCACTGTTTCAAGTTTTAATTCAAATTTGGGTGAAATTTACAAGTCCTTTGGATATTTATCTCAAAGCCCCTCCAAATTAGCTCAAAACTTGGCTCCCTCATAATTTGGACATGAGGAATTCAAATATGTCCTCTGATCTTTGAGTTGGCTATTGCAAATACAACTTCTCAAACAACAGTTTGAATTCCCTCTTTTGAAAATGCCCTTCTTACTTTTGAAGTGACCCTCTTAATTCAAACTGAATTCAAAGTTTTATTGCACATGCCAACACTTCCATGAGTAACACAAAAGTTTTTGTAAGTCCCATTTCTTGTATATAAACTCAACTTTATTCATAGCTCAAGTTTTCTATTTACAAGTTTTGGGACTTTTACATTCCTCCCCCCTTAAAAAGAATCTCGTCCCGAGATTCATGATTAAGGACAATGTGGAGAGGAAAACTACTCAACATAAGCCTCTAACAACTCCGGATGATTACGTTGCAAATACTCCTCGCTTTCCCATGTAGCTTCCTCGGACGTGTGATTTTCCGGTAGCACTTTGAAAAATCGCAACGTCCTATTTCTTGTTTCGCGAGTCTTCTCATCAATTATCCGGGTTGGTCACTCAACATACGTAAGGTCCGGCTTCAAATCTGCTATGCCCTCCATGAGAATCTCCATTGGAACTTTCAAACACTTCCGCAACTGAGATATGTGGAAGACGTTATGAACTCCAGCTAAGGCTGCCAGCAGCTCCAATCGGTATGCCACGGTTCCACATCTTTCAATGATGACGAAGGGACCAATAAAGCGCGGAGCTAATTTTCCTTTCACTCCGAATCGGTGAATGCCCTTCATAGGAGATACGCGGAGATACACGTGCTCCCCAACATGGAAGTCTAGAGGACGACGCCTCCTATCCGAGTAGTTCTTTTGTCTGGGCTGAACGACTTTAAGATTTGCTTGAATAAGCCTTACCCGCTCTTCAGCTTCATTTACGAGGTCAATCCCGTAAATCACTCTCTCACCAGATTCGCACCAGTTCAAGGGTGTGCGGCACTTCCGGCCGTAGAGAGCTTCATACGGTGCCATTTTGATGCTCGCTTGATACCCATTGTTATAAGCGAATTCCGCCAATGGTAGATGATCGTCCCATCCTTTAGCGTGGTGAATGGCACATGCTCGAAGCATATCTTCGAGAACTTGATTCACCCTCTCCGTTTGCGCATCGGTTTGAGGGTGATATGCAGAGCTTCTAATCAATTTGGTTCCCAGTGAGGCATGCAGCTGCTCCCAGAAACGAGCCACGAACAACGTGCCTCGATCGGAGATGATCATCCGGGTAACTCCATGTAGGCATAGTATTCTTGCAATATATAGCTCCGCATACTTTTTGGCATGGTATCCAGTATGCACCGGGATGAAATGCGCTGACTTGGTTAACCGATCCACGATTACCCAAACTGAGTCATGCTTATTAGCCGTGAGAGGTAGTCCAACAATAAAGTCCATACTAATATCCTCCCACTTCCATGCTGGAACACCTAGCGGTTGTAGGGTTCCCGCCTTCTTCATGTGGTCGGCTTTAACTCGCCGACACGTATCACATTCTGATACGTATTTAGCAACCTCCCTCTTCATCCGGGTCCACCAAAATTTGGTCTTCAGCTCTTGGTACATCTTGTTGCTGCCCGGATGAATAGAAAATTTGGATAAGTGGGCCTCATCCAAAATTTTCTTCGGCAGCCTCATATCACGGGGTACGACTATCCGGTCCTTGAACCACAAGGTATCTTCATTATCTAACCGGAAAAATTTCATCTCCCCGTTCTTCAACCTCCTTCTGATATGAGCCATGCCCTTGTCTCGCTTTTGAGCTTCCATAACCTCCTCTCTTATTGTGGGTATGAAAGCTAGATTATGCAGAGCTCCATATGGAACCAAGTAGAGATTTGGTTCTTCCTCTTCTATCGGCGCAATGGTTAGGTTATGAATATGAGGCATCCGGCTGAGTACATCGGCAACCACATTTGCCTTGCCCGGATGATAATGAATTTCAACCTCATAGTCCTTGATCAGCTCCAACCATCGGCGTGGTCGCATATTCAACTCCTTCTGAGTGAATATGTACTTCAAACTTTTGTTGTCGGTGTAGAGATGAACCAGATTTCCCAATAGGTAATGTCTCCACATATTTAAAGCTAGTACCATGGCAGCAAGCTCGAGATCATGAGTTGGATAATGTTGCTCATGATTCCGTAATTGCCGTGATCCATAAGCGACCACGCGTCCTCCTTGCATGAGTACACAACCAAGCCCGACGCCGGATGCATCACAATAAACATCAAAAGGCTTGGTTGTATCCGCTTGAGCTAGAACCGGGGCTGTTGTGAGGTGTTTTACCAACGCTTGAAAAGCTTCCTCACATGGCTTGCTCCAATCATATTTGATGCCCTTTTCAGTAGCTCCGTCATAGGTTTGGAGATTTTTGAGAAGCTCGGGATGAACCTCTGGTAATATCCCGCCAAACCCAAGAAGCTACGAACTTCATGGACTGATGTTGGAGACTTCCACTTCAGCACTTGCTCAATTTTGCTTGGATCAACAGCAATGCCTTCCGCTGAAATAATATGCCCAAGAAATGGCACTTGGTTGATCAAGAATTCATATTTACTAAACTTTGCATAAAGCTTGTGATCTCTCAATCGTTGGAGCACAATATGCAAATGTTTAGCGTGTCCTCTTCAGATTTGGAATAGACCAAGATGTCGTCGATGAATACCACGACGAACTGATCCAGCTCCGGCATGAATACCGAGTTCATAAGGTACATAAAGTGAGCCGGAGCATTGGTCAACCCAAATGACATGACAAGATACTCATAGAGTCCATATCTTGTCGAGAATGCTGTTTTCGGGACATCTTCCGCTCGAATCTTAATTTGATGAGATCCCAACCTTAAGTCCATCTTGGAGAAGACATTAGCACCCACTAGCTGATCGAAGAGGATATCAATTCTTGGTAGTGGATACTTGTTCTTTATTGTCACAGCATTTAAAGGACGATAATCGACGCATAGCCTCAGCGTCTCATCCTTCTTTTTCACAAACAAAGCTGAGCAACCCCATGGTGATGAACATGGACGAATAAACCCCTTGTCCATCAGATCTTTGAGTTGCTCCTTCAATTCTGCTAACTCACTCGGAGCCATTTTGTATGGTCTCCGAGAGATCGGCGTGGTTCCCGGTATCAACTCTATTTTGAACTCCACCTCACGCTCAGGTGGTAGGCCTGGAAGATCTTCGGGAAACACGTCCGGATATTCACGGACTACCAGAATGTCTTCTAACTTGCACGCCTCGGCATTACATACTTCCGGGTCTTTGGAAACCGCCTCACCGAGATACAATGTTTGACGTCCGTGAAGTGGAGAGTCCAAGTGAACACTCCTGTTCTCAATGTCCAGAACAGCCTTATGGAAGGTCAACCATGATATTCCCAATATGGCATTGATTCCCTGGTCTTCAAGAATGATGAGGGTGGTAGGATAAATTTTTCCACCCAAACAAAGTGGTGCTCGAGAAACGACTTCATTAGTTGAGATGTCTCCACCTGGCAAATGAATAAGGTAAGAACCTTTTGTGACAGTTGTGGAGATCTGATCCCGGATCACCGTTGCCCTACTAATGAAGTTATGTGTTGCACCAGAGTCGAATAAAATGACAACCGGCTTGTCATTTAAGGTGAACCAGCCGGCAAAGACAGGTCCTCCCTTTGGCAGATCATCGACTGACACATGATTGACTGTTCCCACTTTTGACATAGCTTTTCTGGGCTGCCCAAGATCACTTTTTGGAACTGGACCCGCAGACATAACGTTGCTGCTCGGTTCAGTCGCTTCATTGACGTTGAGTTCATTGTCAATATGAAGTGGGACAGCACTCGGTTCAGATGAGAAATCACCTTGTTCATCTTCAACCTCTTGAGGGAAATAATATTCTGATGCACTATGTTGATACTGAGGTGCATGAGAAACAAGTCACTGCTGTGGTGGAGGTGAATAAGACCTCTGTGGAGTAGAAGAGGCGTCACACTCCTAGAATGATTGCACCTCTTGTGGAATCTCTCGACCGGAAGGTGAACGGATCACCAACCGATACTTCTGAGGTAGATGATTGCATTCCTCCTGTGATGAGTCCCTCTCCCTCTTTTCTTTGAGGTAGAGATTGGAATAATATTCCTAAGTGATAGCACAGCTCACAAACTCATCAAAATTCTCTTGGCTAACTTGAGCCAATTCACATCGCAGCCTAGCGGTCAGCCCTCGGTAAAAGTGATAACCCTTCATGGCTGGTGACTTCACATAGTCAGGGACATATTGAGCTAAGCGATTGAATTCCTTTGCATACTCAATAACACTCATGTCCCCTTGCTTTAGGTTCCAGAATTCATCATGGCTTGTTTGCATTATTCCCGCAGGATTGAAACGAGCACGAAATGCAGCCTGGAACTCCACCCATGTGACACGATGCCCTGCTGGTTGGACAGCAAGATAGTCTGCCCACCATGCTCCAGCAAAGCCGTGAAGCTGCTGAGAGGCACATAGGGTCTTCGAGAATTCATCACATTGGATCAACCCAAACTTGGACTCAATGACACGTAACCAGTGATTTGCTTCACAATGGTCAGCCGCCTCAGAGAATACCGGTGGTTGTGTCGCCAAGAAATCCAGATACGTGCTCAGGGTTGGCATGTGACGTTGAGCTTCTCGATCTATTCCTTGCTGAACTAGAGTTTGGAGAGTTTCATTCATCCTTGCCATGATTTCCACCAATCCGGTTGGCGATGGCTCTTGTGATGAAGTCGAGTCATTCCCACCTCGACTTGAATCTCCAAGCTCCATTTGAGAATGTGTGCGTACCATACTGCACGAAACAAAATGTTAAGTCAATTAAAATTCTATCTCAGTAGTAAATAAAGATAAGTAAAAACATGAACATGTCATGAACTTTATGAAAGCATATCCACATTAATGTTTAAACAAATCTTAAGTACGCTAAACTAATCAGCGGGACTACCCTGACCAGTTCACACAAACTCCAAATTTTACTCAAGTTATCAACAGATTCTTGACTTGAGTTCCATACCAAAGTTTTAGTAAACTTCAGTATCTTTCCAACAAGTACTTATGTGCTCCTTAAGGATTTTTCTACAGGAAGTTATGGCTTAAAAACAGAAAAGTCCAGAGAGGTTTTTGGTACTGTCCTGTTTCTGAACAGTTCCCCTTCAACTAGACTTTTCACCCACTTAACGTGTGATTTTGCTCTGGAGGTCTACAAAGAAGTTGTAGAGCACTTAAAGGTCTTTCCATAAATGTATCATACACCTTAATTGGTTAAATATACTCAGAGTTATGCTCTGTTAAAGTCCAGCAAGAATTCTTGCCAGAAACAGAGCACTCTGTTTTTGAAAACTCTGACACCTAGTCATGCTCTCATTTGAATCTTAGCTCAAAATATAAGTTTAGTAACTAATACTTGTTTCAAACTTCCATTTTTAGTTGAAATTTAGTTCATGAATCATTTCTTCAGAGGGAAGAGGCTATTGAGTGTAGTACGGTGTCGATGCACCGTAAGAAACATGTCGGTACTACGTAGCCTCACCAAAGAAAATCCTACCCGGATTACACCGGCATATACGTATGATCAGTGGCACTAAGACGGTCTCTCGCACACGTATACTACAAGGGATACGTACGTGGTTAGTAACTGCAGAAGAACACTCAATAGTGGTGCACTCAAAGGTTGTTTCATTTCAGGCAGTTCCATAATTGAAAGTAAATACAAACGCCCGTATCATTGTCATACGGCCGTCCTTGAGTTAAGTCACGTCTCAAGGTACGTGATCGTGTTTCAACACCACACGACGGGGAACCCGAGTAGATCATGAACGGGTCGTCACGGTTGGGAATGTTATCAACCCAACGGATACCACCTACTTCCCTGCAGGGCACGCCGATGGCAAGCGCTGCGTATGTCCTCCTGGGCTATTTCTAGACGAACACACTATCGCGTTACTGACCACACGATGGGGTCTCCACTTACTTGCCTAATGCACGCTAGGGATCAGCATTTCATATGAACTCAGGAACATGAAGTGTCCAAGAGTTTCATATTAACGTCTCACACCAAGCTGTGAGACCTATCCCTGAACCACTTTCCTCATCAGGGGAGCTAAGGGAAATTGAACCGCTTTCGGTGGCGTTCCTTACTATTCTTACCAGAACGTAGGTGCGTCGTTACATAATGAAAATTCAGAATTATAACACGTAAGTTAGTTCTGCCACTTTAATTAACTATACTACTATAGTCCTTATGTGGGCCTAATACCGTTTCCTCAACGTATCCTAAGTTGTTGTCGTAATACAATCCTTACTCCGTGCGCTGTTACCAATGCGGCTCTGATACCATTCTGACGGGGCCCGATCCCGATCACGGGGCCGTGCCGCCTCGCCTGGGGATCGCATTAGGTGGTGCCGTGTTAGGCGGCACCCAACAGCACACATATAAGAACAATGTATTACATAAATCAAAAGCGGAAGCTTACAGATTTTCTTTGTAAATAATTTACATAAAATAGCTACAGCGGAAGTCTACAAAGCTCACGTCAAATATCTAAGAAGCACTCGAGAAGAAGTCCATCCCGCGGACTCCTCTCGCTAGCAACACGAAGACATGGCAGCGGCTGGTTCTCCAAGTGTGACATGACTCGGAAGTTCCCGAGTCTCACCGGATAACCTTCTTTATAGCGTCGAGGTTAACCTGCAAAACCACATATATAGCAAGAGTGAGCACAAAGGCTCAGCAAGACTTAACTGTCTCCCCTAAGACATGAAACTCTACATGAAAGTAACCTAAGACTTAAACCGGTCATTTGCAAAAAGACCACTTTCAGATTTTAGCCATAATAGTAGTGACCTTGCGCCCAGCAACATTGGAATTCCACAATCAAACAAGAAACGCTTTATTCCAATGTTACTTGTTCCAAGGTGAAAAATAAATTTAGTTTGCTCTATCTCTACTTCAAACAAGGTTCTCATGCAGTTTAACATAATCATAGCAGCAATTATACTTTTGCAAACTGTTCTCACACAACTTGCTTACTATGTCAGCACACACTGAGCAAGTGGTACTCATAACCGCGAGGGACGGTGATTCAAATCAAACACTACCCGGGTAACTCGACACATACGCCCGCCTCTGAAGACCCAACTCTGGCGTCCTTCATTACGTCGTAGGTGGCAACCTTTCTCAAGACACTGGACTGTAGAATCGGTCGCGCCGTCTCGGGCTCATAGGTCTAACGAGACGATGTGGTATGCCTCTACAATCCAGTGAACCTGGTACATCGGTTTCCTGGTTCCCATATATCAGTAAGCATCCGGTACACAACTCAATACTTGCTGAGCGGGGCTGCACACGCTTCGGTCCTTAACCGACACAGGCAGAGCTATTCGACCAAGACCTCGTCTTGTCGCTGCCTAACCCTCCTGCCCGGTCTCATCTTTGGAAATGTAAAATTTAGTTTGCCTCTTTTCCAACCCCACTGATGTAACCTGAACTATAGCTCGCGAGTAGATTCCAACTACTTGACTTCTACCGGATGTCCTAAGTTATTTAGCACGGCATTATCCTACAACAGTGATACATTTCTACCCTTGACCTCAGGGTTCATTTTGGGTTATGCAAGTGGAGTATAAAATATCCTTGACCTAATGCACATACAAGCTCTGTCCAATAGTAGTGAACAAAGGAAAACTTTATAAACAACTTAAGTGCAAACCGGGGCTTCCCTTGGTTTTGCAGGTGACTAAAGTCAGATAAGATGAAGTTAGTTGCTGATGATGACTTGAAGCTTAATCCCTGCCTTCTTGCTCCTTGATCAAATCTTCACTTATCCACGTTTAACCACTACACGTTATGAATATGTATACATGTTTAATTATAAAACTTTTTGCTAACAAATGCTAAAGACAAGTTTAAAACTGGAACTCTGTTCAAGAATTTAAAATGACACTGGGGTGGTGGTTTGGGTGTGTGTCTAAGCACTATCGTCAAGTGAGATGTGAGGTTCATCACTTGGGTGGTGATCACCTAATTGGTTGAACAGAACACTACTGATCCATGGCTCCAATGGAGCTGGAAATTTTCTTGTGAGTTCCTTTCACAAGAAAGTCCTCTGAACCAAAATTCAGAATGTTTCACTGAGTAGATCACCCAGAATAATTCCCTAAGCATTTAGGTAAAAAGGAATTAATTCTGAATAAATTTGCACTTTCATGCAAATTCAAGTGAACTACAATTTCAAGCATAGTTCAGGTATCATGCAAGAATTTTCCAAGGATTTTTGGATCTAAGGAATGCCCAGAACTGAATTTCCAAGTTTTGGAAATTCTCTGAAAATGTTTCTGTATTCATTTGAATACAGAAACTTGGAATCTTAATTACCCCAACTAAATCAACTCCAAATGAGCTGAAACTTTTACAGAGGGCTACTAATATCTTAAAGAATATTCTGGCAAAATTTGGGGATTTTTGGATGAACCAAACTCCCCCAAACATTCTTTTGCTGAAAAGATTTAAAGAATTTTCCAGAATGTTCTATTGATTTTCATGCATATTGGGTTGCATATTTGGAGAGGTTTTTTCATCCTGAATTCAACCCAATTTGAATCACTAAATTTGGAGCTTCCTAGCAAAGGTTATGAGGTCCTACATTTTGAACCAAATCTGGAATTCAAATTAATTTGGGAAATGTTCAAACCCTGCGGGTGGGTCCAGGGGACCACGTGTCATGCGCTGGGGACAACCACACGGGGCCACAGTATCATTTCCCACGCTGTCGCAAAGGATCCGACTCCCAGAAAATCCCGGCCGGTCCTCCCCTCACTGACAGTGGGCCTGACACCCTCGTCTTCTACCTCTGGACGCCGGCGCGACCCCGCTGCCTGAGCTCGCCGGAGAGCATCAGAATCTGGCTTCCTGGCCGCCTCTCGGCCTGCTACTCGCCGCCCGGGGGTTTTCGGGGACGAGGAACTCATCTAGGGGGTCAGCCCATGCTCTAGGAGCCCGGAACCAGGTCAGCGGCGTGCAACGGCAACGGTGGAGCTTCGGCGCCGATGACCGATCGCTTCAGCCCACAACAACCCCAAGGGATCGGCTCTACAGCATCAGGGACGTCTAAAGAAGCTCGACATGGCCACAAAGTAGCTCGGGAACGACGGCTACTAGGACTTCACCGAGCACCCGATCATTCCCGCCATGGCTGCCGAAGCAAGAACTCGAAATTAGGTGCAACCGCTCAATTCTAAGCTAGGGTTGCGAAGGAAAAAGGTTCCTTATCCATTCTAGCTCCTGATTGTGCAAAATGAGCAACTTTAACAGCAAATTGAGTGTTAATTTCAACAATTCTTACCCACGGGTAGGTTTTCCTCGTCCGAGGGGAAAACTTGAAATTCCGGAGCTACGTCGCACGGATTGCTCTGAAAGTTGGAGAGGAGCAGCGCAGGAAGTTGGCGCGCCTTGGGGTGCTCTCATTCAGCCGTGAAACTGCCCGGTGTGAGCTGCCCACGAGAGCACGACGTCGGTTTCCTCCGGTTACACCTCGGCTTCGGCGCTGATACTCACAATACGGCCGACAGCAGCCCCGAACGCCGGAGCTGAGCTGGGGAAACTCTTGTGCACACGCTGGCGCTCCTTTTTCGTGTTGATCGCTTGAGCAGTCGGGGAGCGATGCCGGCTTAGGATCGCTGAGAACGGACGCGGCGCCGGCGGCTGTTGTTTGGGCGCGAGAGCAGACGAAGGCCACGGGTACGAGTAAGAGGCTTCGTGTTTGCTTCGGTGGGAGAGATAGGCACTGGGTGCAGCGCCTCTGGCGCCCGGCGCGTGGGAGGGGGGGCAGCTCGAGCAGGAGGTGGCGGTAACGCCCGCGGTGGCATTCTGTGACCGACTCGATCGAGCTCGGGTCTGAACATAGCCAAACGGTTTGCTTCGGTTGAAAGTCCTCTCCACTTCAGTCCATGACATGTGGGTCCCACAGCTCCTCTCTGCTCGCAGAGGATCTCCAAATTTTGACACATTGTAAATTCAGCTGTGAGGGATCCAAATTCAAAAGCCATTTGCCATTTGACAATTTGTGCCACAGTTTCAAGTTTAAATTCAAATTTGGGTGAAATTTACAAGTCCTTTGGATATTTATCTCAAAGCCCCTCCAAATTTGCTCAAAACTTGACTCCCTCATAATTTAGACCTGAGGAATTCAAATATGTCCTCTGAACTTTGAGTTGGCTATTGCAAATACAACTTCTCAAACAACAGTTTGAATTCCCTCTTTTAAAAATGCCCTTCTTCCTTTTGAAGTGACCCTCTTAATTCAAACTGAATTCAAAGTTTTATTGCACATGCCAACACTTCCATGAGTAACACAAAAGTTTTTGTAAGTCCCATTTCTTGTATATAAACTCAACTTTATTCATAGCTCAACTTTTCTATTTACAAGTTTTGGGACTTTTACAACTGTTGGACACGTGTCTACCTCGGATCTCGTCTCTGAGGAGAAAGGAAAGTCCGGCGCTACTTGACGCATGGCATTCACGGAGCTCGCCTCCGAAGAGAGGGAGGTCCGAAATGAATACGTGGCACACCCGGAGCTACCTCCGGCGAGAGGGGAGGTCCGGCACTGACACGTGGCGTGCGCGGAGCCACCTCCGAATAAGAGAGGAGGTACCGACCGCCAGGATACGTGGCGCACGCGGAGCTCACCTCCGAAGGAGAGGGAGGTCTCGCTCGCTTGACACGCGGCACAACCGGACCTCGTCTCTGCGGAAAAGGGGGAGACCAGGCCCTAGTGGACACGTGGAGATTCCGGAGCTCATCACCGCGGAGGTAATGAGTTCTAGAACGGTTTTGGGATTCTATACGCGTAGAAATATCGGTACAGAGAACAAACCGACCTGAATTCCACAATGTTACCGCACCAAATCAACTAAAGATAAGTCATAAAGATTCAACGACAATCTGAATAGAACTCTTATTCGAAGTCCAATCAGATTAGGACACTTCTTATCCCGATTATAAATAGAACCCAGAACCTTTGGCCGAAACCACGAACTTCTTTTTCAACTCCTGAGCCGACGACTTAGAGTCCTACCCCCAACTCGCCGAGTAAGCCCATCGCCGGAGCTCAGCAAGGAAGATCGCCGGAAGAGAGCCCCAACGATCTGTCTGATCAGAGAAGGACTCCGAGACCAAGAAGAACGTAATGTAGGTCTCCAATACCACCTTACGACATCGTTGTGTTTTCTTTGCATCTGTTATTCGATTCCTTTCAAACAGAAGCTTTCTCGTGGATAGATCACTTGTTGATCGGGTTGATCTAAAGACAAGGTCATCGTCACGTCCACATTTGATCCGAACACCTCTGTTCATCATAAAACCATGCAAGAACACGTACAAACCGATCTAATAAAACTGAATATATGATAGCATGCATATGCGTCATCGCATCTAGTTAAAGTTTGTGCATGATATTGATTGCTGTGGATCTTGTATGTGCATGATCCTGTATAGCAGGACAAGCTCAGGGAGTTGTGTACGACCAGCTGCAACAACAAGGTTTCGAGATCCAAGAGCAACAGGAACCGCAAGAACAAGGCAAGTGCCCCTTGACCATATTGATCCTATGTTTTGGGAAAACTGTTTTGTTTTGCGAAAAGGTGTGTGTGCTAAGTCAAACATGATGGTAAACCCTTTTTATTGGAGTTTACTAGCTTTGGTTAAACCACCCTTGTCGCCAGGGATGTTTATGAGTCGGGTATGGTTTTTACTTTTATGCTTCGCTGAGTCCATGGGATTGGGAAGCGAGATTGATGTGTCTAGCTAACTGCACTCGTAATGATAATGAGAAACTGATGTTGTTAATGAACATGGATCGGAGGGACATCTAGGCAAGCCGGGTTTGTGAATGAGGTAGCAAGGGATGGTGGTTTACTTGCCGTAGATCTAAGGATCTGTTCACGCGAGCACATGCCAGGATAACAGTGCCACCACAAGGCCAAGTATGGGTGCGGCTTATCTGACTAATTAGGTAAGTTGGTAGATTGTTATGGACCGTGGGAGGCGCGGGGAATGGGAGTCGAGTGAGGACTGCCCTGGGAACTGCATGGCACAAGAGGGGGCCCGTGGGAGCGAGAATTGGAGATTCTAGCCTGCCGGTGAAACCTTAGTGAGTCCATACCTCTAGTAGCCCCTTTGTAAAGGCTATTTTGTGATCTCTTGGCCATACTGTAACACCCCAAAACCTGTTAAAGAGGGGAATTTAAAATTTTTGGACGTATTGCATGTGGTCAAGCAATTCAAATTTAAACTGGAATTCAAATTTGAATCAAAACAGAAAAGAAAAAGAAAAAAAAACGGCCAGTGGGCTGAAACCCACCTCAGCCGGCCCAAAACCCGCGGCTGTTTCCCCCCCTCTCCCTCTCTCTGACGAGCGGGGCCTGCGTGTCATCCCCCTCCCCGCGCGTGCCCAACCGCCACGCTTCTTCTGCGCCGGTCGCAGCTGCCACGCCAATTTTCTTGCTCCAGAGCCGCGATCTCCAGACCACGCGCTGATGCACATCTAAACCAACCCCCGCTGCCCTCCCTCGCCCATTTAAATGCTGAAATCCGCCCCTTTTTCCTCCCCGATCGGCTGCCTCAGTCCTCGGCGAACCGAAGCTCCCGCAGCCGTTTTCCTTCGATTCTCGTCCGAATTCTCTGATCTAACGAGTTTGTCGTGTTCCACCGCGCCGGGGAGTCTTGCAGGTGAAGGAAACCTGGTCTTTTGCGCTCTAGACACAGCTCCGGTGAGCACCGCCGCGTTTTTCCTTCGGACCCCATCGCCGACCACTTTCCAGGGCTTTCGAGCTCAAGAAAAACCCCGAGGTGAGATCCCCTACCTCCCCTCTTCCATTCTATGCCAAGAGATCCAAGTTTTAGGAAGTATAGATGAAAATCCGAAGTTCTCCGGTGAGATCGCCACCTCCTGCCACCGCGCTCCGCCAGCACACGACCAGGGTGACGTGGCCCCCTGAAGCCCGTCGATTTTAAATCGTGCGGTTCCGAATTGATCTAACCCATACCGCTTCACGTTATGATCTCAGCCGTCTGTTTTAAATCCAACAGCCCACGTCAGCCCCGCGTTATAAAGGCCGGGAATCTTACGCGCTACCCCCTGGTGATCTCGGAAAACACGAGCTAGCCCCGGAAACTTCTGATCTAGCCCCTGGACCTTCAGAAATTCATGTAAATTCATTTAAAAATCAGTTTTAGCCGCTGGACTTAATAAAAATTAGGAAAACCTCTCTGTTTTATGTAATTAGGCCCCTGAAAATTTAGGAAATAGTGAAGTAAACCCTGCAGTAAGGTGGATTTGCCCTTTTAGACCCTATAGGGTATTAAATTCAGAAATTGAACATATGAGTAGAATTTAAATTCAAATGGTAATGTAAACACATGTGCAAATACAAATGTAAATTTTCCTAGCATTTGGAAGACACTTAGAATGAGTTGAGAACTGATTTTAGGCTGAAATGAAATCTGACTAAGTGCTGTTTATTTTTATAATTTCTGGAAATTCATTTTTAGACTAGAAAATAATTCTGAAAATGAGTAAAATAAATTTAATTTGATCCCCACCAGAGAGGAAGTTCAAAGATATTTTATTGAACATTTTAGGTCAGAACCTATTCTGTTTAGGTGATATGTATTACCATTTTAATATTAAAGTTCACTTTTAGGCATAGAAAATAAATCTAAAAATATAGGAAATAGGTAGGCATAATTATAAAATGTTAGATGAAGTCTCCAATTCCAAAAACCTCAAATTAAGATTTTGTAGAAGATCTGAAAACCTATTTGGAGTAGGAAATTTTTTTCATGCAAATTTTGTAGCTAAGAAGTGTATTAATTAAATATAGAGAATTTGTTCAAATTATAAATTCATATATAGTGTGCAATTAGAAATCTGAATACAAAATTTAGAAGTAATATGTATGTTTAAAAGTGCATGTAGGCCTAAAATCAACACATCTAGGGTAACCACAACACTTAAAAATGTGAATGACTTTCATATGTATGTGTGTGTGGTTTGCATGAGTGGAAGTGTGGACTATGGCTTATGGAATGTTGTTTTCTTTTTCTATGTGTGTATTTGGCATGAGTAGAACCAGCCCCAGAGCAGGTTCTCACCTTTCAAGATCAAGACTTTCCATTCTCAGAGCAGCAAGAAGAAGGCAAGTGTCCCTGACCACTTTGATCCTATACTAGGATGTGTAGTTAGAATTTAATTGCATTGTCAATTTGGAATATGATACCCAAACTAGGAAGTTTCCCTAGATTTTCATTATCTTACTTCCTTGTAGCCTGGGTTGGGATTTATTTTATGTCATTTATTCATATACTTATGCTTAGCCATGCTTAGAATGGGATAAGTGGGATATGAGATCATCAACTTATTTACATTACTCTTGAATGAGATATTATGAGTTATGTAGAGGTAGGGATCGAGGCAAGTTGGATGATTTGGTTGGTGCTGTGTGCACGAGACTCAGGTTTGTGTTTAGTGCTTGCCTAGATCCTAAGGACCGGTTCATGGAGCATGTAACCTGGCTTTACCGTGCCAACCTCATGCTGAGATGGGGCAGCTTGGCCAATTAATTAGGTGTATCTCCGGCGTAGTATGGGTGTTTGGATGGTGCGGGGAATAGGTGTCAGCTGCACTACCATATGAACCGCAAGGCTCAAGAGGGGGCCACTGCAGCGGGGTTGGAGCCACTTGTATGCTGTTAGGGGTGAAACCTCAGTGGGCACACGCTCGTCGGAAATCCCTTTGTAAAGGCCTTGTAGCGATCTCCTGGCTACACACCTGGGAAGTGTGAACGTGGTTCGCGGCCACTGACATAATGGAGGTTCTTTTAGTCCACCCGGCAACGAGGGATGAAATCACTACATGTGGGTACGGTGGTGCAAACTCTGCAGAGTCAAAACTGTCATGATAGCCGTGCTCACGGTCAAGAGCAGCTTGGACTTATTCATGATTAGAGGATGATAAATTTGGAAGTTGAGGATGTTAAGCGGGGAGCTTAACATTGGAAATGTTATTATGGTTACTTAATTTTGATGACGGGTTGGGAGATTGGGACCATTTCATCTATGTAGTAATGTAGGTGCTTTATAAGCTAAGGTGATAGGTGTGAATTGCGTAGTGATTTAACCATGAGTTCAACCTCTCCTTGCTCTAGCCATGCATGACATAATTTTCCCCCACTTGTTGAGTACCAACGGTACTCAAGCTTGCTTTTCTGTTGGTTTAAATTGCTGCTCAGGCCAAGGGAATGACTTGGTGTGCAATGACCAAGACTTCGGACCTGAAGAAGGATTCTAGGTTCACGGAGTCCCCCGGGCAACACCTGTGACCGAGCCCACAAGATTTATATTCCGCTGCTGTTTTACTTACATATTATGAACATATTATCGTCCATCGAGACATTATGCTATGTAAGACTTATTTTATATTCGAACTCTTGGCTTGTAATAAATGATGCTTCACTATTTGTCATCACATGCATGAGAAAATGATCCTGGCATACATGTGATATTCACTCGGTTGCTCTTTGGAGAAACCGGGTGTGACAGAAGTGGTATCAGAGCCAAGGTTGCCCGTAGGAACGTGGACCTAGGTAGAAATGGATGTGTTTAAGGACCATATTTTCTTAAAAACTATTTTACAAAGGTGTTGGTTGAAAGTGTTATTTAATGGGGTCACTTTATTCATCTCGTCCCAACTTTTATTCAAAATACAATCTTTATTTAATTCTTATCTAACTTAAGTTTAAATGCTTTGTGTTTTAGATGGTTCGCATGGTCCGCACGGCTCGCAAGTCCACCGGAGGGAGAGTTCTTGTAGCTGCCCTTGCCTGGAGAGAGGAGAACCGTCCGGTGACGTACCACTCCTACGGGTTGGCAGTAGGAGGCTTGTTGCGCCGTCTTCGGCGTATGCTCCACACCGCCGGCAACGATGGCAAGCTGATCATACACTACAGCTCCACCAGGCCCTCCGTGAGAAACATGAAGAATGGAGCTCAGAGATGAGGATTATCCATGAAAAGCAGCTGCTCAAGATCCACCGCTCTCCAGCTTGTCGGGCGACTCAGGCCGATGCTGAGAAGGATGTCACCTGGGATGCCATCACCTGCGAGAGTTACATCAACCATCGCCACCTAGACAGGACTGAGTACATGTATGTCCTCCAGCGTGAGAGTGGCACAGCAGAGTACAAATACCCGCCAGTGCAGCAGGGGACTTCCCACGAGCACATGGACCTGTGCCTGGAGGATGCAGCTATGCTCAGCACTCGACTACAGGAGTGCCAGCAGGAGCTTCAGGATGTTCGTGACACCCTGAAGGAAACTGAGGCGTTGCTTCGCGCCAGCTTGAGGGCGAGAGAAAGAAGAGATGGGAATGAACTGTGTGTCACCGTGAATGACACGTGGACTCCTGACTCCCCAGACCGCCAGGCAAGCAAGCGTCGCCACTCTCCTACACCAGCAGGTTCCCCAACTAAAGCAGAATCAGAGGGCAGCTGCAATGATGAGGAAGACCCCGACGAGCCAGCTCAGTAATACGAGTCGTTTAGAGTCATTTCCCTTATTTCAGCAGGTTATCGAGTAGTCGAGTCTATACCCTATTTATTTTGTTTGTTAATGTTTGGTGTGTGACGTGAGTTGTGGAAGCCATGGGCATTTATCCACACCCTCGTCTTTAAGTTTGCTTTGCTTTGGTGTGTGAACCCCTATGAATCAATAGTGCATTTATTTTTGCATGAGACATGACTCCCAGAGATCTATGTGAAATCTTCAGAAGTTGTTTAAATATTAAGGCCTCAAAAGTTTAAGTTTAAACAAGCAATTTGGGAAGTTAATATGTAATGATTAAAGTTAACATTGGGTTGGACATGATAGATGGCTGGAAGAGGAAAAGGTCGTGGTGCCAACCCCAACAACAACAACGATGAGGCCGCCAATCCTCACCTTCCTGGAGGGCAAGACAGGGGTGATCGCCGTGAAGGAGCTGATCCTATACACCAAATGCTCAAAAATCAGAATCAGCTCATCCAGAGTTTAACTCAAGTGGTGGCCAACTTGCACCAAGATCCACCCCCACAAGCTGCACCACGTCAACCAAGGTTGAGTGAGTTTCTGGGAACTCAACCCCCAAAGTTTGCAAGTGCTGCTGAACCTCTGGAGGCAGATGACTGGGTAAAGACCATAGAGAGCAAGATGAGGATCATACAATGCCAAGGGTATGAGAGGGTGCTGTTTGCCTCTCACCAATTGCATGGACCTGCTACTGATTGGTGGACCGCTTACGTGGCAGCCCATCACGACCCTGAGAACATCACATGGGAAGAGTTCAAGCGCAGTTTACGCAACCACTACATACCCAAGGGTGAACTCAAGAACAAGAGAAAGGAGTTCTAGGGACTGCAGCAAGACAACATGACTGTGAGGGAATACCTCACCATGTTCACCCAATTATCCCGTTATGCACCACGGGACATCGAAACCGATGAGCAGAAACAGGACTGTTTTGTGGAAGGACTTACCATGGAGATGCAATGTGCAATGTCCTCCAACGAGTATGAAAGCTTCCAAAAGATGGTAGACAGAGCGTTTGTCGTGGAGAGGAAGCTGAAGGACTTGGAGAATGAAAACAAGTGGAAGATGGGATGGTCACACCGAGCATCAAGCAGCAACACACATCCACGTCTGATGCAGCAACCGGCAGGGCAGATGAGCTGTGCTGTGGTACCCTACCCGACACCAAGAGGGTACAACGCGAACTTCAGACCTCCATCAGCGCCAGTACAGCCGCAGCGTCAGTTTGTGCAGCAGCCACGCCCCACTTGTCAACCTCGACCAGCAGGACAAGGGCCACAAAACCAACCCGAAGATAACAAAGGCCGGGCACCTAAAGTTGGGGTGCAATGCTTCAACTGTGGTGAAGTGGGGCACTACGCCCATAAGTGCCCAAATAAGAAGCCCATTCAGCCACAGCAGCAGAATGTGATGCGAGGATGGGTAAACCACGTGACCATGGAGGAAGCGCAAGAGGCACCTGACGTGGTAATGGTAAGTTTCCTGCAAATTTAAACATTGCAACCCTATTGTTCGATTCTGGTGCTACCCACTCGTTCATTGCTCAAGGGTTTGTTCAGAAGCACGATCTAGCAACAACACAAATGAACCATATGTTAGCAGTGAACTCTCTAGGGGGAGAAATAAGGACAAGACAAGTGTGCCCCAAGGTGAATCTAGACATTAATGGGGTAGTATTTACTGCAAACCTCATAGTGATAGACTCACAAGGGATAGATATTATTTTGTGTATGGATTGGTTGACCAAACATAAAGGCATCATCTATTGTTCGACAAGAACGGTGGAACTAACTCACACTAGTGGCACAAAAGTGAAGTTCATAGCCGTGCAAGAACCTGGGAGGGACATTAAACTCAATCAAGTTGAGGTGGAAGTGGAAGAGATAAGGATTATCAGGGAATATCTAGACGTTTTTCCGGAGGAGTTGCCAGGTATGCCTCCCGATCGTGAAGTGGAATTCGCGATTGAATTAGTACCTTGAACAGCCCCAATATACAAGGGGCCTTATCGGATGGACTCCAAACAACTGGAAGAACTCAAAGAACATATAAGAGAATTGATAGAGAAGGGGTATATTCGTCCTAGTTCCTCACCATGGGGAGCTCCAGTTATATTTGTGCCCAAGAAGGACGGAACCCAAAGGTTATGCGTAGATTATCGTGCGTTGAATGAAGTAACCATCAAGAACAAGTACCCATTGCCTCGCATTGAAGACTTATTTGATCAGTTGAGGGGAGCTTGTGTGTTCTCAAAAATTGATCTCAGGTCGGGATACCACCAACTGAAGATAAGGCAAACTGACATTCCAAAGACAGCTTTCGTATCTCGGTACGGGCTGTATGAATACACCGTCATGCCGTTCGGGCTAACTAATGCCCCGGCGTATTTCATGTATCTCATGAACAAGGTATTCATGGAATATCTGGACAAATTCATGGTGGTTTTCATTGATGACATTCTCGTCTTCTCCAAAGATGAAGAAGAACATGAGGAACATTTAAGATTGGTGTTGCAAAAGCTGAGAGAACACCAACTATATGCCAAGTTGAGCAAGTGTGAGTTTTGGCTGAAAACAGTTCCCTTCTTAGGACATATAATCTCGGAGGGAGGAATCTCCGTAGATCCCGCCAAGATCGAGGAGGTGCAGAAGTGGAAGAACCCTGAAAATGTCGGTGAAATTCGAAGCTTCTTAGGGTTGGCTGGGTATTATCGACGGTTCATTGAGGGTTTCTCCAAGATCTCGAGTCCCGTCACCAAATTGTTAGAGAGGGGAATCACATTCACATGGACACCGGAGTGTGAGACGAGTTTTCAAGAACTGAAGAAAAGATTGACGACAGCCCCAGTACTAGTTATGCCAGATATGCAGAAGAATTTTTCTGTGTACTGCGATGCATCTGGACACGGGTTGGGATGTGTTCTCATGCAAGAGGGGCATGTCGTTGCCTATGCGTCCCGGCAGCTCCGAAAACACGAGAAGAACTATCTTACGCATGATCTAGAGCTAGCCGCAGTGGTCCACGCATTGAAGATTTGGCGGCATTACTTGATGGGAAAGAGGACAAAGATATATACAGATCATAAGAGCTTAAAGTACATTTTCACACAGCCAGATCTCAACCTCAGACAAAGGAGATGGTTAGAGCTAATCAACGACTTTGATGTGGGCATCAAGTATCATCCTGGGAAAGCGAACGTCGTGGCAGATGCTTTAAGCCGGAAGGTGCACGTCAACATGTTGAGCTTAAGTGACACGCCTACGGAATTGAAGGAAGAGATTGCAAAACTCAATCTATGCCTGGTGAATAATGGTGAGGCCATCGCCATGGAGGTGGACTCCACATTGGAGCAAGACATACGCAACGGTCAGAAGAATGATGAGAAGATACAAGAAATTAGAGAACTCATCAAAGAGAATAAAGCTCCTGGGTTTAGAGAGGATGAACAAGGTACGATGTGGCATGGGAAAATTATCTGTGTGCCTGAGGTGAAGGAGATCCATGAACTGATTTTGAAGGAGGCTCATGATTCCGACTATTCCATTCATCCTAGAAGTACGTAGATGTATCATGACCTCAAGAGCAGATATTGGTGGTATGGCATGAAGCGAGATGTCGCGGAACATGTTGCCTTATGTGACACATGTCAGTTGGTGAAAGCAGAACATCAACGATCCGCGAGACTATTGCAACCACTCAAAGTGCCTGAATGGAAATGGGAAGAAATCGGTATGGAGTTCATAGTGGGACTACCTAGGACCCAATCGGGATATGATTCGATATGGGTCATCATCGACATACTGACTAAAGTACCTCATTTCATCCCCGTGAAAGAAAGCTACAGGGGTCCAAGTTGGCGGAATTGTACATGTCAAGATCATGAGTTTTCATGGAGTGCCAAAGAAGATAGCGTCAGACCGATGGACACAGTTCACCTCCAGGTTCTGGCAGAAGTTACATGAAACCATGGGAACTCATCTGAATTTTAGTTCTGCCTATCACCCCCAGAATGACGGGCAGACTAAAAGGACCAATCAGATCCTTGAGGATATGCTGAGAGCTTGTGCACTCAAGAACAATAGGAGTTGGGATAAGAACTTACCGTATGCAAAGTTCTCCTACAACAACAGTTATCAGGCTAGTATGAAGATGTCACCATTTGAGGCGTTGTACGGGAGGAAGTGCCGAACTCCCCTATTTTAGAACCAAACTGGCGAAAGTAAAGTTTTTGGGCCCGAGGTACTACAAGAAGCCGAGGCAAAAGTGAGGGAAATCTGCAACAATTTGAGGATAGCCAAGACCCGACAAAAGAGCTATGCTGATGTATGGATAAGAGAGCTCATTTTCAACGTGGGGGACTATGTTTATCTCAAGGTGTCCCCTATCCGAGGACTTCGTCGGTTCAAGGTGAAAGGGAAATTATCACCACGATACATCGGACCCTTACAGATTCTGGAGAGGAAAGGTGAAGTGGCATATCAGCTAGAACTACTGGCTCGCCTATCAGATGTGCACGATGTATTCCATGTGTCACAACTCAAGAAATGTTTAAGAACACCCGAAGAGATGTTACCCATGAATGAGGTGGACGTACGAGAGGATCTTTCTTATGCCGAGCAACCGGTCAAAATTTTGGAGACAATGGAACGCCTCACAAGAAATAAAAGAATCCGAATGTGCAAAGAGCAATGGAAGCATCACTCGGAAGCAGAAGTCACATGGGAGCGAGAAGACGAGCTTAAGGCACAATTTCTGGATTTGTTTTCCTAGAGTCACCAATCTCGAGGACGAGATTTCTTTTAAGGGGGGTAGAGTTGTAACACCCCAAAACTTGTTAAAGAGGGGAATTTAAAATTTTTGGACGTATTGCATGTGGTGAAGCAATTCAAATTTAAACTGGAATTCAAATTTGAATCAAAACAGAAAAGAAAAAGGAAAAAGAAAAACGACTAGTGGGCCGAAACCCACCTCAGCCGGCCCAAAACCCGCGGCTGTTTCTCCCATCTCCCTCTCTCTGACGCACGGGGCCCGTGTGTCATCCCCCTCCCCGCGTGCGCCGAACCGCCACGCTACTTCCACGCCGATCGCCGCTGCCACGCCGATTTTCTTGCTCCGGAGCCGCGATCTCCAGCCCACGCGCTGCTGCACATCTAAACCAACCCCCGCCGCCCTCCTTCGCCCATTTAAACGCTGAAATCCGCCCCTTTTTCCTCCCCGATCGGCTGCCTCAGTCCTCGGTGAGAACCGAAGCTCCCGCCGCCGTTTTCCTTCCATTCTCGTCCGGATTCTCTGATCTAACGAACTTGTCGTGTTCCACCGCCACCGGGGAGTCATGCAGGTGAAGGAAACCCGGTGTTTTGCGCTCTAGTCACAGCTCCGGTGAGCACCGCCGTGTTTTCCCCTCGGACCTCGTCGCCGACCGCTTTCCAGGGCCTCCGAGCTCAAGAAAAACCCCGAGGTGAGATCCCCTACCTCCCCTCTTCCGTCCTATGCCAAGAGATCCAAGTTTTAGGAAGTATATACGAAAACCTGAAGTTCTCCGGCGAGATCGTCGCCTCCCGCCGCCGCGCGCCATCGGGCAGTGCCGCTAGCACACGGCCAAGGCGACGTGGCCCCCTGAGGCCCGTCCATTTTAGATCGTGCGGTCCCGAATAGATCTAACCCGTACCGCTTCGTGTTATAATCTCAGCCTTCTGTTTTAAATCCAACGGCCCACGTCAGCCCCGCGTTATAAAGGCGGGGAATCTTACCCGCTACCCCCTGGGGATCTCAGAAAACACGAGCTAGCCACGAAAACTTCTGATCTAGCCCCTGGACCTTCAGAAATTCTTGTAAATTCATTTAAAAATCAGTTTTAACCCCTGGACTTAATAAAAATAGGAAAACCTCTCTGTTTTGTGTAATTAGGCCCCTGAAAATTTAGGAAATAGTGAAGTAGACCCTGCAGTAGGGTGGATTTGCCCTTTTAGACCATATAGGGTATTAAATTCAGAAATTGAACATATGAGTAGAATTTAAATTCAAATGGTAATGTAAACACAAGTGCAAATACAAATGTAAATTTTCCTAGCATTTGGAAGACATTTAGAATGAGTTGAGAACTGATTTTAGGCTGGAATGAAATCTGACTAAGTGCTGTTTATTTTTATAATTTCTGGAAATTCATTTTAAGACTAGAAAATAATTCTGAAAATGAGTAAAATAAATTTAATTTGATCCCCACCAGAGAGTAAGTTCAAAGATATTTTATTGAGCATTTTAGGTCAGAACCTATTCTGTTTAGGTGATATGTCTTACCATTTTAATATTAAAGTTCACTTTAGGCATAGAAAATAAATCTAAAAATATAGGAAACAGGTAGGCATAATTATAAAATGTTAAATGAGGTCTCCAATTCCAAAAACTTCAAATTAAGATTTTGTAGAAGATCTGAAAACCTATTTGGAGTAGGAAATTTTCTTTCATGCAAATTTTGTGGCTAAGAAGTGTATTAATTAAATATAGAGAATTTGTTGAAATTAGAAATTCATATATAGTGTGCAATTAGAAATCAGAATACAAAAGTTAGAAGTAATATGTATGTTTAAAAGTGCATGTAGACCTAAAATCAACACATCTTGGGTAACCACAACACTTAAAAATGTAATGACTTTCATATGTATGTATGTGTGGTTTGCATGAGTGGAAGTGTGGATTATGGCTTATGGAATGTTGTTTTCTTTTGCTATGTGTGTATTTGGCATGAGTAGAACCAGCCCCAGAGCAGGTTCTCACCTTTCAAGATCAAGACTTTCCATTCCCAGAGCAGCAGGAAGAAGGCAAGTGTCCTTGACCACTTTGATCCTATACAAGGATGTGTAGTTAGAATTTAATTACATTGTCAATTTGGAATATGATACACAAACTAGGAAGTTTCCCTAGATTTTCATTATCTTACTTCCTCGTAGCCTGTGTTGGGATTTATTTTATTACGTCATTTATTTATATACTTATGCTTAGCCATTCTTAGAATGGGATAAGTGGGATATGAGATCATCAACTTATTTACCTTACTCTTGAATGAGATATTATGAGTTATGTAGAGGTAGGGATCGAGGCAAGTTGGATGATTTGGTTGGTGCTGTGTGCACGAGACTCGGGTTTGTGGTTAGTGCTTGCCTAGATCCTAAGGACCTGTTCATGAAGCATGTAACCTGGCTTTACCGTGCCAACCACATGCTGAGATTGGGCAGCTTGGCCAATTAATTAGGTGTATCTCCGGCGTAGTATGGGTGTTTGGATGGTGCAGAGAATAGGTGTCAGCTGGACTACCATATGAACCGCAAGGCTCAAGAGGGGGCCACTGCAGCGGGGTTGGAGCCTCTTGTATGCTGTTAGGGGTGAAACCTCAGTGGTCCCACGCTCTTCGGAAATCCCTTTGTAAAGGCCTCGTAGTGATCTCCTGGATACACACCTGGGAAGTGTAAACGTGGTTCGCGGCCACTGGCATAATGGAGGTTCTTTTAGTCCACCAGGCAACAGGGGATGAAATCACTACATGTGGGTACAGTGGTGCAAACTCTGCAGAGTCAAAACTGTCATGACAGCCGTGCTCACGGTCAAGAGCGGCTTGGACTTATTCATGATTAGAGGATGATAAATTTGGAAGTTGAGGATGTTAAGCGGGGAGCTTAACATTGGAAATGTTTTTATGGTTACTTAATTTTGATGACGGGTTGGGAGATTGGGACCATTTCACCTATGTAGTAATGTAGGTGCTTTATAAGCTAAGGTATAGGTGTGAATTGCATAGTGCTTTAACCATGAGTTCAACCTCTCCTTGCTCTAGCCATGCATGACATAATTTTCCCCCACTTGCTGAGTACCAACGGTACTCAAGCTTGCTTTTCTGTTGGTTTAAATTGCTGCTCAGGCCAAGGGAATGACGTGGTGTGCAATGACCAAGACTTCGGACCCGAAGAAGTATTCTAGGTTCAAGGAGTCCCCCGGGCAACACCCGTGACGGAGCCCACAAGATTTATATTTCGCTGCTGTTTTATTTACATATTTTGAACATATTATCGTCCATCGAGACATTATGCTATGTAAGACTTATTTTATATTTGAACTCTTGGCTTGTAATAAATGATGCTTCACTATTTGTCATCACATGCATGAGAAAATGATCCTGGCATACATGTGATATTCACTCAGTTACTCTTTGGAGAAACCGGGTGTGACATATACACCGACGGTTGTGTACTGGTATAATAGAGGTTCTGCAGTTGCCAACGGGTGACGAAATCACAAACTTGTGGGTAAAGAGGTGCAAACTCTACAGAGTCTAAAACTATCATGATAGCCGAGCTTACGGTCACGAGCACCTGGCCAACTTCCATGATTATTTGGGATGGTTATTGGATATGGTTATTGGTTATGGTTTTGGATGGTTTGGTTTTCGGGACTGTTGAGTCCGGGTGATAAGATGGGTTGCATGACTGTTGAGTCATGGCAACAGAGTTGGTCTCGGTGGGAGACGAAGTTGTTTTTGATGAAATGGTAGCGAATACGAGATGGTATTCGTGAGATGGTAGCGAACACGAGGAGGTATTTGTGAGCAAGAATGAGGTTGATTGATGTCTGGTTGTGACATGGAAGGTAATGAACATAATGGAGGTATGATTGGTATTTTAATACATGTTGGGATTGCATTCACTTAAAAATGAGTTGCTGTTTTATCATGGTTTTTGGTAAATAACTTTGCTTTCTGCAATGAGCCTTTTTATACCTACCTTCTTATGAGCTACATATCATATTTTCCCGCACTTGCTGAGTAAATTATTGTACTCAAACTTGCATTATTATTTCATCACCAGCAACAGGAGAAGATTACTATGAAGACCAAGTGGAGCATTAGGCGTGTAATCTGTTCTCAACCTTGCCTGTGGGGATGGAGTAGAGATGGAGCCGCTACTGCTTAGAATTGCTTCCACACTAGTTAGACGACTTCCGCTGCATAGAAATAAGACTTCCGCTGTTAGATTAAGACTTCCGCTGTGAGCATGAGTCCAAGACTCATGAAACATTGTAATAAACTCTGTTATTCGTGGTTATATATATTCTGAATTCAGTTTGTGGAACATATGTGTATGTGTGATGAACATACTGGGCACACATATGCATCAGTTCTTGGTTCCATGGTTTTCCACAGAATTGAGGATGTCACAGGCTCCCCCATCATCTCCTCCTCCGCAGTCCATGAGCGGATTCTTCAAGTGCTTCAACGCACTTTTCACCTCCTGTCGGCGTGTGGAGGTCCGGACTCGACGCATGGAGAGGCGTCAGGAGAAGTACCTCAAGGCTGTGTGTGACAAGCTTGAGGTACCCATGTCTCCCCCTGAGGAGAGTGTTGGGGAACTCACTCCATATCCAGAGTTCACCGCTGATGAGCTCTCCCAGTTCAGGGAAGATGGAAGCTCTTCCAAGGCCGTGCCTCCATCCAGCACCGCCGACGAAGAAGAAGAGGATATGGAGGCTACGGAGAGCGATGAAAATGGCGATGAAGAAGACGAAGAAGATGACGAGTAGACTTAGGCGTATCTTCCTCCCTCCTTTCCTTTTTGGTGCCTTGATGCCAAAGGGGGAGAAATTTGAGAAGGATGTCCTATTTTTTATCATCTTCTAGTCTCGTAATAGATCTTTTAGACATGACTCTTTTGGACATGGCTATCTATGTTTTATGTTTTATGCATGCCTATCTTTTGTGTAACACTATGTGTTGTATTTTATGGATGTTTTATGCTTATTGTCTTATCACATTTTTAATTTTGAGCACAACACGTAGGCACCCCACCATAACATGTGAATGTATGCCAACTCCGATCTTTTACTCTTGCATACATTCAGGGGGCGTTTTGCATATGTACACTTGTTATAAAAATAAAATTTTTACCTCTTATGTTGAAACTTAATGTGTTGTCATCAACCAAAAAAAAAGGGGGGTTGTAAGTGCATCTAGGCATCCCCGTGGGTTTTGGATGATTGATGATGACAAATTAAGAGACTGATGAGCTGAGATGATCATAAGCACAGGACATTTCCAAGGCGAGCACTTAAACTCTCAAAAAAAGGAAAAAGATGAAGAACGGCGTCGAAGACTCAAAGAGTAGAAATTAGGGTTTCACTTGAGTATTTAGTAGGCTAGTCGTGTAAAAGAAAGAGTGTGCGTGTCAAGTGCATTGAGGTCATAGAAGAGAGCTCAAAGCGTTAGAAGTGTCAAATCCTTAGTGGAGAGAGGCAAAGAGGTAAAGTTGGGCAGGCCGGACTTGTCCGGGGTGAGAGGTCGGACTAGTCCGGAAGTCCTACGGCTTAGTCCGTTTTAGGGTGGACTAAGAGTTCCTGACTAAGATCGGACCTGTCTGTTTTGGACAGACTAGTCTGTTTCTCTCTAGGTGAGAGTGTTTTTGGGGCTAAGTCCTGGTAGACCGGACTTGTCCGCCTTAGTGGACGGACTAGTCCGGGCTAAAGTCCGGTCTAGCTAGACTTGTCCCTTTTCACACGGACTAAGAGTTCATGTGTGAGTTCGGGCTAGTCCGTTCTAAGGCGGACTAGTCCGTATGGGTCTGAGATGAGAGCTCCCACGGCTAAGTCTTGGTGGACCGGACTTGTTCGCCTTAGTGGCCGGACGAGTCCGGGTCCTCCAGATTTGTCCGTTCTCACCCGGACAAATAGTTCCTGTGTGAGATCGGACTAGTCCGGTGTGAGGTGGACTAGTCCGGACTTTCGGTAGGTGGCAATGGTTGGCTTTGGGACTTCTATAAAAGGATATGCCCTGACGTCATTTAAAAACATCTAGAACCCTAGCGCCGCCACAGCGATCCAAGAGCCCCCCTAATCCTTCTGCCTTGCCTACTCACCCTCTAGAGCCAATTCTCAAGTGAATTTGGGTGTGTGAGAAGAGGAGAAGGAAGAACTTCGCGTTTAGGCTCTTGGAGTGATCTCGTGCACTTGGTGTGATCTGTGGCTTGTGAGATTGTAAAAGTCCCAAAAATGTGTATGAATAAAAACTATGGTTTGAGTTCATATGCGTGGCAATGACAGGAAAAATGGGACTTGCTAAAATTTTGCTTCATGCAAGGTAATACATGGATGAATATCCAACATGAGGTTCACCTTTTTATTTAAAAGTGTTGGACCAATAAGGAGTTAAATACCTCTTTGCATGTAAGTTTAAAAATCAGATTTTAAATTCAAAGTTCACACATGTAGTGACCAAAAACATTGAGTAAACATGCAGCCCTATAGTTGGGATTATAGGGAAAAGTTTGCTCATAAACTTTTCAATTGTAAGGTGAGCTCAAAAGGGAGTTAAAGAGGAGGATTTGCAAACTTCAACCAAATTCAAATTTGGAAAAGCAAATTCAAAGCAAATTCAAACTAAATTGGAAGGATTCAAATTCTAACCTACACTTTAAACTCAGAATTGTGGGAATTAAGAGGATCAGCTTGAGAAGATATTTGGGGAGGAAATGTGGAGTGGGACCCACATGTCATAGAGCTAAAAGAGGAGCCTTGCACCTTAAGTCTCAGCCGCAGTGGGGAAATTCGTCGAGCAGCACGTGGGCCACGAGCAGCTCCCACCGTGGAGCCACGGGGACGCTCGGCAGCGCCACCAGCTGCTGCATTTCCCCACATACGGCACCCAGAGGCGGTTCTGTGGCCTGATCAATCCCCCTGGACGAAGCAAAGGCCGTCCCTTCTTCTCCTCCTCGCGAGCGCACGGCCAGCGACCGTCTTCCCCTTCGCCTCTCGGTCCGATCGGAAGAACGGCGAAACCACCACGCTCTTTCCTCCCCTGAGCTGCTAAACATCACGCGAGCTCGGCCTCCACCTCCCTGACCCGCAAGCCAGCGAGCTGCGGCCTCCAGTGGCCGAGAACAACCGCCGCCGCGGTGACCTAAGCCGAGAAAGTGATCGGGCGCTCGTGGACAGCCCTCCACAGCGGGTTTCCCGGCCGAGCGATCACACCTACAGGCGCGCACGGGTGCGGTGCTGCTCTCAGCCCAAGCTCAGGCCATACCGTGAAGCATCGCCGGCGAATTTCAAAGCTTTGCTCCGGCGACGTCAACCCGAGCATCTGGTATGGAAATCCGAAATTCTCCACTTCTATTCGTTCTTAGCTCGTCAAACATTGCACGTAGGAGCTGGACTAGCCGGCGATCATATTCTCTTAAGCATTCGTCGCATGAAGACCCTTTGGGGCGACGTATTTTGAGGTCTACCGATCACTTCTCCGGCGGAGCCATTTGGTCGCACGGCGACAACCCATTTCCAGCCTTTCCCGAGCCACTTTGAGGTGGTGTCGACCCTCCTAGAGGTACGCTGGTGCTGTAGGGCTCATCGGCACAAGCTTTTGAGGGCTGGAGACCCCGGGCGACGCTACCGGACTCCCACAGAGGCAGTTACACGTCGCCGGCCATGTTCCTGTCGTCGGAAGCCCTAACAAACCCCACAGCCCTGTTCCTCGAGGCCCTAAACCCCCTGGCGGCGAGTTGTAGCTCCGGCGGTGGCCGGGAAGGCCGGTCCGGCGAGCTTCCGGTTACTCCGGCGAGGGGGAGAGCGCGGGCGCGGGGAGGAAGCCGGAGGAAGAAGACGGAGCGTGGGCCCCGCCTGTCAGCAGCTCAGAATTTAAATCCGGGATCGGGTGTGGCCGGGATCCCGTGTGCTGCCACGAAAAACCCCGTGGCCCCGGTGTGGCCCAATTCTGATTGGTTGGAATTCAAATAAGCGGGCCCAGTGGGATTTTCAATAGAAAAATAATTCCAGACTTAGCTCAATCTTTAGAAATTCATATCTCCCTGTGGAAAACTCCAATTTGAGTGATTCCAATTGGGTTGGATTCATCTTTCTGAGTTCTATCCAAATATGAACTCAGATTTGTATGAAAGTCAATATTATATTCTGGAAAATTCTTTGAAGGTTTTCTGAAAAAGAATTATTGAGGGAGTTTGGGTTATCCAAAAATACCCAAATTTTGCCATAATATTCTTTAGCATAGTATTGACCTTCTAGCAAAGTTTCAGCTCATTTGAAGATCATTTGAGTAGGAATTTGCTAAATGCAAACTACTGTGTTCAAAAGAGTCCAGAAACATTTTCAGAAAATGTTTCCCACTTCAAAAATCTGTTCTGAGCAATCCATAGCTCCAAAAATCATAGGAAAATTTAGGCAAGCTCTCTGGGACATACTTGGAATTTTAGTTCACTTAGTTGGGCATGAAAACACACATTACTACAGAATTAATTCTATTGAGTACAAATGCTTAAATAATTGTTCTGGGAGAACTACCGAAGTAAAAGGGCTGAATTTTGGAGCAGATGACTCTCATGTGATCAAGAACTCACATGTAAATTATCAGCCCAAGATGAGTCCTAGAACTCCCTGTTCTTATTCTCCATACTTATGTATAAGGGAAAAATACATAAGAGATATTGTGAGAATTATGGAGGACACAATATGACTCCACATTAGCTGCAATTTGGCAAGTTAAATCCTTAGGTAGTATAGAACATGCTGTAAACGTTTTGAGGCCATTGGAGTTCTTGTTCTTCAGTTGCACTCAAATCTTTTCAGCTTATCTATTATGTTCATTAGAGAAAAGGGTTAGTGTATATCTAAGGGCCTTAAGGTCAAATTAGTTTAATTCTGTTCCTTGCACAACAGAGGCAAACCAAGCCATGCTTGGCTTTTCCACACAATCTCTGTTCTTAAGAAAGTAATTCTATGTCTTCTTTCCATTACATTCTATAAAATATGTGCATATGCATTTCAATAGGAACCACAACGAACGGGACTCAAAGGAGTGATTCATCGAAGTGGATCAAGCTCCGGAGAGTCAAGGGTGGATCTGCAAGGACACTAACTGATATATACGACTACCCTGCAAAACAGGGAAGCTCCGGTTTGCATTTAACAGCTGTTAAGTTTTTATTTTGTACTCACTTTCGGTCAAGATATGAACTGTGCATTAGGTCTAGTTATTGATACTCCTCTTGCATAGCCAAATGACCCATGGAGTATTGGGTAGGTGTCTTTCACCGTGTAGGACTGCCATGCTTAAGTACGATTCGGTAGAAGTCGAGTGGTGAGATGCTACTTGCAGATTTAGGAACAACAGGGGCATACGGGATTGGTTCGTAATTGAATTAGCAAGTTAAAGTTGAGACCAGAAGGTTGTAGGAGCAGCAGGACATAGGGGCCTGGGTGCTGTAGACCTGTCCGTGTCGGTCAAGGACTGATCCGTATGCGGCCCTGTTGAACAAGTTTGAGTTGTGTACTGGACTCATGCTGGCTATATGGGACCCAGTAAACCGATGTACCTCGGGAAGCTGTCGTTGGGACTTCTCGGGTCCCCTCAGGCGGACGGCCGGTGTGCAGTATGTGGGGAATATTCTCATGACATCTCACGTCGGAAGGTGCACTATGAGAGTAGCTACTGTACGGGGCGACTTGATCGATTCAGCGGGGGTGAAACGGGGGAAAGGCTGCCACGTACGACGTCACTTAGAGTTTCATGTTTAGGGTGACGGTTAAGTCTTGCTGAGCATTATGCTCATGGATGCTATCCGAGTTGTTTTGCAGGTAATTGACTCGATGCTTATGAGAAGGGATGCCGATGAGACTCGGGAACCTCCGAGTGCTTACTCAAAGAGCATCCTCGCCGCTGCAGATTGATCTTCGTGTTGCTAGTAAGAAACGTCCGCGGGCTGGACCGTTTCTTTGTTGCTAGTTTAGACATGAGTCGTGAGAGTGATAGTCTTCCGCTGTAGTTTACTCTGATATACTTATTTGTAAAACAATCTTGTACGCTTCCGCAAACTATTTATGTAATATGATGTGTGTTCATCGACCCGTGTGCTGTTGGGTGCCGCATAACACGGCACCACCCGACGAGGTCCTGTGGGGCCATCTCAGCGTGGTATGAGAGCTCTTACACATGGTATCAGAGCTGCGTTGGGAACAGAGCACGGATTGAGCATCATATTATGTCAAAAACTTAGGATACGGTGAGTTAACGGTACTAGGCCCACATAAGGACTATTATTAGCATAATATGAAGGTGGCAACCTAACTTAATTGTTATGTCAGAAAATCGTGCATCTCGAGACGTTTATGTCTTGATGGTGCACGTATGCGCTGTCCACCAGTGCGCACAAGCTGAAGGGTGGAGCCTCACGGGTGGCAGGTAACCCGACTCGCTTTAGTATCCTCTACGACTCTTCATGTCGTTTGGGGTATTCGAGCAGCGTCTGTCCCAGGCGTGCGTGGTGCAATTTGGGAGACCCCGTCACGTGGTCAGTAACGTGAACACATAGCTCAAGGCGTGTTTGGCTTGAGAACACCTGGGCGAGTGATGACGGCCGGGTGTACAAACTGTTATGGATACCGGGTTCGGTGTGCAGCCGGACCTGATGATTGAGTGTGGCTTATGTAGGTTCTAACCATGAAAAACCTTAGTGCGTGTAGAACACGTTTGCAAGTGACCGTTTTAGTGCCACCTAAGGATACGTATATGCCGGTGTAATCCGGTTAGGTTTTCCTTTGGTGAGGCAACGTAGTACCGTCATATGTCTTACGGTGCATCGTCACCGTACTACACTGGATAGTATTCTTATCTATGAAGAAATCATTCATGACTAACTTCCAAACTAAAAATGGATGTGATAAAGCACATATTAGTTACTGAACTCTTCATTTGAACTAAGTTTCAAAGAAGAGAATTACTAGGCTTCTTTTGATCTCAAAAACAGAGTGCGCTGTTCTGGCAGAAGTTTTGCCGAATTTTACCAGAGCGTAACTCTGATTAGCTTGACCCAATGGAGGTGTTTGATACAGTTCTGGAAAGTTTATCAAGTGCTCTACAACTTTTGTGTAGAACTCCAGAGCCAAATCCGACACCAACTTGGTTATATGTCCAGATGAATGCAAACTGTTCAGAAAACAGAGCAGCTGCAAACTTCTCTGGATGTTGCTGTAAATTAGACACAACAGTCTGTAGGAAAATCTCTAAGGATCATATGATACACCATTGGAAAGGTTAGGAAATTTGCAACGATTTTGTAGTTCATAGTTTGTTCAGAATGGTACCCCATTTGTATGTAAAACTGTGATGAAAACAGCCACATACAAAGGCGGTGCTGGCAAAATTTATCCAGAAATTCTGTCAACTTTGAACGATCATAACTTCTGGTTAAGGGATGATCCAGAGGCATGTCAGTACTCGTTGGAAAGATACAAAAGTTAACTTTAACTTTGGTATTCAACTTGAGTTATGAAAATGCTAATAAATGGATCAAATCCTAGGTTAAGTACATAAAGGTCTGTTCTGTACAGAATGAGGGACTGAATATGTTGGCTTTAGAAAGATGTGTAAACATGAAATTTTGTTATGCTTTCATAAAGTTTTAGCATGTTCATGTTTTACATACTTTCACATACTGCTAGATCAAGTTGTGACTCCCCTCAAAATTATGCTTTTGCAGTATGGTGCGTACTCATTCTCCGAGTAGGACAGAAGGTTCTCATCGAGACGGTGATGACTCGACTCCACCAGGGGCACCGCCATCAACGGTATGGGCGGATATCATGGCTCAGATGGTCGAGTCAAGTCAAGAGAACACAAGACTACTCCAAGCCTTGGTACAACAGGGCTTACTCCAGCGTGCACAACAGGACGTTCCACCTCGGAAAGCCTACTTGGATTTCTTGGCGACACAACCGCCAATCTTCACGGAAGCCCATGAACCAGTGGAAGCTGATCAGTGGCTTTGAGTTATGGAGTCCAAATTTGGAGTGTTTGAGTGCGACGAGTATCAGAAGACATCATTTGCAGCTCAACAGCTCCATGGAGCCGCCGGAAATTGGTGGTTTGCGTATCTCGCCACCGTTCCGGAAGGCCATCAAGTGGAATGGATGGAATTCCGTGAAGCATTCCGGGCTCGTCACATTCCTATGGGTTTTATCAAGGCCCAGCAGCAAGAATTCAGAAACATGAAGCAGGGGAACATGAGTGTCCTCGATTATGTCAGACGATTCAACCTTCTGGCACAATATGCTCCTGCTTACGCGACGAGCGAAGCTGCAATGTGTGACTACTTTTTCTATGGCTTGAGTGCCATACTAAAAGAGAAGTTAGCTTTGTTCAATCAAGGCAGTTACACCGAGTTGATCAGTGCTGCTCTGCTGCAAGAACAAGCGACACTTGAGTGTCAAGCAGAGAAGAGGGATCGGGAGGATGTGCAAGAAGACACACCAATCGTTCCTCGTAAATACCGTGTGGTGTATCACACACCATCCGATGAGATATGGCAAGCACCAGGGAGATCAACTCCGTACAGATTTCCTGCTCAAGAATCATGTCTTGAAGCAACACCTTTGCCTCAGCAACGAATGACATATGTTGCATCATTGCTGCAGCCAAGTGCCTCAACTTCTCAACCACAAGTCAACGAAGAACCGGGGAAACCTCCGTGTTCTTATTGCCACCGTTTTGGGCATTTTAGGCAGGAATGCCGGGAGAAGTTGGTAAACACCAGACAGCCATCATCATCAGGTGGTAAGCCACCACCTGCTCAAGTCAACATAACAGCATTGCAATCCGGGAGTGTGCAACATCTTGCGATTGAGGATGTCCCGGAGGGAGCACCGGTGTTAGCGGGCATGTTTACTCTCAAGGACGTGCCCGTATTGGTACTTTTTGATTCAGGTGCAACCCACAATTTTATCAGCAAAACATGCGTGGATCAGCACCAATTATCCACCAATACTCCCACAACGAGTTTTCTCATACGTTCACCAGGAGGAAATATCTCTGCCAATCAGATTGTGTCCCGAGCAGCTTTGTGTTTGGGCGGAAAAATATACCCAACATCGCTGATTATGTTGGATAGGCAGAAGATAGACATTATATTGGGGATGTCTTGGTTAAATCGTCACGGTGCCGTTCTCAATATCGGTAACCGGACTGTCCAGATTGACTCGCCGATTCACGGACAGCACACGCTGTTTTTAGACAGCGAAGATCCAGATATGGTAGAGGCCTACCACACGGAAGCGCTGAAGCTTGAAGATATTCTGGTGGTACGTGATTATGCCGACGTATTTCCCGATGACTTACCGGGCATGCCGCCCGAACGGGACGTCGAGTTCAAAATTGAACTGGCACCAAGAACGACGCCTATTTCACGAAGGCCTTACAAGATGGCACCTAACGAGCTAGCGGAGTTGAAAGAGCAACTGAATGAACTTATGAGCAAGGGTTTCATACGACCAAGTTCTTCACCTTGGGGTTGCTCAGCGCTGTTCGTTAAGAAGAAGGACGAAACACTACGGCTATGTGTTGATTACCGTCCTTTAAATGCTGTCACAATCAAGAACAAGTATCCTTTGCCCCGCATCGACATCCTGTTCGATCAACTTGTGGGTGCAAAGGTATTTTCGAAGATGGATCTTCGGTCGTGGTATCATCAAATCAAGATCCGACCGGAGGACATACCGAAGACAGCTTTCTCGACGAGATACGGACTCTACGAGTACCTCATCATGTCATTTGGGTTAGCCAACGCTCCGGCACACTTCATGTACTTGATGAATTCTGTGTTCATGCTGGAGTTAGACAAGTTTGTCGTGGTATTCATCGACGACATATTGGTTTACTGCAAATCGGAAGAAGAGCATGCTGAACATCTGCGTACTGTGCTACAACGGTTACGGGAGCACCAATTGTATGCCAAGTTCAGCAAGTGTGAATTTTGGATTGATCAAGTGCCTTTCCTTGGCCATATTATTTCAGCAGAAGGGATTGCCGTGGACCCCAGCAAGATTGAACAAGTGCTGAAGTGGGAACCTCCCAAGTCAGTCCACGAGGTCCAAAGTTTCCTAGGTTTAGCAGGGTATTATCGGAGGTTCATTCCGAGCTTCTCAAAAATTGCTAAACCAATGACGGAGCTGCTGAAGAAGGGCACTAAATACATGTGGAATGCAGCATGTGAAGCCACATTCAAAACTTTGGTGAAACATCTCACAACGGCTCCAGTTCTTGCTCAGCCGGACACGACGAAGCCATTTGATGTATACTGCGATGCATCCAGCATCGGTCTCGGCTGCGTTCTGATGCAAGAAGGGCGTGTAGTCGCCTATGGGTCTCGTCAACTGCAAAACCACGAGCAGCATTATCCAACTCACGATCTTGAGCTTGCTGCAGTGGTGTTGGCATTGAAGATGTGGAGGCATTACCTACTGGGTAATCTTGTTCACCCCTACACCGACCATAAGAGCCTGAAGTATATCTTCACGCAGAAGGAGCTGAATATGAGACAACGGAGATGGTTGGAGCTCATAAAATATTATGAAATTGAGATCCACTATCACCCGGGAAAAGCCAACGTGGTTGCCGACGCGCTTAGTCGGAAAGCCCACGTTCACAACTTAGCGGTTGCTGAGTTGGAAGATGAAGAACCCAGCCTCCGTGTCATTCCGTATGGCGCGCTTTATAATCTCGCGCTCATTCCAACAATTCGTGAAGAGATTGTTGAGGCTCAAAGAAGAGACAGAGGTATGTCTCACATACGGAGAAGACTAGACAACGGAGAGGTGAAATGTTTCCGGAAGGATGAGAACGGTACAATATGGTTTAACGACCGTATAGTGGTACCGCACAATATGAAACTCCGGAAGAAAATCTTGGATGAAGCCCACCTGTCGAAGTTTTCCATTCATCCCAGAAGTAACAAGATGTACCAAGATTTGAAACAGAAATTTTGGTGGACGAGGATGAAGAGGGAGATTGCTAAATACGTATCCGAGTGTGATATGTGTAGACGGGTCAAGGCTGATCATATGCGGAAAGCCGGACCGCTACAACCTTTGAAGATACCGGCATGGAAGTGGGAGGATGTGAGTATGGATTTCATCGTCGGATTACCGCTCACATCCCGGAAGCATGACTCGATATGGGTGATCGTTGACCGGTTGACGAAGTCGGCTCATTTCATACCGGTGAACACTCATTATCGAGCAAAGCAATATGCGGAGTTATTCATCTCCAGGATTATATGCTCACATGGTGTCCCGAAGACCATCATTTCAGATCGAGGTGCGCTGTCTGTTGCTCGATTTTGGAAGCAACTGCATGCCTCGTTGGGCACCAAGCTAATTAGAAGCTCCGCATATCACCCTCAAACCGATGGACAAACCGAGAGGGTGAATCAATTGCTTGAGGACATGTTGAGAGCGTGTGCTATCCACCACGGTAGGAATTGGGATGATCACCTACCGCTGGCGGAGTTTTCATACAACAACGGTTATCAAGCGAGTATTAAAATGGCACCGTATGAAGCTCTCTACGGCCGGAAGTGTCGCACACCGCTGAATTGGTGTGAGTCCGGCGAAAGAGTTCCGTTTGGGATTGATCTTGTCAACGAAGCCGAAGACCGAGTTCGGTTGATACAAGAGAACTTAAAGGCTGCACAATCCTGACAGAAGAGCTACGCTGATCAAAGGCGTAGGCCATTACATTTTGACGTCGGAGAACACGTGTATCTTCGTGTGTCTCCAATGAAGGGAATTCACCGGTTCGGTGTAAAGGGGAAACTCGCTCCCCGTTTTATTGGTCCTTTTGCTATCACGGAGAAGTGCGGACCCGTAGCCTACCGGCTGGAATTACCGGCAAGTCTAGCGGGTGTTCATGATGTATTTCATGTTTCACAGCTGCGGAAGTGCCTCAAATTCACCGCTGCTGTTCGCACTGAGGACATCGACGAATTGAAACCGGACCTGACCTACACCGAGTGACCGGTTCAGATTTTGGATGAAAAGACCCGGGTAACCCGGAACCGGACGATCAAATTTTTCAAGGTGATGTGGAGTAATCACACCGTGGAAGAGGCGACGTGGGAAAGTGAAGATTACCTCCGCACCAACTATCCGGAACTTTTATCTTTGTACAGTTTGTAATTCCCTCTCCCGTCTTGTTCCTCTTTTGTAATCTCGGGACGAGATTCTTTTAAGGGGGAGGAATGTAAAAGTCCAAAAAATGTGTATGAATAAAAACTATGGTTTGAGTTCATATGCGTGGCAATGACAGGAAAAATGGGACTTGCTAAAATTTTGCTTCATGCAAGGTAATACATGGATGAATATCCAACATGAGGTTCACCATTTTATTTAAAAGTGTTGGACCAATAAGGAGTTAAATACCTCTTTGCATGTAAGTTTAAAAATCAGATTTTAAATTCAAAGTTCACACATGTAGTGACCAAAAACTTTGAGTAAACATGCAGCCCTATAGTTGGGATTATAGGGAAAAGTTTGCTCATAAACTTTTCAATTGTAGGGTGAGCTCAAAAGGGAGTTAAAGAGGAGGATTTGCAAACTTCAACCAAGTATAAATTTGGAAAAGCAAATTCAAACTGAATTGGAAGGATTCAAATTCTAACCCACACTTTAAACTCAGAATTGTGGGAATTAAGAGGATCAGCTTGAGAAGATATTTGGGGAGGAAATGTGGAGTGGGACCCACATGTCATAGAGCTAAAAGAGCAGCCTTGCACCTTAAGTCTCAGCCCCAGTGGGGAAATTCGTCGAGCAGCACGTGGGCCACGAGCAGCTCCCACCGTGGAGCCACGGGGACGCTCGGCAGCGCCACCAGCTGCTGCATTTCCCCACATACGGCGCCCAGAGGCGGTTCTGCGGCCTGATCAACCCCCCCTGGACGAAGCAAAGGCCGTCCCTTCTTCTCCTCCTCGCGAGCGCACGGCCAGCGACCGTCTTCCCCTCCGCCTCTCGGTCCGATCGGAAGAACGGCGAAACCACCACGCTCTTTCCTCCCCTAAGCTGCTAAACATCACCGCGAGCTCGGCCTCCACCTCCCTGACCCGCAAGCCAGCGAGCTGCGGCCTCCAGTGGCCGAGAACAACCGCCGCCGCGGCGACCTAAGTCGAGAAAGTGATCGGGTGCTCGTGGACAGCCCTCCACAGCGGGTTTCCCGGCCGAGCGATCACACCTACGGGCGCGCACGGGTGCGGTGCTGCTCTCAGCCCAAGCTCAGGACATACCGTGAAGCATCGCCGGCGAATTTCAAAGTTTTGCTCCGGCGACGTCAACCCGAGCATCTGGTATGGAAATCCGAAATTCTCCACTTCTATTCGTTCTTAGCTCGTCAAACTTTGCACGTAGGAGCTGGACTAGCCGGCGATCATATTCTCTTAAGCATTCGTCGCATGAAAACCCTTTGGGGCGACGTATTTTGAGGTCTACCGATCACTTCTCCGGCGGAGCCATTTGGTCGCACGGCGACAACCCCTTTCCAGCCATTCCCGAGCCACTTTGAGATGGTGTCGACCCTCCTAGAGGTACGCTGGTGCTGTAGGGCTCGTCGGCACAAGCTTTTGAGGGCTGGAGACCCCGGGCGACGCTACCGGACTTCCACAGAGGCAGTTACACGTCGCCGGCCATGTTCCGGTCGTCGGCAGCCCTAACAAACCCCACAGCCCTGTTCCTCGAGGCCCTAAACCCCCTGGCGGCGAGTTGTAGCTCCGGCGGTGGCCGGGAAGGCCGGTCCGGCGAGCTTCCAGTTACTCCGGCGAGGGGGAGAGCGCGGGCGTGGGGAGGAAGCCGGAGGAAGAAGACGGAGCGTGGGCCCCGCCTGTCAGCAGCTCAGAATTCAAATCCGGGATCGGGTGTGGCCGGGATCCTGTGTGCTGGCGCGAAAAACCCCGTGGCCCCGGTGTGGCCCAATTCTGATTGGTTGGAATTCAAATAAGCGGGCCCTGTGGGATTTTCAATAGAAAAATAATTCCAGACTTAGCTCAATCTTTAGAAATTCATATCTCCCTGTGGAAAACTCCAATTTGAGTGATTCCAATTGGGTTGGATTCATCTTTCTGAGTTATATCCAAATATGAACTCAGATTTGTATGAAAGTCAATATTTTATTCTGGGAAATTCTTTGAAGATTTTCTGAAAAAGAATTATTGAGGGAGTTTGGGTTATCCAAAAATACCCAAATTTTGCCAGAATATTCTTTAGCATAGTATTGACCTCCTAGCAAATTTTCAGCTCATTGGAAGATCATTTGAGTAGGAAGCTGCTAAATGCAAACTACTGTGTTCAAAAGAGTCCAGAAACATTTTCAGAAAATGTTTCCCACTTCAAAAATCTGTTCTGAGCAATCCATAGCTCCACAAATCATAGGAAAATTTAGTCAAGCTCTCTGGGACATACTTGGAATTTTAGTTCACTTAGTTGGGCATGAAAATGCACATTACTACAGAATTAATTCTATTGAGTACAAATGCTTAAAGAATTGTTCTGGGAGAACTACCCAAGTAAAAGGGCTAAATTTTGGACCAGATGACTCTCATGTGATCAAGAACTCACATGTAAATTATCAGCCCAAGATGAGTCCTGGAACTCCCTGTTCTTATTCTCCATACTTATGTATAAGGGAAAAATACATAAAAGATATTGTGAGAATTATGGAGGACACAATATGACTCCACATTAGCTGCAATTTGGCAAGTTAAATCCTTAGGTAGTATAGAACCTGCTGTAAAAGTTTTGAGGCCATTGGAGTTCTTGTTCTTCAGTTGCACTCAAGTCTTTTCAGCTTATCTATTATGTTCATTAGAGAAAAGGGTTAGTATATATCTAAGGGCCTTAAGGTCAAATTAGTTTAATTCTGTTCTTTGCACAACAGAGGCAAACCAAGCCATGCTTGGCTTTTCCACACAACCTCTGTTCTTAAAAAAGTAATTCTATGACTTCTTTCCATTACATTCTATAAAATATGTGCATACGCATTTCAATAGGAACCACAACGAACGGGACTCAAAGGAGTGATTCATCGAAGTGGATCAAGCTCCGGAGAGTCAAGGGTGGATCTGCAAGGACACTAACTGATATATACGACTACCCTGCAAAACAGGCAAGCTCCGGTTTGCATTTAACAGCTGTTAAGTTTTTATTTTGTACTCACTTTCGGTCAAGATATGAACTGTGCATTAGGTCTAGTGATTGATACTCCTCTTGCATAGCCAAATGACCCATGGAGTATTGGGTATGTGTCTTTCACCGTGTAGGACTGCCATGCTTAAGTACGGTTCGGTAGAAGTCGAGTGGTGAGATGCTACTCGCAGATTTAGGAACAACAGGGGCATACGGAATTTGTTCGTAATTGAATTAGCAAGTTAAAGTTGAGACCGGAAGGTTGTAGGAGCGGCAGGACATAGGGGCCTGGGTGCTGTAGACCTGTCCATGTCGGTCAAGGACCGATCCGTATGCGGCCCTGTTGAACAAGTTTGAGTTGTGTACCGGACTCATGCTGGCTATATGGGACCCAGTAAACCGATGTACCTCGGGAAGCTGTCGTTGGGACTTTTCGGGTCGCCTCAGGCGGACGGCCGGTGTGCAGTATGTGGGGAATATTCTCATGACATCTCACGTCGGAAGGTGCACCATGAGAGTAGCTACTGTACGGGGCGACTTGATCGATTCAGCGGGGGTGAAACGGGGGAAAGGCTGCCACGTACGACGTCAGTGATGGTTGTTGTAGGCAACGTCGAGTACGGGCGTACGTGTCGTGTAGTCCGGGTGTTATTGATTCGAATCACCGTCGCTCGCAGAATGGACCTAGCATACTTATTCTCACAGTCGTGACGTAATAAGAACTTGCATGAGAAAGGAACTAATCATCTTGATGTGAAGTATTATTCTACCTTGTATTGAAGCTTGATGAATAGGCTAGTGCAAACTCGATTCTTTTATGCCATGAGCAATTTACATCGGGGGAAAGCATTTCTTGTCTGATTGTGGACTCCCGATGTGGCGTGCCCAGGGTTACTTAAAATGCTGCAATTAATACCTGAAAGTAATGATGCACTTTTAGGCGAGTTAGTTATGCTTATGCCATCCTATGTTAGGTTCATAACCTCACTTAGAGCTTCATGTTTAGGGTGACGGTTAAGTCTTGCTGAGCATTATGCTCACGGATGCTATCCGAATTGTTTTGCAGGTAATTGACTCGATGCTTATGAGAAGGGATGCCGATGAGACTCAGGAACCTCCGAGTGCTTACTCAAAGAGCATCCTCGCCGCTGCAGATTGATCTTCGTGTTGCTAGTAAGAAACGTCCACGGGCTGGACCGTTTCTTTGTTACTAGTTTAGACATGAGTCGTGAGAGTGATAGTCTTCCGCTGTAGTTTACTCTGATATACTTATTTGTAAAACAATCTTGTATGCTTCCGCAAACTATTTATGTAATATGATGTGTGTTCATCGACCCGTGTGCTGTTGGGTGCCGCATAACACGGCACCACCCGACGAGGTCCTGTGGGGCCGTCTCAGCGTGGTATCAGAGCTCTTACAGAGATCTGTGAAGTTTGTTGAAGTGATCAAGTGGGAGCCTCGAATTGTGAGCAGCCCCAAACTTCATAAGTTCACCCTTGAGATAGTGAAGAACCGGGTTGGCCTTAGTGGCGACTTGGTGAGGAAAGGGTTGTTAGACCCGGTCCTTTCTGGACTCCTCAACGGAGACATAGATTCCTAAGTGGAATTAAACCTCGGGAAAAAATCCTCAGTGTCTCTCTTGCATGTACATTCTTTGAAGATCAAGATTGCTTAGGGTTTGTTTTAATTATTTCACTATACATCGTCACACTCTTGCAATTCATTTCAATATTCTGTCACACTTGTCGTATAGAAGTGCTAGTTGTGTCATCCACATTTTATTAAACTAAAAATTGGAGAAAAACCCTTACAAATTAAGTTTTAGATCATTCCAGCAGGTTGATCGGACTAGTCCGCCCCTGAGCCAGACTAGTCCAGCTCCTGAGTCCTAATCTCGTTTAATTAAGCCATTTCAGGTATTTTAGCCTATTCACCCCCCTCTCTAGGCAATTTCAATTAGTATCAGAGCAGGTCTCTCCATCAAGAGTTTAACTACTCGGAGAGAAGATGGCTAGAGTGGAGGAATACGAGATTCCGTCGACGCCACAAGGTGACAACAAACAATCGTCAGACTCGGCTGCACACCGAGCCCGGTATCAGTACAGTTCGTACACCCGGCCGGCATCACTCGACCGGATGTTCTCAAGCCAAGCACACCTTGAGCTACGTGTTCACGTTACTGACCATGTGACGGGGTCTCCCCAAATTGCCTAAAGCGTGCCAGGGTTAGACGATGCTCAAATACCCCAAACGACATGAAGAGTCATAGAGGATATTAAAGCGGGTTGGGTTACTTTCCACCCGTGGGGCTCCACCATTCAGCTTGTGCGCACTGGTGGACAGCGCTTACGTGCACCCCCAAGACATAAAGCGTCCCGAGATGCATGATTTTCTGACATAAGCAAATAGGTTAGCATGCCGCTTTCTATACACTAATAACATCCTTATATGGGCCACTAACTCGTTCCTCACTGGATTTTTGAAAAAGATGACCGTTGTAGTGCGTTAAACCTCAAGCGAGCTCTGATTCCACGTTGACACGAACCCATGGCCTTGTCAAGCCAGGATCACGCTGAGGGGTGCTGCGTTGCACAGCACCAGATAACGCACATCGAAGATACAAAGCGGAAGCAAAGTTTTATTACATAAACATGTTTATGAGCATTTGTACAACAAAATACGTTCAGTGTACACTCACGGGCGTAGACTACGCATTGAGTTCACGTTCAGTCCATGAATGTGTCCCCGCTAGCACGCACACAAACTAACACGGCGGCGTGCACGACTCCCACTCGATGGGGTTCCCCTCCTGGGGTTCCGTCTCCTCCTCCGGAGTCCCTTCCTCATAGACCCCTACAAAAGCTTCAAACAAAAGCAGTGAGCACGATGGCTCAGCAAGACTGATCCGTCTCTCCTATACATGAAACATCTACATGGATGGTTTTAGGGTACATGAGGTAAGATAAGTTGCAAAGGACTCGCCTAATTATTTGAACCTTACTTTCAAGTTTTAGCAGCAGGTTGTGGAGAACCTTACGCTAAGGCACATGAGAGAGCTGCAATCAAACAAGAAACGCATTTCTCTCATGTAATTTTCCCAAAGTTGAAAAGAACTTTAATTAGCTCTAAACTACAACAAGACATTAACAGGCAAAGTATGTCTTTCAAATCAGCAAACTTTTAACATGTATCTAGCCTGTTCTTTCTACGTCATGGTACAGTGAACAAGTGATACTCACTGACCACGAGCGACGGCAATTATAATCGATTTACACCTGCAGGGTTACCCGAATAACCCTTCACGTACCCCTGTACTCGATGTTTCCTACAGCAACCATCCCGGACGTCATACGCAACCACGTTTCACCAGTCAGCCAAATATTGAACCGGTCCTATCGTCCCGAGCAAGAGGTTTCTGCACGCGCATCTGCAGTGCCGCCAGCCAATTTACACCTCCAGCTCTCGGCCTACCCTCTGAACGACAGGCAATGCCTCAATACCCAGCTACCCGAGTTACATCGGTTTCCCGATTCCCATATAAGCCGGTAGGTCTTCGGTACTGTTCTAGCTTGTTCAACAGGCCCGCACACGGCTCAGTCCTCAATCGACACGAGCGGAGCTATAGCACCCAGGTCCCAAAGTCATGCTGCCCTTACTCTCCGCTCGGTCTCATTTTTTCTTGCCATGTATTTCATTTGCTATCTTTACCCGAGTCGAGTGCCTCTAGCCTATCCTCGCGAGTAGTTCCAACTACTCGACTTGTACCGAATCCTACACTATCTTAGCGTTGCAGTAGCTAAACGGGGTTTTCAATCCTAATCCCAACCATGGTTTTCTTGGCTATGCAATTGGGTTTCAAACCAGACTCTAATGCAAGAAATAAGTGGGTGCTCAAAGTAAGTTCTCAAAACTGTAAAAATTTGTAAAAACGGGTTAATGCAACCGGAGCGTGCCTTGCTGCTCATGGTCGTAGGCTAGCTGCTCTTCCAGAGTGACGAAGTCTAAGACTTCGGGTTCCTCCTCGACCTTAGCGACTACATGAGATAACATGTATATGTCTCAATTTACATGCATTTGAATTGAATTTAAACTTGTGAAGACTGTATGTCTTATTAGATAGACCCAATGACTCTGAAATTTTTACTGTGGTTAGGTTACAACCTAAACAGAGACTTGGCCAAGTTTTATTTGCAGCAAAGCTCATTTGAGCTCTCCACAAATAATTATGTACTTGACCTTAATTAGAGCTCCTAGGGTGTTCTAGGGATTTTCATGGAGCAATCCAAGATTTTCTGAAAACTAGATTCTCAGAGGGTTCTAATGGAGTTGGTCTCACTTAATTTGAAGGTTCCTAGCTGAAGATATGAACTAAACAATTTCAGAGAAATTCTGAAAATGTTTCTGGACATTTTCTATTTTCTCTGGAACAGTTTCATTAATCACACCATTAGGTGGATGAAATGTGCTCAGATGACACGACCCCATGGTCTTGTCGAGGCAGGATCACGCTGAGGGGTGCTGCGTTGCACAGCACCGAATAACACACATCAAAGGTACAAAGCGGAAGCAAAATTTTATTACATAAAGTGGTTTATGAACATTTTTACATCAAAATATGTCCAGTCTACAATCACGGGCGTAGACTACGCATCAAGTTCACGTTCAGCCCGTGAGCGTGTCCTTGCTAGCACACACGCACACTAACACGGCGGCGTGCACGACTCCCACTCGACGGGGTTCCCCTCTTGGGGTTCCGTCTCCTCCTCGGGAGTCCCTTCCTCATAGAACCCTGCAAAAGCTTCAAACACAAGCAGTGAGCACGAAGGCTCAGCTAGACTGACCCGTATCTCCTAAACATGGAACTTCTACATGAGGGGTGATAGGTACATGAGGTAAAAATCATTTGCAAGGACTCGCCTAATTAGTGGGGCCTTACTTTCAAGTTTTAGCAGCAGGTTATGGAGAACCTTACGCCAAGGCACATGAGAGAGCCGCAATCAAACAAGAAACACATTTCTCTCACGTACTTTGCCTAAAGTTAAAAAGAACTTTGGTTAGCTCTAAACTACAGCAATCATTAACAATCAAAATCCATCTTTCAATCAGCAATATTTTAACATGTAACTAGCCCGTTCTTTCTACGTCATGGTACAGTGAACAAGTGGTACTCACTGACCGCGAGAGACGGTGATTATAATCGATTTACACCTGCAGGGTTACCCGAACAACCCGTCACGTACGCCCGTACTCGATGTTGCCTACCGCAACCATCACGGACGCCATACGCAACCACCTTTCACCCGTCAGCCAACTATTGAACCGGTCCCATCGCCCCGAGCAAGAGGTCTCTGCATGCGCATCTCTATGCCGCCTGCCAATTTACACCTCAAGCTGTCAACCTACCCTATGAACGACGGGCAATGCCTCAATACCCAGATACCCGAGTTACATCAGTTTCCCGGTTCCCATATAGCCGGTAGGTCTTCGGTACTGTTCTAGCTTGTTCAACAGGCCCGCACATGGCTCGGTGTAACACCCCAAATTTTGATTTAAAACTCTAAACCATGTTTAGAGGGGAATTTAAAAATTTTTGGACGTGTTGCATGTTTTGTAAAAATTCAAATTCAAACTGGAATTCAAATTATACTCAAAACAGAAAAGAAATGGAAAAAGAAAAAGAGAAAACGGGAAAAAACTGGCCAGTGGGCCGAAACCCGCCAGCCGGCGCAGCTACTACCGCACCAGCCCGCCCCCGCGCGCGCCGCGCTGCCCCTCACCGACGGGTGGGACCCACCTGTCATCCCTAACCCCGAGCCCCCCGCGACCCAGGACTTTTCTCCCAAGCGCGCGAAATCGCAACCGACCGGGAAAGCCCGTCCCGCAGCCGAATTCTGGTCCCAGAGGACTCCAACTCGATCACAACAGACCCACCGCCCTCCCCCGGCTATAAAAACCCCCGATCCGATCAGTTTTTCTCACGCGATCGCCGATTTTCACTCCGGTGAGCACCGAGAATACGCCGGTGAATTCTGGCCGATCTAAGCTCGGAAACTCTGATCTAACTCGCTGGTCTTGATCCACCGCCTCCGGGGAACTTTGCAGGTGCAGAAAACCCGAAGACTTACGGTGTAAATCAAGCGCCGACGAGCTTCGCCGTGGTTTTGCCTCGGACCTCGCCGCTGATCACTTTCCAGGACCCCCGAGCTCGAGAAAACCCCCGAGGTGAGATCCCTGACCTCCCCTCTACCGATCTATGCCATGAGATCACAGTTTTAGGCAGAATTCTCGAGGATCCGAAACTTTCCGGCGAGATCGCCGCTTCCCGCCGCCGTGCGCCGCCGGCAGCGCCGCCCGCGTTTGATCAGAGCGACGTGGCCGCTTGTGCGCCGTTTATTTTAAATCGCACGGTAGACTTTAAAACCCCGCGTACCGGTTCGATGTTATAATCTCAGCCGTCGGTTTAAAATCGGACGGTCCACGTCAACCCCGCATTATAAAGACTGGAATTCTTACGTGCTACCCCCTGGGGTTCTCGGGAAATAAGAGCTAGCCCCGGAAACTTCTGATCTAGCCCCTGGAACTCCAGAAAATAATGTAAATTCATTTAAAAATCAGTTTTAGCCCCTGGACTTAATAAAAATTAGGAAAAACACCTCTGATAAGTGTAGCTAGACCCCTGGGAATTATGAAAATAATATTATAGACCCTGTAGTGGGGTGAGTTCATTATTTTAGCCCTGTTTAGTATTTAATTTAGAAAATTTAATATGTAACTAGTGTTTAAAAATTAAAAAGTGGGACAAACATAATTGTAAAAATTAATTAAAAGCTTTCTCAGTACTTAGAAAACTTTGGAGTGAGATAAAAATATATTTTTGGGCTGAAATGAATCTGTTTCATCTATTATCCACATTTATTAGTATAGGGACACATTTTTAAGTAAAGAATAGTTGTAGAAAAATAGGGAAAATAATTATGAAATAGTTTACATCAGAGGCCAAGGTCAAAATATGTTATTAAATTATTTAGGACCAGAACCTATATTGTTTAGATGATGTGTATTACTAATTTCATAATAAAATACACAATTATGCATAGGAATATAAATCTGAAATTATAGCAACTAGTAAATGATAAATGGAGTTTTTAAAATCCAAAGGGTTCAGTTTAGGGTCGATAGAAATTATGAAGGCACATATGGAGAAGAAAAATACTTTTCATACATACTTGGTAGTTTAATATAAGGAATTTATTTAAAACTGAAACACACATATATACATATATATATATATTGTATGTGAGTATAAATGTGAACACCAAAGTAGGAATCATACACATATAAATAAAAGTGTATGCAAGCCACAAATCAACACACAAAGTAACCACAACACATATAATGGTGAATGAATTTCATAAATATGAATGTGTGGTTTGTATGAAGTAAGAAGTGTGAACTATGTCTTATGATTGTTGTTTTTCTTTTGCTATGTGTGATGGTATGAAGTAGAACCTGTTCAAGAGCAAGTCATCCCTTTCCAAGATCAGGACTACCCATTTCAAGAGCAGCAAGAAGGAGGCAAGTGTCCTTGACCACTTTGATCCTATGCTAGGATGTGTAGATAGAATTATTTGCATTGTCAAATGAAATATGAAACCCATGCTAGGAAAGTTTCCCTAGAATTGCATTACCTTGTATTCCTTGTAGCTTGGGTTGGGACTTATTTTACCATGTCATTTATTATTATGCATATGCTTAGCCATGCTTAGAATGGGATATTTGGGACATGAGATCATCAGTTTATATTACCATACTCTTGAATGAGACATTGTGAGTTATGTAGAGGTAGGGATCAAGGCAAGTTGGATGTTTTGGGTTGTGTGCTGGGTGCACGAGACTTGGGTTTGTGTTTAGTACTTGCCTGGATCCTAAGGACCGGTTCATGGAGCATGTAACCTGGCTTTACAGTGCCAACCACATGCTGAGATGGGGCAGCTTGGCCAATTAATTAGGTGTATCCCCGGCGTAGTATGGGTGTGTTGGATGGTGCGGGGAGTAGGTGTCAGCTGGACTACCATATGAACCGCAAGGCTCAAGAGGGGGCCACTGCAGCGGGGTTGGAGCCTCTTGTATGCTGTTAGGGGTGAAACCTCAGTGGGCCCACGCTCGTCGGGAATCCCTTTGTAAAGGCTTCGTAGTGATCTCCTGGCTACACACCTGGGAAGTGTGAATGTGGATCGTAGCCACTGGCATAATGGAGGTTCTTTTAGTCCACCCGGCAACGGGGGATGAAATCACTACATGTGGGTACAGTGGTACAAACTCTGCAGAGTCAAAACTGTCTTGACAGCCGTGCTCACGGTCAAGAGCGGCCTGGACTTATTCATGATTAGAGGATTGATGGTTTTGGAAGTTAAGCGGGGAGCTTAACATTGGTAATGATGTTATGGTTATTGGATTATGATGATGGGATGGGAGATTGGGACCATTTCACCTGTGTAGTAATGTAGGTGCTTAATAAGCTAAGGTGAAAGGTATTAATTGCGTAGTGCTTTAACCATGAGTTCAACCTCCCCTTGTTCTAGCCATGCATGATATAACTTTCCCACACTTGCTGAGTACCATTGGTACTCAACCTTGCATATTTGTTGGTTTACATTGCTGCTCAGGTCAAGATAATGAGGTGGTGTATAATGACCAAGATATTGGACCCGAGGAAGGTTTTTAGGTTCATGAAGACCCCGGGCAACGCCTGTGATGGAGCCCTGAAGAATAATATTCCGCTGCTAGTTTATTTACTTGTGATGAACTTATTATTGTCCATCGAGACATTTACTATGTAAGACTTACTTATATTCGACACCTGGCTTGTAATAAATGATGCTTCACTATTTGTCATCGCATGTATGAGAAAATGATCCTGGCATACATGTGATATTCACTTGGTTGTTCTTCGGAAAAACCGGGTGTGACAGAGGTGGTATCAGAGCCAAGGTTGCCCGTAGGAACGTGGACCTAGGTAAAAATGGACGTATTTAAGGGCTCTATTTTCTTAAAAACTATTTTCCAAGGTGTGGGTTGAAGAGTGTTATTTAAAGAGTTATTTTCTTCATCTTACCCCAACTTTCATTCAAAATAGGATTTTTGTTTGAGATTTTATCTAACCTAATTTTAAATTCTTTTGTTTTAGATGGTTCGCATGATTCGCACCGCTCGTAAGTTCACGGGAGGGAGAGTTCCCGTAGTTGCCCTTGCTGAAAGAGAGGAGAGTCGTCCAGTGACGTACCTTTCCTACGGATTGGCAGTAGGAGATTTGTTGCGCCGTCTTCGACGTATGCTCGAAGCCGCCGGCAATACGGGCAAGCTCATCATCCACTATAACTCCACCAGGACCATCCGTGAGAAGAGGGAAGAATGGAGTTCGGAGATGAGGATTATACACGAGAATCAGCTGCTTAAGATTCACCACTCTCCAGCTTGTCGAGCAACACAAGTTGACGCGGAGAGAGATGTCACCTGGGAGGCCATCACCTGCCAGAGTCACATCTATCGTCGCCACTTGGACAAAACTGAGTACATGTATGTCCTCCAACGTGAGAGTGGTACCACGGAGTACAAGTACCCACCGGTGCAGCAAGGGACTTCCCATGAGCACATGGACTTGTGCTTGGAGGATGCTGCTATGCTCAGCACTCGACTGCAGGAGTGTCAACAAGAGCTTCAGGATGTCCGAGACACCCTGAAGGAAACGGAGGCATTGCTGCGAGCTTGCTTAAAGGCGAGAGAAAGAGGAGATGGGAATGAACTGTGTGTCACCGTGAGTGATCCATGGACCCCTGACTCCCCGGATCACCGAGCAATCAGGCGTCGTCGCACTTCTCCACCAGCAGCCTCCCCACCCAAAGCAGAGTCAGAAGGTAGCCGAAATGAGGAGGAAGATCCCGAGGAGCCAGCTCAAGAGGACGAGTAGTGTAGAGTCTTTCCCCTAGCTAGCAAGAGGTCGAGTAGTCGAGTCGTTACGTAGTTAATGGTGTGATAATGCTTGGTGTGTGACGTGAGTTGTGGAAGCCATGAGCAATTGTCCACAGCCTCGTCTTCAGATTGTTTTGCTTTGGTGTGTAAACCCACAGGAAATAATAGTGCATTTGTTTGGTGTGAGATATAAACCCTCGTAAAATTTTAACAAAGCTTCAACACTTCAAAGTACAAACAAGTGAAAGTAGTAAGATGATACTAAATGCTTTCAAATTAACATTGGTTGATTCTGCCAGATGGCCGGAAGAGGAAAAGGACGTGCTGCCAACCCCGCCAACAACAATGATGAGGCATGCAACCCTCATCTTTCTGGAGGCCAGGACCGGGGTGGTCGCCGTGAAGAAGTTGACCCTCTCCACCAAATGCTGGAGAATCAAAATCAGCTCATCCAGAACTTGACTCAAGTGGTGGCCAACTTGCATCAAGTTCCACCTCCACAAGCTGCACCACGCCAACCAAGATTGAGTGAGTTTCTAGGGACTCAACCTCCAAAGTTTGCATGTGCTGCTGAACCTCTGGAGGCAGATGATTGGCTGAAGAACATTGAAAGTAAGATGAGGATCATACAGTGCCAAGGGTATGAGAGGGTGCTGTTTGCCTCTCATCAATTGCATGGACCTGCTGCTGATTGGTGGACCGCCTACGTGGCCGCCCATCATGACCCTGAGAGCATCACTTGGGAAGAGTTCAAGCGTAGCTTCCGCAACCACTACATCCCAAGAGGTGAACTCAAAAACAAGAGGAAAGAGTTTTTGGGACTGCAGCAGGGAAACATGACGGTGAGGGAATACCTCACTAAATTCACTCAACTATCCCGTTATGCCCCACGGGACATAGAGACTGACGAGCAGAAACAAGATTGTTTCGTGGAAGGGCTTACCGCAGAAATGCAGTGTGCAATGTCCTCAAATGAGTATGAAAGCTTTCAAAAGATGGTGGACAGAGCGTTTGTGGTGGAAAGGAAGCTAAAGGCCCTGGAAAATGAGAATAAGAGGAAGGCTGGGTGGTCACATCAAGCCTCAGGGAGCAACACCCACCCACGTATGATGCAGCAACCTACGGGGCAGACGAGCCGTGCTGCGGTACCCTATTCAGCACCAAGAGGGTACAACCCAAACTACAGGCCTCCCGCAGCACCAGAACAGCCGCAACGTCAGTTTGTACAGCAGCCTCGCCCCGCATATCCACCTCGACCAGCAGTGCAAGGACCCCCAAACCAACCCCAAGACAACAAGGGCCAAGCATCTAAGATTGGGGTGCAATGTTTCAGCTGTGGTGAAGTGGGGCACTACGCCCATAAGTGTCCAAAGAAGAAGCCCACGCAGCCACAGCAGCAGAACGTAATGAGAGGACGGGTGAACCACGTCACTATGGAGGAAGCACAAGAGGCACCCAACGTGGTAGTTGGTAAGTTTCCTGCCAATTTACACCTTGCAACTGTGCTGTTTGATTCTGGTGCTACCCATTCATTCATTGCTCAAGGGTTTGTTAAGAAGCATGACCTAGCAACCACACAAATGAACCATATGCTAGCGGTAAACTCTCCAGGTGGAGAAATAAGGACAAGACAAGTGTGTCCCAATGTGAACCTAGACATTAATGGGGTAGTATTTACCGCTAACCTCATAGTGATCGATTCACAAGGGATAGATATTATTTTGGGTATGGATTGGTTGACCAAACATAAAGGAATCATCCATTGTTCGACCAGAACGGTGGAACTAACTCACCCTAGTGGCACAAGAGTAAAGTTCATAACGATACAAGAGCCTAGGAGGGACATTAAATTAAATCAAGTGGAGGTGAAAGTTGAGGAAATCAGGACTATCAGGGAATATCCAGATGTTTTTCCGGAGGAGTTGCCAGGTATGCCTCCCGACCGTGACGTGGAATTCGCGATTGAGCTAGTACCGGGAACAGCCCCGATATACAAGAGACCTTATCGAATGGACTCCAAGCAGCTAGAAGAGCTCAAGGATCATTTGAGAGAATTGACGGAAAAGGGGTATGTTCGCCCTAGTTCCTCACCATGGGGAGCTCCGGTGATATTTGTGCCTAAGAAAGATGGAACTCAAAGGTTATGCGTGGATTACCGTGCCTTGAATGAGGTGACCATCAAGAACAAGTACCCATTACCCCGCATTGAAGACTTGTTTGATCAGTTGAGGGGAGCTTGCGTGTTCTCGAAAATTGATCTCAGGTCGGGATACCACCAACTCAAGATAAGGCAATCTGATATTCCCAAGACAGCTTTCGTATCTCGGTACGGTCTGTATGAATACACTGTCATGCCTTTCGGGCTAACCAATGCCCCGGCATATTTCATGTACCTCATGAACAAGGTATTCATGGAATATCTGGACAAATTTGTGGTGGTTTTCATAGATGATATTCTCGTCTTCTCCAAAGATGAAGAAGAACATGAGAAACATCTAAGGTTGGTGTTACAGAGGCTGAGAGAACACCAACTATATGCCAAGTTGAGCAAGTGTGAGTTTTGGCTGAAGAGAGTTCCCTTTTTAGGACATATAATCTCGGAGGGAGGAATCTCCGTAGATCCCGCCAAAATCGAAGATATCCAGAAGTGGAAAACCCCTGAAAATGTCGGGGAAGTTCGAAGCTTTTTGGGATTGGCTGGATACTATCGACGGTTTATTGAGGGATTCTCCAAGATCTCGAGACCTCTCACCAAACTGTTGGAGAAGGGGATCACATTCACCTGGACGCCCCAGTGCGATACGAGCTTTCAGGAGTTAAAGAAGAGATTGACAACAGCCCCAGTGTTGGTTATGCCAGATATGCAGAAGAATTTCATAGTGTACTGCGATGCCTCTGGAAATGGGTTGGGATGTGTTCTCATGCAAGAAGGACATGTCGTGGCATATGCATCCCGGCAGCTTCGGAAGCACGAGAAGAACTATCCTACACATGACCTAGAACTAGCTGCAGTGGTACACGCGTTGAAAATTTGGCGGCACTATTTGATGGGGAAGAGGACAGAGATATATACGGATCATAAGAGTTTGAAGTACATATTCACACAGCCAGATCTCAACCTCAGACAAAGGAGATGGTTAGAGCTAATCAATGACTTTGAAGTGGGCATCAACTATCATCCCGGGAAAGCAAACGTCGTGGCCGATGCTTTGAGTCGGAAAGTGCAGGTCAATAAGTTGAGCTTGAAGGACATGCCTGCAGAATTGAAGGACGAGGTTATAAGGCTCAATCTATGTCTAGTAAATAGTGGTGAAGCCATCGCCATGGAAGTGGACTCCACACTCGAGCAAGACATACGCGAGGGTCAAAAGAATGATGAGAGGATACAAGAGATCAGACAGCTCATCAAGGAAAATAAAGCTCCTGGTTTTAGAGAGGATGAACAAGGAACGGTGTGGCACGGGAAAAGGATCTGCGTGCCAGAAGTAAAGGAGATCCGTGAATTAATTTTGAAGGAGGCTCACGATTCCGACTATTCCATTCATCCTAGGAGTACGAAGATGTACCAGGACCTCAAGAGCAGGTATTGGTGATATGGCATGAAGCGAGATGTCGCGGAACATGTTGCCCTATGTGACACATGTCAGTTGGTGAAAGCAGAACATCAACGACCCGCGGGATTGCTGCAACCACTCAAAGTGCCTGAATGGAAGTGGGAAGAAATCAGCATGGATTTTATCGTGGGATTGCCTAGGACCCAATCCGGGTATGATTCAATATGGGTCATTATTGATAGGCTAACCAAGGTAGCTCATTTCATCCCTGTGAAAGAAAGCTACAGCGGATCCAAATTGGCAGAATTGTACATGTCAAGGATTGTGTGTTACCATGGAGTGCCAAAGAAGATAGTGTCGGACCGAGGGACACAGTTCACCTCGAGGTTTTGGCAGAAGTTGCATGAAACCATGGGAACCCATCTGAACTTCAGCTCTGCCTATCATCCCCAAACTGACGGGCAGACGGAGAGAACCAATCAGATTCTTGAAGATATGTTAAGGGCATGTGCACTAAAAAACAATAGAAGTTGGGACAAGAACTTACCGTATGCGGAGTTTTCCTATAACAACAGCTATCAAGCTAGTATGAAGATGTCACCGTTTGAAGCTTTGTATGGAAGGAAGTGCAGAACTCCTATATTTTGGAACCAAACAGGAGAAAGTAAAGTGTTTGGTCCAGAAGTGCTACAAGAAGCCGAGGCGAAGGTGAGGGAGATTCGCAACAACTTGAGGATAGCACAAACACGCCAGAAGAGTTATGCTGATGTACGAAGAAGAGAGCTCGTTTTCAACGTGGGAGACTGTGTTTATCTCAAGGTGTCCCCTATCAGAGGACTTCGTCGGTTCAAGGTGAAAGGGAAGTTGTCACCTCGATACATCGGACCCTTTCAAGTTTTGGAAAGAAAAGGCGAAGTGGCGTACCAACTAGAGTTACCGGTTCATCTATCGGACGTGCACGATGTATTCCATGTGTCACAACTCAAGAAATGCCTGAGGACGCCTGAAGAGGTGTTACCCATGAAGGAAGTGGATGTAGCTGAAGATTTGTCTTATGCCGAGCAACCATACAAGATTTTGGAGACAATGGAACGCCTCACCAGAAATAAGAGAATCCGGATGTGCAAGGTGCAGTGGAAGCATCACTCAGAAGAGGAAGCCACCTGGGAACGGGAAGATGAGCTCCAGGCACAATTTCCGGAATTGTTTTCTTAGAAACACCAATCTCGAGGACGAGATTTCTTTTAAGGGGGGTAGAGCTGTAACACCCCAAATTTTGATTTAAAACTCTAAACCATGTTTAGAGGGGAATTTAAAAATTTTTGGACGTGTTGCATGTTTTGCAAAAATTCAAATTCAAACTGGAATTCAAATTATACTCAAAACAGAAAAGAAATGGAAAAAGAAAAAGAGAAAACGGGAAAAAACTGGCCAGTGGGCCGAAACCCGCCAGCCGGCCCAGCTACTCCCGCACCAGCCCGCCCCCGCGCGCGCCGCGCTGCCCCTCACCGACGGGTGGGACCCACCTGTCATCCCTAACCCCGAGCCCCCGCGACCCCGGACTTTTCTCCCGAGCGCGCGAAATCGCAACCGACCGGGAAAGCCCGTCCCGCAGCCGAATTCTGGTCCCAGAGGACTCCAACTCGATCAAAAGAGACCCACCGCCCTCCCCCGGCTATAAAAACCCCCGATCCGATCAGTTTTTCTCACGCGATCGCCGATTTTCACTCCGGTGAGCACCGAGACTTCGCCGGTGAATTCTGGCCGATCTAAGCTCGGAAACTCTGATCTAACTCGCTGGTCTTGATCCACCGCCTCCGGGGAACTTTGCAGGTGCAGAAAACCCGAAGACTTACGGTGTAAATCCAGCGCCGACGAGCTTCGCCGTGGTTTTGCCTCGGACCTCGCCGCCGATCACTTTCCAGGACCCCCGAGCTCGAGAAAACCACCGAGGTGAGATCCCTGACCTCCCCTCTACCGATCTATGCCATGATATCACAGTTTTAGGCAGAATTCTCGAGGATCCGAAACTTTCCGGCGAGATCGCCGCTTCCCGCCGCCGGCAGCGCCGCCCGCGTTTGATCAGAGCGACGTGGCCGCTTGTGCGCCGTTTATTTTAAATCGCACGGTAGACTTTAAAACCCCGCGTACCGGTTCGATGTTATAATCTCAGCCGTCGGTTTAAAATCGGACGGTCCACGTCAACCCCGCATTATAAAGACTGGAATTCTTACGTGCTACCCCCTGGGGTTCTCGGGAAATAAGAGCTAGCCCCGGAAACTTCTGATCTAGCCCCTGGAACTCCAGAAAATCATGTAAATTCATTTAAAAATCAGTTTTAGCCCCTGGACTTAATAAAAATTAGGAAAAACATCTCTGATAAGTGTAGCTAGACCCCTGGGAATTATGAAAATAATATTATAGACCCTGTAGTGGGGTGAGTTCATTATTTTAGCCCTGTTTAGTATTTAATTTAGAAAATTTAATATGTAACTAGTGTTTAAAAATTAAAAAGTGGGACAAACATAATTGTCAAAATTAATTAAAAGCTTTCTCAGTACTTAGAAAACATTGGAGTGAGATAAAAATATATTTTTGGGCTGAAATGAATCTGTTTCATCTATTATCCACATTTATTAGTATAGGGACATATTTTTAAGTAAAGAATAGTTGTAGAAAAATAGGGAAAATAATTATGAAATAGTTTACATCAGAGGCCAAGGTCAAAATATGTTATTAAATTATTTAGGACCAGAACCTATATTGTTTAGATGATGTGTATTACTAATTTCATAATAAAATACACAATTATGCATAGGAATATAAATCTGAAATTATAGCAACTAGTAAATGATAAATGGAGTTTTTAAAATCCAAAGGGTTCAGTTTAGGGTCGATAGAAATTATGAAGGCACATATGGAGAAGAAAAATACTTTTCATACATACTTGGTAGTTTAATATAAGGAATTTATTTAAAACTGAAACACACATATATACATATATATATATATTGTATGTGAGTATAAATGTGAACACCAAAGTAGGAATCATACACATATAAATAAAAGTGTATGCAAGCCACAAATCAACACACAAAGTAACCACAACACATATAATGGTGAATGAATTTCATAAATATGAATGTGTGGTTTGTATGAAGTAAGAAGTGTGAACTATGTCTTATGATTGTTGTTTTTCTTTTGCTATGTGTGATGGTATGAAGTAGAACCTGTTCAAGAGCAAGTCATCCCTTTCCAAGATCAGGACTACCCATTTCAAGAGCAGCAAGAAGGAGGCAAGTGTCCTTGACCACTTTGATCCTATGCTAGGATGTGTAGATAGAATTATTTGCATTGTCAAATGAAATATGAAACCCATGCTAGGAAAGTTTCCCTAGAATTGCATTACCTTGTATTCCTTGTAGCTTGGGTTGGGACTTATTTTACCATGTCATTTATTATTATGCATATGCTTAGCCATGCTTAGAATGGGATATTTGGGACATGAGATCATCAGTTTATATTACCATACTCTTGAATGAGACATTGTGAGTTATGTAGAGGTAGGGATCAAGGCAAGTTGGATGTTTTGGGTTGTGTGCTGGGTGCACGAGACTTGGGTTTGTGTTTAGTACTTGCCTGGATCCTAAGGACCGGTTCATGGAGCATGTAACCTGGCTTTACAGTGCCAACCACATGCTGAGATGGGGCAGCTTGGCCAATTAATTAGGTGTATCCCCGGCGTAGTATGGGTGTGTTGGATGGTGCGGGGAGTAGGTGTCAGCTGGACTACCATATGAACCGCAAGGCTCAAGAGGGGGCCACTGCAGCGGGGTTGGAGCCTCTTGTATGCTGTTAGGGGTGAAACCTCAGTGGGCCCACGCTCGTCGGGAATCCCTTTGTAAAGGCTTCGTAGTGATCTCCTGGCTACACACCTGGGAAGTGTGAATGTGGATCGTAGCCACTGGCATAATGGAGGTTCTTTTAGTCCACCCGGCAACGGGGGATGAAATCACTACATGTGGGTACAGTGGTACAAACTCTGCAGAGTCAAAACTGTCTTGACAGCCGTGCTCACGGTCAAGAGCGGCCTGGACTTATTCATGATTAGAGGATTGATGGTTTTGGAAGTTAAGCGGGGAGCTTAACATTGGTAATGATGTTATGGTTATTGGATTATGATGATGGGATGGGAGATTGGGACCATTTCACCTGTGTAGTAATGTAGGTGCTTAATAAGCTAAGGTGAAAGGTATTAATTGCGTAGTGCTTTAACCATGAGTTCAACCTCCCCTTGTTCTAGCCATGCATGATATAACTTTCCCACACTTTCTGAGTACCATTGGAACTCAACCTTGCATATTTGTTGGTTTACATTGCTGCTCAGGTCAAGATAATGAGGTGGTGTATAATGACCAAGATATTGGACCCGAGGAAGGTTTTTATGTTCATGAAGACCCCGGGCAACGCCTGTGATGGAGCCCTGAAGAATAATATTCCGCTGCTAGTTTATTTACTTGTGATGAACTTATTATTGTCCATCGAGACATTTACTATGTAAGACTTACTTATATTCGACACCTGGCTTGTAATAAATGATGCTTCACTATTTGTCATCGCATGTATGAGAAAATGATCCTGGCATACATGTGATATTCACTTGGTTGTTCTTCGGAAAAACCGGGTGTGACACTCGGTCCTCAATCGACACAAGCGGAGCTATAGCACACAGGCACCAAAGTCCTGCTGCCCTAACTCTCCGCTCGGTCTCATTTTTCTTGCCATGTGTATCATGTGCTATCTCTACCCGAGTCGAGTGCCTCTAGCCTATGCTCGTGAGTAGTTCCAACTACTCGACTTGTACCGAATCCTACACTATCTTAGCATGGCAGTAGCTAACGGGGTTTGTAATCCTAATCCCAAATCCATGGTTCTCTTGGCTATGCAATTGGGTTTTCAAACAAGACTCCAATGCAAGAAGTAATCATACTCAAGTAAGTGCTCAAAACAATAAAAAATTGTAAAGAGGTTAATGAAAACCGGGGCTTGCCTTGCTGCTCTTGGTTGTAGGCTAGCTTCTCCTCCGGAGTAACGAAGTCTAGGACTTCGGGTTCCTCTTCGACCTTAGCGACTACATGATATACAAGTTTATGTATTAATTTAAATGCAATTGATTGAATTTAAACTTGTGTAGTCTATAACCCTTACTAGACAGACCCAATGACTCTGAAATTTTTACTGTGGCTTGGATACAACCTAAACAGAGACTTTGTCAAGTTTTAGTTGCAGCAAAGCTCATTTGAGCTCTCCACAATTAGTTATGTCCTTGACCTCCATTGGAACTCTTATGGTGTTCTAGGGATTTTCATGGGGCAAGCCATGACTTTCTGAAAACTAGATTTTCAGAGGGTTCTAATAGAGTTGGTATCACTTAATTTGATGTTTCATAGCTAAAGATGTGAGCTAAACAATTTCAGAGAAGTTCTGAAAATGTTTCTGAACATTTTCTATTTTCTCTGGAACAGTTTCATTAATCACACCATTAGGTGGACCAAATGAGCTCAAACGGATCTGAAATTTTTATGGTTGTTCAGGGATATTTTGGTGGACATCACAGCAAAATTTCAGAATTTTCCTCCAAAGGATTATCCAGTTAAAATTCCCAACAGTTTAAAAGTTGAGGAATTAATTCTGGAGAAATAAGGATTTTCATGAAGTGAAAATTGATTTGCTGGAAAGTACTCGGAGAGCTGAATCCAACAATATTTGGTTCACTCAATTTGGAGCTTTCTAGCCAAAGTTATGAGGATTTGAAGTTTGAATGAATTCTAAAAATCGGGGAAAAGTTCAAATCGGCTGGTTGGTCCACGGTACACGTGTCGGGCGCTGGGGCTACAGCACACCGAGGTCTACGGGGTTTCTGTGCGCCAGCACACCAGATCCGAGCCGCAGCAGATCCCGGTTTTAAAATATCTGCCGCTGACAGCCGGGGTCCACCCCCTTCGTCTACCTCCCGACTCCCGCGTTCGGCCGCCGCGACGCCTCGCCGTAGAGCTCGCCGGCAGCCTCTGTGGTGCTCCAAACTTCATGATTCTGGCCGCCCCTGCCTAAGTCCACTCGGAGAACATGATTCTGGGATCAGCTCGTCATGAAAACGGCCGGCATATGGTCGGCGACGAGCGGCGGCTTCGGAAAGACTTCGGCCATGTCGGCCGACCTCCCTAGCATCTCAATCACTCGACCAACCGGTCGGGGAGCATCAGTGGACCTTAGGGAAGGTCGACGTGAGCTTGAAGCAGCTCATGGGAGACCCAAAGTAGGCCCTCACCGTGCCTCCGATGCTTCCCGCATGCTCCGTCGTCGGCAAACTTTGAAATACGCCGGGTACAGGGGTTCTCAGGCCAAAGGTGGTGAAGGCAACTTGTGCGCTACCGGGTTTAGTTTGTGTGGGAGCGGATTGAGGCCCTCTAATCCTTCCTAGAGTATGAATTCGACAGAACCGCACCCGAAGGTCGGTCTGTACCGAGAAAGGGGAAAACTGGAAATTCGCCGCCGGTGAGCAAGCACTCGGGCTGTGGCTCGTGGGTGAGCAGCACCGATCACCAGCGCGTCCAGGGACGCCCTGGCTCGGGCGTGACAACCTCCCGGTTGGGCTGTCCACGGGAGCCCGAAGTGTGGCGGCTTTAGGTTACTGAATGGAGCTTTCGGTATAGCCGAGATCAACTGTTTTCAGCTGAGTTCTAGCGACGGGGAAGGAGGAAGGTTCCTAGTACCTTGCTGTAGCTTTGGAGGGGACAGGGAGGCTGTGATCAGGGCTCTCCGATCGATTCTGAGCGGTGGAGGAAGAATTCCCGGTTCTGTGTTCTTGCGAGGAGAAAATGGCGAGGGGGCTTCGGCCACGGCATGGGGCGCCTTAAGAAGACCCCGGAACCGACCCTGGCTCGCGCGTGGCCAAGCTGCTGGTGGCGCGGCGGCCTCCCTCGGTGGCGACCGCTGCTGAAGCCCGAAGACACGAGTGAGAAAGTCTCAGTCGGTTGAATCACTTCAGTGGCTGACATGTGGGTCCCACTTTCATTTTTAACCTCTGAACTTAACTCCAAATCACTGTTGTAAACAGTAAGCCCTAAAATGCCCTTGGTGATTTGAATTATTCACCCCTGAGCCATTTGAATTGGTTATAATTCAAATTGTGTCTGGTTTGACTAAATTTCAGCACATGTTCAGTTTGAAATTCAAATAAAGTTTGAATTTGCTCCACTTGCTCATGTCAAGATCAACTCCAAATGGAGTGAAAATTGGTGTGTGAGCTCAAAAAATGTGCTGAGTAAGAATATGCCTCCCACTTTTGAAGTCATGGGATAAAAACAGTTTGATTTTGAATTTGGGTTCAAACTACCCTCTTTCATGCTATACCCAAAAATAACTCAAAAAGGTTTTGAATTTGGGTGAAACTTGGCATGGCCATTCCTAGCAATGTGTAGGAGTTTTCAAAATGTCCAGCCCCTAGATGATGCATGTGGGAAATACCACTTTTGCATCTTGTGATTTTATTTTCTAATGAGCATGTTGATAATGGTTACTTGCTCTTCAAATGTGTTCATCAACTTTCTCCAAATGAGGTATGTTGTGTGGTGATGAACACTTTAAACATGTGTTAAAAACTGAGGCCTTTACATTCCTCCCCCCTTAAAAGAATCTCGTCCCGAGATTATAAGGTGAAAATGAGAGAGAGGACGGTGAAAAATTACCGGGTATGCGACGTGAAAAAGTCGGAGTGGTTAGCGCGAAGAAATCTTTCGCTCTCCCATGTCTCTTCGTCCACGGAGTGATTTCTCCACAGAACTTTGTAGAACCACAACGTACGGTTGCGTGTGGTTCGGGCCTTCTCGTCCATGATCTGAACCGGTTCCTCCCGATAGGTGAGATCCGGTTTCAGTTCTTCAATGTCCTCCAGCTGAACGGTAGTAGATAGCTTGAGACACTTCTCAGCTGGGAAATGTGAAAGACGTCGTGCACAACGGAAAGTGCTTCTGGTAATTTCAGCTGGTATGCTACTGATCCACATCTTTCGGTAATCTGGAATGGACCGATGAATCGGGGTGCCAACTTTCCTCTCACCCCAAATCTGTTCACACCCTTCATTGGAGACACACGTAGGTATACGTGATCCCCGACTTCGAACTGCAATGGGCGTATTCTCCGGTCCGCATACTGTTTCTGTCGGGATTGGGCGGCTTTTAGTTTCGCTTGTATCAGTCGAACCTTCTCCTCCACGTTGTTGTCAAGGTTAATCCCGAAGGTAACCCTTTCGCCAGACTCACACCAGTTCAATGGTGTGCGGCATTTTCTCCCGTATAGCGCCTCATAAGGCGCCGTCTTGATGCTGGATTGGTACCCATTGTTGTACGACAACTCGGCTAACGGCAAGTGATCATCCCAATTCTTGCCATGGTTGATAGCGCAAGCTCGTAGCATATCTTCTAGAATCTGATTTACCCGCTCGGTCTGCCCATCCATTTGCGGGTGGTATGCTGAACTACGGATCAGCTTCGTCCCCAATGCAGCGTGTAGCTGCTCCCAAAAACGGGACACAAATAAAGTGCCCCGATCCGATATGATGGTACGGGGTACGCCGTATAAGCATAGGATCGGTGAGATGTACAGTTCAGCGTACTTCTTGGCGTTGTAGTTGGTGTTGACCGGGATGAAATGGGCAACTTTGTTTAGCCGGTCGACGATCACCCACACAGAATCATCCTTCTGAAAAGTGGTGGGTAAACCGACGATGAAGTCCATGCTCACATCCTCCTATTTCCAGGCAGGAATGCCCAGTGGTTGTAGCAGTCCCGGTTTCCGCATATGATCTGCCTTCACCCTTCGATATGTATCACACTCGGACACATACTTTGCAATTTCCCGCTTCATTCGTGTCCACCAAAACTTGTTTCTGAGTTCTTGATACATTTTTTTGCTGCCGGGGCTAATAGAAAACTTTGATAAGTGAGCCTCATCAAAGATTTTCTTCTGTAACTCCGGGTTACGGGGTACGACGATCCGGTCCTTGAACGATAGGACGCCGTCTCCATCCTTCCGGAAACATTTCAGCTCCCCACTGTCTACACGTCTCCGCAAATGTGACATGCCCTTGTCATTCTTCTGGACTGATGCTATCTCTTCATGGATAGTGGGGATCAAAGCTAAGTTGTAGAGAGCTCCATGTGGAATCACACGCAGTGGTGGTTCGCTCTCTTCCAACGGTGTGATGGTCAGATTGTTGACGTGTGACTTGCGACTCAGCGCATCTGCCACTACGTTTGCCTTGCCGGGGTGATTATGGATCTCTATATCGTAATCCTTTACCAGTTCCAACCATCTTCGCTGCCTCATGTTCAGCTCTTTCTGAGTGAATATGTACTTGAGGCCCTTGTGGTCGGTATATAAATGTACGAGATTACCGAGTAGGTAGTGCCTCCACATTTTCAGTGCAAGTACCACGGCAGCGAGCTCCAAGTCGTGAGTTGGATAATTCTGCTCATGGTTTCTAAGCTGCCGTGATCCATACGCGACCACCCTTCGGTCTTGCATCAGCACACATCCAAGCCCAATACCGGATGCATCGCAGTACACATCGAACGGTTTTGTTGTGTCTGGCTGCGCCAAAACTGGTGCTGATGTTAGGTGCTTTACAAAGGCCTTGAACGCTGCTTCACATGCTGGACTCCAAACATATTTGGTAGCCTTCTTCAGCAGCTCTGTCATAGGCTTGGCAATCTTCGAGAAGTTTGGAATGAACCTCCGATAATATCCCGCGAGTCCGAGGAAACTCCGTACCTCATGAACAGTTCTCGGGGACTTCCAATTCAGCACTTGTGTGATCTTGCTTGGGTCTACAGCGATACCCTCCGCTGAGATGATATGCCCGAGAAAAGGCACTTGCGATATCCAGAATTCGCATTTGCTGAATTTCGCGTATAGCTTTTGATCGCGCAGCCGTTGCAAGACTATACACAGATGCTTCTTGTGATCTTCCTCCAACTTGGAATATACCAGGATGTCGTCGATGAAGACCACGACAAACTTGTCTAGCTCCGGCATGAATACCAAGTTCATCAAATACATGAAGTGAGCTGGAGCGTTGGTGAGGCCGAAGGACATGACCAGGTACACATAAAGCCCGTACCTCGTCGAGAAAGCCGTCTTCGGAATATCCTCAGCCCGTATCTTAATCTGATGGTACCCGGATCTTAAGTCCATCTTGGAAAAGGTCTTCGCTTCGACCAACTGATCAAACAACATGTCGATCCGTGGTAATGGGTACTTGTTCTTGATGGTTACGTCGTTTAATGGACGATAGTCCACGCAAAGCCGCAACGTCTCGTCTTTCTTCTTCACGAATAATTCCGAATAGCCCCATAGCGAGGAGCTCGGCCTAATAAAACCCTTCTCCAGCATGTCCGTTAGCTGAGTCTTCAGTTCAGCCAATTCCTTGGGCTCCATCTTGTACGGCCTTCGGGATATTGGCATGGTTCCCGGTGCAAGTTCAATCTTGAACTCCACCTCTTTATCGGGCGGCATTCCCGGTAAATCATCCGGGAACACGTCAGGGAACTCTCGGACCACTGGAATATCTTCCAATCTGATGGTCGTGGATTGATAGACACTTGGAGGTTTTATTTCTGGACTGTCCAGAAATAAGGAGTGAGATCCGTGCACTTATGAGTTTAAGTGCACGACTCGAAGGACGGTGTCTAAAATAGCGCCGTGGCGGGTTAACCACGACATCCCTAGGATGGATCGACCTTCTGTCCCTCTAAGATTATGAGAGACGTAGGGTACACTCTACCCGCTAAGCATAATGGTGCTTTGGAAACAATTACGCTTGCTGAAATCTTCCCACCTGGTGAACAAATCAAATATGGACTATCGGTGGGTAGTATTTGCAAGCTGTGTTTAGAAATGAAAGCTTGGCTAATAAAATTATGCGTGGCGCCTGAATCAAACAATACTATGGCAGGATGCTGGTGGAGTTGGAACATACCCGCAAGGATTGGCTCACCCTCCGGTATGTCCTCTATGGCAAGCTGGTGGACATTGCCGGGCCTAGGGTTTGCCCGCCGCGTATTAGTAGGGTTCCGGGGCTGATTCCTCCACGGAAACTGCGGTGCAACTCCGCCGCCTTGTCTCTCCGGACAACTGCTGGCGAAGTGTCCTGGGCGACCACATTTGTAGCATGTGACCGCTGCTTGTCCGGTGCTTGGGGGACGAAACCCCGGCATGCGCTGCTGAGATGCATACGCAGTGCCGTCCTGAACGCCTGTGAAGAATAGGGCCGACTGTGGAATGGCATCGACCTTTGTGGTGGCTGCCAGCATGAACCTGATGGTGGGCGATTCACCATCCAAAATTTCTGAGAAGGACCGCCTCCTTCTCCGCTGCTTTGCGGCGCGCTTCGCTTTCTCTCTGCCGCCGCTAACTCCTTGCCGGAGTCCTCCTGGACAATCGCAGCATCAATGATGTTGTTGAGGCTGCCGCGATTGAACATCGCCAACTTGTCCTTCAGGAGCGGGTTAAGCCCATGGTAAAAGTGGTCTCGCCGCTTCTCGTCAGTATCGGCATGATACAATGCATAGAGCGCGAGATCGTTGAACGCCCTGGAGTATTCCAGCGCGTTCCGGCTCCCTTGTTGCAGGTGTAAGAATTCCTGCGTCTTCCTCTTCATCAGACCCGGCGGTATGTGATAGGCCCTGAAGGCCGTCCCGAACTCCGCCCAGGTCATAACTCGGTCGGTGGGCTGTGAAGCACAGAAGTTTGCCCACCACGCGCTCACGGATCCCTGGAGCTGCTGGACCGCGAACTGAGTCTTGTGCTGCTCACTTAATTGGAGCAGCCCGAACTTCATCTCTATCGTGCGGAGAAAGTTGTCCGCATCGAGGGGTTCATCCGCTCTTGAAAATACCGGGGGATGAGTCGCTAGGAAGTCGGAGTAGGAGCTCTATTGACGCTCCTCACGGTCTTGACGCCTCTCTGGTTGAGACGTATTCGCAATAAGAGTTTGCAGCAACTCCGTGTGCTGCTGATGAGAACCCGCCATTGCCGCAATGATGTCGGCCAATGTAACCGTTGGCGGTGGCGGTGGCGGTGTTTGCTGTTGCTGTTGCTGTTGTTGCTGCTGCTGTCCCGAGGGGTCCTCGGGAGGCTGTTGGGAGGTCTCTCCCCCTTGACTAGAACCCCCAACGTCTGGGTTGGCACGAGTACGAGTCATTCTGAAATTTAAAACAGCAGCGATTAGCACATGTCATACTTAAAATTCCATATGCAACAGTAGGTATTGAAGTGACACATGAATAATTTGCACAACATTCACATATATTGATAAAGCATAAACTTTATACAAGATACATTATTCTAGGGTCTCCGAGAAGTCATGCTCATGTCGTCATTACCTATACATACGCTACTGTCTACGCGACATGTCACTGGTTACAAAAGTTGGGTTACACTACTCTAGCTGCCCTACTTGGCAACCGTAACCCCCTACTCGGAGTAGAACTCGACCTCCTGCAGGTCGTCCTCCTCCGGTACCTCTGCTGGTGGCTCCGGATCTACTACCTCTTCTCCCATCTCGGGTTCTCCCATTGCCAGAAGACCCAAGACCACCGGTATGCCCAATACCGGAGGCACGAGGTCCTGCAACGCGTGAACCTCGTCCATGGCCTGGTTGTAGTCTTCTTCCCAGCCTTGCCCTTCCTCAATAGCATCGTCACGCTCTTGAGTGAGGTCCTCATTCTGCTGGGTTAGAGTCTGCACCAGCTCTTGTAACGCCGTGATGTCGACACGGCTTTTCTTCTTCGCCTTCTTCAGATGATGCAACTGATTATGATGTTCGTTCAGTCGCTTGATCGTCGGAAGGAGCACATTGCGGAGTGCACTGTGGGCACTCTCGATATGGTCTCCACGGCTTGTGCTCTCTTTGAGCCTTGCGGCGAGATGCTCCGTATGAACAGCTTGGCTGTCCATCACGCCCTTTCCCGCCCTCATTTGGAGGCTGAGGTTCGCCTCCGTGGGGTTGTACCTTGGGCAACCCGGGTCTGTTGCCTCCAGATACCTCTCTTCCCACACACGATGAGCCTGTCCCTCCACCGGAACGAGCGCTTATGGAGTGCCCTCCAACGCTCTCACGTGTAGCTGGCAGAAACGTGACATGGTGTCACGGGCTGCCACTTGCCACCTTCCCTCGGGTTGTCTACCTCTCACCGTGACGGTGAACGGCGCCCACCTAGGTGGCGTAGGTCCTGCAGGAACCTCGACATGGACTATCCACGTCTTGTTCCCCTCCTTGCCTTCTTCCTTGGCGAAGTACTGTGGCATCTGGTTGTACCCGAAATATTGAAGCATCTGCCTCAATGCTTCCGGATAGCCGCTGTGGTGAGAACAGTGAGATTCCACCCACCCGTTCTCGAACTGTTTATCCGCTGTCATCTGTAAAAAAATATTTGAGAAATGTCAAATATTTATTTTAACAGTAAACCATTGAGTTATAACACAAAACATGTTATTGAACCAATAAAACGTGGAAACATAGTTCAAATTTAAACAAATTTGACTGCTGATCTGCTGTCCAACATGACAGCCCTGACCAGTTTCCATTTCAACCTGATTTAGGCCATGCTAAAAGCAAAACCACTTCTGGAGCTCAGTATCAAAGTTAAAGCTAACTTCAATAGCTTTCCATAAAGTATTTGATTGGCCTAAGGTCTGTCTTGGTTCAAAAGTTACGAGATATCAAAGTTAACAGAATTTCTGGAGAAAATGGGACAGCACCTCCCTGCTTTAGGTACTGCTTTGATCCAATAATTCCAGTTAATTCTGCTCCCAATCTGACAACACTTTCTGTTACAAAGTTGTAACCCATCTCATAAGATTTCCATAACTACCTCATTTTGTATTTTTAGATTTTTATGCAGGAAGTTATGCTCAAATTACAGAGAGTTACAGAGAGTTTTTACTCGGCCCTGTTTTCTGGACAGTCTCAACTCTACTGCATTTTTCGATTGGTTAAGGGATGAAACACCTCTGGACCTCAACAGAAAAGTTGTAAAGCTCTTCCAAAGCTTTGCATAAATGTATCATATGACCCCAACCTCGAAATAACTCAACCTCTAACCTCTGATTAACTTCAGCCTTAACTCAGCTGAAAACAGAGTGCTCTGTCCTTAGCAACCTATAAGTTGAAAACTTGTTAACTTTAAATATCCTGATTAAGGAAAGGAGTTACATCAGGTTTTTGTGCTCTGGATCAAAACTTTCAAGTTTTACAATGAAGTTGTTCATTTAGTGGAGTGTGACGTCGATGTGTCACCAAAGCATGTCGGTACTACGTCCTCACAAAGAAAAACCTATACCGGACTTAGCCAGCTTCGTTAGTTCAGTGGCACTAAAAGTCACTCACACACGGATACTACATGTCTACCGTTTCGTGGTTAGACTACCTGCAAATAATTCACACAATCGTCAGACCCGGCTGCACACCGAGCCCGGTATCCATACAGTTCATACACCCGGCCGTCATCACTCGCCCGGATGTTCTCAAGCCAAACACGCCTTGAGTTACGTGTTCACGTTTCAGACCACGTAACGGGGTCTCCCAAATTGCACCATGCACGCCAGGTACAGACGTTGCTCGAATATCCCAAACTACATGAAGAGTCGTAGAGGATATTAAAGCGAGTCGAGTTACCTGCCACCCGTGGGGCTCCACCGTTCAGCTTGTGCGCACTGGTGGACAGCGCTTACGTACACCCCCCAAGACATAAACGTCCCGAGATGCACGATTTTCCGACATAATCAAATAGGTTAATATGCCACTTCCTATACACTAATAACATCCTTATATGGGCTACTAACTCGTTCCTCACTGGATTTTTGAAAACGATGACTCTTTTTGTGTGTTAAACCTCAAGCGGGCTCTGATACCAACGCTGACACAACCCCACGGTCTTGTCGAGCCAGGATCACGCTGAGGGGTGCTGCGTTGCACAACACCGAATAACACACATCAACGGTACAAAGCGGAAGCAAAATTTTATTACATAAAGTGGTTTATGAATATTTTTACATCAAAATATGTCCAGTCTACACTCACGGGCATAGACTACGCATCAAGTTCACGTTCAGCCCATGAATGTGTCCTTGCTAGCACACACGCACACTAACACGGCGGCGTGCACGACTCCCACTCGATGGGGTTCCCCTCCTGGGGTTCCGTCTCCTCCTCAGCAGTCCCTTCCTCATAGAACCCTGCAAAAGCTTCAAACACAAGCAGTGAGCACGAAGGCTCAGAAAGACTGACCCGTCTCTCCTAAACATGGAACTTCTACATGAGGGGTGATAGGTACATGAGGTAAAAATCATTTGCAAGGACTCTCCTAATTAGTGGGGCCTTACTTTCATGTTTTAGCAGCAGGTTGTGGAGAACCTTACGCTAAGGCACATGAGAGAGCCGCAATCAAACAAGAAACGCATTTCTCTCATGTACTTTGCCTAAAGTTAAAAAGAACTTTAGTTAGCTCTAAACTACAGCAATCATTAACAATCAAAGTCCATCTTTCAATCAGCAACATTTTAACATGTAACTAGCATGTTCTTTCTACGTCACGGTACAGTGAACAAGTGGTACTCACTGACCGCGAGGGACGGCGATTATAATCGATTTACACCTGCAGGGTTATCCGAACAACATGTCACGTACGCCCGTACTCGATGTTACCTACCGCAACCATCACGGACGCCGTACGCAACCACCTTTCACCCGTCAGCCAACTATTGAACCGGTCCCATCGTCCCGAGCATGAGGTCTCTGCACGTGCATCTCAGTGTCGCCAGCCGATTTACACCTCAAGCTCTCAACCTAGCCTCTGAACGACGGGCAATGCCTCAATACCCAGCTACCCGAGTTACATCAGTTTCCCGGTTCCCATATAGCCGGTAGGTCTTCGGTACTGTTCTAGCTTGTTCAACAGGCCTGCACACGGCTCGGTCCTCAATCGACACAAGCGGAGCTATAGCACACAGGCCCCAAAGTCTTGCTGCCCTTACTCTCCGCTCGGTCTCATTTTCCTTTCCATGTGTATTATGTGCTATCTCTACCCGAGTCGAGTGCCTCTAGCCTATGCTCGCGAGTAGTTCCAACTACTCGACTTGTACCGAATCCTACACTATCTTAGCATGGCAGTAGCTAACGGGGTTTGTAATCCTAATCCCAAATCCATGGTTCTCTTGGCTATGCAATTGGGTTTTCAAACAAGACTCCAATGCAAGAATTAATCATACTCAAGTAAGTGCTCAAAACAATAAAAATTTGTAAAGAGGTAAACACAAGCAGTGAGCAAGAAGGCTCAGCAAGACTGACCCGTCTGTCCTAAACATGGAACTTCTACATGAGGGGTGATAGGTACATGAGGTAAAAATCATTTGCAAGGACTCGCCTAATTAGTGGGGCCTTACTTTCAAGTTTTAGCAGCAGGTTGTGGAGAACCATACGCTAAGGCACATGAGAGAGCCGCAATCAAACAAGAAACACATTTCTCTCATGTACTTTATCTAAAGTTGAAAAGAACTTTAGTTAGCTCTAAACTACAGCAATCATTAACAATCAAAGTCCATCTTTCAATCAGCAACATTTTAACATGTAACTAGCCTGTTCTTTCTACGTCACGGTACAGTGAACAAGTGGTACTAACTGACCGCAAGGGATGGCGATTATAATCGATTTACACCTGCAGGGTTACCCGAACAACCCGTCACGTACGCCCGTACTCGATGTTGCCTACCGCAAACCATCACGGACGCCGTACGCAACCACCTTTCACCCGTCAGCCAACTATTGAACCGGTCCCATCGTCCCGAGCAAGAGGTCTCTGCACGCGCATCTCAGTGCCGCCAGCCGATTTAGACCTCAAGCTCTCAACCTACCCTCTGAACGACGGGCAATGCCTCAATACCCAGCTACCCGAGTTACATCAGTTTTCTGGTTCCCATATAGCCGGTAGGTCTTCGGTACTGTTCTAGCTTGTTCAACAGGCCCGCACATGGCTCGGTCCTCAATCGACACAAGCGGAGCTATAGCACACAGGCACCAAAGTCCTGCTGCCCTAACTCTCCGCTCGGTCTCATTTTTATTGCCATGTGTATCATGTGCTATCTCTACCCGAGTCGAGTGCCTCTAGCCTATGCTCGTGAGTAGTTCCAACTACTCGACTTGTACCGAATCCTACACTATCTTAGCATGGCAGTAGCTAACGGGGTTTGTAATCCTAATCCCAAATCCATGGTTCTCTTGGCTATGCAATTGGGTTTTCAAACAAGACTCCAATGCAAGAAGTAATCATACTCAATTAAGTGCTCAAAACAATACAAATTTGTAAAGAGGTTAATGCAAACCGGGGCTTGCCTTGCTGCTCTTGGTCGTAGGCTAGCTGCTCCTCCGGAGTAACGAAGTCTAGGACTTTGGGTTCCTCCTCGACCTTAGTGACTACATGATATACAAGTTTATGTATTAATTTAAATGCAATTGATTGAATTTAAACTTGTGTAGTCTATAACCCTTACTAGACAGACCCAATGACTCTAAAATTTTTACTATGGCTTGGATACAACCTAAACAGAGACTTGGTCAAGTTTTAGTTGCAGCAAAGCTCATTTGAGCTCTCCATGATTAGTTATGTCCTTGACTTCAATTGGAACTCTTATGGTGTTCTAGATATTTTCATGGGGCAAGCCATGACTTTCTGAAAACTAGATTTTCAGAGGGTTCTAATGGAGTTGGTCTTACTTAATTTGAAGGTTCCTAGCTAAAGATATGAGCTAATCAATTTCAGAGAAATTCTGAAAATGTTTCTGAACATTTTCTATTTTGAGGAATTAATTCTGGAGAAATAAGGATTTTCATGAAGTGAAACTTGATTTGCTGGAAAGTACTAAGAGAGCTGAATCCAAAAAAATTTGGTTCACTCGATTTGGAGCTTTCTATCCAAAGTTATGAGGATTTGAAGTTTGAATGAATTCTAAAAATCGGGGAAAAGTTCAAATCTGCTGGTGGGTCCATAGTACACGTGTCGGGCGCTGGGGCGACAGCACACCGAGGTCTACGGGGTTTTTGCGTGCCAGAACACCAGATCCGAGCCACAGAAGATCCCGGTTTTAAAATATCTGCTACTGACAGCCGGGGTCCACCCCCTTCGTCTACCTCCCGACTCCCGCGTTCGGCCGCCGCGACGCCTCGCCAGAGAGCTCGCCGGCAGCCTCTGTGGTGCTCCAAACTTCATGATTCTGGCCGCCCCTGCCTAAGTCCACTCGGAGAACATGATTCTGGGCTCAGATCGTCATGAAAACAGCCGGCACATGGTTGACGACGAACGGCGGCTTCGGAAAGACTCCGGCCATGTCGGCCGACCTCCCTAGCATCTCAATCACTCGAGCAACCGGTCGGGGAGCATCAGTGGACCTTAGGGAAGGTCGACATGAGCTTCAAGCAGATCGGGGGTGCTGAAGCCCAAAGACCCGAGTGAGAAAGTCTCAGTCGGTTGAATCACTTCAGTGGCTGACATGTGGGTCCCACTTTCATTTTTAACCTCTGAACTTAACTCCAAATCACTGTTGTAAACAGTAAGCCCTAAAATGCCCATGGTGATTTGAATTATTCACCCCTGAGCAATTTGAATTGGTTAGAATTCAAATTGTGTTTGGTTTGACTAAATTTCAGCACATGTTCAGTTTGAAATTCAAATAAAGTTTGAATTTGCTCCACTTGCTCATGTCAAGATCAACTCCAAATGGAGTGAAAATTGGTGTGTGAGCTCACAAAAATGTGCTGAGTAAGAATATGCCTCCCACTTTTGAAGTCATGGGATAAAACAGTTTGATTTTGAATTTGGGTTCAAACTACCCTCTTTCATGCTATACCCAAAAATACCTCAAAAAGGTTTTGAATTTGGGTGAAACTTGGCATGGACATTCCTAGCAATGTGTAGGAGTTTTCAAAATGTCCAGCCCCTAGATGATGCATGTGGGAAATACCACTTTTGCATCTTGTGAGTTTATTTTCTAATGAGCATGATGATAATGGTTACTTTCTCTTCAAATGTGTTCATCAACTTTCTCCAAATGAGGTGTGTTGTGTGGTGAAGAACACTTTAAACATGTGTTAAAAACTGAGGCCTTTACATCAGATGGATCTGAAATTTTTATGGTAGCTCAGGGATATTTTTGTCAACGTCCTAGAAAAATTTCAGAAATTTCCTCCAAAGGGTTCTCCAGTTAAAATTCTAAATAGTTTAAATTTGAAGAATTAATTCTGGATAAATAAGGATTTTCATAGGGTGAAACTTGATTTGCTGGAAAGTGCTAAGAGAGCTGAACCCAACAAAATTTGGATCACTCGATTTGCTTGAAAGTACTCAGAGAGCTGAATCCAAAGTTGTGTGGGTTTAAAGTTTGAACTAAAACTGAAAATCGGGAAATGTTTAAAACACTGCACGTGGGTCCCACGCACAGTACCTTCTTCTACCTCCCGCGAGTGCCCGAGCGCATGACGTCCAGCGATGGTGGCGCGGTTCGTTCCGGGACGCTACTGCCTAATTTTCGATGCGGTTTCTTCCTATGTGATCCTTAGAGCACGGCGCACACGCCGGGCACCCTTTCGGACCTCGACATCGCCGGAAACCTAGTCGGCGACGGTGGAGGCGGAAGAGGAGCTCGGGTCCTACGGTGCTAGCTCGTCTCAGCAGTGAACATGATCAGCCAATGGGTCGTAAAGCACCACTGGGGTACGAGTAAGCTAACCCTGCCCTCCTCTTGGCTGTGGATCGACGGGAAAGTGGACCTCAGCGGTGACCCGAGCCTTTTTCACCGGCGATGGCCAAATTCCGGTCCTCTGCTCACTGGGTCGATCATCACCGCTAGGATTTGGCTGAAGTGACCGTGAGGTGCTACTCTAGCTTCAGCTCGACCCGGATTATCAGTGATCAAGTGATCACGATAAATTTTGAGTTTTGGTCCTCGGTGCTCTATACGGTGATCATCGGGAAAAATAGAAATTCCGGCTAGCCGACGCTAAGAGGGATCTATGGAGTTCGGGAAGAGCTACTAGACCTCGATGCTAACCTCAGAGACACGTTTGTCGCGCTAGAGAAGCTTTGCGCTGCTCGGGCGACGGCGTCGAGTCGGAGGAGCTCTCGGGTTGACAGAGCGATGGAAGATCGGCTCGGGCAAGCTTCACCGAAGCTGATCACGAGCAGCTGAGGGCTGTAACATGTCGAGCAAGGACCGGCGGTACCATTTGTGACCTGAGCTTGCGGTGGAATGAACTGTGCTGGCCGGTCGACGGCGAGGTGATGTGGAGGGGCTGTGCGGCGATCAGCTTGGTGTTCTCGGCGCTGGAAACATCGAGGCAGTGGGAAAATGGGCTGCTGCCGGCGGCAGCTCTTAGCTAAATAGCTGGGGACGTCGGTTTGGGGCGCTGATCGGCGACCAGGAGGTGGCAGCGGTGGGAAAACGCCGTGGCGCTCGCACGGTCACGCGCAAGACCCGAGCTGAGGCGCCTTCAGTCGGTTAAAACGCTGGTGAGGCTGACATGTGGGTCCCACCCAGGTTTTAGCCTCTGAAATTGAATTTTTCCCACTGCTCTAAACAGTAGAGACCCAATTAACCTTGGTCATTTGAATTATCTACCCTTTGGACATTTGAATTGGATAGAATTCAAATTGCGGTTTGTTTGAATATATTTTCAGCACATATGCAGTTTGAAATTCAAATAAAGTTTGAATTTGCTAAACTTAGCTCATGTCAAGATCAACTCCAAATGTAGTGAAAAGTGATGTGTGAGCTCACAAAAATGTGCTGAGTAAGAATATTCCTCCCACTTTTGAATTCATGGGATGGAAATAGTTTGAATTTGAGTTCAAACCACCCTCTTTTTAGTTATACCCAAAAAGACTTCAAAAAGGTTTGAATTTGAGTGAAATTTGGCATGAGCATTCCTAGCAAGGTTTTGGAGTTTTTCACAAGCTCAGCCCCTAGATGATGCATGTGGGAAATGCCACTTTTGCATTTTGTGAATTTATTCTCTAATGAGCATGTTGATGGTGTTTACATGCTGTTCAAATGTATTCATCAAGTTTCTTCAAATGAAGTGTGTGTGTGGTGATGAACACTTTGAATATGTGCCAAAAACTTAGGCCCTTACACCTCGGGAAGCTGTGGTTGAGCCTTTTCGGGTCGTCTCAGGCGAGACGGCCGGTGTGCAGTATGTGGGGAACATTCTCATGACATCTCATGTCGGCAGGTGCACCATGAGAGTGGCTACTGTACGGGGCGACTTGATCGATTCAAAGGGGGTGAAACTGGGGAAAGGCTGCCACATACGACGTCAGTGATGGTTGCTGTAGGCAACGTCGAGTACGGGCATACATGTTTTGTAGTCCACGTGTTATTGATTCGAATCACTGCCGCTCGCAGAATGGACCGAGCATACATGTTCTCACAGTCGTGACGTAGTAAGAACTTGCAAGAGAAAGGAACTAATCACATTGGTTTGAATTTTCATACTAGCTTTGTATTGGATCTTGATGAATAGGCTAGTGCAAACTCAATTCTTTATGCCGTGAGCAAATTACATTGGGGGAAAGTGTTTCTTGTTTGATTGTGGACTCCCGATGTGGCATGCCCAAGGTTACTTAAAATTGCTGCAATTAATATGTAACACCCCAAATTTTGATTTAAAACTCTAAACCATGTTTAGAGGGGAATTTAAAATTTTTTGGACGTGTTGCATGTTTTGCAAAAATTCAAATTCAAACTGGAATTCAGATTATACTCAAAACAGAAAAGAAATGGAAAAAGAAAAAGAGAAAACGGGAAAAAACTGGCTAGTGGGCCGAAACCCGCCAGCCGGCCCAGCTACTCCCGCACCAGCCCGCCCCCGCGCGCGCCGCGCTGCCCCTCACCGACGGGTGGGACCCACCTGTCATCCCTAACCCCGAGCCCCCGCGACCCCGGACTTTTCTCCCGAGGGCGCGAAATCGCAACCGACCGGGAAAGCCCGTCCCGCAGCCGAATTCTGGTCCTAGAGGACTCCAACTCGATCACAACAGACCCACCGCCCTCCCCCGGCTATAAAAACCTCCGATCCGATCAGTTTTTCTCACGCGATCGCCGATTTTCACTCCGGTGAGCACCGAGACTTCGCCGGTGAATTCTGGCCGATCTAAGCTCGGAAACTCTGATCTAACTCGCTGGTCTTGATCCACCGCCTCCGGGGAACTTTGCAGGTGCAGAAAACCCGAAGACTTACGGTGTAAATCCAGCGCCGACGAGCTTCGCCGTGGTTTTGCCTCGGACCTCGCCGCCGATCACTTTCCAGGACCCCCGAGCTCGAGAAAACCCCCGAGGTGAGATCCCTGACCTCCCCTCTACCGATCTATGCCATGAGATCACAGTTTTAGGCAGAATTCTCGAGGATCCGAAACTTTCCGGCGAGATCGCCGCTTCCCGCCGCCGTGCGCCGCCGGCAGCGCCGCCGGCGTTCGATCAGAGCGACGTGGCCGCTTGTGCGCCGTTTATTTTAAATCGCACGGTAGACTTTAAAACCCCGCGTACCGGTTCGATGTTATAATCTCAGCCGTCGGTTTAAAATCGGACGGTCCACGTCAACCCCGCATTATGAAGACTGGAATTCTTACGTGCTACCCCCTGGGGTTCTCTGGAATTGAGAGCTAGCCCCAGAAACTTCAGATCTAGCCCCTGGAACTCCAGAAAATCATGTAAATTCATTTAAAAATCAGTTTTAGCCCCTGGACTTAATAGAAATTAGGAAAAACACCTCTGATAAGTGTAGCTAGACCCCTGGAAATTATGAAAATAATATTATAGACCCTGTAATGGGGTGAATTCATTATTTTAGCCCTGTTTAGTATTTAATTTAGAAAATTGAATATGTAACTAGTGTTTAAAAATTTAAAAAGGGGGACAAACATAATTGTCAAAATTAATTAAAAACTTTCTCAGTACTTAGAAAACTTTGGAGTGAGATAAAAATATATTTTTGGGCTGAAATGAATCTGTTTCATCTATTATTCACATTTATTAGTATAGGGACACATTTTTAAGTAAAGAATAGTTGTAGAAAAATAGGGAAAATAATTATGAAATAGTTTACATCAGAGGCCAAGGTCAAAATATGTTATTAAATTATTTAGGACCAGAACCTATATTGTTTAGATGATGTGTATTACTAATTTCATAATAAAATACACAATTATGCATAGGAATATAAATCTGAAATTATAGCAACTAGTAAATGATAAATGGAGTTTTTAAAATCCAAAGAGTTCAGTTTAGGGTTGATAGAAATTATGAAGGCACATATGGAGAAGAAAAATACTTTTCATACATACTTGGTAGTTTAATATAAGGAATTTATTTAAAACTGAAACACACATATATACATATATATATATATATATATATATATATATATAGTATGTGAGTATAAATGTGAACACCAAAGTAGGAATCATACACATATAAATAAAAGTGTATGCAAGCCACAAATCAACACACATAGAGTATCCACAACACATATAATGGTAAAGAACTTTCATAAAAGTGAATGTGTGGTTTGTATGAAGTAGAAGTGTGAACTATGTCTTATGATTGTTGTTTTTCTTTTGCTATGTGTGATGGTATGAAGTAGAACCTGTTCAAGAGCAAGCTATCACTTTCCAAGATCAGGACTACCCATTTCGAGAGCAGCAAGAAGGAGGCAAGTGTCCTTGACCACTTTGAACCTATGCTAGAATGTGTAGATAGAATGATTTGCATTGTCAATTGAAATATGAAACCCCTGATAGGAAGTTTCCGTAGATTTGCATTACCTTGTTTCCTTGTAGCTTGGGTTGGGATTTATTTATTTTGTCATTTATTTACATGCATATGCTTAGCCATGCTTAGAATGGGATATTTGGGATATGAGATCATCAGTTTATTTTACTATACTCTTGAATGAGCTATTGTGAGTTATGTAGAGGTAGGGATCAAGGCAAGTTGGATGTTTTGGTTGTGTGCTGGGTGCACGAGACTTGGGTTTGTGTTTAGTACTTGCCTAGATCCTAAGGACCGGTTCATGGAGCATGTAACCTGGCTTTACAGTGCCAACCACATGCTGAGATGGGGGCAGCTTGGCCAATTAATTAGGTGTATCCCCGGCGTAGTATGGGTGTGTTGGATGGTGCGGGGAGTAGGTGTCAGCTGGACTACCATATGAACCGCAAGGCTCAAGAGGGGGCCACTGCAGCGGGGTTGGAGCCTCTTGTATGCTGTTAGGGGTGAAACCTCAGTGGGCCCACGCTCGTCGGGAATCCCTTTGTAAAGGCTTCGTAGTGATCTCCTGGCTACACACCTGGGAAGTGTGAATGTGGATCGTAGCCACTGGCATAATGGAGGTTCTTTTAGTCCACCCGGCAACGGGGGATGAAATCACTACATGTCGGTACAGTGGTACAAACTCTGCAGAGTCAAAACTGTCTTGACAGCCGTGCTCACGGTTAAGAGCGGCCTGGACTTATTCATGATTAGAGGATTGATGGTTTTGGAAGTTAAGCGGGGAGCTTAACATTGGAAATAATGTTATGGTTATTGGATTATGATGATGGGATGGGAGATTGGGACCATTTCACCTGTGTAGTAATATAGGTGCTTAATAAGCTAAGGGATAGGTATTAATTGCGTAGTGCTTTAACCATGAGTTCAATCTCTCCTTGTTCTAGCCCTGCATGATATAATTTTCCCACACTTGCTGAGTACCATTGGTACTCAACCTTGCATATTTGTTGGTTTATATTGCTGCTCAGGTCAAGATAATGAGGTGGTGTATAATGACCAAGACTTTGGACCCGAAGAAGGTTTCTAGGTTCATGGAGACCCCGGGCAACGCCTGTGATGGAGCCCAAAAAGAATAATATTCCGCTGCTAGTTTATTTACTTGTGATGAACTTATTATTGTCCATCGAGACATTTACTATGTAAGACTTACTTATATTCGACACCTGGCTTGTAATAAATGATGCTTCACTATTTGTCATCGCATGTATGAGAAAATGATCCTGGCATACATGTGATATTCACTTGGTTGTTATTCGGAAAAACCGGGTGTGACAGAGGTGGTATCAGAGCCAAGGTTGCCCGTAGGAACGTGGACCTAGGTAGAAATGGACGTATTTAAGGGCCCTATTTTCTTAAAAACTATTTTCCAAGGTGTGGGTTGAAGAGTGTTATTTAAAGAGTTATTTTCTTCATCTTACCCCAACTTTCATTCAAAATAGGATTTTTGTTTGAGATTTTATCTAACCTAATTTTAAATTCTTTTGTTTTAGATGGTTCGCATGATTCGCACCGCTCGTAAGTCCACGGGAGGGAGAGTTCCCGTAGTTGCCCTTGCTGAAAGAGAGGAGAGTCGTCCAGTGACGTACCTTTCCTACGGATTGGCAGTAGGAGATTTGTTGCGCCGTCTTCGACGTATGCTCGAAGCCGCCGGCAATACGGGCAATGTAACAGCGCTCAGATGCCACGCTGAGACGGCCCCACGGGACCTCGTCGGGTGGTGCCGTGTTATGCGGCACCCAACAGCACACGGGTCGATGAACATACATCATATTACATAAATAGTTTGCGGAAGCGTACAAGATTGTTTTACAAATAAGTATATCAGAGTAAACTACAGCGGAAGACTATCACTCTCACGACTCATATCTAAACTAGCAACAAAGAAACGGTCCAGCCCGCGGACGTTTCTTACTAGCAACACGAAGACAATCTGCAGCGGCGAGGATGCTCTTAGAGTAAGCACTCGGAGGTTCCCGAGTCTCATCGGCACCCCTTCTCATAATCAGCGAGTCAATTACCTGCAAAACAACTCGGATAGCATCCGTGAGCATAACGCTCAGCAAGACTTAACCGTCTCCCTAAACATGAAACTCTAAGTGAGGTTATGGACCTAACATAGGATGGCATAAGCATAATTAACTTGCCTAAAAGTGAATCCTTACTTTCAGGTATTAATTGCAGCATTTTAAGTAACCCTGGGCACGCTACATCGGGAGTCCACAATCAAACAAGAAACGCTTTCCCCCGATGTAAATTGCTCATGGCATAAAAGAATCGAGTTTGCACTAGCCTATTCATCAAACTCCAATACAAGGTAGAATAATACTTCACATCAAGATGATTAGTTCCTTTCTCATGCAAGTTCTTACTACGTCACGACTGTGAGAACAAGTATGCTCGGTCCATTCCGCGAGCGACGGTGATTCGAATCAATAACACCCGGACTACACGACACGTACGCCCGTACTCGACGTTGCCTACAACAACCATCACTGACGTCGTACGTGGCAGCCTTTCCCCCGTTTCACCCCCGCTGAATCGATCAAGTCGCCCCGTACAGTAGCTACTCTCATGGTGCACCTTCCGACGTGAGATGTCATGAGAATATTCCCCACATACTGCACACCGGCCGTCCGCCTGAGGCGACCCGAAAAGTCCCAACGACAGCTTCCCGAGGTACATTGGTTTACTGGGTCCCATATAGCCAGCATGAGTCCGGTACACAACTCAAACTTGTTCAACAGGGCCGCATACGGATCGGTCCTTGACCGACACGGACAGGTCTACAGCACTCAGGCCCCTATGTCCTGCTGCTCCTACAACCTTCCGGTCTCAACTTTAACTTGCTAATTCATTTACGAACCAATCCCGTATGCCCCTATTGTTCCTAAATCTGCGAGTAGCATCTCACCACTCGACTTCTACCGAACCGTACTTAAGCATGGCAGTTCTACACGGTGAAAGACACCTACCCAATACTCCATGGGTCATTTGGCTATGCAAGAGGAGTATCAATCACTAGACCTAATGCACAGTTCATATCTTGACCGAAAGTGAGTACAAAATAAGAACTTAACAGCTGTTAAATGCAAACCGGAGCTTGCCTGTTTTGCAGGGTAGTTGTATATAAGCAGTTAGTATCCTTGCAGATCCACCCTTGACTCTCCGGAGCTTGATCCACTTTGATGAATCACTCCTTTGAGTCCCCTTCGTTGTGGTTCCTATTGAAATGCATATGCATATGTTTCATGGAATGTAATGGAAAGAAGTTATAGAATTACTTTCTTAAGAACAGAGGTTGTGTGGAAAAGCCAAGCATGGCTTGGTTTGCCTCTGTTGTGCAAAGAACAGAATTAAACTAATTTGACCTTAAGGCCCTTAGCTATACACTAACCCTTTTCTCTAATGAACATAATAGATAAGCTGAAAGGATTTGAGTGCAACTGAAGAACAAGAACTCCAATGGCCTCAAAACTTTTACAGCAGGTTCCATACTACCTAAGGATTTAGCTTGCCAAATTGCAGCTAATGTGGAGTCAAATTGTGTCCTCCATAATTCTCACCATACCTCTTATGTATTTTTCCCTTATACATAAGTATGGAGAATAAGAACAGGGAGTTCCAGGACTCATCTTGGGCTGATAATTTACATGTGAGTTTTTGATCACATGAGAGTCATCTGGTCCAAAATTCAGCCCTTTTACTTGGGTAGTTCTCCCAGAACAATTCTTTAAGCATTTGTACTCAATAGAATTAATTCTGTAGTAATGTGCATTTTCATATCCAACTAAGTGAACTAAAATTCCAAGTATGTCCCAGAGAGCTTGCCTAAATTTTCCTATGATTTTTGGAGCTATGGATTGCTCAGAACAGATTTTTGAAGTGGGAAACATTTTCTGAAAATGTTTCTGGACTCTTATGAACACAGCAGATTGTTTTTAGCAAATCCCTACTCAAATGATCTTCAAATGAGCTGAAAATTTGCTATGAGGTCAACAATATGCTAACGAATATTCTGGCAAAATTTGGGTATTTTTGGATAAGCCAAACTCCCTCTATAATTCTTTTTCAGAAAACCTTCCAAGAATTTTCCAGAATTAAATAATTCGTTTCATACAAATTGGGTTGTACCTCTGGATAGTACTCTCTTATAGGAATCCAACAAAATTTATCTCACTATTTTTGGAGCTTCCTACACCAAGTTATGCATTTTACAAGTTTGCACAACTCTCTGTTTGATTTTTAAACAGCACAGTAGCGCGTGGGGCCCACGGGTCAGGTGCTTCTTCAACCTCCCGCCAGAGCCCGCGGGTGCACACCAGCAGAAAACTTGGCATGGCTCGTTCTCCCCCATTTCTCCACCAAATGAGCTCCGGTTTCGCCCTACATGCTCCTGGGAACGTGGCGCAGCTGCCGGGCAAGGTTTTCCCGCATGAAAACGGCTGTAGGTGGGTCGGCACCGGTGGGGCGGCTCGGGAGCTCGACATGGACGCGTTCCAGCGTGTCCAAGGCATCTCCCGGCGAGCTATGATGTCCTACAGCATCCCTATGGCTCTAGGAACATGGAACGGGGATCAGATCATGCAGGAAGTGGCTGCAATCTAGTCCTCACCGTGGACCATGGCAGTTTTGGCCGCCGGCGATGATTTCTCGTCGCCCGGGGCCTAGGAGGGTCGGTTTCCTTTGGTTTTCGGCGTGGGAGGGCGCTAGGGCATCTAGTTGCTGTGGTTTGAATTGTAGGAGGTGTGATCAATCCGTTTGGGAGAATTTCCCGAATTAAACACATGCTGTTTTATACGTGCACCGGTGCCAAAACTCGAATTCCGGCGAGCCGGCGTCGGGGGAGAGCAAAAGGACGACGGGATGAGGGTCAGTACCTCCTGGCGCACCTCTGTGACCTCTTGAGCCTGCCGGAAAGGCGCTGGTCTGGCCGGGAGACAGGGGCAGTGGAGCAGCGCCGACGAGGTGCTCTGCTCTCGGTTTGTTTGCGAGGAGGAGAAAGCAATTGTGCTTTGCTTCAGCCGGGGGGGCACGTTATCATGTTGGGGGTGCGGCCAGGACCGACCCCAGGGCGCCAGCGCATGGCAACCGGCAGCAGGAGCTGTCACCGCCAAGCTGCTCGGTGGCGCTCGCGAGCTGCTCGGGAAAAGTCCCCACCGAGAGCAAAACTTAGGGAGTAAGTCTCCTCCTTTAGCTCTATGACCTGTGGGTCCCACCCCCCATTTCTTCAGCAAATATCTTCTCAAGCTGATCTTTTCACTCCCCAAAATGCTAAATTTTAAAAAGGTGGGCTAGAATTTGAATTCTTCAAATTTAGTTTGAATTTGCAAGACTAAATCTGAATTTGGTTTAGAATTTGCAATTTCCTCTCTTTAGCTCTCCTTTGAGCCCACCCTACAATTGAAAAGTTGGTGATAACCTTTTCCCTAAAAACTCAACTATATGGCTGCATGTTAATTCAAAGTTTTTGGGTCACCATATGTGTGAACTTTGAATTTCAAATCTGAATTTTAAACTTACATGCAAAGAGGTATTTAACTCCTTATTGGTTCAACATTTTTAAATAAAAAGGTGAACCTCATGTTGGATGTTCATCCATGTATTACTTTGCATGAAGAAAAGTTTTAGCAAGTCCCATTTTTCCTGTCATTGCCACACATATGAACTCAAACCATAGTTTTTATTCATACACATTTTTGGGACTTTTACATTCCTCCCCCCTTAAAAGAATCTCGTCCCGAGATTACAAAAGAGGAACGAGACGGGAGAGGTAATTACAAACTGTACAAAGCTAAAAATTCCGGATAGTTGGTGCGGAGGTAATCTTCACTTTCCCACGTCGCCTCTTCCGTGGTGTGATTACTCCACAGCACCTTGAAGAATCTGATTGTCCGGTTCCGGGTTACCCGGGTCTTTTCATCCAAAATCTGGACCGGTCGCTCGGTGTAGGTCAGGTCCGGTTTCAATTCGTCGATGTCCTCAGTGCGAACAGCAGCGGTGAATTTGAGTCACTTCCGCAGCTGTGATACATGAAATACATCATGAATACCCGCTAGACTTGCGGGTAACTCCAGCCGGTAGGCTACGGGCCCGCACTTCTCCGTGATAGCAAAAGGACCAATAAAACGGGGAGCAAGTTTCCCCTTTACACCGAACCGGTGAATTCCCTTCATCGGAGACACACGAAGATATACGTGCTCTCCGACATCAAAATGTAACGGCCTACGCCTTTGATCGGCGTAGCTCTTCTGTCGGGATTGGGCAGCCTTTAAGTTCTCTTGTATCAACCGAACTCGGTCTTCGGCTTCGTTGACAAGATCAATCCCAAACAGAACTCTTTCGCCGGACTCACACCAATTCAGTGGTGTGCGACACTTCCGGCCATAGAGAGCTTCATACGGTGCCATTTTAATACTCGCTTGATAACCGTTGTTGTATGAAAACTCCGCCAGCGGTAGGTGATCGTCCCAATTCCTACCGTGGTGGATGGCACATGCTCTCAACATGTCCTCGAGCACTTGATTCACCCTCTCAGTTTGTCCATCGGTTTGAGGGTGATATGCGGAGCTTCTAATTAGCTTGGTGCCCAACGAGGCATGCAGCTGCTCCCAAAACCGAGCAACGAACAACGCACCTCGATCTGAAACGATGGTCTTTGGGACACCATGTGAGCAAATAATTCTGGAAATGAATAACTCCGCATATTGTCTTGCTCGATAATGAGTGTTTACCGGTATGAAATGAGCTGATTTCGTCAACCGGTCGACGATCACCCATATCGAGTCATGCTTCTTGGATGTGAGCGGTAATCCAACGATGAAGTCCATACTCACATCTTCCCATTTCCATGCCGGTATCTTCAAAGGTTGTAGCGGTCCGGCTTTCCGCATATGATCAGCCTTGACCCGTCTACACGTATCACACTCGGATACGTATTTAGAAATCTCCCTCTTCATCCTCGTCCACCAAAATTTCTGTTTCAAATCTTGGTACATCTTGTTACTTCCGGGATGAATGGAAAACTTTGACAGGTGGGCTTCATCCAAGATCTTCTTCCGGAGTTTCATATTGCGCGGTACCACTATACGGTTGTTAAACCATATTGTACCGTTCTCATCCTTCCGGAAACATTTCACCTCTCCGTTGTCTAGTCTTCTCCGTATGTGAGACATACCTCTGTCTCTTCTTTGAGCCTCAACAATCTCTTCACGGATTGTTGGAATGAGCGCGAGATTATAAAGCGCGCCATACGGAATAACACGGAGGCTTGGTTCTTCATCTTCCAACTCAGCAACCGCTAAGTTGTGAATGTGGGCTTTCCGACTAAGCGCGTCGGCGACCACATTGGCTTTTCCCGGGTGATAGTGGATCTCAATTTCATAATCTTTTATGAGCTCCAACCATCTCCGTTGTCTCATATTCAGCTCCTTCTGTGTGAAGATATACTTCAGACTCTTATGGTCGGTGTAGAGGTGGACAAGATTACCCAGTAGGTAATGCCTCCACATCTTCAATGCCAACACCACTGCAGCAAGCTCAAGATCGTGAGTTGGATAATGCTGCTCGTGGTTTCGCAGTTGACGAGACCCATAGGCGACTACACGCCCTTCTTGCATCAGAACACAGCCGAGACCGATGCCGGATGCATCGCAGTATACATCGAATGGCTTCGTCGTGTCCGGTTGAGCAAGAACTGGAGCCGTTGTGAGATGTTTCACCAAAGTTTGGAATGCGGCTTCACATGCTGCATTCCACATCTATTTAATGCCCTTCTTCAGCAGCTCCGTCATTGGTTTAGCAATCTTTGAGAAGCTCGGAATAAACCTCCGATAATATCCTGCTAAACCTAGGAAACTTCGGACCTCGTGGACTGATTTGGGAGATTCCCACTTCAGCACTTGTTCAATCTTGCTGGGGTCCACGGCGATACCTTCTGCTGAAATAATATGGCCTAGGAAAGGCACTTGATCAATCCAGAACTCACACTTACTGAACTTGGCATATAACTGGTGCTCCCTCAACCGTTGTAGCACAGTACGCAGATGTTCAGCGTGCTCTCCTTCCGATTTGGAGTAAACCAATATGTCGTCGATGAATACCACGACGAACTTGTCTAACTCCGGCATGAACACAGAATTCATCAAGTACATGAAGTGTGCCGGAGCGTTGGTTAACCCAAATGACATGACGAGGTACTCGTAGAGTCCGTATCTCGTCGAGAAAGCTGTCTTCGGTATGTCCTCCGGTCGGATCTTGATTTGATGATAGCCCGACCGAAGATCCATCTTCGAAAATACCTTTGCACCCACAAGTTGATCAAACAGGATGTCGATGCGAGGCAAAGGATACTTGTTCTTGATCGTGACAGCATTGAGAGGACGATAATCAACACATAGCCGTAGTGTTTCGTCCTTCTTCTTAACGAACAGCGCTGAGCAACCCCAAGGTGAAGAACTTGGTCGTATGAAACCCTTGCTCATAAGTTCATTCAGTTGCTCTTTCAACTCTGCTAGCTCGTTAGGTGCCATCTTGTAAGGCCTTCGTGAAATAGGCGTCGTTCCCGGCGCCAGTTCAATTTTGAACTCGACGTCCCGTTCGGGCGGCATGCCCGGTAAGTCATCGGGAAATACGTCGGGATAATCACGTACCACCGGAATATCTTCAAGCTTCAGCGCTTCCGTGTGGTAGGCCTCTACCATATCTGGATCTTCGCTGTCTAAAAACAGCGTGTGCTGTCCGTGAATCGGCGAGTCAATCTGGACAGTCCGGTTACCGATATTGAGAACGGCACCGTGACGATTTAACCAAGACATCCCCAATATAATGTCTATCTTCTGCCTATCCAACATAATGAGCGATGTTGGGTATATTTTTCCGCCCAAACACAAAGCTGCTCGGGACACAATCTGATTGGCAGAGATATTTCCTCCCGGTGAACGTATGAGAAAACTCGTTGTGGGAGTATTGGTGGATAATTGGTGCTGATCCACGCATGTTTTGCTGATAAAATTGTGGGTTGCACCTGAATCAAAAAGTACCAATACGGGCACGTCCTTGAGAGTAAACATGCCCGCTAACACCGGTGCTCCCTCCGGGACATCCTCAATCGCAAGATGTTGCACACTCCCGGATTGCAATGCTGTTATGTTGACTGGAGCAGGTGGCGGCATACCACCTGAGGATGATGGCTGTCTGGTGTTTACCAACTTCTCCCGACATTCCTGCCTAAAATGCCCAAAACGGTGGCAATAAGAACACGGAGGTTTCCCCGGTTCTTCGTTGACTTGTGGTTGAGAAGTTGAGGCACTTGGCTGCAGCAATGATGCGACAGATGTCATTCGTTGCTGAGGCAAATGTGTTGCTTCAAGACATGACTCTTGAGCAGGAAATCTGTACGGAGTTGATCTCCCTGGTGCTTGCCATATCTCACCGGATGGTGTGTGATACACCACACGGTATTTACGAGGAACGATTGGTGTGTCTTCTTGCACATCCTCCCGGTCCCTCTTCTCTGCTTGACACTCAAGTGTCGCTTGTTCTTGCAGCAGAGCAGCACTGATCAACTCGGTGTAACTGCCTTGATTGAACAAAGCTAACTTCTCTTTTAGTATGGCACTCAAGCCATAGAAAAAGTAGTCACACATTGCAGCTTCGCTCGTCGCATAAGCAGGAGCATATTGTGCCAGAAGGTTGAATCTTCGGACATAATCAAGGACACTCATGTCCCCCTGCTTCAAGTTTCTGAATTCTTGCTGTTGGGCCTTGATAAAACCCATAGGAATGTGACGAGCACGGAATGCTTCACGGAATTCCGTCCATTCCACTTGATGGCCTTCCGGAACGGTGGCGAGATACGCAAACCACCAATTTCCGGCGGCTCCATGGAGCTGTTGAGCTGCAAATGATGTCTTCTGATACTCGTCGCACTCAAACACTCCAAACTTGGACTCCATAACTCGAAGCCACTGATCAGCTTCCACTGGTTCATTGGCCTCCGTGAAAATTGGCGGTTGTGTCGCCAAGAAATCCAAGTAGGCGTTTCGAGGTGGAACGTCCTGTTGCGCGTGTTGGAGTAACCCCTGTTGTACCAAGGCTTGGAGTAGTCTTGTGTTCTCTTGACTTGACTCGACCATCTGAGCCATGATATCCGCCCATACCGTTGATGGCGGTGCCCCTGGTGGAGTCGAGTCATCACCGTCTCGATGAGAACCTTCAGTCCTACTCGGAGAATGAGTACGCACCATACTGCAAAGCATAATTTTGAGGGGAGTCACAACTTGATCTAGCAGTATGTGAAAGTATGTAAAACATGAACATGCTAAAACTTTATGAAAGCATAACAATATTTCATGTTTACACATCTTTCTAAAGCCAACATATCCAGTCCCTCATTCGGTACAAAACAGACCTTTCAGTACTTAACCCAGAATTTGATCCAGTTACTAGCATTTTCATAACTCAAGTTGAATACCAAAGTTAAAGTTAACTTCAGTATATTTTCAACGAGTACTCACATGCCCCTAGATCATTTCTGGAACAACAGTTAGGATTGTTCAAAGTTGACAGAATTTCTGGCTAAAATTTGCCAGCACCTCCTTTGTATGTGGCTGTTTTCATCACAGTTTTACATACAACTGGGGTACAATTCTGAACAAACAATGAACTACAAAATCGTTGCAAATTTCCTAACCTTTCCAACGGTGTATCGTATGACCCTTATAAATTTTTCTACAGACTGTGACGGCTAATTTACAGCAACATCCAGAGAAGTCTGCAGCTGCTCTGTTTTCTGAACAGTTTGCATCCATCTGGACGTTCAATCAAGTTGGTGTCGGATTTGGCTCTGGAGTTCTACAAAAAAAAAGTTGTAGAGCACTTAATAAACTTTCCAGAACCGTATCAAACACCTCCATTGGGTCAAACTAATCAGAGTTACGCTCTGTGAAAGTTCGGCAAAACTTCTGCCAGAACAGAGCACTCTGTTTTTGAGATCAAAAGAAGCCTAGTAATTCTCTTCTTTGAAACTTAGTTCAAATGAAGAGTTCAGTAACTAATATGTGCTTTATCACATCCATTTTTAGTTTGAAAGTTAGTCATGAATGATTTCTTCATAGGTAAGAATACTATCCAGTGTAGTACGGTGACGATGCACCGTAAGACATATAACGGTACTACGTCGCCTCACCAAAGAAAAACCTAACCGGATTACACCGGCATATACGTATACTTAGGTGGCACTAAAACGGTCACTCGCAAACGTGTTCTACACGCACTAAGGTTTTCGTGGTTAGTTCCTGCATAAAACACACTCAATCATCAGGTTCAGCTGCACACCGAACCCGGTATCCATAACAGTTTGTACACCCGGCCGTCATCACTCGCCCAGGTGTTCTCAAGCCAAACACGCCTTGAGCTACGTGTTCACGTTACTGACCACGTGACGGGGTCTCCCAAATTGCACCACGCACGCCTGGGAAGACGTTGCTCGAATACCCCAAACGACATGAAGAGTCGTAGAGGATACTTAAGCGGGTCGGGTTACCTGCCACCCGTGGGGCTCCACCCTTCAGCTTGTGCGCACGGGTGGACAGCGCATACGTGCACCCCCCAAGACATAAACGTCCCGAGATGCACGATTTTCCGACATAACAAATAGGTTAGCTTTCCACCTTCATTATATGCTAATAGTAGTCCTTATGTGGGCCTAGTACCGTTATCTCACCGTGTCCTAAGTTTTTGACATAATATGATGCTCAATCCGTGCTCTGTTCCCAACGCGGCTCTGATACCATGTGTAACAGCGCTCAGATGCCACGCTGAGACGGCCCCACGGGACCTCGTCGGGTGGTGCCGTGTTATGCGGCACCCAACAGCACACGGGTCGATGAACATACATCATATTACATAAATAGTTTGCGGAAGCGTACAAGATTGTTTTACAAATAAGTATATCAGAGTAAACTACAGCGGAAGACTATCACTCTCACGACTCATATCTAAACTAGCAACAAAGAAACGGTCCAGCCCGCGGACGTTTCTTACTAGCAACACGAAGACAATCTGCAGCGGCGAGGATGCTCTTAGAGTAAGCACTCGGAGGTTCCCGAGTCTCATCGGCACCCCTTCTCATAATCAGCGAGTCAATTACCTGCAAAACAACTCGGATAGCATCCGTGAGCATAACGCTCAGCAAGACTTAACCGTCTCCCTAAACATGAAACTCTAAGTGAGGTTATGGACCTAACATAGGATGGCATAAGCATAATTAACTTGCCTAAAAGTGAATCCTTACTTTCAGGTATTAATTGCAGCATTTTAAGTAACCCTGGGCACGCTACATCGGGAGTCCACAATCAAACAAGAAACGCTTTCCCCCGATGTAAATTGCTCATGGCATAAAAGAATCGAGTTTGCACTAGCCTATTCATCAAACTCCAATACAAGGTAGAATAATACTTCACATCAAGATGATTAGTTCCTTTCTCATGCAAGTTCTTACTACGTCACGACTGTGAGAACAAGTATGCTCGGTCCATTCCGCGAGCGACGGTGATTCGAATCAATAACACCCGGACTACACGACACGTACGCCCGTACTCGACGTTGCCTACAACAACCATCACTGACGTCGTACGTGGCAGCCTTTCCCCCGTTTCACCCCCGCTGAATCGATCAAGTCGCCCCGTACAGTAGCTACTCTCATGGTGCACCTTCCGACGTGAGATGTCATGAGAATATTCCCCACATACTGCACACCGGCCGTCCGCCTGAGGCGACCCGAAAAGTCCCAACGACAGCTTCCCGAGGTACATTGGTTTACTGGGTCCCATATAGCCAGCATGAGTCCGGTACACAACTCAAACTTGTTCAACAGGGCCGCATACGGATCGGTCCTTGACCGACACGGACAGGTCTACAGCACTCAGGCCCCTATGTCCTGCTGCTCCTACAACCTTCCGGTCTCAACTTTAACTTGCTAATTCATTTACGAACCAATCCCGTATGCCCCTATTGTTCCTAAATCTGCGAGTAGCATCTCACCACTCGACTTCTACCGAACCGTACTTAAGCATGGCAGTTCTACACGGTGAAAGACACCTACCCAATACTCCATGGGTCATTTGGCTATGCAAGAGGAGTATCAATCACTAGACCTAATGCACAGTTCATATCTTGACCGAAAGTGAGTACAAAATAAGAACTTAACAGCTGTTAAATGCAAACCGGAGCTTGCCTGTTTTGCAGGGTAGTTGTATATAAGCAGTTAGTATCCTTGCAGATCCACCCTTGACTCTCCGGAGCTTGATCCACTTTGATGAATCACTCCTTTGAGTCCCCTTCGTTGTGGTTCCTATTGAAATGCATATGCATATGTTTCATGGAATGTAATGGAAAGAAGTTATAGAATTACTTTCTTAAGAACAGAGGTTGTGTGGAAAAGCCAAGCATGGCTTGGTTTGCCTCTGTTGTGCAAAGAACAGAATTAAACTAATTTGACCTTAAGGCCCTTAGCTATACACTAACCCTTTTCTCTAATGAACATAATAGATAAGCTGAAAGGATTTGAGTGCAACTGAAGAACAAGAACTCCAATGGACTCAAAACTTTTACAGCAGGTTCCATACTACCTAAGGATTTAGCTTTCCAAATTGCAGCTAATGTGGAGTCAAATTGTGTCCTCCATAATTCTCACCATACCTCTTATGTATTTTTCCCTTATACATAAGTATGGAGAATAAGAACAGGGAGTTCCAGGACTCATCTTGGGCTGATAATTTACATGTGAGTTTTTGATCACATGAGAGTCATCTGGTCCAAAATTCAGCCCTTTTACTTGGGTAGTTCTCCCAGAACAATTCTTTAAGCATTTGTACTCAATAGAATTAATTCTGTAGTAATGTGCATTTTCATACCCAACTAAGTGAACTAAAATTCCAAGTATGTCCCAGAGAGCTTGCCTAAATTTTCCTATGATTTTTGGAGCTATGGATTGCTCAGAACAGATTTTTGAAGTGGGAAACATTTTCTGAAAATGTTTCTGGACTCTTATGAACACAGCAGATTGTTTTTAGCAAATCCCTACTCAAATGATCTTCAAATGAGCTGAAAATTTGCTATGAGGTCAACAATATGCTAACGAATATTCTGGCAAAATTTGGGTATTTTTGGATAAGCCAAACTCCCTCTATAATTCTTTTTCAGAAAACCTTCCAAGAATTTTCCAGAATTAAATAATTCGTTTCATACAAATTGGGTTGTACCTCTGGATAGTACTCTCTTATAGGAATCCAACAAAATTTATCTCACTATTTTTGGAGCTTCCTACACCAAGTTATGCATTTTACAAGTTTGCACAACTCTCTGTTTGATTTTTAAACAGCACAGTAGCGCGTGGGGCCCACGGGTCAGGTGCTTCTTCAACCTCCCGCCAGAGCCCGCGGGTGCACACCAGCAGAAAACTTGGCATGGCTCGTTCTCCCCCATTTCTCCACCAAATGAGCTCCGGTTTCGCCCTACATGCTCCTGGGAACGTGGCGCAGCTGCCGGGCAAGGTTTTCCCGCATGAAAACGGCTGTAGGTGGGTCGGCACCGGTGGGGCGGCTCGGGAGCTCGACATGGACGCGTTCCAGCGTGTCCAAGGCATCTCCCGGCGAGCTATGATGTCCTACAGCATCCCTATGGCTCTAGGAACATGGAACGGGGATCAGATCATGCAGGAAGTGGCTGCAACCTAGTCCTCACCGTGGACCATGGCAGTTTTGGCCGCCGGCGATGATTTCTCGTCGCCCGGGGCCTAGGAGGGTCGGTTTCCTTTGGTTTTCGGCGTGGGAGGGCGCTAGGGCATCTAGTTGCTGTGGTTTGAATTGTAGGAGGTGTGATCAATCCGTTTGGGAGAATTTCCCGAATTAAACACATGCTGTTTTATACGTGCACCGGTGCCAAAACTCGAATTCCGGCGAGCCGGCGTCGGGGGAGAGCAAAAGGACGACGGGATGAGGGTCAGTACTCCTGGCGCACCTCTGTGACCTCTTGAGCCTGCCGGAAAGGCGCTGGTCTGGCCGGGAGACAGGGGCAGTGGAGCAGCGCCGACGAGGTGCTCTGCTCTCGGTTTGTTTGCGAGGAGGAGAAAGCAATTGTGCTTTGCTTCAGCCGGGGGGGCACGTTATCATGTTGGGGGTGCGGCCAGGACCGACCCCAGGGCGCCAGCGCATGGCAACCGGCAGCAGGAGCTGTCACCGCCAAGCTGCTCGGTGGCGCTCGCGAGCTGCTCGGGAAAAGTCCCCACCGAGAGCAAAACTTAGGGAGTAAGTCTCCTCCTTTAGCTCTATGACCTGTGGGTCCCACCCCCCATTTCTTCAGCAAATATCTTCTCAAGCTGATCTTTTCACTCCCCAAAATGCTAAATTTTAAAAAGGTGGGCTAGAATTTGAATTCTTCAAATTTAGTTTGAATTTGCAAGACTAAATCTGAATTTGGTTTAGAATTTGCAATTTCCTCTCTTTAGCTCTCCTTTGAGCCCACCCTACAATTGAAAAGTTGGTGATAACCTTTTCCCTAAAAACTCAACTATATGGCTGCATGTTAATTCAAAGTTTTTGGGTCACCATATGTGTGAACTTTGAATTTCAAATCTGAATTTTAAACTTACATGCAAAGAGGTATTTAACTCCTTATTGGTTCAACATTTTTAAATAAAAAGGTGAACCTCATGTTGGATGTTCATCCATGTATTACTTTGCATGAAGAAAAGTTTTAGCAAGTCCCATTTTTCCTGTCATTGCCACACATATGAACTCAAACCATAGTTTTTATTCATACACATTTTTGGGACTTTTACAGGCAAGCTCATCATCCACTATAACTCCACCAGGACCATCCGTGAGAAGAGGGAAGAATGGAGTTCGGAGATGAGGATTATACACGAGAATCAGCTGCTTAAGATTCACCACTCTCCAGCTTGTCGAGCAACACAGGTTGACGCGGAGAGAGATGTCACCTGGGAGGCCATCACCTGCCAGAGTCACATCTATCGTCGCCACTTGGACAAAACTGAGTACATGTATGTCCTCCAACGTGAGAGTGGTACCACGGAGTACAAGTACCCACCGGTGCAGCAAGGGACTTCCCATGAGCACATGGACTTGTGCTTGGAGGATGCTGCTATGCTCAGCACTCGACTGCAGGAGTGTCAACAAGAGCTTCAGGATGTCCGAGACACCCTGAAGGAAACGGAGGCATTGCTGCGAGCTTGCTTAAAGGCGAGAGAAAGAGGAGATGGGAATGAACTGTGTGTCACCGTGAGTGATCCATGGACCCCTGACTCCCCGGATCGCCGAGCAATCAGGCGTCGTCGCACTTCTCCACCAGCAGCCTCGCCCCGCATATCCACCTCGACCAGCAGTGCAAGGACCCCCAAACCAACCCCAAGACAACAAGGGCCAAGCATCTAAGATTGGGGTGCAATGTTTCAGCTGTGGTGAAGTGGGGCACTACGCCCATAAGTGTCCAAAGAAGAAGCCCACGCAGCCACAGCAGCAGAACGTAATGAGAGGACGGGTGAACCACGTCACTATGGAGGAAGCACAAGAGGCACCCGACGTGGTAGTTGGTAAGTTTCCTGCCAATTTACACCTTGCAACTCTGCTGTTTGATTCTGGTGCTACCCATTCGTTCATTGCTCAAGGGTTTGTTAAGAAGCATGACCTAGCAACCACACAAATGAACCATATGCTAGCGGTAAACTCTCCAGGTGGAGAAATAAGGACAAGACAAGTGTGTCCCAAAGTGAACCTAGACATTAATGGGGTAGTATTTACCGCTAACCTCATAGTGATCGATTCACAAGGGATAGATATTATTTTGGGTATGGATTGGTTGACCAAACATAAAGGAATCATCCATTGTTCGACCAGAACGGTGGAACTAACTCACCCTAGTGGCACAAGAGTAAAGTTCATAACGATACACGAGCCTAGGAGGGACATTAAATTAAATCAAGTGGAGGTGAAAGTTGAGGAAATCAGGACTATCAGGGAATATCCAGATGTTTTTCCGGAGGAGTTGCCAGGTATGCCTCCCGACCGTGACGTGGAATTCGCAATTGAGCTAGTACCGGGAACAGCCCCAATATACAAGAGACCTTATCGAATGGACTCCAAGCAGCTAGAAGAGCTCAAGGATCATTTGAGAGAATTGACGGAAAAGGGGTATGTTCGCCCTAGTTCCTCACCATGGGGAGCTCCGGTGATATTTGTGCCTAAGAAAGATGGAACTCAAAGGTTATGCGTGGATTACCGTGCCTTGAATGAGGTGACCATCAAGAACAAGTACCCATTACCCCGCATTGAAGACTTGTTTGATCAGTTGAGGGGAGCTTGCGTGTTCTCGAAAATTGATCTCAGGTCGGGATACCACCAACTCAAGATAAGGCAATCTGATATTCCCAAGACAGCTTTCGTATCTCGGTACGGTCTGTATGAATACACTGTCATGCCTTTCGGGCTAACCAATGCCCCGGCATATTTCATGTACCTCATGAACAAGGTATTCATGGAATATCTGGACAAATTTGTGGTGGTTTTCATAGATGATATTCTCGTCTTCTCCAAAGATGAAGAAGAACATGAGAAACATCTAAGGTTGGTGTTACAGAGGCTGAGAGAACACCAACTATATGCTAAGTTGAGCAAGTGTGAGTTTTGGCTGAAGAGAGTTCCCTTTTTAGGACATATAATCTCGGAGGGAGGAATCTCCGTAGATCCCGCCAAAATCGAAGATATCCAGAAGCGGAAAACCCCTGAAAATGTCGGGGAAGTTCGAAGCTTTTTGGGATTGGCTGGATACTATCGACGGTTTATTGAGGGATTCTCCAAGATCTCGAGACCTCTCACCAAACTGTTGGAGAAGGGGATCACATTCACCTGGACGCCCCAGTGCGATACGAGCTTTCAGGAGTTAAAGAAGAGATTGACAACAGCCCCAGTGTTGGTTATGCCAGATATGCAGAAGAATTTCACAGTGTACTGCGATGCCTCTGGAAATGGGTTGGGATGTGTTCTCATGCAAGAAGGACATGTCGTGGCATATGCATCCCGGCAGCTTCGGAAGCACGAGAAGAACTATCCTACACATGACCTAGAACTAGCTGCAGTGGTACACGCGTTGAAAATTTGGCGGCACTATTTGATGGGGAAAAGGACAGAGATATATACGGATCATAAGAGTTTGAAGTACATATTCACACAGCCAGATCTCAACCTCAGACAAAGGAGATGGTTAGAGCTAATCAATGACTTTGATGTGGGCATCAACTATCATCCCGGGAAAGCAAACGTCGTGGCCGATGCTTTGAGTCGGAAAGTGCAGGTCAATAAGTTGAGCTTGAAGGACATGCCTGCAGAATTGAAGGACGAGGTTATAAGGCTCAATCTATGTCTAGTAAATAGTGGTGAAGCCATCGCCATGGAAGTGGACTCCACACTCGAGCAAGACATATGCGAGGGTCAAAAGAATGATGAGAGGATACAAGAGATCAGACAGCTCATCAAGGAAAATAAAGCTCCTGGTTTTAGAGAGGATGAACAAGGAACGGTGTGGCACGGGAAAAGGATCTGCGTGCCAGAAGTAAAGGAGATCCGTGAATTAATTTTGAAGGAGGCTCACGATTCCGACTATTCCATTCATCCTGGGAGTACGAAGATGTACCAGGACCTCAAGAGCAGGTATTGGTGGTATGGCATGAAGCGAGATGTCGCGGAACATGTTGCCCTATGTGACACATGTCAGTTGGTGAAAGCAGAACATCAACGACCCGCGGGATTGCTGCAACCACTCAAAGTGCCTGAATGGAAGTGGGAAGAAATCAGCATGGATTTTATCGTGGGATTGCCTAGGACCCAATCCGGGTATGATTCAATATGGGTCATTATTGATAGGCTAACCAAGGTAGCTCATTTCATCCCTGTGAAAGAAAGCTACAGCGGATCCAAATTGGCAGAATTGTACATGTCAAGGATTGTGTGTTACCATGGAGTGCCAAAGAAGATAGTGTCGGACCGAGGGACACAGTTCACCTCGAGGTTTTGGCAGAAGTTGCATGAAACCATGGGAACCCATCTGAACTTCAGCTCTGCCTATCATCCCCAAACTGACGGGCAGACGGAGAGAACCAATCAGATCCTTGAAGATATGTTAAGGGCATGTGCACTCAAAAACAATAGAAGTTGGGACAAGAACTTACCGTATGCGGAGTTTTCCTATAACAACAGCTATCAAGCTAGTATGAAGATGTCACCGTTTGAAGCTTTGTATGGAAGGAAGTGCAGAACTCCCCTATTTTGGAACCAAACAGGAGAAAGTAAAGTGTTTGGTCCAGAAGTGCTACAAGAAGCCGAGGCAAAGGTGAGGGAGATTCGCAACAACTTGAGGATAGCACAAACACGCCAGAAGAGTTATGCTGATGTACGAAGAAGAGAGCTCGTTTTCAACGTGGGAGACTATGTTTATCTCAAGGTGTCCCCTATCAGAGGACTTCGTCGGTTCAAGGTGAAAGGGAAGTTGTCACCTCGATACATCGGACCCTTTCAAGTTTTGGAAAGAAAAGGCGAAGTGGCGTACCAACTAGAGTTACCGGTTCATCTATCGGACGTGCACGATGTATTCCATGTGTCACAACTCAAGAAATGCCTGAGGACGCCTGAAGAGGTGTTACCCATGAATGAAGTGGATGTAGCTGAAGATTTGTCTTATACCGAGCAACCCTACAAGATTTTGGAGACAATGGAACGCCTCACCAGAAATAAAAGAATCCGTATGTGCAAGGTGCAGTGGAAGCATCACTCAGAAGAGGAAGCCACCTGGGAACGGGAAGATGAGCTCAAGGCACAATTTCCGGAATTTTTTTCTTAGAAACACCAATCTCGAGGACGAGATTTCTTTTAAGGGGGGTAGAGCTGTAACACCCCAAATTTTGATTTAAAACTCTAAACCATGTTTAGAGGGGAATTTAAAATTTTTTGGACGTGTTGCATGTTTTGCAAAAATTCAAATTCAAACTGGAATTCAAATTATACTCAAAACAGAAAAGAAATGGAAAAAGAAAAAGAGAAAACGGGAAAAAACTGGCTAGTGGGCCGAAACCCGCCAGCCGGCCCAGCTACTCCCGCACCAGCCCGCCCCCGCGCGCGCCGCGCTGCCCCTCACCGACGGGTGGGACCCACCTATCATCCCTAACCCCTAGCCCCCGCGACCCCGGACTTTTCTTCCGAGCGCGCGAAATCGCAACCGACCGGGAAAGCCCGTCCCGCAGCCGAATTCTGGTCCCAGAGGACTCCAACTCGATCACAACAGACCCACCGCCCTCCCCCGGCTATAAAAACCCCCGATCCGATCAGTTTTTCTCACGCGATCGCCGATTTTCACTCCGGTGAGAACCGAGACTTCGCCGGTGAATTCTGGCCGATCTAAGCTCGGAAACTCTGATCTAACTCGCTGGTCTTGATCCACCACCTCCGGGGAACTTTGCAGGTGCAGAAAACCCGAAGACTTACGGTGTAAATCCAGCGCCGACGAGCTTCGCCGTGGTTTTGCCTCGGACCTCGCCGCCGATCACTTTCCAGGACCCCCGAGCTCGAGAAAACCCCCGAGGTGAGATCCCTGACCTCCCCTCTACCGATCTATGCCATGAGATCACAGTTTTAGGCAGAATTCTCGAGGATCCGAAACTTTCCGGCGAGATCGCCGCTTCCCGCCGCCGTGCGCTGCCGGCAGCGCCGCCCGCGTTCGATCAGAGCGACGTGGCCGCTTGTGCGCCGTTTATTTTAAATCGCACGGTAGACATTAAAACCCCGCGTACCGGTTCGATGTTATAATCTCAGCCGTCGGTTTAAAATCGGACGGTCCACGTCAACCCCGCATTATAAAGACTGGAATTCTTACGTGCTACCCCCTGGGGTTCTCTGGAATTGAGAGCTAGCCCCGGAAACTTCAGATCTAGCCCCTGGAACTCCAGAAAATCATGTAAATTCATTTAAAAATCAGTTTTAGCCCCTGGACTTAATAGAAATTAGGAAAAACACCTCTGATAAGTGTAGCTAGACCCCTGGAAATTATGAAAATAATATTATAGACCCTGTAATGGGGTGAATTCATTATTTTAGCCCTGTTTAGTATTTAATTTAGAAAATTGAATATGAAACTAGTGTTTAAAAATTTAAAAAGGGGGACAAACATAATTGTCAAAATTAATTAAAAACTTTCTCAGTACTTAGAAAACTTTGGAGTGAGATAAAAATATATTTTTGGGCTGAAATGAATCTGTTTCATCTATTATTCACATTTATTAGTATAGGGACACATTTTTAAGTAAAGAATAGTTGTAGAAAAATAGGGAAAATAATTATGAAATAGTTTACATCAGAGGCCAAGGTCAAAATATGTTATTAAATTATTTAGGACCAGAACCTATATTGTTTAGATGATGTGTATTACTAATTTCATAATAAAATACACAATTATGCATAGGAATATAAATCTGAAATTATAGCAACTAGTAAATGATAAATGGAGTTTTTAAAATCCAAAGAGTTCAGTTTAGGGTTGATAGAAATTATGAAGGCACATATGGAGAAGAAAAATACTTTTCATACATACTTGGTAGTTTAATATAAGGAATTTATTTAAAACTGAAACACACATATATACATATATATATATATATATATAGTATGTGAGTATAAATGTGAACACCAAAGTAGGAATCATACACATATAAATAAAAGTGTATGCAAGCCACAAATCAACACACATAGAGTATCCACAACACATATAATGGTAAAGAACTTTCATAAAAGTGAATGTGTGGTTTGTATGAAGTAGAAGTGTGAACTATGTCTTATGATTGTTGTTTTTCTTTTGCTATGTGTGATGGTATGAAGTAGAACCTGTTCAAGAGCAAGCTATCACTTTCCAAGATCAGGACTACCCATTTCAAGAGAAGCAAGAAGGAGGCAAGTGTCCTTGACCACTTTGAACCTATGCTAGAATGTGTAGATAGAATGATTTGCATTGTCAATTGAAATATGAAACCCCTGATAGGAAGTTTCCCTAGATTTGCATTACCTTGTTTCCTTGTAGCTTGGGTTGGGATTTATTTATTTTGTCATTTATTTACATGCATATGCTTAGCCATGCTTAGAATGGGATATTTGGGATATGAGATCATCAGTTTATTTTACTATACTCTTGAATGAGCTATTGTGAGTTATGTAGAGGTAGGGATCAAGGCAAGTTGGATGTTTTGGTTGTGTGCTGGGTGCACGAGACTTGGGTTTGTGTTTAGTACTTGCCTAGATCCTAAGGACCGGTTCATGGAGCATGTAACCTGCTTTACAGTGCCAACCACATGCTGAGATGGGGCAGCTTGGCCAATTAATTAGGTGTATCCCCGGCGTAGTATGGGTGTGTTGGATGGTGCGGGGAGTAGGTGTCAGCTGGACTACCATATGAACCGCAAGGCTCAAGAGGGGGCCACTGCAGCGGGGTTGGAGCCTCTTGTATGCTGTTAGGGGTGAAACCTCAGTGGGCCCACGCTCGTCGGGAATCCCTTTGTAAAGGCTTCGTAGTGATCTCCTGGCTACACACCTGGGAAGTGTGAATGTGGATCGTAGCCACTGGCATAATGGAGGTTCTTTTAGTCCACCCGGCAACGGGGGATGAAATCACTACATGTGGGTACAGTGGTACAAACTCTGCAGAGTCAAAACTGTCTTGACAGCCATGCTCACGGTTAAGAGCGGCCTGGACTTATTCATGATTAGAGGATTGATGGTTTTGGAAGTTAAGCGGGGAGCTCAACATTGGAAATAATGTTATGGTTATTGGATTATGATGATGGGATGGGAGATTGGGACCATTTCACCTGTGTAGTAATATAGGTGCTTAATAAGCTAAGGGATAGGTATTAATTGCGTAGTGCTTTAACCATGAGTTCAATCTCTCCTTGTTCTAGCCCTGCATGATATAATTTTCCCACACTTGCTGAGTAACATTGGTACTCAACCTTGCATATTTGTTGGTTTATATTGCTGCTCAGGTCAAGATAATGAGGTGGTGTATAATGACCAAGACTTTGGACCCGAAGAAGGTTTCTAGGTTCATGGAGACCCCGGGCAACGCCTGTGATGGAGCCCAAAAAGAATAATATTCCGCTGCTAGTTTATTTACTTGTGATGAACTTATTATTGTCCATCGAGACATTTACTATGTAAGACTTACTTATATTCGACACCTGGCTTGTAATAAATGATGCTTCACTATTTGTCATCGCATGTATGAGAAAATGATCCTGGCATACATGTGATATTCACTTGGTTGTTCTTCGGAAAAACCGGGTGTGACATAATACCTGAAAGTAAGGATTCACTTTTTAGGCGAGTTTTGTTATGCATTATGCTATCCTACTTTAGGTTCATAACCTCACATAGAGTTTCATGTTTAGGGTGACGGTTAAGTCTTGTTGAGCGTTATGCTCACGGATGCTATCCGAGTTGTTTTGCAGGTTTGACTTCATGCTTATGAAGGGATGCCGATGAGACTCGGGAACCTCCGAGTGGTTACTCAAGAGCATCCTCGCCGCTGCAGATTGTTCTTCATGTTGCTAGTAAGAAACGTCCGTGGGCTGGACTGTTTCTTTGTTGCTAAGTTAGAAATGAGTCGTGAGAGTTATAGTCTTCCGCTGTAGCTTATTTTGAGATAAGTATTTGTAAAACACTTTTGTACGCTTCCGCAAATGATTTATGTAATGTGATGTGTTACATCGACCTGTGTGCTGTTGGGTGCCGCATATCACGGCACCACACGACGAGGTCCTGTTCGGGCGTCGTCCTGTCGACCGACGGGCCCTCACAATTTGAATGTTGATCTAATATGGACTTAAACATTTATTTGCATGAAGGATTAAAAATCAGATTTTCAAATTCAAAGTTCACGCAAACTTTGGCCAAAACTTTGAATATTCATGGGCTAAAAATGAGTTTAAAAGAAGCAAATCCAAATTCAAACTGAATTCAATTTGCAAGTCAAATTTAAACTGAATTCAGATAATTCAAATTCTAGCCCACTTTTAAACTTCAAAATTTTGGATTTGAGAGATTAACTTGAGATCTTTTGGGGAGGAAAGTTGAGTGGACCCCACAGGTCATTGGGATAACTGTGACTTGCACCCAAAGTAACTCAATCTCCTTGGGTCTCTGTTTCCAACTCCAACGAGGAGCTTCTCCCGAGCGCCACCGAGCTGCTGCGCCACCTCCTTGTTGATTTTCCTCGCGCTGGTGACCGGTTGGCTGCATCATTTCTCTCTCAGCGTGATCCTCTCCTCACTGACCGAAGCAAACACACTTCGTTTTATCTTCCTCACGAGGAACCACGAGAACCGAGCTCCCCACACCGCCGCACCTCGTGATCAACCAGGAAACCTGGAAAAATTCCATGTGACTCCACTCTGAGCTGCAAAACAGCACGGTGCACTCGTCCTTCACCTCCTCAGCGCGGGAGCTAGTGAGTTCCGGCGTTTCCCGAGCTCTAAAACAACTCATCCGCGGCGACCGAAAATGAGTCGGCGATCAGGTGCACGTGGACAGCTCACCACAGCGGCTGTCACGGCCGAGCAAGGAGGCAATGGAAGCGCAAGGGCGCCACACTGCTTGCACCCGAAGCTCAAGCCAAGCTGTGAGCCCTTGCCGGCGAATTTGAAGCTTTTGCTCTGGCGTACACAGCCCGAGCGTCCGGTACGGGAACCCCGAATTCTCCCTCTCTAATTGTTCTTAGATCATCAAACTTTGCACACATGGGCCAGACTAGCCGTCGAGCATCTTTCCTTTAGCAATACTAACTTGAAACCTACTCGGAGCGACGGATTTTGAGGTTTTTCGAGCGCTTCTTCGGTGAACCAATCGGACGCACGGTGACAACTACCTTGCGATCATTTCTGAGCTAGTTCGAGGCCTTGTCGATATTCCTAGTCGTGCCCTGGTGCTGTAAAACTAGTTGGACGAGTGGTTGGCGAGCTAGAGAGGCCGGCCAATGGCCCCAAAGTGCACCCGAGGCAGCCACACGTCGCCGACCGTTTTCCGAGCCTTGGCAGCTCGAGCTAGTGCCACCGGCATGTTCCTCGACGTCCAAAACCCCCTAGCGGCGAGCCTCAGCCCAAGCGGTGACAGGAAACACCGAGCCGGTGAGCTCCGGCGTCGGTCCGGCATGGGGGGCGGCGCGCGCGCGAAGGAGGCGGCGGGAGGAAGAAGAAAGGGGCGGGCCCCAGCTGTCAGCGACTTTATTTTATACTTTTGATCAGCTGTGGCTTGGATCAACTGTGGCTGTGCGGGTGGGAACCTCGTAGCCTGGGGTGGCTCGGATCTGAGTGGCTGGAGTTTAAAATAGTGGGCCCAGTCGATTTCCAATAGCAAATTAATTACAGATTGTGTTCCAACTTTGGAAAATCATATCTTTGTGTTGGAACCTCCAAATTTTGTGATTCAAATTGGGTTGGATTCATTTTGCAAAGATCTATCATAATATGAACCCCAATTTGAATGAAAGTCAATAATAAATTCTGGGAAATTCTTTGAAATTGTTCTGAAAATAATTATTGAGGGTGTTTGGCTCATCCAAAAATCCATAAATTTTGCCAGGATATTGTTTAGCCTATTGTTGACCTTTTAGAAAATTTTCAGCTCATTTGATGATCCTTTGAATAGGAATTTGCTAAATACAAACTGCTGTGTTCATAAGGTTCCAGAAACATTTTCAGAAAATGTTGCCCACTTGTAAAATCCATTCTAGGCAAATCATAGCTCCAAAAATCATGAGAAAATTCAGACAAGCTCTATGATTCATAATTGAAATTGTAGTCCACTGAATTGGGCATGAAAATGCACATTACTCCAGAATTAATTCTTTTGAGTAGAAATGCTTATGGAATTGTTCTGGAGGAACTACTCAAGTAAAAGGTCTAAATTTTTGATCAAATTACTTTCATGTGACCAGGAACTCACATGTAAATTATCAGATCTTGTTGAGCCTTAGAACTCCCTGTCCTTGTTCTACCATGCTTATGTATGTGGGAAAATACATAAGACTCTTGGGGGAATTATGGAGAACACAATGGTATTCCAGATTAGCTGCAATTTGGCAAGCTAAATCTCTGTTTAGTATAGAACATGCTGTAAAAGTTTTGAGGCCATTGGAGTTCTTGTTCTTCAGTTGCATTCAAGTCTTTTCAGCTCATCTCTTATGTTCATTAGGAAAGTTGGTTAGTGTATAACTAAAACACTAAGACAAATTCAGTTCATTCATATTTCCTTGCACAACAGAGGCAAACCAAGACATTCTTGGCATTTACACACATCCTCTGTTCTTAAGAAATCAAGTCTTTAATTCTTTCCATTGTATTCTATAAAACTTGTGCATATACATGTCATTAGGGTTCACAACGACGGGAATTCGAAGGAGCGATTCATTGAAGTGCATTAGACTCCGGAGAATCAAGGGTTGATCAGCAAGGATTACTAACTGCTTATTTATACTACTACCCTGCAAAACAGGCAAGCTCCGGTTTGCATTTAACAGCTTTTAAGTTTTTACTTTGTATTCACTCTTTCGGTTAAGATATGAAATGTGCATTAGGTCTAGTGCTTTGATACTCCTCTTGCATGACAAAATGAACCCATGGAATATTGGGTAGGTGTCTTTTCACCGTGTAGAACTGCCATGCTTAAGTAAGGTTCGGTAGAAGTCGAGTGGTGAGATGCTACTCGCATGATCAGGAAAACAGGGGCATACGGGATTGGTTTAGAAAATTTTTAGCAAGTTAAAGTTGAGACCGGCAGGTTGTAAGGGCAGCAGGACATAGGGGCCTGGGTGCTATAGACCTGTCCGTGTCGGTCAAGGACCGATCCGTATGCGGCGCTGTTGAGCAAGTTTGAGTTGTGTACCGGACTCATGCTGGCTATATGGGACCCAGTAAACCGATGTACCTCGGGATGCTTGCGTTTTGACTTTTTGGGTCGCCTCAGACGAGAGGGCCCGTGTGCAGTATGTGGGTAACACTCTCATGACATCTCATGTCGGTAGGTGCACCATGAGAGTGGCTACTGTACAGGGCGATTTGATCGATTCAACGTGGGTGAAATGGGGGAAAGGCTGCCACGTACAACATCAGTGATGGTTGCTGTAGGCAACGTCGAGTATGGGCGTACGTGTCATGTAGTCCGGGTGTTATTTATTCGAATCACCGTTGCTCGGAGAAAGGATTGAACATACTTGTTCTCACAGTCATGACGTTGTAAGAACTTGCATGAGAAAGGAACTAATCATTATGGCTTGAAGTTTATGCTATCTTTGTGATGTATCTTTGATGAATAGTTAGAGAAAACTCGATTCGTTTCCACCATGAGCTAATTACATCGGGGAAAGCATTTCTTGTTTGATTGTGGATTCCTGATGTGGCGTGCCCAAGAATACTATTAATTTGCTGCAAATAACACCTGAAAGTAAGGATTCACTTTTAGGCGAGTTGATTATGCATTATGCTATCCCACTTTATGTTCATACACTCATGTAGAGTTTCATGACTAGGTTTGACGGTTAAGTCTTGCTGAGCTTTATGCTCACGGATGCTATCCGAGTTGTTTTGCAGGTATTGACTTCATGCTTATGAGAATAGGTGCCGATGAGACTCGGAAACCTCCGAGTGGTTACTCAAGAGCATCCTCGCCTCTGCGGTTTGTTCTTCGTGTTGCTAGTAAGAAACGTCCGTGGGCTGGACTGTTTCTTTGAAGCTAAGTTAGAAATGAGTCGTGAGTGTTGTAGTCTTCCGCTGTAGCATTATTTTGAGATAAGTATTTGTAAAATACCCTTTGTATGCTTTCGCAAATGATTTATGTAATATGATGTGTTTCCTCGACCCGTGAGCTGTTGGGTGCCGCATATCACGGCACCACTCGACGAGGTCCTCCGGGCCGCCCCTCACAGCGTGTTATCAGAGCTACGTTGGGAATAGCACATGGATTGAGGATCATATTACGATAAAAATGTAGGATACGGTAAGATAACGGTACTAGGCCCACATAAGGACCACTATATTAGCATATTATGAAGATGGCAACCTAACATATTTGTCTATGTCGGAAAATCATGCATCTTGGGACTTTTCATGTCTTGGGGGGTGCATGCAAGTGACAAGGCCTCATGGCCCTGTCGAGCCAGGATCACGCTGAGGGGTGCTGCATTGCACAGCACCGGATAACGCACATCAAAGATACAAAGCGGAAGCAAAGTTTTATTACATAAACAGGTTTATGAACATTTGTACAACGAAATATGTTCCATCTACACTTACAGGCATAGACTACGCATCGAGTTCACGTTCAGCCCGTGAACGTGTCCCCGCTAGCACACACGCACACTAATATGGCGGCATGCACGACTCCCATTCGACGGGATTTCCCTCTTGGAGTTCCATCTCCTCCTCGGGAGTCCCTTCCTCATAAACCCCTGCAAAAGCTTCAAACACAAGCAGTGAGCACGATGGCTCAGCAAGACTGACCCGTCTCTCCTATACATGAAACTTCTACATGAAGGGTTTAGGGTACATGCGGTAAATAATTTGCAAAGGACTCGCCTAATTTTTTGAACCTTACTTTCAAGTTTTAGCAGCAGGTTGTGGAAAACCTTACGCTAATGCACATGAGAGAGCCGCAATCAAACAAGAAACGCATTTCTCTCATGTACTTTGCCAAGAGTTGAAAAGAACTTAAATTAGCTCTAAACTACAACAAGACATTAACAAGCAAAATATATCTTTCAAACCAGCAAACTTTTAACATGTATCTAGCCTGTTCTTTCTATGTCACAGTACAGTGAACAAGTGGTACTCACTGACCGTGAGGGACGGTGATTATAATCGATTTACACCTGCAGGGTTACCCGAATAACCCGTCACGTATGCTCGTACTCGATGTTGCCTACAGAACCATCATGGACATTGTACGCAACCACCTTTCACCCGTCAGCCAAATATTGAACCGGTCCTATCGTCCCAAGCAAGAGGTCTTTGCACGCGCATCTGCAGTGCCGCCAGCCGATCAACACTTCGAGCTCTCAACCTACCCTCTGAACGACAGGCAATGCCTCAATACCCAGCTACCCGAGTTACATCCATTTCCCGGTTCCCATATAGCCGGTAGGTCTTCGGTACTGTTCTAGCTTGTTCAACAGGCCCGCACACGGTTCGGTCCTCAATCGACACAAGCGGAGCTATAGCACCCAGGCCCCAAAGTGTTGCTGCCCTTACTCTCCGCTCGGTCTCATTTTTCTTGCCATGTGTTTCATTTGCTATCTTTACCCGAGCAATGTGCCTCTAGCCTATTCTCGCGAGTGGTCCCAACTACTCGACTTGTACCGAATTGTACGCTATCTTAGCATTGCAGTAGCTAATGATGTTTTCAAACCTAATCCCAACCCAGGGTTTTGTTGGCTATGCATTTGGTTTTCAAACAAGACTCTAATGCAAGAATTAAGTGGGTGCTTAAAGTAAGTTCTCAAAACAGTAAAATTTGTAAAAGGGTTAATGTAAACTGGAGCTTGCCTTGCTGCTCTTGGTCGTAGCCTAGCTGCTCTTCCAGCATGACGAAGTCTAAGACTTTAGGTTCCTCCTCAACCTTAGCGACTACATATGAATAATACAAACATGTGTCAATTTAGATGCATTTGAATTGAAATTAAGCTTGTGAGGACTATAAGTCTTACTAGACAGACCCAATGACTATGAAATTTTTACTGTAGTTTGGATACAACCTAAACAGAGACTTGGCCAAGTTTCATTTGCAGCAAAGCTCATTTGAGCTCTCCACAAATAATTATGTACTTGACATTAATTGGAGCTCCTAATGTGTTCTAGAGATTTTCATGGAGCAAGCCATGACGTTCTGAAAACAAGATTTTCAGAGGGTTCTAATTGGAGTAGGTTTCACTTAATTTGATGGTTCCTAGACAAAGATATGAGCTAAACAATTTCATAGAAATTCTGAAAATGTTTCTGGACATTTTCTATTTTCTCTGGAACAGTTTTATTAATCACAACATTAGGTGGATCAAATGAGCTCAACTGGATCTGAAATTTTTATGGTAGCTCAGAGATATTTTGGTGAACATCCCAGCAAAATTTCAGAATTTTACTCCAAAGGGTTCTCCAATTAAAATTCGAAACATTTTAAATTTTGAAGAATTAATTCTGGAGAACTAAGGATTTTCATGAAGTGAAACTTGATTTGTTGGAAAGTACTCAGAGAGCTGAATCCAACAAATTTTTGTTCACTCAGTTTGGAGTTTTCTAGCCAAAGTTATGTGGGTTTGAGATTTGAACCAAAACTGAAAATCGGAGAAATGTTTAAATTGCTGCGCGTGGGACCGGGCTACGTGTCAACTCCTCAGCGGTCAACACACGGGGCTACGGAGTCTCTCACATGCAGCCGCACCCGATCTGGTGCCACGGCAAATCCCTGGTTGAAAATATCGGCCGCTGACACATGGGACCAGGGGCTTCGTCTACCTCCGGCCCCCCGCGCTCGGCCGCAGCGAACCCTCGCCGGAGTGCTCGCCGGTGGCCTCTGCCGTGTACCAAACTTCATAATCTTGGCCGCCTCTGCCTAATTCCACCCGGGGAACTCGATGCTGGGCTCAGCTCATCGTGAAAATCATCGGAACACGGCTGGCGACGAGCGGCGGCTTCGGAAGAACTTTGGCCGTGTCGGCCGGACTTCCTAGCCCCCCAAACGATCGAGCTATCGGTCGTTGAGCATCAGTGGACCCTAAGGAATCTCAGCATGGGCTCGAGGCAGCTCGGAATAGGCTCTAGGTAAGCCCTCACCGTGCGCCCGACGGCTTCCGCCATTAGCACCGGTAGAAAAGCTAGAACTGGCCGGTCTACCAAGGTTTTCTTGCCATGGCTGCGAAGGAAAGTTGGTCGCTACCAAGCCTAGATCTTGTAGGAACAGTTTGAGGATCTCTAAACAATTATGGAGTGAGAATTTGGCGGATCCGCACCCGAAGGTCGGTCTGCGACAAACGAAAGGCAAAACAGAAATTCGTCGCCGGTGATCAAACACTCGGGCTGTGGTTCGGGGGTGAGCAGCAACAGCCTATAACGCGTCCGAGGATGCCTTAGCTCGGGCGTGACACTCTCCCGTTTGGGGCTGTCCACGGGAACCCGAGGTGTGGCGAACTTAGGTCACCGGAAAGAACTTTCGGTATGGGCGAGATCATCCGAGTTCAGTTTAATTCCTACTACGGGGAAGGAAGAGGAGAGCATCTAGTACCGTTTTGCAGCTTAGAGGGAGTGGAGCGGCTATGATCACTGGTTCTCCGATCAGTTTCTGAGAGAGCGGTGGCGAGGCGATGCTTTCTTGCGCAAGAACAAATAAATGATCGGTAGTGCCTCGGTTGGGCTCAGCTGCGAGGATAAGAGGGAGGGGGTGAGGCGGTTCAGTGGTCGGGGCGGCAACCAGCTGCTGTCCCAATCGATTCTCGCCGTGGCGGCAGCCTGAGCCGGCGCAAGAAGCCGGGTTGAATCCCTCAGTCGGTTGCTTTGGCTATTGAGGCTGACATGTGGGTCCCACTCCGGTTTTAACCTCTGAAATTGAATTTTCCCCACTGCTATAAACAGTAGAGACCCAAATAACCCTGGTCATTTGAATTATCTACCCTCTGGCCATTTGAATTGAATAGAATTCAAATTGGGGAGTGTTTGAATATATTTTCAGCACATATGCAGTTTGAAATTCAAATGGAGTTTGAATTTGCTAGACTTAGATCATGTCAAGATCAACTCCAAATAGAGTGAAAACTGGTGTGTGAGCTCACAAAAATGTGCTGAATGTGAATATGGATCCCACTTTTGAAATCATGGGATAAAAGTAGTTTGAATTTAAATTTGAGTTCAAACTAGCCTCTTTCTAGTTACACCCAAAAATACCTCAAAAAGGTTTTGGATTTGGGTGAATTTTGGCATGAGCATTCCTAGAAAGGTGTTGGAGTTTTTCATATGCTCAGCCCCTAGATGATGCATGTGCGAAATGCCACTTTTGCATTTTGTGAGTTTATTCTCTAATGAGCATGTTGATGGTGTTTACTTGCTCTTCAAATGTATTCATAAAGTTTCTTCAAATGAGGGTTGTGTGTGGTGTGATGAACACTTTGAATATGTGCCAAAAACTTAGGCCCTTACATTCCTCCCCCCTTAAAAGAATCTCATCCCGAGATTATAAGGTGAAAATGAGAGAGATGACGGTGGAAAATTACCATATATGCGACGTGAAAAACTCGGGGTAGTTAGCGTGAAGAAATCCTTCGCTCTCCCATGTCGCTTTGTCTACGGAGTGATTACTCCATAGAACTTTGTAGAACCACAACATACGGTTGCATGTGGTTCGGGCCTTTTCATCAATAATCTGAACCGGTTCCTCCCGATACGTGAGATCCGGTTTCAGTTCTTCTATATCCTCCAGCTGAATGGCGGTTGATAGCTTGAGACACTTCCTCAGCTGGGAGATGTGAAAGACGTCGTGCACACAGGAGAGTGTTTATGGTAAATTCAGCAGGTATGCTACCGATCCACATCTTTCTGTAATCTGAAATGGACTGATGAATCGGGGTGCTAACTTTCCTCTCACCCCGAATCTGTTTACGCCCTTCATTGGAGACACACGTAGATACACGTGATCCCGGACTTCGAACTGTAATGGGCATCTTCTCCGGTCCGCATACTGTTTTTGTTGGGATTGGGTGGATATTAGGTTCGCTTGAATCAGCCGAATCTTTTCCTCCGCGTTATTGACAAGATCAATCCCGAAGGTAACCCTTTCGCCAGACTCACACCAATTCAGTGGTTTGCAGCATTTTCTCCCGTATAGCGCCTCGTAAGGCGCCATTTTGATGCTGGCTTGGTACACATTGTTGTAGGAGAACTCGGCCAACGGCAAGTGATCATCCCAATTCTTGCCGTGGTTGATAGCACAAGCTCGTAGCATGTCCTCTAGAATCTGATTCACCCGCTCGGTTTGCCCATCCGTCTGCGGGTGGTACGCTGAACTATGGATCAGCTTCGTCCCGAACGCAGCATGTAGCTGCTCCCAAAAACGGGACACAAATATGGTGCCTCGATCCGATATGATGGTGCGGGGTACGCCGTACAAGCATAGGATCCGTGAGATGTACAATTCAGCATACTTCTTGGCGTTGTAGATTGTGTTGACCGGGATGAAATGGGAAACTTTGGTAAGCCGGTCGACGATCACCCACACAGAATCATATTTCTGAAAAGTAGTGGGTAAACCAATGATGAAGTCCATGCTCACGTCTTCCCACTTCCAGGCAGGAACGCCCAGTGGCTGTAGCAGTCCCGGTTTCCTCATATGGTCTGCCTTCACCCTTCGACATGTATCACACTCGGACACGTACTTTGCAATCTCCCGCTTCATATGTGTCCACCAAAACTTGCTTCTGAGTTCTTGATACATTTTGTTTCTGCCGGGGTGAATAGAAAACTTTGAAAAGTGGGCCTCATCAAAGATTTTCTTCCATAACTCCGGGTTACAGGGTACGACGATCCGGTCCTCGAACCATAGGACGCCGTCTCTGTCTTTCCGGAAACATTTCAGCTTCCCACTGTCTACACGTCTCCGCAAATGCAACATTCTCTTGTCATGTTTCTGAGCTGCCGCTACCTTTTCACGGATGGTGGGGATCACATGCAATGGTGGCTCGCTCTCTCCCATTGGTGTGATGGTCAGATTGTTAACATGTGACTTGCGACTCAGCGCATCCGCCACTCCGTTTGCCTTGCCGGGGTGATAATGGATCTCTATTTCGTAATCCTTTATCAATTCTAACCATCTTTGCTGCCTCATGTTCAGCTCTTTCTGAGTGAATATGTACTTGAGGCTTTTGTGGTCGGTATATAGATGCACGAGGTTACCGAGTAGGTTGCGCCTCCACATTTTAAGTGCGAGCACCACGGCAGCGAGCTCCAAGTCATGAGTTGGATAATTCTGCTCATGTTTTCTGAGTTGCCATGATCCATATGCGACCACCCTTCGGTCTTGCATAAGCACACATCCGAGCCCAATACTGGATGCATCACAGTACACATCGAACGGTTTTGTTGTGTCTGGCTGCGCCAAAACTGGTGCTGATGTTAGGTGCTTTACAAAGGCCTTGAACGCTGCTTCACATGCTGGACTCCAAACATATTTGGTAGCCTTCTTCAGCAGCTCTGTCATAGGCTTGGCAATCTTCGAGAAGTTTGGAATGAACCTCCGATAATATCCCGCGAGTCCGAGGAAACTCCGTACCTCATGAACAGTTCTCGGGGACTTCCAATTCAGCACGTGTGTGATTTTACTCGGGTCCACAGCAATTCCCTCCGCTGAAATAATATGGCCGAGAAAAGGCACTTGCGATATCCAGAATTCGCACTTGCTGAATTTCGTGTATAGCTTGTGATCCCGCAGCCGTTGCAAGACTATACGCAGATGCTTCGTGTGTTCTTCCTCCGACTTGGAATATACCAATATGTCGTCGATGAAGACCACGGCAAACTTGTCCAGCTCCGGCATGAATACTGAGTTCATCAAATACATGAAGTGAGCTGGAGCGTTGGTGAGGCCGAAGGACATGACCAGATACTCATAAAGTCCGTACCTCGTCGAGAAAACCGTCTTCGGAATATCCTCAGCTCGTATCTTAATCTGATGGTACCCAGATATTAAATCCATCTTGGAAAAGATCTTTGCTTCGACCAACTGATCGAACAACATGTCAATCCGTGGCAACGGGTACTTGTTCTTGATGGTTACGGCGTTTAGTGGACGATAGTCCACGCAAAGCCGCAACGTCTCGTCTTTCTTCTTCACGAATAATGACGAAGAGCCCCATGGTGAGGAGCTCGGCCTAATAAAACCCTTCTCCAGCTGGTCCGTTAACTGAGTCTTCAGTTCCGCCAATTCCTTGGGCGCCATCTTGTACGACCTTCAGGATATTGGCATGGTTCCCGGTGCAAGTTCAATCTTGAACTCCACCTCTCTGTCGGGCGGCATCCCCGGTAAATCATCCGGGAACACGACAGGGAACTCACGGACTACTGGAATGTTTTCCAATCTGATTGTTGTGGACTGATATACACTTGCAAGTTTTATTTCTAGACTGTCCAGAAATAATGAATGCGACTCGTGCATTTCTGGATGTAGATGCATGACTCGGAGGACGGTGTCTAAAACAGTGCCGTGGCGGGTTAACCACGACATCCCTAAGATGACATCGACCTTCTATCCCTCTAAAATTATGAGAGATGGAGGGTATACTCTAACCGCTAAGCATAATGGTACTTTGGAAACCATCATGCTTGCTGAAATTTTCCCACCCGGTGAACAAATCAAATATGGACTTTCGGTGGGTAGTATTTGCAAGCTGTGTTTAGCAATGAAAGCTTGGCTAATAAAATTGTGTGTGGCACCTGGATCAAATAATACTATGGCGGGATGCTGGTGGAGTTGGAACATCCTCTATGGCAAGTTGATGGATGGTGCCGGGCCTAGGGTTTGCCTGCCGCGCATTAGTGGGGTTCGAGGGCTGATTCCTCCCGGGAATCTGTAGTGCAACTCCGCCGCCCTGCCTCTCAGGACAATTGTTGGCGAAGTATCCTAGACGACCACACTTGTAGCATGTGGCTGCTGCCTGGCTGGTGCTTGCGGGACGAAAGCCCGGCATGCACTGCTGAGGTGCATACGCACGCGGCATCGCCCGCTGCTGCTGTTGTTGCTGCAGAGATGGAACTGGAAGTGCCGGCCTGAATGCCGGTGGAGAATATGGCCGACTGCGGAATAGCATCGGCCTCTAAGGTGGCTGCCAGCATGGACCCAATGGTGAACGATTCACCATCCGGTATTTTTGAGAAGGACCACCATCCTTCTCCGCTGCTTTGTGGCGCGCTTCGCTTCCTCTCCGCCGCCGCTAACTCCTTGCCGGAGTCCTCCTGAACAATCGCAGCATCAATAATATCATTGAGGCTGCCACGATTGAACATCGCCAGCTTGTCCTTCAGGAGCGGGTTAGGCCCCTGGTAGAAATGATCCTGACGCTTCTTGTCGGTATCGGCGTGATACGAAGCGTATAGCGCAAGATCATTGAACGCCCTGGAGTATTCCAGCGCGTTCCGGCTTCCTTGCTGCAGGCGTAGGAACTCCTGCGTCTTCCTCTTCATGAGACCCAGAGGTATATGATAGGCCCTGAAGGCCGTCTTGAATTCCGTCCAGGTCATAACTCGCTCGGTGGGTTGCGAAGCACAGTAGTTCGCCTACCAAGCGCTCGTGGATCATTGAAGTTGTTGGACCGTGAACTGAGTCATGCGCTGCTCACTCACTTGGAGCAGCCTGAACTTCATCTCCATCGTGTGGAGCCAGTTGTCCGCATAGAGGGGTCATCCGGCCTTGAGAATACCGGGGGATGAGTAGGAGCTTTGTTGGCGCTCCTCGCGATCTTGACGCCTCTCTGGTCGAGACGTATTCGCATAAGGGTTTGCAGCAACTCGGTGTGCTGCTGATGAGAACCCGCCATCGCGGCCACGATGTCAGCCAAAGTAACCATTGGCGGTGGCGGTTGTTGCTGTTGCTGCTGTTGTTGCCCCAAGGAATCCTCGGGAGGCTGTTGGGAGGTCTCTCCCCCCTGAATGGAACCCCCAACGTCCGGGTTGGCACGAGTGCGAGTCATTCTGAAATTTAAAACAGCAGTGATCAGCACATGCCACACTTAAAAATTCCATATGAAAAAGTAGTTATTGAAGTGACACATGAATAATTTGAACAACATTCACATATATTGATAAAGCATAAACTTTATACAAGATACATTATTCTTGGGTCTCCGAGAAGTCGTGCTCATGTTGTCAATACCTATACATACCCGACTTTCTACACAACACGTCACCGATTACAAAAGTTTTTCTTACACCACCCTCACTGCCCTACTTGGCAACGGTAACCTACTACTCGGAGTAGAACTTGACCTCCTGTGGGTTGTCCTCCTCCGCTACCTATGCTGGTGGCTTTGGGTCCATGACCTCCTCTTCCGGTTCAGGTTCCCCCATTGCCGGAAGACCCAAAACCACAGGTACGGCACCCACCATTGGTATGCCCATTACCGGAGGTACGAGGTCTTCAACGCATGCACCTCATCCATGCCCTGGTTGTAGTACTCTTCCCAGCCTTGCCCCTCCTCAATAGCATCATCATGCTCTTGAGTGAGGACCTCATTCTGCTGGGTCAGGGCTTGCACTTGCTGTTGCAAAGCCGTGATGTTGACGCGGCTTTTCCTTTTCGCCTTCTTCAGACGATGCAACTGATTGTGTTATTCGTTCAGTCGCTTTATCGTCGGAAGGAGAACAATGCGAAGTGCACTGTGAGCACTCTCGAAATGATCTCCACGGCTGGTGCTCTCCTTGAGCTTTGCGGCAAGACAATCCATATGAGCAGCTTGGCTGTCCATCACGGCTTTTCCTGCCATCAACTGGAGGCTGAGATTCGCCTCCGCGGGGTTGTACCTTGGGCAACCCGGATCTGTTGCCTCCATGTATCTTCCCCCCCACACATGATTAGCTCGCCCTTCCGATGGAACGAGCGTGTATGGAGTGCCCTCCATAGCTCTCACGTGTAGTTGGCAGAAATGCGACATGGTGTCGCGGGCTGCCACTTACCACATCCCCTCCGGCTGTCTACCTCTCACCGTAACGGTGAACGGTGCCCAACCGGATGGCGTAGGTCCTGCAGGAACTTTGACATGGATCATCCATGTATTGTTCCCCTCCTCACCTTATTCCTTGTCGAAGAACTGCGGAATCTCACTGTACCCAAAATATTGAAGCATTTGCCTCAACGTTTCCGGATAGCCGCTGCGGTGAGAACAGTGGGATTCCACCCACCCGTTCTCCAACTGCCTATCCGCTGTCATCTGTAGAAATATATTTGAGAAATGTCCAATATTTATTTGAACAGTAACCCATTAAGTTATAACATAAACATGTCATTGAACTCATAAAACTTGGAAACATAGTTCAAACTTAGAACAAATTTAATTGCTGGTCCGCTGCCCAAACTGACAGCCCTGACCAGTTTCCATTTCGACCTGATTTAGACCATGCAAAATGAAAAACCAATTCTTGAGCTCCACAACAAAGTTAAATATAACTTCCATATCTTTCCATAAAGTATTTGCTTGGCCTAAGATCTGTCCTGGTTCAAAAGTTATGATATGTCAACGTTGACAGAATTTCTGGAGAAAATTGGACAGCACCTCCCTGCTTGAGGTACTGATTTGATCCAAGAATTCCAGTTAACTCTACACCAATTTGATAAAACTTTCTGTTACAAAGTTGTAAACCATCTCATGAACTTTTCAAAACTACCTCATTTTCTATTTTTGGATTTTTATGCAGGAAGTTATGCTCAATTTACAGAGAGTTACAGAGAGTGTTTGCTCTGCCCTGTTTTCTGGACAGTTTCAACTCTACTGCATTTTTCGATTGGTTAAGGGGTGAAAAACTTCTGGACATCAACAGAAAAGTTGTAAAGCTCTTCCAAATATTTCCTGAAATGTATCATATGACCCCAACCTCGAAAGAACTCAACCTCTAACCTCTGATTAACTTCAGCCTTATTTCAGCTGAAAACAGGGGACTCTGTCCTTAGTATCCTATAAGTTGAAAACTTGTTAACTTTGAACATCCTGATTAATATAAGGTGTTACATCAAAGTTTTAGTGATCTGGATTAAAAAATTCAAGTTTTTACAATGAAGTTGTTCATTTAGTGGTGTATGACGTCGACGCGTTACCAGATCATGTCGGTACTACGTCCTCACAAAGAAAAACCTATACCGGACTTAGCCGACTTCGTTAGTTCAGTGGCACTAAACGTCTCTCGCACACGGATGCTACACGTCTACCATTTCATGGTTAGACTACCTGCAGATAACTCGTACAATCATCAGACTCGTCTGCACACCGAGACTGGTATTCATACAGTTCATACACCCGGCCGTTATCACTCGCCCGGATGTTCTCAAGCAAAACACACCTTGAGCTACGTGTTCACGTTACTGATCACGTGACGGGGTCTCCCAAACATGCCCAAATCACGCCAGGGAAGGGCGTCGCTCGAATACCCCAAACGACATGAAGAGTCGTAGAGGATACTAAAGCGGGTCAGGTTACCTGCTGTCACACCCGGTTTTTCCGAAGAACAACCAAGTGAATATCACATGTATGCCAGGATCATTTTCTCATACATGTGATGACAAATAGTGAAGCATCATTTATTACAAGCCAGGTGTCGAATATAAATAAGTCTTACATTGCAAATGTCTCAATGGACACTAATTGCTTCATCACAAGTAAATAAACTAGCAGCGGAATATTATTCTTTAGGGCTCCATCACAGGCGTTGTCCAGGGGTCTTCATCAACCTAAAATCCTTCCTCGGGTCCAAAATCATGGTCATTATACACCACCTCATTATCTTGACCTGAGCAGCAATATAAACCAACAAATATGCAAGGTTGAGTACCAATGGTACTCAGCAAGTGTGGGAAAATTATATCATGCATGGCTAGAACAAGGAGAGGTTGAACTCATGGTTAAAGCACTACGCAATTAATACCTATCACCTTAGCTTATTAAGCACCTACATTACTACACAGGTGAAATGGTCCAAATCCCCCATCCCATCATCATAACCAAATAACCATAACATCATTTCCAATGTTAAGCTCCCCGCTTAACATCCAAAACCATCATTCCTCTAATCATGAATAAGTCCAGGCCGCTCTTAACCGTGAGCACGGCTGTCAAGACAGTTTTGACTCTGCAGAGTTTGTACCACTGTACCCACAAGTAGTGATTTCATCCCCCGTTGCCGGGTGGACTAAAAGAACCTCCATTATGCCAGTGGCTACGTTCCACATTCACACTTCCCAGGTGTGCGGCAAAGAGATCACTACGAAGCCTTTACAAAGGGATTCCCGACGAGCGTGGGCCCACTGAGGTTTCACCCCTAACAGCATACAAGAGGCTCCAACCCCGCTGCAGTGGCCCCCTCTTGAGCCTTGCGGTTCATATGGTAGTCCAGCTGACACCTACTCCCCGCACCATCCAACACACCCATACTACGCCGGGGATACACCTAATTAATTGGCCAAGCTGCCCCATCTCAGCATGTGGTTGGCACTGTAAAGCCGGGTTACATGCTCCATGAACCGGTCCTTAGGATCCAGGCAAGTACTAAACACAAACCCAAGTCTCGTGCACCCAGCACACAACCAAAACATCCAACTTGCCTTGATCCCTACCTCTACATAACTCACAATGTCTCATTAAAGAGTATGGTAATATAAACTGATGATCTCATATCCCGAATATCCCATTCTAAGCATGGCTAAGCATATGCATGTGTATAAATGACATGACAAAATAAATCCCAACCCAAGCTTCAAGGAAACAAGGTAATGCAATTCTAGGGAAACTTCCTAGCATGGGTTTCATATTTAACTTGACAATGCAAATAATTCTATCTACACATCCTAGCATAGGATCAAAGTGGTCAAGGACACTTGCCTCCTTCTTGCTGCTCTTGAAATAGGTAGTCCTGATCTTGGAAAGAAATAACTTGCTCTTGAACAGGTTCTACTTCATACCATCACACATAGCAAAAGAAAAACAACAATCATAAGACATAGCTCACACTTCTACTTCATACAAACCACACATTCATATTTATAAAAGTTCTTTACCATTATATGTGTTGTGGTTACTTTATGTGTGTTAAGTTGTGGCTTGCATGCACTTTTAACCATGTATATATGATTCCTACTTTTGTGTCCACATTTATACTTGCATACCATGTGCCTTCACAATTTCTATCAACCCTAAACTGAATTCTTTGTATTTTAGAAACTCCATTTATCATTTACTAGTTGCTATACTTTCAGATTTATATTCCTATGCATAATTGTGTATTTTATTATTAACTTAGCAATACACATCACCTAAACAGATTAGGTTCTGGTCCTAAATAATTTAAAATCATATTTTGACCATGGCTTATGATGTATACTATTTCATAATTATTTTCCCTATTTTTCTTTAACTATTCTTTACTTAAAAATGTGTCCCTATACTAATAAATGTGAATAATAGATAAAACTGATTTATTTTAGCCCAAAAATATATTTTTATCTCACTCCAAAGTTTTCTAAGTACTGAGAAAGTTTTTAATTAATTTTGACAATTATGTTTGTCCCCCTTTTTAATTTTTAAACACTAGTTACCTATTCAATGTTTTAAATTAAATACTAAACAGGGCTAAAATAATGAATTCACCCCATTACAGGGTCTATAATATTATTTTCATAATTTCCAGGGGTCTAACTACACTTATCAGAGGTGTTTTTCTTAATTTCTATTAAGTCCAGGGGCTAAAACTGATTTTTAAATGAATTTACATGATTTTCTGAAGTTCCAGGGGCTAGATCTGAAGTTTCCGGGGCTAGCTCTCAATTCCAGAGAACCCCAGGGGGTAGCACGTAAGAACTCCAGTCTTTATAACGCGGGGTCGACGTGGACCGTCCGATTTTAAACCGACGGCTGAGATTATAAGATCGAACCGGTACGCGGGGTTTTAATGTCTACCGTGCGATTTAAAATAAATGGCGCACATGCGGCCACGTCGCTCCGATCGAACGCGGGCGGCGCTGCCGGCGGCGCACGGCGGCGGGAAGCGGCGATCTCGCCGGAAACTTTCGGATCCTCGAGAATTCTGCCTAGAACTGTGATCTTATGGCCTAGATCGGTAGAGGGGAGGTCAGGGATCTCACCTCGGGGGTTTTCTCGAGCTCGGGGGTCCTGGAAAGTGATCGGCGGCGAGGTCCGAGGCAAAACCACGGCGAAGCTCGTCGGCGCTGGATTTACACCGTAAGTCTTCGGGTTTTCTGCACCTGCAAAGTTCCCCGGAGGCGGTGGATCAAGACCAGCGAGTTAGATCAGAGTTTCCGAGCTTAGACCGGCCAGAATTCACCGGCGAAGTCTCGGTGCTCACCGGAGTGAAAATTGGCGATCGCGTGGGAAAAACTGATCGGATCGGGGGTTTTTATAGCCGGGGGAGGGCGGCGGGTCTGTTGTGATCGAGTTGGAGTCCTCTGGGTCCAGAATTCGGGCGACGGGACAGGTTTCCCGATCGGTTGCGATCGCGCGCGCTCGGGGGAAAAGTCCGGGGTCGCGGGGGCTCGGGTTAGGGATGACAGGTGGGTCCCACCCGTCAGCGAGAGGCAGCGCGGCGCGCGCGGGGGTGGGCTGGCGCGGGGAAGACTGGGCCGGCTGGCGGGTTTCGGCCCACTGGCCAGTTTTTTCCCGTTTTCTCTTTTTCTTTTTCCATTTCTTTTCTGTTTTGAGTATAATTTGAATTCCAGTTTGAATTTGAATTTTTGTAAAACATGCAACACGTCCAAAAATTTTTAAATTCCCCTCTGAACAAGGTTTTGGGTTTTGAATCAAAATTTGGGGTGTTACAGCTCTACCCCCCTTAAAAGAAATCTCGTCCTCGAGATTGGTGTTTCTAATAAAACAATTCCGGAAATTGTGCCTTAAGCTCATCTTCCCGTTCCCAGGTGGCTTCCTCTTCTGAGTGATGCTTCCACTGCACCTTGCACATCCGGATTCTTTTATTTTTGGTGAGGCGTTCCATTGTCTCCAAAATTTTGCATGGTTGCTCGGCATAAGACAAATCTTCAGCTACATCCACTTCATTCATGGGTAACACCTCCTCAGGCGTCCTCAGACATTTCTTGAGTTGTGACACATGGAATACATCGTGCACGTCCGATAGATGAACCGGTAACTCTAGTTGGTACGCCACTTCGCCTTTTCTTTCCAAAACTTGAAAGGGTCCGATGTATCGAGGTGACAACTTCCCTTTCACCTTGAACCGACGAAGTCCTCTGATAGGGGACACCTTGAGATAAACATAGTCTCCCACGTTGAAAACGAGTTCTCTTCTTCGTACATCGGCATAGCTCTTTTGGCGTGTTTGTGCTATCCTCAAGTTGTTGCGAATCTCCCTCACCTTCGCTTCGGCTTCTTGTAGCACTTCTGGACCAAACACTTTACTTCCTTCCATACAAAGCTTCAAACGGTGACATCTTCATACTAGCTTGACAGCTGTTGTTATAGGAAAACTCCGCATACGGTAAGTTCTTGTCCCAACTCCTATTGTTTTTGAGTGCACATGCCCTTAACATATCTTCAAGGATCTGATTGGTTCTCTCCGTCTGCCCGTCAGTTTGGGGATGATAGGCAGAGCTGAAATTCAGATGGGTTCCCATGGTTTCATGCAACTTTTGCCAAAACCTCGAGGTGAACTGTGTCCCTCGGTCCGATACTATCTTCTTTGGCACTCCATGGTAACACACACTCCTTGACATGTACAATTCTGCCAATTCGGATCCGCTGTAGCTTTCTTTCACAGGGATGAAATGAGCTACCTTGGTTAGCCTATCAATAATGACCCATATTGAATCATACCCTGATTGGGTCCTAGGCAATCCCACGACAAAATCCATGCTGATTTCTTCCCATTTCCATTCAGGCACTTTGAGTGGTTGCAATAATCCCGCGGGTCGTTGATGTTCAGCTTTCACCAACTGACATGTGTCACATAGGGCAACATGTTCCGCGACATCTCGCTTCATGCCATACCACCAATACCTGCTCTTGAGGTCCTGGTACATCTTCGTACTCCCAGGATGAATGGAATAGTCGGAATCGTGAGCCTCCTTCAAAATTAATTCACGGATCTCTTTTACTTCTGGCACACAGATCCTTTTCCCGTGCCACACCGTTCCCTGTTCATCCTCTCTAAAACCAGGAGCTTTATTTTCCTTAATGAGCTGTCTGATCTCTTGTATCTTCTCATCATTCTTTTGGCCCTCGCGTATGTATCGCTCGAGTGTGGAGTCCACTTCCATGGCGATGGCTTCACCACTATTTACTAGACATAGATTGAGCCTTATAACCTCGTCCTTCAATTCTGCAGGTATGTCCTTCAAACTCAACTTATTGACCTGCACTTTCCGACTCAAAGCATCGGCCACGACGTTTGCTTTCCCAGGATGATAGTTGATGCCTATATCAAAGTCATTGATTAGCTCTAACCATCTCCTTTGTCTGAGGTTGAGATCTGGCTGTGTGAATATATACTTCAAACTCTTATGATCTGTATATATCTCTGTCCTCTTCCCCATCAAATAGTGCCGCCAAATCTTCAACGCATGTACCACTGCAGCTAGTTCTAGGTCATGTGTAGGATAGTTCTTCTCGTGCTTTCGAAGCTGCCGGGATGCATATGCCACGACATGTCCTTCTTGCATGAGAACACATCCCAACCCATTTCCAGAGGCATCGCAGGACACTGTGAAATTCTTCTGCATATCTGGCATAACCAACACTGGGGCTGTTGTCAATCTCTTCTTTAGCTCCTGGAAGCTCGTCTCGCACTGTGGCGTCCAGGTGAATGTGATTCCCTTTTCCAACAGTTTGGTGAGAGGTCTCGAGATCTTGGAGAATCCCTCAATAAACCGTCGATAGTATCCAGCCAATCCCAAAAAGCTTCAAACTTCCCCGACATTTTCAGGGGTTTTCCATTTCTGGATATCTTCGATTTTGGCGGGATCTACGGAGATTCCTCCCTCCGAGATGATATGTCCTAAAAAGGGAACTCTCTTCAGCCAAAACTCACACTTGCTCAACTTGGCATATAGTTGGTGTTCTCTCAACCTCTGCAACACCAACCTTAGATGTTTCTCATGTTCTTCTTCATCTTTGGAGAAGACGAGAATATCATCTATGAAAACCACCACAAACTTGTCCAGATATTCCATGAATACCTTGTTCATGAGGTACATGAAATATGCCGAGGCATTGGTTAGCCCAAAAGGCATGACAGTGTATTCATACAGTCCGTACCGAGATACGAAAGTTGTCTTGGGAATATCTGATTGCCTTATCTTGAGTTGGTGGTACCCCGACCTGAGATCAATTTTCGAGAACACACAAGCTCCCCTCAACTGATCAAACAAGTCTTCAATGCGGGGTAATGGGTACTTGTTTTTGATGGTTACCTCATTCAAGGCACGGTAATCCACGCATAACCTTTGGGTTCCGTCTTTCTTGGGCACAAATATCACCGGAGCTCCCCATGGTGAGGAACTAGGGCGAATATACCCTTTCTCCGTCAATTCTCTCAAATGATCCTTGAGCTCTTCTAGCTGCTTGGAGTCCATTCGATAAGGTCTCTTGTATATCGGGGTTGTTCCCGGTACTAGCTCAATTGCGAATTCCACGTCGCGGTCGGGAGGCATACCTGGCAATTCCTCCGGAAAAACATCTGGATATTCCCTGATAGTCCTGATTTCCTCAACTTTCACCTCCACTTGATTTAGTTTAATGTCCCTCCTTGGCTCGTGTATCGTTATGAACTTTACTCTTGTGCCATTGGGGTGAGTTAGTTCCACCGTTCTGGTCGAACAATGGATGATTCCTTTATGTTTGGTCAACCAATCCATACCCAAAATAATATCTATCCCTTGTGAATCTATCACTATGAGGTTAGCCGTAAATACTACCCCATTAATGTCTAGGCTCACTTTGGGACACACTCGTCTTGTCCTTATTTCTCCACCTGGAGAGTTTACGGCTAGCATATGGTTCATTTGTGTGGTTGCCAGGTCATGCTTCTTAACAAACCCTTGAGCAATGAACGAGTGGGTAGCACCAGAATCAAACAGCAGAGTTGCAAGGTGTAAATTGGCAGGAAACTTACCAACTACCACGTCGGGTGCCTCTTGTGCTTCCTCCATAGTGACGTGGTTCACCCGTCCTCTCATTACATTCTGCTGTTGTGGCGGCGCAGACTTCTTCTTTGGGCACTTATGGGCATAGTGCCCCACTTCACCACAGCTAAAACATTGCACCCCAACCTTAGGTGCTTGGCCTTTGTTGTCTTGGGGTTGGTTCGGGGGTCCTTGCACTGCTGGTCGAGGTGGATATGCGGGGCGAGGCTGCTGCACAAACTGACGTTGCGGCTGTGCTGGTGCTACGGATGGCCTGTAGTTTGGGTTGTACCCTCTTGGTGCTGAATAGGGTACCACAGCACGGCTTGTCTGCCCCGTAGGTTGCTGCATCATACGTCGGCGGGTGTTGCTCCCTGAGGCTTGATGTGACCATCCCGCCTTCCTCTTATTCTCATTTTCCAGGGCTTTTAGCTTCCTTTCCACCACAAATGCTCTGTCCACCATCTTTTGAAAGCTTTCATACTCATTGGAGGACATTGCACACTGCATCTCTGCGGTAAGTCCTTCCACGAAACAATCTTGTTTCTGCTCATCGGTCTCTATGTCTCGTGGAGCATAACGGGATAGTTGAGTAAATTTAGTGAGGTATTCCCTCACAGTCATGTTTCCCTGCTGCAGTCCCAAAAATTCCTTCCTCTTGTTTTTGAGTTCACCTCTTGGGATGTAATGGTTGCGGAAGCTACGCTTGAACTCTTCCCAAGTGATGTTCTCAGGGTCATGATGGGCAGCCACGTAGGCGGTCCACCAATCAGCAGCAGGTCCTTGCAATTGATGAGAGGCAAACAGCACCCTTTCATATCCTTGGCACTGTATGATCCTCATCTTACTTTCAATGGTCTTCAGCCAATCATCTGCCTCCAGAGGTTCAGCAGCACTTGCAAACTTTGGAGGTTGAGTTCCTAGAAACTCACTCAACCTTGGTTGGCGTGGTGCAGCTTGTGTAGGTGGAACTTGATGCAAGTTGGCCACCACTTGAGTCAAGTTCTGGATGAGCTGATTTTGATTCTCCAGCATTTGGTGGAGAGGATCAACTTCTTCACGGCGACCACCCCCGTCCTGGCCTCCCGAAAGATGAGGGTTGCATGCCTCATCATTGTTGTTGGCGGGGTTGGCAGCACGTCCTTTTCCTCTTCCGGCCATCTGGCAGAATCAACAAATGTTAACTTGATACCATTTAGTATCATCTTACTACTTCCATTTGTTTGTACTTTGAAGTGTTGGGGCTTTGTTATACTTTTACGAGGGTTCATATCTCACACCAAATGAATGCACTATTATTTCCTGTGGGTTCACACACCAAAGCAAAACAATCTGAAGACGAGGCTGTGGACAATTGCTCATGGCTTCCACAACTCACGTCACACACCAAGCATCATCACACCATTAACTACGTAACGACTCGACTACTCGACCTCTTACTAGCTAGGGGAAAGACTCTACACTACTCGTCCTCTTGAGCTGGCTCCTCGGGATCTTCCTCCTCATTTCGGCTACCTTCTGACTCTGCTTTGGGTGGGGAGGCTGCTGGTGGAGAAGTGCGACGACGCCTAATCGCTCGGCGATCCGGGGAGTCAGGAGTCCATGTATCATTCATGGTGACACACAGTTCATTCCCATCTCCTCTTTCTCTCGCCTTTAAGCAAGCTCGCGGCAACGCCTCCGTTTCCTTCAGGGTGTCTCGGACATCCTGAAGCTCTTGTTGACACTCCTGCAGTCGAGTGCTGAGCATAGCAGCATCCTCCAACCACAAGTCCATGTGCTCATGGGAAGTCCCTTGCTGCACCGGTGGGTACTTGTACTCCGTGGTACCACTCTCACGTTGGAGAACATACATGTAATCAGTTTTGTCCAAGTGGCGATGATAGATGTGACTCTGGCAGGTGATGGCCTCCCAGGTGACATCTTTCTCTGCATCAACTTGTGTTGCTCGACAAGCTGGAGAGTGGTGAATCTTAAGCAGCTGATTCTCGTGTATAATCCTCATCTCCGAACTCCATTCTTCCCTCTTCTCCCGGATGGTCCTGGTGGAGTTATAGTGGATGATGAGCTTGCCCGTATTGCCGGCGGCTTCGAGCATACGTCGAAGACGGCGCAACAAATCTCCTACTGCCAATCCGTAGGAAAGGTACGTCACTGGACGACTGTCCTCTCTTTCGGCAAGGGCTACTACGGGAACTCTCCCTCCTGTGGACTTACGAGCGGTGCGAATCATGCGAACCATCTAAAACAAAAGAATTTAAAATTAGGTTAGATAAATTCTCAAACAAAAATCCTATTTTGAATGAAAGTTGGGATAAGATGAAGAAAATGACTCCTTTAATAACACTTTTCCACCCACACCTTGGAAAATAGTTTTTAAGAAAATAGGGCCCTTAACTACGTCCATTTCTACCTAGGTCCACGTTCGTACGGGCAACCTTGGCTCTGATACCACCTCTGTCACACCCGGTTTTTCCGAAGAACAACCAAGTGAATATCACATGTATGCCAGGATCATTTTCTCATACATGTGATGACAAATAGTGAAGCATCATTTATTACAAGCCAGGTGTCGAATATAAATAAGTCTTACATCGCAAATGTCTCAATGGACACTAATTGCTTCATCACAAGTAAATAAACTAGCAGCGGAATATTATTCTTTAGGGCTCCATCACAGGCGTTGCCCGGGGGTCTTCATGAACCTAAAATCCTTCCTCGGGTCCAAAATCTTGGTCATTATACACCACCTCATTATCTTGACCTGAGCAGCAATATAAACCAACAAATATGCAAGGTTGAGTACCAATGGTACTCAGCAAGTGTGGGAAAATTATATCATGCATGGCTAGAACAAGGAGAGGTTGAACTCATGGTTAAAGCACTACGCAATTAATACCTATCACCTTAGCTTATTAAGCACCTACATTACTACACAGGTGAAATGGTCCAAATCTCCCATCCCATCATCATAACCAAATAACCATAACATCATTTCCAATGTTAAGCTCCCCGCTTAACATCCAAAACCATCATTCCTCTAATCATGAATAAGTCCAGGCCGCTCTTAACCGTGAGCACGGCTGTCAAGACAGTTTTGACTCTGCAGAGTTTGTACCACTGTACCCACAAGTAGTGATTTCATCCCCCGTTGCCGGGTGGACTAAAAGAACCTCCATTATGCCAGTGGCTACGTTCCACATTCACACTTCCCAGGTGTGCGGCCAAGAGATCACTACGAAGCCTTTACAAAGGGATTCCTGACGAGCGTGGGCCCACTGAGGTTTCACCCCTAACAGCATACAAGAGGCTCCAACCCCGCTGCAGTGGCCCCCTCTTGAGCCTTGCGGTTCATATGGTAGTCCAGCTGACACCTACTCCCCGCACCATCCAACACACCCATACTACGCCGGGGATACACCTAATTAATTGGCCAAGCTGCCCCATCTCAGCATGTGGTTGGCACTGTAAAGCCGGGTTACATGCTCCATGAACCGGTCCTTAGGATCCAGGCAAGTACTAAACCCAAACCCAAGTCTCGTGCACCCAGCACACAACCAAAACATCCAACTTGCCTTGATCCCTACCTCTACATAACTCACAATGTCTCATTCAAGAGTATGGTAATATAAACTGATGATCTCATATCCCGAATATCCCATTCTAAGCATGGCTAAGCATATGCATGTGTATAAATGACATGACAAAATAAATCCCAACCCAAGCTTCAAGGAAACAAGGTAATGCAATTCTAGGGAAACTTCCTAGCATGGGTTTCATATTTAACTTGACAATGCAAATAATTCTATCTACACATCCTAGCATAGGATCAAAGTGGTCAAGGACACTTGCCTCCTTCTTGCTGCTCTTGAAATAGGTAGTCCTGATCTTAGAAAGAAATAACTTGCTCTTGAACAGGTTCTACTTCATACCATCACACATAGCAAAAGAAAAACAACAATCATAAGACATAGCTCACACTTCTACTTCATACAAACCACACATTCATATTTATAAAAGTTCTTTACCATTATATGTGTTGTGGTTACTTTATGTGTGTTAAGTTGTGGCTTGCATGCACTTTTAACCATGTATATATGATTCCTACTTTTGTGTCCACATTTATACTTGCATACCATGTGCCTTCACAATTTCTATCAACCCTAAACTGAATTCTTTGTATTTTAGAAACTCCATTTATCATTTACTAGTTGCTATACTTTCAGATTTATATTCCTATGCATAATTGTGTATTTTATTATTAACTTAGCAATACACATCACCTAAACAGATTAGGTTCTGGTCCTAAATAATTTAAAATCATATTTTGACCATGGCTTATGATGTATACTATTTCATAATTATTTTCCCTATTTTTCTTTAACTATTCTTTACTTAAAAATGTGTCCCTATACTAATAAATGTGAATAATAGATAAAACTGATTTATTTAGCCCAAAAATATATTTTTATCTCACTCCAAAGTTTTCTAAGTACTGAGAAAGTTTTTAATTAATTTTGACAATTATGTTTGTCCCCCTTTTTAATTTTTAAACACTAGTTACCTATTCAATGTTTTAAATTAAATACTAAACAGGGCTAAAATAATGAATTCACCCCATTACAGTGTCTATAATATTATTTTCATAATTTCCAGGGGTCTAACTACACTTATCAGAGGTGTTTTTCTTAATTTCTATTAAGTCCAGGGGCTAAAACTGATTTTTAAATGAATTTACATGATTTTCTGAAGTTCCAGGGGCTAGATCTGAAGTTTCCGGGGCTAGCTCTCAATTCCAGAGAACCCCAGGGGGTAGCACGTAAGAACTCCAGTCTTTATAACGCGGGGTCGACGTGGACCGTCCGATTTTAAACTGACGGCTGAGATTATAAGATCGAACCTGTACGCGGGGTTTTAATGTCTACCGTGCGATTTAAAATAAACGGCGCACATGCGGCCACGTCGCTCCGATCGAACGCGGGCGGCGCTGCCGGCGGCGCACGGCGGCGGGAAGCGGCGATCTCGCCGGAAACTTTCGGATCCTCGAGAATTCTTCCTAGAACTGTGATCTTATGGCCTAGATCGGTAGAGGGGAGGTCAGGGATCTCACCTCGGGGGTTTTCTCGAGCTCGGGGGTCCTGGAAAGTGATCGGCGGCGAGGTCCGAGGCAAAACCACGGCGAAGCTCGTCGGCGCTGGATTTACACCGTAAGTCTTCGGGTTTTCTGCACCTGCAAAGTTCCCCGGAGGCGGTGGATCAAGACCAGCGAGTTAGATCAGAGTTTACGAGCTTAGACCGGCCAGAATTCACCGGCGAAGTCTCGGTGCTCACCGGAGTGAAAATCGGCGATCGCGTGGGAAAAACTGATCGGATCGGGGGTTTTTATAGCCGGGGGAGGGCGGTGGGTCTGTTGTGATCGAGTTGGAGTCCTCTGGGTCCAGAATTCGGGCGACGGGACAGGTTTCCCGATCGGTTGCGATCGCGCGCACTCGGGGGAAAAGTCCGGGGTCGCGGGGGCTCGGGTTAGGGATGACAGGTGGGTCCCACCCGTCAGCGAGAGGCAGCGCGGCGCGCGCGGGGGCGGGCTGGCACGGGGAAGACTGGGCCGGCTGGTGGGTTTCAGCCCACTGGCCAGTTTTTTCCCGTTTTCTCTTTTTCTTTTTCCATTTCTTTTCTGTTTTGAGTATAATTTGAATTCCAGTTTGAATTTGAATTTTTGCAAAACATGCAACACGTCCAAAAATTTTTAAATTCCCCTCTGAACAAGGTTTTGGGTTTTGAATCAAAATTTGGGGTGTTACACCTGCCACCCGTGGGGCTCCACCCTTCAGCTTGTGTGCACTGGTGGACAGCGCTTACATGCACCCCCCAAGACATAGAACGTCCCGAGATGCACGATTTTCTGACATAGCAAATAAGTGAGGTTGCCACCTTCATATTAGGCTGATAGTAATCCTTATGTGGGCCTAGTACAATATTCTCACCGTAACCTAAATTTTTGTTGTAATATGATCCTTATTCCGTGCGCTATTACCAATGCGGCTCTGATACCATGCTGACACGGCCCCATGGCGCTATCGAGCCAGGATCACGCTGAGGGGTGCTGTGTTGCACAGCACCGTATAACGCACATCAAAGATACTGTGACGCCCGGTCCCGTAAAACACGGAACCCAGCTAATGTATATGTGTGCCCAGGATGTTCATCAAACATACACATGTAATCCACAAACTGAACTCAGAATATAACCACGAATAATAGGGTTCAAGTACTTTATTACATCAATCTCTAACTCATTCTTGCAGCGGAAGTCTTCTAACTTATTCTAGCAGCGGAAGTCTCTAACGATAAAGGAAGCAACTAAAAACGGCAGCGGTTCCATCTCCAACTCCACAGGCAAGTTGACGGTAGTCTGCAAGTCTAGTACTCCACATGATCTTCGAAGTACTCCTCTCCTGTTGCTGATGATTGTAATAATGCAAGGTTGAGTACATGACGTACTCAGCAAGTGCGATAAAATATGATATGTAACTTACAGCAAGGTAGGATCAAAAGGCTTATTGCAGAAAGCAAAGTTTATTTCTCAAACATGACAGAAGCAGCAACTAACTTTAAGTGAATTTAATCCCAACATATATCCAATTAAAACATCAACATACCTCCTTTATGATTCACCACTTTTCATGTCTCAACCAACCATAAATCTTTCTCAACTTTCATCTTATGCTCATGATATCCATAACCATCTCATATTCATGATATCCATAACCATCTCATATTCATACCACCATCTCATATTCATCTCATATTCATATATTCCGAAACAAAACTCAGTGTTACGACTCAACAGTCCCAAAAAACCAATCCCAAAGACCATACCATAACCAAACCAATAAACATTCATCCCAAACCTTCCCTCTAATCATGGAAGTTGGCCAGGTGCTTGTGACAGGAAGCGCGGCTATCATGATAGTTTTACACTCTGCAGAGGTGGCACCACTTTACCCACAAGTTTGTGATTTCGTCACCTGTCGGCGACTGCAGAACCTCCATTTTACTAGTACACAACTGTCGGTGTATGGCCAAGAGATCAAAAAATAGCCTTTACAAAGGGGCTACTAGATTTATGGACTCACTAAGGTTTCACCAGCAGGCTCGAATCACCATTCTCCCACCTACGGGCCCCCTCTTGTGCCATGCAGTTCCCAGTGCAGTCCTCTCTCGACTCCCATTCCCTGCGCCTTCCACGGTCCATAACAATCTAGCAACTTACCTAATTAGTCAGCTAAGACGCACCCATACATGGCCTTGTGGTGGCACTGTTTTCCTGGCATGTGCTCGCATGAACCGGTCGTTAGGTCTACGGCAAGTAAACCACCATATCATTCTACCACATCCTCAAACAAGGCTTGCCTAGATCTCCCCAGATTCATGTTCATTATCATCATCAAGTTCTCATTAACATTATTCATATGAGTGCAGTAGCTAGACACGTTCTATCTCGCTTCCCATAACCCGTAAGCTAAGCGAAGCAAAAAGCAATGAACGACCATACCTGACTCATCAACTTTCCCGGCGACAAGGGTGGTTAATCAAACTAGTAAACTCCTATAAAAGGGTTTCCCATCAAGTTGAATCAAGCAGACACAGTTTTCGCAAACAAAACAGTTTTAAATAATAGGATCAATATGGTCAAGGGGCAGTTGCCTTGTTCCTGTGTCTTTGGCTGCTCACGTGTCTCAAAGTTCTGGTGCTGTAGTACTTCGTAGATGGCTTCCTGGGCTTGTCCTTCTACTCACGATCAGGCAAATACAAGATTTACAACAATCAATCATCATGCACAAACTTTACCCAAGATGCAATGGTGTAGATGGATGCAAATCCTATGGTTCTATCAGTTTGTACGTGTTCTTGCATGTTTTAATGGCTTGCATGGGGTTTTATGATGAACAAGGGTGTAAGGATCAAGTGCGGACGTGGTGATGATCTTGACTCAAGATCTAGATCAATTCCACCATCAAAAACAGAACAACATGTGATCTGTCCACATAAAAAGGCTTCTGTTCGAAGAAAACAGTTGCGAAGAAAACCACGATGATGTCGTATGGTGGTAACAAAGACCTACCTCGGCCTTCCTCCTAGCAATGGCAGCAAGACAGTTCGTCGGCTCTCTTCCAGCGACGGGGAACATGATGGGGCTCGTCGGCGGTCTCACTGGTGGTTGAACTCCGGCGAAGAGGGTAAACTCGGCGAGTTGGGGGCTAGGGCCTCTAAGTTGTCGACTTGAGAAGGTGTTACGTCCAAGGGGTGTTTCGGGTTCTATTTATAAGGGGATAAAGAAGAGTCCTACTCTGATTGGATTTCAAATAAGAGTCCTATTCAATTTGTTTTTGGATATTAACAACTTATCTTCAATTGATTTGGTTGCTGTATTCAACGTGGAAGAATTCGTGTCGGTTCCCTGTGTACCAGGTACTCGCGTACCGGGGAAAACCGCTTAAGGATCTCGTCCTTCCTCAGGGATAAGCTCTGGAGGCTCCACATGTCCAGAGGGGGCCGGGCTTCCCTTCTCCGCAGAGGTGGGCTCCGGTTGTGCCGCGTGTCAGGCGGGCGGGATCTCCCCTCTCCTCTGAGGTGAGCTCCGCGTGTGCCATGTGTCTTGGCGGGCGGGACCTCCCCTCCCCCCAGAGGCGATTTTCGCGTACGTCACGTGTCAGTGACGGTACTCCCCTCTCTTCGGAGGTGAGCTCCGAGTGTGCCACGTGTCCAGTAGACCGGATCTCTCGGAGGCGAGCTCCGAGAGTGCCACGTGTCCAGTAGACTGGATCTCTTGGAGGCAAGCTTCGAGAGTGCCACGTGTCCCGCAGGGTTGGGCCTGACAAGCTTCGGTGGGGACACGTGTCCTACGGGGCTGGACCTCGCTTCTCCCGCAGAGACAAGCCCCGAGCCTGCCACATGGCCAGCAGTGCCGGACCTCACCCCTCTCTGCCGGGATGAGCTCCAAAGGCGCCACATGGCCAGAGGACCGCGGGAAGTGTCTACAGCGCTCCTTGGCGAACTGAAATCAGCTCTTTTCGGATATGTTTATGATTCTTTCTCCATTTCTACTTTTTTTAAAATGTTTCTCTATATGAATTATGTATGCATGCATGGATACGAAATTGAGGGTGTTACAAACCTACCCCCCTTAAACTGAATCTCGCCCTCGAGATTCGTTAGAGTAAAGAATAGATGAGGGAATTCTGCCTTGAGGTCTTCCTCACGCTACCATGTAGCTTCTTCGACGTGGTTCAACTTTGCCTTCTCGGTTGTTGGTTGGCCTGACTCAAACTCAATATGAGTACCGTGCTCGTTTGTCAACTGCACGCTCCTCTTAGCACATTGGATCACTTCGTTGTGCTTGCTTAACCAATCCATTCCGAGTATTATGTCAAGCCCTTGGGAATCCAGGACAATGAGGTTGGCAAGGAAGTCTACCCCACTTATTTTAAGTTTTAATTTTGGACATACTATATTAGTCCTCATCTCTCCACCGGGAGAATTAACCAACATAGTATATTTCAAGTGTGATATGGGCAGATTACACTTGGCAACATACTCGGATGATATGAATGAATGCGATGCTCCGGAATCAAATAAAACAGTGGCTGGGTTGGAGTTGGTAAGGAACATACCAATTTCGACGTCCTCAGCCTGTTGTGCTTCCTCAGCGGAGACATGATTCACGTTGCCACGAGCATAGTTCTGCTGCCCACGGTTAACTTGATTAGCTCCTCCGTTCGGCCATGGGTTCTGCTTGGGCACGTTGCTTGGTTGTCCAAGGCCTTTCCTCAGGCATTGACTCACGAAGTGTCCCATTTCTCCACATGCGAAGCATGCCTTGTTGCCCAACACAGCAGGGACGTTAGGGCGGGGGTGGTTTTGAGCATATGCGCCCATGTTGGGACGGAGCGCAGAAGGCAAAGGCGCACGAGGTGCTTGCATGACAGGTCGTTGCTGCGGTGGTGGATTAGGGCGAAAAGTAGAAGTGGACGAGCCATACTGTGGTCCAGCTGGGGGCATGAAACGGGGACGTATATTGCTCCCTTGTTGCTGGTATGGTATCTTTCTCTTGCCCTCTTGCTTGATCTCACGGATCTTGCTCTTGACCACTATAGCTTTGTCAACTAGCTTCTGGAAGTTTGCATAGTCATTGTTGAGCAGTTGAACTTGGATCTCATTGTTCAACCCTCTCATGAACAAGTATTGCTTCCTTTGATCCGAGTTGACATCCTCGGGGGATACCTTGACAGCTGCGTGAACTTGTCGAGATACTCATTCACGCTCTTCCTGCCTTGGCGGAGACCTTCAAACTCTTGCCTTTTTAGCACCATGACTCCAACAGGGACGTAATGAGAGCGGAAACTCTCCTTGAACTCAATCCAAGTGATAGTCTCCTGGTTGACATGAGCATTGTAAAGGGTGTCCCACCAGTCAGCGGCTGCTCCCATAAGTTGGTGTGATGCAAAGAGAACTTTCTCCCGATCATTGCAATGAACAATAGCAAGCTTCTTCTCCATGGTCTTCAACCTGTCGTCGGCCTCCATGTGATCATTAGCTTGTGCAAAAGTAGGCGGTCGAGTACTAATGAACTCTCCCAGTCGGTTGTGAGCCGGTGGTGGTGGTGTTGAAACGGGGTTAGGATGGTGGTTGTTATTGGCTTGCAGCTGACCCAAAGATTTGATCATAGTTTGCATGAGCTGGTTCTGCATAGCCATCAACTGTTCAAGGTTATTTTCACCAGCCTCGGGGTTAGGATTTTCAAGAACTTCAACGTGGTCCTTCTCTTGTGGTTCCTGGCTGCCACGGACGTTCCTCCTTTGACGGCCGGCGTTTTTTCTCACCATCTGTGAGAGAGAGTTGGGTAGAATACAAGTTAGAAGTTTAGATGGATCCCCCCAACTATATGCATCAAGGTGGATGAACTAAATATATTTACTTTTATATGAGGATGTGAACACATGCCGAAGCATCTCACATCTCTCTACTATGTGTGGATATGGACAACGCTGAAGTGTCCCACAACTCACACTAAGCACTCAAACACAAGCAATTATCACAAAAGTTCGCACACCACTCCTATTAAAGCTCCTATGGTTTAAACGTCCCTATGTGTTTTAGGGTTTCCAATCTACCTAAGCTTGCATCCTATGGTCAAGCTGGTTTTGATGCCAATCTATGCATTCTACCCTTGCGTCCTATGGTCAGTGTGGCTCTTATGCCATTCTGTGACTAGGCCCGCAGCATACGATCAACGTGGCTCTAATGCCAATCTGTGACTAGGCTTGCGTCCTACAGTCAACGTGGCTCTGATACCAATCTGTGACGCCCGGTCCCATAAAACACGGAACCCAGCTAATGCATATGTGTGACCAGGATGTTCATCACACATACACATGTAATCCACAAACTGAACTCAGAATATAACCACAAATAATAGGGTTCAAATACTTTGTTACATCAATCTCTAACTCATTATTGCAGCGGAAGTCTTCTAACTTATTCTAGCAGCGGAAGTCTCTAACGATAGCGGAAGCAACTAAACACGGCAGTGGCTCCATCTCCAACTCCACAGGCATGTTAACGGTAGTCTGCACGCCTAGTACTCCACATGATCTTCGAAGTACTCCTCTCCTGTTGCTGATGATCGTAATAATGCAAGGTTGAGTACATGACGTACTCAGCAAGTGCGGGAAAATATGATATGTAGCTTACAGCAAGGTAGGATAAAAAAGGCTTATTGCAGAAAGCAAAGTTTATTTCTCAAACATGACAGAAGCATCAACTAACTTTAAGTGAATTTAATCCCAGCATATATCCAGTTAAAACATCAATATACCTCCTTTATGATTCACCACCTTTCATGTCTCAACCAACCATAAATGTTTCTCAACTTTCATCTTATGCTCATGATATCCATAACCATCTCATATTCATGATATCCATAACCATCTCATATTCATACCACCATCTCATATTCATATCTTCCGAAACTAAACTTAGTGTTACGACTCAACAGTCCCAAAAAAACCAATCCCAAAGACCATACCATAACCAAACCAATAAACATTCATCCCAAACCTTCCCTCTAATCATGGAAGTTGGTCAGGTGCTTGTGACCGGAAGCCCGGCTATCATGATAGTTTTACACTCTGCAGTTGTGGCACCACTTTACCCACAAGTTTGTGATTTTGTCACCCGTCGGCAACTACCGAACCTCCATTTTACCAGTATACAACCGCCGGTGTATGGCCAAGAGATCACAAAATAGCCTTTACAAAGGGGCTACTAGATGCATGGACTCACTAATGTTTCACCAGCAGGCTCGAATCACCATTCTACCACCTACGGGCCGCCTCTTGTGCCATGCAGTTCCCAGGGCAGTCCTCTCTCGACTCCCATTCCCTGCGCCTTCCACGGTCCATAACAATCTAGCAACTTATCTAATTAGTCAGCTAAGCCGCACCCATACTTAACCTTGTGGTGGCACTGTTTTCCTGACATGTGCTCGCATGAACCGGTCCTTAGATCTATGGCAAGTAAACCACCATCTCATTCTACCACATCCTCAAACCAAGCTTGTCTAGATCTCCCCTGATTCATATTCATTATCATCATCATGTTCTCATTAACATTATTCATATGAGTGCAGTAGCTAGACACCTTCTATCTCACTTCCCATAACCCGTAAGCTAAGCGAAGCAAAAAGCAACGACCATACCCGACTCGTCAACTTTCCCGGCGACAAGGGTGGTTAATCAAACTAGTAAAATCCTATAAAAGGGTTTCCCATCAAGTTGACTCAAGCATGCACAGTTTTCGCAAACAAAACAGTTTTAAATCATGGGATCAATATGGTCAAGCGGCACTTGCCTTGTTCCTGTGGCTTTGGTTGCTCACGTGTCTCGAAGTTCTAGTGCTGTAGTCCTTCGTAGATGGCTTCCTGAGCTTGTCCTTCTACTCACGATCACGCAAATACAAGATTTACAGCAATCAATCATCATGCACAAACTTTACTCAAGAGGCAATGGTGTAGATGGATGCAAATCCTATGGTGCTATCAGTTTGTACGTGTTCTTGCAAGTTTTAATGGCTTACATGGGGTTTTATGATGAACAAGGGTGTAAGGATCAAGTGCGGACGTGGTGATGATCTTGACTCAAGATCTAGATCAATTCTACCGTCAGAAACAGATCAACACATGATCTGTCCACACGAAAAGGCTTCTATTTGAAGAAAATAGATGCGAAGAAAACCACGATGATGTCGTATGGTGGTAACGAAGACCTACCTCAGCCTTCCTCCTAGCAATGGCCACAAGACTGTTCGTCGGCTCTCTTCTGGCGACAGCGAACGTGACGGGGCTCGTCGGCGGTCTCACCGGTGGTTGAACTCCGGCGAAGGGGGTTAACTCGGCGAGTTGGGGGCTAGGGCCTCTAAGTTGTCGACCTGAGAAGGTGTTACAGCCAAGGGGGTGTTTCGGGTTCTATTTATAAGTGGATAAAGAAGAGTCCTACTCCAATTGGATTTCAAATAAGAGTCCTATTCAATTTGTTTTTTTATCTTAACAACTTATCTTCAATTGATTTAGTTGCAGCATTCAACGTGGAAGAATTCGTGTTGGTTTCCTGAGTACCGGGTACTCGCGTACAGGGGAAAACTGTTTAAGGATCTCGTTCTTCCGCACGGATAAGCTTCGGAGGCTCCATGTGTCCAGCGAGGGCCGGGCTTCCCTTCTCCGCAGAGGCGGGCTCCGGTTGTGCCGTGTGTCAGGTGGGCTGGACCTCCCCTCTCCTCAGAGGTGAGCTCCGCGTGCGCCATGTGTCTTGGCGGGCAGGACCTCCCCTCTCCCCAGAGGCGAGTTTCGCGTACGCCACGTGTCAGTGCTGGACCTTCCCTCTCTTTGGAGGTGAGCTCCGAGTGTGCCACGTGTCCAGCAGACCGAATCCCTCGGAGGCGACCTCCGAGAGTGCCACGTGTCTAGTAGACCGGATCTCTCGGAGGCGAGCTCCGAGAGTTCCACGTGTCACGTGGGCTTGGGCCTTTATTTTCCGCAGCGACTAGCTCCGGTAGGGACACGTGTCCTGCGGGGATGGACCTCGCTTCTCCGCAGAGACAAGCCCCGAGCCTGCCACGTGGCCAGCAGTGCCGGACCTCGCCCCTCTCTGCCGGGATGAGCTCTGAAGGCTCCACGTGGCCAGCGGGCCGCGGGAAGTGTCTACAGCGCTCCTCGGCGAACTGGAATCGGCTCTTTTGGGCTATCTTTCTGATTCTTTCTCCGTTTCTACTTCTTTTAAAATGTTTCTCTATATGAATTATGTATGCATGCATGGATACGAAATTGAGGGTGTTACAGTTACAAAGCGGAAGCAAAGTTTTATTACATAAACAGGTTTATGAACATTGTACAACAAAATATGTTCTGTCTACACTCACGGGCGTAGACTACGCATCGAGTTCACGTTCAGCCCGTGAACGTGTCCCCGCTAGCACACACGCACACTAACACGGCGGCGTGCATGAATCCCATTCGATGGGATTTACCTCTTGGGGTTCCGTCTCCATCTATGGAGTCCCTTCCTCATAAACCTCTGCAAAAGCTTCAAACACAAGCAGTGAGCACGATGGCTCAGCAAGACTGGCCCGTCTCTCCTATACATGAAACTTCTACATGAAGGGTTTAAGGTACATGAGGTAAATAATTTTCAAAGGACTCACCTAATTATTTGAACCTTACTTTCAAGTTTTAGCAGCAGGTTGTGGAAAACCTTACGCTAAGGCACATGAGAGAGCCGCAATCAAACAAGAAACGCATTTGTCTCATGTACTTTGCCCAAAGTTGAAAATAACTTTAATTAGTTCTAAACTACAAAAAGACATTAACAAGCAAAGTATATCTTTTAAATCAGCAATCTTTTAACATGTATCTAGCCTATTCTTTCTATGTTATGGTACAGTGAACAAGTGGTACTCACTGACTGCGAGGGACGGAGATTATAATCAATTTACACTTGCAGGGTTACCCGAATAACCTGTCACGTACGCCTGTACTCGATGTTGCCTACAGCAACCATCACGGACATTGTACGCAACCACCTTTCACACGTTAGACAAATATTGAACCGGTCCTATCGTCCCGAGCAAGAGGTCTCTGCGCGCGCATCTGCAGTGCCGCCAGCCGATTTACACCTCGAGCTCTCAACCTACCCTCTGAACTATAGGCAATGCCTCAATACCCAGGTACCCGAGTTACATCGGTTTCCCGGTTCCCATATAGCCGGTAGGTCTTCGGTACTGTTCTAGCTTGTTCAACAGGCCCGCACACGGCTCGGTACTCAATCAACACAAGTGGAGCTATAGCACCCAGGCCCCAAAGTCCTGCTGCCCTTACTCTCCGCTCGGTCTCATTTTTCTTGCCATGTGTTTCATTTGCTATCTTTACCCGAGCAATGTGCCTCTAGCCTATTCTCGCGAGTAGTCCCAACTACTCGACTTGTACCGAATCCTACACTATCTTAGCATTGCAGTAGCTAACGATATTTTCAAAACTAATCCCAACCCAGGGTTTTGTTGGCTATGCATTTGGTTTTCAAACAAGACTCTAATGCAAGAATTAAGTGGGTGCTCAAAGTAAGTTCTCAAAACAGTAAAATTTGTAAAAGGTTTAATGTAAACCGGAGCTTGCCTTGCTGCTCTTGGTCGTAGGCTAGCTGCTCTTCCAGAGTGAGGAAGTCTAAGACTTCGGGTTCCTCCTCAACCTTAGCGACTACATATGAATAATACAAACATGTGTCAGTTTAGATGCATTTGAATTGAAATTAAGCTTGTGAGGACTATAGGTCTTACTAGACAGACCCAATGACTATGAAATTTTCACTGTCGTTTGGATACAACCTAAACAGAGACTTGGCCAAGTTTTATTTGCAGGAAAACTCATTTGAGCTCTCCGCAAATAATTATGTAATTGACCTTAATTGGAGCTCCTAAGGTGTTCTAGGGATTTTCATGGAGCAAGCCATGACTTTATGAAAACTAGATTTTCAGATGGTTATAATTGGAGTTGGTTTCACTTAATTTAAAGCTTCCTAGCCAAAGATATGAGCTAAACAATTTCAGAGAAATTCTGAAAATGTTTCTGGACATTTTCTATTTTCTCTGGAACAGTTTTATTAATCACACCATTAGGTGGATCAAATGAGCTCAACAGGATCTGAAATTTTTATGGTAGCTCAGAGATATTTTGGTGAACATCCCAGCAAAATTTCAGAATTTTCCTCCAAAGGATTCTCCAATTGAAATTCCAAACAGTTTAAACTTTGAAGACTTAATTCTGGAGAACTAAGGATTTTCATTCAGTGAAACTTGATTTGTTGGAATGTACTCAGAGAGATTAATCCAACAAAATTAGGTTCACTCGATTTGGAGTTTTCTAGCCAAAGTTATGTGGCTTTGAAGTTTGAACCAAAACTGAAAATCAGGGAAATGTTTAAATTGTTGCGTGTGGGACCGGGCTACGTGTCAACTCCTCAGCGGTCGACACACGGGGCTACGGAGTCTTTTGCGTGCAGCCGCACCCGATCCGGTGCCACAGCAAATCCCTGGTTTAAAATATCGGCCGCTAACACGTGGGACCGGGGGCTTCGTCTACCTCCGGCCTCCCTCGCTTGGCGGCCGCGAACCCTCGCTAGAGTGCTCGCCGGTGGCCTCTGCCATGTACCAAACTTCATAATCTTGCCGCCTCTGCCTACTTCCACCCAGGGAACATGATGCTGGGCTCATCTCGTCGTGAAAATCACCGGAACACGGCCGGTGACGAGCGGCGGCTTCGGAAGAACTTCGGCCATGTCAGAAGGACTTCCTAGCACCCCAAACGATCGAGCTATCGGTCATTGAGCATCAGTGGACCCTAGGGAAGCTCGGCATGGGCTCGAGGCAGCTCAGAATAGGCTCTAGGTAAGCCCTCACCGTGCGCCTGATGACTTCCGCCATTAGCGTCGGTAGAAAAGGTAGAACTGGCCGGTCTACCAAGGTTTTCTCGCCACGGCTGCGAAGGAAAGTTGGTCGCTACCAAGCCTAGATCGTGTAGGAACAGTTTGTGGATCTCTAAACAACTATGGAGTGAGAATTTGGCGGATCCGCACCCGAAGGTCGGCCTGCGACGAACGAAAGGAAAAGCTGAAATTCGTCGCCGGTGATCAAACACTCGGGCTGTGGTTTGGGGGTGAGCAGCAACAGCCTATAACGTGTCCGAGGACGCCTTAGCTTGGGCGTGACACTCCTGTTTGGGCTGTCCACGGGAGCTCGAGGTGCGGCGAACTTAGTTTACCGGAAAGAACTTTCGGTATGGGCGAGATCATCCGAGTTCAGCTAATTTCCTACTACGGAGAAGGAAGAGGAGAGCCTCTAGTACAGTTTTGCAGCTTAGAGGGAGTGGAGCGGCTGTGATAACTGGTTCTCCGATCAGTTTCCGAGAGAGCGGTGGTGAGGCGATGCTTTCTTGCGCAAGAACGAAGAAATTATCGGTAGTGCCTCGGTTGGGCTCAGCTGCGAGGATAAGAGGGAGGGGGTGAGGCGGTTCAGTGGTCGGGGCGGCAACCAGCTGCTGTCTCGATCGATTCTCGCCGTGGCAGCAGCCCGAGCCGGCGCAAGAAACCGGGTTGAATCCCTCAGTCGGTTGCTTTGGCTATTGAGGCTGACATGAGGGTCCCACTCCGGTTTTAACCTCTGAAATTGAATTTTCCCCACTGCTATAAACAGTAGGACCCAAATAACCCTGGTCATTTGAATTATCTACCCTATGGCCATTTGAATTGGATAGAATTCAAATTGGGGAGTGTTTGAACATATTTTCAGCACATATGCAGTTTGAAATTCAAATGGAGTTTGAATTTGCTAGACTTAGCTCATGTCAAGATCAACTCCAAATGGAGTGAAAATTGGTGTGTGTGTAAGGGCCTCAGTTTTTGGACACATATTTAAAGTGTTCATCACCACACACACACCTCATTTGAAGAAAGTTGATGAACACATTTGAAGAGCAAGTAACCACCATCAACATACACATTAGAGAACAAACTCACATATTGCAAAAGTGGTGTTTTCCACATGTAATACATTGGGGCTGGGCATATGAAAAACTCCTACACATTGCTGGGAATGTCCATGCCAAGTTTCACCCAAATTCAAAACCTTTTTGGGTCATTTTGGGCATAGCTAGAAAGAGGGAAGTTTGAAACTACATTCAAATTCAAACTGTTTTTATCCCATGAATTCAAAAGTGGGAGACATATTTTTACTCAGCACATTTTTGTGAGCTAACACACCAATTTTCACTCCATTTGGAGTTAATCTTGACATGAGCTAAGTGGGGAAATTCAAACTTTATTTGAATTTCAAACTGAACATGTGCTGAAATTTATCCAAACCAAACCCAATTTGAATTCTAGTCAATTCAAATGGCTCAAAGGTTGATAATTCAAATCACCAGGGGCTTTGTGGGGATTACTGTTTACAGCAGTGATAAGGAGTTAATTTCAGAGGTTAAAATTGAGGGTGGGACCCACATGTCATAGAGATAAGAGTGAAGACTTGCACACAAAGTCACAGCCTCGGTGGGAAATTCCACCGAGCAGCTGCCGGCTGTGCCACCGAGAAGCAACCGGCGCCACTAGCTGCTTCTCCCTTCGTGCGCTGGCGCCCAGGGCGGTCTGCTCGCGCCCCCACGCGAGAGTCACCGCCTCAGCCGAGTGAAGACCCGATGCCTTCTTATCCTCGCGGGCGACACCGGGCGGCGCCATTCTTCTTTTCCCCGAGCTTGCGGTCGATCGGGAAAACACAGCAAACAATCGCATCCTCACCTCCCCGAGTTGCTAGGCAACACGCTGAGCTCAAGCACCACCCTCCCAACGCCTGAACCACCAGGTTTCGGCCCCTGTTTCAGTGATCAACGATGACCGCCGCGACTTAACTGAAGGACGGCGATCAGTATCACGTGGGAAGCACACCACAGCCAATTTCACAGCCGAGCAAGGGCAGAAAAAGGAGTGCACAGACTCCACGCTGCTTCCACCTGAAGCTCAAGCCACGCCGTGCACTCTCGCCGGTGAATTCTGAGAGTTTGCTCCGGCGACCTCAGCCCGAGCTTCCGGTACAGTTCTTTAAAATTCTCCCTCTCTGTCCCTCCTTGAGTCATCAAATTTTGCACACATATGCTGGATTAGCCGGCGATCAAATCTCCTTTAGCATCCATCGCATGAGAATGCCTCGGAGCGGTGGGATTTAAGCTCTATTCAGAGTGTCCGCCGCGGAACCATTCGGTCGCATGGTGAAACCGTATTTACGGTGACTTCCGAGCTACTCTGAGGTCATGTCGAGCTTCCTAGAGCTGCGCTGGTGATGTAGAGCCCATCGGCGCATGCGATGGCGGGCTAGAGACCTCGGACAACGGTGCCGAACCACAGCAGTAGGCGCCGCACGTCTCGGAGCTGGTTCCGGCCACCGACGTCCCAAAAAGAGCCCACCAACATGTTCCTCGATGCCCTAAACCCTCTGGCGGCGAGTCTATGGCTGGGCGGCGGCCGGGAACGCCGGTCCGGCGAGCTCCGGGTCTGCTCCGGCGAGGGGAGGCGGCGCGGGCACGAGGGCGCGTCAGGAGGAAGACGAAGTCGGCTGGCCCATGCGTCAGCGACTTAAAAATTAAAATCAGGATCGGGTGAGGCTGGGATATGTTGTGCTGGCATGCAGGAACCCTGTAGACCACGGTGTGCCGACGCATCAGTGCACAACACGTGTTCCCATGGCCCACCCGCAAGTTTAAACTTTTCCCCGATTTTCAGATTTCATTCAAACTTTAAATCCTCATAACTTGGGCTAGAAAACACCAAATCGAGTGAACCAAATTTTATTGGATTCAGCTCTCTGAGCACTTTCCTGCAAATCAACTTTCAATTCATGAAAAGCCATAATTCTCCAGAATTAATTCCTCAAATTTTAAATTTTTTGGAATTTTAACTGGAGAATCCCTTGTAGGAAAATTCTGAAATTTTGCTGGGTTGTTCAACAAAATATCCCGGAACTACCATAAAAATTTCAGGTCCATTTGAGCTCATTTGATCCACCTAATGGTGCGATTAGTGAAACTGTTCCAGAGAAAATAGAAAATGTTCAGAAACATTTTCAGAATTTTCTCTGAAATTGTTTAGCTCATATCTTTAGCTCGGAACCTTCAAATTAAGTGATACCAACTCCATTAGAACCTTCTGAAAATCTAGTTTTCAGAAAGTCATGGCTTGTTCCATGACAAATCCTTAGAACACCCTAAAACCTTCAATTAAGGTCAAGTACATAATTAATTGTGGAAGGCTCAAATGAGCTTTGCTGCAACTAAAACTTGACCAAATCTCTGTTTAGGTTGGAACCAATCCACAGTAAAAGTTTCACAGTCATTGGGTCTGTCTAGTAAGAGTTATAGGCTTCACAAGTTTAAATTCAATCAAATGCATTTAAATTAATACATATCCTTGTATATCATGTAGTCGCTAAGGTCGAGGAGGAACCCGAAGTCCTAGACTTCGTTACTCCGGAGGAGCAGCTAGCCTACGACTAAGAGCAGCAAGGCAAGCTCCAGTTTGCATTAACTTTTTTTACAAGTTTTTCTTATTTTGAGCACATACTTGAATACCTTATTCCTTGCATTAGAGTCTTGTGTGGAAACCCAACTGCATAGCCAAAGAAAACCATGGGTTGGGTTTAGGATTGCAAACCCCGTTAGCTACTGCAATGCTAAGGTAGTGTAGGATTCGGTACAAGTCGAGTAGTTGGAACTACTCGCGAGCATAGGCTAGAGGCACTCGACTCGGGTAGAGATAGCACATGATACACATGGCAAGAAAGATGAGACCGAGCGAAGGGTAAGGGCAGCAGGACTTTGGGGCCTGTGTGCTATAGCTCCGCTTGTGTCGATTGAGGACCAAGCCGTGTGTGGGCCTGTTGAACAAGCTAGAACAGTACCGAAGACCTACCGGCTATATGGGAACCGGGAAACCGATGTAACTCGGGTAGCTAGGTGTTGAGGCATAGCTGGTCGTTCAGAGGGTAGGTTGATAGCTCGAGGTGTAAATCGGCTGGCGGCACTGAGATGCGCGTGCAGAGACCTCTTGCTCGGGACGATTGGACCGGTTCAACATTTGGCTAACGGGTGAAAGGTAGTTGCGTACAGCGTCCGTGATGGTTGTTGTAGGCAACATCGAGTACGGGCGTACGTGACAGGTTGTTCGGGTAACCCTGCAGGTGTAAATCGATTATAATCGCCGTCCCTCACGGTCAGTGAGTACCACTTGTTCACTGTACCGTGACGTAGAAAGAACAGGCTAGTTGGATGTTAAAATATTGCTGATTGAAAAATGGACTTGATTGCTAATGATTTGTTGCAGTTTAGAGCTAACTAAAGTTCTTTTCAACTTTGGGCAAAGTACATGAGAGAAATGCGTTTCTTGTTTGATTGATGCTCTCTCATGTGCCTTAGCGTAAGGTTCTCCACAACCTACTGGTAAAACTTGAAAGTAAGGTCCCACTAATTAGGCGAGTCCTTGCAACTGCTTTTATCCCCTGTACCTATCACCCTCATGTAGAAGTTCCATGATTAGGAGGGACGGGTCAGTCTTGCTGAGCCTTCGTGCTCACTGCTTGTGTTTGAAGCTTTTGCAGGGTTCTATGAGGAAGGGACTCCCGAAGAGGAGGCGGAACCCCAGGAGGGGAATCCTGTCGAGTGGGAGTCGTGCACGCCGCCATGTTAGTGCACGTGCGTGCTAGCAAGGACACGTTGACGGGCTGAATGTGAACTTGATGCGTAGTCTACGCCCGTGAGTGTAGACTGGACATATTTTGCTGTAAAAATGTTCATAAACCAGTTTATGTAATAAAATGTTCGCTTCCGCTTTGTACCTTTGATGTGTGTTATCAGGTGCTGTGCAACGCAGCACCCCTCAGCGTGATCCCCGGCTCGACAAGACCTTGGGGTCATGTCAGCGTTGGTATCAGAGCTCGCTTGAGGTTTAACGCACTAAAAGGTCTTCTTTTTCAAAAATCTAGTGAGGAACGAGTTAGTAGCCCATATAAGGATGTTATTAGTGTATAGCAAGTGGCATACTAAACTATTTGTCTATGTCATAAATCGTGCATCTCGGGACGTTTATGTCTTGGGGGGTGCACGTAAGTGCTGTCCACCAGTGCGCACAAGCTGAACGGTGGAGCCCCACGGGTGGCAGGTAACCCGACCCGCTTTGATATCCTCTATGACTCTTCATGTCGTTTGGGGTATTCGAGCAATGTCTGTCCCTGGCGTGCGTGGTGCAATTTGGGAGACCCCTTCACGTGGTCTAAAACGTGAAAACGTAACTCAAGGCGTGTTTGGCTTGAGAACATCCGGGCGAGTGATGACGTCCGGGTGTATGAACAGTATGGATACCGGACTCGGTGTGCAGCCGAGTCTAGCGATTGCTTGAGTTATTTGCAGGTAGTCTAACCATGAAACGGTAGACGTGTAGCATCCGTGTGCGAGAGACGCTTAGTGCCACTGAACTAACGAAGCCGGCTAAGTCCGGTATATGTTTTTCTTTGTGAGGACGTAGTTTCGACATAATCTGGTGACGCATCGACGTCACACCCCACTAAATGAACAACTTCATTTTAAAACTTGAAAGTTTTGATCTGGAGCATTAAACTTTGCTGTAACCTCTTTCCTTATTCAGGATATTCAAAGTTAACAAGTTTTCAACTTATAGGTTGTTAAGGACTGAGCACTCTGTATTCAGCTGAATCAAGGCTGAAGTTAATCAGAGGTTAGAGGTTGAGTTCTTTCGAGTTTGGGGTCACATGATACATTTCTGGAAAGCTTTGGAAGATTTTTACAACTTTTCTGTGGAGGTCCAGAGGTGTTTCATCCCTTAACCAATCGAAAAATGCAGTAGAGTTGAAACTATCCAGAAAACAGGGCAGGGCAAAGACTCTCTGTAAACTCTCTGTAAATTGAGCATTACTTCCTGCATAAAAATCCGAAAATAGAAAATGAGGTAGTTCTGGAAAGCTTATGAGATGGGTTACAACTTTGTAACAGAAACTTTTGTCATATTGGGAACAGAGTCAACTGGAATTCTTGGATCAAATCAGTACCAAAGCAGGGAGGTGCTGTCCAATTTTCTATAGAAATTCTGTTAACTTTGACCTCTCATAACTTTTGAACCAGGACAGATCTTAGGCCAAGCAAATACTTTCTAGAAAGCTATCGAAGTTAGCTTTAACTTTGATGTTGAGCTCCAGAATTGGTTTTGCTTTAACAAGGCCTAAATCTGGTTGAGATGGAAACTGATCAAGGCTGTCATGTTGCACAGCAGATCAGCAGTCAAATTTGCTTAAAAATTTGAACTATGTTTCCAAGTTTATGGGTTCAATGACATGTCTTATGTTATGACTCAATGGTTTACTATTTAAATAAATATTTGACATTTATCAAATATATTTTTACAGATGACAGCAGATAAGCAGTTGGAGAACGGGTGGGTGGTGTCCCACTGTTCTCACCGTAGCGGCTATCCGGAAGCATTGAGGCAGATGCTTCAATATTTCGGGTACAAACAGATGCCACAGTACTTCGCCAAGGAAGAAGACGAGGAGGGGAACAAGACATGGACAATCCATGTCGAAGTCCTTGCATGACCTACGCCACCCGGGTGGGCGCCGTTCACCGTCACGGTGAGAGGTGGACAACCCGAGGGAATGTGGCAAGTGGCAGCCTGTGACACCATGTCACGTTTCTGCCAGCTACACGTTAGAGCGATGGAGGGAACTCCATACGCGCTCGTTCCGGTGGAGGGACGGGCTTATCATGTGTGGGAAGGGAGGTACGGGGAGGCAACAGACCAGACTTGCCCAAGGTACAACCCCGCGGAGGCAAACCTCAGCCTCCAGATGAGGGCAGGAAACGCGGTGATGGACAGCCAAGCTGTTCATACGGAGCATCTCGCCACAAAGATCAAGGAGAGCACAAGCCATGGAGACCATTTTGAGAGTGCTCACAGCCCACTCCACAATGTGCTCCTTCCGACGATCAAGCGACTGAATGAACAGCATAATCAGTTGCATCGTCTGAAGAAGGCGAAGAAGAAAAACCGTGTCGACATTGTGGCGTTGCAAGAGCTGGTGCAGAGTTTAACCCAGCAGAATGAGGACCTTACTCAAGAGCGAGACGACACTATTGAGGAAGGGCAAGGCTGGGAAGAAGACTACAACCAGGCCATGGACGAGGTTCATGCATTGCAGGACCTCGAACCTCCGGTATTGGGCATACCGGTGGTCTTGGGCCTTCCAGCAATGGAAGAACCCGAGATGGGAGAAGAGGTGGTAGATCCAGAACCACCAGCAGAGGTACCAGAGGAGTACGACCCTTAGGAGGTCGAGTTCTACTCTGAGTAGGGTGTTACAGTTGAAAAGTAGGGCAGCTAGGGTAGTGTAACCCAACTTTTGTAACCAGTGACATGTCGTGTAGGCGGTAGCGTATGTATAGGTAGTGACGACATGAGCACGACTTCTCGGAGACCCGAGAATAATGTATCTTGTATAAAGTTTACGCTTTAACAATATATGTAAATGTTGTGCAAATTATTCATGTGTCACTTCAATACCTACTGTTGCATATGGAATTTTAAGTAAGACATGTGCTAATCGCTGCTGTTTTGAATTTCAGAATGACGCATACTCGTGCCAACCCGGACGTTGGGGGTACTAGCCAAGGGGGAGAGACCTGCCAACAGCCTCCCAAGGACTCCTCGGGGCAGCAGCAGCAACAGCAGCAACAGCAACAGCAAACACCGCCACCGCCACTGCCAACAGTTACATTGGCCGACATCGTGGCGGCAATGGTGGGTTCTTATCAGAAGCACACGGAATTGCTGCAGATTCTCATCGCCAATACGTCTCTCCCAGAGAGACGTCAAGACCGTGAGGAGCGTCAACAGAGCTCCTACTCTGATGTCCTAGCGACTCATCCCCAGTATTATCAAGGGCGGATGAACCTCTCGACGCGGACAACTGGCTCCGCGCAATAGAGATGAAGTCCAGACTGCTCCAGATAAGCGAGCAGCGCAAGACTCAGTTCGCGGTCCAGCAGCTCCAAGGATCCGTGAGCGCATGGTGGGCAAACTTCTGTGCTTCACAGCCCACCGACCGAGTTATGACCTGGGCGGAGTTCCGGACGGCCTTCAGGGCCTATCACATACCGCCGGGTCTGATGAAGAGGAAGACGCATGAATTCCTACACCTGCAGCAAGGGAGCCGGAACGCGCTGGAATACTCCAGGGCGTTCAACGATCTCGCGCTCTATGCGTCATATCACGCCGATACTGACGAGAAGCGGCGGGACCACTTCTACCATGGGCTTAACCCGCTCCTGAAGGATAAGTTGGCGATGTTCAATCGCGGCAGCCTCAACGACATCATTGATGCTGCGATTGTTCAGGAGGACTCCGGAAAGGAGTTAGAGGCGGCGGAGAGAAAGCGAAGCGCGCCACAGAGCAGCGGAGAGGGAGGCGGTCCCTCCCAGAAATTTTGGATGGTGAATCGCCCACCATAAGGTCCACGCTGGCAGCCACCGCAGAGGCCGATGCCGTTCCGCAGTCGGCCGTACTCTTCACCGGCATTCAGGCCGGCACTGCAAGCACCACCTCCACAACAACAACAGCAGCAGCGGGCGATGTCGCGTGCGTATGCACCTCAGCAGCGCATGCCGGGCTTTCGTCCCCCGAGCACCGCACAAGCAGCGGCCACGTGTTACAAGTGTGGTCGTCCAGGACACTTCACCAACAGTTGTCCGGAGAGGCAAGGCGGCGGAGTTGCTCGACAGTTTCCGGGGAGGAATCAACCCTGGAACCCTACTAATGCGCGGCGGGCGAACCCTAGGCCCGGCACTGTCCACCAGCTTGCCATAGAGGACGTGCCGGAGGGTGAGCCAATCCTTGCGGGTATGTTCCAACTCCACCAGCATCCCGCCATAGTATCTTTTGATTCAGGCGCCACGCATAGCTTCATTAGCCATGCTTTCATTAATAAATAAAGCTTGCAAATACTACCCACCGATAGTCCTTATGTGATCTGTTCACCGGGTGGGAAAATTTCAGCAAGCATGATGGTCCCAAAAGCGCCATTGTGCTTAGAGGGTAGAGTTTACCCTACGTCTCTCATAATCTTAGAGGGACAAAAGGTCGATGTCATCTTAGGGATGTCGTGGTTGACCCACCATGGCGTTGTTTTAGACACCGTCCTCCGAGTTATGCACTTAAACTCAGAAGTGCACAAATCTCACTCCTTATTTCTGGACAGTCCAGAAATAAAACTTCCAAGTGTCTATCAAGCCACAACCATCAGATTGGAAGATATTCTAGTGGTCCATGAGTTCCCTGACGTGTTCCCGGATGATTTACCGGGGATGCCACCCGATAGAGAGGTGGAGTTCAAGATTGAACTTGCACCGGGAACCATGCCAATATCCCGGAGGCCGTACAAGATGGCGCCCAAGGAATTGGTTGAATTGAAGACCCAGCTAACGGACCTGCTGGAAAAGGGTTTTATTAGGCCGAGCTCCTCACCATGGGGCTGTTCGGCATTATTTGTGAAGAAGAAGGATGAGACGTTGCGGCTTTGTGTGGACTATTGTCCACTAAACGCCGTAACCATCAAGAACAAGTACCCGTTACCACGGATCGACATGGTGTTTGATCAGTTGGTCGAAGCAAAGATCTTTTCCAAGATGGATTTAAGATCTGGGTACCATCAGATTAAGATATGGGCTGAGGACATTGCGAAGACGGCTTTCTCGATGAGCTACGGACTTTATGAGTACCTGGTCATGTCCTTTGGCCTCACCAATGCTCCAGCTCATTTCATGTATTTGATGAACTCGGTATTCATGCCGGAGCTGGACAAGTTTGTCGTGGTCTTCATCGACGACATACTGGTATATTCCAAGTCGGAGGAAGATCACAAGAAACATCTGCGTATAGTCTTGCAACGGCTGCGGGATCACAAGCTATACGCGAAATTCAGCAAGTGCGAATTCTGGATATCGCAAGTGCCTTTCCTCGGGCATATCATCTCAGCGGAGGGTATCGCTGTGAACCCGAGCAAGATCACTCAAGTGCTGAATTTGAAATCCCCGAGAACTGTTCACGAGGTACGGAGTTTCCTCGGACTCGCGGGATATTATCGGAGGTTCATTCCGAACTTCTCGAAGATTGCCAAGCCGATGACGGAGCTGCTGTAGAAGGCTACCAAATATGTTTGGATTCCGGCATGTGAAGCAGCATTCGAGGCATTAGTCAAGCACCTAACATCAGCACCGGTTTTGGCGAAGCCAGACACAACAAAACCGTTCCATGTGTACTGCGATGCATCCGGCATTGGGCTCGGATGTTTGCTGATGCAAGACCGAAGGGTGGTCGTGTATGGGTCACGGCAGCTTAGAAACCATGAGCAGAATTATCCAACTCACGACTTGAAGCTCGCTGCCGTGGTACTTGCACTGAAAATGTGGAGGCACTGCCTACTCGGTAACCTCGTGCATTTATATACCGACCACAAGAGCCTCAAGTACATATTCACTCAGAAGGAGCTGAACATGAGGCAGCGAAGATGGTTAGAATTGATAAAGGATTACGAAATAGAGATCCATTATCATCCAGGCAAGGCAAACGTAGTGGCAGATGCGCTGAGCCGCAAGTCACACGTCAACAATCTGACGATCACACCGTTGGAAGAGAGCGAACCATCACTGCATGTGATTCCACATGGAGCTCTTTACAACCTAGCTTTGATCCCCACCATCCATGAAGAGATAGCGGCAGCTCAGAAACATGAAAAGGGTATGTCGCATTTGCGGAGACGTGTAGACAGTGGAGATCTGAAATTTTTCCGGAAGGACGGAGACGGCGTCCTATGGTTCAAGGACCGGATCGTCGTACCCCGTAACCCGGAGCTACGGAAGAAAATTTTTGATGAGGCTCACTTATCAAAATTTTCTATTCACCCCGGAAGCAACAAAATGTATCAATAACTCAGAAGCAAGTTTTGGTGGACACGGATGAAGCGGGAGATTGCAAAGTACGTGTCCGAGTGTGATACATGTCGAAGAGTGAAGGCAGACCATATGCGGAAACCGGGACTGCTGCAACCACTAGGCGTTCCTGCCTGGAAGTGGGAAGATGTGAGCATGGACTTCATCGTCGGTTTACCCACCACTTTTCAAAAACATGATTCTTTGTGGGTGATCGTGGACCGGCTCACCAAAGTTGCCCATTTCATCCCGGTCAACACCAACTACAATGCCAAGAAGTACGCTGAACTGTACATCTCACGGATCCTATGCTTGTACGGCGTACCCCGTGCCATCATATCAGATCGGGGCACTTTATTTGTGTCCCGTTCTTGGGAGCAGCTGCATGCTGAATTGGGGACGAAGCTGATCCATAGTTCAGCATACCACCCGCAAACGGATGGGCAAACCGAGCGGGTAAATCAGATCTTAGAAGACATGCTACGAGCTTTCGCTATCAACCACGGTAAGAATTGGGATGATCACTTGCCGTTAGCCGAGTTCTCGTACAACAATGGGTACCAAGCCAGCATCAAGATGGCGCCTTATGAGGCGCTATACGGGAGGAAATGCCGCACACCACTAAATTGGTGTGAGTCTGGCGAAAGGGTTACCTTCGGGATTGACCTTGTCAACAACGCGGAAGAAAAGGTTCGACTGATCCAAGCGAACCTGACAGCCGCCCAATCCCGTCAGAAACAGTATGCGGACCGGAGAAGACGCCCATTGCAGTTCAAAGTCGGGGATCACGTATACCTACGTGTGTCTCCAATGAAGGGCGTGAACGGATTCGGGGTCAGAGGAAAGTTGGCACTCCGGTTCATCGGTCCATTCCAGATTACCGAAAGATGTGGATCAGTAGCATACCGGCTGAGATTACCAGAAGCACTTTCCGGTGTGCACGACGTCTTTCATATTTCCCAGCTGAGGAAGTGTCTCAAGCTATCTACTACCGTTCAGCTGGAGGACATCGAAGAACTGCAACCGGATCTCACCTATCGGGAGGAACCGGTTCAGATTATTGATGAGAAGGCCCGAACCACACGCAACCGTATGTTGTGGTTCTACAAAGTTCTATGGAGTAATCACTCCATGGACGAAGCGACATGGGAGAGCTTCTTCGCGCTAACTACCCCAACTTTTTCACGTCGCACATCCAGTAATTTTCCACCGTCCTCTCTCTCATTTTCATCTTATCATCTCGGGACGAGATTCTTTTAAGGGGGAGGAATGTAAGGGCCTCAGTTTTTGGATACATATTTAAAGTGTTCATCACCACACACACCTCATTTGAAGAAAGTTGATGAACAATTTGAAGAGCAAGTAACCACCATCAACATACACATTAGAGAATAAACTCACATATTGCAAAAGTCGTGTTTTCCACATGTAATACATAGGGGCTGGGCATATGAAAAACTCCTAAACATTGCTAGGAATGTCCATGCCAAGTTTCACCCAAATTCAAAACCGTTTTGGGTCATTTTGGGCATAGCTAGAAAGAGGGAAGTTTGAAACTACATTCAAATTCAAACTGTTTTTATCCCATGAATTTAAAAGTGGAAGACATATTTTTACTCAGCACATTTTTGTGAGTTCACACACCAATTTTCACTCCATTTGGAGTTAATCTTGACATGAGCTAAGTGGGGCAAATTCAAACTTTATTTGAATTTCAAACTGAACATATGCTGAAATTTATCCAAACCAAACCCAATTTGAATTCTAGTCAATTCAAATGGCTCAAAGGTTGATAATTCAAATCACCAGGGGCTTTGTGGGGATTACTGTTTACAACAGTGATAAGGAGTTAATTTCAGAGGTTAAAATTGAGGGTGGGACCCACATGTCATAGAGATAAGAGTGAAGACCCGATGCCTCTCCCTTCGCGCGCTGGCGCCCAGGGCGGGTCTGCTCGCGCCCCCACGCGACCATCACCACCTCAGCCGAGTGAAGACCCGATGCCTTCTTATCCTCGCGGGCGACACCGGGCGGCGCCATTCTTCTTTTCCCCGCGCTTGCGGTCGATCGGGAAAACACAGCAAACAATCGCATCCTCGCCTCCCCGAGTTGCTAGGAAACACGCTGAGCTCAAGCACCACCCTCCCAATGACTGAACCACCAGGTTTTGGCTCTTGTTTCCGTGATCAACTACGACTGCCACGACCTAACTGAAGGACGGCGATCGGTCTCACGTGGGCAGCACACCACAGCCACTTTCACAGCCGAGGAAGGGCAGAAAAAGGAGCGCACGGACTCCACGCTGCATCCACCTGAAGCTCAAGCCACGCCGTGCACTCTCGCCGGTGAATTCTGAGAATTTGCTCTGGCGATCTCAGCCCGAGCTTCCGGTACAGTTCTTTAAAATTCTCCTTCTCTGTCCCTCCTTGAGTCATCAAATTTTGCACACATATGCTGGATTAGCCGGCGATCAAATCTCCTTTAGCATCCATCGCATGAGAACGCCTCGGAATGGCGGGATTTAAGCTCTATTCAGAGTGTCCGCCGCGGAACCATTCGGTCGCATGGTGAAACCGTATTTACGGTGACTTCCGAGCTACTCTGAGGTCATGTCGAGCTTCCTAGAGCTGCGCTGGTGATGTAGAGCCCATCGGCGCAAGCGATGGCGGGCTAGAGACCTCGGACAACGGTGCCGAGCCACAGCAGTAGCCGCCGCACATCACGGAGCTGGTTCCGGCCACCGACGTCCCAAACAGAGCCCACCAACATGTTCCTCGATGCCCTAAACCCTCTGGCGGTGAGTCTCTGGCTGGGCGGCGTCCTGGAACGCCGGTCCGGCGAGCTCCGGGTCTGCTCCGGCGAGGGGAGGCGGCGCGGGCACGAGGGCGCGTCGGGAGGAAGACGAAGCTGGCTGGCCCACGCGTCAGCGACTTAAAAATTAAAATCGGGATCGGGTGCGGCTGGGATCTGTTGTGCTGGCGTGCAGGAACCCCGTAGACCACGGTGTGCCGACGCATCAGTGCACAACACGTGTCCCCGTGGCCCACCCACAAGTTTAAACTTTTCCCTGATTTTCAGATTTCATTCAAACTTCAAATCCTCATAACATGGGCTAGGAAACTCCAAATCGAGTGAACCAAATTTTGTTGGATTCCACTCTCTGAGCACTTTCAAGAAAATCAAGTTTCACTTCATGAAAAGCCATAATTCTCCAGAATTAATTCCTCAAAGTTTAAAATTTTGGAATTTTAACTGGAGAATCCCTTGGAGGAAAATTCTGAAATTTTGCTGGGATGTTCACCAAACTATCCCTGAACTACCATAAAAATTTCAGGTCCATTTGAGCTTATTTGATCCACCTAATGGTGTGATTAGTGAAACTGTTCCAGAGAAAATAGAAAATGTTCAGAAACATTTTCAGAATATTCTCTGAAATTGTTTAGCTCATATCTTTAGCTAGGAACCTTCAAATTAAGTGAGACCAACTCCATTAGAACCTTCTGAAAATCTAGTTTTCATAAAGTCATGGCTTGTTCCATGACAAATCCTTAGAACACCCTAAAAGCCTTCAATTAAGGTCAAGGACATAATTAATTGTGGAAGGCTCAAATGAGCTTTGCTGCAACTAAAACTTGATCAAATCTCTGTTTAGGTTGGAACCAAGCCACAGTAAAAGTTTCACAGTCATTGGGTCTGTCTAGTAAGAGTTATAGACTTCACAAGTTGAAATCCAATCAAATGCATTTAAATTAATACATATCCTTGTATATCATGTAGTCGCTAAGGTCGAGGAGGAACCCGAAGTCCTAGACTTCGTTACTCCGGAGTAGCAGCTAGCCTACGACCAAGAGCAGCAAGGCAAGCTCCGGTTTGCATTAACTTTTTTTACAAGTTTTTCTTGTTTTGAGCACATACTTGAATACCTTATTCCATGCATTAGAGTCTTGTGTGGAAACCCAACTGCATAGCCAAGAAAACCGTGGGTTGGGTTTAGGATTGCGAACCCCGTTAGCTACTGCAATGCTAAGATAGTGTAGGATTCGGTACAAGTTGAGTAGTTGGAACTACTTGCGAGCATAGGCTAGAGGCACTCGACTCGGGTAGAGATAGCACATGATACACATGGCAAGAAAGATGAGGCCGAGCGGAGGGTAAGGGCAGCAGGACTTTGGGGCCTGTGTGCTATAGCTCCGCTTGTGTCGATTGAGGACCGAGCCGTGTGCGGGCCTGTTGAACAAGCTAGAACAGTACCGAAGACCTACCGGCTATATGGGAACCGGGAAACCGATGTAACTCGGGTAGCTAGGTGTTGAGGCATAGCTGGTCGTTCAGAGGGTAGGTTGAGAGCTCGAGGTGTAAATCGGCTGGCGGCACTGAGATGCGCGTGCAGAGACCTCTTGCTCGGGACGATTGGACCGGTTCAACATTTGGCTAACGGGTGAAAGGTAGTTGCGTACGGCGTCCGTGATGGTTGTTGTAGGCAACATCGAGTACGAGCGTATGTGACGGGTTGTTCAGGTAACCCTGCAGGTGTAAATCGATTATAATCGCCGTCCCTCGCAGTCAGTGAGTACCACTTGTTCACTGTACCGTGACGTAGAAAGAACAGGCTAGTTGCTTGTTAAAATGTTGCTGATTGAAAAATGGACTTGATTGCTAATGATTTGTTGTAGTTTAGAGCTAACTAAAGTTCTTTTCAAATTTGGGCAAAGTACATGAGAGAAATGCGTTTCTTGTTTGATTGCGGCTCTCTCATGTGCCTTAGCGTAAGGTTCTCCACAACCTACCGCTAAAACTTGAAAGTAAGGTTCCACTAATTAGGCGAGTCCTTGCAACTGCTTTTATCCCCTGTACCTATCACCCTCATGTAGAAGTTCCATGATTAGGAGGGACGGGTCAGTCTTGCTGAGCCTTCGTGCTCACTGCTTGTGTTTGAAGCTTTTGCAGGGTTCTATGAGGAAGGGACTACCGAAGAGGAGGCGGAACCCCAGGAGAGGAATCCCGTCGAGTGGGAGTCGTGCACGCCGCTGTGTTAGTGCGCGCGCGTGCTAGCAAGGACACGTTCACGGTCTGAACGTGAACTTGGTGCGTAGTCTACGCCTGTGAGTGTAGACTGGACATATTTTGTGGTAAAAATGTTCATAAACCAGTTTATGTAATAAAATGTTCGCTTCCGCTTTGTACCTTTGATGTGTGTTATCAGGTGCTGTGCAACGCAGCACCCCTCAGCATGATCCTGGCTCGACAAGACCTTGGGGTCATGTCAGTGTGAGCTCACTAAAATGTGCTGAGTGTGAATATGGATCCCACTTTTGAAATCATGGGATAAAAGTAGTTTGAATTTAAATTTGAGTTCAAACTAGCCTCTTTCTAGTTACACCCAAAAAGACCTCAAAAAGGTTTTGGATTTGGGTGAATTTTTGCATGAGCATTCCTAGCAAGGTGTTGGAGTTTTTCATATGCTCAGCCCCTAGATGATGCATGTGGGAAATGCCACTTTTGCATTTTTGTGAGTTTATTCTCTAATGAGCATGTTGATGGTGTTTACTTGCTCTTCAAATGTATTCATAAAGTTTCCTCAAATGAGGGTTGTGTGTGGTGTGATGAACACTTTGAATATGTGCCAAAAACTTAGGCCCTTACAGTAAGCGCTGTCCACCAGTGCGCACAAGCTGAAGCGTGGAACCCCACGGGTGGCAGGTAACCCGGCCAGTTTGGGTATCCTCTACGACTCTTCATGTCGTTTGGGGTATTCGAGCAACGCCCTTCCCTGGCGTGCTAGGGAAAGTATGGGAGACCCTGTAACATGGTTAGTAACGTGAACACGTAGCTCAAGGCGTGTTTGGCTTGAGAACACCCGTGTGAGTGATGACGGATGGGTGTATGAACTGTATTGGGACCGAGTTCGGTGTGCAGCCGAACCTGATGATTGAATGTGATTTATGCAGGTACTAACCACGAAAACCGTAGTATGAGTAGAACATGTTTGCGAGTGACCGTTTTAGTGCCACCTAAGGATACGTATATGCCGGTTTAAGCCGGTTAGGATTTTCTTTGGTGAGGCAACGTAGTACCGTCATATGTCTTACGGTGCATCGCCACTGTACTACACTTGGTACCTTGTTTTATATGAAGAAATCATTCATGACTAACTTTCAACTAAAAATGGAAGTTGTAAAACACATATTAGTTACTGAGCTCTTCATTTGAACTAAGTTTCAAAGGAGAGAATTGATAGGACTCTAAGTTTCTCAAAAACGGAGTGCTCTGTTCTGGCAGAAATTTTTGCTGGACTTTAACAGAGCATAAATCTGAGTACCTTTACCCAATGTAGGTGTATGATACAGGTCTAGAAATATTTTTAAGTGCTCTACAAATTCTCTGTAGACCTCCAGAGCAAAATCAGACGTCAACGTGGTTGGATGTCCCGTTGAATGCAAACTGTTCAGAAAACAGGACAGCTGCAAACTTCTCTGGATGTTTCAGTAAATTAGCCATAACTTTCTGTATAAAAATCCCTAAGGGTCATATGATACACCGTTGGAAATGTTATGAAATTTTCAACAATTTTGTAGTTCAGAGTTTGTTCAGAATTCTATTGTATTTATGTACAACTGTGATAAAAACAGCCACATTCAGAGGAGATGCTGGCAAATTTTATCCAGAAATTCTGTCAAATTTGAGCAATCATAACTTTTGATCCACAAACGATATAGGGGCATATGAGTACTCGTTGTAAATATACTGAAGTTAACTTTAACTTTGGTATTCATCTTGAGTTAGGAAAATGCTGGTAACCGGATCAAAATCTGGGTTAAGTACAGAAAGGTCTGTTCTGTACAGAATAGGGGACTGATTAGGTTGGCTTTAGGAAGATGTGTCAATATGAATTTTTGTTATGCTTTCATAAAGTTTTAGCATGTTCATGTTCTACATACTTTAACTTACTGCTGAGATCAAGTTTTGACTCCACTCAAAATTATCCTTTTGCAGTATGGTGCACAGTCGTTCTCCGAGTAGGGCTGAAGGTTCTCGCCGAGACGGTGATGACTCGACTCCACCGCAGGCACCGCCATCAACAGTATGGGCGGATGTCATGGATCAGATGGTCGAGTCAAATCAAGAGAACACAAGACTACTCCAAGCCTTGGTACAGCAAGGAATGCTCCAACGAACACAACAGGTCGTTCCACCTTGGAGCGTCTATTTGGACTTCTTGGCGAAACAACCGCCAATTTTCACGGAAGCTAACGAACCAGTGGAAGCTGATAAGTGGCTTCGGGTTATGGAGTCCAAGTTTGAAGTGTTCGAGTGCGATGATTATCAAAAGACATTATTTGCAACTCAACAGCTCCATGGAGCCGCCAGAAATTGGTGGTTCGCTTATCTCGCCACCATTCAGGAAGGCCATCAAGTGGAATGGACGGAATTTCGTGAAGCATTCCGTTCTCGTCATATTCCTATGGGTTTCATCAAGGCCCAGCAGCAGGGATTCAGGAACTTGAAGCAGGGGGACATGAATGTCCTCGATTATGTCAAACGGTTTAACCATTTGGCACAATATGCTACCGACTATGCGACGAGCGAAGCTGCAAGGTGTGACTACTTTTTCCATGGCCTGAGTGCCATATTAAAAGATTGATTGGCTTTGTTCAATCAAGGAAATTACACTGAGTTGATCAGTGCTGTCCTGCTGCAAGAACAAGCGACACTTGAGTGTCAAGCAGAGAAGAGGGACCGGGATGATGTGCAAGAAGACACACCCGTTGTTCCCCATAAATATCATGTGGTGTATCGCACACCATCCGATGAACTATGGCAGCCACCAGTAAGATCAACATATCCCAGATTTCCTGCTCAAGAATCACGTGTTGAAGCTCCACCAAAGCCGCAGCGACGAATGATTTCTGTTGCATCATTGCTGCAGCCAAGTACATCAACTTTTCAACTGCAAGCTAGCGAAGAACCGGGGAAACATCCATGTTCTTATTGCCACCGTTTTGGGCATTTTATGCAAGAATGCCGAGAGAAGTTGTTGAACAGCAGACAACCATCATCATCAGGTGGTATGCCGCCACATGCTCAAGTAAATAACAGCATTGCAATCCGGGAGTGTGCAACAACATGCTATTGAGGATGTCCCGGGGGGAGCACTGGTGTTAGCGGGCATGTTCACTCTTAATGACGTACCCGTGCTCATACTTTTTGATTCTGGTGCTACCCACAATTTTATCAGCAAATCATGCATGGATCAGCACCAATTATCCACCAATACTCTCACAACAAGTTATCTTATACGTTCACCGGGAGGAAATATCTCTGCTAATCAGATTGTGCCCCGAGCAGGTTTATGTTTGGGAGGAAAAATATACCCAACATCGCTGATTATGTTGGATGGGCAGAAGATAGACATAATATTGGGGATGTCTTGGTTAAATCGTCACGGTGCCGTTCTTAATATCAGTAACCGGACTGTCCAGATTGACTTGCCGATTCACGGACAGCACACGCTGTTTTTAGACAGCGAATATCAAGTAATGGCAGAGGCCTACCGGACGGAAGTGCTTAAACTTGAAGATATTCCGGTGGTACGTGATTACCCCAACATGTTTCCCGATGATTTACCGGGCATGCCGCGTCGAGTTCAAGATTGAATTGGCGCCGGGAACAACACCTATTTCACGAAGGTCTTACAAGATGGCACCTAACGAGCTAGCGGAGTTGAAAGAGAAGATGAATGAACTGATGATCAAGGGTTTCATACGACCAAGTTCTTCACCTTGGGGTAGCTCTGCGCTGTTCATTAAGAAGAAGGACGAAACACTACGGCTATGTGTTGATTATCATCATCTAAATGCCGTTACTATAAAGAACAAGTATCCCTTGCCCCGCATCAACATCTTGTTCAATCAACTTGTGGGTGCAAAGGTATTTTCTAAGATGGATCTTCGGTCGGGCTATCATCAAATCAAAATCCGACGGGAGGACATACCGAAGACAGCTTTCTCCACGAGATACGGACTGTGAGTACCTCGTCATGTCATTTGGGATAACCAACGCTCCGGCACACTTCATGTATTTGATGAATTCTGTGTTCATGCCGGAGTTAGACAAGTCCGTCGTGGTATTCATCGATGACATCTTGGTTTACTCCAAGTCAGAAGAAGAGCACGCTGATCCAGTACCAAGTTCAGCAAGTGCGAGTTCTGGATTGATCAAGTGCCTTTTCTAGCCCATATTATTTCAGCAGAGGGCATTGCCGTGGACCCAAGCAAAATTGAACAAGTGCTAAAATGGGAATCTCCCAAAGCTATCCACGAGGTCCAAAGTTTTCTAGGTTTAGCGGGGTATTATCAGAGGTTCATTCCGAGCTTCTCAAAAATTGCTAAACCAATGACGGAGCTGCTGAAGAAGGGCACTAAATACGTATGGAATGCAGCATGTGAAGCTGCACTTAAAACTCTGGTGAAGCATCTCACAACAGCTCCAGTTCTTGCTCATCCGGACACGACGAAGCCGTTTGATGTCTATTGTGATGCATCCGGCATTGGTTTCCGCTGTGTTCTTATGCAAGAAGGGTGTGTAGTCGCTTATGGGTCTCGTCAACTGCGAAACCACGAGCAGCATTATCCAACTCACGATCTCGAGCTTGCTGCTGTGGTGTTGGGGTTAAAGATGTGGAGGCATTATTTGCTTGGTAATCTTGTCCACCTCTACACCGACCATAAAATCTTGAAGTATATCTTCACGCAGAAGGAGCTGAATATGAGATAATGGAGGTGGCTGGAACTCATAAAAGATTATTAAATCGAGATCCACTACCATAATGGAAAAGCAAACATGGTTGCCGACGCGCTTAGTCGGAAAGCCCACGTTCACAACTTGGCGATTGCTGAGTTGGAAGATGAAGAACCAAGTCTCCGTGTCATTCCGTATGGCGCGCTTTATAATCTTGAGCTCATTCCAACGATCTGTGAAGAGATTGTTGAGGCTCAAAGAAGAGACAGGGGTATGTCTCACATACGGAGAAGACTAGACAACGGAGAGGTGAAATGTTTCCAAAAGGATGATAACGGTACGCTATGGTTTAACGACTGTATAGTGGTACCGCGTAATATGAACCTCCGGAAAAAAGATCTTGGATGAAGCCCACCTGTCGAAGTTTTCCATTCACCCAGGCAGCAACAAGATGTACCAAGATTTGAAACAGAAATTTTGGTGGACGCGGATGAAGAGGGAAATTGCCAAGTACGTATCCGAGTGTGATACATGTAGACGGGTCAAGGCTGATCATATGCGGAAAGCCGGGCCGCTACAACCACTGAAGATACCTGCATAGAAATGGGAGGATGTGAGTAGGGATTTCATCGTCGGATTACCGCTCACATACCGGAAGCATGACTCGATTTGGGTGATTGTTGACCGGTTGATGAAATCAGCTCATTTCATACCGGTGAACACTCATTATCGAGCCAAGCAATATGCGGAGATATATATCTGAAGGATTATATGCTCACATGGTGTCCTGAAGACCATCATTTCAGATCGAGGTGCGCTGTTTGTTGCTCGGTTTTGGGAGCAGCTGCACGCCTCGTTGGGCACCAAGCTGATTAGAAGCTCCGCATATCACCCTCAGACCGATGGACAAACGGAGAGGGTGAACCAAGTACTAGAAGACATGTTGAGAGCGTGTGCCATCCACCACGGTAAGAATTGGTATGATCACTTACCGTTGGCGGAGTTTTCATACAACAACGGGTATCAAACGAGTATAAAAATGGCACCGTATGAAGCTCTCTACGGCCGGAAGTGTCGCACACCGCTAAATTGGTGTGAGTCCGGCGAAAGAGTTCTGTTCGGGGTTGATCTGGTCAACAAAGCCGAAGACAGAGTGTAAAAGTCCCAAAAATGTATATGAATAAACCATGGTTTGAATTCATATGTGTGACAAAGGCATGAAAAATGGGACTTGCAAAAACTTTTGTTCATGCAAAGTAATACATGGATGATCATCCAAGATGAGGCTCACATCATTATTTGAAGGTGTTGAACCAATAAGGATTTAAATACCTCTTTGCATGAAAGTTTAAAATCAGATTTCAAATTCAAAGTTCACCCAAAGTGTGGCCAAAACATTGAACCACCATGCAGCCAAATAGTTTGGAAGTTGTGGAAAAAGGTTGATGAAAAACTTGTCATTTGTGGGTGGGCTCAAAAAAGAGTTAAATAGAAGCAATTTTTAAATTCCATCCAAATTCAAATTTGCTATGCAAATTCAAACTGAATTTGATGAATTCAAATGCTATCCCACTTTTCAAATTCAAAACCTTTGAATGGAATAGATAGACCTGAGAAGATATTTGTGGCAGGGAATTTGGGGTGGACCCGACATGTCATTGGTACACAATGACTTGCACACAAAGGAAAGAAGTCGCTGTTTCTTCTCTTCCACGGGGGGACTGCATCCGGGCGCCTCCGAGAACAGCTGCGCCACCTCCTGCTCGTGTTTCCCTCGCGCTGGCAACCGTGAAGCGGCTTCCTTCTCTTTTCAACATGATCCACTCCCCTCAGTCCGAGCAAAGGCTCCTTTGCTTCCTCCTCCTCGCGAGAAGGACGACCACAGAGCCCTCCCCGACGCTGCCTCGGAAGCAACCGGGAAACCGGCAGAAACCACCGCGCCCACTGCCACCGAGCTGTAAAACACCAAGGCGCAACCGTTGCTCACTCCCCAACCCAAAAACCACGAGTCCCGGTGTTCCCGCGCCCTCAAACAACCACTCCGCGGCGACCTGAAAAGAACCGGCGGTCGGCTTCACATGGACAGCGCTCCACAGAAGTTTTCACGCCCGATCAACCGAGGCCGCCACACGTCGTCGAGGTACCTCCGGTCACCGGCAGCCCTAGATAACCTCGCAGTCGTGTTCCTCGACGTCGCAAACGCTCTGATGGCAAACCTCAGCTCGGGCGGTGGCCGCAATCGGCGAGCCGGCGAGCTCCGGTGTCGGGCCGGCGAGGGGCAGCACGGGCGAGGGAAAAGAAACCGGAGGAAGAAGAAGACCGGGCGGGTCCCAGCCGTCAGTGTCTGAAAAGTTTAAAAAGGAGATCTGTTGTGGCTGGGATCTGTTGTGGCTGTGTAGTACAACCCTGTAAACCCGTTGTGGCTCAGTTCTGATTGGCTGGAATTTAAATAGCGGGCCAAGTTGAATTTCAGTAAGAAAAACAATTCCAGAGTGGCTTCCAATTTTGGAAATTCATATCTCTGTGTAGAAACCTCCAATTTGAGTGATTCCAATTGGGTTGGATTCATTTTTCAGAGCTCTATCCAAATATGAACTCAGATTGGTATGAAAGTCAAGATATTATTCTGGAAAAGTCTTTGAAAGTTTTCTGAAAAAGAATTATTGAGGGAGTTTGCTTTATCCAAAAATCTTAAAATTTTTTCCAGAATATTCTTTAGCATATGTTGACCTTCTAGCAAATTTTAAGATCATTTAAACATCATTTGAATAGGAATTTGCTAAATACAAACTGCTGTGTGCATAAGAGTCCAGAAACATTTTCAGAAAATGTTTCCCACTTATAAAATCTATTCTGGGCAATTCTTAGCTCCAAAAATAATAGAAAGTCTAGGCAAGCTCTCTGTGACATACTTGAAATTGTGGTTCACTAAATTGGGCATGAAAATGCACAATACTCCAGAATTAATTCCTTTGAGTAGAAATGCTTAAAGAATTGTTCTGGGAGAACTACAACAGTAAAAGGTCTGAATTTTGGACCAAATAATTTTCATGTGCCCAGGAACTCACATGTAAATTATAAGCTCAATTTGAGCAGTAGAACTCCATGTTCTTGTTCTCCATACTTATGTATGTGGGAAAATTACATAAGACATTGTAAGAATTATGGAGGACACCATTTGACTCCACATTAGCTGCAATTTGGCAAGCTAAATCCCTAGGTAGTATAGAACCTGCTGTAAAAGTTTTGAAGCCATTGATGTTCTTGTTCTTCAGTTCCATTCAAATCCTTTCAGCTCATCTTTTATGATCATTAGGGAAAATTAGATAGTGTATAGTTAAGACACTAAGACCAAGTATGTTTATTCTTGTTTTTATGCACAACAGAGGCAAACCAAGCCATTCTTGGCTTTTCCACACAACCTCTGTTCCTAAGAAATCAAGTCTTAACTTCTCTCCATTGCATTCTATAAAAATTGTGCATATACATTTCATTAGGATTCACGACGAAGGGGATTCAAAGGAGTGATTCATTGAAGTGGATCGAACTCCGGAGAATCAAGGGTTGATCAGCAAGGATTACTAATTGCTTATATACTACTACCCTGCAAAACAGGCAAACCCCGGTTTGCATTTAAGTACTTTTGCAAATTTTTTATTTGTATCACTTATGTTTAAGGTGAAATGCTTGCATTAGAGTTAGGGTGATTGAAACCCCACTTGCATAGCCTTTTAAATCCTATGAAGGGTTGGGTAGTTTACAAACTCGATGAGTAGAGAATGCCGTGCTAATGTTCTTAGGATCTCGGTAGAAGTCGAGTGGTTGGAAGCTACTCGCGAGATAAAATGTATCACACGGGATGAGAAGAGGTAGAAAATGGCTTAAGTTATGAAAATGAGACCCAGCAGGGGGGATAGGATGCAGTGAGCGGAGGTCTCACGTGCGTAGCCCGGTTGGTGTCGATTGAGGACCACACCGTGTGCGGCCCTGCTGGACAAGTATCGAACAGTACCGGATGCATACTAGCATATATATGGGAACCAGGAAACCGATGTAATTGGTTAACCTGGGTGCCGAGGCTTACCCAACCATTTTATAGGAGTGGGTTGAGGGTAGCAAGGTGTAAATCTGCCGGTGGGCACACTCACGCTCCACGCGGGGACCTCCTGCCCGTTACGGATGGACCAGTTCGGCATTTGGGTTGCCTTTGAAAGGTTGTTGCATACAACAGAGTAGGAAGGGGTGTGGAATCACGCTTCTGAAAGTGGGTGTATGTGACGTGTTATCCAGGTGTCTCCTGATTGCAATCACTGTCCGTCGCGGTTATTTGACTACCTGCTTGTTCACTGTGCTGTGACATAGTAAGAAGTGAAATAAGCCAACTGAATATGCTGTATTGAACTATTAATGCCTTGAAACCTTGTATGTTGTAGTTATAGAGCTAATTAAGTTTATATTCCACTTTGGGCATCACCACATCGGAGGAAAGCGTTTCTTGTTTGATTGTGGACTTCCGATGTGAGGGCTGCGTAAGGATCATTAAACTGTTGCTATAAAACTGAAAGTAAGGATCAACATGTAGGTGTGTCCTTATTTCAAAGTCCTTTTTCCAATATTACACATCCTTGCATGTAGAGTTCCATTCCTAGGGTTGTCGGTTAAGACTTGCTGAGCGTTTTGCTCACGGATACTATCCGAGTTATTTTGCAGAATTGACTTCATGCTTATGAAGGGATGCCGATAAGACTCAGAAACCTCCGAGTGGTTACTCAAGGAGCATCCTCGCCGCTGCGGTTTGTCTTCGTGTTGCTAGTAAGAAACGTCCGCGGGCTGGACTGTTTCTTTGTTGCTAATTTAGAAATGGTTCATGAGAGTTATAGTCTTCCGCTGTATCTTATTTTGAAATAAGTATTTGTAACATACTCTTGTATGCTTCCGCAAATGATTTATGTAATGTGATGTGTTTTCTCGACTCGTGTGCTATTGGGTGCCACATATCACGGCACCACCGGACGAGGTCCTGGTGGGGCGTCCGTCGTTCATGCGGCGGGCGGGTCCCCCACACAGAGTTCGGTTGATACAAGAGAATTTGAAGGCTGCACAATCCCGACAGAAGAGCTCGCTGATCAAAGGTGTAGGACTCTGCATTTTTATGTTGGAGAGCACGTTTATCTTTGTGTATCTCAGATGAAGGAAATTCACCGGTTCGGTGTAAAGGCGAAACTCGCTCCTCGTTTTATAGGTCCATTTTCTATCACGGAGAAGTGCAGACTCGTAGCCTACCGGCTGGAACTACCAGCAAGTCTTGCAGATGTTCATGACGTGTTTCATGTGCCACAGCTGTGGAAGTGCCTCAAATTTACCGCTGCTGTCCGCACCGAAGAAATCGACGAATTGAAACCAGACCTTACCTACACCGAGCGACCGGTTCAGATTATGGATGAAAAGACCTGGGTAACCGGGAACCATACAGTAATGTTTTACAAGGTGCTGTGGAGTAATCATACCGCGGAAGAGGTGACGTGGGAATGTGAAGATTATCTCTGCACCAATTACCCAGAACTTTTATCGTTGTACAGTTGTAATTACCTCTCCCGTCTCTTTCTTCTTTTGTAATCTCGGGACGAGATTCTTTTAAGGGGGGAGGAATGTAAAAGTCACAAAAATGTATATGAATAAACATTGGATTGAAAGTCTATGTGTGCAAATTCATGAAAAATGGGACTTCCTAAAACTTTTCTTCACGCAAAGTTGTTCATGGATGTTCATCCAAAAAGAGGCTCACATGTTCATTTGAATGTGTTGATCCAATATGGACTTAAACATTTATTTTCATGAAGGATTAGAAATCAAATTTTCAAATTCAAAGTTCACGCAAACTATGGCCAAAACTTTGAATATTCATGCAGCCCTGTACTTTGGTATTTGAGGAAAAAGTTGGATGAAAAACTTTCCATTTTAGGTGGGCTAAAAAGGAATTTAAGAGAAGCAAATCCAAATTCAATCTGAATTCAATTTGCAAGTCTAATTTAAACTGAATTCAGAGAATTCAAATTCTAGCCCACTTTTAAACTTCAAAACTTTGGAATTTGAGAGATTAACTTGAGGAGATCTTTTGGGGAGGAAAGTTGATTGGACCCCACAGGTCATTGGGATAATTGAGACTTGCACCCAAAGTAACTCAATCTCCTCGGGTCTCTGTTTTCAACTCCAACGAGAAGCTTCTCCCTGGCGACACCGAGCTGCTGCGCCACCTCCTCATTGATTTTCCTCTCGCTGGCAACCGGTTGGCTGCGTCATTTCTCTCTCGGCGTGATCCTATCCTCACTGACCGAAGCAAACACACTTCCTTTTCTCTTCCTCACGAGCAACCACGAGAACCGAGCTCCCCACACCGCCGCACCTCGTGATCAACCGGGAAACCAAAAAAAACTTGCTTGCGACTCCACTCTGAGCTGCAAAACTGCACGGTGCACTCGTCCTTCACCTCCTCAGCGCAAGAGCTAGCGAGTTCCGGCGTTTCCTGAGCTCTAAAACAACTCATCCGCAGCGACTGAAAACAATTCGGTGATCGGTAGCACGTGGACAGCTCGCCACAGCGGCTGTCACGGACGAGCAAGGGCGGCACCGGAAGGGCACGGGCTCTACGCTGCTTCCACCCGAAGATCAAGCCAAGCCGTGATCCCTCGCCGCCGAATTTGAAGTTTCTGCTCCGGCGTACACAACCCGAGCGTCCAGTACGGGAACCCCGAATTCTCCCTCTCTAATTGTTCTTAGATCATCAAACTTTGCACACACGGGACGGACTAGCCGACGAGCATCTTTCCTTTAGCAACGCTAACTTGAAACCTACTCGGAGCAGCGGATTTTGAGGTTTTCCGAGCGCTTCTTTGGCGAACCGATCGGACGCACGGTGACAACTACCTTGAGATCGTTGCCGAGCTAGTTCGAGGCCTTCTCGATCTTCCTAGTCGTGCCCTGGTGCTGTAGAGCTAGTTGGACGAGCGGTTGGCGAGCTAGAGAGGCCGGGCGACGGCGCCGAAGTGCACCCGAGGCAGCCACACGTTGCCGACAATTTTCCGAGCCTTGACAGCTCGAGCTAGTGCCACCGGCGTGTTCCTCACTGTCCAAAACCCCATAGCGGCAAGCCTCAGCCCGGGCGGCGACAGGAAACACCGAGCCGGCGAGCTCCGGCGTCGGTCCGGCGAGGGAGGCGGCGCGCGCAAAGGAGGCGGCGGGAGGAAGAAGAATGGGGCGGGCCCCAGCTGTCAGCGACTTTATTTTAAACTTTTGATCAGCTGTGTCTCGGATCAACTTTGGCTGCGCGGGTGGGAACCCCGTGGCCCGGTGTGGCTCGGATCTGAGTGGCTGGAGTTTAAAATAGTTGGCCCAGTTGATTTCCAATAGCAAATTAATTCCAGATTGTGTTCCAACTTTGGAAAATCATATCTTTGTGTAGGAACCTCCAAATTGAGTGATTCAAATTTGGTTGGATTCATTTTGCAAAGATCTATCCAAATATGAACCCCAATTTGTATGAAAGTCAATAATAAATTCTGGAAAATTCTTTGAAGATTTTGGAAAAAGAATTATTGAGCAAGTTTGGTTCATCCAAAAATCCTCAAATTTTGCCAGAATATTGTTTAGCATATTGTTGACCTTCTAGCAAATTTTCAGCTCATTTGAAGATCATTTGTGTAGGAATTTGTTAAATACAAACTGCTGTGTTCATAAGGGTCCAGAAACATTTTCAGAAAATGTTGCCCACTTGTAAAATCCATTCTAGGCAACCATAGCTCCAAAAATCATGAGAAAATTCAGAAATGCTCTATGAGTCATACATGAAATTGTAGTTTGCTGAATTGGGCATGAAAATGCGCATTACTCCAGAATTAATTCTTTTGGTTAGAAATGCTTTAGGAATTGTTCTGGAGGAACTACTCAAGTAAAAGGTCTAAATTTTGGATCAAATTACTTTCATGTGACCAGGAACTCACATGTAAATTATCATCTCAAGTTGAGCCTTAGAACTCCCTGTCATTGTTCTAGCATGCTTATGTATGTGGGAAAATACATAAGACTCTTGGGGGATTTATGGAGAACACAATGGTATTCCACATTAGCTGCAATTTGGCAAGCTAAATCTTTGGTTAGTATAGAACATGCTGTAAAAGTTTTGAATCCATTGGAGTTCTTGTTCTTCAGTTGCATTAAAATCTTTTCAGCTCATCTCTTATGTTCATTAGGAAAGTTAGTGTATAACTAAAACACTAAGACAAATTCAGTTCATTCATATTTCCTTGCACAACAGCAGCAAACCAATCAATTCTTGGCATTTCTACACAACTCTGTTCTTAAGAAATCAAGTCTTTAATTCTTTCCATTGCATTCTATAGAACTTGTGCATATACATGTCATTAGGGTTCACAACACGGGGATTCGAAGGAGCAATTCATTGAAGTGGATCAGACTCCGGAGAATCAAGGGTTGATTGGCAAGGATTACTAACTGCTTATTTATACTACTACCATGCAAAACAGGCAAGCTCCGGTTTGCATTTAACAGCTTTTAAATTTTTACTTTGTATTCACTCTTTCGGTTAAGATATGAAATGTGTATTAGGTCTAGTGCTCTATACTCCTCTTGCATGACCAAATGAACCCATGGAGTATTGGGTAGGTGTCTTTTAACCGTGTAGAACTGACATGCTTAAGTAAGGCTCGGTAGAAGTCGAGTGGTGAGATGCTACTCGCATGATCAGGAAAACAGGGGCATACGGTATTGGTTCAGAAAATTGTTAGCAAGTTAAAATTGAGACCGGCAGGTTGTAGGGGCAGCAGGACATAGGGGCCTGGGTGCTATAGACCTGTACGTGTCGGTCAAGGACCGATCTGTATGCGGCCTTGTTGAGCAAGTTTAAGTTGTGTACCTCAGGAAGCTTGCGTTGAGACTTTTCGGGTCACCTCAGGCGAGAGGGCCGGTGTGCAGTATGTGGGTAACACTCTCATGACATCTCATGTCGGTAGGTGCACCATGAGAGTGGCTACTGTATGGGGCAATTTGATCGATTCAACGTGGGTGAAACGGGGGAAAGGCTGTCACGTACGATGTCAGTGATGGTTGCTGTAGACAACGTCGAGTACGGGCGTACATGTCGTGTAGTCCAGGTGTTATTGATTCGAATCACCGTCGCTCGCGGAAAGGATTGAGCATACTTGTTCTCACAGTCATGACGTAGTAAGAACTTACATGAGAAAGGAACTAATCATTATGGCTTGAAGATTATACTATCTTTGTGATGTATCTTTGATGAATAGTTAGAGCAAACTCGATTCATTTCCACCGTGAGCAAATTACATCGGGGCAAAGCGTTTCTTCTTTGATTGTGGACTCCCAATGTGGCGTGCCCAAGGTTACTATTAATTTGCTGCAAATAACACCTGAAAGTAAGGATTCACTTTTAGGCGAGTTCATTATGCATTATGCTATCACACTTTATGTACATACACTCATGTAGAGTTTCATGACTAGGTTTGACGGTTAAGTCTTGCTGAGCTTTATGCTCACGGATGCTATCCGAGTTGTTTTGCAGGTATTGAATTCATGCTTATGAGAATGGGTGCCGATGAGACTCAGAAACCTCCGAGTGGTTACTCAAGAGCATCCTCGCCGCTGTGGTTTATTCTTCGTGTTGCTAGTAAGAAACGTCCGCGGGCTGGACTGTTTCTTTGATGCTAAGTTAGAAATGAGTCGTGAGAGTTGTAGTCCTCCGCTGTAGCACTATTTTGAGATAAGTATTTGTAAAGTACCCTTTGTACGCTTCCGCAAATGATTTATGTAATATGATGTGTTTCCTCGACCCGTGATCTGTTGGGTGCCGCATATCATGGCACCACCCGACGAGGTCCTCCATGCCGCCCCTCACAGTAAACTGTGTAATTAGCTGTAAACTGAAGGTTTGTACTACTTTTTTTACATATTCAGTATGTTTTCGATGTAGTACTATGGTTGCCTTATGATGTGTGCTGTCGGGTGTCGCATCATGCGGCACCACCCTCTGAGATCCTGGGATGTACGGATTCCGGTCCGTCACAGTTACACCAGGTTTGTTTTTGGTTAATAAAAGGAGCAGGATGGGCGCTGGTGTTTGTTGAGCGCCGCCACAAGATTTCTGTGTTCATTCCCTTTCGGTACTCCACCAAAATCCTGAGATTGGGAACGTAGAACCCTTCCTGGTTTCTTCTCCACTTTTGACACAAATCCGAGCGTGTTTGTGAGGAAAACATCCCAATTGGCATCAGAGCCGGTTATGCTGCCTGGAACTGTGACGCGGCCATTGAGTGGGTGCTGATGTCGCGGAGAAGATCTTCCTCGCCAGCCCGACATTCATGGAGGGGCGTCACGCCGCCGGGAGGCACCAGCAGGGAAGGAGGAGGATCAGGGGCGTTAGTGATTCATCACATCACGAAGTAAGACAGCAGTGGTGGTACGTATCCAATGCTCACGAAGACAAACTGATTGGGCGGCACTTATGCGGGTGATGTGGCAAGCGAGAGGCTTGTGGACTGCGGTGATCCTTGGCACCGATGATTACATAGAAGGTCGGATGGCGTTGGAGGCTCTCACCAAGGCTGTGCCACCAGAATTGGTAGGGATTATTGCTGGGAAGGAGTCGGCCAAGGTTGCATGGGATGCGATCAAATTGTGCAACATGGGAGCTGAACATGTGCACAAGGACTGGCGAGTACATTGCATTGGGAGTTTGATGCACTCAAATTTCATGATGGTGAAACGGTGGATGAGTACGGTGTACGTATGAGCCGGATCACGTGTCAACTTACAGCACTTGGGAGTGAGTGTTCGGAGAAGGAGATTGTCCAGAAGTTCTTGCAGGCGGTGCGACAAAAGTTTGAGCAGATTGCGGCCTCCATCGAGACCTTGCTCGACTTGAGTGATATGTCTGTTGATGAGTTGATCCATAGACTCAAGGCAGCAGAAGAAAGGTTTGGTGCAAGCACTGGGGAAGGCAACACGCAGGAGAAGTTGCATCTGAGTGAAGAAGAATTACTTGCACGGCTGTCGACACGTCTCAAGATGTCCGGGGCAAATGGACAGGAACGTCACAAAGACTCATCTGCACCCAAGAGAGATCATGGCCGAGGACGTGGCCGTGGTCGAGGAAGCCGTGGTGGTGGAAACTCAGTCCATGGTGTGACCAAATATGAGTTCCGCTACTGTGGTAAGAAAGGTCATTGGGCTAGAGAATGGAGGAAGAAAAAGAAGTATGAAGAAGTAAACACGGCTCAAGTTGATCGTGAGTTTGAATCCAGTCTCTTGGTGGCATGTGCCAACACAATGGTCGAGCCAATCACGGCCCTGCAGGAGGTATGCCTCAACAATGACATGTTACATGTTCAAGTAGGAGACTTGGAGGGTGGAGGCAGTACTCGGTGGATCCTGGATTCCGGTGCAACAAATCACATGACCGGGAAACGGGACATGATCACAAACCTTGACAACACAGTGCATGGTACTGTTCATTTGGGAGATGGATCGGTGACAGAGATTGATGGACAAGGATCTGTGGTGTTCCAAGGAAAAAGGGGCGGTCAAAATGAGCTGGACGGTGTCTTATTCTACAGCTCAAGACAAATATCATAAGTCTTGGACAGCTTGAGGAGGAGGGACACCGAATCTTGATGGTGGTTGGTTATGTCAAGATTTGCGATAAAGATGGAACCCCTGTGGCAACGGTGAAACATGGTGTGAATCGGTTGCACACCATTGATCTCAAGGTGGTACAACCAACATGATTCATGGCACAAGGGAGCAACGCAACGTGCATGTGGCATGCAAGAATGGGGCATTTGAACTTTAAAAGTCTCTGAAAACTTGCCGAAGAACAGCTCGTGTATGGGTTGCCAACTATCACTCAAACAGAGGAGAAGTGTGATAGCTGCCTTGCTGGGAAACAACGACGTCAACCGTTCCCGTGCATGGCAAAGTACCGAGCTGAGAAGAAACTTGAGCTTTTGCATGGAGATCTTTGTGGACCGGTGAAGCCGGCAACTCCAAGAGGCAGCAGGTTTTTCATTCTTCTTGTGGATGATCTTAGCAGATACATGTGGGTGTTTTTGATCAGCACAAAGGATCAAGCAATGAGTACTTTCATGTCATTCCAATCAAGTGTTGAAGCTGAGGCTGGAAGAAAAACTGGAACTTCTCGCACGGATCGTGGTGGAGAGTTCACAGCTCGGGCATTTGTTGAGTATTACATCAAGGAGGGTGGTCAACGTCACTTGACAGCCCCATACTCCCCTGAGAAGAATGGGGTAGTCGAGCGAAGGAACCAAACTGTCATGGGAATGGCAAGAAGTATGTTGAAGGCGATGAATATGCCCGGTTGGTTCTGTGGGGAGGCGGTGACCACTGCTGTCCACGTGCTAAACCGATCTGCTACTCGGAGTGTCGAGAAAAAGGATCCATATGAGGTATGGCATGATAAGAAACCTAGTGTACATCACTTGCGCACTTTTGGTTGTGTGGCACATGTGAAACAGGGAAGCAAGCGTCTTAGCAAACTTGAAGATTGGAGTATTCCAATGGTTTTCATCAGATCTGAGCAAGGAAGTAAGGCTTGGAGGTTTTACAACCCTGACACGGAGAGCGTTCACGTATCACGGGATGTTGTGTTTGAGGAAAATCTCCCATGGAAGTGGGATGCAGCTGACTCAAGTGAAGTGGTGAATGATGAAGACATTTTCTGGGTAGCGTACATCTTTTGTAGTGAGAACCCTGGTGGAGTGAGTTCTTCCTCTTGTGACACAGGTCAGGGTGAGAATATCCCAGCTGAGGGAATGTATTCAGGGACACAACTGAGGCAGCATGTACCCAAGGATGTGGAGTTTGTGTCACCTCCTACCTTGTCACCAGATTTGGATAGTGATCTGAAAGAAGCGCCACTTCGCTATCGTTCCATGAGAAATATTCTTGAGATGGTGACCAATTGTGAACCGGAAGAAGGAGGATTGGATGAGCTTCTGGTTGTCATAGGTGAAGATCCATGCACAGCAGAAGAGGCCTTGAGAATCAAGGAGTGGAGTATTACCATGATTGAGGAGCTCACATCCCTTGAGTAGAACAAAACATGGTCATTGGTACATCTTCCGGAGGGATATCATGCCATTGGCTTGAAATGGGTTTTCAAATTGAAGAAAGATGAGCATGGGAATGTTACACGTCATAAAAAAAGGCTTGTTGCCAAGGGGTATGTGCAGAAGCAAGGAGCTGATTTTGAAGAGGTGTTTGCACCGGTTGCAAGGATGGAGTCTGTGAGAATAGTGCTAGCTGTTGCGGCACGTTTTGGGTGGTATGTTCATCACATGGACGTTAAGTCCACTTTCTTGAATGGGAATCTTGAAGAGGAGATCTATGTCACTCAACCACCGGGTTTCATAGCTGAAGGCAAGGAGAAGTGGGTTTATGACTCCACAAGGTGCTGTATGGCTTAAGACAAGCTCCTCGAGCATGGAACTGCAAACTTGATGATAGTCTCAATCAGCTTGGTTTTACACGGTGCAAATCAGAACATGGTTTGTACACTAAGCTTGGAGGTGAGGCAAGACTCATTGTGGGGGTGTATGTTGATGACTTGTTGATTGTGGGGGAGAACATGGAGGAGATTAGTCGGTTCAAGGAGAAAATGAAGGAGAAGTTTCGCATGAGTGATCTAGGAAGCTTGTCATACTACTTCGGTATTGAAGTAAAACAAGGGAGACATGGTATTGAACTGTGTCAAGGAGCATATGCTGCAAAATTGCTGGAACGGAGTGGCATGATAACTTGCAATGGGTGTGCCACTCCCATGGAACCTCGCTTGAAGCTCACCAAGAGAAGTACAGCACCACTGACTGATCCAACTGTCTATCGCAGCATAATCGGTGGACTCAGGTATCTTTTACATACTCGGTCTGATCTTAGCTTTGGTGTTGGGTACTTGAGTAGGTTCATGACAGAACCACAAGAGGAACACATGGTGGCTTCGAAGCATTTGCTTCGGTATGTGGCAGCTACAATGAGATATGGTTTGTCTTACAACCAAGGTGAAGGAAGTCTTGAGTTAAAAGGCTATAGTGATAGTGACTATGGGGGAGATGTGGATGATCGGAGAAGCACAACAGGAGTCATTTTATTCCTGGGTGAGAATCCTATCAGCTGGATGTCTCACAAGCAAAAGGCTGTGGCAAAGTCCACATGTGAAGCTGAGTATGTGGCAGGAGCAGCAGCAGCAAGTCAGGCTGTTTGGCTCAGGTATGTGCTTGAAGAGGTGACAAGAATTCAAGTACCTGCACCAATGATTACGATGGATAACACAGCAGCAATTGCATTAGTATAGAACTCGGTTCTTCATGATAGAAGTAAACACATTGACATCAAGTTTCATTTTGTCAGAGAATGTGTTGATCATGGAGAAGTCATCATAGAGCACGTTGGGACAAAGGATGAACTCGCTTACATTCTCACAAAGCCACTGGGACGTACTCATTTTCTAGAGCTTCCTGAGAAGATTGGAGTTCTGGAGATCAAACCTCAGAAGTAGGGGAAGATTTTTGAGTACTTATGAAGATTGATCAAGCTTTTAATTTCCTTTATGTTTTCAAGGAAATAATGCACACGTGACAAGAACCAGGGGGATGTCCCGTGTCTCATGTGTTGCACCGAGTCCTAGCGTGTGTGTGTGTCCAGTTTTGATTTTCAAAACCCCCAGGCTTTGGGTCATACGTGCATGGCGCATGTATGCACTACATGAGATCAAATTCGCATGGTGCAAAGCCCGGGCGAGGTTGTTATACCAGGTTCGTTTTGGGTTAATAAAAGGAGACGGATGAGCGCTGTTGTTTGTTGAGCGCCGCCACAAGATTTCTGTGTTCATTTCCTTTCGGTACTCCACCAAAATCCTGAGATTGGGAACGTAGAACCCTTCCTGGTTTCTTCCCCACTTGTGACACAAATCTGAGTGTGTTTATGAGGAAAATATCCCAACAACTGCCGCGGGTGTCGCGGTTGGTGCGAGAAAGAAGAAGGGATGTGTGCCCCGTGTGGCAGTGAGAGAAAACCGGGCCCGGGACCAACTGTGGCACCGGTATTTCGTGCGGCTATGCGGGAAATTAAGTGGACCAGCGTGTGGCTTCATTGTTGGGCTGACACGTAGCCCTGGGGCCCACCAGCCCGGTTTAAATCTTTTGAATTCCGAATGGATTTTCCAGATTTTTGCCAAAATTTAGAAGCCCATAACTTTTGCTAGGATTGTCCAACATTAGTGAACCAAATTTCGTTGGATTCAGCTCTCCGAGTACTTTCCAGCAAAGCAAGTTTCAGTCCATGAAACACATTCTTTGTCCAGAATTAATTCCCCAAAATTTAAACTGTTGGGAATTTTATCTGGACATTCCATTTATGGAAAATTCTGAAATTTTACTAGGATGATCATTTGAATATTCTTGAGTAACATGAAAAATTTCAGATCCATCCGACTTCATTTATTTCCCCTAATGGTGTCATTAAGTGAACTGTCCTGAGAAAATAGAAAAATGTATAGAAACATTTTTCAGAATTTTCTCAATCTTGATTAGCTCATAACTTTCTCTAGGATTCTTCAAATTACATGAAACCAACTCTATTAGAACCATATCAAACTCTAGTTTCCAGAAAGTAATGTCTTGCTCCATGAAAATCCCTGGAAATCCTTAGAAGCTCTAGTAATGGCCATTTAGACATTTATTTATGCAAGGCCCAAATGAGCTTTGTTTCGAATAAAATTTGGCCAATCTCTGGTTAGGTTCTCACCAATCCACAGTAAAAAGTTTAGAGCCAAAAGAGATGTCTAACTAAAGTTATGGTCTTTATAGTTGTCAATTCAACATATTGCATTAAATTCACACATATCGTTAATTTGATTACGTGTAGTCACTGAAAGCGAAGAAACCCCGGAGATCTTGGACTGCATACCTCCGTAGGAGACTCTAACTACAGACGAGCAGCAACAAGGCAAGCCCCGGTTTGCATTTAACTATTCTTACCGAGTTTTGGCTTTATATTCACCTAGATTGCAATATATGTATGTGCATTAAGTTTAGGATGGATGAAATCCTAACTGCATAACCAGATGATCCTAAAATAGAGTGAGGGTAGTGTCTAAGTCCTTGAGTGGAATATGTCGTGCTTAATTTCTTATAGGCTTCAGTACAAGTCGAGTAGTTGGAATCTACTCGCGAGTATAGAATTCACCACATACGGGTTTGGTTCGAGATGTGAGATAACTTTAGTGAGAAAAATGAGACTAGGCAGGGGCGTACGACACAGCAAGAGGAAGTCCTGTGTGCGTAGCCCTGCTCGTGTTGATTGAGGACCGATCCGTGTGTCACCCGGCTGAACAAGTTTGAATGTACCGAAGGCATATCGGATACATGGGGTCCGATAAACTGATGTAACCTATACGTCCGGACGTCGAGGCATAGCACACTGATTTATAGGTGTAGGTTGAGGGCAGCAAGGTTGAAATCCGCTAACGGGCATAGAGAGATGCTCTGTGTAGGGAACCTACTGCTCGTTTCAGAGCGGCCGGTTTGACGTTTGGGCTGTTGAGTGAAAGGTTGTCCCGTACGACATCGGTTGAGCGTGCCGTCGCAGCTTCGAGGACGGGCGTACGTGACGTGCTATTTCGGTATCCCTGCAGGTGTATAACGAGTCGATTCACTGTCCCTTGCGGTTATGATTACTGCTTGTTCACTGTGTTGTGACGTAGTAAATCTATGGAATGATTTTGATGCATTACTGTTATTATGAATAGCTTGTATTGCTACATGTGTGCCACCAAATATTGCTCACTAAATTTCAGATTGGTGAACTTTTAACTTGTGGCTAAAAGATGAATTAGGGATGAACTTGTAGGTGTGTCCTTTGCTGCAAACTGCCATCCTATTTTTGAGTATGATTCGCATGTAGAGTTTCTTGTGTAGGAGAGTCAGTTAAGACTTGCTGAGCCATCGTGCTCACCGTTGCTGAAATGAGTGTTTGCAGGTGAGGAGTACTCCACGTACTCAGAGTACGGGTTCACCGGCGAGGGCTATCCTCCGCTGGGGACTACAGCTGTGTGGGAGCGGTGCACGCTGCAGTGAAGCTCGGTGTAGATAGTGTGGGTTGTCCATAGGGCTGGACAACCAACTTTTGCTAGTTACGAGTATGCGTGAGTTGTATAAATAATTTCCGCTGCAGTAAACTCTGTAAAGTAGATGTAAACTGAAGATTTGTACTACTTTTGTATAAATTCAGTAAGTTTTAATGTAATACTATGTTTTCCTTATTGTGTGTGCTGTCCGGTGTCGCATCGTGCGGCACCACCCTTTGTGATCCTTGATTGTATGGATTTCGGTCTGTCACACTCAGTCACTCCCAGGCTGTCCAAAGAGGGACAATTCCGAACCTACCCAGCTCACATGTGTAACGCATGTGAGACAGGCCAGTTTGAAACGGGTTATGCATATTCTAAAGGTTTACGTTACTCATTCATTTTGAGTCACTGATGAGCGAGAGAGAGGGGGGAAAGAGCGAAAGAGAGATAGAGAGAGGGAAGAATAGGGGTGACCGTCAACGCACGGTTCTGCGTCCATGCGACATGACGGTATGGGGGCGGCCAGTGTGGGGAGAGAGGAGGAGACGGCAGCGCGGCAGCGTTGGAAGGTAGGAGGAGAGGGTGGCACGGCAGTCAGTGGAGGATGGAGAGGGTGACGTGGCAACCCAGTCTGGAGCCTTCGTAAATAACGTATTTTACACATGCTCTCACGACGGTGTATATATATAGCTAACCTTCATGAGAGCATATAATTATCACTCAATTTTATAACAATATTCAACTAAATAATCAAATGAAGGAAATAGTTAACAATTAAACTAACAAAATAAGAAATTATCAAATGTAACAACTACTTATCACCTAAAATAAAACTAATTAATAAACTAAAGACCGTTTTCACCTAAATAATTAACAACTAAATTTACAATTCAATTTACAACTAAACTAAATTCAATTTACAACTAATACAAACAATTTACAACAAATGACAACTCAACTAAACTAAATTTACAAATTAAATAGTTTGCAACTAAACTAAATTTCAATTTACAACAAATTACAACTAAACTAAATTCACAAACTATATAATTTACAACTAAACTAAATAATTTACAACTAATACAAACAATAAACAACAAATTACAACTAAAGTAAACTAAATTCAAAAACTAAATAATTTACAACTATCAATTAAAAACTAATACAAATATTTTACATAAATTAAACAACAAATATTAAAATTTACTGTTTTTTGAGGTGGCGTGGCGCGGGGAGGCCCAGGGCGGCGCGGATGAGGATGGCACGGCGCGGGGAGGCCGGGGCGGCACTGGGGGCCGGGGGAGGCTGGGGGCGCTGGGCGGCTGCGGCCGGGGGTGCGAGCAGGCGAGCGCAGCCAGCATGGCGCGGGGGCGATGGTAGGCGGCGCGGGAAGGCCGAGGGTGGCCGGGCGGTGGCACGGAAAGGCAGCCGGCGGCGAGGCGGGTGCGGGCGCATCGGGGTGACGGACGCGTGGGCGGTGCGGCAGAGGCGCGGGCGGCAGGAGAGAAGCGGGCGCGAGCGGGCCGTGAGGTGTCCCGCTTGTGGACATGTGTAAGGGCCGTATTTATGATGGTCAATGGTCATACCATCGTAAATAAGCTTGTATTTACGACGGCCTAGGTCATGCCGTCGTAAGTAGGCTTTTATTTATGATGGCCGAACATGGCTGTTGTAAATAAGATTATTTACGACGGCCAACCCTAGAACCATCGTAAATAACTCTGGCCGTCATAAATGCTGCTTTTTCCTGTAGTGTAGGGGCTAAGTAAACCAAAGATTAGTACAGGAGGTTATGATCATGCAAGTCATAGTTTGAGGGAGTAAATTAGACTTTATTCTTTCTGTAATGTGGGGAGAGACTGGGTGTTTGGATTACAGTCACTGCATTTAAAAGTGACTGCAATTGAGGACAACACACATGGATGCAGGTACCTGGAGCCTTTCAACGTGCAGTACTGGCATTAGAGTAGAGAAAAGCCTTGGATTAAGACTCAAATTTTGGCACGAACTGCTCTAGGAAGCTTCTGATATAGGACTGGTCGTGTAGAGTTTGTGTAGCTGCATGTGGGGGTACGGTATGCCTCTTCTACATAACCAAGGCACCATTGGCGATGATGTCTTGGTTACATAAATTTACAGGGGTTAATGTCATTTTGTTTGGCTTTTTTTACATCGTTAAGCAGTAAGTCTCTGAATTCAACTTATTGTATTTACTCATATTTTGCTAATTATAGATCATAAGTTCAGTAGAGAAATCTGACCATCTGCCTAAGTATTGGCAGATAAGCGGAGAATATAATGCCTTGGGTTGACTAAGGATTTAGGGAGTGTTCATCCAGCCAAATATCTGAAAATTGATGGGGGCAAATTAAATATTCTCAGCTACAATCCTACATTTCCCGTATCTGTTTCTGTTGCATCTCCTCATAAACTGTCATGTCGACGCACCAGCCGGTCCAGCGGGCAAGTTTTATCCTCTCAACAAAACCCGGTGGCCATATATGTTAGAATACATGAAATAACGATCGTCTACTCATGGGAGTCCAGCGAAGGCTATCTCCAAGGGAGTTACGATGGCCAAGATATATTTGAATACTACATAGAATAAGTTGATTGCTCTCAGCGTTCGGATTTCCGACTAGTAACTAATGTACCGCGCATTCTTCCTCGAGTTTGCCTAACTAAGAACGAAAGGGAATTATCCTGGTTCGGGCAAGGTGCCCTACTACATCCAGCCTGGGGTGTCTCACTGTTCTTTCTCAAGAATGGGGGTGGTTCTTACAAGTGCGAGAGCCTGTCCCTATGGGATTGACAGATTCCTCATTTTATACTCTCTCCCGTCTTCTCTCCTATTACAAGTGGGGAGAAGGTCGTGGGAACTGGGACAGATTGTCCCGTCATACGCTTGACAGGGCACTCGATGGAGCCGCCGTACCCCTAGCCTGCCGCTACGCCTGCTCCCATCATATCGTTGGGGTAGACCATACCAAGGCGCACGCGCGCCCCGCATACCTCTCCTCTTTGGTTCTGTGGGAGATGACGAGTATTCAATGCTGAGGCCAGGAAAGGCACGCAAGTGCCCCCTCCCCCCAACTTGGCTAGGGTGGCGCCTGCTCCGCATTGAAGGCCACCTGCCCCTTGCCTACCCGAGGTCGGTCTCGGGCCTTCTGTTCAGGGTCTTTCATTTGTCTGCGCCCCGAGGGTGAGCCTCGCGGCTTGCCACAGGGGTCGGGCTCATGCTTTCTGTCCTACCCGCTCCGCCTTCTTTCGAGCTCGGGCTCGGGCCTACTCTTCGTCGCCCCTCGAGGGGAGGCTTCCCGCTTTTTCCCAGGGGGTCAGAGTCGAGAACCCTGTCAGTAGCCCCCGAGCCCCTGATCGATCTCGAAGATCAGTCAGGGGGTGAACGCTGGTCGGCTTCGCTCCCGCACAACTAAAAACAAGGAAAAGATTGTTAGTACTTGGCTTACCTAGGTAGCCGCAACGAATGGACCTCCACATGCCAGTCACGACTTTTGGTCGTCCCCGCTAGAACCCTGCGGCAAGCCCCCGGGCCCCCCTTTCAACGCGCTGGGTTTTCGTCATGGCGAGGCTATCTTGCCCCCCTTCCGCGAGCCGTTAGTGCCTTGGAGGGGTCGGGTCGATCACGGGCTTTCCTCGATGGTCGATCTCCCGAGCTCGATGAGTTGTCTATTGGGTGGAGCCGAGTGAAACCCATTCGTCCTGTTCATTTTTGGCAGCTGGAACCATCAGTCTTGATTCACGGTGAGGGGCTTTCTGGTTGGGGCTCGGTGCCAACGTTTCATTAGATCCCTGCTCGAGGCGTGCGGGTGGTTCCCAAGCTCATCACTGGCTCGGGCGGATTACTGCAGACCCTTCAGGGATTACCTCGATGCTCGTGGTGCTGGGACTCGCCTACAAGCTTAGAGCCGTCGGGTTGATTCGTCCTGCCCGAAGTTATTTCTATCATGGACCGCCTCGCGTCGCTTGCCTCCCAATCGGGGTCACCCTGGGCGGCCTCTGAGCCTTTTGTAGGGAAGCCAACGAACCTGAGACTTATCGAGCCCGTAATGTGGGATTGGATACTTACTTTCCTCCAATGGTATCATCATCTTCCGTGTCCTCCGTGTATGGCGCAGTCAAGGAGGTGCCACTCAACTAAAATCCCGTGCCACGGTCGTGGTATTGCGTCATGGGGCCAAACAGTCGCTGCTCGGTGGAGCCTCCATGCCTTTTTGGACGATTTCTCCATGGGGAAACCAAGGAGGCGCCACTCGACTCTGCTCCCCAGCAGCCTATGCGATTTTAATCTGGGGGGAGCTGAGTGACATTACGGTGATGATTTCTTTGAAGCGGTCATGAAAGGTCGCCTGCCACATGACGGTTGTCAGTTCTGGCGCCGCTTCATCCAATTTATAATTTCTTCCCCCAGAACTTTTCTTTGGGTTCCCCTTCTTTTCCTTCGCGCTCCTCTGTTCCGCGTAGCGCTTCGGTCTTCTTCTGCCTCTTCCATCTTTGTCCCACCGTGGGTGGGGGGGGGGCACCGTCATCGAACTGCATCGGGGACAAAGGGACTCCATTAGCATGCGCCCACCTCCTCTCCCCATCAGGTGGAAGCGTTAGTGGTTCGACATCAAGAACGATACACCCACCTTTCCACCTTTCCCGGGCAGGCCTCTCTGCCTTTCTCGTGCAGCCCTCTTCAGGATCAAGATTCCTGGAAGTGGGGGACCCCGAGGAGAGAAATGGGGAAGCTCAACCCAATCCTTCGGCATGTCCGGGGATTGAAGAACAGTGGCCTTTAGGGCGCCCATCTTCTTCAGACCTTTCTTCGGCGAATGGTGCTGCCTATCTGAGACCCGCCCCATACTCTGGATTTCCACAGGAGGCCAAGTGATCTGTCCCCAGAGTCAGGTGAGGAGCTCTCCGAGGAAGATTTGTCCCGTCACTTCCGGATGATCCTGGGGCCAGACGCTGGCGAGCCCTGCTCCCCCGGGCCGCCCCCACTCAATGCGTCTTCTCTGAATCTACGCGGGCTGTGGGGCACAGTCAGCCTTCCCAAGGTCCCTGAAGACCAGGAGAAGCAGGCGTCGCGGGCCACCTCGGAGGCTGCCAAGAAGCGGAAGAAGGACGAGGCCAAGATTCGCCGGATCAGGCGCGAGAAGCGGAGTCGTGCAGAGCGAGCTGCCGGAAAATATACCCCGGAGTAATCGTCATAGGGCGATAGCAACTCGGAGGAGAGTGACGGAGGCCCGGCTAAAGTTCTGACCTCTGCTGCTCGGGAGGTGGCAGAGCGGGCGTCCGAGCCTGTTCGTGGTGGGGGTCGAAGGGGAGGACAATAGCTGTAAGGGCCTTAGTTTTTGACACCTATTTGAAGTGTTCATCACCACACCACACACCTCATTTGAAGTAAGTTGATGAACACAAATGAAGAGCAAGTAACCACCATCAACATGCTCATTAGGGAACAAACACACATATTGCAAAAGTGGTATTTCCCACATGTGATATAGGTGGGCTGGACATATGAAAACTCCTACACATTGCTAAGGATGTCCATGCCAAGTTTCACCCAAATTCAAAACCTTTTTGAGGTCATTTTGGGTATAGCTAGAAAGAGGGCAGTTTGAAACCATATTTAAATTCAAACTGTTTTTGTCCCTTGAATTTAAAAAGTGGGAGGCATATTTTTACTCAGCACATTTTTGTGAGCCCACACACCAATTTTCACTCCATTTGGAGTAGATCTTGACATGAGCTAAGTGGGGGAAATTCAAACTTTATTTGAATTTCAAAACTGAAGTGCTGAAATTCATTCAAACCAAACCCCATTTGAATTCTAACTAATTGAAATGGCTCATGGGTGAATAATTTGAATTACCAGGGGTATTATGGGGCTCACTGTTTACAACAGTGATTAGGAGTAAATTTCAGAGGTTAAAACTGGAAGTGGGACCCACATGTCAGCCACTGCTCCAACCCATACCGACTGAAAACCCAGCTTGGGTTCTTGCGCCGGACTGAGCGGCCGCCACGGTGAAGAGGCGACCGGGACACCACCTGCTTGCCGCCCCGACGTGATGAACCGCCTCACAGCCCCCTTATCTATGCCACCACCCTGATCAGAGCGATTACCGCCCACTCTGCTGCCTCCTCGCATCAGAACCGCGCCATCGCTGCCGATCACTCGGAGCTGATCAGAGAAGCTTGATCACCGCCTCTCCGTCCTCTCCAGAGCCACGGCAAGGTACTAGAGACCTTCTTCCGTCGTCCCCGCTGCTAGAATTCAGTTGAAACCGATTGATATCGGCTATGCCAAAAGATCAAGTCGGTGACTTAGAACCGCCGCACCTCAGGCTCCCATGGACAGCCCAACCAGGGCGTTGTCACGCCTGAGCCAAGGCACCCCTGGACGCGCTGGTGATCGGTGCTGCTCACCCCCGAGCCACAGCCCGAGTGATTGCTCACCGGCGGCGAATTTCCAGTTTTCCCCTTTCTGTGTGCAGAATGACCTTCGGGTGCGATTCCGTCGAATTCGTACCCTAGAAAGGATTAGAGGGCCTCAATCCGCTCTCACACAAACTAGACACGGTAACGCACAAGTTGCCTTCACAACCCTTGGCCGGAGAACCTCTGTACCCAGCGTAATTCGAGGTTTACCAACGGCGGAACAAACGGGAGGCATCGGGCGCACGGTGAGGACCTACTTCGGGCCCTCCCCGAGCTGTCTCAAGCTCATGTCGACCTTCCCTGAGGTGCACTGATGCTTCCCGACCGGTTCCTCGAGTAGTTGAGGTGCTAGGGAAGTCAACCGACATGGCCGAAGTCTTTCCGAGGTGGCGGCTCGTAGCCGACCATGCACCGGCCATTGTCATGAGTAACTGACCCCAGAATCCTGTTCCCCGAGAGAAAGTAGGCAGGGGCGGCCAAAATCGTGAAGTTTGGAGCTGTACAGAAGCCGGCGGCGAGCTCTCCGGCGAGGTCCCTCGGCGGCGGAGCGCGGGCGTCGCGAGGTTGAAGAAAGGGGTGGACCCCAGCTGTCAGCGGCCGATATTTTGAATCGGGATCGGGCTGCGGCCGGGATCGGGTGTGCTGGCGCGAAAAATCCTTGTGGGCCGCGGTGTGCTGTCGCCTCGGCGTGCGACGCGTGTCCCCAGGGCCCACCCGCAAGTTTAAACTTTTCCCCCGATTTTCAGATTTCCTTCAAACTTCAAATCCTCATAACTTTGGGTAGAAATCTCCAAATTGAGTGAACCAAATTTTGCTGGATTCAGCTCTCTGAGTACTTTCCAGCAAATCAAGTTTCACTTCATGAAATTCCATATTTCTCCAGATTTAATTCCTCAAAGTTTAAACTGTTTGGAATTTTAACTGGAGAATCCTTGGTAGGAAAATCCTGAAATTTTGCTAGGATATTCATCAAAATATTCCTGAACTACCATAAAAATTTCAGACCCATTGGAGCTCATTTAATCCACCTAATGGTGTGAATAATGAAACTGTTCCAGGGAAAATAGAAAATGTTCAGAAACATTTTCAGAATTTTCTCTGAAATTGTTTAGCTCATATCTTTAGTTAGGAACTTCCAAATTAAGTGAGACCAACTCCATTAGAACCCTCCGAAAATATAGTTTTCAGAAAGTCATAGTTTGTTTCATGAAAGTCCTTAGAGCACCCTAAGAGTTCCAATTAAGGTCAAGGACATAATTAATTGTGGAGGGCTCAAATGAGCTTTGCTGCAACTAAAACTTGACCAAGTTTCTATTTAGATTGTAACCAAGCCACAGTAAAAGTTTCACAGTCATTGAGTCTATCTAGTGGGACTTATAAGCTTCACAAGTTCAAACTTAATACAAATGCATTCAAATTAATACATGTACCTCTCTTATCATGTAGTCGCTAAGGTCGAGGAGGAACCCGAAGTCCTAGACTTCGTTACTCCGGAGGAGCAGCTAGCCTACGACCAAGAGCAGCAAGGCAAGCTCCGGTTTGCATTAACCTTTTACAAATGTTTATTGTTTTGAGCACATCTTTGAATACTATTATTCTTGCATTAGAGTCTTGCTTGGAAACCCAAATGCATAGCCAAGAAAACCATGGGTTGGGATTAGGATTGAAAACCTCGTTAGCCACTGCATTGCTAAGATAGAGTAGGATTCGGTACAAGTCGAGTAGTTGGAACTACTCGCGAGCATAGGTTAGAGGCACTCGACTCGGGTAGTGATAGCACATGAAACACATGGCAAGAAAATGAGACCAAGCGGAGAGTAAGGGCAGCAGGACTTTGGGGCCTGTGTGCTATAGCTCCGCTTGTGTTGATTGAGGACCGAGCCGTGTGCGGGCCTGTGGAACAAGCTAGAACAGTACCGAAGACCTACCAGCTATATGGGAACCGGGAAACTGATGTAACTCGGGTAGCTGGGTGTTGAGGCATAGCTGGTCGTTCAGAGGGTAGGTTGAGAGCTCGAGGTGTAAATCGGCTGGCGGCACTGAGATGCGCGTGCAGAGACCTCTTGCTCGGGACAATTGGACCGGTTCAACATTTGGCTAACGGGTGAAAGGTAGTCGCGTACGCCGTCCGTGATGGTTGTGGTAGGCAACATCGAGTACGGGCATACGTGACGGGTTGTTCGGGTAACCCTGCAGGTGTAAATCGATTATAATCGCCGTCCCTCGCGGTCAGTGAGTACCACTTGTTCACTGTACCGTGACGTAGAAAGAACAGGCTAGTCACATGTTAAAATGTTGCTGATTGAAAGATGGACATGATTGCTAATGAATTGCTGTAGTTTAGAGCTAACTAAAGTTCTTTTCAACTTTGGGCAAAGTACATGAGAGAAATGCGTTTCTTGTTTGATTGCGGCTCTCTCATGTGCCTTAGCGTAAGGTTCTCCACAACCTGTTGCTAAAACATGAAAGTAAGGTTCTACTAATTAGGCGAGTCCTTGCAAGTGAATTTTTTTACCTCATGTAACCCATCACCCATGTAGAAGTTCCATGTTTAGGTGAGACGGGTCAGACTTGCTGAGCCTTCGTGCTCACTGCTTGTGTTTGAAGCTTTTGCACGGTTTTATGAGGAAGGGACTCCCGAGGGAGAGACGGAACCCCAGGAGGGGAACCCCGTCGAGTGGGAGTCGTGCACGCCGCAGAGTTAGTGTGTGTGTGTGCTAGTAAGGACACGTTCAAGGGCTGAACGTGCACTTGATGCGTAGTCTACACCCGTGAGTGTAGACCGAACTTATTTTGTTGTAAACATGTTCATAAACTTGTTTATGTAATAAAATTTCGCTTCCGCTTTGTACCTTTGCGTGTGTTATCCGGTGCTGTGCAACGCAGCACCCCTCAGCGTGATCCTGGCTCGACAAGACCGTGGGGTCGTGTCAGCGTTGGTATCAGAGCTCGCTTGAGGTTTAACACAGTACAAAGGTCATCTTTTTCCAAAAATCCAGTGAGGAACGAGTTAGTATCCCATATAAGGATGTTATTAGTATATAGAAAGTGGCATATTAACTTATTTGATTATGTAGGAAAATCGTACATCTCGGGACGTTCATGTCTTGGGGGGTGCACGTAAGCGCTGTCCACCAGTGTGCACAAGCTGAAGGGTGGAGCCCCACGGGTGGCAGGTAACCCGACCCGCTTTGATAACCTTTACGACTCTTCATGTCCTTTGGGGTATTCGAGCAACGTCTGTCCCTGGCGTGCGTGGTGCAACTTGGGAGACCCCGTCACGTGGTCTGAAATGTGAACACGTAACTCAAGGCGTGTTTGGCTTGAGAACATCCAGGCGAGTGATGACGGCCGGGTGTACGAACTGTATGGATTCCGGGCTCGGTGTGCAGCCGAGTCTGACGATTGTTTGAGTTTCTACAAGTAGCCTGACCACGAAACGGTAGACGTGTAGTATCCGTGTGCGAGTGACATTTAGTGCCACTAAAATAACGAAGCCAGCTAAGTCCGGTATAGGTTTTTCTTTGTGAGGACGTAGTACCGACATAATCTGGTGACGCATCGACGTCACACCCAACTAAATGAACAAATTCATTTAAAACTTGAAGGTTTTGATCTAAAGTAGTAAAACTTGATGTAACTCCTTCCCCTGGACAAGATATTTAAAGTTAACATGTTTTCAACTTATAGGTTGTTAAGGACAGAGCACTCTGTTTTCAGCCGAATCAAGGCTGAAGTTAATCAGAGGTTAGAGGTTGAGTTCTTTTGAGGTTGGGGTCATATGATACATTTCTGGAAAGCTTTGGAAGATCTTTACAACTGTTCTGTTGAGGTACAGAGGTGTTTCATCCCTTAACCAATCGAAAAATGCAGTAGAGTTGAAACTGTCCAGAAAACAGGGCAGAGCAAACACTCTCTGTAAACTCTCTGTAAATTAAGCATAACATCCTGCATAAAAATCCAAAAATAGAAACTGAGGTAGTTCTGGAAAGCTTATGAGATAGGTTACAACTTTGTAACAGAAAGTTTTGTCAGATTAGGAACAGAATTAACTGGAATTCTTGGATGAAATCAGTACCTAAAGCAGGGAGGTGCTGTCCAGATTTCTCCAGAAATTCTGTTAACTTTGACATCTCATAAATTTTCAACCAGGACAGATCCTAGGCCTAGATCTGGAAAGCTATTGAAGTTAGCTTTAACTTTGATGTTGAGCTCCAGAATTGGTTTTGCCTTCAACATGGCCTAAATCAGGTTGAAATGGAAACTGGTCAGGGCTGTCAAGGGAACAGCAGATCAGCAGTCAAATTTGTTTAAAATTTGAACTAGGTTTCCAAGTTTATGGGTTCAATGACATGTCTTATGTTATAAGTGGTTTACTGTTTAAATAAATATTTGACATTTCTCAAATATATTTTTACAGATGACAGCAGATAAGCAATTGGAGAACGGGTAGGTGGTGTCCCACTGTTCTCACCGTAGCGGCTACCCGGAAGCATTGTGGCAAATGCTCCAATATTTCGGGTACAACCAGATGCCGCAGTACCTCGCCAAGGAAGAAGCCGAAGAGGGGAACAAGACGTGGACGATCCATGTCGAAGTCCCTGCAGGACCTAAGCCACCCGGTTGGGTGCCGTTCACCATCACGGTGAGAGGTAGGCAACCGGAAGGGATGTGGCAAGTGGCAGCCCGTGACACCATGTCACGTTTCTGACAACTACACGTGCAGGCTATGGAGGGCACTCCATACGCGCTCGTTCCGGTGGAGGGACGGGCTCAGCATGTGTGGGAAGAGAGGTACCTGGAGGCAACGGACCCGAGTTGCCCAAGGTACAACCCCGCGGAGGCAAATCTCAGCCTCTAGATAAGGGCGGGAAACGCTGTGATGGACAGCCAAGCTGTTCATACGGAACATCTCGCCACAAAGCTCAAGGAGAGCACGAGCCGTGGAGACCATTTTGAGAGTGCTCACAGTGCACTCCGCAATGTGCTCCTTCCAACGATCAAGCGACTGAATGAACAGAACAATCAGTTGCATCGTCTGAAGAAGGCAAAGAAAAAGAGTCGTGTCGACATCGCGGCGTTGCAGGAACTGGTACAGAATCTGACCCAGCAGAACGAGGAACTTACTCAAGAGCGGGACGACGCTATTGAGGAAGGGCAAGGCTGGGAAAATATTACAACTAGGCCATGGACGAGGTGCATGCTTTACAGGACCTCGTACCTCCGGTATTGGGTATACCGGTGGTCTTGGGCCTTCCAGCAATGGGAGAACCCGAGATGGGAGAAGAGGTGGTGGATCCAGAGCCACCAGCAGAAGTACCGGAGGAGGACGACCCGCGGGAGGTCGAGTTCTACTCCGAGTAGGGGGTTACAGTTGCCATGTAGGGCAGCTAGGGTAGTGTAGCCCAAAGTTTGTAATCGGTGACATGTCGTGTAGACAGTAGCGTATGTATAGGTAGTGACGACATGAGCACGACTTCTCGGAGACCCGAGAATAATGTATCTTGTATAAAGTTTATGCTTTATCAATATATGTGAATGTTGTGCAAATTAATCATGTGTCACTTCAATACCTACTGTTGCATATGGAAATTTTTAAGTAAGACATGTGCTAATTGCTGCTGTTTTGAATTTCAGAATGACGCGTACTCGTGCCAACTCTGACGTTGGGGGTACCAGTCAATGGGGAGAGACCTCCCAACACCCTCCCGAGGACTCCTCGGGACAACAGCAACAGCAAACACCGCCACCGCCACTACCGACAGTTACATTGGCCGACATCGTCGTGGCAATGGCGGGTTCACACCAGCAGCACACGGATTTGCTGCAAACGCTTATCGCCAATACGTCTCGCCCAGAGAGACGTCAAGACCATGAGGAGCGTCAACAGAGCTCCTACTCCGACTTCCTGGCGACTCATCCCCCTGTATTCTCAAGGGCGGATGAACCTCTTGACGCGGACAACTGGCTCCGCGCAATAGAGATGAAGTTCTGGCTGCTCCAGATAAGCGAGCAGCGCAAGACTCAGTTCGCGGTCCAGCAGCTCCAAGGATCCGCAAGCACGTGGTGGGCCAACTTCTGTGCTTCACAGCCCACCGACCGAGTGATGACCTGGACGGAGTTCTGGACGGCCTTCAGGGCCTATCATATACCGCCAGGTCTGATGAAAAGAAAGACGCAGGAGTTCTTACACCTGCAGCAAGGGAGCCGGAACGCGCTGGAATACTCCAGGGCGTTTAACGATCTCGCGCTATATGCGCTGTATCATGCCGATACGGACGAGAAGCGGCGGGACCACTTTTACCAGGGGCTTAAACCGCTCCTGAAGGACAAATTGGCGATGTTCAATCGTGGCAGCCTCAACGACATCATTGATGCTACGATTGTTCAGGAGGACTCCGGCAAGGAGTTCGCGGCGGCAGAGCGAAAGCAAAGCGCGCCGCAAAGCAGTGGAGAAGGAAGTGGTCCTTCTTAGAAGTTTCGGATGGTGAATCGTCCACCATCAGGTCCACGCTGGCAGCCACCACAGCGGTCGATGCCGTTCCGCAGTCGGCCGTACTCTTCACCGGCATTCTGGCCGGCACTGCCAGTACCACCTCCGCAACAACAGAAGCAGCGGGCGATGCCGCGTGCGTATGCACCTCAGCAGCACATGCCGGGCTTTCGTCCCCCGAGCACTACCCCAGCAATGGCCACATGTTACAAGTGTGGTCGTCCAGGACACTTCGCGAGCAGTTGCCCGGAGAGGCAAGGCGGCGGAGTGGCACTGCAGTTTTCGGGGAGGAATCAACCCCTGAACCCTACTAATGCGCGGCGGGCAAACCCTAGGCCCGGCACCGTCCAACAGCTTGCCATTGAGGATGTGCCGGAGGGCGAGCCAATCCTTGCGGGTATGTTCCAACTCCACCAGCATCCCTCTATAGTACTATTTGATTCAGGTGCCACGCATAGCTTCATTAGCCAAGCTTTCATTGATAAACATAGCTTGCAAATACTACCCACCGATAGTCCTTATGTGATCTGTTCACCGGGTGGGAAAATTTCAGCAAGCATGATGGTCCCAAAAGCGCCATTGTGCTTAGAGGGTAGAGTTTACCCTACGTCTCTCATAATCTTAGAGGGACAAAAGGTCGATGTCATCTTAGGGATGTCGTGGTTAACCCGCCACGGCGCTGTTTTAGACACAGTCCTTCGAGTTGTGCACTTGAACTCAGAAGTGCACGAGTCTCACTCATTATTTCTGGACAGTCCAGAAATAAAACTTCCAAGTGTCTATCAAGCCACAACCATCAGATTGGAAGATATTCCAGTGGTCCAAGAGTTCCCTGATGTATTCCCGGACAATTTGCCAGGAATGCCACCCGATAGAGAGGTGGAGTTCAAGATTGAACTTGCACCGGGAACCATGCCAATATCCGGAAGGCCGTACAAGATGGCGCCCAAGGAGTTGGCTGAACTGAAGACTCAGCTCACGGACCTTCTGTAGAAGGGTTTTATTAGGCCGAGCTCCTCGCCATGTGGCTGTTCGGCATTATTTGTCAAGAAGAAAGATGAGACGTTACGGTTTTGCGTGGACTATCGTCCATTAAATGCCGTAACCATAAAGAACAAGTACCCGTTGCCACGGATCGACATGTTGTTTGATCAGTTGGTCGAAGCAAAGATCTTTTCCAAGATGGATTTAAGACCCGGGTACCATGAGATTAAGATAAGGGCTGAGGACATTCCAAAGACAGCTTTCTCGACAAGGTACGGACTTTATGAGTACCTGGTCATGTCCTTCGGCCTCACCAATGCTCCAGCTCACTTCATGTACTTGATGAACTCGGTATTCATGCCGGAGCTGGACAAGTTTGTCGTGGTCTTCATCGACGACATCCTGGTATATTCCAAGTCGGAGGAAGATCACAAGAAGCATCTGTGTATAGTCTTGCAACGGCTGCGGGATCACAAGCTATACGCGAAATTCAGCAAATGCGAGTTCTGGATATCGCAAGTGCCTTTCCTTGGGCATATCATCTCAGCGGAGGGTATTGCAGTGGACCCGAGCAAGATCACTCAAGTGCTGAATTGGAAATCCCCGAGAACTGTTCACGAGGTACGGAGTTTTCTCGGACTCGCGGGATATTACCGGAGGTTCATTCCAAAACTTCTCGAAGATTGCCAAGCCAATGACAGAGCTGCTGAAGAAGGCTACCAAATATGTTTGGAGTCCAGCATGTGAAGCAGCATTCAAGGCTTTAGTCAAGCACCTGACATCAGCACCGGTTTTGGCGCAGCCAGACACAACAAAACCGTTCGATGTGTACTGCGATGCATCCGGCATTGGGCTCGGATGTGTGCTGATGCAAGACCGAAGGGTGGTCGCGTCTGGATCACGGCAGCTTAGAAACCATGAGCAGAATTATCCAACCCACGACTTGGAGCTCGCTGCCGTGGTACTCGCACTCAAAATGTGGAGGCACTACCTACTCGGTAACCTCGTACATTCATATACCGACCACAAAAGCCTCAAGTACATATTCACTCAGAAAGAGCTGAACATGAGGCAACGAAGATGGTTAGAACTGATAAAGGATTACGAAATAGAGATCCATTATCATTCGGGCAAGGCAAACGTAGTGGCAGATGCGCTAAGCCGCAAGTCACACGTCAATAATCTGACCATCACATCGTTGGAAGAGAGCGAACTACCACTACATGTGATTCCACACGGAGCTCTCTACAACCTAGCTTTGATCCCCACCATCCGTGAAGAGATAGCGGCAGACCAGAAGAATGACAAGGGCATGTCACATTTGCGGAGACTTGTAGACAGTGGGGAGCTGAAATGTTTCCGGAAGGACGGAGACGGCGTCCTATTGTTCAAGGACCGGATCGTCGTACCCCGTAACCCGGAATTACGGAAGAAAATCTTTGATGAGGCTCACTTTTCAAAGTTTTCTATTCACCCCGGCAGCAACAAGATGTATCAAGAACTCAGAAGCATGTTTTGGTGGACACGGATGAAGCGAGAGACTGCAAAATACGTGTCCGAGTGTGATACATGTCGGAGGGTGAAGGCAGACCACATGCGGAAACCGGGACTGCTGCAACCACTGGGCATTCCTGCCTGGAAGTGGGAGGATGTGATCATGGACTTCGTCGTCGGTTTACCCATCACCTTACAGAAACATGATTCTGTGTGGGTGATCGTCGATCGGCTCACCAAAGTTGCTCATTTCATCGCGGTCAACACCAACTACAATGCCAAGAAGTACGCTGAACTGTACATCTCACGGATCCTATGGTTGTACGGCGTACCCCGTACCATCATATCGGATCGGGGCACTTTATTTGTGTCCCGTTTTTGGGAGCAGCTACACGCTTCCTTGGGGACGAAGCTGATCCGTAGTTCAGCATACCACCCGCAGACGGATGGACAAACCGAGCGGGTGAATCAGATCTTAGAAGACATGCTACGAGCTTGCGCTATCAACCATGGCAAAAATTGGGATGATCACTTTCCGTTAGCCGAGTTCTCATACAATAATGGGTACCAAGACAGCATCAAGATGGCGCCCTACGAGGCGCTATACGGGCGGAAATGCCGCACACCACTGAATTGGTGTGAATCTGGCGAAAGGGTTACCTTCGGGATTGACCTTGTCAACAACGCGGAAGAAAAGGTTCGACTAATTCAAGCGAACCTAAAATCCGCTCAATCCCGTCAGAAACAGTATGCGGACCGGAGAAGGCGCCCATTACAATTCGAAGTTGGAGATCACGTATACCTACGGGTGTCTCCAATGAAGGGCGTAAACAGATTTGGGGTGAGAGGAAAGTTAGCACCCCGATTCATCGGACCATTCCAGGTTACGGTAAGATGTGGATCGGTGGCATACCGGCTGAAGTTACCAGAAGAACTTTCCGGTGTGCACGACGTCTTTCACATTGCCCAGCTGAGAAAGTGTCTTAAGCTATCAACTACTGTTCAGCTGGAGGATATTGAAGAACTGCAACCGGATCTCACCTATTGGGAGGAACCGGTGCAGATTATCGATGAAAAGGCCCGAACCACACGCAACCGTACGTTGTGGTTCTACAAGGTTCTATGGAGTAATCACTCCATGGACGAAGCGACATGGGAGAGCGAAGAATTTCTTCGCGCTAACTACCCCGACTTTTTCACGTCGCATATCCGGTAATTTTTCCACCGTCCTCTCTCTCATTTTCACCTTATAATCTCGGGACGAGATTCTTTTAAGGGGGGGAATGTAAGGGCCTCAGTTTTTGACACCTATTTGAAGTGTTCATCACCACACCACACACCTCATTTGAAGCAAGTTGATGAACACAAATGAAAAGCAAGTAACCACCATCAACATGCTCATTAGGGAACAAACTCACATATTGCAAAAGTGGTATTTCCCACATGTGATATAGGTGGGCTGGACATATTAAAACTCCTACACATTGCTAAGGATGTCCATGCCAAGTTTCACCCAAATTCAAAACCTTTTTGATGTCATTTTGGGTATAGCTAGAAAGAGGGCAGATTGAAACCATATTTAAATTCAAACTGTTTTTATCCCTTGAATTTAAAAAGTGGGAGGCATATTTTTACTCAGCACATTTTTGTGAGCAAACACACCAATTTTCACTCCATTTGGAGTTGGTCTTGACATGAGCTAAGTGGGGGAAATTCAAACTTTATTTGAATTTCAAAACTGAACTTGTGCTGAAATTCATTCAAACCAAACCCCATTTGAATTCTAACTAATTCAAATGGCTCATGGGTGAATAATTTGAATTACCAGGGGTATTACGGGGCTCACTGTTTACAACAGTGATTAGGAGTAAATTTCAGAGGTTAAAACTGGAAGTGGGACCCACATGTCAGCCACTGCTCCAACCCAAACTGACTGAAAACCCAGCTCGGGTTCTTGCGCCGGACTGAGCGGCCGCCACGGCGAAGAGGCAACCGGGACACCACCTGCTTGCCGCCCCGACGTGCTGAACCGCCTCACAGCCCCCTTATCTACGCCACCGCCCTGATCGGAGCGATGACCGCCCACTCTGCTGCCTCCTCGCATCAGAACCGCGACATCGCTGCCGATCACTCGGAGCTGATCAGAGAAGCTTGATCACCGCCTCTCCGTCCTCTCCAGAGCCACGGCAAGGTACTAGAGACCTTCTTCCGTCGTCCCCGCTGCTAGAATTAAGTTGAAACCGATTGATATCGGCTATGCCGAAAGATCAAGTCGGTGACTTAGAACCGCCGCACCTCGGGCTCCCGTGGACAGTCCAACCAGGGCGTTGTCACGCCTGAGCCAAGGCACCCTTGGACGCACTGGTGATCGGTGCTGCTCACCCCCGAGCCACAGCCCGAGTGATTGCTCACCGGCGGCGAATTTCCAGTTTTCCCCTTTCTGTGTGCAGGATGACCTTCGGGTGCGATTCCGTCGAATTCGTACCCTAGAAAGGATTAGAGGGCCTTAATCCGCTCTCACACAAACTAGACACGGTAACGCACAAGTTGCCTTCATAACCCTTGGCCGGAGAACCTCTGTACCCTGCGTAATTCGAGGTTTACCAACGGCGGAACAAACGGGAGGCATCGGGTGCACGGTGAGGACCTACTTCGGGCCCTCCCCGAGCTGCCTCAAGCTCATGTCGACCTTCCCTGAGGTCCTGTAAAACCCCAAAATCCTGTTAAGAGGGGAATTTAAAAGTTTTTGGATGTGTTGCATGTATTGCAAAAATTCAAATTCAAACTGGAATTCAAATTAAACTCAAAACAGAAAAGAAATAGAAAAATAAAAAGGAAAACAGAAAAACACCGGGCCAGTGGGCCGAAACCCACCAGCCGGCCCACCGATCCCGCGCCAGCCCACAGCCGCGCGCGCCCCCTTCTTCCCACTGACATGCGGGGCCCGCCAGTCTTTCTTCTTCCTCGCGCTCGCGCCCGCGCTCGGTCGGACTCTCTCACCCCGAATCAAAACCGACCCGGAATTCCTGCGTACCCCAGCCGAATTTCGTTCGTGGGCGACGCAAACTCGATCACAACCGAACGCCGCCCTTTCCCCGTCTATAAAAACCCCAGCATCGTCCCGTTTTCCCCACGATCTGCCGATTTTCTCTCCGGTGAGAACCCGAGCCCCTCCGGTGAATTCTAGCCGATCTACGCTCGGGAATTCCGATCAAACTCGCTGGTCTTGATCCACCGCCTCCGGGGAACCTCGCAGGTGCAGAAGACGCGGTGGTTTGCGGTTCAAACACAGCGCCGACGAGCCTCGCCATGAATTCACCTCGGACCTCGTCGCCGACCGCCCTCCAGGACCTCCGAGCTCATGAAAACCCCCGAGGTGAGATCCCCGACCTCCCCTTTACCGATCTATGCCATAAAATCACAATTCTAGGAAGAATTTACGAAGATCCGAAACTCTCCGGCGAGATCGCCACCTCCCGCCGCCGTGCGCCGCCGGGCAGCGCCGCCTGCGCTCGATCAGAGCGACGTGGCCGCTTGTGCGCCGTTTATTTTAAATCGCACGGTAGAGTTTAAATCCCCGCGTACCGGTTCGACGTTATAATCTCAGCCGTCTGTTTTAAATTGGACGGTCCACGTCAGCCCCGCGTTATAAAGACTAGAATTCTTACGTGCTACCCCCTGGGGTTCTCGGGAAATAAGAGCTAGCCCCGGAAACTTCTGATCTAGCCCCTAGAACTTCAGAAAATCATGTAAATTCATTTAAAAATCAGTTTTAGCCCCTGGACTTAATAAAAATTAGGAAAAACCCCTCTGTTATGTGTAGCTAGACCCGTGAATATTCTTAAAATAATATTATAGACCTGTAGTGGGGTGAGTTTACCTTTTTAACACTATTTGATATTAAATTTAGGAAATTGAATATGTGGTTAGTATTTAAAATTTAAAAGGTGGGACAAACATATTGTTAAATTCAAATTAAAAACTTTCCCAGTACTTAGAAAACCTTGGAATGAGATAAAAATAGATTTTTGGCTGAAATGAATCGGTTTAATTGATTAATCACATTTATTAGTTAGAGGGACACATTTTTAAGTAGAGAATAATTCTGAAAATTAGAAAAATAAATGAAAAATAGTTTACATCAGAAGAAAAGATCAAAAATATATTATTAACTATTTTGGATCATAACCTATTCTGTTTAGATGATGTGTCTTACTATTTTCATAATAATGTACACATTTAGGCATAGGAAGTAAATTTGAAAATATAGCAAGCTAGGTATAAATAATTAGAAAATGATAAATGAAGATTCCAAAATCCAAAGAATTCAGTTTAGGGTTGGTAGAAGTTCTGAAGACACATATGGAGTAGGAAAATACCTTTCATGCATACTTGGTAGCTAAAAGGTGTAGTAATTGAACATAAGGAATTTATTTAAATTGGAAACTCATATATATAGTATGCAAGTATAAATGTGAATACAAAAGTAGGAATCATATACTCATGATTAAAAGTGCATGTAAGCCAAAGATCAACACACAAAGAGTAACCACAACACATAGAATTTGTGAATGACTTTTATACATGTGAATGTGTGGTTTGTATGAAGTGGAAGTGTGAATTATGTCTTATGGATTGTTGTTTTTCTTTTGCTATGTGTGATGGTATGATGTAGAACCTGCTCCAGAGCAAGTTCTTCCTTTCCAAGATCAGGACTACCCATTCCAAGAGCAGCAGGAAGGAGGCAAGTGTCCTTGACCACTTTGATCCTATGCTAGGATGTGTAGATAGAATTATTTGCATTGACAAATGAAATATGAAACCCATGCTAGGAAGTTTTCCTAGAATTGCATTAGCTTGTTTCCTTGTAGCTTGGGTTGGGATTTATTTTATCATGTCATTTATTATTATGCATAACAGCCTCTTGCAGAAATGCAGGGAAAGACTGCGTACAAAAGACCCAAATGGGTCGGACCCTTCCCCGGACCCTGCGCAAGCGGGAGCTACATGCACCGGGCTGCCCTTTCTTTTTCATATGCTTAGCCATGCTTAGAATGGGATATTTGGGATAAGGGATCATCAGTTTATTTTACCCTACTCTTGAATGCGATATTATGAGTTATGTAGAGGTAGGGATCAAGGCAAGTTGGATGTTTTGGTTGGTGCTGGGTGCACGAGACTTGGGTTTGTGTTTTGTACTTGCCTGGATCCTAAGGACCAGTTCATGGAGCATGTAACCTAGCTTTACCGTGCCAACCACATGCTGAGATGGGGCAGCTTGGCCAATTAATTAGGTGTATCCCCGGCGTAGTATGGGTGTGTTGGATGGTGCGGGGAATAGGTGTCAGCTGGACTACCATATGAACCGCAAGGCTCAAGAGGGGGCCACTGCAGCGGGGTTGGAGCCTCTTGTATGCTGTTAGGGGTGAAACCTCAGTGGGCCCACGCTCGTCGGGAATCCCTTTGTAAAGGCTTCGTAGTGATCTCATGGCTACACACCTGGGAAGTGTGAATGTGGTTCGTAGCCACTGGCATAATGGAGGTTCTTTTAGTCCACCCGACAACGGGGGATGAAATCACTACATGTGGTTACAGTGGTGCAAACTCTGCAGAGTCAAAACTGTCATGACAGCCGTGCTCACGGTCAAGAGCGGCTTGGACTTATTCATGATTAGAGGAGGATGGCTTTGGAAGTTGTGGATGTTAAGCGGGGAGCTTAACATTGGAAATGATGTTATGGTTATTTGATTATGATGATGGGACGGGAAATTGGGACCATTTCACCTGTGTAGTAATGTAGGTGCTTAATAAGCTAAGGTGATAGGTATTAATTGCGTAGTGCTTTAACCATGAGTTCAACCTCCCCTTGTTCTAGCCATGCATGACATAACTTTCCCACACTTGCTGAGTACCATCGGTACTCAACCTTGCTTATTTGTTGGTTTATATTGCTGCTCAGGTCAAGATAATGAGGCGGTGTATAATGATTAATACTTTGGACCCGATGACGGTTTCTAGGTTCATGGAGTCCCTCGGGCAACGCCTGTAATGGAGCCCACAAGAATAATATTCCGCTGCTAGTTTATTTGTTTCTGATGAACTTATTATCGTCCATCGAGACATATGCTTTGTAAGACTTATTTATATTCGACACCTGGCTTGTAATAAATGATGCTGGCATACATGTGATATTCACTCGGTTGTTCTTCCGAGAAACCGGTGTGACAGAAGTGGTATCAGAGCCAAGGTTACCCGTAGGAACGTGGACCTAGTTAGAAATGGACGTATTTAAGGACCCTATTTTCTTAAAAGCTATTTTCACAAAGGTGTGAGTTGAAAAGTGTTATTTAATGGGGTCACTTTATTCATCTTACCCAACTTTTATTCAAAATAGGATTTTTGTTTAAAATTTTTATGTAACTTATGTTTAAATGCTTTTTGTTTTAGATGGTTCGCATGATTCGCACCGCTCGCAAGTCCACAGGAGGGAGAGTTCCCGTAGTTGCCCTTGCCGAAAGAGAGGAGAGTCGTCCGGTGACGTACCTTTCCTACGGATTGGCAGTAGGAGGTTTGTTGCGCCGTGTTCGACGTATGCTCGAAGCCGCCGGCAATACGGGCAAGCTAATCATACACTATAGCTCCACCAGGACCATCCGGGAGAAGCGGGAAGAATGGAGTTCAGAAATGAGGATTATCCATGAAAATCAGCTGCTTAAGATCCACCGCTCTCCAGCTTGTCGAGCGACACAGGTCGATGCGGAGAAGGATGTCACCTAGGAGACCATCACCTGCCAGAGTCACATCTATCGTCGCCACCTGGACAGGACTGAGTACATGTATGTCCTCCAGCATGAGAGTGGTACCACGGAGTACAAGTACCCACCAGTGCAGCAAGGGACTTCCCATGAGCACATGGACTTGTGCTTGGAGGACGCTGCTATGCTCAGCACTCGACTGTAGGAGTGTCAGCAAGAGCTTCAGGATGTTCGGGACACCCTGAAGGAAACGGAGGCATTGCTGCGAGCCTGCTTGAGGGCGAGAGAAAGAGGAGATGGGAATGAACTGTGTGTCACCGTGAATGATACATGGACTCCTGACTCCCCAGATCGCCGGGCGATCGGGCGTCGTCGCACTTCTCCACCAGCAGCTTCCCACCCAAAGCAGAGTCAGAAGGCAGCCGCAATGATGAGGAAGACCCCGAGGAGCCAGCTCAGTGAATACGAGTAGTGTAGAATCCTTCCCTTAGTTTAGCAGGATGTCGAGTAGTCGAGTCGTTATCTTAGTTAATGGTGTGTTAATGATTGGTGTGTGACGTGAGTTGTGGAAGCCATGAGCAATTGTCCACAGCCTCGTCTTCAGATTGTTTTGCTTTTGTGTGTGAACCCACATGAAATAATATTGCATTTATTTTTGTATGAGATATGAACCCTCAGAAAAGTATAACAAAGCCTCAACACTTCAATGTACAAACAAGTGAAAGTAGTAAGATGATACGTAATGCTTTAAATTAACATTGGTTGATCATGCCAGATGGCCGGAAGAGGAAAGGGTCGTGCGGCCAACCCCGCCAACAACAACGATGAGGCCTGCAACCCTCATCTTTCTGGAGGCCAAGACAGGGGTGGACGCCGTGAAGAAGTGGATCCCCTCCACCAAATGCTTAAGAATCAAAATCAGCTCATCCAGAACTTGACTCAAGTGGTGGCCAACTTGCATCAAGTCCCACCTCCACAAGCTGCACCACGCCAACCAAGGTTGAGTGAGTTTCTAGGAACTCAACCTCCAAAGTTTGCAAGTGCTGCTGAACCTCTGGAGGCAGACGATTGGCTAAAGACCATTGAGAGCAAGATGAGGATCATACAGTGCCAAGGGTATGAGAGGGTGTTGTTTGCCTCTCATCAATTGCATGGACCTGCTGCTGATTGGTGGACCGCCTACGTGGCCGCCCATCATGACCCTGAGAACATCATTTGGGAAGAGTTCAAGCGTAGCTTCCGCAACCATTACATACCAAGGGGTGAACTCAAAAACAAGAGGAAAGAGTTCTTGGGACTGCAGCAAGGTAACATGACTGTGAGGGAATACCTCACTAAATTTACCCAACTATCCCGTTATGCCCCACGGGACATAAAGACTGATGAGCAAAAACAAGATTGTTTCGTGGAAGGACTTACCGCAGAAATGCAGTGTGCAATGTCCTCAAATGAGTATGAAAGCTTCCAAAAGATGGTGCACAGAGCGTTTGTGGTAGAAAGGAAGCTGAAGGCCTTGGAAAATGAGAATAAGAGGAAGGCCGGGTGGTCACATCAAGCCTCAGGGAGCAACACTCGCCCACGTCTAATGCAGCAAACTGCAGGGCAGACGAACCGTGCTGCGGTACCCTACTCAGCACCGAGAGGGTACAACCCGAACTTCAGGCCTCCGGCAGCGCCAGCACCACCACAACGTCAGTTTGTACAGCAGCCTCGCCCTACATATCAACCTCGACCAGCAGTACAAGGACCCCCAAACCAACCCCAAGAAAACAAAGGCCAGGCACCTAAGGTTGGGGTGCAATGTTTCAACTGTGGTGAAGTGGGGCACTACGCCCATAAGTGCCCAAAGAAGAAGCCCACGCAGCCACAACAGCAGAATGTAATAAGAGGACGGGTGAACCACGTCACCATGGAGGAAGCGCAAGAGGCACCAAACGTGGTAGTTGGTAAGTTTCCTGCCAATTTACACCTCGCAACCCTGTTGTTTGATTCTGGTGCTACCCACTCGTTCATTACCCAAGGGTTTGTTAAGAAGCATGACCTAGCAACAACACAAATGAATCATATGCTAGCAGTAAACTCTCCAGGTGGAGAAATAAGGACAAGACAAGTGTGTCCCAAAGTGAACCTAGACATTAATGGGGTAGTATTTACTGCTAACCTCATAGTGATAGATTCACAAGGGATAGATATTATCTTGGGTATGGATTGGTTGACCAAACATAAAGGAATCATCCATTGTTCGACCAGAACGGTGGAACTAACGCACCCTAGTGGCACAAAAGTAAAGTTTATAACAATACAAGAGCCTAGGAGGGACGTTAAATTAAATAAGTTGAGGTGAAAGTTGAGGAGATCAGGACCATCAGGGAATATCCAGATGTTTTTCCGGAGGAGTTGCCAGGTATGCCTCCCGATCGTGAAGTGGAATTCACAATTGAGCTAGTGCCCGGAACCGCCCCGATATACAAGAGACCTTATCGGATGGACTCCAAGCAGCTGGGAGAACTCAAGGATCATTTGAGAGAACTGACGGAGAAGGGGTATATTCGTCCTAGTTCCTCACCTTCGGGAGCTCCGGTCATATTTGTGCCCAAGAAGGACGGAACCCAAAGGTTATGCGTGGATTACCGTGCCTTGAATGAGGTAACCATCAAGAACAAGTACCTATTACCCCGCATTGAAGACTTGTTTGATCAGTTGAGGGGAGCTTGTGTGTTCTCGAAAATTGATCTCAGGTCGGGATACCACCAACTCAAGATAAGGCAATCTGATATCCCCAAGACAGCTTTCAAATCTCAGTATGGACTGTATGAATACACTGTCATGTCTTTCGGGCTAACTAATGCCCCGGCATACTTCATGTATCTCATGAACAAGGTCTTCATGGAATATCTGGACAAATTTGTGGTGGTTTTCATAGATGACATTCTCATCTTCTCCAAAGATGAAGAAGAACATGACAAACATCTAAGGTTGGTGTTGCAGAGGCTGAGAGAACACCAACTATATGCCAAGTTGAGCAAGTGTGAGTTTTGGCTGAAGAGAGTTCCCTTCTTAGGACATATAATCTCGGAGGGAGGAATCTCCGTGGATCCCGCCAAAATCGAGGACATACAGAAGTGGAAGACCCCTGAAAATGTCGGGGAAGTTCGAAGCTTCTTGGGATTGGCTGGATACTATCGACGGTTTATTGAGGGATTCTCTAAGATCTCGAGACCCCTTACCAAACTGTTGGAGAAGGGAATCACATTCACATGGACGCCACAGTGCGAGACGAGTTTTCAGGAGTTAAAGGAGAGATTGAAAAAAGCCCCTGTGCTAGTTATGCCAGATATGCAGAAGAACTTTACGGTGTACTGCGATGCCTCTAGAAATGGGTTGGGATTGGGATGTGTTCTCATGCAAGAAGGGCATGTCGTGGCTTATGCATCCCGACAACTCCGGAGGCACGAGAAAATCTATCCTACACATGACCTAGAACTAGCCGCAGTGGTACACGCGTTTAAAATTTGGTGGCACTATTTGATGGGGAAGAGGACAGCGATATATACGGATCATAAGAGTTTGAAGTACATTTTCACACAGCCAGATCTCAAACTCAGACAATGGAGGTGGTTAGAGCTAATCAATGATTTTGATGTGGGCATCAACTATCATCCTGGGAAAGCAAACGTCGTGGCCGATGCTTTAAGTCGGAAAGTGCAGGTCAATAAGTTGAGCTTGAAAGACATGCCTGCAGAATTGAAGGACGAGGTTATAAGGCTCAATCTATGCCTTGTGAATAGTAGTGAATCCATCGCCATGGAAGTGGACTCCACACTAGAGCAAGAAATACACGAGGGTCAAAAGAATGACGAGAAGATACAAGAAATCAGGCAACTCATCAAGGAAAATAAAGCCCCTGGTTTCAGAGAGGATGAACAGGGAATGGTGTGGCACGGGAAAAGAATCTGTGTGCCAGAAGTAAAGAAGATCCGTGAATTGATTTTGAAGGAGGCTCACTATTCTGACTATTCCATTCATCCTGAGAGTACGAAGATGTACCAGGACCTCAAGAGCAGGTATTGGTGGTATGGCATGAAGCGAGATGTCGCGGAACATGTTGCCCTATGTGACACATGTCAGTTGGTGAAAGCAGAACATCAACGACCCGCGGGATTATTGCAACCACTCAAAGTGCCTGAATGGAAATGGGAATAAATCGGTATGGATTTCATAGTGGGACTGCCTAGGACCCAATCAGGATATGATTCGATATGGGTCATCATCGATAGGCTAACCAAGGTAGCTCATTTCATCCCCGTGAAAGAAAGCTACAGCGGATCCAAATTGGCAGAATTGTACATGTCAAGGATCGTGTGTTACCATGGAGTGCCAAAGAAATAGTGTCGGATCGAGGGACACAGTTCACCTCAAGGTTCTGGCAGAAGTTGCATGAAACCATGGGAACCCATCTGAACTTTAGTTCTGCCTATCATCCCCAAACTGATGGGAAGATGGAAAGAACCAATCAGATTCTTGAGGATATGCTGAGGGCATGTGCACTCAAAAACAATCGGAGTTGGGACAAGAACTTACCGTACGCGGAATTCTCCTATAACAACAGCTATCAAGCTAGTATGAAGATGTCACCATTTGAAGCTTTGTACAGGAGGAAGTGCAGAACTCCCCTATTTTGGAACCAAACAGGGGAAAGTAAAGTGTTTGGTCCCTAAGTACTACAAGAAGCTGAGGCGAAGGTGAGGGAAATTCGCAACAACTTGAGGATAGCTCAGACACGCCAAAAGAGCTATGCCGATGTACGAAGAAGAGAGCTCGTTTTCAACGTGGGAGACTATGTCTATCTCAAGGTGTCCTCTATCCGAGGACTTCGTCGGTTCAAGGTGAAAGGGATGTTGTCACCTCGATACATCGGACCCTTTCAAGTTCTGGAGAGGAAAGGCGAAGTGGCGTATCAACTAGAATTACCGGCTCGCCTATCGGATGTGCACGACGTATTCCATGTGTCACAACTCAAGAAATGCCTGAGGACGCCTGAAGAGGTGTTACCCATGAATGAAGTGGACGTAGCTGAGGATTTGTCTTATGCCGAGCAACCATCCAAGATTTTGGAGACAATGGAACGCCTTACCAGAAATAAAAAAATCCGAATGTGCAAGGTGCAGTGGAAGCATCACTCGGAAGAGGAAGCCACCTGGGAGCGAGAAGATGAGCTTAAGGCACAATTTCCGGAATTGTTTTCTTAGAACCACCAATCTCGAGGACGAGATTTCTTTTAAGGGGGTAGAGCTGTAACACCCCAAAATCCTGTTAAGAGGGGAATTTAAAAATTTCTGGACGTGTTGCATGTATTGCAAAAATTCAAATTCATACTGGAATTCAAATTAAACTCAAAACAGAAAAGCAATAGAAAAAGAAAAAGGAAAACAGAAAAAAACCCGGCCAGTGGGCCGAAACCCACCAGCCGGCCCACCGATCCCGCGCCAGCCCGCAGCCGCGCGCACCCCCTTCTTCCCACTGACATGCGGAGCCCGCCAGTCTTTCTTCTTCCTCGCCCTCGCGCCCGCGCTCGGCCGGACTATCTCACCCCGAATCAAAACCGACCCGGAATTCCCGCGCATCCCAGCCGAATTTCGTTCGTGGGCGCCGCAAACTCGATCACAACCGAACGCCGCCCTTTCCCCGTCTATAAAAACCCCGGCATCGTCCCGTTTTCCCCACGATGTGCCAATTTTCTCTCCGGTGAGAACTCGAGCCCCTCCGGCGAATTCTGGCAGATCTACACCCGGGAATTCCGATCTAACTCGCTGGTCTTGATCCACCGCCTCCGGGGAACCTCGCAGGTGCAGAAAACGCGGTGGTTTGCGGATCAAACACAGCGCCGACGAGCCTCACCGTGAATTCACCTCGGACCTCGTCGCCGACCGCCCTCCAGGAGCTCCGAGCTCAAGAAAACCCCCGAGGTGAGATCCCCGACCTCCCCTCTACCGATCTATGCCATAAAATCACAGTTCTAGGAAGAATTTACGAAGATCCGAAACTAGCCGGCGAGATCGCCGCCTCCAGCCGCCGTGCGCCGCCGGGCAGCGCCGCCCGCGCTCGATCAGAGCGACGTGGCCGCTTGTGCGCCGTTTATTTTAAATCGCACGGTAGAGTTTAAATCCCCGCGTACCGGTTCGACGTTATAATCTCAGCCGTCTGTTTTAAATCGGACGGTCCACGTCAGCCCCCGCGTTATAAAGACTGGAATTCTTACGTGCTGCCCCCTGGGGTTCTCGGGAAATAAGAGCTAGCCCCGGAAACTTCTGATCTAGCCCCTGGAACTTCAGAAAATCATGTAAATTCATATAAAAATCAGTTTTAGCCCATGGACTTAATAAAAATTAGGAAAAAACCCTCTGTTATGTGTAGCTAGACCCCTGAAAATTCTTAAAATAATATTATAGACCCTGTAGTGGGGTGAGTTTACCTTTTTAACCCTATTTGATATTAAATTTAGGAAATTGAATATGTGGTTAGTATTTAAAATTTAAAAGGTGGGACAAACATATTGTCAAATTCAAATTAAAAACTTTCCCAGTACTTAGAAAACCTTGGAGTGAGATAAAAATAGATTTTTGGCTGAAATGAATCGGTTTAGTTGATTAATCACATTTATTAGTTAGAGGGACACATTTTTAAGTAGAGAATAATTCTGAAAATTAGAAAAATAAATGAAAAATAGTTTACATCAGAGGAAAAGATCAAAAATATATTATTAACTATTTTGGATCAGAACCTATTCTGTTTAGATGATGTGTCTTACTATTTTCATAATAAAGTACACATTTAGGCATAGGAAGTAAATTTGAAAATATAGCAAGCTAGGTATAAATAATTAGAAAATGATAAATGAAGATTCCAAAATTCAAAGAATTCAGTTTAGGGTTGGTAGAAGTTCTGAAGACACATATGGAGTAGGAAAATACCTTTCATGCATACTTGGTAGCTAAAAGGTGTAGTAATTGAATATAAGGAATTTATTTAAATTGGAACTCATATATATAGTATGCAAGTATAAATGTGAATACAAAAGTAGGAATCATATACACATGATTAAAAGTGCATGTAAGCCAAAGATCAACACACATAGAGTAACCAAAACACATAGAATTTGTGAATGACTTTTATACATGTGAATGTGTGGTTTGTATGAAGTGGAAGTGTGAATTATGTCTTATGGATTGTTGTTTTTCTTTTGCTATGTGTGATGGTATGATGTAGAACCTGCTCCAGAGCAAGTTCTTCCTTTCCAAGATCAGGACTACCCATTCCAAGAGCAGCAGGAAGGAGGCAAGTGACCTTGACCACTTTGATCCTATGCTAGGATGTGTAGATAGAATTATTTGCACTGACAAATGAAATATGAAACCCATGCTAGGAAGTTTCCCTAGAATTGCATTACCTTGTTTCCTTGTAGCTTGGGTTGGGATTTATTTTATCATGTCATTTATTATTATGCATAACAGCCTCTTGCAGAAATGCAGGGAAAGACTGCGTACAAAAGACCCAAATGGGTCGGACCCTTCCCCGCACCCTGCACAAGCGGGAGCTACATGCACCGGGCTGCCCTTTCTTTTTCATATGCTTAGCCATGCTTAGAATGGGATATTTGGGATATGGGATCATCAGTTTATTTTACCCTACTCTTGAATGAGATATTATGAGTTATGTAGAGGTAGGGATCAAGGCAAGTTGGATGTTTTGGTTGGTGCTGGGTGCACGAGACTTGGGTTTGTGTTTAGTACTTGCCTGGATCCTAAGGACCGGTTCATGGAGCATGTAACCTGGCTTTACCGTGCCAACCACATGCTGAGATGGGGCAGCTTGGCCAATTAATTAGGTGTATCCCCGGCGTAGTATGGGTGTGTTGGATGGTGCGGGGAATAGGTGTCAGCTGGACTACCATATGAACCGCATGGCTCAAGAGGGGGCCACTGCAGCGGGGTTGGAGCCTCTTGTATGCTGTTAGGGGTGAAACCTCAGTGGGCCCACGCTCGTCGGGAATCCCTTTGTAAAGGCTTCGTAGTGATCTCCTGGCTACACACCTGGGAAGTGTGAATGTGGTTCGTAGCCACTAGCATAATGGAGGTTCTTTTAGCCACCCGGCAACGGGGGATGAAATCACTACATGTGGGTACAGTGGTGCAAACTCTGCAGAGTCAAAACTGTCATGACAGCCGTGCTCACGGTCAAGAGCGGCTTGGACTTATTCATGATTAGAGGAGGATGGCTTTGGAAGTTGTGGATGTTAAGCGGGGAGCTTAACATTGGAAATGATGTTATGATTATTTGATTATGGTGATGGGATGGGAAATTGGGACCATTTCACCTGTGTAGTAATGTAGGTGCTTAATAAGCTAAGGTGATAGGTATTAATTGCGTAGTGCTTTAACCATGAGTTCAACCTCCCCTTGTTCTAGCCATGCATGACATAACTTTCCCACACTTGCTGAGTACCATCGGTACTCAACCTTGCATATTTGTTGGTTTATATTGCTGCTCAGGTCAAGATAATGAGGCGGTGTATAATGATCAAGACTTTGGACCCGATGAAGGTTTCTAGGTTCATGGAGTCCCCCGGGCAACGCCTGTAATGGAGCCCACAAGAATAATATTCCGCTGCTAGTTTATTTATTTGTGATGAACTTATTATCGTCCATCGAGACATATGCTTTGTAAGACTTATTTATATTCGACACCTGGCTTGTAATAAATGATGCTTCACTATTTGTCATCACATGTATGAGAAAATGATCCTGGCATACATGTGATATTCACTCGGTTGTTCTTCAGAGAAACCGGGTGTGACAGGTCCACTGATGCTTCCCGACCGGTTCCTCGAGTAGTTGTGGTGCTAGGGAAGTCAACCGACATGGCCGAAGTCTTTCCGAGGTGGCGGCTCGTCGCCGACCATGCACCGGCCATTGTCATGAGTAGCTGACCCCAGAATCCTGTTCCCCGAGAGAAAGTAGGCAGGGGTGGCCAAAAAAAGTGAAGTTTGGAGCTGTACAGAAGCCGGCGGCGAGCTCTCCGGCGAGGTCCCTCGGCGGCGGAGCGCGGGCGTCGCGAGGTTGAAGAAAGGGGTGGACCCCAGCTGTCAGCGGCCGATATTTTGAATCGGGATCGGGCTGCGGCCGGGATCGGGTGTGCTGGCGCGCAAAATCCTTGTGGGCCGCGGTGTGCTGTCGCCTTGGCGTGCGACGCGTGTCCCCAGGGCCCACCCGCAAGTTTAAACTTTTCCCCCGATTTTCAGAGTTCCTTCAAAATTCAAATCCTCATAAATTTGGCTAGAAAGCTCCAAATTGAGCGAACCAAATTTTGCTGGATTCAGCTCTCTGATTACTGTCCATAAAATCAAGTTTCACTTCATGAAATTCCTTATTTCTCCAGAATTAATTCCTCAAAATTTAAACTGTTTGGAATTTTAACTGGAGAATCCTTTGGAGGAAAATCCTGAAATTTTGCTGGGATGTTTACCAAAATATCCCTGAACTACCATAAAAATGTCAGACCCATTGAAGCTCATTTAATCCACATAATGGCGTGATTAGTGAAACTGTTCCAGAGAAAATAGAAAATGTTCAGAAACATTTTCATAATTTCTCTCTAAAATTGTTTAGCTCATATCTTTATTTAGGAACTTCCAAATTAAGTGAGACCAACTCCATTAGAACCCTCTGAAAATATAGTTTTCAGAAAGTCATAGTTTGTTTCATGAAAATCCTTAGAGCACCCTAAGAGTTCCAATTAAGGTCAAGGACATAATTAATTGTGGAGGGCTCAAATGAGCTTTGCTGCAAGTAAAACTTGACCAAGTCTCTATTTAGGTTGTAACCAAGCCACAGTAAAAGTTTCACAGTCATTGAGTCTGTATAGTGGGACTTATAAGCTTCACAAGTTCAAACTTAATACAAATGCATTCAAAATAATACATGTACCTCTCTTATCATGTAGTCGCTAAGGTCGAGGAGGAACCCGAAGTCCTAGACTTCGTTACTCCGGAGGAGCAGCTAGCCTACGACCAAGAGCAGCAAGGCAAGCTCCAGTTTGCATTAACCTTTTACAAATGTTTATTGTTTTGAGCACATCTTTGAATACTATTATTCTTGCATTAGAGTCTTGCTTGGAAACCCAAATGCATAGCCAAGAAAACCATGGGTTGGGATTAGGATTGAAAACCTCGTTAGCCACTGCATTGCTAAGATAGAGTAGGATTCGGTACAAGTCGAGTAGTTGGAACTACTCGCGAGCATAGGCTAGAGGCACTCGACTCGGGTAGTGATAGCACATGAAACACGTGGCAAGAAAATGAGACCAGGCGGAGAGTAAGGGCAGCAGGACTTTGGGGCCTGTGTGCTATAGCTCCGCTTGTGTCGATTGAGGACCGAGCCATGTGCGGGCCTGTTGAACAAGCTAGAACAGTACCGAAGACCTACCGGCTATATGGGAACCGGGAAACTGATGTAACTCGGGTAGCTGGGTGTCGAGGCATAGCTGGTCGTTCAGAGGGTAGGTTGAGAGCTCGAGGTGTAAATCGGCTGGCGGCACTGAGATGCGCGTGCAGAGACCTCTTGCTCGGGACGATTGGACCGGTTCAACATTTGGCTAACGTGTGAAAGGTAGTCGCGTACGGCGTCCGTGATGGTTGTGGTAGGCAACATCGAGTACAGGCGTACGTGACGGGTTGTTCGGGTAACCCTGCAGGTGTAAATCGATTATAATCGCCGTCCCTCGCGGTCAGTGAGTACCACTTGTTCACTGTACCGTGACGTAGAAAGAACAGGCTAGTCACATGTTAAAATGTTGCTGATTGAAAGATGGACTTGATTGCTAATGAATTGCTGTAGTTTAGAGCTAACTAAAGTTCTTTTCAACTTTGGGCAAAGTACATGAGAGAAATGCGTTTCTTGTTTGATTGCGGCTCTCTCATGTGCCTTAGCGTAAGGTTCTCCACAACCTATTGCTAAAACTTGAAAGTAAGGTTCTACTAATTAGGCGAGTCCTTGCAAGTGAATTTTTTTACCTCATGTAACCCATCACCACTCATGTAGAAGTTCCATGTTTAGGTGAGACGGGTCAGACTTGCTGAGCCTTCGTGCTCACTGCTTGTGTTTGAAGCTTTTGTAGGGTTTTATGAGGAAGGGACTCCAGAGGGAGAGACGGAACCCCATGAGGGGAACCCCGTCAAGTGGGAGTCGTGCACGCCGCAGAGTTAGTGTGTGTGTGTGTGTGCTAGTAAGGACACGTTCAAGGGCTGAACGTGCACTTGATGCGTAGTCTATGCCCGTGAGTGTAGACCGAACTTATTTTGTTGTAAACATGTTCATAAACTTGTCTATGTAATAAAATTTTGCTTCCGCTTTGTACCTTTGACGTGTGTTATTCGGTGCTGTGCAACGCAGCACCCCTCAGCATTATCCTGGCTCGACAAGACCGTGGGGTCGTGTCAATAGCCGACCCCACTGAGTAGCCCTGCGAGGAGCACAACGCCGGCCTTTCGGGGGCTCAGGCGCCTGACACTCGGGTCATTGGGGGGTCTTTACCCTTTGGTGAGGGACTATGACGGATGAGTGGTCGAGCATTGGAGGGAGGTCAGTCGGACGGCAAGCCCGAACCAACGGCTCTCATCGAGCGCGTCTCCACGTCCTTGGGTGCTCGAAGCTCGGAGGTTCGGTTCATTCCAGCTCCTGTCGCCGTCACGGTGGCGGCTCTAGCTTTTGTTCCACCGCCTGTCGTTTCCCATTCCACGGATGGTGCGACTTCGTCGTGCGAATCATGCGCCGTTATTCAGCAGTGGGGGAGGTAACTTTCTTCTTTCTCCTGCTGCTTCATCTTCTTTTTTATTTGGTTTTTTGAAACGCGCTTTCGCGTAGGAGGTCCGTCCCAACGATCGGGGCTCTTCCGAGTGTCACAGCTCCAGATGAGAGCTTGACGAGGAGGTCCGCCTCGCCGGTGACTGGACCAGTGGAGGGTGGGGGCCTGTCCTGGCCTATGGTCCTGTGACCGTTCCGCGTCCCTCCATCGATGGAGGTGAAGTGAATGCCACAGGCATCGGTCGCGCCGATCTTGGTCCTTCCTCAGAGGGTCCGGCTTCTTACACCTTTCCTCGACTCCTCATGCCGGAGCTTCCGTCGGCCTTGGGCGTGGGGGTCACTGGAGCTGAGGCCAGTGGTGCCCCGGTGTCAGATGAACAGAGGCGGGAGGAAGGATGACACCACCCTATGGCCTTGTCGAGCCAAGATCAGGCTGAGAGGTGCTGCGTTGCACAACACCGGATAACACACATCAAAGGTACAAAGCGGAAGCAAAGTTTTATTACATAAACCAGTGTATGAACATTTTTACAACAAAATATGTTCAGTCTACACTCACGGGCATAGACTACGCATCGAGTTCACGTTCAGCCCGAGAACGTGTCCCCGCTAGCACACGCACACAGTAACACGGCGGCGTGCACGACTCCCACTCGACGGGGTTCCCCTCCTGGTGTTCCGTCTCCTCCTTGGGGGTCCCTTCCTCATAAACCCCTGCAAAAGCTTCGAACACAAGCAGTGAGCACGATGGCTCAGCAAGACTGAACCGTCTCTCCTATACACGAAACTTCTACATGAAGGTTGATAGGTTACATGAGGTAAAATAAGTTGCACAGGACTCGCCTAATTAGTGGAACCTTACTTTCAAGTTTTAGCAGCAGGTTGTGGAGAACCTTACGCTAAGGCACATGAGAGAGCCGCAATCAAACAAGAAATGCATTTCTCTCATGTACTTTGCACAAAGATGAAAAGAACTTTAATGAGCTCTAAATTACAACAATACATTAACAAGCAAAGTATATCTTTCAAATCAGCAAAACTTTTAACATGTATCTAGCCTGTTCTTTCTACGTCACAGTACAGTGAATAACTGGTACTCACTGACCGTGAGAGACGGCGATTATAATCGATTTACACCTGCAGGGTTACCCGAATAACCCGTCACGTATGCCCGTACTCAATGTTTCCTACAGCAACCATCACGGACGTCATATGCAACCAACTTTCACCCGTCAGCCAAATAATTAACCGGTCCTATTGTCCCGGGCAAGAGGTCTCTGCGTGTGCATCCACAGTGCTGCCAGCCGATTTACATCTCAAGCTCAACCTACCATCTGAACGACAGGCAATGTCTCAATACCCAGCTACCCGAGTTACATCGGTTTCCCGGTTCCCATATAGCCGGTAGGTCTTCGGTACTGTTCTAGCTTGTTCAACAGGCCCGCACACGGCTCGGTCCTCAATCAACACAAGCGGAGCTATAGCACCCAGGCTCCAAAGTCCTGCTGCCCTTACTCTCCGCTCGGTCTCATTTTTCTTGCCATGTGTTTCATTTGCTATTCTTACCCGAGCAATGTGCCTGTAGCCCATTCTCGCGAGTAGTTCTAACTACTCAACTTGTACCGAACCCTACTCTATCTTATCATTGCAGTGGCTAACGAGGTTTTCAATCCTAATCCCAACCCATGGTTTTCTTGGCTATGCATTTGGGTTTCAAACAAGACTCTAATGCAAGAAATAAGTGGTACTCAAAGGAAGTTCTCAAAACAATAAAAATTTGTAAAGAGGTTAATGCAAACCGGAGGTTGCCTTGCAGCTCTTGGTCATAGGCTAGCTGCTCTTCCGAAGAAATAAAGTCTAAGACTATGGGTTCCTCCTCAACCTTAGCGACTACATGAGGTAACAAGTATATGTATCAATTATAATGCATTTGAATGAATTTAACTTGTAAAGACTATAAGTCTTACTAGGCCGACCCAATGACTCTGAAATTTTTATTGTGGTTTGGATACAACCTAAACAGAGACTTGGCCCAGTTTTAGTTGCAGCAAAGCTCATTTGAGCTCTCCACAAATAATTATGTACTTGACCTTAATTGGAGCTCTTAGGGTGTTCTAGGGATTTTCATGTAGCGAACCATGACTTTATGAAAACTAGATTTTCAGAGGGTACTAATGGAGTTGGTCTCACATAATTTGAAGTTTCCTAGCTACAGATATGAGCTAAACAATTTCAGAGAAATTCTGAAAATGTTTCTGTACATTTTCTATTTTCTCTGGAACAGTTTTATTAATCACACCATTAGGTGGATCAAATGAGCCCAAATGGATCTGAAATTTTTATGGTAGCTCAGGGATATTTTGGTGAACATCCCAGCAAATTTCAGAAATTTCCTCCAAAGGGTTCTCCAGTTAAAATTCTAAACTGTTTAAACTTTGAAGAATTAATTCTGCAGAACTAAGGATTTTCATGAAGTGAAACTTGAATTGCTGGAACGTACTCAGAGAGCTGAGTCCAACAAAATTTGGTTCAATCGATTTGGAGTTTTCTAGCCAAAGTTATGTGGGTTTGAAGTTTGAACTAAATCAGAAAATCGGGGAAATGTTCAAATCTGCCGGTGGGTCCACGGATACACGTGTCGGGCGCCGAGGCGACGGCACACTGGGCTACAGGTTCAATTCCCGCGCTTCCACAGTCGATCCATGCCCACAGAAGATCGAACCGCCCAGTTTCCTTCCACTGACAGCGGAACCGGCTCAGTCGTCTTCAACCTCGCGCCTCCCGCGCGGTAGCTTCGCCGAGGTCGCCGGAGCACCGCCGAACTGGATCGTCCGGTCAGCTCCTGAGCTCCAATTCGCTGCTAGCCCCTAATTTGGTGCGCTGAACACATTGGGAGGGTTTCCCTCATCGACGTTGGCTCTAACCGAGCTCGCGATGGTGCAGCGGCTCGGGAAGAGTCCGGTGACGTCGCTCAGGCGTACTAGCCTGCTAAACGCCTGGTAAAGTCGCTCTACAGCACCAGTGGTGGCTCGGGAAGCTTGACATGGCGATGGGCAGGCTCAGGAAGGGCTCCAAAGTGGGTCTCACCATGGGCCCGATGCTGCCCAAACAAGCCGCCGCTGGCAAGCTCGGAATTACGCCATGTACAAGGGTTCTCACGCTATGTGTTGTGGAGCCAACTGATGCGCCCCTAAGTCTAGCTCCTACATGCGAATTTTGATGGGATCTAAATGAGAATCAAACAGGAATTTCAACGTTTCTTACCCGAAGGTGACTTTGAACTGGCTGGAAGCAAACTGCAAAATTCGCCGTCAACGCTCAACCTCTTGGCTCAGGCTTCAGAGATGAGTTGCAGGAGGTGCGTGCGCGTCCGAAAACAGCTTGGCTTGATCGTGACAAGCCCGGGATGAGGCTGCCCACGAGAGCACCTTGATAGGAGGATGAGTCCCGATCTTCCGAGAGGTAGGGTAAACTTGATTGGGTGGAGATCTCGACGTTGATGATCCATGGCTCCGAACAAACGAAATCCCGCAATCACTACACCACTACTCCGTTGGTTATCACCCGTGTCACACGAATGACCTCGCCACGAAGGCTTATCCCTGCAACCGCAATCAAGAACACAAGCAAGAACAGAGAAGTTGCAATCAAAACTGAATTGATCACGAATTTGGGGTCTCACAACCGATGATCGGCGACACTTTTCAATGACAGATTGTAACTAAGCAAAACCCAGCTGTTTGTGACGGCAGCTAGGGGGTATAAAGGAGGTGGAGAACGACCAGGGGGTGCAGGGATCGTGACCCAACACTAAGACACGTACATAATGGACATGGACTCGATACAATGCCCAATGGCCCAACTAGGTGATGCAACACCCTGACAGATTCTAAACTTTATATTGTTTCAATGTTTTCCGTCGACTCCAAGGGAATTTTGATGTGGGGCCAGTTCGATTGGAAAGTTTATCCTCTCATCTTTCCGTGCATATGTAGAACGTCAAAAACAGAGCCCGTATGCCTCCTGTGCATCCATTTTAATGTGGACTGCTCCTGGGCCCGAGTTGGACTCGAGTTTGAGTTGGGCTCGGTATCTAACTTCTTGTTGGCGTATTTTCTGGTCCTCCACGCCTCCAAACCCCTCTCCATGTATCTCCATATCCTCTCCATGGTTCCTATTCATAATTAATCCATTAGGTAGCAACATACTCTCAAAATTCACATATAAAGAATTGTTCAGGAACGAGCTCACCTCTAAATTCAATTTTGTGCTCGGGCTCTAGTAATTGGATCTTGCATGTATACCATGTGAGTGTTGTGTATATCTGCAGGAGTGATGTCCACATCATCCTCCCCCTCTTGCATTGGAGTCGTCCTCGACTCAAGCTCATCTTTTTCTCCCAAGTATGGCTTCAAATCTGAAATGTTAAATGTGGGACTAACCCCAAACTCGGGAGGCAACTCAAGTTTATATGCATTGTCATTTATCTTCTCAAGAACCTTAAAAGGTTCAGCAGCACGTGGCATGAGTTTGGACTTTCTCAAATCCGGAAACCTATCTTTTCTCAAATGAACCCACACCAAATCACCGGGTTCCAGTTTTACCTCCTTCCTACCTTTACTAGCAGCAATGCAATACTTTTCATTCATTTTTTCAATTTGTAACTTAGTAGTTTCATGCAACTTAAGAATAAATTTAGAACGTTGTGTAGCATCTAAGTTCACAATTTCAGTATGCGGTAAAGGTAGCAAATCAATTGGAGCACGAGGATTGAAACCATAGACTACCATAAACGGACTTAACTTGGTTGTGGATTTAATAGACCTGTTATAAGCAAACTCAATATGTGGCAAACACTCCTCCCACAACCTCAAATTGTCTTTCAAAACAGCCCGCAACATAGTAGATAAGGTATGATTAACTACCTCCGTTTGCCCATCAGTTTGTGGATGACAAGTAGTAGAAAACAGCAACTTTGTTCCCAATTTATACCATAAAGTTCTCCAAAAGTGACTCAAAAGCATAGCATCCCTATCAGAAACAATAGTATTGGGAACACCATGCAAACACACAACCTCATTAAAGAACAAATCAGCAACATGTGAAGCATTATCGGTCTTGTGGCAGGGTATAAAATGAGCCATTTTAGAGAAACGATCAACAACCACAAAGACACTATCCCTCCCCCTCTTTGTTCTGGGCAATCCTAAAACAAAGTCAATAGAAATATCCTCCCAAGGTGCACTAGGAACCGGAAGAGGCATATAAAGACCATGTGGGTTAAGTCGAGACTTAGCTTTGTTGCATGTCATGCAACGTGAAACGTAGCGCTCCACATCACGCCTCATTCGTGGCCAAAAGAAGTGAGCGGCCAGCACATCCTCTGTCTTTTTAGCACCAAAATGTCCCATCAAACCACCTCCATGCGCTTCCTGCAACAACAAAAGACGAACGGAGCTAGCTGGAACACACAGCTTGTTAGCACGGTAGAGAAGGCTTTCACGCAGCAGGAATTTTTGCCACGTTCTTCCCTCTCTACAATTTTCAAAGGCATCTTTGAAGTCCAAATCAGTACCATATAACCTCTTTATGGTTTCCAAACCAAAGATTTTATGAGAAAGTTGGGATAGTATGGTATAACGTCTAGATAAAGCATCGACAATCACATTGTCTTTCCCTTTCTTATGTTTAATGATGTAAGGAAATGATTCTATGAACTCAATCCATTTAGCATGACGTTTGTTCAGATTAGCTTGTACCTTAATATACTTCAAAGACTCATGATCTGAATGTATGACAAATTCTTTAGACCATAGTTAATGTTGCCAAGTTTGCAAGACACGCACTAAAGCATAAAGTTCAAGTTCTTTGTCATATGTAGAATAATTCAGCGAAGGCCCATGCAATTTTTCACTAAAGAAGGCAACAGGTTTACCTTCTTGAATTAGCACTCCTCCAATGCCAATGCCGCTCGCGTCACATTCAAGCTCGAAGGTCTTCTCAAAATCAGGAAGTTGCAGCAATGGTGCTTGTGTGAGCTTCGACTTGAGAACATCAAAAGCTTGTTGTTGTGCTGGTCCCCATCAAAATGGCACTCCATGCTTTGTCAACTCGTGGAGAGGTGCCGCAATGGTGCTGAAATCCCACACGAAACGCCGGTAGAAACCTGTGAGACCAAGAAAACTCCGTACCTGTGTGACCGTAGTCGGAAGTGGCCAGCTCGTGATGGCAACAATCTTTGCCTCGTCCACCTCAATGCCCTGCGAAGTAACAACATACCCAAGAAAAGACACACGATTGGTGCAAAAGGTGCACTTCTCAAGGTTACCATATAAACATGCATCGCGCAAGACATTAAAAACAGCACGCAAATGTTCAAGATGCTCATCATCTGACTTGCTGTAAATAAGGATATCATCAAAGTAAACCACCACAAATTTACCAATGAAAGCACGTAAAACCTCTTTCATCAACCTCATGAAAGTGCTGGTCGCATTAGTTAAACCAAATGGCATGACTAACCATTCATAAAGTCCGAATTTAGTTTTAAAAGCAGTATTCCATTCATCACCTAAAGCCATACGAATCTGATGATACCCACTACGCAAATCAATCTTGGAGAAAATAAAAGAACCACTCAACTCATCAAGCATGTCATCCAATCTAGGAATAGGATAGCGATAATGAATGGTAATGTTATTGATGGCTCTACAATCAACACACATGCGCCAAGTGCCATCTTTTTTTGGAACCAAAAGAACAGGAACAGAACAAGGACTAAGACTCTCACGAACGTACCCGCGGTCCAGAAGATCTTGGACTTGTCACTGAATTTCCTTAGTCTCGTCGGGGTCGGTCCTGTAGGCAGCACGGTTTGGCAAACTCGCCCCTGGAACCAAATCAATCTTGTGCTCAATACCTCGCACAGGTGGTAATCCAGGGGGTATCTCTGATGGAAAAACATCCATATATTCCTGCAAAAGGTTAGCAACAACAGGTGGCAAGACAATGGATGTATCCTCAATGGAATATAAAGCATGTTTGCACACTAAAGCATAGAAAGTTCCATTAGAGGCATATAAATCATCAAGATCAGATTTAGTTGCAAGCAAAATAGGATTTTTCAACTTAATAGGTTGCTGAATTTCAGAATTGAAAACACCCTTTTGCTTAGCATTATTCTTTTTCTCCTGCTCAAATTGTATAATTTCAGCGGGACTCATAGGAAGCAACACAATTTTCTTGCCCTTATGCATGAGAGTATACTTATTAGATCGACCATGGTGAATAGCATCAGTATCAAACTCCCAAGGACGTCCCAACAAAAGAGAACAAACATCCATAGGTACCACAGCAAAATCAGCAAAATCATGATAAGAACCAATGGAAAAATGTACCCTTGCTGTTTGTGTTACCTTAACCTTACCATTGTTGTTAAACCATTGAATGTGATAAGGGTGGGGATGCTCCCGTGTGGTCAAGCCAAGCTTCTTGACCACCTCAAAATTCACCAAATTGTTGCAGCTACCACCATCAATGATGGTATGTACACGGCAGTCCTTGCGGACGAGAAACATGTTGAAAAGGTTGTGACATTGGCGGTTGCCATCCTCTCGAACCGTGGCACTCAAAGCTCGCTGCACAATCAAAGTCCTATAGTTGTTTGTCGCAGATGTACCAAGAACCTCCTCAGCACCATCATCCGAACCTGAAATGTTAGTTGCAATAATATTTTCATCTTCAATATCAGAAGCACTAACATACCCACCATCAGCAGTGGCAATGATCGCCCGTTTGCTGGGGCAATCTCGTTGCATATGGCCAAGTCCCTGGCAGCGGTGGCACTTGATGTCGGAGCTGCGACTTGTCGAAGTGTTGGGTGCATCCGCCTTTGCTGCAACACCTGGAGGCATCTGAGACTTGCTGTTATCTTGTCCCCGTGATGTAGAAGGTGCGATGCTGCTGCGTACAACACCCGTGGAGGGTGGTGTAGAAGCACGTACGCTCGAGGAGGGCGCTGCTTTGTATGGCACCGGAAATTGTCGTGGCGTGAAGGTGTTGTTCCGCCGCTGCTGTTGGCGACCCTGCACTTCTTTTTCTGCTAACATAGCAAGTTGAAATAAACGTTGAATAGAATGATATTCCTTGTAGTCAACTATGTCCTAGACCTCACGCCGCAAGCCCCCATAAAACCTAACAATTTGGTCTTCCTGATCCTCAACTACCACACAACGAAGCATACCTTTCTGCAACTCTTGGTAGTGCTCTTGGACAGTCATGTCACCCTGATCAAAGTGTTGCAATTTCTTAAGAAGATCACGTCTATATGAAGGAGAAACAAACCTAGCGCGCATCTCTTCTTTTAACGCAGCCCATGTCTGTGGTGCATTATGTGTATTGACAAGTTCATTCCACCAAATTATAATAAAATCTTTAAACTCACTAGTGGCTTGTCTAACTCTATGTCGCTCAGGAACAAGATGAAAGCTAAATTTTTGTTCTACCGTCATCTCCCAATCCAAGTAAGTCTCAGCATCATAAGATCCATAAAATGTTGGAATAGAAAACTTAATCTTAGCATAAGGATCATTATCTTGTTCAGGAGCATGAGGACGAGGTCTACCTCCCATACCTTGACAATTTCGTCGAGGGCGACGGCGCTGCTGTGCATTAACCTCATCGTTATTGAAGTCATCCTCTGTGTCGTAGTGAGCATGTGCATCACCATCAAGGATGATAGAGGGTGTAGCTTGTTGGGGAAGACGAGTCTCCATCTCGTCCAACCGTGTGGTCAGACCAGCAACACTTGTATGGAGCCTCTGAAAGGTGGCTGTTGTAGTGGTCTGGTAATTGTTGAAAGCTTCGGTCATTGCCCGCATCATGTCCTTTAGTTCCATATGGAACACGCACTCATCATCATCCGGAGGTGTAGAACCAGAGGTCTTATCCATAGGCTTCTTTCCTGTCATTATTAGTACAAAACAGAAACGAAGACAAAAAGATCGTGAAGAACCCTATTACTACGCTCTCCGAAGTGGGTGGAAAATCGATCAGTAAGATGCGTCTTACCCCGCTCTTACAAGTTTCTTACCAGCACTGCAGGTGGCCAACGGTGACCGGTGTGAAGCAAGCAGAGAGTGGGTGTGATTGCAAAGGTTACCTGTTCTGCTCGAGAAAAGGTGGAGCTTGGAAGGCTCAAATGCAGTATATGTATGTGGCACACAAGTTAGTAACAGATAGCAATGCTGAATAAGTGTCCAAAGAATTTCACCTAGTTGCTGGCCTATGAATGTATTAGAACAGTTGTGGCAACAAGCAAGGACAAGGATGAATGATGATGAACAACAAGGATAATATCAGCAAGTATCCAACACTCGCACAGAAATAGCACACCCCTTATCCTCCTGTTTTTGTCTTGAAGCACTAGTAGAAATCAAAAAAAAATTCTCTTTTTTTGATATTTTTTTCTCAACCAGAGGCACAAGAATAGAAACAGCACCAAGTATTAGCTCAAACCGATGAAAGATGTGGTCGGCACAAATTTAGGAGCGATTGGAAAAAACTGGTGCTGGAACTTCGGAGTTCGAAACGAGGGCCTTCTTAATTTTTTTATTTTTTTTGAATATGCCGTATGTGGACTTTTTCGAGACCTTTCTGGGAAAACAATGCGCCTCAATCGGAGTTACGAGCGAAAAGTTATGCCCGTTTTAAGGAGGATACCCCGAATCAGGTTTTGGTGGTGGTGGAAACTGCAACAGAAACGAATTGGTGGATGGAATTTTTTTTGTAGATTGGTTTTTTGTAGATGGCAGCGGATGGAAGAAACAAAACTGAACGAAAACATATCTAAACCAGCAACCAGACTCAACCTAGGACACGAACTCAGAACAACGGACTCCGAAACTAAGTTGTGTAAAAGGTTGAGCTGGGGTTGTAGGTCAGGGAAACTAAAAAATTTTTTTGTGGCTTTTTGTGGACGATAGGACTGAAACAAAATAAATCTAAAGGGCACACAAGTATACCTCACGGTGAACCTGGAAATCTGATACCAATTGATAGGAGGATGAGTCCCGATCTTCCGAGAGGTAGGGTAAACTTGATTGGATGGAGATCTCGACGTTGATGATCCAAGGATCCGAACAAACGAAACCCCGCAATCACTACACCACTGCTCCGTTGGTTATCATCCATGTCACACGAATGACCTCGCCATGAAGGCTTATCCCTGCAAGGGCAATCAAGAACACAAGCAAGAACAGAGAAGTTGCAATCAAAACTGAATTGATCACGAATTTGGGGTCTCACAACCGATGATCGGCGACACTGTTCAATGACAGATTGTAACTAAGCAAAACCCAGCTATTTGTGACGGCGCCTAGGGGGTATAATGGAGGTGGAGGACGAACAGGGGGTGCTGGGGTCGTGATCTAACACTAAAACACGTACATAATGGACATGGACGCGATACAAGGCCCAATGGCCCAACTAGGTGATGCAACACCCTGACAGACTCTAAACTTTATATTGTTTCGAAGTTTCCCATCGACTCCGAAGGAATTTTGACGTGGGGCCAGTTCCATTGGAAAGTTTATCCTCTCAGATTTCCGTGCATATGTAGAACGTCAAAAACGGAGTCCTTATGCCTCCTGTGCATCCATTTTAAGGTGGACTGCTCCTGGGCCCGAGTTGGACTCGAGTTTGAGTTGGGCTCGGTCTCTAACTTCTTGTTGGCGTATTTTCTGGTCCTCCACACCTCCAAACCCATCTCCATGTATATCCATATCATCTCCATGGTTCCTAATCATAATTAATCCATTAGGTAGCAACATACTCTCAGAATTCACATATAAAGAATTGTTCAGGAACGAGCTCACCTCTAAATTCAATTTTCGTGCTCGAGCTCTAGTAATTGGACCTTGCATGTCTACCATGTGAGTGTTGTGTATATCTGCAGGAGTGATGTCCACATCACACCTCTTCTCGGCTTGGTGGCGACTGCCACGGATCGGTATGATTCTCGGAGTAGAGAGCACGAGATCACTGGATGATGGTTTGAGGGGGTAGTGGAGAGTGCTGTGGTGCTGTTTTGCTGCTCAGCTGAGGCTTGTGCGCGAGATTGGCGGCTGGCCGAGGATCGGAGGAGTAGAGGTGGCTCTAGTCAGTTTCTTGCACGAGGGAGCGAGGAACTGATCGGTTCTGCCTCCGGCCGGCGCGGCTGCGGGGATAAGAAGGCCGCGAGGCGGTTCAGCGGGTCGGGGCGGCAAGCAGCTGCTGTCCTGATCGATCTCTCGCCGTGGCGGCTGCTGGCTTGTGCGCGAGTAACCGAGCACGGTGGCTTCAGTCGGTTGAATTGCTATAGAGGCTGACATGTGGGTCCCACCTGGGGTTTAACCTCTGAAATTAAAATTTTCCCACTGCTCTAAACAGTAGAGACCAAATTAACCTTGGTCATTTTAATTATCTACCCCTGGGCCATTTGAACTGGATGGAATTCAAATTGTGTTTTGTTTGGACATATTTTCAGCACATATGCAGTATGAACTTCAAATGGAGTTTGAATTTTTTAAACCTAGCTCATGTCAAGATCAACTCCAAATGGAGTGAAAATTGGTGTGTGAGCTCACAAAAAGGTGCTGAGTAAGAATATGCCTCCCACTTTTGAATTCAATTGAGAGAAACAGTTTGAATTTGAATTTGAGTTCAAACCACCCTGTTTTTAGTTGTACCCAAAAGACCTCAAAAAGGTTTTGGATTTGGGTGAAATTTGGCATGGGCATTCCTAGCAAGGTGTAGGACTTTTTCATATGCCCATACCCTATATGATGCATGTGGGAAATGCCACTTTTGCATTTTGTGAGTTTGTTCTCTAATGAGCATGTTGATGGTGGTTACATGCTCTTCAAATGTGTTCATCAAGTTTCTTCAAATGAAGGGTGTGTGTGGTGATGAACACTTTGAATATGTGTCAAAAACTGAGGCCCTTACATTCCTCACCCCTTAAAAGAATCTCGTCCCGAGATTATAAGGTGAAAATGAGAGAGAGGACGGTGGAAAAATTACCATATATGTGCTGTGAAAAAGTCGGGGTAGTTAGCGCGAAGAAATCCTTCGCTCTCCCATGTTGCTTCATCTACGGAGTGATTACTCCATAGAACTTTGTAGAACCACAACGTACGGTTGCGTGTGGTTCGGGCCTTTTCATCTATAATCTGAACCGGTTCCTCCCGATACGTGAGATCCGGTTTCAGTTCTTCTATATCCTCCAGCTGAATGGTAGTTGATAGCTTAAGACACTTCCGCAGCTGGGAAATGTGAAAGACGTCGTGCACACCAGAAAGTGCTTCTGGTAATTTCAGCCGGTATGCTACCGATCCACATTTTTCTGTAATCTGGAATGGACCGATGAATCGGGGTGCCAACTTTTCTCTCACCCGAATCTGTTCACGCCCTTCATTGGAGATACATGTAAGTATACGTGATCCCCTACTTTGAATTGTAGTGAGCGCCTTCTCCAGTCCGCATATTGTTTCTGTCGGGATTGGGCGGCTTTTAGGTTCGCTTGAATCAGCCGAACCTTTTCCTCCGTGTTATTGACAAGATCAATCCCGAAGGTAACCCTTTCGCCAGACTCACACCAATTCAGTGGTGTGTGGCATTTTCTCCCGTATAGCACCGCGTAGGGCGCCATCTTGATGCTGGCTTGGTACCCATTGTTGTACGAGAACTCGGCTAATGGCAAGTGATCATCCCAATTTTTGCCGTGGTTGATAGCACAAGCTCGTAGCATATCTTCCAAAATTTTGATTTACCCGCCCGGTTTGCCCATCCGTCTGTGGGTGGTATGCTGAACTACGGATCAGCTTTGTTCCCAATGCAGCGTGTAGCTGCTCCCAAAAACGGGACACAAATGAAGTGCCCCGATCCGATATGATGGTACGGGGTATGCCGTACAAACATAGGTTCCGTGAGATGTACAGTTCAGCATACTTCTTGGCGTTGTAGTTGGTATTGACCAGGATAAAGCGGGTAACTTTGTGAGCCGGTCGACGATCACCCACACAGAATCATGTTTCTGAAAAGTGGTGGGTAACCCGACGATGAAGTCCATGCTCACATCTTCCCACTTCCAGGCAGGAACGCCTAGTGGTTGTAGCAGTCCCAGTTTCCTCATATGATCTGCCTTCACCCTCCGACATGTATCACACTCGGACACGTACTTTGCAATCTCCCGCTTCATCCGTGTCCACCAAAACTTACTTCTGAGTTGTTGATACATTTTGTTGCTGCCGGGGTGAATAGAAAACTTTGACAAGTAAGCCTCATCAAAGATTTTCTTCCGTAACTCCGGGTTACGGGGTACGACAATCCGGTCCTTGAACCATAGGCCGCCGTCTCCGTCTTTCCGAAAAGATTTCAACTCCCCACTATCTATACGTCTCCACAAATGCGACATGCCCTTGTCATGTTTCTGAGCAGCCGCTATTTCTTCACGGATGGTGGGGATCAAAGCTAAGTTGTAGAGTGCTCCATGTGGAATCACATGCAGTGGTGGTTCGCTCTCTTCCAACGGTGTGATGGTCAGGTTGTTGACGTGTGACTTGCGGCTCAGCGCATCCGCCACTATGTTTGCCTTGCCAGGGTGATAATGGATCTCTATTCCGTAATCCTTTATCAACTCTAACCATCTTCGCTGCCTCATGTTCAGCTCCTTCTGAGTGAATATGTACTTGAGACTTTTGTGATCGGTATATAAATGTACAGGGTTACCGAGTAGGTAGTGCCTCCACATTTAAGTGCGAGTACCATGGCAGCGAGCTCCAAGTCGTGAGTTGGATAATTCTGCTCATGGTTTCTGAGCTGCCGTGATCCATACGCGACCACCCTTCGGTCTTGCATCAGCACACATCTGAGCCCAATGCCGGATGCATCGCAGTACACACCGAACGGTTTTGTTGTGTCTGGCTGCGCCAAAACTGGTGCTGATGTTAGGTGCTTGACTAAAGCCTTGAATGTTGCTTCACATGCTGGACTCCAAACATATTTGGTAGCCTTCTTCAGCAGCTCCGTCATCGGCTTGGCAATCTTAGAGAAGTTCGGAATGAACCTCCAATAATATCCCGTGAGTCCGAGGAAACTCCGTACCCGTGAACAGTCCCTGTTTCCAATTCAGCACTTATGTGATCTTACTCGGGTCTACAGCGATGCCCTCCACTGAGATGATATGCCTGAGAAAAGGCACTTGCGGTATCCAGAACTCGCACTTGCTGAATTTCACGTATAGTTTGTGATCCCTCAGCCGTTGCAAGACTATACGCAGATGCTTCTTGTGTTCTTCCTCCGACTTGGAATAGACCAATATGTCATCGATAAAGACCACGACAAACTTGTCCAGCTCCGGCATGAATACCGAGTTCATCAAATACATGAAATGATCTGGAGCATTGGTGAGACCGAAGGACATGACCAGGTACTCATAAAGTTCGTACCTCATCGAGAAAGTCGTCTTTGGAATATCCTCAGCCCGTATTTTAATCTGGTGGTACCCAGATCTTAAATCCATATTCGAAAAGATCTTTGCTTCGACCAACTGATCAAACAACATGTCGATCCGTGGCAACGGGTACTTATTCTTGATGGTTACGGCATTTAGTGGATGATAGTCCCCACAAAGCCACAACGTCTCGTCTTTCTTCTTCACAAACAATGCCGAACAACCCCATGGCGAGGAGCTCGGCCTAATAAAACCCTTTCTCCAGCAGGTCCGTTAGCTGAGTCTTCAGTTCAGCCAATTCTTTGGGCGCCATCTTGTACGGCCTTCAGGATATTGGAGTGGTTCTCGGTGCAAGTTCAATCTTGAACTCCACCTCTCTATCAGGCGGCATCCCCGGTAAATCATCCGAGAACACGTCAGGGAACTCTCGGACCACTGGAATGTCTTCCAATCTGATGGTTATGGATTGATAGACACGTGGCTGTTTTATTTCTGGACTGTCCAGAAATAAGGAGTGAGATCCGTGCACTTCTGAGTTCAAGTGCACGATTCGAAGGATGGTGTCTAAAACAGAGCCGTGGCGGTTTAACCACGACATCCCTAAGATGATATCGACCTTCTGTCCCTCTAAAATTATGAGAGACGTAGGGTACACTCTACCCGCTAAGCATAATGGTGCTTTGGAAACCATTACGCTTGCTGAAATCTTCCCACCCGGTGAACAAATCAAATATGGCCTATCGGTGGGTAGTTTTTGCAGGCTGTGTTTAGCAATGAAATCTTGGCAAATAAAATTGTGTGTGGCACCTGAATCAAACAATACTATGGCGGGATGCTGGTGGAGTTGGAACATACCCGCAAGGATTGGCTCACCCTCCGGCACGTCCTCTATGGCAAGGTGGTGGACGGTGCTGGGCCTAGGGTTTGCCCGCCGCACATTAGTGGGGTTCCGGGGCTGATTCCTCCATGGAAGTTGCGGTGCAACTCCGCCGCCTTGCCTCTCGGGACAACTGCTGGCAAAGTGTCCTGGACGACCACATTTGTAGCATGTGGCTGCTGCTTGGCCGGTGCTCGGGGGACGAAAGCCTGGCATGCGCTGCTGAGGTGCATACGCATGCGGCATCACCCGCTGCTGCTGTTGTTGCTGCGGAGGTGGAACTGGCAGTGCCGGCCTGAATGCCAGTGAAGAATATGGCCGACTGCGGAATGGCATCGGTCTCTGTGATTGCTGCATGCGTGGATCCGATGTTGGGCGATTCACAGTCCGGTATTTTTAAGAAGGACGACCTCCTTCTCTGCTGCTTTGCGGTGCGCTTTGCTTCCTTTCCGCCGCTGCTAACTCCTTGCCGGAGTCTTCCTGGACAATTGCAGCATCAATTATGTCATTGAGGCTGCCGGATTGAACATCGCCAGCTTGTCTTTCAGGAGCGGGTTAAGCCCCTGGTAGAAGTGATCCCGCCACTTCTCGTCGGTATCAGCGTGATACGACGCGTAGAGAGCAAGATCATTGAACGCCCTGGAGTATTCCAGCGCGTTCCGGCTTCCTTGTTGCAGGCGTAGGAACTCCTGCGTCTTCCTCTTCATGATACCCGGCGGTACGTGATAGGCCCGGAAGGCCGTCCTGAATTCCGTCCAGGTCATAACTCGGTCGGTGGGCTGCGAAGCACAGTAGTTCGCCCACCACGCGCTCGCGGATCCCTGAAGCTGTTGGACTGCGAATTGAGTCTTACGCTGCTAACTCACTTGGAGCAGCCTGAACTTCATCTCCATCGTGCGGAGCCAGTTGTCCGCATCGATGGGTTCATCCGCCATTAAGAATACCGGGGGATGAGTCGCCAGAAAATCGGAGTAGGAGCTCTGTTGATGCTCCTCACGATCTTGACGCCTCTCTGGTCGAGACGTATTTGCAATGAGAGTTTGCAGCAACTCCGTGTGCTGTTGATGAGAACCAGCCATTGCTGCCACAATATCCGCCAAAGTAACCGTTGGCGGTGGCGGTGGCGGTTGTTGCTGTTTCTGTTGCTACTGTTGCTGTCCCGAGGAGTCCTCGGGATGCTGTTGGGAGGTATCTCCCCCCTGAATGGAACCCCACAACGTCCGGGTTGGCACGAGTACGAGTCATTCTGAAATTCAAAACAGCAGCGATCAGCACATGTCATACTTAAAGATTCCATACACAACAGTAGGTATTGAAGTGACGCATGAATAATTTGTACAACATTCACATATATTGATAAAGCATAAACTTTATACAAGATACATTAGTCTAGGGTCTCCGAGAAGTTGTGCTCATGTCGTCACTATCTATACATACACTACTGTCTACACGACATGTCACCGATTACAAAAGTTTGGGTTACATTACCCTAGCTTCCCTACTTGGCAACAGTAACCCCCTACTCGGAGTAGAACTTGACCTCCTGCGGGTCGTCTTCCTCTGGTACCTCTACTGGTGGCTCTGGGTCTACAACCTCTTCTTCTGGCTCGGGTTCTCCCATTGCCGGAAGACCCAAGACCACGGTTATGGCACCCCCCACCAGTATGCCCATTACCGGAGGTACGAGGTCCTGCAACGCGTGCACCTCATCCATGGCCTGGTTGTAATCCTCTTCCCAGCCTTGCCCCTCCTCAATAGCATCGTCCCGCTCTTGCGTAAGGACCTTGTTCTGCTGAGTCAGAGCCTGCACCTGTTGTTGCAAAGCCGTGATGTCGACACGACTTTTCCTCTTCGCCTTCTTCAGACGATGCAACTGATTATGTTGTTCGTTCAGTCGCTTAATCGTCGGAAAAAGCACATTGCGGAGTGCACAATGAGCACTCTCGAAATGGTCTCCACGGCTGTTGCTCTCCTTGAGCTTCATAGCGAGACACTCCGTATGAACGGCTTGGCTGTCCATCACGGCTTTTCCTGCCCTCAATTGGAGACTGAGGTTTGCCTCCGCGGGACTGTACCTTGGGCAACCCGGATCAGTTGCCTCCTTATGCCTCCTAGCCACACATGATTAGCTTGTTCCTCCACCGGAACGAGCGTGTATGGAGTGCCCTCCATAGCTCACACATGTAGCTGTCAGAAACGCGACATGGTGTCGCGGGCTGCCACTTGCCACATTCCCTCCGGTTGTCTACCTCTCACCGTAACGGTGAACGGCGCCCAACCGGGTGGCGTAGGCCCTGCAGGAACTTCGACATGGATCGTCCATGTATTGTTCCCCTCCTCACCTTCTTCCTTGGCGAAGTACTGCGGCATCTTGCTGTACCCGAAATATTGAAGCATTTGCCTCAACGTTTCCGGATAGCCGCCGCAGTAAGAACAGTGGGATTCCACCGACCCGTTCTCCAACTGTCTATCCGCTGTCATCTGTAGAAACATATTTGAGAAATGTCAAATATTTATTTAAACAGTAAACCATTGAGTTATAACATGAAACATGTCATTGAACTCATAAAACTTGGAAACATAGTTCAAACTTAAGCAAATTTGACTGCTGATCTGCTGTGCACACGACAGTCCTGATCAGTTTCCATTCAAACCTGATTTAGACCATGCTAAAGGCAAAACCAATTCTGGAGCTCAATATCAAAGTTAAAGCTAACTTCAATAGATTTCCAGAAAGTATTTGATTGGCCTAATATCTGTCCTGGTTCAAAAGTTATGAGATTTCAAAGTTGGCAGAATTTCTGGAGAAAATTGGACAGCACCTCCCTGGTTGAGGTACTGATTTGGTCCAAGAATTCCAGTTAATTCCACACCAATCCAGACAAAACATTATGTTACAAAGTTGTCACCCATCTCATAAAATTTTCATCAATACCTCATTTTCTATTTTTGGATTTTTATGCAGGAAGTTATGCTCAATTTACAGAGAGTTACAGAGAGGGTTTGCTCTGCCCTGTTTTCTGGACAGTTTCAACTCTACTGCATTTTTCGATTGGTTAAGGAATGAAACACCTCTGGACCTCAACATAGAAGTTGTAAAGATCTTCCAGAGCTTTCCATAAATGTATCATATGACCCCAACCTCGAAAGAACTCAATCTCTAACCTCTGATTAACTTCAGCCTTAATTCAGCTGAAAACAGGGGACTCTGTCCTTAGTATCCTATAAGTTGAAAACTTGTTAACTTTGAATATCCTGGTTAAGGGAAGGAGTTACATCACAATTTTAGTGCTCTAGATTTAAACGTTTCAGTTTTACAATGAAGTTGCTCATTTAGTAGGGTGTGACGTCGATGCATCACCAGTTCATGTCGGTACTACGTCCTCACAAAGAAAAACCTATACCGGACTTAGCCGGCTTCGTTAGTTCAGTGGCACTAAGCGTCACGGATGCTACACGTCTACCGTTTCGTGGTTAGACTACCTACAGATAACTCACACAATCGTCAGACTCGGCTGCACACTGAGTCCGGTATCCATACAGTTCGTACACCCGGCCGTCATCAATCGCCCGGATGTTCTCAAGCCAAGCACGCCTTGAGCTACATGTTCACGTTACTGACCATGTGACGGGATCTCCCAAATTGCCCAAAGCACGCCAGGGACAGACGTTGCTCGAATACCCCAAACGACATGATGAGTCGTAGAGGATATTAAAGCGGGTCGGGTTACCTGCCACCCGTGGGGCTCCACCCTTCAGCTTGTGCGCACTGGTGGACAGCGCTTACGTGCACCCCCAAGACATAAAGCGTCCCGAGATGCATGATTTTCTGACATAAGAAAATAGGTTAGTATGCCACTTTCTATACACTCATAACATCCTTATATGGGCTACTAACTCGTTCCTCACTGGATTTTTGAAAAAAATGACCTTTTATAGTGCGTTAAACCTCAAGCGAGCTCTGATACCACGCTGACACGACCCCACGGTCTTGTCGAGCCAGGATCACGCTGAGGGGTGCTGCGCTGCGCAGCACCGGATAACACACATCAAAGGTACAAAGCGGAAACAAAGTTTTATTACATAAACCAGTGTATGAACATTTTTACAACAAAATATGTTCAGTCTACACTCATGGGCGTAGACTATGCATCGAGTTCACGTTCAGCCCGAGAACGTGTCCCCGCTAGCACGCACACACACTAACACGGCGGCGTCCACGACTCCCACTCGACGGGGTTCCCCTCCTGGGGTTCCATCTCCTCCTCGGGAGTCCCTTCCTCATAGACCCCTGCAAAAGATTCCAACACAAGCAGTGAGCACGATGGCTCAGCAAGACTGACCCGTCTCTCCTATACATGAAACTTCTACATGAAGATTGATAGGTTACATGAGGTAAAATAAGTAGCACAGGACTCGCCTAATTAGTGGAACCTTACTTTCAAGTTTTAGCAGCAGGTTGTGGAGAACCTTACACTAAGGCACATGAGGGAGCAGCAATCAAACAAGAAACACATTTCTCTCATGTAATTTGCCCAAAGTTGAAAAGAACTTTAATTAGCTCTAAATTACAACAATACATTAACAAGCAAAGTATATCTTTCAAATCAGCAAAACTTTTAACATGCATCTAGCCTGTTCCTTCTACGTCATGGTACAGTGAACAAGTGGTACTCACTGACCGCGAGGGACGGCGATTATAATCGATTTACACCTGCAGGGTTACCCGAATAACCCGTCATGTACGCCCGTACTCGATGTTGCCTACAGCAACCATCACGGACGTCGTACGCAACCACCTTTCACCCGTCAGCCAAATATTGAACCGGTCCTATCGTCCTTTGCAAGAGGTCTCTGCGCGCGCATCCACAGTGCCGCCAGCCGATTTACACCTCAAGCTCTCAACCTACCCTCTGAACGACAGGCAATGCCTCAATACCCAGCTACCCGAGTTACATCGGTTCCCCGGTTCCCATATAGCCGGTAGGTCTTCGGTACTGTTCTAGCTTGTTCAACAGGCCCGCACAAGGCTCGGTCCTCAATCGACACAAGCGGAGCTATAGCACCCAGACCCCAAAGGCCTGCTGCCCTTACTCTCCGCTCGGTCTCATTTTTCTTGCCATGTGTTTCATTTGCTATTCTTACCCGAGCGATGTGCCTCTAGCCTATTCTCGCGAGTAGTTCCAACTACTCGACTTGTACCGAACCCTACTCTATCTTAGCATTGCAGTGGCTAACGAGGTTTTCAATCCTAATCCCAAACAATGGTTTTCTTGGCTATGCATTTGGGTTTCAAACAAGACTATAATGCAAGAAATAAGTGGTACTCAAAGGAAGTTCTCAAAACAATAAAAATTTGTAAAGAGGTTAATGCAAACCCGAGCTTTCCTTGCTGCTCTTGGTTGTAGCTGCTCTTCCAGAGTAACGAAGTCTAAGACTTTGGGTTCCTCCTCAACCTTAGCGACTACATGAGGTAACAAGTATATGTATCAATTTAAATGCATTTGAATGAATTTAACTTGTAAAGACTATAAGTCTTACTAGACTGACCCCATGACTCTGAAATTTTTATTGTGGTTTGGATACAACCTAAACAGAGACTTGGCCAAGTTTTAGTTGCAGCAAAGCTTATTTGAGCTCTCCACAAATAATTATGTACTTGACCTTAATTGGAGCTCTTAGGGTGTTCTAGGGATTTTCATGGAGCAAACCTTGACTTTCTGAAAACTAGATTTTCAGAGGGTTCTAATGGAGTTGGTCTCACTTAATTTGAAGTTTACTAGCTACAGATATGAGCTAAACAATTTCAGAGGAATTCTGAAAATGTTTCTGGACATTTTCTATTTTCTCTAGAACAGTTTTATTAATCACACCATTAGGTGGACCAAATGAGCTGAAATGGATCTGAAATTTTTATGGTAGCTCAGGGATATTTTGGTGAACATCCCAGCAATTTTTCAGAAATTTCCTCCAAAGGGTTCTCCTTTTAAAATTCTAAACAGTTTAAATTTGAGGAATTAATTCTGGAGAACTAAGGATTTTCATGAAGTGGAACTTGATTTTCTGGAAATTACTCAGAGAGCTGAGTCCAACAAAATTTGGTTCACTCAATTTGGAGTTTTCTAGCCAAAGTTATGTGGGTTTGAACTTTGAACTAAATCTGAAAATCGGGGAAATGTTTAAATCTGCCGGTGGGTCCACGGATACACGTGTCGGGCGCCGAGGAGACGGCACACTGGGCTACAGGTTTAATTCCCGCGCTGCCACAGTCGATCCGTGCCCAAAGAAGATCAAACCGCCCGGTTTCCTTCCACTGACAGAGGGCCCGGCTTGGTCGTCTTCAACCTCGCGCCTCCCTCGCGGGAGCGCCGCCGAGGTCGCCGGAGCACCGCCGAACTGGATCGTCCAGTCAGCTCCCGATCTCCAATTTGCCACTAGCCCCTAATTTTGTGCGCTGAACACGTTTGGAGGGTTTCCCCTCATCGACGTTGGCTCTAACCGAGCTCGCTACGGTGCAGCGGCTCGGGAAGGGTCCGGTGACGTCACTCCGGCGTACTAGCCTGCTAAACGCCTGGTGAAGTGGCTGTACAGAACCAATGGTGGCTCTGGAAGCTCGACATGGCGATGGGCACGCTCGGGGAGGGCTCCAAAGTGGGTCTCACCGTGTGCCCGATGCTGCCCGAACAAGCCACCGCTGGCAAGCTCGGAATTACGCCATGTACAAGGGTTATCACACAATGTGTTGTGAAGCCAACTGGTGCGCCCCTAAGTCAAGCTCCTACATGCGAAGTTTGATGGGATTTAAACGAGAATCAAATGGGAATTTCAACGTTTCTTACCCGAAGGTGACTTTGCACCAGCTGGAAGCAAACAGCAAAATTCGCCGTCGACGCTCAACCTCTTGGCTCAGGCTTCGGAGATAAGTTGCAGGAGGTGCGTGCGCGTCCGAAAACAGCTTGGGTTGATCGTGACAAGCCCGGGATGAGGCTGCCCACGTGAGCACCTCTTCTCGGCTTGGCGGCGAGTGCTGTGGATCGGTGTGATTCTCGGAGTAGAGAGCACGAGATCACTGGATAATGGTTTGAAGGGGTAGTGGAGAGTGCTGTTGTGCAGTTTTGCTGCTCAGCTGAGGCTTGTGCGCGAGATTGGCGGGTGGCCGAGGATCGGAGGAGTAGAGGCGGCTCTGGTCAGTTTCTTGCGTGAGGGAGCGAGGAACTGATCGGTTCTGCCTCCGGCCGGCACGGCTGCGGGGATAAGAAGGCGAGGCGGTTCAGCGGGTCAGGGCGGCAAGCAGCTGCTGTCCCAATCGATCTCTCACCGTGGCGGCTGCAGGCTTGCGCGCGAGTAACCGAGCTCCGTGACTTCAGTCGGTTGAATTGCTATAGAGGCTGACATGTGGGTCCCACCCATGGTTTAACCTCTGAAATTAAATTTTTCCCACTGCTCTAAAAAGTACAGACCAAATTAACCTTGGTCATTTGAATTATCTACCCCTGGGCCATTTGAATTGGATGGAATTCAAATTGGGTTTTGTTTGGACATATTTTCAGCACATATGCAGTTTTAATTTCAAATGGAGTTTGAATTTGTTAAACCTAGCTCATGTCAAGATCAACTCCAAATGGTGTGAAAATTGGTGTGTGAGCTCACAAAAAGGTGCTGAGTAAGAATATGCCTCCCACTTTTGAATTCATTGGAGAGAAACAGATTGAATTTGAATTTGAGTTCAAACCACCCTCTTTTTAGTTGTACCCAAAAGACCTCAAAAAGGTTTTGGATTTGGGTGAAATTTGGCATGGGCATTCCGAGCAAGGTGTAGGACTTTTTGATATGCCCAGCCCCTATATGATGCATGTGGGAAATGCCACTTTTGCATTTTGTTAGTTTGTTCTCTAATGAGCATGTTGATGGTGGTTACTTGCTCTTCAAATGTGTTCATCACGTTTCTTCAAATGAAGGGTGTATGTGGTGATGAACACTTTGAATATGCGTAAAAAACTGAGGCCCTTACAAAGGATACCTGGGCTCCCTTTGTTCCCAACTCGTCGTCGCTCGGCCGATTCTCTCGTCTGGAGGCCGTGCTCTTGGATTTTGACGAGGAGTTTCCTTCTTGTTGTCAGGAGCTGGTTCACCAAGCTGCTGAAGACTCGCGTCTTATTCATGTGAGTGAGGGTCGTCGATGAAGCACGGAGGCCGAGCTGGTTGAGGTGCGGGCGAAGCTCGAGAGGGCCCAGGCCGCTACGGAGGAAGTGGCTCGAGCGGCGGCGGCTGCGGTCGAGGGGACGTCCTCGTCTACTGAGCTTGCCCGCCTCCGTGCTGTCGCTTAGGCCGCACGAGGAGGCGCGGCTCAGGCTGCAAATGAGTTGGTGGACCACGGCCGAGAAGTTCAGAAAGCCCTGGGCGTAGTGGAGAAGACGAGGAACCAGATTGCAGGTTGGTCCTTTCTTCTTATCCTTCTTTTGGATTTTTGACTCCGCGCTGATCTGACGCCCTTGTGGTGTGTTCTGTGTAGAAACGCGGGGGCGCATTACAGCCGCTGGAGACTTGGTCGAGGATCAAGAGGAGGACGTCGTGGATCTTCGTGCTCGTTTTTCTGCTGCGGAGCAGAAGCTGGAGAAGACTCGGTGTCTGGTGGCCACATCTTGTCATAGGATGATGGGCCCGATGCTGATGATGACTTCAGCGGATGTCGCTTCCCCAAAGTCACGGCTTTGGCAGGTTCCCCAGCGCTTTGCGGCACTTCAGTCAGAGCTTGCCAGTCTCCAGGGCGGTGGGCGGTCGATATGTGACTTGGTGCTTGGGGACCGGTCTGGAGTTGGGCCTGCCGGCCGGCTGGCCAATCCGCTCAGCGAAGTGGACAGTCGGCGGCTGACTGTTGGGGAAGCTGTGGTTTTCTGCGGGGCCCGGGTTGCGTTAGGTGTTGTGCTATCGATTCGTGGAACAGAGGGTCGAAGTCTATATGAGTCACCAACAGATGATCAAAGTCACCCGTACTTCGTTAAATTTCGGTGTTAGCTCAACGAAACTTAGATAACGATAGGTTCCTGAGATCAGAAACGTGGTCCATCTTCTCCCTAAGATACGGCAGAAGCCCTGCAAACGCTAGATCGGCCAAATCTTTCTCCCCTATGGTTAGGATAAAACATTTGTTTCTAGTTTCCCTAAACCGTTAGATGCACTCAGCTACAAGTTCATTATGTATCTGCCTCACTGCAGTTAGATGGAACAATCTTAGATCGATTTCCCCAGTAAAGAAGTATTCAAGAAACTTTTGTTCTAGACACGGCCAAGTGAGGACAGAATTAGGAGCTAGTGAAGTGAACCAACTAAAAGTTGTGCCGGTTAGGGGCAAGGGGAACAATCTGATCTGGTGTACATCAGTGATTCCTACGCCATTGCACTAGATCAAGAATTGGCCTATGTGTACTTGTGTGGTTTTAGAATCCCCCCACTAAACTTAGTGAACTCGGGCACCCTAAAGCCTCTAGGATATGGGACATTGTCATAGTGGTCAGGGTAAGGCTTTCGGTAGTTTCTAATAGTTGTTCTGGTTGCCACCCCGAGCTCTCTAAGCATTCTAGTCACTTGTTCCCTGAGATCTTCGTGTGGTGCATGGTTCTGTGGCCTGGGAGGTTCAAGCAAGTTGCAAGGTGCAACTTGTGGGGTTAATGGTGGAAAGTACGTGTCGGGTACTGGACCGAGCGGTACACCGCTCCCTGTGGGTGGAACGGCAGGTCCATATGCCACCATTTGGTAGTATAGCTGCTGCACGTTCACGGTAGGCTGCCTGGCTTGCGTGTAGATAGGTGGCCTTCAAGGTGACAGTGTGCTGGCTGCATTCCCTGCTGAACTACTCGCGTTAGCATCTACACATTTGCCTACTGCCTCGTCTTGCACTTGCTGCACGGTAGATCGGATCTGCCGATGGAGGTTCCAATCTATTGTGTGTTCTACATCGGCTTTTAACGTGTTGAAAGAATTCCTGAGTTTGTCCACTACCGACGATACCATCTGCTCTTTATCGGATTTGTACTTCGTGGTGACTGATACATCTACAAGTTGAACGAGTTCTTCAAGGTATATCGGTGCATTTATCTTGCGATCTGTTGCTTTGCACGTGTCGGCCTTCTGTATGATGCCTCCTCACATCTTGTGGAAGCAAGCATGATTGGCTTGAAGTCGCACCATCTTCTCCTCCTGGTTCTCCCGCTCTAGTTCTTCCTGGATGCGTTCATGTTCTTCGTGCAAAAGATCCTTGAGGTGGACATCGATGACGTTGTTCACATTGACGGCTTTGCCATCGGCCTTCGTCCTGAACGCATCTGCCATGCTTCTCCTGGTTGCGATCGGTACAAGAACATGCCGATCACATAGTAGATGCGTTTGGTCAATGTGGATGACGTCTCTCCCCAGCGGATTCGCCAATTCTGTTCGTGGAACAGAGGGTTGAAGTCGATTGGAGCCGCCAACAATCATCAAAGTCCCCTGTACTTCGGCAAATTTCAGTGTTAGCTCACCAAAACGTAGATAACAAGATGTTCCTGAGATCAGAAACGTGGTAAGTCTCACTTACATGGAGAGGGACGGATGCTTTACTCGGCAAAGCAACAAATAAGCTATGGACTAGGCTATGAACTACAGAAACATAAGAAAAATGAAAGTAGATGAATGAAAATTTGTTGTATTGATTTGATCGGTCATGTTTCTTATCGGCTGAGAGCTGCCTTTTATATAGATTTGATGCAATGAATGATCTTATCCTCCTAATTTTAAACTAAGATCCTCTACAATCTCTAAGACTCAATCTTATCTAAATGCACGGACGAATGGCGTGCTAGACCTTCTAGAAGATTACATGACTCTAACTTTAGTATTTACAAAGTTCTGACCGTTCCTGTAAGGGCCTCAGTTTTTGACACATATTCAAAGTGCTCATCACCACACACACCCTTCATTTGAAGAAACTTGATGAGCACATTTGAAGAGCAAGTATCCACCATCAACATGCTCATTAGATAACAAACTCACAAAATGCAAAAGTGGCATTTCCCACATGCATCATATAGGGGCTGGGCATATGAAAATGTCCTACACCTTGCTAGGAATGCCCATGCCAAATTTCACCCAAATCCAAAACCTTTTTGAGGTCTTTTGGGTACAACTAAAAAGAGGGTGGTTTGAACTCAAATTCAAATTCAAACTGTTTCTCTTCCATGAATTCAAAAGTGGGAGGCATATTCTTACTCAGCACCTTTTTGTGAGCTCACACACCAATTTTCACTCCATTTGGAGTTGATCTAGACATGAGCTAGGTTTAACAAATTCAAACTCCATTTGCAATTCAAACTGCATATGTGCTGAAAATATGTCCAAACAAAACCCAATTTGAATTCCATCCAATTCAAATGGCCCAGGGGTAGATAATTCAAATGACCAAGGTTAATTTGGTCTCTACTGTTTAGAGGTCAAACCCAGGGTGGGACCCACATGTCAGCCTCTATAGCAATTCAACCGACTGAAGTCACCGAGCTCAGTTACTTGCGCCCAAGCAAGCAGCCGCCACGGAGAGAGATCGATCGGGACAGCAGCTGCTTGCCGCCCCGACCTGCTGAACCGCATCGCGGCCTTCTTATCCCCGCAACCGCGCCGGCCGGAGGCAGAACCGATCAGTTCCTCGCTCCCTCGCGCAAGAAACTGACCAGAGCCGCCTCTACTCCTCCGATCCTCGGCCACCCGCCAATCTCGCGCACAAGCCTCAGCTGAGTAGCAAAATGGCACCGCAGCACTCTCCACTACCCCCTAAAACCGTCATCCAGTGATCTCGTGCTCTCTACTCCGAGAATCACACCGATCCGCGGCAGTCGCCACCAAGCCAAGAAGAGGTGCTCTCGTGGGCAGCCTCATCCCGGGCTTGTCAGGATCAAGCCAAGCTGTTTTCGGACGTGCACGCACCTCCTGCAACTCATCTCCGAAGCCTGAGTGTGACGCCCTCAATTTCGTGAATAAACCACGGAACCGAGAACTGATGCATATGTGTGCCCAGGATGTTCATCACACATATACACATCATCCACAAACTGAATTTCAGAATATATAACCACAAATAACAGAGTTTATTACAATGTTTCATGAGTCTTGGACTCATGCTAACAGCAGAAGTCTTAATCTAACAGCGGAAGTCTTATTTCTATGCAGCGGAAGTCTTCTAACTAGTGCGGAAGCAGTCTAAGCAGTAGCGGCGGCTCCATCTCTACTCCATCCCTACAGGCAAGGTTGAGGACAGATTACACGCCTAATGCTCCACCTGGTCTTCATAGTAATCTTCTCCTGTTGCTGATGATGAAATAATAATGCAAGTTTGAGTACAATGATGTACTCAGCAAGTGCGGGAAAATATGATATGTAGCTCACAACAAGGTAGGTATAAAAAGGCTTATTGCAGAAACCAAAGCTACCATCTAATGAATACCATCTCGTATTCGCTACCATTTTATCTCATAAACAATTCAGTCTCACACCAAGACCAATCTCGTTGCCACAACTCAACAGTCATGTAACCAAATCATATCAACCGGACTCATCAGTCCCGAAAAAAAAACAAAATCCAAACCATAACCAAAACCTTCCAAAACCATCCCAAAATAACCATCCAACTAATCATTGAAGTTGGCCAGGCGCTCGTGACCGTAAGCTCGGCTATTATGATAGTTTTAAGACTCTGCAGAGTTTGCACCTCTTTACCCACAAGTTTGTGATTTCGTCACCCGTCGGCGACTGCAGAACATCCATTATACCAGTACACAACCGTCGGTGTATGGCCAAGAGATCACAAAATAGCTTTTACAAAGGGGTTACTCGATGTATGGACTCACTAAGGTTTCAGTGGCAGGCTAGAATCTCCAATTCTCCCACTCGACTCCCATTCCCCGCGCCTTCCACGGTCCATAACAATCTAGCAACTTACCTAATTACTCAGCTAAGCCGCGCCATACTTGGCCTCGTGGTGGCACTGTTATCCTGGCATGTGCTCGCATGAACCGGTCCTTAGATCTACGGCAAGTAAACCACCATCCCATTCTATCTCATTCACAAACCCAGGCTTGCCTAGATCTCCCTCCGATCCATGTTCATTAACAACATCTTCCTCAATATTCTTACGAGTGCAGTTAGCTAGACACATCTATCTCGCTTCCCGTAATCCCATGGACTCAGCGAAGCATAAAAGTAAAAACCATACCCGACTCATAAACTTCCCTGGCGACAAGGGTGGTTTAACCAAAACTAGTAAACTCTTATAAAAGGGTTTCCCATCATGTTTGACTCAAGCACACACACCTTTTCGCAAACAAAACAGTTTTCTAAAATATGGGATCAATATGGTCAAGGAGCACTTGCCTTGTTCTGGCTGTTCCGGTTGCTCAAAATATTGTTGTTGTAGTCCGTCGTAGGTAGCTCCTTGAGCTTGTCCTTCTATACATGATCACGCACATACAAGATTCACAACAATCAATATCATTCACAAACTTTAACTAGATGCGATGATGCATGCAATCCTATGATCAGTTTCTATTAGATTAGTTTATACGTGTTCTTGCATGGTTTGCATTGGTTTTACGATGAAAAGAGTTGTTTGGATCAAATGTGGACATGGCGATGATCTTGACTGTAAAAGCCCAAGACAAGGGACTTGCAAAAACATTTTATCACCTCACAACACCACAGTTCTTGTTGAGGATAGATGGTGAAAAAGTGTGAAGAGCAAGTAACCTCCATCAAAAGAGTGGTTAGAGGGGAAAGCCTACACTTTCACAAAGTGGGAATTCTACACATATGATCACACATGAGAGGGTGATTCAAACTATTGCATTCAAATTCATGATTGCAGCAGCTAAATCCAGGATCAAAGGGCATAATTGAATTCCTCAGGTTCAATTTAGTGGGGAGGCAAAGTTTCAATAATTTTTGAAAAGGTTTGCTACCCATTTGTCCAAAAAGAATCCAAATGTGCAAGAATTCAAATATACATTTGAATTTGAGGGAAATTTGCCAAACCATACAAATGTAGCCCAGTTTGAGACTCCCAATATTTGAATTCACCATTTGTCAAGCTGTGGAGATCTTTTGAGAGGTGGGGGAGCACTGCCAAGTGGGTCCCACATGTCATAGGACTCAGTTGGCTTAATCCCTAAGCATTGTGATCGGGTTGCACTCCACCGGGAGAAGCACCGAGCGACACCGCGGGGGGGGGGGGGGAGCCGGACGCCACCTCCTGCTGAATTGCATGCGCTGGCGAGCTCCTCGTGGGGGTGCCTTAACTCCCAGCCGTGCTCAGCGAGCCACAGCACAGGGAGAAGCCGGTTCCTTCACTCTCACCGCCAGAGAACCGAGACGCCGCCGCCATCGCAAAAATCGCTCGGGAGCGATCGCAGCTCATGCGAAAGCATCGGCAGCTCAGCAAACCAGAATTTCCAGACCTCCCACGCACTCCCCGCATCACTTCTGATCGAGTTGAGCCACTACAAACCGAGCAAACAACGTTTTCGTGGCCACCGGGAAGAACCGAGCAAATGTGCTTCAGTGGGCAGCTCGGTAGAGGACTTGTCACGACCAAGAAGGAGCGGTTTTGGGCGCTCCTAGGCTCCACGCTGCTCGACCCCAAAGCCTAGAACCAGTGACCGATCATCGCCGGCGAATTTCGCAAAACATCTCCAACCGGTGCAGAACTACCCTCGGGTAAGAAACCCACAAATTCCCGACATATGCTTGCTTAGAGTTTATCAAACTGCACTCACAGGAGATAGACTTGATGGCGCCCAAGTTTGCTTCGCAACCCTAGTCTAATTTTGGCTGTAGCCGGCGTATTTCCCGGTTTTCCAGCCGCGGTAATGGCGGGAAAGGTCGGGCTCACGGTGATGACTAGGTTAGAGCTCTCCCCGAGCCCTGGCATGGCCTTGTCGACCTTCTCTGACATTCCCCGGTGCTGTAGAGCCCTTCCACCGAGGTTTTGGCGGGCTGTGTTGGCCGGGTGGCATAACCAAAGGGAGTCCGAGCCGCTGCACCGTCGCCAGCTAGGTTAGGGCCATCGCCGACCAGAGCAGTCGGTACCATCGTGTTCAGCGCGTGAAAGTAGGCCCAGGCGGCGAGTTTCCAGCCGGGAGGCGGTCGGGAAGCCAAGTCCGGCGAGCTGCCGAGGTGTGCCGGCGAGGGGGCGGCGCGGGAAAAAGGGCGGGCGCAAGGAAGAAGACGAGCCGGCCGGGCCCGCTCGTCAGTCCCTCGATGCACAATCTGAGGATTTTCTGTTGCACCGGATCAGCTGTGAACACGCGTAAAACAGTCCTGTGGCCCCGTGTCGCGCAGCCGAAGTGGTGACACGTGGGGGCCGGGCCCGCTGTCAGGAATTTGAACTTTTCCCGGTTAATTCGAATTCCAGAAATTCCCCAAACTTTAGAACTCCATAACTTTTGCTAGGAAGCTCCAAATTTAGTGATTCAAATTGGGTTGGATTCATCTTGCCTAGCTCTGTCCAAATAAAAATCTCAATTTGTATGAAACCCATTAATTAATTCTGAAAAATTCTTTAAATGTTTTCAGAAAAAAGAATTTTAGAGGGAGTTTGGTTCATCCAAAAATCCCCAAATTTTGCCAGAATGTTCTTTAGGACATTAGTGAACCCCTGTAAAAGTTTCAGACCATTTGGATTTCATTTGGCCAGAGCAATCCAAATTAGAAGGTGCTGTGTTCATTTGAATACAGAAACATTTTCAGAGAATTTCCAAAACTTGGAAATTCAGTTCTGGGCAAATCATTGCTCCAAAAATGCTAGGAAAATTCATGCAAACTCTATGAGTTATAATTGAAATTGTAGTACACTGAGTTGGGCATGAACAAGGGTGTTACCTCAGAATTTATTCTTCCTTGCTTATTTGCTAAAAGAATTATTCTGAGCAAACCACTCAGTGAAAAGTGCTAATGTTTGGTCCAGAGGGTTTTCCTGTGACATGGGACTCACACAAAAATTCTCAGCTCCATTGGAGCTCTGGATCACCCCTGTCCTGTTTAACCACTTGAGGGATTAATATGGAAAAGGGGGAGAACCACTTAGCATTTAACCATGGGATTAAGTCTAAGTCAAACCACCAACACCCAGTTCATCTTTAAATTCTTAAACAGAGTTCCAGTTGTTAGAGACTGGTTATTAGAACTAATAGCAGAAGTATTACCCTAAACTCACATTGCATTTAAATTAACGTATAGTGTTTCATTAACGTGTAGCCATTGAAGAAGAGACTTCGGAAGTGCTGGACTTCCTACTTCCGGAAGAAGAACTAACCCCTTACCAGCAGCAACAAGGCAAGCCCCGGTTTGCATTAACCTTTTTATAAGTTTTAATTTGTGTACATGTGTCATGTGAAGTATGATGGTGCATTAGGTATAGGATGGATGGAACCCCACTTGCATGACCAGAATTTTTCCATAAGAGTAAGGGTAGTGTCTAATATCTCGAGTAGACAGCCTATGCTTAATGTTTCATAGGACTTCGGTACAAGTCGAGTAGTTGGAATCTACTCGCGAGTTTAGGCTTGGGAACACACGGGTTCGGTTGAGTGAGGTGAGATCACTTTAGTAATGAAAATGAGACTAGGCAGGGGCTAGGGCACAGCAAGAGGATGTCTTGTGTGCGCAGCCCTGTCCGTGTCGATTGAGGACCGAGCCATGTGCGGCCCTGCTGAACAAGTATTGAACGTACCGAAGGCATATCGGATATATGGGCCCCGATAAACCGATGTAGCCTAAACCTCCGGGCGTCGAGGCATAACGCACCGATTTATAGGTGTAGGCTGAGGGCAGCAAGGTGGAAATCTGCCAACGGGCATAGAGAGATGCTCCGTGTGGGGAACCTCCTGCTCGTTTCGGTGCGACCGGTTCAACGTTTGGGCTGTTGGGTGAAAGGTTGTCCCGTACGACATCGAGTGAGTGTGCTGTGCAGCTCCAAGGGTGGGCGTACGTGACGTGCTCTTTGGGTTTCCCTGCAGGTGTATATCGAGTCGATTCGCCGTCCCTCGCGGTGACGAGTACCGCTTGTTCACTGCGTCGTAACGTAGACTAATGAATGAAATGTTATGATTCCATATTGCTGTTATGAAATAATTGTATTGCTACATGTGTGCCACCAAATATTGCTCACTAAATTTCAGCTTCATGAACTGTTAACTTGTTGCTAAAAGATGAACTAAGGATGAACTTGTAGGCGTGTCCATTTGCTGCAACATTGCTACCCTATGTCATGGTACACCTCATGTAGAGTTTCATGCTTAGGTGAGTCGGTTAAGCCTTGCTGAGCCTTTGTGCTCATGGTTGCTGCTTAAGTGTTTTTCAGGTGAGGAGCCACCCACGGACTCGGAGTACGAGTCCACCGGCGAGGGTTACCCTCCGTCAGGGACCACGGCTGAGTGGGAGCCGTACACGCCGCGCTGAGCTGAGGAGTGCAGCTAGTGTGGGTTGCCCTAGGGCTGGGCAACCGACTTTTGCTAGATAGGAGGGCGTGAGTTGTATAAAAGAAACTTCCGCTGTGTAATAAAAGACCCTAGTTTGTAACTGAGAAGTGTACCACTTTGTACATTCAGTTTGTTTTCCCATGTAATATAATGTGTTCTTATGACGTGTGCTGTCGGGTGTCGCATCGCGCGGCACCACCCTCTGCGATCCTGGATGAGCGGATTCCGGTCCGCCACAGCCTGGTATCAGAGCTGCATTGGGGATAGCACAGTACTTAAGGACTACATTATGGGAAAACTTAGGTTACGGTGAGGATTCAGTAGTTGCCCAAGTAAGGAATATACTAGTCTAGTTACTTAAAGTGGCAAAAACTAACCTATGTGTTATAATTCTCAATTTTAATTATGTAACGACGCACCTACGCTCTGGTAAGCATGGTAAGGAACACCACCGAAAGCGGTTCAATTTCGGTTAGCTCCCCCTGACGAGGAATGTGGTTCAGGGATTGATCTCACAGCTTGGTGTGAGACGTCAATATGAAACTCTTGGACTCTTCATGTTCCTGAGTTCATATGAAACGCTGATCCCTAGCGTGCATTAGGCAAGTAAGTGGACACCCCATCGCGTGGTCAGTAACGCGAGAGTGTGTTCGTCTGGAAATAGCCCAGGAGGACATACGCAGCGCTTGCCATCGGAGTGCCCTGCCGGGCAGTAGGTGGTATCTGTTGGGCTGATAACATTCCCAACCGTGACGACCCGTTCATGACATACTCGGGTTCCCTGTCGTGTGGTGTTGAAACACGATCACGTACCTTGAGACGTGACCTAACTCAAGGACGGCCGTATGGAAATGATACGGGCGTTTGTATTTACTTTTAAATATGGAACTGCCTGAAGTGAAAACAACCATTGAGTGAACCATTATTGTGTGGTCTTCTGCAGGTACTAACCACATATGTATCCGTGTAGTAAACGTGTGCGAGAGACTGTTTAGTGCCACACTTGAGACGTATATGCCGGTATGATCCGGTTAGGATTTTCTTTTGTGAGGAATGTAGTACCGAGATATTGTAGGCATATGCATGAAAAATAAATGATAATAAGGAATTAAAATCACTAGGTTCAACATCTAGGACCCTGGTTGGGTAGACAAGTTGGATAGTGATGAGTGTAGTTCTAAAAAGACTGAAAAACAGAGTGCTCTGTTTTAGGCAGCAAGTTTGCTGATCTTCAACAGGGCATAACTCACAGGTCTTTTAGCCCAGGGAGGTGTGGTATATATTTCTGGAAAGGTATTTAAGTACTCTACAAGTTTGTTGTAGACTTCCAGAGCTGAAACACACCTTAAGATGGCTGAAATCCTAGAGGAATGTAAACTGTTCAGAACCAGGACAGAGCAAAACATTCTCTGAACTGTTCTTTTTTTCAAACATAACTCCCAGTAAAAAAATCTAAAATTGTCATATAATACAACCTTAGAAAGAGTAGAAGATGTGTGACATTTTTGCAATTCAAAGTTTCTGAAGTTTCAGCATAGATTTCAGTGGAAACTCGAATGGGAAAACAGCAACTTCCAAAGGAGGTGCTGTTGAAATTCTTTCAGAAATTCTGCTGACTTTGAATTAGCATAACTTTTTAGCCATAGCTGATCTGGGGGCAAATGAATACTCGTTGGGAAGATACTGAAGTTGACTTTAACTTTGGTGTTCAGCTTGAGTCATGAAAATGCCCAGAACCAGATCAAAACTTGGAATAGGTAGAAACTGGTCATTCTGATAGAGGAGTGACAATTGAACTCATTGGAGAGGGTGTTGTACCCTAAGGGTGGTATACGTGATGACAACACGATAGTAATGTCTCGTAGTGACCAAACCTAGTTATGGTAAGCTTCCAAAGAGGAGGTTCATCAAGTTGGATTAAACTAGCTTGTGTTTGGTCTGGTAATGGTGTAGCTTGTGCGAAGTTATTACATCATCTACATCTCGTTCAGTGGAATCGCGGCACATTCAACGACTTAGTCAATGCCGCGATCATGCAAGAGGATGCTCAGTGGGAGTTGGCAGCTGAGCAGCGGAAGCGCAGCGCTCCACCCAGCGGTCGGAGTGGCGCTCCCTAGAAGTACCGCATGGTGTATCGGACACCATCCGGACAGCAGTGGCATCCACCGGCGCGACCTCAGCGGTTCGGGGGACGTTCGTTTCCGTCACCTCCGTTCCGTCCGCCGATGCCACCACCAAGACAGCAGCAGCAGCAAATGGTACCCCGGGTGTTTCCACCGCCACAACGCGCCCCGGGATTCCGTCCGCCGATCAGCGGGGGACCGCCCCGTTTCACCTGGTTCACGTGTGGCCAGGCGGGCCACTTCGCGAAGGACTGTCCCCAGGGGAAGCAGAGCAGCGGGCAAGCCCAATTCCAGGGCGGTGTTCGAGGCCGACCTCCGATGAAGAAGGTTGGTCAGCGGACTGGAGGCATCCGCAACCTCGACAATGAGGACGCTCCAGAGGGAGACAACGTGCTGGCGGGTACGTTCACTCTCAACAATCATGCCATCATCATACTTTTTGATTCTGGTGCAACCCACAACTTTATAAGCGCATCATATGTGGTTAAGCATCAGCTGGAAGCCTTTCCAACCGAGTGTTCGTATATGATCTTCTAACCGGGAGGAAAGATTTCAGCAACTATGATGGTTCCGAAAGCACCATTGTGCTTAGGTGGGAAGATATATCCCACCACTATGATTATCCTTGAGGGGCAGAAGATTGATGCAATCTTGGGAATGTCATGGCTAAGTTACCATGGCGCTGTCCTGGAAACCCTATCACGGACGGTTCACCTCAACTCCCCATTACACCGTCCGCAGTCCCTCCTGTTAGATAATCCAGTCAGAGAGGTTTCAGTGATCAACAATACGGAAGCTCTCAAGTTGGAGGACATCCTCATAGTCCGGGAGTATCCGGACGTGTTCCCGGATGATCTTCCGGGCATGCCACCTGAGCGGGATGTCGAGTTCAAGATTGAACTTTCACCCGGGACTACACCCATATCACGGAGACCATACAAGATGGCTCCGAACGAGCTGGCTGAATTAAAAGAACAGCTCAATGATCTGTTGAGCAAAGGTTTCATTAGGCCGAGTTCCTCGCCTTTGGGATGCTCGGCGCTGTTTGTAAAGAAGAAGGATGAAACCCTGAGGCTGTGTGTGGACTACAGGCCGCTCAACGCCGTCACCATCAAGAATAAGGACCCACTGCCCCGTATTGACATATTGTTTGATCAACTCGTGGGTGCAAGTGTGTTCTCAAAGATGGACCTTCCACTACAGAAAAACGATATATCTTTGTGGGCCCCAGACCCACCAAAATATGCAAAAAACCAACGAAAATAATTATTTTCATGGGTTTTTTGCTTAATTTCGTGGGTACACGGCCCACGAAAATAACCCGTCGAAAATAAAGTTATTTTCGTCGGCGGCTCACGAAAATAAGTTTAATTTCGTTGGCCGCAAAAAGCCCACGAAAATATTTATTTTCGTGGGCCAGAAAAAAGCCCACGAAAATAATGTATTTTTTTTCGTGGGCCACCTTATGGCCCACGAAAAAATAGTCCTGTTATTTTCGTGGGCCGCACTATTTTCGTGGGCCAGAGTGCGGCCCACGAAAATAAACTCCTGTTATTTTCGTGGGCTATAGTGTGGCCCACGAAAATACTGCTTCGTTATTTTCGTGGGCCTTCTCCTGGGCCCACGAAAATAGTGTTGCCCTATTTTCGTGGGCCTCTCAGTGGCCCACGAAAGTAATATTGTACTATTTTCATGGGCCACTTCTGGCTCACGAAAATACATTTGATACTGAATAAAATTTTACATATTATTTAGTTCGAAGCACATACAATAACAGACACATAAAATAACAAATCTAACACACATAACACAGAACACGTAATAACAAATGCAATAAACTCAAGATTTCTGAAATGCATTACGTCGTCGAAACAGTATTATATTCTCCGTTACATTGTACACATACAATATAACATAAACGAACATATGTCACATTATTCATACAACCATATTGTCAAAGCAACTCATATCACATGACCACATTTGCTTTCCAACAAACCAACAAAATTGCTCCGACACCATTTTCCTCGCCGTTTCGCCGTTTTTCTATATGAAAAAAAAGTGAAGTATATGACTAATAGATAGAAAAAAAAGCAACAACATATTTGATGATAAACCTTATTATACACGATCTCCATTTTAAATTAAGATACATAATATATAATGCATATGAAAACACAAAACTTACCTAATTGCTACCACCGGGTGCGAAGAACTGATCGACAAAGTCGTCCCCTCCACCTTGTCCTCCTGAAGAAGATGCTTGCAAATTTGTAACGGGGGGACTATGAAAGTTTTGTGCCCTTGAGGATGATCCCTAAATAAACAATAATACATGTTACAAGTATACTAACAATTTATAAAAATGAAAGTGAACATAACAATAATATGTACCTGTGTTCCAATGGGAAAAGGCTGTGGAGGCACCGGTAGCGGTGAAGACATAGGTAGCTGCGGAGGCTGCGGTAGCGGTGGCATAGCGGCGGGCAGGCCAAGTTGAGAAAAATATCACTAAAATCATTTTGAAATATTTAGTTTCATTCTACTATAAATATGCATACATCTCTTATTTAATAAAAATATTTGAACTATTATATTAATGTACCTGCATCGATTGTTGCCACGCTGCCAGATTCGAGAAGTAGTCATTTTGTGCTTTTATAAACTCTTCTTGTCGTTTCATACGGTCTTCTTGTAGTCTCAAGTGGTCTCTCAATGCAGCCTGCTCCTCCTCCATTTGTTTTAGCCTGGACTCATTTCCTGTATTAGTACGCCGAGAAGAACTTTGTCCACTCTGTGTTGACCGTGACTGCGAGAGAACCACATCGGTGTTCATTACACCGTTGAACATCGAATACCTGCAATAGTGATATGTTGTAACTAGTGACATTTGGAAAAATTAAAGTATGTAAATATATAAGTATAGAAGAGGTAAGTTAACCTCCCGTGACGCTTTCCTCCACCGGATTCATATAAAGCTACTACATCGACGTCTTCCTTTCTCCAATTGTAATCATCTCCATGACGTCGAACCATCTCTTCACCATATTTCTCCTACATAAAAACTAATTATAAAAATACTATACAGCAATTATATTGATTAATAATTACTTTTACTTATAAGACATACTAAGTTTTGAGTTGCGGATGGAGTGCACAACTGACTGTCATCTGTGCCCCTATGCCCTCTGATATAAGCATCAATGAAAGAGGGTTCCTCACCACTTTGAGCAGCCTATACAGATATGTTATAACTATAGTTACGTAAAAGTTAATATTATAATACTAAATTGTAAATGTACTAAACTTACCATCCGTTTCGAGAGACGAATATGACCATCTCCACCGTAACGATGGAGAACTTCACCACCGGACTCACGGTTGATTCTCTTAGAGTTAGATTTGTCTCGATACTCACTCGATGCCCAATAAGTACATAATGAATAATAAGCATCAGTACACTTAACCATCCAAGGAATCATTACCTGACGATATTGATCGTCCTCGAGATAAATTTTTGAAGCCCCCATTTTCTTGTTCATCATTTGTCCAAGCTTCTCCTTGTAGTATAAGCATACAGCTGTGATCCGAGCATTAGACATCATATCATTCACGACTTTACGTGCCGCTTTGTGGAAGACTTTGTGTGCTCTAGACTCGAGAGCAGCGTCATGATCATCGGGCAAACGATATCGTTCCTATAAAAATATAGTACTTTTATTACTAAAAATATAATAGACATAATTATAGTGCAGTGTAGTAAAAACATACCCAAAAATCATGCCAGACAGCCCCTGCCACATTCTCATGCACAGCATGTGGAGCAATCCTATAGTGCTCCCAATGTATTGCAGGTTTCTCTTCACCTTTAATATTCACAAGCCCTGGATAATGATGGCGGCATATAGCACCAAACACTGCAGTAGGCTGCCGACGATGTTCTCGTCCATTCCAATCCAGGTCATCCCATTGCCTAAAAGTTAATTTATCAACATATAATATTTATTGAAAATTTTATATTTATAATTCAATACTGAGTTTATATATACTTACCAGTCACCGACAGGAGTAATCCGTAATCGCTGTTGTGGAGGCACGACCAACGGAAGAGTGTTTGAAGACCGATACCTGAATGATTGGGTCAACTCTCCCATATCGGTGTCATCCCCCTCGTCCTCCTCAGCTTCATCATCAACATCGGCTCTTACCCCTTGTTGTTGTTCATGCCCCGCAGAAAGTCCTTCCCCTTGATCCTCTTGACACTCCTCAGTACCCTCCTCCTGGATCTCCTGCTCCACCTGAAATTATATAGATTAGGTTTCATAATATGATATGAGTAAATATAAAAAAATATTAATAAATGAACCTGTTCATTAGCTTGTTCCATGCATCTTCTAAATGCCTCTCGTCTACTATTGTTTGAGGCACTGACTTGGAAAAGAGAGTCTTGATTACGTGAAGAGGTAGCAGACTGACTCCCACTTTTGCTTGAGGAGCCAAACAGCCCCTTAGATATATTCTTAAGACCACGTGGCATCCTGTTGAAAATAATTGTAGAGATAAATACTTAATGATACATACAAAAGTAATGAAAATTAATTCAAATGTATATCAATCAATTACTTGATTAAAATTCATCATGATCCGATATTCCTTCGGTAACATGTCGAACAACTTTCTTCTTCTGTCTCATCTTAACTTTTTTAGTGCTAGGTCTCTTTCTTTTAAACAGTACTGCATCTTCTACCCCATTATCTTCAACATCACCAACTAATATATCAAGTCCTAAACCATTATCTATGTTAAAAGATGGTAGTATATCATCCTCTTGGTACACTTCTTCCTGTTCTTCTTGATAACCAGCATCACCAGGTGGATATAACCGTTCTCGTGGATTAACTTTGTAGACGACCCACCAAGCACTCAACTTTGGACAAGGATACGGTAGGTAGTAAACCAACTCAACTTGATGAGCAAGAACATAATTATCGCATCCACGAAGTCTATTTTCATGTTTTATCTCTACTATACCAAATTCATCCTGCCTTGTTCCTCTGTTATTATCAAACCAGTCACAGTGGAAAAAAGTAACTCTAAGATCTTTAGAGCCACCAAATTTAAATTCCACAATATTTTGAATAATCCCATAATAGTTAGTTTCATGCCCCTGTGCATCACATGCTCTAGTTACAACTCCACTATTTGTCGTGGCTGCAAGGGGATGTTTTGCTTCAAATTTAACCGAACGAAATCGGAACCCATTTACGTCGTAACGACCAAAACTCCTTGCTGTTATGGTTCCTTGAGAAAGTTGTCGTAGGTCTTCATGAACATTAGCATCAACCATGCACTGAGAATTAAATAAAAATATAAGTTTTACGAATCAACTTAGAGACGATAAAAGTAACATGTAATAAGAGAATGTTACATGCTTCCAAAACCAATTGACGAAGTTAGGACCACCCTTAAGGCCATCACGACGCATTTTATCTAATTGTTTGCTTGTTGGTTGACGCATATACTTCCAAAATTGTTTGTCAAACTGACTACATAGTGTAAAATATTAATACATTAGAACATCTATCATGTAAATGTGAGAAAACATTATGTGTTACCTTGAGGTAATTAGAATAAAAAACACTTACACAAAATATTGAGCCATCTCTTCGATATTTGTATACATGTATAACATGCATGAATTCCATTCTTCTTCTGAAACCACGTGTCTACTGCTGCCACCAACCGCTTTTCCTTTCCATGAAAAATACTTAATTTTCCCGCAGGTGTTCCTTCATCTATGTTATACCGTGTTGTAGGAGCGTATACATTATGTTCCTCTGCAAAGAATGTACTTGAAAAATATGCTACCTCTTTCAGAACAAATGCTTCTGCAATGCACCCTTCTACTCTTGCTTTATTCAAAACCATTGCTCGTAGTTTCTTTAGTGTCCTTTCAATATGGTACATCCATCGATATTGTACGGGGCCACAAACTTTAGCTTCGTAAGGTAAATGCACAAGTAGATGTTGCATTACATTCATAAATCCTGGCGGGAATATCTTTTCCATTTTGCATATGAGTAAAGGTATTTCTTTCTCAAGTTTTTCCATCATTTGAACTGTAATTTCTTTAGCACATAGTTGTCTATAAAAGAAACTAAGTTCCGCAAGTACTCTCCACACATCCTGATGCACATATCCACGGAACATTACTAGAAGAAGTCTTTCCATCATTATATGATAATCGTGGCTTTTAGGATTATTTAGTACCCAATTTTCAAGATTTGTTGTGCGTCTCAACCCAGCACAGTAACCGTCAGGAAACTTCAATTGTTGCAACCATTTTAGAACTTCTTTCCTTTCACTAACTTTAAGACAAAATGGAGCACGTGGCAATCTCTGTTTTCCACTACCATGCTGTCTGACTTCTAGAGTCGGACGATTACAAATATCTGCTAAATCTTTTCGAGACTTCAAGTTATCTTTTGTCTTTTTAATATTGAAACATGTGCTAATTATGCTTTCCGCTACATTGCGTTCCTGGTGCATCACATCAATGTTGTGTAGCAATAACAATGACTTAGCATAAGGTAGATCCCATAAGCCACATATATGAGTCCAATTGTGCTCCTGACCAAAACCAACAAACCCATCATCTGTAGGGATAAGTTGACTGAGCCATGCAGCAATCTCAGCACTAGTCAAACGTTTCGGCGGACCCTTTGTTACAATAGTATCCTTTCGAAATGTATTAACTTGCTTTCGAAATGGGTGATTTGCTGGAAGAAATCGTCGGTGACAATAAAAAAAACACACTTTGCCCCCATAAGTAAGTCTAAAACAATCAGAGTCTGATCCACAAATAGGACAACAAAGTTTCCCGTGTGTGCTCCATCCTGAAAAAACACCATATGCAGGAAAATCATGAATGGACCACAAGTATGCTGCTCGTAAGTTGAATTTCTGTTTTTTGTAGGTATCATACGCTTCTACTCCGATCCACAATTCTTTTAACTCCTCAATCAATGGTTGAAGAAAAACACCTAAACGTTTTCCTGGGTGTTTACGACCGGGAATTATTAGAGACAAGAACATGTATTCATATTTCATACACATAGCTGGTGGAAGGTTGTACGGTATAGCAAAAACCGGCCAACATGAGTACGAGGCAGAAGATGTGTTGAATGGTGTGAAGCCATCGGTGGCCAATCCAATACGAACATTTCTAGCATCTTCTGCAAAGTACTCATCAAAAGAGTCCAACGCCTTCCAAGCCTGAATCAGATGGGTGTGTCATTACTCCCGTTGTTTCGCGCACACCTTCCTTATGCCACCGCATGTGTCTCGCAGTTGATTTAGATAGAAACAACCGTTTCAATCTAGGTGAAAGAGGCATATAACTAAGTTGTTTAACAACCACTTTAGTCTTCACCAATTCACCGTCCTCATTTGTGGCCTCAATGTATCGAGATTCTTTACAAATTGAGCATTGTGTCAAATTTGCATTCTTCTTCCAGAAAATCATACAATTGTTAGGGCAACAATCAATTTTTTCATACTTCATTCCAAGGCCTGACAACATTTTCTTTGACTGGTACATGTCTCTTGGCAACTTATGATTAATCGGAAGAATGTCTGCTATCAAATACATAAGATCATCGTAGCACTTGGTCGATAAGTTGTACTTTGATTTTATAGACATGAGACGAGTAACGGTCGAAAGGACAGACACTTTGGTGTGATCATGCAACTGTTCATGTGATGCTGAGAGAATTCTATAGAACTCTTGAACTTCAGGTCCAGGAATTTCTTCTGATGTATCTGCACCACGATCACGATCTAATGCTTCAACCATGTCTTCTATTCTGTCCTCGTTATCACCATCTATATTATCAACATCAACATTACTATGATATAACTCGCCATGCTCATACCATGTTTCATAACCTGGCATAAAACCAAATCGACAGAGGTCTCGTTCCATGTCAAACTTTTCCTTGCATAAAACGTTACGACACTTGTTGCACGGACATTTCACAAAACGGTTGGTCGATAAAGAGAAAGCCCGACTGATAAATGCCTTAGTATTGATGGCCCATTCATTTGAAGGCGCAGCATTCTTCCGCCAACCATCATACATCCATCGTCTATCATCCCCCATGTTCTAGACTATATAATATAAGAATATATAAGTAATAAATATGTATGTTGCAACTATAAGATCGCAAAAACAAATTATTATTTAATTACATTCACTTTACATCTATTGGAAGGGATAGGTCCTAAACCCACCCAAGAATAACCGAGAGGGCGTGCTTATAACGAGACACGGGGTACAGATCCAGATGAAATTTCGGCAGCATAACCCCGTTGTTCTCCAACTACACGCCAATAATGGTGCAGCGGAGAACATTAGGGTTATGCTGTGAGACGAGTCGGTCCGAAACAGGTGACGCATATTGTATAGGTTACGTGAATATTACTTTTTAGAGTGATTTATAAGAGAGGTAAGAACGAGAGATAGGAGGAAAGAACGATGAAGAGATAGTGAATAGGGTCAGCCGTTCTAAGTTATTCTCCATCGGGTCCCGTTAGTGATAACTTTCAGACGGTCCAACTCTCTGACACGACCCCACTGGTCCTGTCGAGCCAGGATCACGCTGAGGGGTGCTGCGTTGCACAGCACCGTATAACACACGTCAAAGGCACAAAGCGGAAGCGGAAGCTTTATTACATAAACAAGTTTATTAACATGTTTACATCAAAATAAGTTTAGTCCACACTCGCGGGCGTAGACTAAGCATCAAGTGCACGTTCAGCCCTCGAACGTGTCCTTGCTAGCACACACGCACACTAACTCTGCGGCGTGCACGACTCCCACTCGACGGGGTTCCCCTCCTGGGGTTCCGTCTCCTCTTCGGGAGTCCCTTCCTCATAGAACCCTGCAAAAGCTTCAAACACAAGCAGTGAGCACGAAGGCTCAGCAAGTCTGACCCGTCTCACCTAAACATGGAACTTCTACATGCGGGTAATGGGTTGCATGAGGTAAAAATCATTTGCAAGGACTCGCCTAATTAGTAGAACCTTACTTTCAAGTTTTAGCAGCAGGTTGTGGAGAACCTTACGCTAAGGCACATGAGAGAGCCGCAATCAAACAAGAAACGCATTTCTCTCATGTACTTTGCCCAAAGTTGAAAAGAACTTTAGTTAGCACTAAGCTACAACATATCATTAACAATCAATATCCAACTTTCAATCAGCAACATTTTAACATGTAACTAGCCTGTTCTTTCTACGTCACGGTACAGTGAACAAGTGGTACTCACTGACCGCGAGGGACGGCGATTATAATCGATTTACACCTGCAGGGTTACCCGAACAACCCGTCACGTACGCCCGTACTCGATGTTGCCTACAACAACCATCACGGACGCCGTACGCGACTACCTTTCACCCGTTAGCCAAATATTGAACCGGTCCCATCGTCCCGAGCAAGAGGTCCCTGCACGCGCATCTCTGTGCCGCCAGCTGATTTACACCTCGAGCTCTCAACCTACCCTCTGAACGACGGGCAATGCCTCAACACCCAGCTACCCGAGTTACATCAGTTTCCCGGTTCCCATATAGCCGGTAGGTCTTCGGTACTGTTCTAGCTTGTTCAACAGGCCCGCACACGGCTCGGTCCTCAATCGACACAAGCGGAGCTACAGCACACAGGCCCCAAAGTCCTGCTGCCCTTACTCTCCGCTCGGTCTCATTTTCTTGCCATGTGTTTCATGTGCTATCTCTACCCGAGCAATGTGCCTCTAGCCTATTCTCGCGAGTAGTTCCAACTACTCGACTTGTACCGAATCCTACTCTATTCTAGCAATGCAGTGGCTAACGAGGTTTTCAATCCTAAACCCAACCCATGGTTTTCTTGGCTGTGCAGTTGGGTTTCCAATCAAGACTCTAATGCAACGAACAAAGGGAAACAAGTATGTGCTCAAAACAATAAAATTTGTAAAAAGGTTAATGCAAACCGGGGCTTGCCTTGCTGCTCTTGGTCGTAGGCTAGCTGTTCCTCCGGAGTAACGAAGTCTAGGACTTCGGGTTCCTCCTCGACCTTAGCGACTACATGATAAGAACAATGTATGTATTAATTTAGAGGCCTTTGTATTAACTTTGAAGTTGTGAAGCCTATAACCCTTACTAGACAGACCTAATGACTGTGAAACTTTTACTGTGGCTTGGTTACAACCTAAACAAAGACTTGGTCAAGTTTTAGTTGCAGCAAAGCTCATTTGAGCCCTCCACAAATAATTATGTCCTTGACCTTAATTGGAACCCTTAGGGTGTTCTAGGGATTTTCATGAGACAAACTATGACTTTCTGAAAACTAGATTTTCAGAGGGTTCTAATGGAGTTGGTCTCACTTAATTTGGAAGTCTCTAACTAAAGATATGAGCTAAACAATTTCAGAGAAAATCCTGAAAATGTTTCTGAACATTTTCTATTTTCTCTGGAACAGTTTTACTAATCACACCATTAGGTGGACTAAATGAGCTCAAATGGATCTGAAATTTTTATGGTAGCTCAATGATATTTTGGTGAACATCTCATCAAAATTTCAGGATTTTCCGCCAAAGGATTCTCCAGTTAAAATTCCTAACAGTTTAAACATTAAGGAATTAATTCTGGAGAATTAGGGAATTTCATGAAGTGAAACTTGATTTTCTGGAAAGTACTCAGAGAGCTGAATCCAGCAAAATTTGGTTCACTCAATTTGGAGCTTTCTAGCCAAAGTTATAAGGATTTGAAGTTTGAAGGAAATCTGAAAATCGGGGAAAAGTTTAAACTCGCGCGTGGGCCCAGGGGACACGCGTCGCACGCCGAAGCGACAGCACACCGCGGCCCACAAGGCTTTTGCGCGCCAGCACACCCGATCCCGGCCGCAGCCGGATCCCGATTCAAAATATCGGCCGCTGACAGCTGGGGTCCACCCCCTTCTTCAACCTCGCGACACCCGCGCTCCGCCGCCGAGGGACCTCGCCGGAGAGCTCGCCGCTGGCTGCTGTACCGCTCCAAACTTCTTGATTCTGGCCGCCCCTGCCTACTTTTACTTGGGGAACATGATCCGAGGGTCAGCTGCTCATGACAACGGCCGGAGCATGGTCGGCGACGAGCCGCCATATCGGAACGACTTCGGCCATGTCGGCTGATGCTCCTAGTGCCTCAGCTACTTGGGAAACCGGTCGGGGAGCATCAGTGGACCTCAGAGAGGGTTGACATGAACTCGGGGCAGCCCGGGGAAGGCCCGAAATAGGTCCTCACCGTGCGCCCGATACCCCCCGTGCGTTCCGCCATTAGTAGACCTTGAATTACGCCGGGCACAGAAGTTCTCCGGCCCAGAGTTGTGAAGGCAACTTGTGCGTCACCGTGTCTAGTTCGTGTGGGAGTGGCCTGAGGCCCTCTAATCCTTTCTAGAGCACGAATTAAACAGAATCGTACCCGAAGGTCGTTCTGCACACAGAAAGGGGACAAGTGGAAATTCGCCGCCGGTGAGCAACCACTCGAGCTGTGGCTCGGGGGTGAGCAGCACCGATCACTTGCGCGTCCAAGGGTTCCTTGGCTCGGGCGTGACAACGCCCAGGTTGGGCTGTCCACGAGAGCCCGAGGTGCGGCGGTTTCCAGTTCCGATTTTTATCTTTCGGCACAGCCGATAGCACTCGGTTTCAATCGACTTCTAGCCATGGGGAGGATGGAGGATGGTTGCTAGTACCTTGCTGGGACCTTGGAATGGAAAGAGGGAGCTGCGATCGGCTTGATCAAGCAGGAACTCGAGCGCTAGTGATGGCAGTGGGAAAAGCAGTCGCGTGCGTCGGCAGCTCGAGGAAATGGTGACTGAAGCACGCCGGGGAGGGAATAAATAGCCCGGCCGGTTGGTCTCCGGCTCGGGGCACGCAGCAGGAGCTGGCGCCGGCTGCCCCCTTCGGTGGCGCGCGCGCACAGCTGCCGGGAACCGACTGAACTGTGTTTCAGTCGGTTTGTATTGAGGCAGAGGCTGACATGTGGGTCCCACTTCTCTTTTAACCTCTGAAATTTATTCCTAACAGCTGTGGTAAACAGTGAACCCTATTCTACTCTTGGCAATTCAAATTATTCACCCAAGAGCCATTTGAATTGATCAAAGTTCAAATGAGGTTTGGTTTGAATGAATTTCAGCACAAGTGCAGTTTGAAATTCAAATAAAGTTTGAATTTCTCCCCCTTAGCTCATGTCAAGATCAACTCCAAATGGAGTGAAAATTGGTGTGTGAGCTCACAAAAATGTGCTGAGCAAGAATATGCCTTCCACTTTTAAATTCAGTGGGTGAAAACAGTTTGAATTTGAATATGGTTTCAAACTGCCCTCTTCCTAACTATACCCAAAATGACCTCAAAAAGGTTTTGAATTTGGGTGGAACTTGGCATGGACATCCTTAGCAAAGTGTAGGAGTTTTCATATGTCCAGCCCATCTATATCACATGTGGGAAGTACCACTTTTGCAATGTGTGAGTTTGTTCCCTAATGAGCATGTTGATAATTGTTACTTGCTCTTTATTTGTGTTCATCATTCTTCCTCAAATGAGGTGTGTGGTGTGGTGATGAACACTGCAAATGAGTGTCAAAAACTGAGGCCCTTACATTCCTCCCCCCTTAAAAGAATCTCGTCCCGAGATTATAAGGTGAAATGAGAGAGAGGACGGTGGAAAATTACCGAATATGCGACGTGAAAAAGTCGGGGTAGTTAGTGCGAAGGAATTCTTCGCTCTCCCATGTCGCTTCGTCCATGGAGTGATTACTCCATAGAACCTTGTAGAACCACAACGTACGGTTGCGTGTGGTTCGGGCCTTTTCATCAATAATCTGCACCGGTTCCTCCCGATAGGTGAGATCCGGTTGCAGTTCTTCAATGTCTTCCAGCTGAACGGTAGTTGATAGCTTGAGACACTTCCTCAGCTGGGAAATGTGAAAGACGTCGTGCACACCGGAAAGTGCTTCTGGTAATCTTAGCCGGTATGCCATCGATCCACATCTTTCGGTAATCTGGAATGGACCGATGAATCGGGGTGCTAACTTTCCTCTTACCCCAAATCTGTTTACGCCCTTCATTGGAGACACTCGTAGGTATACGTGATCTCCAACTTCGAATTGTAATGGGCGCCTCCTCCGGTCCGCATACTGTTTCTGTCGGGATTGAGCGGCTTTTAGGTTCGCTTGAATTAATCGAACCTTTTCTTCCGCGTTGTTGACAAGATCAATCCCGAAGGTAACCCTCTCGCCAGATTCACACCAGTTCAGTGGTGTGCGGCATTCCCTGCCGTATAGCGCCTCGTAGGGCGCCATCTTGATGCTGGCTTGGTACCCATTGTTGTACGAGAACTCGGCTAATGGCAAGTGATCATCCCAATTCTTGCCGTGGTCGATAGCGCAAGCTCGTAGCATGTCTTCTAGGATTTGATTTACCCGCTCCGTTTGCCCATCCGTCTGCGGGTGGTAGGCTGAACTACGGATCAGCTTCGTCCCCAGGGCAGCGTGTAGCTGCTCCCAAAAACGGGACACAAATAAAGTGCCCCGGTCCGATACGATGGTACGGGGTACGCCGTATAAGCATAGGATCCGTGAGATGTACAGTTCAGCGTACTTCTTGGCGTTATAGTTGGTGTTGACTGGGATGAAATGGGCAACTTTGGTGAGCCGATCGACGATCACCCACACAGAATCATGTTTCTGTAAGGTGGTGGGTAAACCGACGACGAAATCCATGCTCACGTCCTCCCACTTCCAGGCAGGAATGCCCAGTGGTTGCAGCAGTCCCGGTTTCCGCATGTGGTCTGCCTTCACCCGTCGACATGTATCACACTCGGACACGTATTTTGCCGTCTCTCGCTTCATCCGTGTCCACCAAAACTTGCTTCTGAGTTCTTGATACATCTTGTTGCTGCCGGGGTGAATAGAAAACTTTGATAAGTGAGCTTCATCAAAGATTCTCTTCCTTAACTCCGGGTTTCGGGGTACGACGATCCGGTCCTTGAACCATAAGACGCCGTCTCCGTCCTTCCGGAAACATTTCAACTCCCCACTGTCTACACGTCTCCGCAAATGTGACATGCCCTTGTCATTCTTCTGGGCTGCCGCTATCTCTTCACGGATGGTGGGGATCAAAGCTAGGTTGTAGAGAGCTCCATGTGGAATCACATGTAGTGGTGGTTCGCTCTCTTCCAACGGTGTGATGGTCAGATTATTGACGTGTGACTTGCGGCTTAGCGCGTCTGCCACAACGTTTGCCTTGCCCGGATGATAATGGATCTCTATCTCGTAATCCTTTATCAGTTCCAACCATCTTCGTTGCCTCATGTTCAGCTCCTTCTGAGTGAAGATGTACTTGAGGCTTTTGTGGTCGGTATATAAATGTACGAGGTTACCGAGTAGGTAGTGCCTCCACATTTTCAGTGCAAGTACCACGGCAGCGAGCTCCAAATCGTGAGTTGGATAATTTTGCTCATGGTTCCTAAGCTGTCGTGATCCATACGCGACCACTCTTCGGTCTTGCATCAGCACACATCCGAGCCCAATGCCGGATGCATCGCAGTACACATCGAACGGTTTTGTTGTGTCTGGCTGCGCCAAAACCGGTGCTGATGTTAGGTGTTTGACTAAAGCCTTGAATGCTGCTTCACATGCTGGACTCCAAACATATTTGGTAGCCTTCTTCAGCAGTTCTGTCATTGGCCTGGCAATCTTCGAGAAGTTCGGAATGAACCTCCGATAATATCCCGCGAGTCCGAGGAAACTCCGTACCTCATGAACAGTTCTCGGGGATTTCCAATTCAGCACTTGCGTGATTTTGCTCGGGTCCACAGCGATACCCTCCGCTGAGATGATATGCCCGAGGAAAGGCACTTGCGATATCCAAAACTCGCATTTGCTGAACTTTGCGTATAACTTGTGATCCCGCAGCCGTTGCAAGACTATACGCAGATGTTTCTTGTGATCTTCCTCCGACTTGGAGTATACCAGGATGTCGTCGATGAAGACCACGACAAACTTGTCCAGCTCCGGCATGAACACCGAGTTCATTAAATACATGAAGTGAGCTGGAGCATTGGTGAGGCCAAAGGACATGACCAGGTACTCATAAAGTCCGTACCTTGTCGAAAAAGCTGTCTTTGGAATGTCCTCAGCCCTGATCTTAATCTGATGGTACCCGGATCTTAAATCCATCTTGGAAAAGACCTTTGCTTCAACCAACTGATCAAACAACATGTCGATCCGTGGCAACGGGTACTTGTTCTTGATGGTTACGGCATTTAATGGACGGTAGTCCACGCAAAGCCGCAACGTTTCATCCTTCTTTTTGACAAATAATGCCGAACAGCCCCATGGCGAGGAGCTCGGCCTAATAAAACCCTTCTCCAGAAGGTCCGTGAGCTGAGTCTTCAGTTCCGCCAACTCCTTGGGCGCCATCTTGTACGGCCTTCGGGATATTGGCATGGTTCCCGGTGCAAGTTCAATCTTGAACTCCACCTCTCTATCGGGTGGCATCCCCGGCAAATCATCCGGGAATACATCAGGGAATTCTCGGACCACTGGAATGTCTTCCAATCTGATGGTTGTGGCTTGATAGACACTTGGAAGTTTTATTTCTGGACTGTCCAGAAATAATGAGTGAGAACCGTGCACTCCTGAGTTTAAGTGCACGACTCGGAGGACGGTGTCTAAAACAGCGCCGTGGCGGGTTAACCACGACATCCCTAGGATGACATCGACCTTCTGTCCCTCTAAGATAATGAGAGACGTAGGGTACACTCTACCCGCTAAGCATAATGGTGCTTTGGAGACCATTACGCTTGCTGAAATCTTCCCACCCGGTGAACAAATTAAATATGGACTATCGGTGGGTAGTATTGGCAAGCTGTGTTTAGCAATGAAAGCTTGGCTAATAAAATTATGCGTGGCGCCTGAATCAAATAGTACTATAGCGGGATGCTGGTGGAGTTGGAACATACCCGCAAGGATTGGCTCGCCCTCCGGCACGTCCTCAATGGCAAGCTGGTGGACAGTGCCGGGCCTAGGGTTTGCCCGCCGCGCATTAGTAGGGTTCCGGGGTTGATTCCTCCCCGGAAACTGTGGTACCACTCCGCCGCCTTGCCTCTCCGGGCAACTGCTCGCGAAGTGTCCTGGACGACCACACTTGTAACATGTGGCCGCTGCTGGTGGAGTACTTGGTGGACGAAAGCCCGGCATGCGTTGCGGAGGTGCAAACGCACGCGGCATCGCCCGCTGCTGCTGCTGTTGTTGCGGTAGTGCTGGCAGTGCCGGCCGGAATGCCGGTGACGAATACGGCCGACCGCGGAACGGCATCGACCGCTGTGGTGGCTGCCAGCGCGGACCTGATGGTGGGCGATTCACCATCCGAAACTTCTGAGAAGGACCGCCTCCTTCTCCGCTGCTCTGCGGCGCGCTTCGCTTTCGCTCTGCCGCCGCCAACTCCTTGCCGGAGTCTTCCTGAACAATCGCAGCATCAATTATGTCGTTAAGGCTGCCGCGATTGAACATCGCCAGCTTGTCCTTCAGGAGCGGGTTAAGCCCCTGGTAAAAGTGGTCCCGCCGCTTCTCGTCCGTATCTGCGTGATACGACGCGTAGAGTGCGAGATCGTTGAACGCTCTGGAGTACTCCAGCGCGTTCCGGCTCCCTTGTTGCAGGTGTAGGAATTCCTGCGTCTTCCTCTTCATCAAACCGGGCGGTATATGATAGGCCCGGAAGGCCGTCCGAAACTCCGCCCAGGTCATCACTCGGTCGGTGGGTTGTGAAGCACAAAAGTTAGCCCACCACGCGCTCGCGGATCCTTGGAGCTGCTGGACCGCGAACTGAGTCTTGCGCTGCTCGCTGATTTGGAGCAGCCCGAACTTCATCTCTATGGCGCGGAGCCAGTTGTCCGCGTCAAGTGGTTCATCCGCCCTTGAGAATACAGGGGGATGAGTCGCCAGGAAGTCGGAGTAGGAGCTCTGTTGGCGCTCCTCACGATCTTGACGTCTCTCTGGGCGAGACGTATTCGCAATTAACGTTTGCAGTAGCTCTGTATGCTGCTGATGTGAACCCGCCATTGCCGCGACAATGTCGGCCAATGTAACCGTTGGCAGTGGCGGTGGCGGTGTTTGCTGTTGCTGTTGCTGCTGCTGTCCCGAGGAGTCCTCGGGAGGCGGTTGGGAGGTCTCTCCCCCTTGGCTAGTACCTCCAACATCAGGGTTGGCACGAGTACGCGTCATTCTGAAATTCAACACAGCAGCAATTAGCACATGTCTTACTCAAAATTCCATAAACAGCAGTAAGTATTGAAGCGACGCATGACTAACTTGCACAACATTCACATATATTGATAAAGCATAAACTTTATACAAGATACATTATTCTCGGATCTCCGAGAAGTCGTGCTCATGTCGTCACTACCTATACATACGCTACTGTCTACCCGACATGTCACCGATTACAAAAGTTGAGTTACGCTACCCTAGCTGCCCTACTTGGCAACCGTAACCCCCTACTCGGAGTAGAACTCGACCTCCTGTGGGTCGTCCTCCTCCGGTACCTCAGCCGGTGGCTCTGGATCTACCACCTCTTCTCCCATTCCGGGTTCTCCCATGGCTGGAAGACCCAAGACTACCGGTACGCCCAATACCGGGGGCACGAGGTCCTGCAATGCATGCACCTCGTCCATAGCCTGGTTGTAGTCCTCTTCCCAGCCTTGTCCTTCCTCAATAGCGTCGTCCCGCTCTTGAGCAAGGTCCTCATTCTGCTGGGTTAGGGTCTGCACCAGCTCTTGCAACGCCGCAATGTCAACACGGCTCTTCTTCTTTGCCTTCTTCAGACGACGCAACTGATTGTGTTGTTCATTCAGTCGCTTGATCGTCGGAAGGAGCACATTGCGGAGTGCACTGTGAGCACTCTCAAAATGATCTCCACGGCTTGTGCTCTCCTTGAGCTTGGTGGCGAGATGCTCCGTATGAACAGCTTGGCTGTCCATCACAGCGTTTCCCGCCCTCATTTGGAGGCTGAGATTTGCCTCCGCGGGGTTGTACCTTGGGCAACTCGGGTTTGTTGCCTCTAGGTACCTCTCTTCCCACACATGCTGAGCTCGTCCCTCCACCGGAACGAGTGCGTATGGAGTTCCCTCCATAGCCTGCACGTGTAGTTGGCAGAAACGTGACATAGTGTCACGGGCTGCCACTTGCCACATCCCTTCCGGTTGTCTTCCTCTCACCGTGACGGTGAATGGCACCCAACCGGGTGGCGTAGGCCCTGCAGGAACCTCGACATGGATCGTCCACGTCTTGTTCCCCTCTTCACCTTCTTCCTTGGCGAAGTATTGCGGCATCTGGTTGTACCCGAAATATTGGAGCATTAGCCACAATGCTCCCGGGTAGCCGCTACGGTCAGAGCAGTGGGAAACTACCCACCCGTTCTCCAACCGTTTACCTGCTGCCATCTGTAAAAATATATTTGAGAAATGTCAAATATTTATTTAAACAGTAAACCATTGAGTTATAACATAAGATATGTCATTGAACCCTTAACACTTGGAAACATAGTTCAAATTTTTAAACAAATTTGACTGCTGATCTGCTGTTCCCATGACAGCCCTGACCAGTTTCCATATCAATCTGATTTAGGACAGGTTAAAAGCAAAACCAGTCCTGGAGCTCAACATCAAAGTTAAAGTTAACTTCAATAGCTTTCCAGAAAGTATTTGGTTGGCCTAAGATCTGCTCTGGTTCAAAAGTTATGAGATGTCAAAGTTAACAGAATTTCTGGAAACAATTGGACAGCACCTCCCTGCCTTAGGTACTGATTTGATCCAAGAATCCCAGTTAATTCTGTTCCTAATCTGACAAAACTTTCTGTTACAAAGTTGTAACCCCTCTCATAATCTTTCCAGAACTACCTCATTTCCAATTTTTGGATTTTTAAGCAGGAAGTTATGCTTAATTTACAGAGAGTCTACAGAGAGTCTTTGCTCTGTCCTGTTTTCTGGACAGTTTCAACTCCGTTGCATTTTTCGAGTGGTTAAGGGATGAAACACCTCTGGAACTTAACAGAAAAGTTGTAAAGCTCCTCCAAAGCTTTCCAGAAATGTATCATACGACCCCAACCTCGAAAGAACTCAACCTCTAACCTCTGATTACTTCAGCCTCGATTTAGCTGAAAACAGAGTGCTCTGTCCTTAACATCCTATAAGTTGAAAACTTATTAGCTTTGAATATCCTGTTCAAGGGAAGGAGTTACATCAAGTTTTACTACTTTGGATCAAAACCTTCAAATTTTTAAATGAAGTTGTTCATTTAGTTGGGTGTGACGTCGATGCGTCACCAGATCATGTCGGTACTACGTCCTCACAAAGAAAAACCTATACCGGACTTAGCCGGCTTCGTTAGTTTAGTGGCACTACTCGTCACTCGCACACGGATGCTACACGTCTACCGTTTCGTGGTAAGGCTACCTGCAGAAATTCAACCAATCATCAGACTCGGCTGCACACCGAGCCCGGAATCCATACAGTTGGTACATCCGGCCGTCATCACTCGCCCGGATGTTCTCAAGCCAAACACGCCTTGAGTTACGTGTTCACGTTTCAGACCACGTGACGGGGTCTCCCATGTTGCACCACGCACGCCAGGGACAGACGTTGCTCGAATACCCCAAACGACATGAAGAGTCGTAGAGGATATCAAAGCGGGTCGGGTTACCTGCCACCCGTGGGGCTCCACCCTTCAGCTTGTGCGCACTGGTGGACAGCGCTTACGTGCACCCCCCAAGACATGAACGTCCCGAGATGCACGATTTTCCGACATAACAAATAAGTTAATAAGCCACTTTCTATATACTAATAACATCCTTATACGGGCTACTAACTCGTTCCTCACTGGATTTTTGAAAAAGAAGACCTTTGTACTGTGTTAAACCTCAAGCGAGCTCTGATACCACGCTGACACGACCCCACTGGTCCTGTCGAGCCAGGATCACGCTGAGGGGTGCTGCGTTGCACAGCACCGTATAACACACGTCAAAGGCACAAAGCGGAAGCGGAAGCTTTATTACATAAACAAGTTTATTAACATGTTTACATCAAAATAAGTTTAGTCCACACTCGCGGGCGTAGACTAAGCATCAAGTGCACGTTCAGCCCTCGAACGTGTCCTTGCTAGCACACACGCACACTAACTCTGCGGCGTGCACGACTCCCACTCGACGGGGTTCCCCTCCTGGGGTTCCGTCTCCTCTTCGGGAGTCCCTTCCTCATAGAACCCTGCAAAAGCTTCAAACACAAGCAGTGAGCACGAAGGCTCAGCAAGTCTGACCCGTCTCACCTAAACATGGAACTTCTACATGCGGGTAATGGGTTGCATGAGGTAAAAATCATTTGCAAGGACTCGCCTAATTAGTAGAACCTTACTTTCAAGTTTTAGCAGCAGGTTGTGGAGAACCTTACGCTAAGGCACATGAGAGAGCCGCAATCAAACAAGAAACGCATTTCTCTCATGTACTTTGCCCAAAGTTGAAAAGAACTTTAGTTAGCACTAAGCTACAACATATCATTAACAATCAATATCCAACTTTCAATCAGCAACATTTTAACATGTAACTAGCCTGTTCTTTCTACGTCACGGTACAGTGAACAAGTGGTACTCACTGACCGCGAGGGATGGCGATTATAATCGATTTACACCTGCAGGGTTACCCGAACAACCCGTCACGTACGCCCGTACTCGATGTTGCCTACAACAACCATCACGGACGCCGTACGCGACTACCTTTCACCCGTTAGCCAAATATTGAACCGGTCCCATCGTCCCGAGCAAGAGGTCCCTGCACGCGCATCTCTGTGCCGCCAGCTGATTTACACCTCGAGCTCTCAACCTACCCTCTGAACGACGGGCAATGCCTCAACACCCAGCTACCCGAGTTACATCAGTTTCCCGGTTCCCATATAGCCGGTAGGTCTTCGGTACTGTTCTAGCTTGTTCAACAGGCCCGCACACGGCTCGGTCCTCAATCGACACAAGCGGAGCTACAGCACACAGGCCCCAAAGTCCTGCTGCCCTTACTCTCCGCTCGGTCTCATTTTCTTGCCATGTGTTTCATGTGCTATCTCTACCCGAGCAATGTGCCTCTAGCCTATTCTCGCGAGTAGTTCCAACTACTCGACTTGTACCGAATCCTACTCTATTCTAGCAATGCAGTGGCTAACGAGGTTTTCAATCCTAAACCCAACCCATGGTTTTCTTGGCTGTGCAGTTGGGTTTCCAATCAAGACTCTAATGCAACGAACAAAGGGAAACAAGTATGTGCTCAAAACAATAAAATTTGTAAAAAGGTTAATGCAAACCGGGGCTTGCCTTGCTGCTCTTGGTCGTAGGCTAGCTGTTCCTCCGGAGTAACGAAGTCTAGGACTTCGGATTCCTCCTCGACCTTAGCGACTACATGATAAGAACAATGTATGTATTAATTTAGAGGCCTTTGTATTAACTTTGAAGTTGTGAAGCCTATAACCCTTACTAGACAGACCTAATGACTGTGAAACTTTTACTGTGGCTTGGTTACAACCTAAACAAAGACTTGGTCAAGTTTTAGTTGCAGCAAAGCTCATTTGAGCCCTCCACAAATAATTATGTCCTTGACCTTAATTGGAACCCTTAGGGTGTTCTAGGGATTTTCATGAGACAAACTATGACTTTCTGAAAACTAGATTTTCAGAGGGTTCTAATGGAGTTGGTCTCACTTAATTTGGAAGTCTCTAACTAAAGATATGAGCTAAACAATTTCAGAGAAAATCCTGAAAATGTTTCTGAACATTTTCTATTTTCTCTGGAACAGTTTTACTAATCACACCATTAGGTGGACTAAATGAGCTCAAATGGATCTGAAATTTTTATGGTAGCTCAATGATATTTTGGTGAACATCTCAGCAAAATTTCAGGATTTTCCGCCAAAGGATTCTCCAGTTAAAATTCCAAACAGTTTAAATTTTAAGGAATTAATTCTGGAGAATTAGGGAATTTCATGAAGTGAAACTTGATTTTCTGGAAAGTACTCAGAGAGCTGAATCCAGCAAAATTTGGTTCACTCAATTTGGAGCTTTCTAGCCAAAGTTATAAGGATTTGAAGTTTGAAGGAAATCTGAAAATCGGGGAAAAGTTTAAACTCGCGCGTGGGCCCAGGGGACACGCGTCGCACGCCGAAGCGACAGCACACCGCGGCCCACAAGGCTTTTGCGCGCCAGCACACCCGATCCCGGCCGCAGCCGGATCCCGATTCAAAATATAGGCCGCTGACAGCTGGGGTCCACCCCCTTCTTCAACCTCGCGACACCCGCGCTCCGCCGCCGAGGGACCTCGCCGGAGAGCTCGCCGCTGGCTGCTGTACCGCTCCAAACTTCTTGATTCTGGCCGCCCCTGCCTACTTTTACTTGGGGAACATGATCCGAGGGTCAGCTGCTCATGACAACGGCCGGAGCATGGTCGGCGACGAGCCGCCATATCGGAACGACTTCGGCCATGTCGGCTGATGCTCCTAGTGCCTCAGCTACTTGGGAAACCGGTCGGGGAGCATCAGTGGACCTCAGAGAGGGTTGACATGAACTCGGGGCAGCCCGGGGAAGGCCCGAAATAGGTCCTCACCGTGCGCCCGATACCCCCCGTGCGTTCCGCCATTAGTAGACCTTGAATTACGCCGGGCACAGAAGTTCTCCGGCCCAGAGTTGTGAAGGCAACTTGTGCGTCACCGTGTCTAGTTCGTGTGGGAGTGGCCTGAGGCCCTCTAATCCTTTCTAGAGCACGAATTAAACAGAATCGTACCCGAAGGTCGTTCTGCACACAGAAAGGGGACAAGTGGAAATTCGCCGCCGGTGAGCAACCACTCGAGCTGTGGCTCGGGGGTGAGCAGCACCGATCACTTGCGCGTCCAAGGGTGCCTTGGCTCGGGCGTGACAACGCCCAGGTTGGGCTGTCCACGAGAGCCCGAGGTGCGGCGGTTTCCAGTTCCGATTTTTATCTTTCGGCACAGCCGATAGCACTCGGTTTCAATCGACTTCTAGCCATGGGGAGGATGGAGGATGGTTGCTAGTACCTTGCTGGGACCTTGGAATGGAAAGAGGGAGCTGCGATCGGCTTGATCAAGCAGGAACTCGAGCGCTAGTGATGGCAGTGGGAAAAGCAGTCGCGTGCGTCGGCAGCTCGAGGAAATGGTGACTGAAGCACGCCGGGGAGGGAATAAATAGCCCGGCCGGTTGGTCTCCGGCTCGGGGCACGCAGCAGGAGCTGGCGCCGGCTGCCCCCTTCGGTGGCGCGCGCGCACAGCTGCCGGGAACCGACTGAACTGTGTTTCAGTCGGTTTGTATTGAGGCAGAGGCTGACATGTGGGTCCCACTTCTCTTTTAACCTCTGAAATTTATTCCTAACAGCTGTGGTAAACAGTGAACCCTATTCTACCCTTGGCAATTCAAATTATTCACCCAAGAGCCATTTGAATTGATCAAAGTTCAAATGAGGTTTGGTTTGAATGAATTTCAGCACAAGTGCAGTTTGAAATTCAAATAAAGTTTGAATTTCTCCCCCTTAGCTCATGTCAAGATCAACTCCAAATGGAGTGAAAATTGGTGTGTGAGCTCACAAAAATGTGCTGAGCAAGAATATGCCTTCCACTTTTAAATTCAGTGGGTGAAAACAGTTTGAATTTGAATATGGTTTCAAACTGCCCTCTTCCTAACTATACCCAAAATGACCTCAAAAAGGTTTTGAATTTGGGTGGAACTTGGCATGGACATCCTTAGCAAAGTGTAGGAGTTTTCATATGTCCAGCCCATCTATATCACATGTGGGAAGTACCACTTTTGCAATGTGTGAGTTTGTTCCCTAATGAGCATGTTGATAATTGTTACTTGCTCTTTATTTGTGTTCATCATTCTTCCTCAAATGAGGTGTGTGGTGTGGTGATGAACACTGCAAATGAGTGTCAAAAACTGAGGCCCTTACACTCTCAAGCCATACATGGGTTGTGCCGGGCTAAGCCGGCCGAAACCCGTTTATCGACATTCCGCTATAAGAAACTATCTCTAAAACACACACTACAAATGGAACTTCTAAGAACGCTATGTAATATTTATAAACTACTAGTTACTTTTCTTGCATAGATTGATATGGTACATGAACTATCATAATAGCTTTTAAATAAAAGCATAACACATAAATTAAAATATACACATTAATTAGCATAATGAAAAATGAAATTATATTATAGCGTTATCTCTAAACGAGTAATGAAACTACGACAAATTAATATCATATATTTTACTTGAGCCTAAGACTAATTATCGAAACTACAATAATTTAAGAGATTACCTTTGTACGTAGGATGAATTCGGTGTAGTTGGACCGGTGGAGAAAGCGGTCGGCACAACCCGAACTTTAGCTGCATGATTTTTCGCTATGCGTTAATTCACACATAATTGAACATTGCTTATATATATGATATCTAAACAGAAAATGTGGCTATAGGCGAGCGAGTTCAGCTCTATGATCTGAGCTACTCGTTCCACGCCTTCTTCGCTAACAAATTTTATGTCACGCGTCATGCGAGCACGTCATGCCGCTGACAAGCATGCTAATGCAAACAAAACTCAGACACATATGATGCAAAGTATTGTATATACTCGACTAAATGCAAATATAATAGATAAATAAAACTACCTGACGACTTGTTCCGATAGCGTGGCGATCCGGGCAGCCGGGGAAGAGGCGACCGGAGGTGCAGCGACCACCGAGACGACCGGGAACAACTCGGTTGTAGCTGCAGCACCGGCGCCGGCGAACGCACTGTTGGAGACGCGGGCGAAGCACGTGGAACAGTAGCACGTGTACGTGGACTAGCGACGGCAGCACTGCAACCGGCGACGAGCGGGGCGGCGGCGGAAGCAGACGGCGACGCAAGGGCTGGCGGCGCGCGGTTAGGTCTGCTTGGTCTCGCGCGACAGAGAAAAGAAACCGATCTCTAAACCTATAAAGACTTATTTTCGTGTGCTTGAATGCCTGGCCGACGAAAATATAGGCCTTGATTTGCGTGCCGGTCGGTACCAGCAGTATCTTCGTGTGCATCAGCGCATGGCCGACGAAAACAAAGGTATTTTCGTGTGCCTGACAGACACGGCCGACGAAAAAAGGTATATTTTCGTGTGCCTTGCAGCCTTGGCCGACGAAAATGCTTTCCTTGATGTGCGTGCCTGTCGGTGCATGTATTTTCGTGTGCCCCTTGGCCGACGAAAATGGTTTCCTTGATGTGCGTGCCTGTCGTTGGACTATTATTTCGTGTGCTATGCCGCCCTGGCCGACGAAAGTAGCTTTATTTTCGTGTGCTCAGCAGACGTGGCCGACGAAAACGATACCTTAATTTGCGTGCCGGTCTGTAGCCTCCACATTTTCGTGTGCCACGACAAGCCGACGACATTATATGAATCATTTTCGTGAGCTAGGTCTTAGGCCGACGAAAGTACAGTGGAACCGGTTTTAATTTCGTGTGCCTGCTCCAGGACCCACGAAATTGAGCTTTATTTCATGTGCTAGTAAGAGAGCACAAGAAATTACACTGTAATTTCGTGTGCCTAGTGTCCAACCCACGAAATTAAGGCTTATTTTCGTGCGCCAGTTAGTAGCGCACGAAAATAAGTTTAATTTCGTGAGGGCCCACGAAAATATATTTAGCCCACGAAAATTTTTCGTTTTCCTGTAGTGTTCGCTCTGGATATCATCAGATCAAGATCCGGGCGGAGGATATCCCGAAGACGGCCTTCTCGACGAGATATGGATTATATGAATATCTCGTCATGTCCTTTGGTTTCACAAACTCTCCAGCCCACTTCATGTATCTCATGAACTCGGTGTTCATGCCGGAGCTGGACAAGTTCGTGGTAGTGTTCATCGACGATATCTTGGTTTACTCCAAGACAGAAGCCGAACATGTCGAACACTTGCGGATTGTTCTTCAACGATTGCGAGACCATAAGCTCTACGCCAAGTTCAGTAAATGCGAGTTTTGGATCAGCCAAGTGCCATTCTTGGGACATATCATCTCAGCTGAAGGCATTGCGGTTGACCCAAGCAAAATAGAGCAAGTGCTGAAATGGAAAGCTCCCACTTCAGTTCATGAAGTCAGAAGCTTCCTCGGGTTAGCGGGATACTATCGGAGATTTATTCCAAGTTTCTCCAAGCTCGCTAAGCCGATGACAGAGTTGCTGAAGAAAGGGACGAAATATGTTTGGAACACGGCGTGTGAAGGAGCGTTCCGAGCATTGGTGAAGCATCTCACCACAGCCCCGGTCTTAGCTCAGCCGGATACAACAAAGCCCTTCGACGTGTATTGTGACGTGTCCGGTATTGGGCTTGGCTGTGTGTTGATGCAGGAAGGACGTGTGGTCACCTATGGCTCACGCCAACTTCGGAACCATGAGCAGCATTATCACACTCATGATCTTGAGCTTGCTGCAGTGGTGTTGGCGCTGAAAATGTGGAGGCACTATATCCTGGGGAACTTGGTGCATCTCTACACCGACCACAAGAGCTTGAAATACATTTTCACCTAGAAGGAGCTGAACATGAGGCAACAGAGGTGGTTAGAATTAATCAAGGACTATGAAATCGAGATCCACTACCACCCCGGCAAGGCGAATGTGGTTGCCGACGCGCTGAGTCGGAAGTCACATGTCCATTACCTCACCATTATACCGGTGGAAGAGGAAGAGCCAAGTTTATACTTGGTTCCTTATGGATCGCTGTACAACCTTGCCCTCATCCCTACCATTAGGGAAGATATCATTGCAGCTCAGAAGACGGACAAAGGCATGGCACATCTCCGGAGACGGATAGACAATGGAGAGATCTTGTGTTTCCGGAAGGATGATGAGGGGACGCTGTGGTTCAATGACCGCATAGTCGTACCCCGGGATATGGAGCTGAGGAAGAAAATCCTCGATGAAGCTCACTTGTCTAAGTACTCCATTCATCCGGGCAGCAACAAGATGTACCAAGATTTGAAAAAGAAATTTTGGTGGACACGGATGAAGCGGGAGGTAGCTAAGTACGTATCCGAGTGCGACACGTGCAGACGAGTAAAAGCTGATCACATGAAAAAGGCAGGGCTGTTGCAACCCCTGAAGATCCCGGCATGGAAATGGGAAGATGTGAGCATGGATTTCATTGTGGGATTACCCCTAACATCCAACAAGCATGATTCCATATGGGTAATCGTTGATCGGTTAACCAAGACGGCTCACTTCATCCCGGTGAATACACGTTACAATGCCGGCAAATATGCGGAGCTATACATAGCGAAAATTCTATGCCTATACGGGGTACCCAAGACCATTGTCTCAGATCAAGGTGCATTATTTGTATCTAGCTTTTGGGAGCAGCTACACGCTGCATTGGGTACTAAGTTGATCAGGAGCTCCGCCTATCACCCTCAAACAGATGGGCAAACCGAGAGGGTGAACCAAATATTAGAAGACATGTTGAGAGCATGTGCCATCCACCATGGTAGGAACTGGGATGATCACCTACCGTTGGCGGAATTCTCGTATAACAACGGTTATCAGGCGAGTATCAATATGGCACCCTACGAAGCTCTCTACGGTCGTAAATGCCGCACCCCATTAAATTGGTGCGAGTCCGGTGAAAGGGTCACATTCGGGGTGGATGTGGTGAACGACGCCGAAGAGCGCGTTCGGACAATTCAAGCCAATTTGAGGGCCGCTCAATCCCGGCAGAAGAGCTACGCTGATAAGAGGCGTAGGCCGTTGCACTTTGACGTTGGGGAACACGTGTACCTCCGCGTTTCTCCGATGAAGGGCGTGCACCGGTTCGGTGTGAAGGGGAAACTCGCTCCCCGTTTTATTGGACCCTAAGCTATCACCGAGAAGTGTGGACCAGCGGCGTATCGATTGGAGTTACCGGCATCTCTGGCTGGTGTCCATGATGTTTTCCATGTTTCGCAACTGCGAAAATGTTTGAAGCATACGGCTGCTGTTCCTACCGAGGACATCGGCGAGCTGAAACCCGACTTGACATATGATGAATGTCCGGTGGCAATTCTCGATGAAAAAGCCCGAACCACGCGTAGCAGAACGTTGTGGTTCTACAAAATACTCTAGAGCAACCATACCGCCGAAGAAGCGACGTGGGAGAGCGAGGAGTTCCTTCGCTCAAATTACCCGGAGTTCATGGGTTCTCAACACGGGTAAGTCCCTATTACATCGCTATCTCTTCTTTTATAATCTCAGGACGAGATTCTTTTAAGGGGGGAGGGATGTAAAAGCCCAAGACAAGGGACGTGCAAAAACTTTTTATCACCTCACAACACCACAGTTCTTGTTGAGGATAGATGGTGAAAAAGTGTGAAGAGCAAGTAACCTCCATCAAAAGAGTGGTTAGAGGGGAAATCCTACACTTTCACAAAGTGGGAATTTTACACATATCATCACACATGAGAGGGTGATTCAAAACTGTTGCATTCAAATTCATGATTGCAGCAGCTAAAACAGGATCAAAGGGCATAACTGGATTCCTCAGGTTCAATTTAGTGGGGAGGCAAAGTTTCAATAATTTTTGAAAAGGTTTGCTACCCATTTGTCCAAAAAGGATCCAAATGTGCAAGAATTCAAATATACATTTGAATTTGAGGGAAATTTGCCAAACCATACAAATGTAGCCCAGTTTGAGACTCCCAATATTTGAATTCACCATTTGTCAAGCTGTGGAGATCTTTTGAGAGGTGGGGGAGCACTGCCAAGTGGGTCCCACATGTCATAGGACTCAGTTGGCTTAATCCCTAAGCATTGTGATCGGGTTGCACTCCACCGGGAGAAGCACCGAGCGACACCGCGGGGGGGGGGGGGGGGGGGGGGGCGGACGCCACCTCCTGCTGAATTGCATGCGCTGGCGAGCTCCTCGTGGGGGTGCCTTAACTCCCAGCCGTGCTCAGCGAGCCACAGCACCGAGAGAAGCCGGTTCCTTCACTCTCACCGCCAGAGAACCGAGACACCGCCGCCATCGCAAAAATCGCTCGGGAGCGAACGCAGCTCACGCGAAAGCATCGGCAGCTCAGCAAACCAGAATTTCCAGACCTCCCACGCACTCCCCGCATCACTTCCGATCGAGTTGAGCCACTACAAACCGAGCAAACAACGTTTTTGCGGCCGCCGGGAAGAACCGAGCAAAGGTGCTTCAGTGGGAAGCTCGGTAGAGGACTTGTCACGACCAAGAAGGAGCGGTTTTGGGCGCGCCTTGGCTCCACGCTGCTCGACCCCAAAGCCTAGAACCAGTGACCGATCATCGCCGGTGAATTTCGCAAAACATCTCCAACCGGTGCAGAACTACCCTCGGGTAAGAAACCCACAAATTCCCGACATATGCTTGCTTAGAGTTTATCAAACTGCACTCACAGGAGCTAGACTTGACGGCGCCAAAGTTTGCTTCGCAACCCTAGTCTAATTTTGGCTGTAGCCGGCGTATTTCCCGGTTTTCCAGCCGCGGTTATGGCGGGAAAGGTCGGGCTCACGGTGACGACAAGGTTAGAGCTCTCCCCGAGCCCTGGCATGGCCTTGTCGACCTTCTCTGAGATTTCCCGGTGCTGTAGACCCCTTCCACCGAGGTTTTGGCGGGCTGAGATGGCCGGGTGGCATAACCAAAGGGAGTCCGAGCCGCTGCACCGTCGCCAGCTAGGTTAGGGCCATCGCCGACCAGAGAAGTCGGTACCATCGTGTTCAGCACGCGAAAGTCGGCCCAGGCGGCGAGTTTCCAGCCAGGAGGCGGTCGGGAAGCCAAGTCCAGCGAGCTGCCGAGGTGTGCCGGCGAGGGGGCGGCGCGGGAAAAAGGGCGGGCGCGAGGAAGAAGACGAGCCGGCCGGGCCCGCTCGTCAGTCCCTCGATGCACAGTCTGAGGATTTTCTGTTGCACCGGATCAGCTGTGAACACGCGGAAAACAGTCCTGTGGCCCCGTGTGGCGCAGCCGAAGTGGTGACACGTGGGGGCCGGGCCCGCTGTCAGGAATTTGAACTTTTCCCGGTTAATTCGAATTCCAGAAATTCCCCAAACTTTAGAACTCCATAACTTTTGCTAGGAAGCTCCAAATTTAGTGATTCAAATTGGGTTGGATTCATCTTGCCTAGCTCTGTCCAAATATACAACCCAATTAGTATGAAACGCATTAATTAATTCTGGAAAAGTCTTTAAAGCTTTTCAGCAAAAGAATTTTAGAGGGAGTTTGGTTCATCCAAAAATCCCCAAATTTTGCCAGAATGTTTTTTAGGACATTAGTGAACCCCTGTAAAAGTTTCAGACCATTTGGAGTTGATTTGGCCAGAGGAATCCAAATTAGAAGGTGCTGTGTTCATTTGAATACAGAAACATTTTCAGAGAATTTCCAAAACTTGGAAATTCAGTTCTGGGCAAATCATGGCTCCAAAAATGCTAGGAAAATTCATGAAAACTCTATGAGCTATAATTGAAATTGTAGTTCACTGATTTGGGCATGAACAGGGGTGTTACCTCAGAATTTATTCTTCCTTGCTTATTTGCTAAAAGAATTATTCTGAGCAAACCACTCAGTGAAAAGTGCTAATGTTTGGTCCAGAGGGTTTTCCTGTGACAAGGGACTCACACAAAAATTCTCAGCTCCATTGGAGCTCTGGATCACCCATGTCCTGTTTAACCACTTGAGGGATTAATATGGAAAAGGGGGAGAACCACTTAGCATTTAACCATGGGATTAAGTCTAAGCCAAAGCACCAACACCCAGTTCATCTTTGAATTCTTAAACAGAGTTCCAGTTGTTAGAGACTGGTTATTAGAACTAATAGCAGAAGTATTACCCTAAACTCACATTGCATTTAAATTAACTGAGGGGGCCCCGACCCCGATCACGGGGCCGTGCCGCCTTGCCCGAGGAATCGCATTGGTTGGTGCCGTGTTATGCGGCACCCAACAACACACATATAAGGAACACAGTATTACATAAACCAAAGCGGAATCTTACAACTGTTCTTTGTAAATAATTTACATAAAATAGCTACAGCGGAAGTCTATAAACAGCTCACGTTGAATAACTATGAAGCACCGAGAAGAGGTCCAGCCCGCGGACTCCCCTCGCTAGCAACACGAAGACAAGGCAGCGGCTAGGTCCTCCAAGGGTGACATGACTCGGAAGTTCCCGAGTCTCACCGGACAACCTTCTTTATAGCGTCGATGCATACCTGCAAAACCACTTATATAGCAAGAGTGAGCACAAAGGCTCAGCAAGACCTAACCGTCTCTCCTAAAGCATGGAACTCTATGTGAAAGTAACCTAAGACCTAAGCCTGTCCTTTGCGAAAAGACTCGCCTACGAGTTCATCCTTAACTTTCAGATTTTAGCCATAATAGTAGTGACCTTGCGCCCAGCAACATTGGAACTCCACAATCAAACAAGAAACGCTTCATTCCAATGTTACTTGTCCCAAGGTGAAAAATAAATTTAGTTTGCTCTATCTCTACTTCAAACATGGTTTTCATGCAACTTAACATAATCACAACAGCAATTAAACTTTTTGCAAACTGTTTCCACACAAGTTGATTAACTACGTCACAACATGGGAGCAAGCGGTACTCAATAACCGCGAGGGACGGTGATTCGAATCAAACACTACCCGGATAACTCGACACATACGCCCGCCTCTGAAGACCCAACTCTGGCGTCCTTCATTACGTCGTATGTGGCAACCATTCTCAGGACACTAAACTGTAGAACCGCTCGCGCCGTCTCGGGCTCATAGGTCTAACGAGACGATGTGGTATGCCTCTACAATCCAGTGAACCTGGTACATCGGTTTCCTGATTCCCATATGTCAGTAAGCATCCGGTACACAACTCAATACTTGCTCCTGGACGCGGCATACGCATCGGTCCTTAACCGACACAGGCAGAGCTACTCGACCAAGACCTCGTCTTGTCGCAGCCTAACCCCTCTGCCCGGTCTCATCTTTAGAAATGTAAACTTTAGTTTGCTTCCTTTCCCAACCACACTTATGATCTTCTGAACTATAGCTCGCGAGTAGATTCCAACTACTCGTCTTCTACCGGATGTCCTAGCCTAATTAGCATTGCCTTATTCTACAGCGATGACACATTTCTACCCTTAACCTCAGGGTTCATGTTTGGTTATGCAAGTGGAGTATCACACATCCTTGACCTAATGCACATACAAACCTTGACAAAATGTAGTGAACAAAGGGAAAACTTTAAAAACAACTTAAGTGCAAACCGGGGCTTGCCTTGGTTTTGCAGGTGACTTAAGTCAGATAAGATGAAGTTAGTTTCTGATGATGACTTGAAGCTTAATCCCTGCCTTCTTGCTCCTTGATCAAATCTTCATTTATCCACGTTTAAGCACTACACGTTATGAGCATGCATATCTTTAATTGTAAAACTATTTGCTAACAAATGCTACAGACAAGTTTCAAACTGGAACTTTGTTTAAGAATTTAAAATGACACTGGGGGTGGTGGTTTGGATGTGTGTCTAAGCACTATCCTCAAGTGAGAAGTGAGGTTCATCACTTGGGTGGGGAGATCAACTAATGGTTGAACAGAACACTAATGATCCAGGGCTCCAATGGAGCTGGAAATTTTCTTGGGAGTTCCTTGTCACAAGAAAGTTCTCTGGCCCAAAATTCAGAACATTCCACTAAGTGGATCACCCAGAACAATTCCCTAAGCATTTAAGCAAAAAGGAATTAATTCTGATTAAATTTGCACTTTCATGCATTCCAAGTGAACTATAATTTCATACATAGCTCAGAGAGTATGTATGAATTTTCCGAGGATTTTTGGAGTTAAGGAATGCCCAGAACTGAATTTCCAAGTTTTGGAAATTCTCTGAAAATGGTTCTGTACTTATTTGAATACAGAAACTTGGAATTAGAATTACCCTAACTAAATCAACTCAAAATGAGCTGAAACTTTTACAGGAGTCTCCTAATATCCTGAAGATTATCCTGGCAAAATTTGGTGAATTTTGGATAAACCAAACTCCCTCAAAAATTCTTTTGCTGAAAAGCTTTAAAGAATTTTCCAGAATTTTCTATTCGTTTTCATGCAAATGGGGTTGCATATTTGGATAGAGCATTTCATCCTGAATCCAACCCAATTTGAATCACTAAATTTGGAGCTCTCTAGCAAAAGTTATGCAGATCCAAAGTTTGAACCAAATCTGGAATTCAAATTAATTCGGGAAAAGTTCAAACTCTGCCTGTGGGCCACAGGGCCACGTGTCGACCGCTGAAAAACGAGCCACACGGGTTACAGAGTATTTCCCGCATTGTCACAGTTTGATCCGAGGCCACATAGAATCCCGTATGTTTAACTTCAGCCGCTGACGTGTGGGACCGACCACCTTCGTCTTCCTCCGGCTCCCGCGCGACCCCCGCCACCGGAGCTCGCCGGAAAACTTCAGAACCCGGGCCTCCGTTCACTTCCCGTGCTCAAACTTGCCGTCAGCCCCTAATTTCGTGCGCTGATCACGGGGAGAGGGTTTCCCCACACCGACGTCGGCCCTAACCGAGCTCGCGACGGTGTGGCGGCTTAACCGAGCTTCGGCGACGTAGCGCCGCTGTTCTAGCTCGCCAAAAGCACGAAGGATTAGCGCTACAGCATCAGTGGAAGGTGTATATCATCGACATGTGCTCGATTTTGCTTGGAGAGGCCGCTAGCTATGCTGTCACCGTGCGCCCGAGGTGGTTTTTGCGGCGATAGTGTAAAAACTGGGCTTTCTTCGGCTAGGGTTGATGGAATCGGGCGCTGTTTGGTCGAGGAGGTCCGTAGGAGGCTGAGGATCATGACACCAGCACACAACTGGAAGCCCTCACACCTCGGGGGAGAATTTCCCGGTCTGGAGCCGGCGACCCGAAGAAACCGCCGTGAGTAAAACTCAAATTCCGGCTAGGTGGTCCCATGAACTGACCCCGAACTCGGTGGACAGCAAGGAGAGGTGGTAACCAACCTTTTTCGTGGATTTGTTGGGCGTGAAACACCGGAGTGGCTTGGTTTGAAGTCAAGTCGCCGAGGTTGGTCCGCCGGGGAAGAACCGGCTCGCCGAGGCGATTGCAGCCCGCTGCACCCTCAGAACTGGCATTGACAGCTTCAGGGAGTGTGGGCGACGTTGCTTTCGAGCTCGTCCGGGTGTCCACGGCTCGGGGAGAGGGTTGACGACGGGAGCCCGAGCGTGTGGGCGCGGCGGCGGCAAAAGCTCCCGGAAACGGCGCTGTGGCGAGGAGGGCGCGTGGCTCGGACGTGGCTCGGTGCTGTGAGGTGTGCACTCTCGGTGGGGGGGGGACGATAAGGGCGAGGGGAACTGACGTCGAAGCAGCTCGGGAGCTGGCGGTCGCGTGGTCTCGGTGGCGCGCGCGCGCGTTCGGTCCTTCGAGCGAAAAACAGTGATCCGGTTCGAGTCTGAACAGAGAGACCGTTGCTTATGTGCTAAGTCTCCCCCTCTCCTCAATGACAATTGGGTCCCACTCACCTCCTCTCCTAAATATCCCAATTTTTGGCACATTGTAAACTTGAGCTCTGAGGAACTTAAATCCAAAAGTCATTTGGCAATTTGATAAGTTATTCCTCAGTTTTGAGTTTAAATTCAAATTTGGATGAAATTTACAAGTTCCTTTGATATTGCTATTCAAGCACCTCCAAATTTGCTCCAAATTTGCCCCCTCTACAATTTGAACCTGGGGAGTTTGAATATGCCCTCTGATCTTTGAGTTGGTCATTGCAAATACAACTTTTTAAACAACAGTTTGAATTTCCTCTTTTGAAACATGCCCTTCTTCTTTTTGGAAGTGGCCCTCTTATTTCAAACTGATTTCAAAGTTTTATTGCTCATGCCAACACTTTCATGAGTACCCAAAAGTTTTTGTAAGTCCCATTTCTTGCATATAAACTCAACTTTATTCATAGCTCAAGTTTTTTTTATTTACAAGTTTTTGGGACTTTTACATTCCTCCCCCCTTAAAAAGAATCTCGTCCCGAGATTCATGATTAAGGACAAGGTGGAGAGGACAGTTACTCAACATACGCCTCTAACAACTCTGGATGATTGCGTTGCAAATATTCCTCGCTTTCCCATGTAGCTTCGTCGGACGTGTGATTTTCCCATAGCACCTTGAAAAATCGCAGCGTCCGATTTCTGGTTTCGCGAGTCTTTTCATCAATTATCCAGGTTGGTCGCTCAACATAAGTGAGGTCCGGCTTCAAATCTGCTATGTCTCCCTTGAGAATCTCCGTTGGAACTTTTAAACACTTCCGCAACTGAGATATGTGGAAGACATTATGCACTCCGGCTAAGGCTGCCGGTAGCTCCAAACGGTATGCCACGGGTCCACACCTTTCCATGATGGCGAAGGGACCGATAAAACGCGGAGCTAGTTTCCCTTTCACTCCGAATCGGTGAATGCCCTTCATGGGAGATACGCGGAGGTAGACGTGGTCCCCAACATGAAAGTTTAGAGGACGACGTCTCTTATCCGCATAGCTCTTTTGCCTGGACTGAGCGGCTTTCAGATTTTCCTGAATAAGCCTCACCCGCTCTTCTGCTTCATTTACGAGATCAATCCCATAAATAACTCTCTCGCCGGATTCACACCAGTTCAAGGGTGTGCGGCACTTCCGGCCGTAGAGAGCTTCATAAGGCGCCATTTTGATACTTGATTGATACCCGTTGTTATATGAGAACTCTGCCAACGGTAAGTGATCATCCCAGCTCTTACCGTGGTGGATGATACATGCTCTCAGCATATCTTCAAGTATTTGATTCACCCTCTCCGTTTGTCCATCGGTTTGAGGGTGATACGCGGAGCTTCGAATCAATTTAGTTCCCAAGGATGTGTGTAGCTGTTCCCAGAAACGGGATACGAACAGCGATCCTCTGTCGGAGACAATGGTACGGGGAACTCCGAGCAGGCATAGAATTCGTGCTATGTATAACTCCGCATACTGCTTGGCGCTGTAGTTGGTATGCACCGGAATGAAGCGTGCCGATTTGGTTAATCGATCAACGATTACCCAAATCGAGTCATGGTGGCGGGAGGTCATCGGCAACCCAACGATGAAATCCATACTCAAGTCTTCCCACTTCCATGCCGGTATTTGTAGCGGTTGCAGCAGGCCCGACTTCTTCACATGGTCGGCCTTAACTCTTCGACACGTATCACATTCTGAAACGTATTTTGCAACTTCACGTTTCATACGTGTCCACCAAAACTTCTTCCGGAGGTCTTGGTACATTTTATTGCTGCCAGGATGAATAGAAAATTTGGATAAGTGAGCCTCATCCAAAATTTTCTTCCGCAGCCTCATATCACGGGGTACGACTATCTGGTCCTTGAACCACAAGGTATCTCCCTCATCTAACCGGAAACATTTCATCTCCCCGTTCTTTAACCTCCTTTTGATATGAGCCATGCCCTTGTCTTTCTTTTGAGCTGCCATAACCTCCTCTTTTATTGTGGGTATGAGGGCTAGGTTATGCAGAGCTCCAAATGGAACCAAGTAAAGACTTGGTTCTTCCTCTTCTATCGGCGTGATGGTTAGGCTATGAATATGAGACTTCCGGCTGAGTGCGTCGGCAACCACATTTGCCTTGCCCGGATGATAATGAATTTCAATCTCATAGTCCTTGATCAGCTCCAACCATCGCCGTTGTCGCATATTCAACTCTTTCTGAGTGAATATGTATTTCAAACTTTTGTGGTCGGTGTAGAGATGAACTAGATTTCCCAATAGGTAATGTCTCCACATCTTCAATGCTAACACCACGGCAGCCAGTTCGAGATCATGAGTTGGATAATGTTGCTCATGATTCCGTAATTGCCGTGATCCATATGCGACCACACGTCCTCCTTGCATGAGTACACAACCAAGCCCGACGCCGGATGCATCACAATAAACATCAAAAGGCTTGGTTGTATCCGGTTGAGCTAGAACCGGGGCTGTTGTGAGGTGTTTCACCAACGCTTGAAAAGCTTCCTCACATGGCTTGCTCCAATCATACTTGATGCCTTTCTTCAATAGCTCCGTCATAGGTTTGGAGATTTTTGAGAAGCTCGGGATGAACCTCCGGTAATATCCAGCCAAACCCAAGAAGCTACGAACTTCATGGACTGATGTTGGAGACTTCCACTTCAGCACTTGTTCAATCTTGCTTGGATCAACAGCAATGCCTTCTGCTGAGATAATGTGTCCAAGAAATGGCACTTGGTTGATCCAGAATTCACATTTACTAAACTTTGCATAGAGCTTGTGATCTCTCAGTCGTTGGAGCACAATATGCAAATGTTTAGCGTGTTCCTCTTCAGATTTGGAGTAGACCAAGATGTCGTCGATGAATACCACGACGAACTGATCCAGCTCCGGCATGAACACCAAGTTCATAAGATACATAAAGTGGGCCGGAGCATTGGTCAACCCAAATGACATGACAAGATATTCATAGAGCCCATATCTTGTCGAGAATGCTGTTTTCGGGAAATCTTCCGCGTGAATCTTGATTTGATGATATCCCGACCTTAAGTCCATCTTGGAGAAGACTTTAGCACCCACTAGCTGATCAAAAATAATATCAATTCTTGGTAGTGGATACTTGTTCTTTATGGTCACAGCATTTAAAGGACGATAATCGACGCATAGCCTCAGCGTCTCATCCTTCTTCTTCACGAACAACGCTGAGCAACCCCATGGTGATGAACTTGGACAAATAAACCCCTTGTCCATCAGATCTTTGAGTTGCTCCTTCAATTCTGCTAATTCATTCGGAGCCATTTTGTATGGTCTCCGAGAGATCGACGTGGTTCACGGTATCAACTCTATTTTGAACTCCACCTCGCGCTCAGGTGGTAGTCCTGGAAGATCTTCGGGAAACACATCCGGATATTCACGGACTACCGGAATGTCTTCTAATTTGCAAGCCTCGGCATTACATACTTCCGGGTCTTTGGAAACCGCTTCGCCGAGATACAATGTTTGACGTCCGTGAAGTGGAGAGTCCAAGTGAACACTCCTGTTCTCGATGTCCAGAACAGCCTTATGGAAGGTCAACCATGATATCCCCAATATGGCATTGATTCCCTGGTCTTCGAGAATGATGAGGGTGGTAGGATAAATTTTCCACCCAAGCAAAGTGGTGCTCGAGAGACGACTTCATTAGTTGATATGTCTCCACCTGGCGAATGAATAAGGTAGGAACCTTTCGTGATAGTGGTGGAGATCTGATCCCGGATCACCGTTGCCCTGCTAATGAAGTTATGTGTCGCACCCGAGTCGAATAAAATGACAACCGGCTTGTCATTTAAGGTGAACCTGCCGGCAAGAACAGGTCCTCCCTTTGGCAGATCATCGACTGACACATAATTGACTGTCCCCACTTTTGACATAGCTTTTCTGGGCTGCCCAAGATCACTTTTTGGAACTGGACCCGCAGACACGTTGTTGCTGTTTGATTCAGTTGCTTCATTGACATTGGGCTCATTGTCAATATGGAGGGGGACAGCACTCGGTTCAACTGAGAAATCACCTTGTTCATCTTCAGCCTCTTGAGGGTAATAATGTTCTAGTGCACCTTGTTGACACTGAGGTGCATAAGAAATAAGTTGCTGCCGCGGTAGAGGTGAATAAGACCTCTGTGGAGTAGAAGAGTCGTCACACTCCCAGAATGATTGCACCTCTTGTGGAATCTCTCGACCGGAAGGTGAACGGATTACCAACCGATACTTCTGAGGTAGACGATTGTCTTCATCTTGTGATGAATCCCTCTCCCTCTTTTCCTTGAGGTAGAGGTTGGAATAATATTCTTGAGCGATAGCACAGCTCACAAACTCATCAAAATTCTCTTGGCTAACTTGAGCCAATTCACATCGCAGCCTAGCAGTCAGCCCTCGATAAAAATGATAACCCCTCATGGATGGTGATTTCACATAGTCAGGGACATATTGAGCTAAGCGATTGAATTCCTTCGCATACTCAATAACACTCATGTCCCCTTGCTTCAGACCCCAGAACTCATCCAGACTGGTTTGCCTTATGCCCGCAGGGATGAAATGAGCACGAAATGCAGCCTGGAACTCCGCCCATGTGACACGATGCCCTGCTGGTTGGACAGCAAGGTACTCTGCCCACCATGCTCCAGCAAAACCGTGAAGCTGTTGAGCGGCATATAGAGTCTTCGAGAATTCATCACATCGGATCAATCCAAGCTTGGACTCAATGACACGTAACCAGTGACTTGCTTCACAATGGTCAGCCGCCTCGGAGAATACCAGCGGTTGTGTCGCCAGGAAATCCAGATACGTGCTCTGGGTTTGCATGTGATGTTGAGCTTCTCGATCTATGCCTTGCTGAACTAGAGTTTGGAGAGTTTCATTCATTTTGGCCATAATTTCCGCCAATCCGGTTGGCGATGGCTCTTGTGATGAAGTCGAGTCATTCCCACCTCGACTGGAACCTCCAATCTCTATTTGAGAATGTGTACGTACCATACTGCACGAAACAAAATTTTGAGTCCATCAAAATTCTATCTCAGTAGTAAGTAAAGATAAGTAAAACATGAACATGTCATGAACTTTATGAAAGCATAACCACATTCATGTTTAAACAAATCTTATGTACGCTAAGTTAATCAGCGGAACTACCCTGACCAGCTCACACAAACTCCAAATTTTACTCAAGTTATCAACAGATTCTAGACTTGAGTTCAATACCAAAGTTTTAGTAAACTTCAGTAGCTTTCCAACAAGTACTTATGTGCTCATTAAGGATTTTTCTATAGGATGTTATGGCTTAAAAACAGAAAGGTCCAGAGAAGTTTTTGTTACTGTCCTGGTTCTGAACAGTTTGCCTTCAACTGGACTTTTCACCCATGTAACATGTGATTCTGCTCTGGAGGCCTTCAAGGAAGTTGTAGAGCACTTGAAAATATTTACAGAACTGTATCATACACCTTATTTGGGTCAAGCTACTCAGAGTTATGCTCTGTTAAAGTCCAGCAAGAATTTCTGCCAGAAACAGAGCTCTCTGTTTTTGAAAACTATGACACCTAGTTATACTCCCATTTGAATCTTAGCTCAAAATAAGAGTTCAATAACTAATATTTGTTTCAAACTTCCATATTTAGTTGAAAGTTAGCTCATGAATCATTTCTTCATAGGGAAGAGGTTCTTATGTGTAATACGGTGTCGATGCACCGTAAGAATCATGTCGGTACTACGTAGCCTCACCAAATAAAAATCCTAACCGGATTACACCGGCATATACGTACTATCAGTGGCACTAGACGGTCTCTCGCACACGTGTACTACACGGGATACGTACGTGGTTAGTACCTGCAGAAAAACACTCAATGATGGTGCACTCAAAGGTTGTTTCATTACAGGCAGTTCAATATTGGAAAGTAAATACAAACGCCCGTATCATTGTCATACGGCCGTCCTTGAGTTAAGTCATGTCTCAAGGTACGCGATCGTGTTTCAACACCACACGACGGGGAACCCGAGTATGTCATGAACGGGTCGTCACGGTTGGGAATGTTATCAACCCAACGGATACCACCTACTGCCCTGCAGGGCACGCCGATGGCAAGCGCTGCGTATGTTCTCCTGGGCTACTTCCAGACGAACACACTATCGCGTTACTGACCACACGATGGGGTCTCCACTTACTTGCCTAATGCACGCTAGGGATCAGCGTTTCATATGAACTCAGGAACATGAAGAGTCCAAGAGTTTCATATTAACATCTCACACCAAGCTGTGAGATCTAACCCTGAACCACTTTCCTCGTCAGGGGAGCTAACCGAAATTGAACCGCTTTCGGTGGCGTTCCTTACCATTCTTACCTGAACGTAGGTGCGTCGTTACATAATGAAAATTCAGAATTAAAACACATATGTTAGTCTTGCCACTTTAAGTAACTACACAACTATAGTCCTTATGTGGGCCTAATATCGTTTCCTCACCGTATCCTAAGTTTTTGTCGTAATACGATCCTTACTCCGTGTGCTATTACCAATGCGGCTCTGATACCACGCTGAGGGGGCCCCGACCCCGATCACGGGGCCGTGCCGCCTTGCCCGAGGAATCGCATTGGTTGGTGCCGTGTTATGCGGCACCCAACAACACACATATAAGAAACACAGTATTACATAAACCAAAGCGGAAGCTTACAACTGTTCTTTGTAAATAATTTACATAAAATAGCTACAGCGGAAGTCTATAAACAGCTCACGTTGAATAACTATGAAGCACCGAGAAGAGGTCCAGCCCGCGGACTCCTCTCACTAGCAACACGAAGACAAGGCAGCGGCTAGGTCCTCCAAGGGTGACATGACTCGGAAGTTCCCGAGTCTCACCGGACAACCTTCTTTATAGCGTCGATGCTTACCTGCAAAACCACTTATATAGCAAGAGTGAGCACAAAGGCTCAGCAAGACTTAACCGTCTCTCCTAAAGCATGGAACTCTATGTGAAAGTAACCTAAGACCTAAGCCTGTCCTTTGCGAAAAGACTCGCCTACGAGTTCATCCTTAACTTTCAGATTTTAGCCATAATAGTAGTGACCTTGCGCCCAGCAACATTGGAACTCCACAATCAAACAAGAAACGCTTCATTCCAATGTTACTTGTCCCAAGGTGAAAAATAAATTTAGTTTGCTCTATCTCTACTTCAAACATGGTTTTCATGCAACTTAACATAATCACAACAGCAATTAAACTTTTTGCAAACTGTTTCCACACAAGTTGATTAACTACGTCACAACATGGGAGCAAGCGGTACTCAATAACCGCGAGGGACGGTGATTCGAATCAAACACTACCCGGATAACTCGACACATACGCCCGCCTCTGAAGACCCAACTCTGGCGTCCTTCATTACGTCGTATGTGGCAACCTTTCTCAGGACACTAAACTGTAGAACCGGTCGCGCCGTCTCGGGCTCATTGGTCTAACGAGACGATGTGGTATGCCTCTACAATCCAGTGAACCTGGTACATCGGTTTCCTGATTCCCATATGTCAGTAAGCATCCGGTACCAACTCAATACTTGCTCCTGGACGCGGCATACGCATCGGTCCTTAACCGACACAGGCAGAGCTACTCGACCAAGACCTCGTCTTGTCGCAGCCTAACCCCTCTGCCCGGTCTCATCTTTAGAAATGTAAACTTTAGTTTGCTTCCTTTCCCAACCACACTTATGATCTTCTGAACTATAGCTCGCGAGTAGATTCCAACTACTCGTCTTCTACCGGATGTTCTAGCCTAATTAGCATTGCCTTATTCTACAGCGATGACACATTTCTACCCTTAACCTCAGGGTTCATGTTTGGTTATGCAAGTGGAGTATCACACATCCTTGACCTAATGCACATACAAACCTTGACAAAATGTAGTGAACAAAGGGAAAACTTTAAAAACAACTTAAGTGCAAACCGGGGCTTGCCTTGGTTTTGCAGGTGACTTAAGTCAGATAAGATGAAGTTAGTTTCTGATGATGACTTGAAGCTTAATCCCTGCCTTCTTGCTCCTTGATCAAATCTTCATTTATCCACGTTTAAGCACTACACGTTATGAGCATGCATATATTTAATTGTAAAACTTTTTGCTAACAAATGCTACAGACAAGTTTCAAACTGGGACTTTGTTTAAGAATTTAAAATGACACTGGGGGTGGTGGTTTGGATGTGTGTCTAAGCACTATCCTCAAGTGAGAAGTGAGGTTCATCACTTGGGTGGGGAGATCAACTAATGGTTGAACAGAACACTAATGATCCAGGGCTCCAATGGAGCTGGAAATTTTCTTGGGAGTTCCTTGTCACAAGAAAGTTCTCTGGCCCAAAATTCAGAACATTCCACTAAGTGGATCACCCAGAACAATTCCCTAAGCATTTAAGCAAAAAGGAATTAATTCTGATTAAATTTGCACTTTCATGCATTCCAAGTGAACTATAATTTCATACATAGCTCAGAGAGTATGTATGAATTTTCCGAGGATTTTTGGAGTTAAGGAATGCCCAGAACTGAATTTCCAAGTTTTGGAAATTCTCTGAAAATGGTTCTGTACTTATTTGAATACAGAAACTTGGAATTAGAATTACCCTAACTAAATCAACTCAAAATGAGCTGAAACTTTTACAGGAGTCTCCTAATATCCTGAAGATTATACTGGCAAAATTTGGGGAATTTTGGATAAACCAAACTCTCTCAAAAATTCTTTTGCTGAAAAGCTTTAAAGAATTTTCCAGAATTTTCTATTCGTTTTCATGCAAATGGGGTTGCATATTTGGATAGAGCATTTCATCCTGAATCCAACCCAATTTGAATCACTAAATTTGGAGCTCTCTAGCAAAAGTTATGCAGATCCAAAGTTTGAACCAAATCTGGAATTCAAATTAATTCGGGAAAAGTTCAAACTCTGCCTGTGGGCCACAGGGCCACGTGTCGACCGCTGAAACACGAGCCACACGGGTTACAGAGTATTTCCCGCATTGTCACAGTTTGATCCGAGGCCACAGAGAATCCCGTATGTTTAACTTCAGCCGCTGACGGGTGGGACCGACCACCTTCGTCTTCCTCCGGCTCCCGCGCAACCCCCGCCACAGGAGCTCGCCGGAAAACTTCAGAACCCGGGCCTCCGTTCACTTCCCGTGCTCAAACTTGCCGTCAGCCCCTAATTTCGTGCGCTGATCACGGGGAGAGGGTTTCCCCACACCGACGTCGGCCCTAACCGAGCTCGCGACGGTGTGGCGGCTTAACCGAGCTTCGGCGACGTAGCGCCGCTGTTCTAGCTCGCCAAAAGCACGAAGGATTAGCGCTACAGCATCAGTGGAAGGTGTATATCATCGACGTGTGCTCAATTTTGCTTGGAGAGGCCGCTAGCTATGCTGTCACCGTGCGCCCGAGGTGGTTTTTGCGGCGACAGTGTAAAAACTGGGCTTTCTTCGGCTAGGGTTGATGGAATCGGGCGCTGTTTGGTCGAGGAGGTCCGTAGGAGGCTGAGGATCATGACACCAGCACACAACTGGAAGCCCTCACACCTCGGGGGAGAATTTCCCGGTCTGGAGCCGGCGACCCGAAGAAACCGCCGTGAGTAAAACTCAAATTCCGGCTAGGTGGTCCCATGAACTGACCCCGAACTCGGTGGACAGCAAGGAGAGGTGGTAACCAACCTTTTTCGTGGATTTGTTGGGCGTGAAACACCGGAGTGGCTTGGTTTGAAGTCAAGTCGCTGAGGTTGGTCCGCCGGGGAAGAACCGGCTCGCCGAGGCGATTGCAGCCCGCTGCACCCTCAGAACTGGCCTTGACAGCTTCAGGGAGTGTGGGCGACGTTGCTTTCGAGCTCGTCCGGGTGTGCACGGCTCGGGGAGAGGGTTGACGACGGGAGCCCGAGCGTGTGGGCGCGGCGGCGGCAAAAGCTCCCGGAAACGGCCCTGTGGCGAGGAGGGCGCGTGGCTCGGACGTGGCTCGGTGCTGTGAGGTGTGCACTCTCGGTGGGGGGGGGGACGATAAGGACGAGGGGAACCGACGTCGAAGCAGCTCGGGAGCTGGCGGTCGCGTGGTCTCGGTGGCGCGCGCGCGCGCGTTCGGTCCTTCGAGCGAAAAACAGTGATCCGGTTCGAGTCTGAACAGAGAGACCGTTGCTTATGTGCTAAGTCTCCCCCTCTCCTCAATGACAATTGGGTCCCACTCACCTCCTCTCCTAAATATCCCAATTTTTGGCACATTGTAAACTTGAGCTCTGAGGAACTTAAATCCAAAAGTCATTTGGCAATTTGATAAGTTATTCCTCAGTTTTGAGTTTAAATTCAAATTCGGATGAAATTTACAAGTTCCTTTGATATTGCTATTCAAGCACCTCCAAATTTGCTCCAAATTTGCCCCCTCTACAATTTGAACCTGGGGAGTTTGAATATGCCCTCTGATCTTTGAGTTGGTCATTGCAAATACAACTTTTTAAACAACAGTTTGAATTTCCTCTTTTGAAACATGCCCTTCTTCTTTTTGGAAGTGGCCCTCTTATTTCAAACTGATTTCAAAGTTTTATTGCTCATGCCAACACTTTCATGAGTACCCAAAAGCTTTTGTAAGTCCCATTTCTTGCATATAAACTCAACTTTATTCATAGCTCAAGTTTTTTTTATTTACAAGTTTTTGGGACTTTTACATTAACGTATAGTGTTTCATAGTGCTGGACTTCCTACTTCTGGAAGAAGAACTAACCCCTGACCAGCAGCAACAAGGCAAGCCCCGGTTTGCATTGACCTTTTTATAAGTTTTAATTTGTGTACATGTGTCATGTGAAGTATGATGGTGCATTAGGTACAGGATGGATGGAACCCCACTTGCATGACCAGAATTTTTCCATAAGAGTGAGGGTAGTGTCTAAGATCTCGAGTAGACAGCCTATGCTTAATGTTTCATTGGACTTCGGTACAAGTCGAGTAGTTGGAATCTACTCGCGAGTTTAGGCTTGGGAACACACGTGTTTGGTTGAGTAAGGTGAGATCACATTAGTAATGAAAATCAGACTAGGCAGGGGCTAGGGCGCAGCAAGAGGAAGTCTTGTGTGCGCAGCCCTGTCCGTGTCGATTGAGGACCGAGCCGTGTGCGGCCCTGCTGAACAATTATTGAACGTACCGAAGGCATATCGGATATATGGGCCCCGATAAACCGATGTAGCCTAAACCTCAGGGCGTCGAGGCATAACGCACCGATTTATAGGTGTAGGTTGAGGGCAGCAAGGTGGAAATCTGCCAACGGGCATAGAGATATGCTCCGTGTGGGGAACCTCCTGCTCGTTTCGGTGCGACCGGTTTGACGTTTGGGCTGTTGGGTGAAAGGTTGTCCCGTACGACATCGAGTGAGCGTGCTGTGCAGCTCCACGGGTGGGTGTATGTGACGTGCTCTTTGGGTTTCCCTGCAGGTGTATATCGAGTCGATTCACCGTCCCTCGCGGTGACGAGTACCGCTTGTTCACTGCATCGTAACGTAGACTAATGAATGAAATGTTATGATTCCATATTGCTGTTATGAAATAATTGTATTGCTACATGTGTGCCACCAAATATTGCTCACTAAATTTCAGCTTCATGAACTGTTAACTTGTTGCTAAAAGATGAACCAAGGATGAACTTCTAGGCGTGTCCATTTGCTGCAACATTGCTACCCTATGTCATGGTACACCTCATGTCGAGTTTCATGCTTAGGTGAGTCGGTTAAGCCTTGCTGAGCCTTTGTGCTCACGGTTGCTGCTTAAGTGTTTTTCAGGTGAGGAGCCACCCACGGACTCGGAGTACGAGTCCACCGGCGAGGGTTACCCTCCGTCGGGGACCACGGCTGAGTGAGAGCTTTACACGCCGCGCTGAGCTGAGGAGTGCAGCTAGTGTGGGTTGCCCTAGGGCTGGGCAACCGACTTTTGCTAGATAGGCGGGCGTGAGTTGTATAAAAGAAACTTCCGCTGTGTAATAAAAGACCCTAGTTTGTAACTGAGAAGTGTACTACTTTGTACATTCAGTTTGTTTTCCCATGTAATATAATGTGTTCTTATGACGTGTGCTGTCGGGTGTCGCATCGCGCGGCACCACCCTCTGCCATCCTGGATGAGCAGATTCCGGTCCGCCACATTGACTCTAGATCAAACCGATCAACATGTGATCTATCAACAAAAAAGCTTCTGTTCGAAAGGAATCAAAGAACAGATGCAAAAAAATGCGATGATGCCGTAAGGTAGTATTGGAGACCTACCTTACGTTCTTCTTGGTCTCGGGGTCCTTCTCCTAGCAAGACAGATCGTTGGGGCTCTCTTCCAGCGATCTCCCGTGACTGAACTCCAGTGAAGGGTTTTGCTCGGCGAGCTGGGGCTAGGGCTCTAAGTCGTCGGCTCAGGAGTTGAAAAGAAGTTTGTGGTTTCGGCCAAAGGTTTTCGGTTCTATTTAGAATCAAGAAGAAAGAGTTATAATCTGATTGGACTTCGAATAAGAGTCCTATTCAAATTGTCGTTGAATCTTAACAATTTATCTTTAGTTGATTTGGTGCGGTAACATTGTGGAATTCATGTTGGTTTCCTCCCGTAACGGTATTCCCACGCGTACAGAAGCAAAAACCGCTCCAGAACTCGTTACCTCCGCGGTGATGAGCTCCGGAAGCTCCACGTGTCCATCGGGGGGCTGGTCTCCCCTTTCCGCAAAGACGAGCTCCGGTTGTGCCGCGTGTCAGGCGGACGAGACCTCCCTCTTCTTCAGAGGTGAGCTCCGCGTGCGCCACGTGTCAGTTTCCGGACCTCCCTTCTTTTCAGAGGTGAGCTTCGTTATTGCCACGTGTCCTAGCTGCTCCAGACTTCCTTTCTCCTCAGAGACAGGCTCCGAGGTTGACACGTGTCCAACAGTGACGGACCTCCCGTAGATAAGCTCCGGTTGTGACACGTGTCTAATAGAACCGGACCCCTCGGAGGTGACCTCCGAGATCGACACGTATCCCACGCGACTGGTCCTCTGTTTTCCGCGGTGACTAGCTCCAAAGGTGACACGTGTCCTGCGGGAGTGGCCTCGCTTCCCCGCAGAGGCTAGCTCCAGGGCAACACGTGTCCCACGGGGTCAGACCTTTCCCCATTTGCGGGGGTGAGGTCAGGACACGCCATGTGGCCAGCGGCCGGCGGAAAATGTCTACCGCGCTCTAGGCGAACTGAAATTGGCTCCTTTTGGCTATCTTTTGATTCTTCTCTGTTTCAATCTTATAAAAATGTTTATGAAACATGAATATATGCAGAAATCAAAAAATGAGGGTGTCACAAATCTACCCCCCTTAAATTGAATCTCGCCCTCGAGATTTGATGGTAGAGAATAAATGAGGGAATTCTATCTTGAGGTCTTCTTCACGCTCCCATGTGGCTTCAGCTTCGGTGTGATGGCTCCATTGTACCTTGCACTATCGGATCACTTTGTTCCTCGTGACCCTTTCCTTTACGTCCAAAATTCAGACAGTGTGCTCTGCGTAGGTCAGATCCTCTTGAAGTTTAAGTTTATCCATCGGTACTTGCTCGTCTGGTACTCTCAAGCACTTCTTGAGCTGGGATACGTGAAACACGTCATGTACGTCAGAGAGGTGTGTTGGGAGCTCTAGTTGATAGGCTACTTCTCCTCGCTTGTCCAAAATCTTAAATGGTCCGATGTAAAGAGGTGCTAGCTTGCCTTTGACGTTGAAACGTCGTTGGCCACGGATAGGCGATACCTTAAGGTATACGAAGTCTCCTACTTCGAAAGTCAACTTCCTTCGCCTATTGTCCGCATAGCCTTTGTGTCGTGACTGAGCAGCCTTTAAGTTCTCCCGTATAGTTTGGACTTGCTTTTCGGCTTCTTGTAGCACTTTCGGGTCCAAATACCTGGTTCTCTCCAGCCTCGTTCCAAAACAGCGGCGTTCTACACTGTCTACCGCACAATGCTTCGAAAGGCGACATCTTCAAGCTAGCTTGATAGCTGTTGTTATAGGAGAATTCGGCGTACGGTAAACTCCTGTCCCAACTACGTCCATGTTTCAAGGCGCAAGCTCTCAACATGTCCTCCAAAATTTGGTTTGTCCTTTCGGTTTGTCCATTTGTTTGTGGGTGATAGGCGGAGCTAAAATCCAGTCGTGTACCCATGGCTTTCTGCAGCTTCCTCCAAAATCTAGAGGTAAACTGAGAACCTCGATCTGAGACTATTCTCCTCGGGACTCCATGACGGCACACGATTTGCTCCATGTACAACTCGACTAATTGTGCAACGTTGTACTTGGCCCTTACAGGGAGAAAATGGGCTGTTTTCATCAATCGGTCCACGATAACCCAGATGGAGTCATAACCCGACTGAGTACGTGGCAATCCGACGATGAAATCAATACTAATGTCTTCCCACTTCCACTCGGGTACCTTCAAGGGTTGCAACAATACAGCGGGTATTTGATGTTCGGCCTTCATCCGTTGGCATGTGTCGCATAGGGCAACGCACTCGGCTATGTCCCTCTTCATACCATCCCACCAATAACAAGTCTTCAAGTTCTTGTACATTTTGGTACTTCCGGGATGTATGGAATATGGTGAATCATGTACCTCTTTTAATATAATGTCGTGGATGTGCTTCACGTTAGGCACACAAATCCTTTTTCCTAGCCAAAGCGTACCCTTCTCATCTTCTTTGAAATCCTACTCTATTCCTTGTCGGATCCTTTCCTTGATTTTTCCTTGATCTCCTCATTCATTGCATGGCCATTTCTTATCTGTTGCTTCTATGAAGATTGGAGTTCCATCATATCCATCTTCTCCAAAAATCCGAGGTGTAACCGTTCGAACTCCTTAGGTAGTTCGGGTGGTAGCTCCCGAACCGTAAGTTGGCGACATGCTCCCTTCCGGCTCAATGCATCAGCTACTACATTGGCCCTTCCAGGGTGGTAGTTGATTCCAACATCGTAATCCTTGATGAGTTCCAACCATCGACGTTGCCTCAGATTCAAGTCCGTTTGTGTGAATATGTACTTGAGGCTTTTATGATCCGTATAGATCTCACATCGATGACCAAGGATATAATGTCTCCAAATCTTTAATGCATGCACCACGGCTGCGAGTTCCAAGTCATGCGTGGGGTAATTGAGCTCATGTTTCATTAACTGCCGTGAGGCATAGGCTACCACTTGTCCCTCTTTCATGAGCACGTGTCCGAGCCCTTGTCTTGATGCGTCACGATATATGTCGAAGCTTTTGCTCACGTCCGGCAGTACCAAAACCGGCGCTATGGTTAGCCTTTTCTTGAGTTCATCAAAGCTTTCTTGGCACACTGGTGTCCATTGGAAGGCTTTTCCCTTCATTAGCTACTCCGTCATAGGCTTTGGTATCTTAGAGAAGTCCTTGATGAACCGGCGGTAGTATCCAGCCATCCCAAGAAAACTCCGAATGTCCTTCACGTTTTGCGGTTGGTTCCACTTTAGAACATCTCCCACGTTTCTGGGATCAACTGATACTCCTTCCTCGGAGATAATGTGGCCTAGGAACGATATCTCTTTTAGCCAAAATTGACACTTGTTAAGCTTGGCATACAATTGATGCTCGCGCATTTTCTGCAAGGTCAATCTTAAATGTTCTTCATGCTCCTCCACACTTTTTGCATACACCATAATGTCTTCGATGAAAACCACGACGAACTTATCCAAGTACTCCATGAAAACCTTGTTCATAAGGTACATGAAGTATGCGGGTGCATTTGTTAACCCAAAAGACATGACGGTATACTCATACGAACCATACCGTGTCCGAAAGGCAGTATTGGGTATATTGAAGGGCTTAATTTTCAGCTGGAAGTATCCCGACCGAAGATCAATCTTGGAGAACACTCGGGCTCCTTTCATTTGATCGAATAGGTCTTCTATACGGGGCAGAGTGTATTTGTTCTTGATTGACACCTCGTTGAGAGACCTATAGTCCTCGCACATCCTTTGGGTCCCATCCTTTTTGTCTACGAAGAGCACGGGGGCTCCCCATGGTGACGAGTTGGGACGTATAAAACCCTTCTCCAACTGCTCCTGAATTTGCTTCTTGAGTTCCACTAGTTCATTGACTGGCATCCTATATGGTCTCTTTGCAATGGGTGCAGTTCCGGGTACCAAATCGATGGCAAACTCAATGTCCCGGTCAGGTGGCATACCTGGGAGCTCTTCCGGAAACACGTCCGAGAATTCTTGAACCACTGAAATGCTGTCCAATGTTGCTCCTTCGACGTGGTTCAAAATTGCCTTCTTGGTTGTTTGTTGGGCTGACTTAAACTCGATACAAATATCGTGCTCGTTTGTCAACTGCACGCTCCTCTCAGCACATTGGATTACTCGGTTGTGCTTGCTTAGCCAATCCATCCCGAGTATTATGTCAAGACCTTGGGAATCCAAGACAATGAGGTTGGCAAGGAAGTCTACCCCCCTTATTTTAAGGCTTACTATCGGACATACTATATTAGACCTCATCTCTCCACCGGGAGAATTAACTAACATAGCACATTTTAAGTGTGATATGGGTAGATTATGCTTGGCAACATACTTGGATGATAAGAAGGAATGTGATGCTCCAGAATCAAATGAAATGGTGGCTGGGTTGGAATTGGCAAGGAACGTACCAATTACGATGTCCTCAGCCTGTTGTGCTTCCTCAGCAGAGACATGGTTCACGTTGCCGCGAGCGTAGTACTGCTGTCCATGGTTTCCTTGATTGTCTCCTCCGTTCGGTCGCGGGTTCTGCTTGGGCACGTTGCCTTGCTGTCCAGGACCTCTCCTCGGGCACTAGCTCACGAAGTGTCCTGTTTCCCCACATGCAAAGCATGCCCTGTTGCCCATGGCAGAAGGTACGTTTGGGTGGGGGTTTTCAACAGGAGCACCCATGTTGGGTCGGGGCACAGGAGGCAAGGGCACACGAGGTGCTTGTGCAACAGGTCGTTACTGTGGTGGCTGACTACGGCGGTATGCAGGGGCGGTCGATCCGTACTGTGGTGCGGCTGGGGGCATGTACCGAGGTCGTACATTGCTCCCTTGGGGCTGGTATGGCATCTTCCTCTTTCACTCTCGCTCGATCTCTCGGATCTTGCTTTCAACCACTATAGCCTTGTCAACTAGCTTCTGGAAGCTCGCGTAGTCATTGTTGAGGAGCTGAACCTGGATCTCATTGTTCAACCCTCTCATGAACAGGTATTGCTTCCTCCGGTCTGAGTTGACATCTTCGGGGGCATACCGGGACAGTTGTGTGAACTTGTTGAGGTACTCATTCACGCTCTTCTGTCCTTGGAGGAGACCTTCGAACTCCTATCTCTTGAGCATCATTACACCAGCAGGGATGTAATGAGAGCGGAAACTATCCTTGAACTCAGTCCAAGTGATCGTTTCCAGGTCGACATGAGCGTGGCATAGGGCATCCCATCAGTCAGCGACAGCTCCCATGAGTTGGTGCGACACAAAAAGAACCTTCTCTCGGTCATTGCACTGCACTATGGCAAGCTTCTTCTCCATGGATTTCAACCAGTCGTCGGCCTCCATGGGGTCGTTAGCTTGAGCAAAGGTGGGTGGTCGAGTCCTCATGAACTCTCCCAGTCTGTTATGAGCCGGCGGTGGTGGTGGCGGTGGTGCCGGAACGGGGTTGTTGTTGTTGGCCTGCAACTGACCCAAAGTTTGGATCATGGTTTGCATAAGTTGATTCTGCATGGCCATCAACCGTTCCAGGTTGTTCTCACTAGCTCCGTGGTTAACAGGAACTTCATCATAGCCATCCTCTTGGTTGCCATGGACGTTCCTTCCTTCGTGGCCGTCATTTCCTATCACCATCTGTGAGAGAGAATAAAATAGAATAGAGGTTAGAAGATTAGATGGATCCCCCTAACTATATGCTTCAAGGTGGGTTGGACTATATGTATTAGCCCATATGAGGATGTGAACAAGTGCCGAGGCATCTCACACCTCCTTTCTAATTATGTGTGGGTACGGACAACGCTTGAGACGTCCCATAACTCACACCCAACATACAATCATAACAATCATCACAAGGGCTCACACAACTACTATTCAAGGCTTATTAAATGGGGTCCTATATGGCTTAGGGTGATGCCAATCTGTGATCCAACTATGGCTTCTCCTAGTCTTGTATCCTATGTCAAGGTAGTTCCAATGCCAATCTATGCATCCTAGGGTTGCATCCTACGGTCAGCGTGGCTCAGCTACCAATCTATGATCATTCTAGGTTGTGTGATCTACGATCAACTAGTGGCAGGTTGATAACAATCTATGCCTGATACCAACTTGTGACTTCTATCCAAGCGTATAACCTACCGTCAACCCGTGGCTCTGATACCAATCTGTGACGCCCTCAATTTCGTGGAAAAACCACGGAACCGAGAACTGATGCATATGTGTGCCCAGGATGTTCATCACACATATACACATCATCCACAAACTGAATTTCAGAATATATAACCACGAATAGCAGAGTTTATTACAATGTTTCATGAGTCTTGGACTTATGCTAACAGTGGAAGTCTTAATCTAAAAATGAAAGTCTTATTTCTATGCAGCGGAAGTCTTCTAACTAGTGCGGAAGCAGTCTAAGCAGTAGCGGCGGCTCCATCTCTACTCCATCCCCACAAGCAAGGTTGAGGACATATTACATGCCTAATGCTCCACCTGGTCTTCATAGTAATCTTCTCCTGTTGCTGATGATTAAATAATAATGCAAGTTTGAGTACAATGATGTACTCAGCAAGTGCGGGAAAATATGATATGTAGCTCACAACAAGGTAGGTATAAAAAGGCTTATTGCAGAAAGCAATGTTATTTATTAAAACCACAATAAAACAGCAACTTAACCTTAAGTGAACGTAATTCCCAACAGTTATTAAAATACCAATCATACCTCCATTATGTTCATCACTTTCCATGTCCAACCAAACATTAATCAACTTCATTCTTGCTCACGAATACCTTCTCATATTCGCTACCATCTCACGAATACCATCTCGTATTCGCTACCATTTTATCTCATAAACAATTCTGTCTCACACCAAGACCAATCTTGTTGCCACAACTTAACAGTCATGTAACCAAATCTTATCACCCGGACTCATCAGTCCCGAAAAAAAAAACAAAATCCAAACCATAACCAAAACCTTCCAAAACCATCCCAAAATAACCATCCAACTAATCATGGAAGTTGGCCAGGCGCTCGTGACCGTAAGCTCAGCTATCATGATAGTTTTAAGACTCTGCAGAGTTTGCACCTCTTTACCCACAAGTTTGTGATTTCGTCACCCGTCAGCGACTGCAGAACCTCCATTATACCAGTACAAAACCATCGGTGTATGGCCAAGAGATAACAAAATAGCCATTACAAAGGGGTTACTAGATGTATGGACTCACTAAGATTTCACTGGCAGGCTAGAATCTCCAATTCTCCCACCCACGGGCCCCCTCTTGTGCCATGCAGTTCCCAGGGCAGTCCTCACTCGACTCCCATTCCCCGCGCCTTCCACGGTCCGTAACAATCTAGCAACTTACCTAATTACTCAGCTAAGCCGCACCCATACTTGGCCTTGTGGTGGCACTGTTATCCTGGCATGTGCTCGCATGAACCGGTCCTTAGATCTACGGCAAGTAAACCACCATCTCATTCTACCTCATTCACAAACCCAGGCTTGCCTAGATCTCCCTCTGATCCATGTTCATTAACAACATCAGTTCCTCAATATTCTTACGAGTGCAGTTAGCTAGACACATCTATCTCGCTTCCTGTAATCCCATGGACTCAGCGAAGCATAAAAGTAAAAACCATACCCGACTCATAAACTTCCCTGGCGACAAGGGTGGTTTAACCAAAATTATTAAACTCCTATAAAATGGTTTCCCATCATGTTTGACTCAAGCACACACACCTTTTCACAAACAAAACAGTTTTCCAAAATATGGGATGAATATGGTCAAGGGGCACTTGCCTTGTTCTGGCTGTTCCGGTTGCTCAAAATCTTGTTGTTGTAGTCCGTCGTAGGTAGCTCCCTGAGCTTGTCCTTCTATATATGATCACGCACATACAAGATTCACAACAATCAATATCATGCACAAACTTTAACTAGATGCGATGATGCATGCAATCCTATGATCAGTTTCTATTAGATTAGTTTATATGTGTTCTTGCATGGTTTGCATGGGTTTTACGATGAACAGAGGTGTTCGGATCAAATGTGGACATGACGATGATCTTGACTCTAGGTCAAACCTTTCAACACGTGATCTGTCCACGAAAAAGATTCTGTTCGAAAGGAATCAAAGAACAGATGCAAAAAAAATGCGATGATGTCGTAAGGTAGTATTGGAGACCTACCTTACGTTCTTCTTTGTCTCGGGGTCCTTCTCCTAGCAAGACAGATCGTTGGGGCTCTCTTCCGGCGATCTCCCATGACTGAAATCCGGCGAAGGGTTTTGCTCAGCGAGCTGGAGCTAGGGCTCTAAGTCGTCGGCTCAGGAGTCGAAAAGAAGTTTGTGGTTTTGGCCAAAGGATTTCGGTTCTATTATAATCAGGAAGAAAGAGTACTAATCGGATTGGACTTCGAATAAGAGTACTATTCAAATTGTCGTTGAATCTTAACAACTTATCTTTAGTTGATTTGGTGCGGTAACATTGTGGAATTCATGTCGGTTTCCTCCCGTACCGGTATTCCCACGCGTACAGAAGCAAAAACGGCTCAAGAACTCGTTACCTCCGCGGTGATGAGCTCCGGAAGCTCCACATGTCCATCGGGGGCCTGGTCTCCCCTTTCCGCAAAGACGAGCTCCGGTTGTGCCGCGTGTCAGGAGGACGAGACCTCCCTCTTCTTCAGAGGTAAGCTCCGCGTGCGCCACGTGTTAGTTTCCGGACCTCCCTTCTTTTCGGAGGTGAGCTCCTTTATTGCCACGTGTCCTAGATGCACCAGACTTCCTTTCTCCTCAGAGACAGGCTCCGAGGTTGACACGTGTCCAACTGTGACGGACCTCCCGGAGGTAAGCTCTGGTGGTGACACGTGTCTAATAGAACCGGACCACTCGGAGGTGAGCTCCGAGATCGACACGTATCCCGCACGACTGGTCCTCTGTTTTCCACGGTGACTAGCTCCGAAGGTGACACGTGTCCTGCGGGACTGGCCTCGCTTCCCCGTAGAGGCTAGCTCCAGGGCAACATGTGTCCCACGGGGTCGGACCTTTCCCCATTTGCGGGGGTGAGCTCCGGACACGCCATGTGGCCAGCAGCCCGCGGAAAATGTCTACGGCGCTCTAGGCAAACTGAAATTGGCTCCTTTTGGCTATCTTTTGATTCTTCTCTGTTTCAATCTTATAAAAATGTTTATGAAACATGAATATATGCAAAAATCTAAAAATGAGAGTGTTACACTGAGCCAAGAGGTTGAGCGTCGACGGCGAATTTTGCAGTTTGCTTCCAGCCGGTGCAAAGTCACCTTCGGGTAAGAATTGTTGAAATTCCTGTTTGATTCCCGTTTAAATCCCATCAAACTTCGCACGTAGGAGCTAGACTTATGGGCCCACCATTTGGCTTCACAACACATAGCGCGAGAACCCTTGTACATGGCGTAATTCCGAGCTTGCCAGCGGCGGCTTGTTCGAGCAGCATCGGGCGCACGGTGAGACCCACTTTGGAACCCTCCCCGAGCCTGCCCATCGCCATGTCGAGCTTCCCGAGCCACCACTGGTGCTGTAGAACCGCTTCACCAGGCGTTTAGCAGGCTAGTACGCCGGAGCGACGTGTAACACCCCAAAAATATTGTTAAGACCCTAACTCATGTTAAGAGGGGAATTTAAAATTTTTTGGACGTGTTGCATGTTTTGCAAAAATTCAAATTCAAACTGGAATTCAAATTAAACTCAAATCAGAAAAGAAATAGAAAAAGAAAAAGAGAAAACAGAAAAAAACCGGCCAGTGGGCCGCAACCCACCAGCCGGCCCAACCAGCGCCGCGCCAGCCCGCAGCCGCGCGCGCCGTTTCCTTCCGCTGACAGGTGGGACCCGCCAGCTCGTCTTCTACCTCGCGCCCGCGCCGGACTCCCTCTCACCCGAATCAAAACCGATCGGGATTTCCGCGAATCCCAGCCGGATTCCGCTCGGGGGCGACGCAAACTCGATCTAAACCACCCCGCCGCCATCCCCCATCTATAAAAACCTCGGCCTCGTTCTGTTTTTCCCACGCGATCGGCCGATTTTCCTCCGGTGAGAACCGAGACTTCTCCGGCGAATTCTGGCCGATCTAAGCTCGGAAATTCCGATCTAACTCGCTGGTCTTGATCCACTGCCTCCGGGGAACCTTGCAGGTGCAGAAAACTCGGTGACTTGCAGTGTAAACACAGCGCTGACGAGCTTCACCGTGGTTTCGTCTCGGACCTCGTCGCCGATCACTTTCCAGGACCTCCGAGCTCAAGAAAACCCCCGAGGTGAGATCCCCGACCCCCCTCCACCGATCTATGCCATAAAATCACAGTTCTAGGGAGAATTCTCGAAGATCCAAAAGTCTCCGGCGAGATCGCCGCTTCCCGCCACCGTGCGCCGCCGGCAGCGCCGCCCGCGCTCGATCAGAGCGACGTGGCCGCTTGTGCGCCGTTTATTTTAAATCGCACGGTAGGGTTTAAATCCCCGCGTACCGGTTCGACGTTATAATCTCAGCCGTCGGACGGTCCACATCAGCCCCGCGTTATAAAGACTGGAAATCTTACGTGCTACCCCCTAGGGTTCTCGGGAAATAAGAGCTAGCCCCAGAAACTTCTGATCTAGCCCCTGGAACTTCAGAAAATCATGTAAATTCGTTTAAAAATCAGTTTTAGCCCCTGGACTTAATAAAAATTAGGAAAAACACCTCTGATAAGTGTAACTAGACCCCTGGAAATTCTGAAAATAATATTATAGACCCTGTAATGGGGTGAGTTTACTTTTTTAGCCCTGTTTAGTATTTAAATTAGGAAATTAAATATGTGGCTAGTGTTTAAAAATGAAAAAGTGGGACAAACATATTGTCATAATTAAATTAAAAACATTCTCAGTATTTAGAAAACTTTGGAGTGAGATAAAAACATATTTTGGGCTGAATTGAATCTGTCTAATTTATTATTCACATTTAGGGACACATTTTTAAGTAATGAATAGTTTTAGAAAATAGGGAAAATAATTGTGAAATAGTTTACATCAGAGGCAAAGGTCAAAATATGTTATTAAATTATTTAATACCAGAACCTATTCTGTTTAGATGACGTGTATTACTAATTTCATAATAAAGTACACATTTATGCATAGGAAAATAAATCTGAAAATATAGCAACTAGTAAATGATAAATGGAGTTTCTAAAATCCAAAGAATTCAGTTTAGGGTTGGTAGAAATTCTGAAGGCACATGTGGAGAAGAAAAATACCTTTCATACATACTTGGTAGTGAAAAGGTGTAGTAGTTGAATATAAGGAATTTATTTAAATTGGAAACTCATATATATATATATATATATATATATATATATGTATATATATATATATATAGTAGGTAAGTATAAATGTGAACACAAAAGTAGGAATCATATACACATGATTAAAAGTGCATGCAAGCCACAAATCAACACACATAAAGTAACCACAACACATGTAATGGTGAATGACTTTCATAAATATGAATGTGTGGTTTGTATGAAGTGGAAGTGTGAACTATGTCTTATGGATTGTTGTTTTTCTTTTGCTATGTGTGATGGTATGATGTAGAACCTGCTCAAGAGCAAGTTATTCCTTTCCAAGATCCGGACTACCCATTCCAAGAGCAGCAGGTAAGAGGCAAGTGTCCTTGACCACTTTGATCCTATACTAGGATGTGTAGATAGAAATATTTGCATTGTCAATTGAAAATATGAAACCCATGCTAGGATGTTTCCCTAGAATTGCATTACCTTGTTTCCTTGTAGCTTGGGTTGGGATTTATTTTATCATGTCATTTATTATTATGCATATGCTTAGCCATGCTTAGAATGGGATATTTGGGATATGAGATCATCAGTTTATTTTTACCATACTCTTGAATGAGATATTGTGAGTTATGTAGAGGTAGGGATCAAGGCAAGTTGGATGTTTTGGTTGTGTGCTGGGTGCACGAGACTTGGGTTTGTGTTTAGTACTTGCCTGGATCCTAAGGACCGGTTCATGGAGCATGTAACCTGGCTTTACAGTGCCAACCACATGCTGAGATGGGGCAGCTTGGCCAATTAATTAGGTGTATCCCCGGCGTAGTATGGGTGTGTTGGATGGTGCGGGGAATAGGTGTCAGCTGGACTACCATATGAACCGCAAGGCTCAAGAGGGGGCCACTGCAGCGGGGTTGGAGCCTCTTGTATGCTGTTAGGGGTGAAACCTCAGTGGGCCCATGCTCGTCGGGAATCCGTTTGTAAAGGCTTCGTAGTGATCTCCTGGCTACACACCTGGGAAGTGTGAATGTGGTTCGTAGCCACTGGCATAATGGAGGTTCTTTTAGTCCACCAGGCAACGGGGGATGAAATCACTACATGTGGGTACAGTGGTACAAACTCTACAGAGTCAAAACTGTCATGACAGCCGTGCTCACGGTCAAGAGCAGCTTGGACTTATTCATGATTAGAGGATTGATGGTTTTGGAAGTTGTGGATGTTAAGCGGGGAGCTTAACATTGGAAATGATGATATGGTTATTTGATTATGATGATGGGATGGGAGATTGGGACCATTTCACCTGTGTAGTAATCTAGGTGCTTAATAAGCTAAGGTGGTAGGTATTAATTGCGTAGTGCTCTAACCATGAGTTCAACATCCCCTTGTTCTAGCCATGCATGACATAACTTTCCCACACTTGCTGAGTACCATCGGTACTCAACCATGCATATTTTGTTGGTTTATATTGCTGCTCAGGTCAAGATAATGAGGTGGTGTATAATGACCAAGACTTTGGACCCGAAGAAGGTTTCTAGGTTCATGGAGACCCCGGGCAACGCCTGTGATGGAGCCCTCAAGAATAATATTCCGCTGCTAGTTTGTTTATTTGTGATGAACTTATTATTGTCCATCGAGACATTTGCCATGTAAGACTTATTTATATTCGACCCCTGGCTTGTAATAAATGATGCTTCACTATTTGTCATCACATGTATGAGAAAATGATCCTGGCATACATGTGATATTCACTTGGTTGTTCTTCGGAAAAACCGGGTGTGACACGACGTCACCAGACTCTTCCCGAGCCGCTGCGCCGTCGCGAGCTCGGTTAGAGCCAACGTCGATGAGGGAAAACCCTCCCAACGTGTTCAGCGCTCCAAATTAGGGGCTACCGGTGAATTGGAGCTCAGGAGCTGACCTGACGATCCAGTTAGGCGGTGCTCCGGAGACCTCGGCGGCGCTACCGCGCCGGAGGCGCGAGGTTGAAGACGACCGAGCCGGGCCCTCTGTCAGTGGAAGGAAACCCGGCGGTTTGATCTTCTGTGGGCACGGATCGACTGTGGCAGCGCAGGAATTAAACCTGTAGCCTAGTGTGCCGTCGCCTCGGCGCCCGACACGTGTATCTGTGGACCCACCGGCAGATTTAAACATTTCCCCGATTTTCAGATTTAGTTCAAACTTCAAACCTACATAACTTTGGCTAGAAAACTCCAAATCGAGTAAACCAAATCTTTTTGGACTCAGCTCTATGAGTACTTTCCAGAAAATCAAGTTTCACTTCATGAAAATTTTTAGTTCTCCAGAATTAATTCTTCAAATTTTAAAATGTTTAGAATTTTAACTGGAGAACCCTTTGGAGGAAATTTCTGAAATTTTGCTGGGATGTTCACCAAAATATCCCTGAGCAACCATAAAACTTTCAGATCCATTGGAGCTCATTTGATCCACCTAATGGTGTGATTAATAAAACTGTTCCAGAGAAAATAGAAAATGTCCAGAAACATTTTCAGAATTTCTCTGAAATTGATTAGCTCATATCTGTAGCTAGGGAACTTCAAATTAAGTGAGACCAACTCCATTAGAACACTGTGAAAATCTAGTTTTCATAAAGTCATGGTTTGCTCCATGAAAATCCCTAGAACACCCTAAGAGCTCCAATTAAGGTCAAGTACATAATTATTTGTAGAGAGCTCAAATGAGCTTTGCTGCAACTAAAACTTGGCCAAGTCTCTGTTTAGGTTGTATTCAAACCACAATAAAAATTTCAGAGTAATTGGGTCGGTCTAGTAAGACTTATAGTCTTTATAAGTTAAATTCATTCAAATGCATTTAAATTGATACATATACTTGTTACCTCATGTAGTCGCTAAGGGTGAGGAGGAAGCCGAAGTGTTAGACTTTGTTACTCCGGAAGAGAATCTAGCCTATGACCAAGAGCAGCAAGGCAAGCTCCGGTTCGCATTAACCTCTTTACAATTTTTTTTTGTTTTGAGAACTTCCTTTGAGTACCACTTATTTCTTGCATTAGAGTCCTGTTTGAAACCCAAATGCATAGCCAAGAAAACCATGGGCTGGTATTAGGATTGAAAACCTCGTTAGCCACTGCAATGCTAAGATACAGTAGGGTTCTGTACAAGTCGAGTAGTTAGATCTACTCAGGAGAATAGGCTAGAGGCACATCGCTCGGGTAAGAATAGCAAATGAAACACATGGCAAGAAAAATGAGACCGAGCGGAGAGTAAGGGCAGCAGGACGTTGGGCCTGGGTGCCATAGCTCCGCTTGTGTCGATTGAGGACCGAGCCATGTGAGGGCCTGTTGAATAAGCTAGAACAGTACCGAAGACCTACCGGCTATATGGGAACCGGGAAACCGATGTAACTCGGGTAGCTGGGTATTGAGGCATTGCCTGTCGTTCAGAGGGTAGGTTGAGAGCTTGAGGTGTAAATCGGCTGGCGGCACTGTGGATGCGCGTGCAGAGACCTCTTGCTCGGAACGATAGGACCGGTTCAATATTTGGCTGACGGGTGAAAGGTGGTTGCGTACGACATCCATGATGGTTGCTGTAGGCAACATCGAGTACGGGCGTACGTGACGGGTTATTCGGGTAACCCTGCAGGTGTAAATCGATTATAATCACCGTCCCTCACGGTCAGTGAGTACCACTTGTTCACTGTACCGTGACGTAGAAAGAACAGGCTAGATACATGTTAAAAGTTTTGCTGATTTGAAAGATATACTTTGCTTGTTAACGTATTGTTGTAATTTAGAGCTAATTAAAGTTCTTTTCAACTTTGGGCAATGTACATGAGAGAAATGCGTTTCTTGTTTGATTGCGGATTCTCATGTGCCTTAGCGTAAGGTTCTCCACAACCTGCTGCTAAAACTTGAAAGTAAGGTTCCACTTATTAGGAGAGTCCTGTGCAACTTATTTTACCTCATGTAACCTATCAACCTTCATGTAGAAGTTTCATGTATAGGAGAGACGGGTCAGTCTTGCTGAGCCATCATGCTCACTGCTTGTGTTTGAAGCTTTTGCAGGGGTCTATAAGGAAGGGACTCCAGGGGAGGAGACGGAACCCCAGGAGGGGAACCCCGTCGAGTGGGAGTCGTGCACGCCGCCGTGTTAGTGTGTGTGCATGCTAGCGGGGACACGTTCTCGGGCTGAAATTGAACTCGATGTGTAGTCTACGCCCGTGAGTGTAGACTGAACATTTTTTGTTGTAAAAATGTTCATACATTGGTTTATGTAATAAAACGCTTCCGCTTTGTACCTTTGATGTGTGTTATCCGGTTCTGTGCAACGCAGCACCCCTCAGCGTGATCCTTGCTCGACAAGACCGTGGGGTCGTGTCAGCGTGGTATCAGAGCTCGCTTGAGGTTTAACGCACTACAAAGGTCATTTTTTTCAAAAATCCAGTGAGGAACGAGTTAGTAGCCCATATAAGGATGTTATTAGTGTATATAAAGTGGCATACGCACCTATTTTCTTATGTCAGAAAATCGTGCATCTCGGGACGCTTTATGTCTTGGGGGTGAACGTAAGCGCTGTCCACCAGTGCGCACAAGCTGAAGGGTGGAGCCCCACGGGTGGCAGGTAACCCGACCCGCTTTAATATCCTATACGACTCGTCATGTCGTTTGTGGTATTCGAGCAACATCTGTCCCTGGCATGCTTTGGGCAATTTGGGAGACCCCGTCACATGGTCAGTAACGTGAACATGTAGCTCAAGGCGTGCTTGGCTTGAGAACATCCGGGCGAGTGACGACGGCCGGGTGTACGAACTGTATGGATACCGGACTCGGTGTACAGCCGAGTCTGACAATTGTGTGAGTTATCTGCAGGTAGTCTAACCACGAAACGGTAGACATGTAGCATCCGTGTGTGAGTGATGCTTAGTGCCACTGAACTAACGAAGCCGGCTAAGTCCGGTACAGGTTTTTCTTTGTGAGGACGTAGTACCGACATGAACTCATGACGCATCGACGTCACACCCTACTAAATGAGCAACTTCATTGTAAAACTGAAATGTTTCAATCTAGAGCACTAAAATTGTGATGTAACTCCTTCCCTTAACCAGGATATTCAATGTTAACAAGTTTTCAACTTATAGGATACTAAGGACAGAGTCCCCTGTTTTCAACTGAATTAAGGCTGAAGTTAATCAGAGGTTAGAGGTTGAGTTCTTTCGAGGTTGGGGTCATATGATACATTTACGGAAAGCTCTGGAAGAGCTTTACAACTTCTATGTTGAGGTCCAGAGGTGTTTCATTCCTTAACCAATCGAAAAATGCAGTAGAGTTGAAACTGTCCAAAAAACAGGGCAGAGCAAACCCTCTCTGTAACTCTCTGTAAATTGAGAATATCTTCCTGCATAAAAATCCAAAAATAGAAAATGAGGTATTTATGAAAATATTTTGAGATGGGTGACAACTTTGTAACATAAAGTTTTGTCAGGATTGGTGTGGAATTAACTGGAATTCTTGGACCAAATCAGTTCCTCAAGAAGGGAGGTGCTGTCCAATTTTCTCCAGAAATTCTGCCAACTTTGAAATCTCATAACTTTTGAACCAGGACAATATTAGGCCAAGCAAATACTTTATGGAAATATATTGAAGTTAGCTTTAACATTGATGTTGAGCTCCAGAATTGGTTTTGCCTTTAGCGTGGTCTAAATCAGGTTGGAATGGAAACTGATCAGGACTGTCGTGTGGACAGCAGATCAGCAGTCAAATTTGCTTAAGTTTGAACTATGTTTCCATGTTTTATGAGTTCAATGACATGTTTTATGTTATAACTCAATGGTTTACTGTTTAAATAAATATTTGACATTTCTCAAATATGTTTCTACAGATGACAGCGGATAGACAGTTGAAGAACGGGTGGGTGGAATCCCACAGTTCTCACCGCGGCGGCTATCCGGAAACGTTGAGGCAAATGCTTCAATATTTCGGGTACAGCAAGATGCCACAGTACTTCGCCAAGGAAGAAGGCGAGGAGTGGAACAAGACGTCGACGATCCATGTCGAAGTTCCTGCAGGGCCTAAGCCACCCGGTTGGGCGTCGTTCACCGTTACGGTGAGAGGTAGACAACCGGAGGGAATGTGGCAAGTGGCAGCCCGCGACACCATGTCGCGTTTCTGCTAGCTACATGTGAGAGCTATGGAGGGCACTCCATACGCGCTCGTTCTGGTGGAGGAACGAGCTAAACATGTGTGGGAAGGGAGGCACAAGGAGGCAACTGATCCGGGTTCCCCAAGGTACAGTCCCGCGGAGGCAAACCTAAGTCTCCAATTGAGGGCAGGAAAAGCCGTGATGGACAGCCAAGCTGTTCATACGGAGTGTCTCGCTATGAAGCTCATGGAGAGCAACAGCCGTGGAGACCATTTCTAGAGTGCTCATAGTGCACTCCGCAATGTGCTCCTTCCGACGATTAAGCGACTGAACGAACAACATAATCAGTTGCATCGTCTGAAGAAGGCGAAGAGGAAAAGCTGTGTCGACATCACGGCTTTGCAACAACAGGTGCAGGCTCTGACCCAACAGAATAAGGTCCTTACTCAAGAGCGGGACGACGCTATTGAGGAGGGGCAAGGTTGGGAAGAGGACTACAACCAGGCCATGGATGAGGTGCACGCGTTGCAGGACCTCGTACCTCCGGTAATTGGCATACCGGTAGGAGGTGCCGTACCCGTGGTCTTGGGTCTTCCGGCAATGAGAGAACCCGAGCCAGAATAGGAGGTTGTAGACCCAGAGCCACCAGTAGAGATACTGGAGGAAGACGACCCGCAGGAGGTCGAGTTCTACTCCGAGTAGGGGGTTACTGTTGACAAGTAGGGCAGCTAGGGTAATGTAACCCAAACTTTTGTAATCGGTGACATGTCGTGTAGACAGTAGTGTATGTATAGGTAGTGACGACATGAGCACGACTTCTCGGAGACCCGAGACCAATGTATCTTGTATAAAGCTTATGCTTTATCAATATATGTGAATGTTGTGCAAATTATTCATGCGTCACTTCAATACCTACTGTTGCGTATGGAATTTTTAAGTATGACATGTGCTGATCGCTTCTGTTTTGAATTTCAGAATGACTCGTACTCGTGCCAACCCGGACGTGGGGGTTCCAGTCAGGGGGGAGAGACCTCCCAACAGCCTCCCGAGGACTCCTCGGGACAGCAACAGCAACAACCGCCACCGCCAACGGTTACTTTGAAGGATATTGTGACAGCAATGGCGGGTTCTCATCAGCAGCACAAGGAGTTGCTGCAAACTCTCGTTGCAAATACGTCTTGACCAGAGAGGCGTCAAGATCGTGAGGAGTGTCAACAGAGCTCCTACTCCGATTTTCTGGCGACTCATCCCCCAGTATTCTCAAGGGAGGATGAACCCATCAATGCGGACAACAGGCTCCGCATGATGGAGATGAAGTTCGGGCTGCTCCAAGTGAGTGAGCAGCGTAAGACTCAATTCGCGGTCCAACAGCTTCAGGGATCCGCGAGCCCGTGGTGGGCGAACTACTGTGCTTCGCAGCCCACCGACCGAGTTATGACCTGGACGGAATTCAGGATGACCTTCAGGGCCTATCACATACCGCCGGGTGTCATGAAGAGGAAGACGCAGGAGTTCCTACGCCTGCAAGAAGGAAGCTGGAACGCGTTGAATACTCCAGGCGTTCAATGATCTTGCGCTCTACGCGTCGTATCACGCCGATACCGACGAGAAGCGGTGGGATCACATCTACCAGGGGCTTAACCCGCTCCTGAAAGACAAGCTGGCGATGTTCAATCACGGCAGCCTCAATGACATAATTGATGCTGCGATTATTCAGGAAGACTCTGGCAAGGAGTTAGCAGCGGTGGAAAGGAAGCGAAGCGCACTGCAAAGCAGCGGAGAAGGAGGTGGTCCTTCTCAAAAATACCGGATCATGAATCGCCCACCATCGGGTCCACGCTGGCAGCCACCACAGAGGCCGATGCCATTCCGCAGTTGGCCATATTCTTCACCGGCATTCAGGCCGGCACTGTCAGTTCCACCTCCGCAGCAACAACAGCAGCAGCAGGCGATGCCGCATGCGTATGCACCTCAGCAGCGCATGCCGGGCTTTCGTCCCCCGAGCACCGGCCAAGCAGAAGCCACATGCTACAAATGTGGTCGTCCAGGACACTTCACTAGCAGTTGTCCGGAGAGGCAAGGCTGCGGAGTTGCACCGCAACTTCCTGGGAGGAATCAGCCCCGGAACCCCACTAATGCACGGCGGGCAAACCCTAGGCCCGGCACCGTCCACCAACTTGCCATAGAGGACGTGCCGGAGGGAGAGCTAATCCTTGCAGGTGTGTTCCAACTCCACCAGCATCCCGCCATAGTATTGTTTGATTCAGGTGCCACGTGCAATTTTATTAGCCAAGCTTTCATTGCTAAACACAGCCTGCAAATACTACCCACCGATAGTCCATATTTGATTTGTTCACCAGGTGGGAAGATTTCATCAAGCGTAATGATTTCCAAAGCACTATTATGCTTAGCGGATAGAGTGTACCCTACGTCTCTCATAATTTTAGAAAGACAGAAGGTCGATGTCATTTTAGGGATGTCGTGGTTAACCCGCCACGGCGCTTTTTTAGGCACCGTCCTTCGAATCGTGCACTTGAACTCAGAAGTGAACGGATCTCACTCCTTATTTCTGGATAGTCCAGAAATAAAACTTCCAAGTGTCTCTCAATCCACAACCATCAGATTGGAAGACATTCCAGTGGTCCAAGAGTTCATTGACGTGTTCCCAGATGATTTACCGGGGATGCCGCCCGATAGAGAAGTGGAGTTCAAGATTGAACTTGCACCGGGAACCATGCCAATATCCGGAAGACCGTACAAGATGGCACCCAAGGAATTGGCTGAACTGAAGACTCAGCTAACGGACCTGCTGGAGAAGGGTTTTATTAGGCCGAGCTCCTCGCCATGGGGTTGTTCGGCATTGTTTGTGAAGAAGAAATACGAGACGTTGCGGCTTTGTGTGGACTATCGTCCACTAAACGCCGTAACCATCAAGAATAAGTACCCGTTGCCACGGATCGACATGTTGTTTGATCAGTTGGTCGAAGAAAAGATCTTTTCCAATATGGATTTAAGATCCGGGTACCACCAGATAAAAATACGGGCTGAGGATATTCCGAAGACGGCTTTCTCGACGAGGTACGGACTTTATGAGTACCTGGTCATGTCCTTCGGCCTCACCAATGCTCCAGCTCATTTCATGTATTTGATGAACTTGGCATTCATGCCGGAGCTGGACAAGTTTGTCGTGGTCTTCATCATCGACATATTGGTATATTCCAAGTCGGAGGAAGAACACAAGAAGCATCTGCGTATAGTCTTGCAACGGCTGCGGGGTCACAAACTATACGCGAAATTCAGCAAGTGCAAGTTCTGGACACCGCAAGTGCCTTTTCTCAGGCATATCATCTCAGCGGAGGGCATCGCTGTAGACCCGAGTAAGATCACACAAGTGCTGAATTGGAAATCCCCGTGAACTGTTCACGAGGTACGGAGTTTCCTCGGGCTCGCGGGATATTATCGTAGGTTCATTCTGAACTTCTCGAAGATTGCCAAGCCGATGACGGAGCTGCAGATGAAGGCTACCAAATATGTTTGGAGTCCAGCATGTGAAGCAGCATTCAAGGCTTTAGTCAATCACCTAACATCAGCACCGGTTTTGGCGCAGCCAGGCACAACCAAACCGTTCGATGTGTACTGCGATGCATCCGGTATTGGGCTCGGATGTGTGCTGATGCAAGACCGAAGGGTGGTCGCGTATGGATCAAGGCAGCTCAGAAACCATGAGCAGAATTATCCAACTCATGACTTGGAGCTCGCTGCGGTGGTACTCGCACTTAATATGTAGATGCACTACCTACTCGGTAACCTCGTACATTTATATACCGACCACAAAAGCCTCAAGTACATATTCAAACAGAAGGAGCTGAACATGAGGCAGCGAAGATGATTAGAGTTGATAAAGGATTACAAAATAGAGATCCATTATCACCCCGGCAAGGCAAACGTAGTGGCGGATGCGCTGAGCCGCAAGTCACACGTCAACAACCTGACCATCACACCGTTGGAAGAGAGCGAACCACCACTGCATGTGATTCCACATGGAGCTCTCTACAACTTAGCTTTGTTCCCCGCCATCCGTGAAGAAATAGCGGCTGCTCAGAAACTTGAAAGAGCATGTCGCATTTGCGGAGACATATAGATAGTGGGGAGTTGAAATGTTTCCGGAAAGACGGAGACGGCGTCCTATGGTTAAAGGACCGGATCGTCGTACCCCATAACCCGGAGTTACGGAAGAAAATATTTGATGAGGCTCAATTGTCAAAGTTTTCTATTCACCCCGGCAGCAACAAAATGTATCAAGAACTCAGAAGTAAGTTTTGGTGGACACGGATGAAGCGGGAGGTCGCAAAGTACGTGTCCGAGTGTGATACATGTCGGAGGGTGAAGGCAGATCATATGCGGAAACCGGGACTGCTACAACCACTGGGCGTTACTGCCTGGAAGTGGGAAGATGTGAGCATGGACTTCATCGTCGGTTCACCCACCACTTTTCAGAAACATGATTCTGTGTGGGTGATTGTCGACCGGCTCACCAAAGTTGCCCGCTTTATCCCGGTCAATACCAACTACAACCCCAAGAAGTATGCTGAACTGTACATCTCACGGATCCTATGTTTGTACGGCGTACCCCGTACCATCATATCGGATCGGGGCACTTTGTTTGTGTCCCGTTTTTGGGAGCAGCTACAAGCTGCGTTGGGGACGAAGCTGATCCGTAGTTCAGAATACCACCTGCAGACGGATGGGCAAACCGAGCGGATAAATCAAATTTTGGAAGATATGCTACGAGCTTGTGCTATCAACCACGGCAAAAATTGGGATGATCACTTTCCGTTAGCCGAGTTCTCGTACAACAATGGGTACCAAGCCAGCATCAAGATGGCGCCCTACGAGGCGCTATACGGGAGGAAATGCCGCACACCACTGAATTGGTGTGAGTCTGGCGAAAGGGTTACCTTCGGGATTGATCTTGTTAATAATGCGGAGGAAAAGGTTTGGCTGATTCAAGCGAACCTAAAAGCCGCCCAATCCCGACAGAAACAATATGCAGACCGGAGAAGGCGCCCACTACAATTCAATGTCGGGGATCACGTATACTTACGTGTATCTCCAATGAAGGGCGTGAACTGATTCAGGGTGAGAGGAAAGTTGGCACCCCGATTCATCGGTCCATTCCAGATTACAGAAAGATGTGGATCGGTAGCATACCGGCTCAAATTACCAGAAGCACTTTCCGGTGCGCACGACGTCTTTCACATTTCCCAGCTGCGGAAGTGTCTTAAGCTATCAACTATCATTCAGCTGGAGGATATAGAAGAACTGAAACCGGATCTCACGTATCGGGAGGAACCAGTTCAGATTATAGATGAAAAGGCCCGAACCACACGCAACCGTACGTTGTGGTTCTACAAAGTTCTATGGAGTAATAACTCCGTAGAGGAAGCGACATGGGAGAGCGAAGGATTTCTTCACGCTAACTACCCCAACTTTTTCACGTCGCATATACGGTAATTTTTCCACCATCCTCTCTCTCTCATTTTCACCTTATAATCTCGGGACGAGATTCTTTTAATGGGGGAGGAATGTAAGGGCCTCAGTTTTTGACACATATTCAAAGTGTTCATCACCACACACACCCTTCATTTGAAGAAACTTGATGAACACATTTGGAGAGCAAATAACCACCATCAACATGCTCATTAGAGAACAAACTCACAAAATGCAAAAGTGGCATTTCCCAAATGCATCATGTAGGGGCTGGGCATTTGAAAAATTCCTACACCTTGCTAGGAATGCCCATGCCAAATTACACCCAAATCCAAAACATTTTTGAGGTCTTTTGAGTACAACTAAAAAGAGGGTGGTTTGAACTCAAATTCAAATCCAAACTGTTTCTCTCCCATGAATTCAAAAGTGGGAGGCATATTCTTACTCAGCACCTTATTGTGAGCTCACACACCAATTTTCACTCCATTTGGAGTTGATATTGACATGCGCTAGGTTTAACAAATTCAAACTCCAGTTGAAATTCAAACTGCATATGTGCTGAAAATATGTCCAAACAGAACCCAATTTGAATTCCATCCAATTCAAATGGCCCAGGGGTAGATAATTCAAATGACCAAGGTTAATTTGGTCTCTACTGTTTAGAGCAGTGGGAAAAATTTAATTTCAGAGGTTAAACCCTGGATGGGACCCACATGTCAGCCTCTATAGCAATTCAACCGACTGAAGTCACCGAGCTCGGTTACTCACGCGCAAGCCAGCAGCCACCACGGCAAGAGATCGATCGGGACAGCAGCTGCTTGCCGCCCCGAGGCCTTCTTATCCCCGCAGCCGTGCCGGCCGGGGGCAGAACCGATCAGTTCCTCGCTCCCTCGCGCAAGAAACTGAACAGAGCCGCCTCTACTCCTCCGATCCTCGGCCACCCGCCAATCTCACGCACAATCCTCAGCTGAGCAGCAAAACGGCACCACAGCACTCTCCACTACCCCCTAAAACCATCATCCAGTGATCTCGTGCTCTCTACTCCGAGAATCACACCGATCCGTGGCAGTCGCCACCAAGCCGAGAAGAGGTGCTCTAGTGGGCAGCCTCATCCCGGGCTTGTCACGGTCAAGCCAAGCTGTTTTCGGACGCGCACGCACCTCCAGCAACTCATCTCCAAAGCCTGAGCCAAGAGGTTGAGCGTCGACGGCGAATTTTACAGTTTGCTTCCAGCCGGTGCAAAGTCACCTTCGGGTAAGAAACATCGAAATTCCCGTTTGATTCTCGTTTAAATCCCATCAAACTTCGCACGTAGGAGCTATACTTAGGGGCGCACCAGTTGGCTTCACAACACATAGCGTGAGAACCTTTGTACATGGCGTAATTCCGAGCTTGCCAGCGGCGGCTTGTTCGGGCAGCATTGGGCGCACGGTGAGACCCACTTTGGAGCCCTCCCCAAGCCTGCCCATCACCATGTCAAGCGTCCCGAGCCACCACTGGTGCTGTAGAGCTGCTTCACCAGGCGTTTAGCAGTCTAGTATGCCGGAGCGTTGTCACCGGACTCTTCCCGAGCCGCTGTGCCGTTGCAAGCTCGGTTAGAGCCAAAGTCGATGAAGGGAAACCATCCCAACATGTTCAGCGCGCCAAATTAGGGGCTAGCGGCAAATTGGAGCTCGGGAGCTGACCGCACGATCCAGTTCGGCGGTGCTCCAGCGACCTCGGTGGCGCTATCGCGCGGGAGGCACGAGGTTGAAGACGACCGAGCCGGGCCCTCTGTCAGTGGAAGGAAACCAGGCAGTTTGATCTTCTGTGGGTATGGATCGACTGTGGCAGCGGAGGAATTAAACCTGTAGCCCAGTGTGCCGTCGCCTCGGCGCCCAACACGTGCATCTGTGGACCCACCGGCAGATTTAAACATTTCCCCGATTTTCAGATTTAGTTCAAACTTCAAACCACATAACTTTGGCTAGAAAATTCCAAATCAAGTGAACAAAATTTTGTTGGACTGATATCTCTGAGTACTTTCCAGCAAATCAAGTTTCACTTCATGAAAATCCTTAGTTCTCCAAAATTAATTCTTCAAAGTTTAAATTGTTTAGAATTTTAACTGGAGAACCCTTTGGAGGAAATTTCTGAAATTTTGCTGGGATGTTCATCAGTATATCCCTGAGCTACCATAGAAATTTCAGATCCATTTGAGCTCATATGATCCACCTAATGGTGTGATTAATAAAACTGTTCCAGAGAAAATAGAAAATGTCCAGAAACATTTTCAGAATTTCTCTGAAATTGTTTAGCTCATATCTGTAGCTAGGGAACTTCAAATTAAGTGAGACCAACTCCATTATAACCCTCTGAAAATATATTTTTCAGAAAGTCATGGTTTGCTCCATGAAAATCCCTAGAACACCCTAAGATCTCCAATTAAGGTCAAGTACATAATTATTTGTGGAGAGCTCAAATTAGCTTTGCTGCAACTAAAACTTGGCCAAGTCTTTGTTTAGGTTGTACCCAAACCACAATAAAAATTTCAGAGTCATTGGGTCGATCTAGTAAGACTTATAGTCTTTACAAGTTAAATTCATTAAAATGCATTTAAACTGATACATATACTTGTTACCTCATGTAGTCGCTAAGGTTGAGGAAGAACCCGAAGTCTTAGACTTTGTTACTCCGGAAGAGCAGCTAGCCTACGACCAAGAGCAGCAAGGCAGGCTCCGGTTTGCATTAACCTCTTTACAAATTTTATTGTTTTGAGAACTTCCTTTGAGTACCACTTATTTCTTGCATTATAGTCTTGTTTGAAACCCAAATGCATTGCCAAGAAAACTATGGGTTGGGATTAGGATTGAAAACCTCATTAGCCACTGCAATGATAAGATAGCGTAGGGTTCGGTACAAGTCGAGTAGTTGGAACTACTCGCGAGAATAGGCTAGAGGCACATCGCTCGCGTAAGAATAGCAAATGAAACACATGGCAAGAAAAATAAGACCGAGCGGAGAGTAAGGGCAGCAGGACTTTGGGGCCTGGGCGCTATAGCTCCCTTGTGTCGATTGAGGGCCGAGCCGTGTGCGGGCCTGTTGAAAAAGCTAGAACAGTACCGAAGACCTACCGGCTATAGTGGAACCGGGAAACCGATTTAGCTCGGGTAGCTGGATATTGAGGCATTGCCTGCCGTTCAGAGGGTAGGTTCAGAGCATGAGGTGTAAATCGGCTGGCGGCACTGTGGATGCGCGTGCAGAGACCTCTTGCTCAGGACGATAGGACCGGTTCAATATTTGGCTGACGGGTGAAAGGTGGTTGCGTACGACGTCCGTGGTGGTTGCTGTGGGCAACATCGAGTACGGGCGTACGTGACGGGTTATTCGGCTAACCCTGCAGGTGTAAATCGATTATAATCGCCATCCCTCGCGGTCAGTGAGTACCACTTGTTCACTGTACCGTGACGTAGAAAGAACAGGCTAGATACATGTTAAAAGTTTTGCTGATTTGAAAGATCTACTTTGCTTGTTAATGTATTGTTGTAATTTAGAGCTAATTAAAGTTCTTTTCAACTTTGGGCAAAGTACATGAGAGAAATGCGTTTCTTGTTTGATTGCGGCTCTCTCATGTTCCTTAGCGTAAGGTTCTCCACAACCTGCTGCTAAAACTTGAAAGTAAGGTTCCACTAATTAGACGAGTCCTATGGAACTTATTTTACCTCATGTAACCTATCAACCTTCATGTAGAAGTTTCATGTATAGGAGAGATGGGTCAGTCTTGCTGAGCCATCGTGCTCACTTCTTGTGTTTGAAGCTTTTGCAGGGGTCTATGAGGAAGGGACTACCGAGGAGGAGACAGAACCCCAGGAGGGGAACCCCGTCGAGTGGGAGTCGTGCACGCCACTGTGTTAGTGTGTGTGCGTGCTAGCGGGGACACGTTCTCGGGCTAAATGTGAACTCGATGCGTAGTCTACGCCCGTGAGTGTAGACTGAACATATTTTTTTGTAAGAATGTTCATACACTAGTATATGTAATAAAACTTTGCTTCCGCTTTGTACCTTTGATGTGTGTTATCCGGTGCTGTGCAACGCAGCACCCCTCAGCATGATCCTGGCTCGACAAGACCGTGTGGTCGTGTCAGATCTTAAAAATGACTAAGTCTTGCCCGGCCTCTGTATCTCGTGTTTAGCTAGTTTATCTTGCGGCTGCTAGGTAACTTGGCCTTCTCGGGATGAACTCCCACCCGGGCGCTTGCACCTTGGATTTTCAAGGTAAAGTGGTTCCCCGTAGATGATTTTTTAGTCTCGAGCAGGTTCTCTTGCCGAAGTCATCTGTACCTCGAATCTTCAAGATACAAAGACCCTCTTCATTCTGTTTCTCGGCTTCTCATACCTGCAAAACATCACAACTATTTTTTGTTCCCAACACTATCACACTACCCCGCCTTCGACCTTCAGCTTCTTCGTGGTCTTCGCGAAGACGAGTCAGCCATGGATTCTGAGGGGCTTAGGGACGCGATTGCTCTAGCCTCGTTCTCCTTGACCGAGCTTGTCCTGGGAAGGGCGATCAAGGAAGAGGTGACAGGAACCGGGGGACGAGTGATCCTTCTTCATGGTTAGGGCTTCTTCTTGGTTTTCCACTTCGTCCTTGTAATTTGTTGGAAACGTGACTTCTCCTTTTGTTTGTGAAATGGAAAGGCCTTCGATATCTTGATGGTGTATTGGTGATGAAGATTGGAGGATTTTTGAATATTGTGTTTGGATTTCTAGGTGAATGGGTAGTCCCCAAGCACCGTGCGAGGGTTGGTTCAACCCTTCCGTCGCGTGGTGCTTCTCTATATATGTTTCTATTTTAGGGGGTTGTATGGTGCCGGAGGTCAGGTCCAGTCTTGTCATAGGGAGGAGGGTGTCTGACCGTGAAAAGCCTGAAGCAGGAAAAAGAGATAAGCCTTGGCGTCTATATATTAATCCTGCCCGGCTTGGGGCTTACATGTACAATTAGTGGCGCCTAGACTATGCTTTGAGGTGTGTGACACCCCCCTTCAGTTGTCGGGCAGTGCGGATGTTGTCTGTGCCGCTTTTGCCGAGCCCTCAGGCTGGACTTTGACCATCCTCATGTCCTTCAGGGGACCGGTTGAGGGTTGGTCGGGAGTGATTCTCGCCGCCGCTCGTCGAGCTGAGCTGGGCGCTGCTGCCCTGATTTCTGCTGCGGCCTGTTCGCAATCATGTTGCTCACATAGCAGGGCCTGCAAGAATGTCGTCTCCATTGTGATGAATCCCCTAGGGCCGGGCATCTTCAACTTGAGGTAGGTGTAGTTTGAGATGACCAGAAACTTCGCGTAAGCCGGTGACAGGGTTCTGCATTCAGACCCCCAGGGAAAAAGCACGAGGGCATCCCACCAAGAATGACGGCGCAGGCCCGAGCCTGAGCTCGGGAGAAGGCAGCACGAGGAGCACTGGGCAGAACGCAAGACCCACCTTCAAGGCGGCCCCGAAGGGAGGACCCAAGCCCGATATCGGATAGGAGTGAAGAAGATGGCCTTCAATGTGGAGCAGGCGCCGCCTCGGCCGAGTGGAGGGCTAATCGAGTACCCCCTGGCTCTGGTATTGAACGCCCATCACCTCCGATGGGATTGAAGAGGAAGGGAACGCGGGGTGCACGTGTGCCTCGGTATGGGCAACACCCCGACGATGATACAGGAGCAGGTGCAGCAGCAGGCTACGGATACGGTGGCTCCATCGAGTACCTGTCGAACGTACGACGGGACAAGCCACTCATGCACCCACCACTTGCCTACTCGCACTTGTAAGAGAGAGAGAGAGAGAGAGAGAGAGAGAGAGAGAGAGAGTATAAATAAGAGAGGCATGCTGACTCGAAGAGGCAGTCTCTCGCACTTGTAAGAACAACCCCCATTCTTGAGTAAGAACAAGCGAGACACCCTGGCTGGACGTAGGGCATTCTTGCCCGAACTAGGATAATCCTTCTTGTGTTCTTAGCTAGGCAACCTCGAGGTAGAATACGTGGTACATTCGATTACCAGTCGGAAGTCCAAAATACCAACAGTTGGCGTGCCAGGTAGGGGGACAACCGCGCGTTCCGTTTCCACCACCTCGATGGCTTCCCCACAACCAACTCTCGCACCCGGCGCAATGATATCCTTCGGCAACTTTGAGTTCACCGCCACCGCTGGCGGTGAGGGAGCACCCGGCTTCACTCTCACCAACCAGACCTTCCATTTTGAGAGCCTGGATTTCTTCACCAACAGCTTTGGCACCCTCCAACTCTCCACCAACTCGGGTGCTGCGTACGACACTCCGATGTCGATGTTCGTGGGGATGATCGGGCACCCCCGACGTCCCTTCACCAAATCCTGGAGTTCGACCCCAGCTCCAGCAATGACTCTGAAGGTGGCGAGCACCCTTCCCGTGAGTGCCACATCGCCGAAACGGCCAACGCCTCGCAGCTGGAAACATCGACCAGTGCGAGCCTCCGAGGCGGCCCTGAGTCATCGGAGGTATGACAACACGAGCTGGCCGACCAGCTCGTGGCGCAACGCGGCGCCTCAAGTGCCCACCGAGAACGAACCAATCTCAGATCGGGTTCGAATGTGGTGCGCCTCCATGCTGGACAGGTCCAGGACGACATCATCAACGATCGCTGGGCCCCGCACTTCCAAAGGGCCAGCCAAAACGTGGCTGCCGCCGCTGCCATACTACACGACATGTCATAGCTTGCCGACGCTAAAACAATGGAGGGCTCATTTAGAACTTCAGGCGCTCTTGGCTTCAGCCATCGCCCAGCAGGCTGAGAGCTCCTTCGCCCGAGCCCGAGGCTTGTCAGCCCCCGCCAGAGCTGAAGGTTCGACCGGCGCGGGACGAATCGCTCCGGAATCCACACGCCAAGCCAAGCAACCCGACCTGAAAGGGCCAAGTCATCAACACCCTCACGCAGTTCGGTGCGCGAGCTTATGAGAGCTTGTGACCTTCGCCGGACCCCCGAAGCCAGGCCGCAAACTCAAGATGGCCCCTCGAGGTCGCCTTTGAACTCCCAGCCCCAAAAGCCTCGCTGGCAAGCCACCATGGCCGCAGGAGAATAAGGAGCCTAGGCTCCGGACTGCCAGGTCCAAAAGTCTTAGGGAAGGTGATACGCAGCACTCCCCGCAAAAATTCCGGTCCCCAACCAACATCGGGAAGTACGACGGGGAAACCAACCCCGGCATATGGTTGGAGGACTACCGCCTCTGCCTGCCAAGCCGGCGGAGTGGAGGATGATGACTTCATCATCCAGTACCTCCCCATCTACTTAGCCAAGCCAACGCGTGTATGGCTCGAGTACCTTCCCCCCCCCCCCCACGACAGCATCCATAACTGGGCCGATCTCAGGGAAATAGTTGTCGTCAACTTTCAGGGGACCTACACGCGTCGCGACAACTCCTGGGACCTCAAGGGTTACCGGTAGAGGCCTGAAGAGACCCTGCGACAGTACATCCGGCACTTCTCGAAAAAGTGCAATGTGCTCCCCTACGTCATCACGTCCTTCCAATCAGGGACAACCTGCCAGTCCCTCGTACACAAGCCTGGCTGCGTCAAGCCAAGAAGCACAAGGGACCTCCTCGACATCTTCTCGAACCATGCCTCCAGCGAGGAGGCTGTCAGGGCCATCTTCGACAGATGAAAGCCGAAGAGCCGCCCCATAAGGGTGACAAGAGGAGGCGAACGAACGACGCAGACACCCATTACCGACCAACAGCTGTTTGGACCTCGTCGCGGTCGTGGAACGCCGCGAAGGCAAGAGAACGGCCACAGGGCTGACTGACTACTAAGAGAAGCTCCTTGAGAAGCCATGCACTAACCACGCCTACATGGTAAGGCACCCCATCAAACACTGTGCTCTACTAAAACGCTTCGTCAGCACAGAGACGTATGCGGCGGGAGACATGAGCAAGGGATCAGCCGAGACAAGCCCTGAGCCCGATGAACCAAGCTCCCCCATGCCGGAGGGCTGCCTCATGATCTTCAGTGGAAGTCAGGCATACGAGAGCCACCGCAGGCAGAAGCTGACAACTCGAGAGATCAGTATCATTTCTCCCGCTATCCTGACCTTCTTGCAGTGGTCCGAAGCGGCGGTCACTTTTGACTGATAGGACCAACCCGACCTCATTACACAACCCGGGCGCTTTCTCCTGGGTGTGGACCCGGTCATAGGCACAAAGCGCATAACCAGGGTACTGAATGGATGGAGGTAGTGGCCTCAACATACTTCATGTTGGGATCCTCGACGCCATGGGATCCCACGCACGAGCCTCCGTCCGACCCGAGCCCCCTTCCACGGGGTCATCCTAGGCCAACAGGCCATGCCGTTAAGGAAGATCAACCTCCCTGTCAATTTTGGGGATGACTCCAAGTTCCGCACTGAGACCCTCACCTTCGAGCTCCCGACTTTTATGGCACTTATCAGACCATCCTGGGAAGGCCGTCTTATGCGAAGTTTCCGGGCATCCCGAACTACACATAACTCAAGCTCAAGATGCCCGGCTCCAGGGGTGTATCACGGTGGAGGAGAAGTTCTTGCATGCCCTTCTGTGCGAGCAACATGGTTGCGAACAGGCTGCAGCAGGGGCACCCAGCTTGGCATGTCGAGCAACAGCAAGATCCCCTCCTGAATATCCCTCAGCCGGTCCATCGACGGACATGAGGATGGCTTACATCCACCTCGGAGGCTCGGCGAACGTGGCATGGATAACATCCGCACCGCCCAGCGACTAGAAGAGGGCGTCACTCGCCACGGAAGCATAGGTTAGGCGCCACTAAAACTGTACTTGTAAAACCCCCCCTAGTTGGGCGGAGTTTATATGTGGACGCCAAGGCTTATCCATCTTTTGTGTTTAGAGCTCTTAGCGATCCGACACCTTTCCCCCTCACAACGAAGCCGGACATGACCTCCGGCACCATGCAGCGCCCCGTAAAGCCTCGGTGGCTCGCATCAAAAGGGACAACGAAAACCCTAAACGAGGCCATGGTCCGAACGAGAGGAAGGGGGCGTTTGTATTTTCCTAACAAAATATGTGCGAGACTGTGAAATCCCAAAAATTCTAGCAAGTTGAGCTGCAATTCACAGCGAGAAAATGAGAGGGAATTTAGACTTTTGAATTTAAAGGTGTGAGCTCCAAGTCTAAACTTGAACTTGCAAAAATTTACAAACACGGAGATCTAAAGCTACAAATTGATTCTCCACACATACACGGGTAGTCCGGCAAAATTTCAGATCATTTGGAAAAGGTTTCCAAGTCGTTGGAATTAAAATGGGAGAAAATTTGAATTTGAATTTGAATCGCAGTTCAAATTCTGACTTCACCAAAATTCAAATTCGAGTGCACCATTATGTTGGTCACATTTCTTTTGGCCTATCCTCCAAGTATGATTAAATTTGGAGCTCGTTTGCTATTGTAAACAGAATTGGAGCATAAGGGGGAGAGGTGGACCACGCATGTCATACACACAAGGCATCAACCGACTCGGTCTTTCCTCCGTCGCTCGAGCCATCGACAGCACGCCGGCAGATGACTTCAGGGTGAAGTTTTGGCGCCACCTCCTTCTTGATCGATCCTTTGCTCGGTCTGATCAACACACAACGAGTGCAACAACGCTCTTTTGCTTTCTCCCAGCTCGGGCTCGCTCCCGGTTGTTTCTCCCACACGCAAAGAACAGCCCGCGCTATATGTTGCTCCCGACCATGCCATAGCCCCGAGCACCGTATGATCAAGTTTCCCACAGCAAAAAGCGTCGCTAACACGTGCTTTAGCGGCTGCCAGTGCCAACTCCCGGTTGTCCCCGCTCTGTGCACGCGTGAGTTCGAACTCTCGACTGCGCCGTGTTAAACACCGAAGAAACCGAGCTCGGCTCCCGTGGGCAGCCCGAACCAAGGAAGATGAAGCCCAAGCAAATCAACCCTTCAGTGCACCCAAGACCGGAGCTGCTCACCCCCAAAGCTAAGCTCAAGCTGTGACTCCTCGGAGGAGAATTTTGAGAATTTCTCCCGGCCGGCACAAACCGACCCCGAGGTGAGAATTTGCAAAATTCATCGTCAATTCGGGTTGTAAAGGCTTCAAACTTTGCACGAAGCTTCCCTCACTAGCTAGAGAACCTCCTCCATCGATTTTAGGTTAAGAAATTAAGGGTAGAGTGAGAATTCCACGTTCTTGCCACGGGAAAACTTTCGGACCACGTCGGGCGCACGGTGCAGATGGGTTTGGAGCGCTCCCCGGTCTGTTTAGACTCCATGTCCATGTTCTACAACTTCCACTGGTGCTCTAGAGCCAAATACCTGATCATTTGGTGAAGAAACGTGCCGCCACTACCTCACTGGAGCCCTAGTTCTCACTGTTGCCGGTGTGCGGTGGTTTCCGGTGAGTTACGGCCGTCGGCGACCCTCCCAACGTGTTCAATGGCCCGGAAAATGGGGGGAGCGACTTTTGAGTCGGGAGGCAGCAGGGAAGGCCCTTCCGGCGACCCTCGCCGGAGGGCGCCGCCACTGGGCCGGATGGCGCGACGTTGAAGATGAAAACTGTCGCATGGGACCCACTGTTGGTGTTTAAGCATTTCCAGATTTTCCCTAATGCAGTTCAAACTTTGGAGAGCCATAACTTTGTGTAGGAATGTTCAAAAATTGTCAAATAAATATTCTTGGATTCCTATCAAAGAGTACTATCCATGGGTAGATCCCAATTTTTACGAAAATACCTAGATTTGGCTCATTAATTCAATTAAATAAAATCTTGTAGGAATTTTTACAGGAGTTATGTTTATTGGAAAATTCCCAAATTTGGGCAGGACATTCTTCCGAAAATCCTTGAACACCAGTCAAAGTTTCAGAGGCATTGGACTCCATTTGCTTGGCCAAATGTGGTTTCAATCCTCCATGTCTCTGAAAAAATATGAAAAATAAAAGAGACCTTTTTCAGAGATTTTCTCCCAACTTGTAAAATTTATATCTCTATGTAGGAAGCTCCAAAAATGGTGAAACCAAGTCCTATGGACTCATGAGACTCACAAGTTTCTGAAAAACCAAATTTGGAGCATGACAAGATCCTAGAATTGCCATAAGAATTCAGAGAAGCCAAATAGCTAAGAAAATTCTTTAGGCCACATCTTACATCAACTTTGTCTGAAATTTTGCAAGCCATACCTCTATATGATCTATGGACCACTGTAAAAATTTCAGAGCAAGTTGAGATCATCTTCTCCAGTTTTCTGCTGGTTCTTTCCACTACCTTTCTTATGTCCATTAGATATAACTCTTTAAATTTTACTCCCACAAACATCCACTGCCCACCTAAAATTATCCTCTGTTTCTGTCCATAAAAGAGCTCGTGTCTCACTTTAGAGTTGGTATAAACCATTCTTAGTTCATAAAACGTATTTTTTTATAATTCAATTACTCGCAATATGAACTTGTGCATATTCATCTCGGTAGGAAACACGACGAAGGAGTTCGACGAAGAACTCGACTTGGATCAGCAAGTTGAGGATTAAATCGTTGCCAAGATACTGACTATAAAGTAGAACTAAACCTGCAGCAACATAAGGCAAGCCCCGGTTTGCATTTAACAGCTTTTTAGTTACATTTTACTTTCTATCACTTTTAATGGTCTAGTATGTATTGTGCATTAGGTCAAGGTGATTGATACTCCAAATGCATGACCCACAAACCCTAGGAGTTAATGGGTAGAACAGGTTACCTTCATGTAGTTTCTGCTAGGTTTAAGTTGTATAGGATCCGGTACAAGTCGGGTAGTTGGAAGCTACTCGCGAGTTTAGGATGTTGGTTCAGCGGGGTATGATTCTAGAGAATGGAATAACTGGAATGGAAAATGAGACCGGGCAAAGAGTAGGAGCAGCAGGACGTTGGGCATGTGTTGCCGTAGCTCTGTTTGTGTCGGTTAAGGACCGATGCGTATGCTGCCCCGCTGAGCAAGTTTGAACAGTACCAGATGCATACTGGAATTATGGGGTCCAGGAAACCGATGTAACTCGGGTACTCTCGTGTCGAAACTTATACAGCCATCCTTTGGCAGTTGGTGTCAGAGATGTAAACCCACTAGCGAAGCAACTTCGACGTGTTCCAGGTAGTGGCCCTTCTGATGGGTCGGCAGAACTGGTTTGGCATTGGAGTGACGGGTGAAAGATTGCTGCATACAACGTAAGAAAGAGCTCGTGTATGAGTCTTTCGAGGCAGGTGTATGTGTCGTGTGTTCTGGTTGTGTCCTGATTCGAATCACCGTCCCTCGTGGTTATATGAGTACCACTTGTTCACTGAGTTGTGATGTAGTAATTATTTCCACATGAAGTCAGATGAATCATTACTGATGTGAAGTTCTTAAATTTATTGTATTGCCAACCATGTATGCTATAGTTGTAGAGCTTACTAAGTTTATATTCCACTTTGGGCATCACCACATCGGAGGAAAGCGTTTCTTGTTTGATTGTGGACTTCCGATGTGAGGTCTGCCTAAGGCATATTAATCCGTTGCTATAAAACTGAAAGTAAGCACTAACATATAGGTGTGTCTTTATTGCATTATACTTTTCCTATGTTATTAATCCCTACATGTAGAGTTTCATGGTTAGGAGTGTCGGTTAAGTCTTGCTGAGCCATCGTGCTCACAGTTGCATTATTAGTGTTTTGCAGGTTATAAAATTTGCTATGAAGATTGTAACACCCCAAAATTTTGATTCAAAACCCTAAATCATGTTAAGAGGGGGATTTAAAAATTTTTGGACGTGTTGCATGTTTTGCAAAAATTCAAATTCAAATTGGAATTCAAATTAAACTCAAATCAGAAAAGAAATAGAAAAGAAAAAGAGAAAACAGAAAAAACCGGCCAGTGGGCCGAAACCCACCAGCCGGCCCACCCTGCCCCGCGCCAGCCCGCAGCCGCGCGCCCGCGCTCTCTCTCTCAGACAGGCGGGACCCACCTGTCATCCCTAACCCCCGATCGTCCGAAACTCGGACTGTTCACCCACGCGCGCGGGATCGCAACCGACCGGATTTCCGGCCGAATTCTGGTTCCGGAGGACTCCCACTCGATCTAAACAAACCCGCCGCCCTCCCCCGTCTATAAAAACCCCGGCCTCGTTCTGTTTTTCCCCGCGATCGCCGATTTTTACTCCGGTGAGAACCAAGACTTCTCCGGCGAATTCTGGCCGATCTAAGCTCGGAAATACCGATCTAACTCGCTGGTCTTGATCCACCGCCTCCGGGGAACCTTGCAGGTGCAGAAAACTCGGTGACTTGCGGTGTAAACACAGCGCCGACGAGCCTCGCCGTGGTTTCACCTCGGACCTCGTCGCCGATCACCTTCCAGGACCTCCGAGCTCAAGAAAACCCCCGAGGTGAGATCCCCGACCTCCCCTCCACCGATCTATACCATAAAGTCACAGTCCTAGGAAGAATTCTCGAAGATCCAAAAGTCTCCGGCGAGATCGCCTCTTCCCGCCGCCGTGCGCCGCCGGCAGCGCCGCCCGCGCTCGATCAAAGCGACGTGGCCGCTTGTGCGCCGTTTATTTTAAATCGCACGGTAGGGTTTAAATCCCCGCGTACCGGTTCGATGTTATAATCTCGGCCGTCGGTTTAAAATCGGACGGTCCACGTCAGCCCCGCGTTATAAAGGAAATCTTACGTGCTACCCCCTGGGGTTCTCGAGAAATAAGAGCTAGCCCCGGAAACTTCTGATCTAGCCCCTGGAACTCCAGAAAATCATGTAAATTCATTTAAAAATCAGTTTTAGCCCCTGGACTTAATAAAAATTAGGAAAAACACCTCTGATAAGTGTAGCTAGACCCCTGGGAATCCTGAAAATAATATTATAGACCCTGTAGTGGGGTAAGTTCAACTTTTTAGCCCTGTATAGTATTTAATTTAGGAAATTGAATATGTAGTTAGTGTTTAAAAATTAAAAAGTGGGACAAACATATTGTCATAATTAAATTAAAATCTTTCTCAGTATTTAGAAAACTTTGGAGTGGGATAAAAACATATTTTGGGCTGAATTGAATCTGTTTAATTTATTATTCACATTTAGGGACACATTTTTAAGTAAAGAATAGTTCTAGAAAATAAGGAAAATAATTGTGAAATATTTTACATCAGAGGCAAAGGTCAAAATATGTTATTAAATTATTTAGGACCAGAACCTATTCTGTTTAGATGATGTGTCTTACTATTTTCATAATAAAGTACACATTTATGCATAAGAAAACAAATCTGAAAATATAGCAACTAGTAAATGATAAATGGAGTTTCTAAAATCCAAAGAGTTCAGTTTAGGGTTGGTAGAAATTATGAAGACACATATGGAGAAGGAAAAATACCTTTCATGCTTATTTGGTAGCTAAAAGGTGTAGTAATTGAATATAAGAAATGTATTTAAATTGGAAACTCATATATAAAGTATGCAAGCATAAATGTGAATACAAATGTAGGAATCATATACATATGATTAAAAGTGTATGCAAGACACAAATCAACACACATAGAGTAACCACAACACATATAATGGTGAATGACTTTCATAAATGTGAATGTGTGGTTTGTATGAAGTGGAAGTGTGAACTATGTCTCATGGATTGTTGTTTTTCTTTTGCTATGTGTGATGGTATGATGTAGAACCTGCTCAAGAGCAAGTTATTCCTTTCCAAGACCAGGAATACCCATTTCAAGAGCAGCAAGAAGGAGGCAAGTGTCCTTGACCACTTTGATCCTATACTAGGATGTGTAGTTAGAACTGTTTGCATTGTCAATTGAAATATGAAACCCATGTTAGGAAGTTTCCCTAGAATTGCATTACCTTGTTTCCTTGTAGCTTGGGTTGGGATTTATTTTATCATGTCATTTATTATTATGCATATGCTTAGCCATGCTTAGAATGGGATAATTGGGATATGAGATCATCAGTTTATTTTACCATACTCTTGAATGAGATATTGTGAGTTATGTAGAGGTAGGGATCAAGGCAAGTTGGATATTTTGGTTGTGTGCTGGGTGCACGAGACTCGGGTTTGTGTTTAGTACTTGCCTGGATCCTAAGGACCGGTTCATGGAGCATGTAACCTGGCTTTACAGTGCCAACCACATGCTGAGATGGGGCAGCTTGGCCAATTAATTAGGTGTATCCCCGGCGTAGTATGGGTGTGTTGGATGGTGCGGGGAATAGGTGTCAGCTGGACTACCATATGAACCGCAAGGCTCAAGAGGGGGCCACTGCAGCGGGGTTGGAGCCTCTTGTATGCTGTTAGGGGTGAAACCTCAGTGGGCCCACGCTCGTCGGGAATCCCTTTGTAAAGGCTTCGTAGTGATCTCCTGGCTACACACCTGGGAAGTGTGAATGTGGTTCATAGCCACTGGCATAATGGAGGTTCTTTTAGTCCACCCGGCAACGGGGGATGAAATCACTACATGTGGGTACAGTGGTACAAACTCTGCAGAGTCAAAACTGTAATGACAGCCGTGCTCACGGTCAAGAGCGGCTTGGACTTATTCATGATTAGAGGATTGATGGTTTTGGAAGTTGTGGATGTTAATCGGGGAGCTTAACATTGGAAATGATGTTATGGTTATTTGATTATGATGATGGGATGGGAGATTTGGACCATTTTACCTGTGTAGTAATGTAGGTGCTTAATAAGCTAAGGTGATAGGTATTAATTGCATAGTGCTTTAACCATGAGTTCAACCTCCCCTTGTTGTAGCCATGCATGACATAACTTTCCCACACTTGCGGAGTACCATTGGTACTCAACCTTGCATATTTGTTGGTTTATATTGCTGCTCAGGTCAAGATAATGAGGTGGTGTATAATGACCAAGACATTGGACCCGAAGAAGGTTTCTAGGTTCATGGAGACCCCCGGGCAACGCCTGTGACGGAGCCCCCAAGAATAATATTCCGCTGCTAGTTTATTTACTTGTGATGAACTTATTATTGTCCATCGAGACATTTGCGATGTAAGACTTATTTATATTCGACACCTGGCTTGTAATAAATGATGCTTCACTATTTGTCATCACATGTATGAGAAAATGATCCTGGCATACATGTGATATTCACTTGGTTGTTTTTTCGGAAAAACCGGGTGTGACAGAAGTGGTTTCAGAGCCAAGGTTGCCCGTAGGAACGTGGACCTAGGTAGAAATGGACGTATTTAAGGGCCCTATTTTCTTAAAAACTATTTTACAAAGGTGTGAATTGAAAAGTGTTATTTAAATGAGTCACTTTTTCATCTTACCCCAACTTTCATTCAAAATAGTATTTTTGTTTGAGAGTTTATCTAACCTAATTTTAAATTCTTTTTGTTTTAGATGGTTCGCATGATTCGCACCGCTCGCAAGTCCACAGGAGGGAGAGTTCCCGTAGTTGCCCTTGCTAAGAGGGAGGAAAGCCGTCCGGTGACGTACCTTTCCTACGGATTGGCAGTAGGAGGCTTATTGCGCCGTCTTCGGCGTATGCTCGAAGCCGCCGGCAATACGGGCAATCTAATCATCCACTATAACTCCACCAGGACCATCCATGAGAAGAGGGAAGAATGGAGTTCAGAGATGAGGATAATACACGAAAATCAGCTGCTTAAGATTCACCACTCTCCAGCTTGTAGAGCGACACAGGTCGATGCGGAGAAAGATGTCACATGGGAGGCCATCACCTGCCAGAGTCACATCTGTCGTCGCCACTTGGACAAAACTGAGTACATGTATGTCCTCCAGCGTGAGAGTGGTACCACGGAGTACAAGTACCCGCCGGTGCAGCAAGGGACTTCCCATGAGCACATGGACTTGTGCTTGGATGATGCTTCTATGCTCAGCACTCGACTGCAGGAGTGTCAACAAGAGCTTCAGGACGTCCGGGACACCCTGAAGGAAATGGAGGCGTTGCTGCGAGCCTGCTTAAAGGCGAGAGAAAGAGGAGATGGGAATGAACTGTGTGTCACCATAAATGATACATGGACTCCTGACTCCCCGGATCACCGAGCGATCAGGCGTCGTCGCACTTCTCCACCAGCAGCCTCCCCACCCAAAGCAGAATCGGAAGGCAGCCGAAATGATGAGGAAGATCCCGAGGAGCCAGCTCAAGAGAACGAGTAGTGTAGAGTCCTTCCCTTAGTTAGCAAGATGTCGAATAGTCGATTCGTTACGTTAAGTTAATGGTGTGTTAATGCTTGGTGTGTGACGTGAGTTGTGGAAGCCATGAGCAATTGTCCACAGCCTCGTCTTTAGATTGTTTTGCTTTGGTGTGAACCCACAAGAAATAATATTGCATTTATTTTTGTGTGAGAAATGAACCCTCAGAAAAGTATAACAAAGCCTCAACACTTCAAAGTACAAACAAGTGAAAGTAGTAAGATGATACTAAATGCTTTCAAATTAACATTGGTTGATTCTGCCAGATGGCCGGAAGAGGAAAAGGACGTGCTGCCAACCCCGCCAACAACAACGATGAGGCATGCAACCCTCATCTTTCTGGAGGCCAGGACCGGGGTAGTCGTCGTGAAGGAGTTGATCCTCTCCACCAAATGCTGGAGAATCAAAATCAGCTCATCCAGAACTTGACTCAAGTGGTGGCCAACTTGCATCAAGTTCCACCTCCACAAGCTGGACCACGCCAACCAAGGTTGAGTGAGTTTCTAGGAACTCAACCTCCAAAGTTTGCAAGTGCTGCTGAACCTCTGGAGGCAGATGATTGGCTGAAGACCATTGAAAGTAAGATGAGGATCATACAGTGCCAAGGGTATGAGAGGGTTCTGTTTGCCTCTCATCAATTGCATGGACCTGCTGCTGATTGGTGGACCGCCTATGTGGCCGCCCATCATGACCCTGAGAACATCACTTGGGAAGAGTTCAAGCGTAGCTTCCGCAACCATTACAAACCAAGAGGTGAACTCAAAAACAAGAGGAAGGAGTTTTTGGGGTTGCAGCAAGGTAAAATGACTGTGAGGGAATACCTCACAAAATTTACTCAACTATCCCGTTATGCCCCACGAGACATAGAGACTGATGAGCAGAAACAAGATTGTTTCGTGGAAGGACTTACCGCGGAGATACAGTGTGCAATGTCCTCAAATGAGTATGAAAGCTTCCAAAAGATGGTGGACAGAGCATTTGTGGTAGAAAGGAAGCTAAAGGCCTTGGAAAATGAGAATAAGAGGAAGGCCAGTTGGTCACATCAAGCCTCGGGTAGCAACACCCGCCCCCGTCTGATGCAGCAACCAGCAGGGCAGACGAACCGTGCTGCGGTACCCTACTCAGCACCAAGGGGGTACAACCTAAACTACAGGCCTCCGGCAGCACTAGCACAGCCACAACGTCAGTTTGTACAGCAGCCTCGCCCCGCATATCCACCTCGACCAGAAGTGCAAGGACCCCCGAACCAACCCCAAGACAACAAAGGTCAGTCACCTAAGGTTGGGGTGCAATGTTTTAGCTGTGGTGAAGTGGGGCACTACGCCCATAAATGCCCAAAGAAGAAGCCTGCGCAGCCACAACAGCAGAAATGTAATGAGAGGATGGGTGAACCACGTCACTATGGAGGAAGCACAAGAGGCACCCGACGTGGTAGTTGGTAAGTTTCCTGCCAATTTACACCTTGCAACCCTGCTGTTTGATTATGGTGCTACCCACTCGTTCATTGCTCAATGGTTTGTTAAGAAGCATGACCTAGCAACCACACAAATGAACCACATGCTAGCTGTAAACTCTCCAGGTGGAGAAATAAGGACAAGACAAGTGTGTCCCAAAGTGAACCTAGACATTAATGGGGAAGTATTTACTGCTAACCTCATAGTGATAGATTCACAGGGAATAGATATTATTTTGGGTATGGATTGGTTGACCAAACATAAAGGAATCATCCATTGTTCGACCAGAACGGTGGAACTAACTCACCCTAGTGGCACAAGAGTAAAGTTCATAACAATACACGAGCCTAGGAGGGACATCAAATTAAATCAAGTTGAGGTGAAAGTTGAGGAAATCAGGACCATCAGGGAATATCCAGATGTTTTTCCGGAGGAGTTGCCAGGTATGCCTCCCGATCGTGAAGTGGAATTCGCAATTGAGCTAGTACCTGGAACCGCCCCGATATACAAGAGACCTTATCGGATGGACTCCAAGCAGCTGGAAGAACTCAAGGATCATTTGAGAGAATTTTCGGAGAAGGGGTATATTCGTCCTAGTTCCTCACCATGGGGAGCTCCGGTGATATTTGTGCCCAAGAAGGACGGAACCCAAAGGTTATGTGTGGATTACCGTGCTTTGAATGAGGTAACCATCAAAAACAAGTACCCATTACCCCGCATTGAAGACTTGTTTGATCAGTTGAGGGGAGCTTGTGTGTTCTCGAAAATTGATCTCAGGTCGGGATACCACCAACTCAAGATAAGGCAATCTGATATTCCCAAGACAGCTTTTGTATCTCGGTACGGACTGTATGAATACAATGTCATGCCTTTCGGGCTAACTAATGCCCCGGCATACTTCATGTACCTCATGAACAAGGTATTCATGGAATATCTGGACAAATTTATGGTGATTTTCATAGATGACATTCTCGTCTTCTCCAAAGATGAAGAAGAACATGAGAAACATCTAAGGTTGGTGTTGCAGAGGCTACGAGCACACCAACTATATGCCAAGTTGAGCAAGTGTGAGTTTTGGCTGAAGAAAGTTCCTTTCTTAGGACATATAATCTCGGAGGGAGGAATCTCCGTAGATCCCGCCAAAATCGAGGATATCCAGAAGTGGAAGACCCCTGAAAATGTCAGGGAAGTTCGAAGCTTCCTGGGATTGGCTGGATACTATCGACGGTTTATTGAGGGATTCTCCAATATCTCGAGACCTCTCACCAAACTGTTGGAGAAGGGAATCACATTCACCTGGACGCCACAGTGTGAGACGAGCTTTCAGGAGCTAAAGAAGAGATTGACAACAGCCCCAGTGTTGGTTATGCCAGATATGCAGAAGAACTTCACGGTGTACTGCGATGCCTCTGGAAACGGGTTGGGATGTGTTCTCATGCAAGAAGGGCATGTCGTGGCTTATGCATCCCGACAGCTCCGGAAGCACGAGAAGAACTATCCTACACATGACCTAGAGCTAGCCGCAGTGGTACAAGCGTTGAAAATTTGGCGACACTATTTGATGGGAAAGAGGACAGAGATATATACGGATCATAAGAGTTTGAAGTACATTTTCACACAGCCAGATCTCAACCTCAGGCAAAGGAGATGGTTAGAGCTAATCAATGACTTTGATGTGGGCATCAACTATCATCCTGGGAAAGCAAACGTCGTGGCCGATGCTTTAAGTCGGAAAGTGCAGGTCAATAAGTTGAGCTTGAAGGACATGCCGGCAGAATTGAAGGATGAGGTTATAAGGCTCAATTTATGCCTTGTGAATAGTGGTGAAGCCATCGCCATGGAAGTGGACTCCACACTAGAGCAAGACATACGCAATGGTCAAAAGAACGACGAAATGATACAAGAAATCAGGCAACTCATCAAGGAAAATAAAGCTCCTGGTTTCAGAGAGGATGAACAAGGTACGGTGTGGCACGGGAAGAGAATCTGCGTGCCTGAAGTAAAGGAGATCCGTGAATTGATTTTGAAGGAGGCTCACAATTCCGACTATTCCATTCATCCTGGAAGTACGAAGATGTACCAGGACCTCAAGAGCAGGTATTGGTGGTATGGCATGAAGCTAGATGTTGCGGAACATGTTGCCCTGTGTGACACATGTCAGTTGGTGAAAGCAGAACATCAACGACCCGCGGGATTATTGCAACCACTCAAAGTGCCTGAATGGAAATGGGAAGAAATCAGCATGGATTTCATCATGGGATTGCCTAGGACCCAATCAGGATACGATTCGATATGGGTCATCATTGATAGGCTAACCAAGGTAGCTCACTTCATCCCCGTGAAGGAAAGCTACAGCGGATCCAAATTGGCAGAGTTGTACATGTCAAGGATCGTGTGTTACCATGGAGTGCCAAAGAAGATTTTGTCGGAACGAGGGACACAGTTCACCTCAAGGTTCTGGCAGAAGTTGCACGAAACCATGGGAACCCATCTGAACTTTAGTTCTGCCTATCATCCCCAAACTGATGGGCAGACGGAAAGAACCAATCAGATCCTTGAAGATATGCTAAGGGCATGTGCACTAAAAAAGAATAGGAGTTGGGACAAGAACTTACCGTATGCGGAGTTTTCCTATAACAACAGCTATCAAGCTAGTATGAAGATGTCACCGTTTGAAGCCTTGTACGGGAGGAAGTGCAGAACTCCCCTATTTTGGAACCAAACGGGGGAAAGTAAAGTGTTTGGTCCAGAAGTACTACAAGAAGCCGAGGCGAAGGTGAGGGAAATTCGCAATAACTTGAGGATAGCACAGACACGCCAAAAGAGCTATGCCGATGTACGAAGAAGAGAGCTCGTTTTCAACGTGGGAGACTATGTCTATCTCAAAGTGTCCCCTATCAGAGGACTTCGTCGGTTCAAGGTGAAAGGGAAGTTGTCACCTCGATACATCGGACCCTTTCAAGTTTTGGAAAGGAAAGGCGAAGTGGCGTATCAACTAGAGTTACCGGCTCGTCTATCGGATGTGCACGATGTATTCCATGTGTCACAACTCAAGAAATGCCTGAGGACGCCTGAGGAGGTGTTACCCATGGATGAAGTGAACGTAGCTGAGGATTTGTCTTATGCCGAGCAACCATACAAGATTTTGGAGACAATGGAACGCCTCACCAGAAATAAAAGAATCCGGATGTGCAAGGTGCAGTGGAAGCATCACTCAGAAGAGGAAGCCACCTGGGAGCGGGAAGATGAGCTCAAGGCCCAATTTCCGGAATTGTTTTCTTAGAACCACCAATCTCGAGGACGAGATTTCTTTTAAGGGGGGTAGAGCTGTAACACCCCAAAATTTTGATTCAAAACCCTAAATCATGTTAAGAGGGGGATTTAAAATTTTTTGGACGTGTTGCATGTTTTGCAAAAATTCAAATTCAAATTGGAATTCAAATTAAACTCAAATCAGAAAAGAAATATAAAAGAAAAAGAGAAAACAGAAAAAAACCGGCCAGTGGGCCGAAACCCACCAGCCGGCCCACCCTGCCCCACGCCAGCCCGCAGCCGCGCGCCCGCGCTCTCTCTGAGACAGGCGGGACCCACCTGTCATCCCTAACCCCCGATCGTCCGAAACTCGGACTGTTCACCCGCGCGCGCGCGATCGCAACCGACCGGATTTCCGGCCGAATTCTGGTTCCGGAGGACTCCCACTCGACCTAAACAAACCCGCCTCCCTCCCCCGTCTATAAAAACCCCGGCCTCGTTCTGTTTTTCCCCCGCGATCGCCGATTTTTACTCCGGTGAGAACCGAGACTTCTCCGGCGAATTCTGGCCGATCTAAGCTCGGAAATACCGATCTAACTCGCTGGTCTTGATCCACCGCCTCCGGGGAACCTTGCAGGTGCAGAAAACTCGGTGACTTGCGGTGTAAACACAGCGCCGACGAGCCTCGCCGTGGTTTCACCTCGGACCTCGTCGCCGATCACCTTCCAGGACCTCCGAGCTCAAGAAAACCCCCGAGGTGAGATCCCCGACCTCCCCTCCACCGATCTATACCATAAAATCACAGTCCTAGGAAGAATTCTCGAAGATCCGAAAGTCTCCGGCGAGATCGCCGCTTCCCGCCGCCGTGCGCCACCGGCAGCGCCGCCCGCGCTCGATCAGAGCGACGTGGCCGCTTGTGCGCCGTTTATTTTAAATCGCATGGTAGGGTTTAAATCCCCGCGTACCGGTTCGATGTTATAATCTCGGCCGTCGGTTTAAAATCGGACGGTCCACGTCAGCCCCGCGTTATAAAGATTGGAAATCTTACGTGCTACCCCCTGGGGTTCTCGGGAAATAAGAGCTAGCCCCGGAAACTTCTGATCTAGCCCCTGGAACTCCAGAAAATTATGTAAATTCATTTAAAAATCAGTTTTAGCCCCTGGAGTTAATAAAAATTAGGAAAAACACCTCTGATAAGTGTAGCTAGACCCCTGGGAATTCTGAAAATAATATTATAGACCCTGTAGTGGGGTAAGTTCAACTTTTTAGCCCTGTTTAGTATTTAATTTAGGAAATTGAATATGTAGTTAGTGTTTAAAAATTAAAAAGTGGGACAAACATATTGTCATAATTAAATTAAAAACTTTCTCAGTATTTAGAAAACTTTGGAGTGAGATAAAAACATATTTTGGGCTGAATTGAATCTGTTTAATTTATTATTCACATTTAGGGACACATTTTTAAGTAAAGAATAGTTCTAGAAAATAAGGAAAATAATTGTGAAATATTTTACATCAGAGGCAAAGGTCGAAATATGTTATTAAATTATTTAGGACCAGAACCTATTCTGTATAGATGATGTGTCTTACTATTTTCATAATAAAGTACAAATTTATGAATAAGAATATAAATCTGAAAATATAGCAACTAGTAAATGATAAATGGAGTTTCTAAAATCCAAAGAGTTCAGTTTAGGGTTGGTAGAAATTATGAAGACACATATGGAGAAGGAAAAATACCTTTCATGCTTATTTGGTAGCTAAAAGGTGTAGTAATTGAATATAAGAAATGTATTTAAATTGGAAACTCATATATAAAGTATGCAAGCATAAATGTGAATACAAAAGTAGGAATCATATACATATGATTAAAAGTGTATGCAAGACACAAATCAACACACATAGAGTAACCACAACACATATAATGGTGAATGACTTTCATAAATGTGAATGTGTGGTTTGTATGAAGTGGAAGTGTGAACTATGTCTCATGGATTGTTGTTTTTCTTTTGCTATGTGTGATGGTATGATGTAGAACCTGCTCAAGAGCAAGTTATTCCTTTCCAAGACCAGGACTACCCATTTCAAGAGCAGCAAGAAGGTGGCAAGTGTCCTTGACCACTTTGATCCTATACTAGGATGTGTAGTTAGAACTGTTTGCATTGTCAATTGAAATATGAAACCCATGTTAGGAAGTTTCCCTAGAATTGCATTACCTTGTTTCCTTGTAGCTTGGGTTGGGATTTATTTTATCATGTCATTTATTATTATGCATATGCTTAGCCATGCTTAGAATGGGATAATTGGGATATGAGATCATCAGTTTATTTTACCATACTCTTGAATGAGATATTGTGAGTTATGTAGAGGTAGGGATCAAGGCAAGTTGGATGTTTTGGTTGTGTGCTGGGTGCACGAGACTCGGGTTTGTGTTTAGTACTTGCCTGGATCCTAAGGACCGGTTCATGGAGCATGTAACCTGGCTTTACAGTGCCAACCACATGCTGAGATGGGGCAGCTTGGCCAATTAATTAGGTGTATCCCCGGCGTAGTATGGGTGTGTTGGATGGTGCGGGGAATAGGTGTCAGCTGGACTACCATATGAACCGCAAGGCTCAAGAGGGGGCAACTGCAGCGGGGTTGGGGCCTCTTGTATGCTGTTAGGGGTGAAACCTCAGTGGGCCACGCTCGTCGGGAATCCCTTTGTAAAGGCTTTGTAGTGATCTCCTGGCTACACACCTGGGAAGTGTGAATGTGGTTCGTAGCCACTGGCATAATGGAGGTTATTTTAGTACACCCGGCAACGGGGGATGAAATCACTACATGTGGGTACAGTGGTACAAACTCTGCAGAGTCAAAACTGTCATGACAGCCGTGCTCACGGTCAAGAGCGGCTTGGACTTATTCATGATTAGAGGATTGATGGTTTTGGAAGTTGTGGATGTTAATCGGGGAGCTTAACATTGGAAATGATGTTATGGTTATTTGATTATGATGATGGGATGGGAGATTTGGACCATTTCACCTGTGTAGTAATGTAGGTGCTTAATAAGCTAAGGTGATAGGTATTAATTGCATAGTGCTTTAACCATGAGTTCAACCTCCCCTTGTTCTAGCCATGCATGACATAACTTTCCCACACTTGCTGAGTACCATTGGTACTCAACCTTGCATATTTGTTGGTTTATATTGCTGCTCAGGTCAAGATAATGAGGTGGTGTATAATGACCAAGACTTTCGACCCGAAGAAGGTTTCTAGGTTCATGGAGACCCCCGGGCAACGCCTGTGACGGAGCCCCCAAGAATAATATTCCACTGCTAGTTTATTTACTTGTGATGAACTTATTATTGTCCATCGAGACATTTGCGATGTAAGACTTATTTATATTCGACACCTGGCTTGTAATAAATGATGTTCACTATTTGTCATCACATGTATGAGAAAATGATCCTGGCATACATGTGATATTCACTTGGTTGTTTCTTCGGAAAAACCGGGTGTGACAGAAGATGGTTGTTCGGTGAGCCATCAGAGACTCACCGGAAATCCTGCCGCTGCACTCATCTTTGTTGAAGCTAGTAAGAAGCGTCCGCGGGCTGGACGTCTTCTCTTTTGCATAGTTAGGACCGAGAGTAAGTGTGTATGTATATTCCGCTGCGTGTACCTTCGTGGTACATTATTTTGGAAATGACACTATGTTGATAAATAAAAGACTTTGTACGTTTAATGTTTCTTTTCGTGTATGCTGTTGGGTGCCACATCGCACGGCACCACCCAATGTGTATCCTGGAAGGGGTTCCCCGCAGGCGTGGTATCAGAGCCGCATTGGGAATAGCACGCATGAGAAAAGCGTATTTTCGAAAACTTAGAAGTATACGAGTAGGGAACGTATAGTATGACCACATAAGGTGTATTATTAGCATAGTTACTTAAGGTCGCAAGCTAACTTGTGTTATTATTCAGTATTTCAATTCTGTAACGACGCACCTACGTGGAGGTAAGAATGGTAAGGAACGCCACCGAAAGTGGATCAATTTCGGTTAGCTCCCCCATACGAGGAAAGTAGTGTGGGATGTTCTGTTCAGCAATGGACGGGAAGTTAATATGTTTTCTAAGACTCTTCATGTCTTGGAGACATATGAAATGCACTAGCCTCCAGTGCGCAAACCCACGGGCAAGAGGAGGAGACCCCATCGTGTGGTTTGTAACACGAAGTATGTTCTCTAGAACTCTTCATGTCCTATGAGGCTTACGAAAGCGCTGTTCCACTGGTGTGCTTTATTGCAAAGGTGTGGAGCCCCCGTCGGGTGGTGAATAACCCGATCATGTACCTTGAGACGTGCCTTGACTAATGGACGGCCCGTATGGAAATGATACGGAGCGTATATTTTTACTATGATATGGACCTGCCTGAAATGGAAAACCTTTGTGTGCATCACTATTGATTGTTTTTCTGCAGGTAACTTAACCATGAGTAGAACATTCCGTTTAGAAAACGTGTGTGAGTGATTGTTTTAGAGCCACCACTTGAGACGTATATGCCGGTGTAACGCCGGTTAGGATTTTGATTTGTTGAGGAAACGTAGTACCGTGATATGTTCTTAACTGCATGAAAATGAAATTTTCAAAAAAAGAGTAAATTTGGAGTCTAGGATTCCATTAGGGATTAATGAACTTCTATGTTGAACTAAGAGTCAATTGGGACTATAGTTTCCATCTCAAATATTTAGAAACCATCTCCCCTGTTTTCGGTAGAATTTTTGCTGAATTTGAACCGGGCATGACTTTTGTTTTGTTGAACCAATGGAGGTGAGGGATACATTTCTGCAAAGGTTTTTAAGTCTTCTACAACTTTTCTGTAGAACTCCAGAGCAGAATCTCCCTCCAAATGGATGAAAATATCATATGAGTGTTAACTGTACTGAAACAGGGCAGACCAAAAATGCTCCCTGGAATTTCATGTAAATCAACCATAACTGCTTGTAGAAAAATCTCTAACCGTCATGTAAGACACCGTTGGAAAGTTTGTGATATGTACTACGACTTTGTAGTTCAAAGTTTCTATAGATTTGGGGTAGAACTTTATGAAATCTTGTGGACAAAACAGACACTTTCAGAGGAGGTGCTGTCAAAATTGTTCCAGATTTCTGTCAACTTTGAATTATCATAACTCCTGATACAGAGTAGATATGAAGGAAAATAAATACTCGTTGGAAATATATTTAAGTTATCTATAACTTTGATATTCAACTTGAGACATGAAACTGCCACTTTCATAATCAAATTCTAGGATTAAGGCCAAATGTTCATTCTGAACAGAGCATTGCTCATTGCCCATGTAACTTAGGACTTGTTGTGGACATGAAGATTTTTATACTTCTCTAAGTTCCATGACATATTCATTAGCTATATTCCATCATTCCTTGTTGTTGGTTTAAGTGTTTGACAAACTTGAGCAACATTGGTTATATTTCAGAATTGTCAAACACCATGTTTCCTTCATATATGCTGCACAGTTGATGTGATGCTTTTGCGATTAATAATTTGGAGTTAAAGCTGAGTACACTCTTGGATATTAACCGTAAATTGATCGCTCTTGCAGTATGGATCATACTCATTCTGGGTATGAGGTTGGTGGTTCCAGTCGGGATGGAAATGATTCGTCGCAGCGATGATCACCGCCATCATCAACCGGACGGCTGAGTCTCTTGAGTTGTTGGTGCAGCAAGGCATCCGACAAGAGACCTCACATCAAAACCCCACACTGAACACTTACTTGGATTTTCTAGCAAGACAACCACCGGTATTCCCTGAAGCTAAAGAAGCCTTGGAGGCAGATCATTGGCTCCGGGTGATTGAATCTAAACTGGGAATGCTCCAGTGTGATGAATATGAGAAGGCTTTATTTGCCGCTCAGCATCTTCATGGATCCGCTGGGGCTTGGTGGTCTGAATATCTTGCTAAGACCTCTGAAGGCCATCGTGTGACGTGGACGGAGTTTCGTGATGCTTTCCGTGCACATAATATCTGTGAGGGCATCGTCAAAACCAGAGTTGAAGAGTTCTAGGAACTCAAGCAAGGAGGCATGAGTGTTATGAAGTACTTTATGGAATTTACCGTTTAGTACAATATGCATCGGCTTATGTGGATAACGAGACGATGAGGTGTCATTACTTCTTCCGAGGCCCCGATGTGAAGCTTCGGGTGAAAGTGGCACAATGCAATAAAGGGAATTATAGCGAGTTAGTCAATGCCGCTATGATTCAAGAAATAGCTGAACTCGAGCATAAGGAAAGTAGGAGGAAGAGAAAATTATCACTGGCAAGTACGGGTGATTATCGTCAAGAACAACTGGTGATATATTGCTTACCATCCAGGGTGGAAATTCAGTCCTTTGACGGACCACCTCAGATCCAATTCTGTCCATACTCAACAATGGAGGTTCATCCACTGTGGCCACAGCAGCAAATGAGTATTTGTGTGCCCCCGCCTCAGCAAAGTGCACAATAATATCAACCACCTCCATATTATGAAGATCCTGAGCTCGCCCCATACGGTACTTGTAGCGATGTAGAGCATATTGCTCAGGAGGGTCAAGTGACCAGGCAGATCAGCAGTCACATGTCATCTCAAGCTGCAAAGAAATTTCATGGTCAGCCAAGGAGGACAACACTGAAAGTGGGGAACGCAAACTATATGGCAGTTGAAGACGTTCCCGTGCGAGAACCCATGTTTGCGGGTATGTTCAGCCTACGTGATCAGCCCACGTTGTTCGACTCGGGTGCTACACATGATTTTATCAGCAAAGATTATGTGGTTAAGCACCAAATACCAGCAACCACCTTGGCCGCATCGTATCATATTAATTCACCGGGAGGTAGTAGGACAGCGGGCAGGATTGTTGCTCAAGCGCCTATATGTTTGAATGGGCGGATATATCCTACTGCTCTTATCATCCTGGAAGGCTTGCGGATTGACATCATCTTAGGAATGGCTTGGTTGATGTAAAAGTCCCAAAAGTGTATATGAATAAAACCGAGGTTTGAATTCATATGTGTTGCAAAGGCATGAAATGGGACTTGCTAAAACTTTTCTTCACGCAAAGTGTTACATGGATGATCATCCAAAATGAGGCTCAGATTTTTATTTGAAGGTGTTGAACCAATAAGGATTTAAATGCCTCTTTGCATGAAAGTTTAAAAATCAGATTTTAAATTCAAAGTTCACACAAATGGTGGCCTAAAACATTGAATGACCATGCAGCCATATAGTTTGGAAATTATGGAAAAAGTTGGATGACAAACATGCCATTTGGAGGTGGGCTCAAAAAGGAGTTAAATAGAAGCATTTTCAAATTTCAGCCAAATTCCAATTTGCTATGCAAATTCAAACTGAATTTTAGGAAATTCAAATGGTAGCCCACTTTTAAATTTAAAAACTTTGGAATGTGAGAGATCAACATGAGAAGATATTTGGTGGGAGGAAAGTGGAGTGGACCCTACATGTCATTGTGATACAAAGGGTAAGTTGCACCTAAAGCAAAGAAGTCACTGTGCTCTGTTTTTCTCAAACCGACTGTGAGACACCCGGGCGCCACCAAGAGAAGCGGCTGCGCCACCTCCTGCTCCCTCCTCCGACGCCATGGTGACCGATTGATTGCTCCCCCTCGTGTGCTCGACGTGATCCTCCTCTCCAGACCGAGATACTTGCTCTTTGCCTTCTTCTCCTCGCAAGAAACATGACCACAGCGCTTTCCCTAACCGCCGTGCCTCGGGAGCCACCGGTAAGCCGGGAAAACTCATGCCCACTCTACTCCGATCTACTAAACAGCACCCCACGGCCGTTGCTCACCTCCCGGACTCAAAAGCGAGCGAGCTCCGGCGTTCCCGAGCCCTCAAACACCCACACCGCGGCGACCTAACTTAAACCGGTGATTGGCTTCACGTGGACAAGCCACCTTGGGGGTTTTCACGGCCGAGCAAGCACAGCAACGGGAGCGCATGGCCACGGTGCTGCTCTCAACCAAAGTTCGAGCCCAACCGTGGAGCATAGCCAGCGAATTTTGGAATTTTGTTCCGGCGGGTGCAAACCGAACGTCCGGTACAAAAACTTCAAATTCACACTCCCTAATCCTCCATAGGTCGTCAAACTTGGCACATAGAAGCTGGACTAGCCGGCGATCATTTCTCCTTTAGCTACCGTCGCATGAAAACACCTCGGAGTAGGGAATTCTGAGGTCCTCTGAGCATGTTCATGGCGGAACAAATTGGTCACACGGTGAAACCTTATTTGCGGCCATTTCCGAGCTAGTTCGAGGTCATGCCGAGCCTTGCGATCATTAACTGGTGCTGTGGAGCTCATTGGTTGAGTGTTTGGCGGGCTGGAAACCTTGGCCGACGGTGCCGAACTCCATCCAAGGCCGCCGCACGTCGCCGACCATTTTCCGGTCACCGACAGCTCTTGCAAACACACCGATGTGTTCCTCGACGTCACAAACGTCTGGTGGAAAACCTCAGCTCGGGCGGTGGCTGTAAACGGCGAGCCAGTGAGCTCCGGCGTCGGGCCGGCGAGGGGCAGCGCGAGCGAGGGAAAAGAAACCGGAGGAAGAAGGAGGCGCGGGCCCCGGCTGTCAGCGGCTGGGAAATTTAAAACAGTGATCGGTTGTGGCCGGATCAACTGTGCTGGCGCAATGGAACCCTGTGAACCCAGTGCGGCTTCAATTCTATTGGCTGAGGTTTAAACACGTGGGCCCAGCTGATTTTCCGTAGCAAAATATTTCCAGAGAATGTTCCAACTTTGGAAAATCATATCTCTGTGTAGAAATCTCCAAATTGAGTGATTCCAATTGGGTTGGATTCCTTTGCAAAGATCTATCCAAATATGAACTCAAAGTTGTATGAAAGATAATATTAAATTCTGGGAAATTCTTTGAATTTTTTCTGAAAAAAGAATTACTGAGGGAGTTTGGTTTATCCAAAAATCTTCAAATTTTGCCAGAATATGCTTTAGCATATTGTGGACCTTCTAGCAAATTTTCATATCATTTGAAGATCATTTGAGTAGCAATTTGCTAAATACAAAATGCTGTGTTCATAAGGGTCCAGAAACATTTTCAGAAAATGTTGCCCACTTGTAAAATCTATTCTGGGCAATTCATAGCTCCACAAATCATAGCAAAATTTAGGCAAGCTCTCTGAAGCTTACTTGAAATTGTAGTTCACTAAATTAGGGATGAAAATGCACAGTACTTCAGAACTAATTCTTTTGAGTAGAAATGCTTAAGGAATTGTTCTGGAGGAACTACTCAAGTAAAAGGTCTGAATTTTGGACCAAATGACTTTCTTGTGACCAGGAACTCACATGTAAATTATCAACTCAATTTGATATTTAGAACTCCCTGTTCTTGTTCTTCATACTTATGTATAGGGGAAAATACATAAGACATTGTAGGAATTATGGAGAACATAATTTGACTCCACATTAGCTGCAATTTGGCAAGATAAATCTCTAAGTAGTATAGAACATGCTATGAAAGTTTTGAGGCCATTGGAGTTCTTGTTCTTCAGTTGCATTCGAATCTTTGCAGCTCATCTTTTATGATCATTAGGGAAAATTAGTTAGTGTATAGCTAAAACACTAAGACCAATTTAGTTCGTTCATAATTCTTTGCACAACAGGGGCAAACCAAGCCATCCTTGGCATTTCCACACCACCTCTGTTCTCAATAAATCAAGTCTTTAATTCTTGGAATTCCATTGTAAAACATGTGCATATACATTTCATTAGGATTTACGATAACGGGGATTCGAAGGAGTGATTCATTGAAGTGGATCAGGCTCCGAAGAATCAAGGGTTGATCAACAAGGATCACTAACTGCATATATACTACTACACTGCAAAACAGTCAAGTTCCGGTTTGCATTTACCAGCTTTTAAGTTGTTACATTGTATTCACTCTTTGGTTAGGACATGATATGTGCATTAGGTCTAGTGTTTTGATACTCCTCTTGCATGACCAAATGAACCCATGGAGTACTGGGTAGGTGTCTTTTCACCGTGTAGAACTGCCATGCTTAACTAAGGTTCGGTAGAAGTCGAGTGGTGAGATACTAATCGTATGATCAGGAACAACAGGGGCATACGGGATTGGTTCAGAAACTGTGTAGCAAGTTAAAGTTCAGACCGGTAGGTTGTAGGGGCAGCAGGACATAGGGGCCTGGGTGCTATAGACCCGTGAATGTCGGTCAAGAACCGATCCGTATGCGGCCCTGTTGAATAAGTTTGAGTTGTGTACTGTACTCATGCTGGCTATATGGGACCCAGTAAACCGATGTACCTCGGGAAGCTTGCGTTGAGCCTTTTCAGGTCGCCTCAGGCGAGACGGCTGGTGTGCAATATGTGGGTAACATTCTCATGACATCTCATGTCGGTAGGTGCACCATGAGAGTGGCTACTGTATGGGGCCACTTGAACGATTCAACGGGGGTGAAACGGGAGAAAGACTGCCACATACGACGTCAGTGATGGTTGCTGTTGGCAACATCGAGTACGGGCGTACGTGTCGTGTAGTCTGGGTGTTATTGATTTGAATCACCGTCGCTCGCGTAATGGACCGAGCATACTTGTTCTCACAGTCGTGACATAGTAAGAACTTGCATGAGAAAGGAACTAAATGTAAAAGTCCCAAACATGTACATGAATAAAACTAAGGTTTGAATTCATATGTGTGGCAAAGGCATGAAAAATAGTGCTTGCTAAAACTTTTCTTCATGCAAAGTGATACATGGATGATCATCCAAAATGAGGCTCACATTTTGATTTTTGAAGGTGTTGAATCAATAAGGATTTAAAGACCTCTTTGCATGAAAGTTTAAAAATCAGATTTTGAATTCAAAGTTCACACAAATGGTGGCTAAAAACTTTGAATACTCATGCAGCCATAAAGTTTGGAAATTTTGGAAAAGTTAGATGACAATCTTTTCATTCAAGGATGGGTTCAAAAAGGAATTATTTGGAAGCATTTTCAACTTCCAACCAAATTCAAATTTGCTATGCAAATTCAAACTGAAATTGGCGAATACAAATTCTAGCCCACCTTTCAAACTCAGAGTTTTGAAATTTGGGAGGATTAAATTGAGGAGATCTTTTGGAGAGAAGAGAAGTGGGGGACCCACATGTCATTGGGCTGAAGATTTAGACTTGCACATGAAGCAAAAAATTGACTGGGCTCTGTTTCACTCGAACCAACCGAGGGCTCACCGTGGTGCCACCGAGAGCGTGGCCGAGCCACCTCCTGCTCGTTGCTTCCACGCACTGAAGACCGAGTAAAGGCCCCCGCTCGTGCGCCCGGCGTGATCATCTTCTCAGACCGAGCAAAGTCCTTTTTGTTTCCTCCTCGTGAGAACACCGAGCAGAGCCTCCTCTCCCCTCCGCTACTCGGCTTGATCGGGAAACCGGCAGAAACAACCGCGCCCACTCTCCTCAGAGATGCTAAACAGCACCCCACAGCCGTTGTACACCTCCCCGACACAGAAACTAGCGAGCTCCGGCCTCTTTTCCCCGTGATCAACATCACCCACCCCGACCTAACTCAAAGCGGTGATCGGGTGCACGTGGGCAGCTCGCCACAGCAGTTGTCACGCCCAAGCGAGGGCAACAACGGGAGTGCACGGCCACCGTTCTGCTCTCACCCAAAGCTCAAGCCACGCCGTGAGCTATTGACGGCGAATTTCGGGATTTTGCTCCGGCGGCTTCAACCCGAGCATCCAATACGGGAAACTAAAATTCTCCACCTCTAATTGTTCTTAGCGTGTCAAACTTTGCACATAGCAGCAGGACTAGCTGGCGATAAATTCTCCTTTAGCAACCATAGCATGAAACCACCTCAGGGCGGCGTATTCCGAGCTCTTTCGAGGGTGTTCTTCGCGGAACTAATTGGTCACACGATGAAACCCCCTTTGCCGCCATTCCCGAGCCAGTTCAAGGCCTTGCCGAGTTTTGTGATCACCCACTGGTGCTGTAGACGGTTTTTGTTGCTTGTTTGGAGGGCTAGAACCCACGGACGATGGCGCCGAACTCCAACTGAGGCCGCCAGACGTCGCCAGGGTGTTTCCGGTCACCGGCAGCTCAAACTGGTACCGCAGCCGGTTTCCTCGACATCAATAATGCTCTGGAGGCAAGCCCCAGCTCGGATGGTGGCCGGAAACGTCGGCTGGCGAGCACCAGTTTGCTCCGGCGAGGGAAAGCGCACATGCGCGGGAAAGAAGCCGGAGGAGGAAGAAGGAGTGTGGGTCCCGGCTGTTAGTGACTCGATTTTAAATCTGGTATCAGCTGAGGCTCGGGGATCGGCTGTTGCTGCGCACCAAAACACAGTGGCCCGGTGTGGCCCATTTCCTATTGCCCTGATTTGAATAGCGGGCCCAGTTGAATTTCAGTAAGAAAAACAATTCTAGAGTGGCTTCCAAATTTGGAAAATCGTATCTTTCTGTAGAAATATCCAAATTATGTGATTCAAATTGGGTTGGATTCCTTGAGCCGAGATCTATGAAAATATGAACTCAAATTTGTATGAAAGATAATATTAAATTCTGGAAAATTCTTTGAAATTTTCTAAAAAAGAATTATTGTGGGAGATTGGTGTATCCAAAAATCCTCAAATTTTGGCAGAATATTCTTTAGCATATTGTTGACCTTCTAGCAAATTTTCAGCTCATTTGAAGATCATTTGAGTAGGAATTTTCTAAATACAAACTGCTGTGTTCATAAGAGTCCAGAATCATTTTCAGAAAATGTTTCCCACTTGTAAAATCTATTCTGGGCAATACATGGCTCCAAAAATAATAGGAAAATTTAGGCAATCTATCTGAGGCATAGTTGAAATTGTAGTTCACTGAATTGGGCATGAAAATGCACATTAACTCAGAATTAATTCTTTTGAGTAGAAATGCTTAAAGAATTATTCTGGGAGGACTACTCAAGTAAAAGGTCTGAATTTTGGATCAAATTACTTTCATGTGACCAGGAACTCACATGTAAATTATCAGATCAAGTTGAGCCATTGAACTCCCTGTTCTTGTTCTATTATACTTATGTATGTGGGGAAAGTACATAAGACATTGTTAGAATTATGGGGAACACTATTTGACTCCACATTAGCTGCAATTTGGCAAGCTAAATCCCTAGGTAGTATAGAACCTGCTGTAAAAGTTTTGAGGCCATTGGTGTTTTGTTCTTCAGTTGCATTCAATTCTTTTCAGCTCATCTATTATGTTCATTAGGGAAAGTAGTTAGTGTATAGCTAAAACATTAAGGCCAAGTTAGCCATTCCTGTTTCTTTGCATAACAGAGGAAAACCAAGCCATTCTTGGATTTTCCACACAATCTCTGTTCCTAAGAAATCCATTCTAAAATTCTTCCCATTGCATTCTATAAAACTTGTGCATATGCAATTCAATAGGAATCACAGTGAAGGGGATTCGAAGGAGCGATTCATTGAAGTGGATCAAACTCCGGAGAATCAAGGGTTGATCCACCAAGATCACTAACTAATTATATACGACTACCCTGCAAAACAGGCAAGCTCCGGTTTGCATTTAACAGCTTTTAAGTTTTTACTTTGTATTCACTTTCGGTTAAGATATGAAATGTGCATTAGGTCTAGTTGTTTGATACTCCTCTTGCATGACAAAATGAACCCATGGAGTATTGGGTAGGTTTCTTTCACCGTGTAGAACTTCCATGCTTAAGTAAGATTCAGTAGAAGTCGAGTGGTGAGATGCTACTCCCATGATCAGGAACAACAGGGGCATACTAGATTGGTTCAGAAAATGTGTAGCAAGTTAAAGTTGAGACCGTAAGGTTGTAGGGGCAGTAGGATATAGGGGCCTGGGTGCTATAGACCTGTCCGTGTTGGTCAAGGACCGATCCGTATGCGGCCCCGTTGAACAAGTCTGAGTTGTGTACCGGACACATGCTGGATATATGGGACCCAGTAAACCGATGTACCTCGTGAAGCTTGCGTTGAGCCTTTTCGGGTCGCTATAGGCGAGACGGATGGTGTACAGTATGTGGGTAACATTCTCATGACATCTCATGTCGGTAGGTGCACCATGATAGTGGCTACTGTACGGGGCGACTTGATCAATTCAACGGGGGTGAAACGGGAGAAAGGCTGCCACGTACGATGTCAGTAAGCAACATCGAGTACGGGCGTACGTGTCGTGTAGTCCGGGTGTTATTGATTCAAATCACCATCACTCACGGAATGGACCGAGCGTACTTGTTCTCACAGTCGTGACGTAGTAAGAACTTGCATGAGAAAGGAACTAATCACATTGGTTTGAAGTTTCATACTAGCTTTGTACTGGATCTTGATGAATAGGCTAGTGCAAACTTGATTCTTTTATGTCGTGAGGAAATTACAACAATGGAAAGCGTTTCATGTTTGATTGTGGACTCCCGATGTGGCATGCCCAAGGTTACTTAAATGACTGCAAATAATACCTGAAAGTAAGGATTTACTTTTAGGCGAGTGCATTATAGCATCCTACTTTATGTTCATAACCTCATGTAGAGTTTCATGACTAGGGTGACGGTTTAGTTTTGCTGAGCGTTATGCTCACGGATGCTATCCGAGTTGTTTTGCAGGATTGACTTCAAGCTTATGAGAAGGGATGCCAATGAGACTCGGGAACCTCTGACTGGTTACTCAAGAGCATCCTCGCCGCTGCAGTTTGTCTTCGTGTGGCTAGTAAGAAACGTCCGCGGGCTGGACTGTTTCTTTGTTGCTAAGTTAGAAATGAGTCATGAGAGTTCTAGTCTTCCGCTGTAGCTTATTTTGAGATAAGTATTTGTAAAATACTCTTGTATGCTTCCGTAAATAATTTATGTAATGTGATGTGTTTCTTCGACCCGTGTGATGTTGGGTGCCGCATATCACGGCACCACCCAACGAGGTCCTGGTGGGGCGTCGTCCATCCGTTTGGCAGGTGTCCCCCACAGAGTGGTATCAGAGCTGCGTTGGGGATAGCGCATGGATTGAGCATCATATTACGTTGAAAACATAGGATACGGTGAGATAACAGTACTAGGCCCACATAAGGACTATTATATTAGCATATTATGAAGGTGGCAATCTAACCTATTTGTTATGTCGGAAAATCGTGCTTCTCAGGACATTCTATGTCTCAGGGGATGCACGTAAGCGCTGTCCACTAGTGCGCACAAGCTGAAGGGTGGAGCCCCACGGGTGGCAGGTAACCCGACTCGCTTTAATATCCTGTACGACTCCTCATGTCATTTGGGGTATTCGAGCAACGCCATTCCCTGGCGTGCTTCGGTCAATTATGGGAAACCCTGTCACGTGGTTAGTAACATGAACACGTAGCTCAAGGCGGATTTGGCTTCAGAACACCAGGGCAAGTGATGACGGACGGGTGTACAAACTGTACTGGGACCGGGTTCGGTGTGCAGCCGAACCTGATGATTGAGTGTGTTTTATGTAGGTACTAACCACGAAAACCTTAGTACGTGTATAACACGTTTGTGAGTGACCGTTTTAGTGCCACCTAAAGATACGTTTATGCCGGTGTAATCCGGTTAGGTTTTTTCTTTTTGAGGCAACGTAGTACCGTCATATGTCTTACAGTGCATTGCCACCGTGCTACACTGGATAGTCTTCTTTCCTATGAAGAAATCGCTCATGACTAACTTTCAAACTAAAAATGGATGTTGGAAAGCACATATTAGTTACTGAGCTCTTCATTTGAACTAAGTTTCAAAGAAGAGACTTGCTAGGCTCCTTTTCATCCAAAAACAGAGTGCTCTGTTCTGGCAGAAATTTTTGCTGGAGTTTGACAGAGCCTAACTCTGAGTAGCTTGACCCAATGGAGGTGTATGATACAGTTCTGGAAAGTTTTTTAAGTGATCTACAACTTTTCTGTAGACCTCCAGAGCAAAATCAGAAACCAACTTGGTTGAATGTCCAGATGAATGCAAACTGTCCATAAAACAGATCAGCTGCAACCTTCTCTGGATGTTTCTGTAAATTAGCCATAACATTCTGTAGAAAAATTTCTAAGGGTCATATGAAACACCGCTGGAAAGGTTATGAAACTTGCAACTATTTTGTAGATTCATAGTTTGTTCAGAATTGTACTCCATTTTTATGTACAACTGTGATGAAAATAACCACATACAAAGGAGATGCTGGCAAATTTTATCCAGAAATTGTGTCAATTTTGAGCAATCATAACTTTTGATACAGAAATTATCTAGGGTCATAATAGTACGCGTTGAAAATATATTGAAGTTAACTTTAACTTTGGTATTCAACTTGAGTTATGAAAATGCAGGTAACCGGATCAAAATCTGGGTTAAGTACTGAAAGGTCTGTTCAGTACAGAATAGGGGACTGATTATGTTGGCTTTAGGAAGATGTGTAGACATGAATTTTTGATATGCTTTCATAAAGTTTTAGCATGTTCATGTTTTACATACTTTCACATACTGCTGAGATCAAGTTTTGACTCCCATCAAAATTATCTTTTTGCAGTATGGCACATAGTCGTTCTCCGAGTAGGGCTGAAGGTTCTCACTGAGACGGCGATGACTCAACTCCACCACGGGCACCACCATCAAAGGTATGGGCGGATGTCATGGATCAGATGGTCGAGTCAAGCCAAGAGAACACAAGACTACTCAAAGCCTTGGTACAACAGGGCTTACTCCAACGTACACAACAGCTCGTTCCACCTCGGAACGCCTATTTGGACTTCTTGGCGACTCAACCGCCAATATTCACGGAAGCTAACGAACCAGTGGAAGCTGATCAGTGGCATCGTGTTATGGAGTCCAAGTTTAGAGTGTTTGAGTGCGATGATTGTCAGAAGACATTATTTGCAGCTCAACAGCTCCATGGAGCCGCCAGAAATTGGTGGTTCGCTTATCTCGACACCGTTCCGGAAGGCCAACAAGTGGAATGGACGGAGTTTCGTGAAGCATTCCTTGCTCGTCACATTCCTATGGGTTTTATCAAGGCCCAGCAGCAAGAATTTAGGAACTTGAAGCAGGGGGACATGAGTGTCCTCGATTATGTCAAACGGTTCAACCTTTTGGCACAATAAGCTCCTGCTTATGTGACGAGCAAAGCTGCAAGGTGTGACTACTTCTTCTATGGCCTGAATGCCATATTAAAAGATAGGCTAGCCTTGTTCAATCAAGGCAATTACACCGAGTTGATCAGTGCTGCCCTGCTGCAAGAACAGGTGACACTTGAGGGTCAAGCAGAGAAGAGGGACCGAGATGATGTGCAAGAAGACACACCATTTGTTCCTCGTAAATACCATGTGGTTTATCACACACCATCCGATAAACTATGGGAAGCGCCAGTACGATCAACTCAGTACATATTTCCTGCTCAAGAATCATGTCTTGAAGCAACACCATTGACTCAGCAACGAATGATACCTGTTGCATCATTGCTGCAGCCAAGTACATCAACTTCTCAACCACCAGTCAACGAAGAACTGGGGAAACATCCGTGTTCTTATTGCCACCGTTCTGGGCATTTTAGGCAAGAATGCCAGGAGAAGTTGTTGGACACCAGACAACCATCATTATCAGGTGGTATGCCGCCACCTGCTCAAGTCAATATAACAGCATTGCAATCCCGGAGCGTGCAACATCTTTCTATTGAGGATGTCCCGTAGGAAGCACCGGTGTTAGCGGGCATGTTCACTCTCAAAGACATTCCCGTGCTTGTACTTTTCGATTCCGGTGCAACCAACAATTTTATCAGCAAATCATGCGTGGATCAGCATCAATTATCCACCAATACTCCCACAACGAGTTATCTTATACGTTCACCGAAAGGAAACATCTCTGCTAATCAGATTGTGTCCCGAGCAGCTTTGTGTTTGGGCGGAAAAATATACCCAACATCGTTGATTATGTTGGATAGGCAGAAGATAGACGTAATATTGGGGATGTCTTGGTTAAACCATCACGGTGCCATTCTCAATATCGGTAACCGGACTGTCCAGATTGACTCGCTGATTCACGGACAGCACACACTGTTTTTAGACAGCGAAGACCCAGATATGGTAGAGGCCTACAACACGGAAGCACTTAAGCTTGACGATATTCCGGTGGTACGTGATTATCCCGACGTGTTTCCCGATGACTTACCGGGCATGCCGCCCGAACGGGACATCGAGTTCAAGATTGAACTGGCGCCAGGAACAACACCTATCTCACGAACGCCTTACAAGATGGCACCTAACAAGCTAGCGGAGTTGAAGGAGAAACTAAATGAACTCATGAGCAAGGGTTTCATACGACCAAGTTCGTCACCTTGGGGTTGCTCTGCGCTGTTCATTAAGAAGAAGGACGAAACACTGCAGCTATGTGTTGATTACCGTCCTCTAGATGCTGTCACGATAAAGAACAAGTGTCCTTTGCCCCGCATCGGCATCTTGTTCGATCAACTTGTTGGTGCAAAGGTATTCTCGAAGATGGATCTTTGGTCGGGATATCATCAAATTAAGATCCGACCGGAGGACGTACCGAAGACAGCTTTCTCGACGAGATACGGACTCTATGAGTACCTCATCATGTCATTTGGGTTAACCAACGCTCCGGCACACTTCATGTACTTGATGAATTCTGTTTTTATGCCGGAGTTAGACAAGTTCGTCGTGGTATTCATCGACGACATCTTGGTTTACTCCAAATCTGATAAAGAGCATGCTGAAGATCTGCGTACGTGCTACAACGGTTGAGGGAGCACAAATTATATGCCAAGTTCAGCAAGTGCAAGTTCTGGATTGATCAAGTGCCGTTCCTAGGACATATTATTTCAGCAGAGGGCATTGCCATGGAACCCAGCAAAATTGAACAAGTGCTGAAGTGGGAATCTCCCAAATCAGTCCACGAGGTCTGAAGTTTCCTAGGTTTAGTGGGGTATTATCGGAGGTTCATTCCGAGCTTCTCAAAAATTGCTAAACCAATACGGATCTGTTGATGAAGGGCACTAAATACATGTGGAATGCAGCATGTGAAGCCACATTCAAAACTCTGGTGAAACATCTCACAACAGCTCCAGTTCTTGCTCAGCCGGACACGACGAAGCCATTTGATGTATATTGTGATGCATCTAGCGTGTAGTCGCCTATGGTTCTCGTCAACTGCAAAACTACGAGCAGCATTATCCAACTCACGATCTCGAGCTTGCTGCTGTGGTGTTGGCGTTAAAGATGTGGATGCATTATCTACTTGGTAATCTAGTCCACCTCTACACCGACTATAAAAGCTTGAAGTATATCTTCACGCAGAAGGAGTTGAATATGAGACAACAAAGGTGGTTGGAGCTCATCAAAGATTATGAAGTTGAGATCCACTACCATCCGGGAAAAGAAAACATGGTAGCCGACGCGCTTAGTCAGAAAGCTCACGTTCACAATTTTGGCGGCTGCTGATTTGGAAGATGAAGAACCAAGTCTCCGTGTCATTCCATATGGCACGCTTTATAATCTCGCGCTCATTCCAACGATCCGTGAAGAGATTGCTGAGGCTCAAAGAAGAGACAGGGGTATGTCTCACATACGGAGAAGACTAGACAATGGAGAGGTGAAATGTTTCCGGAAGGATAAGGACGGTACGATATGGTTTAACGACCGTATAGTGGTACCGCGTAATATCAAACTCTGGAAGAAGATCTTGGATGAAGCCCACCTGTCTAAGTTTTCCATTCATCTCGGAAGTAACAAGATGTACCAAGATTTGAAACATAAATTTTGGTGGACGAGGATGAAGAGGTAAGTTGCTAAATACGTATCCGAGTGTGATACGTGTAGACGGGTCAAGGCTGATCATATGTGGAAAGACAGACTGCTACAACCACTTAAGATACCGACATGGAAATGGGAGGATGTGAATATGGATTTCATTGTAGGATTACCGCTCACAAACCGGAAGCATGACTCGATATGGGTGATCATCGACCGGTTGACGAAATCAGCTCATTTCATACCGGTGAACACTCACTTTCGAGCCAAGCAATATGCGGAGTTATACATCTCCAGAATTATATGCTCACATGGTGTCCCGAAGACCATCGTTTCAGATTGAGGTGCGGTGTTTGTTGCTCGGTTTTGGGAGCAGCTGCACGCCTCGTTGGGCACCAAGCTGATTAGAAGCTCCGCATATCACCCTCAAACTGATGGACAAACTGAGAGGGTGAACCAAGTACTAGAAGATATGTTGAGAGCGTGTGCCATCCACCACGGTAATAATTGGGATGATCACTTACCGTTGGCGGAGTTTTCATACAACAACGGGTGTCAAGTGAGTATTAAAATGGCACCGTATGAAGCTCTCTACGGCCGGAGATGTCGCACACCGCTGAATTTGTGTGACTCTGGTGAAAGAGTTCTGTTTGGGGTTGATCTTGTCAACAAAGATGAAGACCGAGTTCGGTTGATACAAGAGAATTTGAAGGCTGCACAATCCCGACAGAAGAGCTATGCTGATCAAACGGAATTACGTCAGAGAGCATGTTTATATTCATGTACCTCTGATGAAGGGAATTCACCGGTTCAATGTAAAGGGGAAACTCACTTCCCGTTTTATAGGTCCTTTTGCGATCACAGAGAAGTGCGGACCCGTAGCCTACCGGCTGGAACTACCGGCAAGTCTTGCTGGTGTTCATTATGTATTTCATGTGTCACAGCTGCGGAAGTGCCTCAAATTCACCGCTGCTGTCCGCACCGAAGAAATCGACGAGTTGAACCTTACCTACACCGAGCGACCGGTTCAGATTTTGGATGAAAAGACCCGGGTAACCCGGAACCGGACGATCAAATTTTACAAGGTGCTGTGGAGTAATCATACCGCGGAAGAGGCGATGTGGGAAAGTGAAGATTACCTCCGCACCAATTATCCAGAACTTTTAGCTTTGTACAGTTTGTAATTACCTCTCCCGTCTCGTTCTTCTTTTGTAATCTCAGGATGAGATTCTTTTAAGGGGGGAAGAATGTAAAAGTCCCAAACATGTATATGAATAAAACCAATGTTTGAATTCATATGTGTGGCAAAGGCATAAAAAATGGGACTTGCTAAAACTTCTCTTGATGCAAAGTGATACATGGATGATCATCCAAAATGAGGCTCACATTTTTACTTTTGAAGGTGTTGAACCAATAAGGATTTAAAGACCTCTTTGCATGAAAGTTTAAAAATCAGATTTTGAATTCGAAGTTCACACAAATGGTGGCCAAAAACTTTGAATACTCATGCAGCCATAAAGTTTGGAAATTTTGGAAAAAGTTAGATGACAAACTTGTCATTCAAGGATGGGCTCAAAAAGGAATTATTTGGAAGCATTTTCAACTTCCAACCAAATTCAAATTTTCTATGCAAATTCAAATTGAAATTGGCAAATTCAAATTCTAGCCCACCTTTCAAACTCAGAGTTTTGGAATTTGGGAGGATTAACTTTAGGAGATCTTTTGGAGAGGAGAGAAGTGGGGGACCCACATGTCATTGGGCTGAAGATTTAGACTTGCACATGAAGCAAACAATTGACTGGGCTCTGTTTCACTCGAACCCACCGAGGGCTCACCGTGGCGCCACCAAGAGCGTGGCCAAGCCACCTCCTGCTCGTTGCTTCCATGCACTGGAGACCGAGTAAAGGCCCCCCCTCGTGCGCCCGGCATGATCATCTTCTCAGCCCGAGCAAAGCACTTTTTGTTTCCTCCTCGCGAGAACACCGAGCAGAGCCTCCTCTCCCCTCCGCTTCTCGGCTTGATCGAGAAACCGGCAGAAACAACCGTGCCCACTCTCCTCAGAGCTGCTAAACAGCACCCCACGGCCGTTGTACACCTCCCTGACCCAGAAACTAGCAAGCTCCGGCCTCTTTTCCCCATGATCAACATCACCCGCCCCGACCTAACTCAAAGTGGCGATCGGGTGCACGTGGGCAGCTCGCCACAGCAGTTTTCACGGCCAAGAGAGGGCGGCAACGGGGGCGCACGGCCACCGTGCTGCTCTCACCCAAAGCTCAAGCCGCACCGCGAGCTATCGACGGCGAATTTTGGGATTTTGCTCCGGCGGCTCCAACCCGAGCATCCGTACAGGAAACCCAAATTCTCCACTTGTAATTGTTCTTAGCGCGTCAAACTTTGCACATAGCAGCTGGACGAGCCTGCGATCAATTCTCCTTTAGCAACCCTAGCATGAAACCACCTTGGGGCGGCGTATTCCGAGCACTTCCGAGGGTGTTCTTCGCGGAACTAATCGGTCACACAATGAAACCCTCTTTGCCACCATTCCTGAGCCTGTTCAAGGCCTTGCCGAGCTTTGTGATCACCCACTGGTGCTGTAGCATATTTATGTTGCTTGTTGGGAGGGCTAGAACCCACGGACGATGGCGCTGAACTCCAACCGAGGACGCCGCACGTTGCCGGGGTGTTTCCGGTCAACGGCAGCTCGAACTGGTACCACAGCCGTGTTCCTCGACATCAATTATGCTCTGGCGGCAAGCCCCAGCTCGGATGGTGGCCGTAAATGGTCGGCCGGCGAGCACCAGTTTGTTCAGGCGAGGGGAAGCGCGCGGGCGCGGGAAAGAAGCCTGAGTAGGAAGAAGGAGTGTGTGTCCCTGCTGTCAGCGACTCGATTTTAAATCTGGGATCAGCTGAGGCTCGGGGATCGTCTGTGGCTCCGCGCCAAAATGCCGTGGCCCGGTGTGGCCCATTTCCTATTGGCTGGATTTAAATAGCGGGCCCAGTTGAATTTCAGTAAGAAAAATAATTCCAGAGTGGCTTCCAACTTTGGAAAATCATATCTTTGTGTAGGAATCTCCAAATTAAGTTATTCAAATTGGGTTGGACTCCTTGTGCAGAGATCTATCCAAATATGAACTCAAATTTGTACGAAAGACAATATTAAATGCTGGAAAATTCTTTGAAGATTTTATGAAAAAAGAATTATTGAGGGCGATTGGTTCATCCAAAAATTCTCAACTTTTGCCAGAATATTCTTTATCATATTGTTGACCTTCTAGCAAATTTTCAGCTCATTTAAATATCATTTGAGTCAGAATTTGCTAAATACAAACTTCTGTGTTCATAAGAGTCCAGAAACATTTTCAGAAAATGTTTCCCACTTGTAAAATCTATTCTGGGTAATACATAGCTCCAAAAATCATAGGAAAACTTAGTCAATCTATCTGAGGCATACTTGAAATTGTAGTTCACTGAATTTGGCATGAAAATGCACATTAACCCAGAATTAATTCTTTTGAGTAGAAATGCTTAAAAAATTGTTCTGGGTGGAGTACTAAAGTAAAAGGTCTGAATTTTGGACAAAATTACTTTCATGTGACCAGGAACTCACATGTAAATTATCAGCTCAAGTTGAGCCCTTGAACTCCCTGTTCTTGTTCTATTATACTTATGTATGTGGGGAAAGTACATAAGACATTGTAGGAATTATGGGGAACACTATTTGACTCCACATTAGCTGCAATTTGGTAAGCAAAATCCCTAGGCAGTATATAACCTGCTGTAAAAGTTTTGAGGCCATTGGAGTTCTTGTTCTTCAGTTGCATTCAATTCTTTTCAGCTCATCTATTAATATTCGTTAGGGAAAGTAGTTAGTGTATAGCTAAAACATTAAGGCCAAGTTAGTCATTCCTGTTTCTTTGCACAACAGAGGCAAACCAAGACATTCTTTGCTTTTCCACACAACCTCTGTTGCTAAGAAATCCATTCTAAAATTCTTTCCATTGCATTCTATAAAACTTGTGCATATGCAATTCAATAGGAATCACAACGAAGGGGATTCGAAGGAGCGATTCATTGAAGTGGATCAAAATCCGGAGAATCAAGGGTTGATCCACCAAGATCACTAACTGATTATATACGACTACCCTGCAAAACAGGCAAGCTCCGGTTTGCATTTGACAGCTTTTAAGTTTTTACTTTGTATTCACTTTCGGTTAAGATATGAAATTTGCATTAGGTCTAGTTGTTTGATACTCCTCTTGCATGACCAAATGAACCCATGGAGTATTGGGTAGGTGTCTTTCACCGTGTAGAACTTCCATGCTTAAGTAAGGTTCGGTAGAAGTCGAGTGGTGAGATGCTACTCTCATGATCAGGAACAACAGGGGCATACGGGATTGGTTCAGAAAATGTGTAGCAAGTTAAAGTTGAGAACGGAAGGTTGTACGGGCAGCAGGACATAGGGGCCTGGGTGTTATAGACCTGTCCGTGTCGGTCAAGGACCGATCGGTATGCGGTCCTGATGAACAAGTTTGAGTTGTGTACCGTACTCATGCTGGATATATGGTACCCAGTAAACCGATGTACCTCGGGAAGCTTGCATTGAGCTTTTTCGGGTCGCCTCAGGCGAGAGGACGATGTGCAGTATGTGGGTAACATTCTCATGACATCTCATGTCGGTAGGTGCACCATGAGAGTGGCTACTGTACGGGGCAATTTGATCGATTCAACGGGGGTGAAACGGGAGAAAGGCTGCCACGTACGACGTAAGTGATGGTTGCTGTAGGCAACGTCGAGTACGGGCGTACGTGTTGTGTAGTCCGGTTGTTATAGATTCGAATCACCGTCGCTCGCGGAATGGACCGAGCATACTTGTTCTCACAGTCATGTCGTGTTGCTAAGTTAGAAATGAGTCATGAGAGTTCTAGTCTTCCGCTGTAGATTATTTTGAGATAAGTATTGTAAAATACTCTTGTACGCTTCCGCAAATAATTTATGTAATGTGACGTGTTTATTTGATCCGTGTGCTGTTGGGTGCCGCATATCACGGCACCACCCAATGAGGTCATGGCGGGGCGTCGTCCGTCCGTTCGGCCGGAGTCCCCCACACTAATCACATTGGTTTGAAGATTATACTATTTTCGTGATGTATCTTTGATGACTAGCTAGTGCAAACTCGATTCTTTTACGCCGTGAGCAAATTACATCCGGGGAAAGCGTTTCTTGGTTGATTGTGGACTACCGATTTGGAGTGCCCAAGGTTACTTTTAATTTGCTGCAAATCATACTTGAAAGTAAGGATTCACTTTTAGGCGAGTTAATATGCATTATGCTATCCTACTTTATGTAACTACCCTCATGTAGAGTTTCATGACTAGGGTGACAGTTAAGTCTTGCTGAGCGTTATGCTCACGGATGCTATCTGAGTTGTTTTGCAGGATTGACTTCATGCTTATGAAGGGATGCCGATGAGACTCGGGAACCTCCGAGTGGTTACTCATGAGCATCCTCGCCGCTGCAGATTGTTCTTCGTGTTGCTAGTAAGAAACGTCTGCGGGCTGGACTGTTTCTTTGTTGCTATGTTTGAAGTGAGTTGTGATAGTTATAGTCTTCCGCTGTAGCTTATTTTGAGATAAGTATTTGTAAAACACTTTTGTGCGCTTCCGCAAATGATTTATGTAATGTTATGTGTTTTTCTCGGCCTGTGTGCTGTTGGGTGCCGCATATCACGGCACCACTCGACGAGGTCCTGTCCGAGGCATCGTTCGGCGGCGGTCCCCCCACAGCGTGGTAGCAGAGCTGCGCATGGATTGAGCATCATATTACGATAAAAACATAGATACGGTGAGATAACGATATTAGGCCCACAAAACAACTACTATATTAGCATATTATGAAGGTGGCAATTTAACCTATTTGCTATTTCAGAAAATCGTGCATCTCGGGACGTTCTATGTCTTGGAGGGTGCACGTAAGTGTTGTCCACCAGTGCGCACAAGCTGAAGGGTGGAGCTCCACGGGTGGCAGGTAACTCGGCTCGCTTTAGTATCCTCTACGACTCTTCATGTCATTTGGGGTATTCGAGCAACACCCGTCCCTGGCATGCTTTGGGCAAGTATGGGAGACCCTGTCACGTGGTCAGTAACGTGAACACGTAGCTAAAGGCGTGTTTGGCTTGAGAACACCCATGCGAGTAATGACGGATGGGTGTATGAATTGTCACTACTACAAAAAGTATTTTCACAGGCGCCTCGATTTTTCAAACACAGCCGGTCCACAAAAAATGCCACTGTGGTGACAATTGAAACAATAGCCGCCTGTGATGACAAAACATCCCAGACGGATTTTAACAAACAACCGTATGGTTAAATACAATATTTTCTCAGGCGGCTATTAATAAAGAACCGCATGTACTGTTTACAAACTTCACAGGTGGTTCTTAATAAACCACCACCTGGGTAAATACATAATTTTCACGGGCGACCAATAATAAAGAACCACCTGTTCTGGTTCAAACATCACAAGCGGTTTTTAATGATGAACCGTCTAGGCAAAGTCATTGTTTTCATAGGCTGCTATTAATTAAGAACCGCCTGTGATGCTGATAAGCTCCTGTCAAGCTAATCCCTTCACAGCAAGCTCTTGTAGATGCAAGTAACACCTGGGACTCATCATTTGGACTGTTGAAAGCTTCAATTGAAGCCTGACGATACATTGGAAGGATTTTCCTATCCATTTGAAGGATTTATTTCCCTTCTCTCCATTTCAAAAACTTACAAAGATGCTACTTTATCAGTTCTAATGGCTGAACATATTGACTAAAAATCAGTACCATCTCTCTTAGAGTTCACACAAGCGATGAAGCGAACAACTTCAATCACAAATCTTGTTTTTGTTCCTTCATAGGGATTTGACCTTAATCCGACGACTACTCCTCGATCATCAGTGCCTATAAAAGTTAGCTCATACAAAAATAAGAAACCTTCATCAGAAGTGTCAAAGTATTTGGAAAAACTGAAGGAAAATATTGCAAAATCAAATGCATCTCGTTCTTCACATGAGTCAGCAATAGAAGATATTGAGGAGTTGGAAGAAGACGGTGTCATATATAATCGGCAAACGGCTTTAGTTAAACCAGGAGTTCCAATATACAAGATTAATGACGTTCCTCCTGGATATGAGAATGGGAAGCCGTTTATGACATCGGTACAACTGAGCAAGCAACCTTTGTCGCTCAGAAGAATGCACGAGTGGTACATAACTGCCAGCATGAAATATGAACTCTCTTACGTCACATTTATTGGATCAGAACAATGAGGCCTTCTCTTTGAAGATCTACATAGCCTTTTCTATCGAGGCATGATCAAAATCAACCTGCTACTCATCTGGTGCTTGTAAGTGCCTCTAATATTTTGAATTTGCTTTTCTTACTACACGGATACACATGTCATGAAATTATAACAATTCCAAACTTTTTCAATAGGATGCAATACATGGATAATGAAAAGATGGATACCAAGACAGGTATCCTTGACCCTACAATGATTGCAAAGTCCCAATTTGACTTTCAAGTGGATCGGAAGTCTTCTAGGTACAAGCACCTGAAAAAAAATTTGACAAACCAATCGCAAAAGAAAAGAAGGACAAAAGGTTAAGTGTTGCAACTTACATAGGACGTGCCATGTTTAACTTTGTCAGAGATGGCAAGGACTTAATAAATGCTCCGTACCACTTTGAGTAAGTTCGACATATGACATTGAAATAGCAATTATTGCTAATTGTTAACTTAACACGTGTGTTTGTACGTGTGCAGTAACCACTACATAATAATCTTCATCAAGCCAACGTAGGGTTTGGCAACGGTCTTGGACTCGGCAGATTACACACCAGATCATTACAAAGATTTCCTTTCCATTTTAAAACTGTACGGTTATTCAATACTTTTAATTTACACACATTTAAAATGTGTTGACAAGTTTTATATGACATTCCTTGTATTACAGGGCTTGGCGGTTTTACGTGAAAGAACTTGGCGGTCAGAGCCCTTCTAATAAGGATGCATTAGAGATATCGACAAATTTTCCTTGTCCCAAGCAGCCTTCTGGGAGCGTCTTATGCGGGTATTACGTATGTGAGCATCTTTGGACCGCCTGCGAATGTAGAGTGAATCGTGAGGATGTAAGTTACCCTTAATGTCGATATTGTATTTTCTTACTTTTGAGTTTTATTTTCATTGTAACTAGTGTATTTTCTTACCACAACTAGGGTTTATCTGTATAGCCATTACAAAAAAAATATGTTAAGCTTGTTACTTCATAGAATTATTACTACTGTTCTACTCATGAGTTGTTATATATTTCATTGCAGCATGCGAAGATGTTTACCAAGAATGGCCGGTTTGTAGAAGTATTCATGATGCAGTTGCCGACAAGATTGCGAGTGAATTGTGTCAATTCATGCGTCGCGAAATCTTCCACCGAAGAGGGTTGTACTTCGATAATGATGGTGAAGTAGCTGATGTGCCAGAACTTTGCCAGTATGACAATAGAAACATCTTTTAGTGAAACTTGTAAACTATGATGACTGTTGGTGTAACAAACTATGAGATCACTTCTGTGTAACCTGTACATTGTTTTAGTAAATTGACTTCTGTGATTATATTGTTTTAGTGTAAACTATGAGATGAGTTTTGTGATTAAATTGTTTTAGTGAAATTGACATGGAAATTAGAAATAACAGCAAGTACTACTGCATAGGGTATACTTTATCATAGGCGGCTAGTCATAGGTAAAGAACCCCCTGTGATAAAATGATTACATAGGCGGTTACACTTACGGTACAAACCGCCTGTGATAAAGTGTCTTCACATGCGGCAATTAGTAGTTAGAGGACCGCCTGTGCTAATATAGATATCGCAGGTGGTAAAACTTACGTTACTAACCGTCTTTGATAATGTGTCTTCACAAGCGGTTAGGCCTAGATGAAGGACCGCTTGTGATAAATCTATTTCACAGGCGATATTACTTTCCGCCTATGAAATTGTATATTATCACAGACTCTTCGTTTCAGGCAGTTTTGGAAACCGCGTGTGATAATACGTTTTGAGCCACCTGCGTGAAGCTTATTGTAGCACTGTGTATTGGGACCGGGTTCGGCGTGCAGCCGAACCTGATGATTGAGTGTGTTTTATGTAGGTACTAACCACGAAAACCATAATACGTGTAGAACACGTTTGCGAGTGACCGTTTTTAGTGCCACCTAAGGATACGTATATGCCGGTGTAATCTGGTTAGGTTTTTCTTTTGTAAGGCAACGTAGTACCGTCATATGTCTTACGGTGCATCGCCACCGTACTACACTGGAGAGTCTTCTTTCCTACGAAGAAATCATTCATGACTAACTTTGAAACTAAAAAATGGATGTTGGAAAGCACATATTAGTCACTGAGCTCTTCATTTGAACTAAGCTTCATAGAAGAGGCTTGCTAGGCTTCTTCTGATCCAAAAACAGAGAGCTCTGCTCTGGCATAAATTTTTGCTGGACTTTGACAGAGCATAACTCTGAGTAGCTTGACCCAATGGAGGTGTATGATTCAGTAATGGAAAGGTTTTTTGAAAATATATTTTCCTTTAGTCAATCTGATTTGAAGTAATTTTGCTACCAAGTCATACCATTCATCGGCTTTTATACCTACCAATGGTATTCTAAATGATATATTTTGTGGATCAAAATTCATGACTTCAGCCACTAAAGCATATGGACGGCGTATTATGTTATATTAAGTCGGGTATACATCTTTAAGTGGCTGATGACAAACCCATGAGTCTTCCCAAAATCTTATTTGTGTTCCATTTTCGAGATGAAATGAACCACAGTTAATCACCTCCCCTTTTACTTTCATTAAACCCTTCCAAAAATGTGAATCATTGGGTTTAACTTGTACTTGTGAGAGTGATTTTGATCTCAAATATATTTTTCCGAGTATTGTTTGCCATATCCCGTCGTCATTGAGCAATTTTACAATCCATTTACTCAACAAGCATTTGTTCTGGGTCAGCATAATATATCCCATTTGGCTAGATGATATCTATTTTTATTTTTATTTCTATGCCAAAAGAATCTAGATCTATATTGATCTAATTTTTTCGCTACTGTTTTTGGTATCTCAAAAAACGACATCATAAATATCAGTAAAGCACGAAGTACAAAATTTAGGAGGACTAATCTTCCTCCATCTGATAAATGCTTGGCTTTCCAACAAGCCAGTTTCTTCACAAAACGCTCTTCAATACATCTTCATTCTGTATTGAATAGCTTTCTATAATGCATTGGAATACCCAAATATTTAAATGGGTATTCCCCTGTATTGCATCCAAATAATTCTTTGTATTAATTTTCAAATTCCTTTGCTTTTCCAAAACGAAAGATCTCATTCTTGTGGAAGTTAATCTTAAGACCATATAAATGTCCAAAAGCAGTTAGTAATAATTTCGTATTTCTTGCTTCTTCTAAATCATAGTCCATAAAAATGACTGTATCATCCGCATACTGCAGGATTGATAAGCAATCATCTATGATGTGTGGGATGACTCTTTTTATTTGTTCCTTTGCTCTTTTGATTAATACTACAAGCATGTCTACCATTATATTAAATAAGATAGGTAATATTGGGTCCCCTTGGCGTAACCCTTTTTTGATTGAAAATAATGTCCGATATCATCATTTACTTTAACGGAGACACTGCCTTTTGTAATAAGGCTGTCAATCCATCTACACCATTTAGGTGTAAAGCCTTTCATCCTTAAGCATTGTTGTAAGAATGATCATTTAATTTTATCATAGGCTTTTTCAAAATCTATTTTTAAAATGACTCCATCAAGTGTATTGCTATGTAATTCATGAATGGTCTTATGTAATATGATGACACCTTCCATTATATTTCTACCAGACATGAATGTCGTTTGTGATGGGCTCACAATATTTTTAGCAACTTTATTTAACCTGTTTGCGCCAACTTTAGTAAATATCTTAAAGCTGACATTAAGTAAACAAATCGGTCTATATTGTTGTATTTGATTAGCATTATCTATCTTTGGAAGTAAGGTAATGACTCCAAAGTTTAGACTATGAAGCGGTAAACGTTCCTCATAGAATTTCTCAAATATTACCATTAAATCATGTTTTATCTATTCCTAAAAAACTTGGTAAAACTCCGCCGGAAATCCATATGGTCCCGGAGCTTTATTATTTTCCATTTGGAACACAACTTCATTTACTTCCTCTTCGGTGAATGGAGAAATTAAAATATCATTTTCCACATCATTCACTTGTGGAAGGTCATCAATTCGACTCTCCATGAGAGAGATATTATTCTCTAGAGGTTGTCCAAATAGACTTTTATAATAATTTGTAATATTTTTCTTTAATTCGGTATCACCCTCAACTACACCATCTTCATGTTCCAATCTGAAGATGTGTTGTTTCCGGTATTTACAGTTGGCTACCAAATGAAAATAATGAGTATTATCATCTCTAACTTTTGCTCTCTCATACCATTTTATCTCTTGTTCTCTTAGTAAAGTGACCAATCTTTCTTTAAAATGATGTTTCATGTTTATCTCATTATCAGAAAGATTACCTGTTTCTGCCTTTTTATCTAAGGCATCTAACATCATTATAATTTGTTTCTTTTTTTATATGTGCCTGCTGTATATTTAGCCCATCCTTTTAGATATTGACATAGATGCCTTATTTTATTTTGTCATCTCTATATTGTTATGGCACCCTGATTTTTGGACTGCCACACATTAGCAACCATATATGAAATCCATCACGCATTAACCAACCTCTTTCAAATATAAATTTTGGATGTTTATTACTATGTGTAGAGGAGCCTGTATTAAGAATAATAGGTGTGTGTTCTGATTGGATCCTATCCTTAGCTTGTACCATAAATAATGGGAACTTATCTTCTCATTCCGTAATAACTAGAACTCTATCAAGTTTTTCATATGTAGGATCCTGTCCAGAGCCGGCCCATGTATATTGGCGTCCAAACATTTTAATCTCTTTGAGTTCAAGTGACTCAATCACTGAATTGAATAAATTTGGCCATTTCGTATCAAAATTATCTTTATTTCTATCCTTTGGACGTCTTATGATATAGAAATCACCACCCACTATGTACGGTAGTTGTTAACGAGAACAGGTTTATGATAATTGAATTAGAAAGGCCACTTTATTATATTGTTGTGCCAGTCCGTAGACTGTATACAACGCAAATTTCAATCAATCTGATTTATTCCAAAGGCAGAATTTGACATAAAACGCCCCTTCATCAATGGATCCTATACCAAATACGTTCATGTCTGCACCCAAAAGGATGCCACCTGAACGTCCATGTGGTGCCATACTATGCCATATAAAATTTGGGTCATTGGAAAATTTTCTAAGGGTCTTATCAGTAAATTCCTCTCTACCCGTTTCCGATAGTGCAATAAAATCTATTTTCTCCTCTTTAACCATTTCAGCCTAATATCTACATTTAGCCAAGTCCGCAAGACCTCTGCTATTCCAAAATAATCCTTTCATTGGATTCACACTCTAACATTTTTATTTTTAGTGGTACCCACTTTAATCTTAGTAAGAGGTTTTTTCTTATTCTTTTTGGTAGCAACATTTTGATCCTCTAATAGTTGATCATGACCCTGCTCCTGCGAATTCTCATGAAAATCCCCATCTATTTGGCCGAGAATCGCATCAATTCTATTATCCTCATCTTCCTCTATAACATTTAAGGTATGATCCTTCTTCTTTTCAGTGGTATTTCCTAGTTTCTTTTTAGCCGTAATGGCAAATCTATCAACCTCTAAATCTTTGATAGACAAAATAGATGATCTAATCTCATTGTCATCTCTTCCCAAGGAAATACCAACTCTATTCATATTTGAATAAATACGAGAATCAGTAAAATATAAAAACTAATTCTTGTTACCTTTTCATTCCACGTTACGAATACCTGCCAGTCGGTCTGTTTTCTTCATTGTGTGTTCATCAGTTTGCGCCAAATGTCTATTGCTGCGCCTCAGAGGTATATCACCTATCTTGCTTATCTTGTTTCTTTTAATCTTCTTAGACGCTCCCTTCCCTTCTGAAGCATGGTCGCCATCTTGTGTATATGTAGGTTGCACTCCCTGTGTCTCCATAACATGAGGCTCATGCATCATGTCTTCATTTATCTCTTGATATTTTGCATCTTTGATTTTCTCATTTATTTTCCAGCAGAAGGTACCTGTGTCTCCTCAGACCCAACTTCATGTGAATCAGCAGGAAAGAAGGCATGATTATTTCCTGTTCCACAGTAACAATGTGTTCTATATCTGTATCATTGCCAATGTGAAACATATCATTTGCATTCTCAGCCCCATGCAACTGATCTTGCACATATTGCACCTCAGGGACTTGCGCAAGATTGTTGATTTGATCTTGCACATTCTGCACCTCAGTATTTATGCTCTGGACACCTCCTTGGTGAGATCTATTATCCATGTGAGCATGATCTGCATCAACATCCATAACCATATTGTTCTGTTGGACCACCGACTGATCATCATCTTCATTCATCACTTTGTAACTTATTTCATCAAGCAACTTATCAACAGCAATATCAATAGCCTCCTCTATCAAAGCTGTCTCCAAATTCTGTGACATCTTTTTATTTTTTCTCCCTTTTCCGTTGTTACTTGACCATTGTTGTTCCTCCCTGCTTCATCTGAATTATCATTTACATCTGAATCCTTCATCTCTTGGTCTTCATTTTGTCCATCTTCAAAATCAAAGAGGTCATCATCCTCAAGATCTTGAGCATCTTCATCCCCTCGGACCAGTTCCTCCACTTCAAAAAAGATTTCATACATCCTGTCTTTGACCACAGTATCAGCATCACTTGGTATGGCATTTACATCAAGTACAACCACCATAAGACGTACCACCCCTGTCTTTCTCATATATCTCATATCAACCTTCTGTATAGCTCCTAATATAGAACCCACAGCCCATAAAGGTAGGAATGATCTGATTTCATAAGGTACTCCATACACATGAACCCATACCTTATGCAACATCCTTTTTTGGTTTAATTTCTTGATTCCACTCCTCGAAAGACATGACACCTTCATTGTTATCTGTTGGAACACGTCTAATGGCCACCATACGATGCAATTCAGCATGACATGAGAAAGGCACTATGTATGCATTAGGCTCATGCTCACGTACTACTCAATCCCATTTGATAGGCAGAATACGTGCAAGCTCGTACTTGAGAAGATCAGCTGAAAGTGCTCCTTCAATTATCCAGATCAAAGCTGTTGCAGTTACTCGTTCCGGCGTTGTGACAGCTTTTGTTCCGTCCATCGGTATATGAAAGAACCCCAACCCTTCTCCTGCTTATCCACAATATGTAGAAATTGGCATTGGTCCATGGAGCAGCGGGCATTGGTTAGTGTAATGCTCCTCAGAACATATACAACATCTAAGCACCCTTTTCTTCTTTGCCACTGGTTCTTCCATCATGATCTGACCCTTATGTTTGGCCTTCAACTCCTTTGGAACATCCTCATGATCTGCCATTGTTTGCTTCATTTTTGATCTAACAATGCCTTGGCTTGATCCAACAATGTCTTTGTAACTAATACTGCTGGTATGTATCCCCCCTCGAGTAGCCTGACCGTAGAACTCCTATCCACGTCCGTGTCCACGGCCATTACGACAATATCTCCCAGCACTACGCGATCGAAAACTAGAATGCATTTTTAAACTCATAACTTATCTAACTACACTTATACATAACAGTGCTCCGCGACCAAGGCTCACACACCATCGCCGCAGTTACCGGGAGGCCGAAGGCTCGAGGATGACTTCTCAGGTTCTGGATGACACGACCCCTCGGTCTTGTCGAGCCAGGATCACGCTGAGGGGTGCTGCGTTGCACAACACCGTATAACACACATCAAAGGTACAAAGCGGAAGCAAAACTTTTATTACATAAAGTGGTTTATGAACATTTGTACATCAAAATAAGTCTAGTCTACACTCACGGGCGTAGACTACGCATCAAGTCCACGTCCAGCCCTTGAACGTGTCCTTGCTAGCACACACGCACACTAACTCTGCGGCGTGCACGACTCCCACTGGACGGGGTTCCCCTCCTGGGGTTCCGTCTCCTCTTCGGGAGTCCTTTCCTCATAGAACCCTGCAAAAGCTTCAAACACAAGCAGTGAGCACGAAGGCTCAGCAAGTCTGACCCGTCTCACCTAAACATGGAACTTCTACATGAGGGGTGATGGGTACATGAGGTAAAACCATTTGCAAAGGACTTGCCTAATTATTGGGATCTTACTTTCAAATTTTAGCAGCAGGTTGTGGAGAACCTTATGCTAAGGCACATGAGAGAGCCGCAATCAAACAAGAAACGCATTTCTCTCATGTACTTTTCCCAAAGTTGAATAGAAGTTTAGTTAGCTCTAAACTATAGCAAATCATTAGCAATCAAGTCCATCTTTCAATCAGCAACATTTTAACATGCAACTAGCCTGTTCTTTCTATGTCACGGTACAGTGAACAAGTGGTACTCACTGACCGCGAGGAACGGCGATTATAATCGATTTACACCTGCAGGGTTACCCGAACAACCCGTCAAGTACGCCCGTACTCGATGTTGCCTATAACAACCATCACGGACGCCGTACGCAACTACCTTTCGCCCGTCAGCCAAATATTGAACCGGTCCCATCATCCCGAGCAAGAGGTCTCTGCACACACATCTCCGTGCCGCCAGCCGATTTACACCTCAAGCTCTCAACCTACCGTCTGAACGACGGGCAATGCCTCAATACCCAGCTACCCGAGTTACATCGGTTTCCCGGTTCCCATATAGCCGGTAGGTCTTCGGTACTGTTCTAGCTTGTTCAACAGGCCCGCACACGGCTCGGTCCTCAATCGACACAAGCGGAGCTATAGCACACAGGTCCCAAAGTCCTTCTGCCCTTACTCTCCGCTCGGTCTCATTTTTCTTGCCATGTGTATCATGTGCTATTTCTACCCGAGTCGAGTGCCTCTAGCATATGCTCGCGAGTAGTTCCAACTACTTGACTTGTACGGAATCCTACACTATCTTAGCATTGCAGTAGCTAACGGGTGGTAGGTAACCCGACCCGCTTTGATATCCTCTACGACTCGGCATGTCGTTTGGGGTATTCGAGCAACGTCTGTCCCTGGCGTGCGTGGTGCAACTTGGGAGACCTCATCACGTGGTCTGAAACGTGAACACGTAACTCAAGGCGTGTTTGGCTTGAGAACATCCGGGCGAGTGATGACGGCCGGGTATGCGAACTGTATGGATACCGGGCTCGGTGTGCAGCTGAGTCTGATGATTGTTTGAGTTTCTGCAGGTAGTCTAACCATGCAACGGTAGACGTGTAGCATCCGTGTGTGAGTGACGTTTAGTGCCACTGAATTAACGAAGCCTGCTAAGTCCGGTATAGGTTTTTCTTTGTGAGGGTGTAGTACCGACATGATCTGGTGACGCATCGACGTCACACCCCACTAAATGAATAACTTCATTTAAAACTTTAAGGTTTTAGTCCAAAGAAGTAAAAACTTGATGTAACTCCTTCCCTTAATCAGGATATTCAAAGTTAACAAGTTTTCAACTTATAGGTTGTTAAGGACAGAGCACTCTGTTTTCAGCTGAATCAAGGCTGTAATCAGAGGTTAGAGGTTGAGTTCTTTCGAGGTTGGGGTCATATGATACATTTCTGGAAAGCTTTGGAAGAGATTTATAACTTTTCTGTTGAGATCCAGAGGTGTTTCATCCCTTAACCAATCGAAAAATGCAGTAGAGTTGAAACTGTCCAGAAAACAGGGCAGAGCAAACACTCTCTGTAAACTCTCTGTAAATTGAGCATAACTTCCTGAATAAAAATCAAAAAATAGAAAATGAGGTAGTTCTGAAAAGCTTATGATATGGGTTACAACTTTGGAACATAAAGTTCTGTCAGCTTAGGAAAGGAATTAACTGGAATTCTTGGATCAAATCAGTACCTAAAGCAGGGAGGTGCTGTCCAATTTTCTCCAGAAATTCTGTTGACTTTGACATCTCATAACTTTTGAACCAGGACAGATCTTACGCCAAGGAAATACTTTATGGAAAGCTATTGAAGTTAGCTTTAAATTTGATGTTGAGCTCCAGAACTGGTTTTGCTTTTAACATGGCCTAAATCAGGTTGATATGGAAACTGATCAGGGCTGTCATGTAGAACAGCAGATCAGCAGTCAAATTTGCTTAAAATTTGAACTATGTTTCCAAGTTTTATGGGTTCAATGACATGTCTTATGTTATAACTCAATGTTTTACTGTTTAAATAAATATTTGACATTTATCAAATATATTTTTACAGATGACAGCAGATAAGCAGTTGGAGAACGGGTGGGTAGTGTCCCACTGTTCTCACCACAGCGGCTATCCGGAGGCATTGAGGCAGATGCTTCAATACTTTGGATACAACCAGATGCCGCAGTACTTCGCCAAGGAAGAAGGCGAAGAGGGGAACAAGACGTGGACGATCCATGTACAAATCCCTGCAGGACCGACGCCACCCGGTTGGGTGCCGTTCACCGTCATGGTGAAAGGTAGACAGCCGGAAGGGATGTGGCAAGTGGCAGCCCGTGACACCATGTCACGTTTCTTCCAACTACACGTGCAGGCTATAGAGGGCACTCCATACGCGCTCGTTCCGGTGGAGGGACGGGCTCAGCATGTGTGGGAAGAGAGGTACCGGGAGGCAACAGATCCGAGTTGTCCAAGGTACAACCCCTCGGAGGCAAACCTTAGCCTCAAGATGAGGGCGGGAAACGCCGTGATGGACAGCCAAGCTGTTCATACGGAGCATCTCGCCGCAAGGCTCAAGGAGAGCACAAGCCGTGGAGATCATTTCGAGAGTGCTCACGGCACACTCCGTAATGTGCTCCTTCCGACGATCAAGCGACTGAATGAACAGCATAATCAGTTGCATCGTCTGAAGAAGGCGAAGAAGAAAAGCCGTGTCGACATCGCGGCGTTACAAGAGCTGGTGCAGACGTTAACCCAGCAGAACGAGGACCTTACTCAAGAGCGGGACGACGCTATTGAGGAAGGGCAAGTCTGGGAAGAGGACTACAACCAGGCTATGGACGAGGTGCATGCCTTGCAGGACCTCGTATCCCCGGTATTGGGCATACCGGTAGTCTTGGGCCTTCCAGCAATGGAAGAACCCGAGATGGGAGAAGAGGTGGTAGATCCAGAGCCACCAGCAGAGGTACCGGAGGAGGACGACCCGCAGGAGGTCGAGTTCTACTCCGAGTAGGGGGATACGGTTGCCAGGTAGGGCAGCTAGGGTAGTGTAACCCAACTTTTGTAATCAGTGACATGTCGTGTAGACAGTAATGTTTGTATAGGTAGTGACGACATGAGCACGACTTCTTGGAGACCCGAGAATAATGTATCTTGTATAAAGTTTATGCTTTATCAATATATGTGAATGTTGTGCAAATTATTCATGTGTCACTTCAATACCCACTGTTGCATATGGAATTTTAAGTATGACATGTGCTAATCGCTGCTGTTTTGAATTTCAGAAAGACTCGTACTCGTGCCAACCCGGATGTTGGGGGTACCAGCCAAGGAGGAGAGACCTCCCAACCACCTCCCGAGGACTCCTTGGGACAGCAGCAGCAACAGCATCAGCAAACACCTCCACCGCCACTGCCAACGGTTACATTGGCCGACATCGTCGCGGCAATGATGGGTTCACATCAGCAGCACACGGAGTTGCTGCAAACTCTTATTGCCAATACGTCTCGCCCAGAGAGACGTCAAGATCGTGAGGAGCGTCAACAGAGCTCCTACTCCGACTTCCTGGTGACTCATCCCCCGGTATTCTCAAGGGTGGATGAACCTCTTGACGCAGACAACTGGCTCCGTGCAGTAGAGATGAAGTTCGGGCTGCTCCAGATAAGCAAGCAGCGCAAGACTCAGTTCGCGGTACAGCAGCTCCAAGGATCCGCGAGCGCGTGGTGGGCCAACTTCTGTGCTTCACAGCCCACCGATCGAGTTATAACCTGGACGGAGTTCCGGACGGCCTTCAGGGCCTATCACATACCGCCAGGTTTGAGGAAAAGGAAGACGCAGGAGTTCTTACACCTGCAACAAGGGAGCCGGAACGCGCTGGAATACTCCAGGGCGCTCAACGATCTCGCGCTCTACGCGTCGTATCACGCAGATACTGACGAGAAGCGGCGGGACCATTTTTACCAGGGGCTTAACCCGCTCCTGAAGGACAAGTTGGTGATGTTCAATAGCGGCAGCCTCAACAACATCATTGATGCTGTGATTGTTCAAGAGGACTCCGGCAAGGAGTTGGCGGTGGCGGAGCGGAAACGAAGCGCGCCTTAGAGCAGCGGAGAAGGAGGTGGTCCTTCTCAGAAGTTTTGGATGGTGAATCGCCCACCATCAGGTTCACGTTGGCAGCCACCCCAGAGGTCGATGCCTTTCCGCAGTCGGCCGTACTCTTCACCGGCATTCAGGCCGGCACTGCCAGTACCACCTCCTCAACAACAGCAGCAGCGGGCGATGCCGCGTGCGTATGCACCTCAGCAACGCATGCCGGGCTTTCATCCCCCGAGCACTACACCAGCAGCGGCCACATGTTACAAGTGTGGTCGTCCAGGACACTTCGCGAGCAGTTGCCCAGAGAGGCAAGGCGGCGGAATGGCACCGCAGTTTGCGGGGAGGAATAAACCCCGGAACCCTACTAATGTGGGGCGGGCAAACTCTAGGCCCGGTACCGTCCACCAGCTTGCCTTAGAGGACGTGCCGGAGGGCGAGCCAATCCTTGCGGGTATGTTCCAACTCCACCAGCATCCCGCTATAGTACTATTTGATTCAGGCGCCACGCACGGGTCTCACTCATTATTTCTGGACAATCCAGAAATAAAACTTCCAAGTGTCTATCAAGCCACAACCATCAGATTGGAAGATATTCCAGTGGTCCGAGAGTTCTCTGACGTATTCCCGGACGATTTGCCGGGGATGCCGCCCGATAGAGAGGTGGAGTTCAAGATTGAACTTGCACCGGGAACCATTCCAATATCCCGAAGGCCGTACAAGATGGCGCCCAAGGAGTTGGCCGAACTGAAGACTCAGCTCACGGGCCTCCTGGAAAAGGTTTTATTAGGCCGAGCTCCTCGCCATGGGGCTGTTCGGCATTATTTGTAAAGAAGGATGAAACGTTACGGCTTTGCGTGGACTATCATCCATTAAATGCCGTAACCATCAAGAACAAGTACCCGTTGCCCGTGATCGACATGTTGTTTGATCAGTTGGTCGAAACAAAGATCTTTTCCATGATGGACTTAAGATCCGGGTACCATCAGATTAAGATAAGGGCGGAGGACATTCCAAAGACAGCTTTCTCGACGAGGTACGGACTTTATGAGTACCTGGTCATGTCCTTCGGCCTCACCAATGCTCCAGCTCACTTCATGTATTTGATGAACTTGGTATTCATGCCGGAGCTGGACATGTTTGTCATGGTCTTCATCGACGACATCCTGGTATATTCCAAGTCAGAAGAAGATCACAAGAAACATCTGTGTATAGTCTTGCAACGGCTGCGGGACCACAAGTTATACGCGGAATTCAGCAAATGCGAGTTTTGGATATCGCAACCAATGCTTTTCTTGGCTATGCAGTTGGGTTTTCAAACAAGACTCTAATGCAAAGAATAAGGTATTCAAGTGTGTGCTCAAAACAATAAAAACTTGTAAAAAGGTTAATGCAAACCGTAGCTTGCCTTGCTGCTCTTGGTCGTAGGCTAGCTGCTCCTCCGGAGTAACGAAGTCTAGGACTTCGGGTTCCTCCTCGACCTTAGCGACTACATGATACAATAAGTACATGTATTAAATTAAATGCATTTGATTGAATTTAAATTTGTGAAGTCTATAACTCTTACTAGACAGACTCAATGACTGTGAAACTTTGACTGTGGCTTGGTTACAACCTAAACAGAGACTTGGTCAAGTTTTTGTAGCAGCAAAGCTCATTTGAGCCCTCCACAATTAATTATGTACTTGACCTTAATTGAAGGCTTTTAGGGTGTTCTAAGGATTTTCATGAAACAAACTATGACTTTCTGAAAACTAGATTTTCAGAGGATTCTAATGGAGTTGGTCTCACTTAATTTGAAGGTTCCTAACTAAATATATGAGCTAAACAATTCCAGAGAAAATTCTGAAAATGTTTCTGAACATTATCTATTTTCTTTGGAACAGTTCCACTAATCACACCATTTGGTGGATCAAATAAGCTCAAACGGATCTGAAATTTTTATGGTAGCTCTGGGATATTTTGTTTAAAATCACACCATTATCTATTTTCAGGATTTTCCTCCAAAGGGTTCCCCAGTTAAAATTCCAAACTGTTTAAAATTTGAGGAATTAATTCTGGAGAAATAAGGATTTCCATGAAGTGAAACTTGATTTGCTGGAAAGTGCTCAGAGATCTGAATCCAACAAAATTTGGTTCACTCGATTTGGAGCTTTCTAGCAAAAGTTATGAGGATTTTAAGTTTGAAGGAAATCTGCAAATCAGGGAAAAAGTTTAAACTCGCGGGTGGGCACTGGGGACACGCGTCGCCCACTGAGGCGTCAGCACACCGTGGCCTGCGGGGTTCCTGCACGCCAGCACAACAGATCCCGGCCACACCCGATCCCGGTTTGAATTTTGAGCCGCTGACGCATGGGCCAGCCGGCTTCGTCTTCCTCCCGACACCCGCGCCGCCGGGGTATCTCGCCGGAGAGCTCGCCGTCGGCTTATGTAAAGCTCCAAACTTCACGATTTTGGCCACCTCTGCCTATTTCCACTCGGGGAACAGGATTCTTGGGTCAGCTCGCCATGAAAATGGCCGCCACATGGTCGGCGACGAGCAGCAGCCTCAGGAGAACTTCGGCCGCGTTGCCCGTCCTTCTTAGCACCTCACCCGATCAAGCTAAGGGTCGTCGAGCATCAGTGGACCATATGAAAGGTCGACGTGAGCTCCACGGAGCTCGGGACGGGCTGTGTTGGGCTGTCACCGTGCGACCTAGGCCGGAAATCGGGTTGTCTACTAAAACTCGAAGAACAGCGGTTTTCCTCCACGGTTCTTTGTGGTTCTTGCTCCTATGGACCCGTACGGGCTACTAGAAGTGATCCTCTCCATGAGAGGATGAGTGATGTAGTGTGGCTTACAAATTTCTCGGATCGGTACAGACCTCACTTTTGCACACCGTCGCGAAAACATGAAATTCTGGCCTAAGCAGCGTTTGTCACGCCGCCGGAGCTTGCAGAAATGAAAGAGGGTTTGAAGGTGAACCTCTTTGCTGTTCACAGCTCCGTGAACGGTGGGCTGTGGTGGCCGGAAGGACGGTTTCTGCAGCGGCGGCTCGAGCTGAACCGGCAGAGAAAGGACCGCCGTGGTGGAGCTCGGGGAAGACTGCGCAGGGTCTGGAACCGATGCGAGGGCGTTGAAGATGGCTTGGCGCACCCGGTGCTGGTCTCAGATCGCCGGGATGGTCACTGGATCGGCCGGGCGACGAGGAACCGAAAGTTCACTCGGGCGGTGAGGTGCTTCGGCTTTCTGGGTGGAAATGCGACGAGGCAGCGGTGGAAGGCACCGGTGACCGCTCGGGCGGGTAGATAAAGACCCCGAGAGTCGGTTCCGTGGCTGAAATCGGCAAGCAGCTGGTGGCTTCGCCGTGGTGGCAGCTCGGGTCAGCGCAAGAACCCGAGTGCAGAGTTCAGTCGGCTGGATTCTCTAAAGAGGCTGACCAGTGGGTCCCACAAGGGGTTTTAACCTCTGAAATTCACTCCTAATCACTGTTGTAAACAGTGAGCCCCAAAATACCCATGGTGATTCAAATTATTCACCCATGAGCAATTTGAATTGATTAGGATTCAAATTGGGTTTGGTTTGAATGAATTTCAGCACATGTTCAGTTTGAAATTCAAATAAAGTTTGAATTTGCCCCACTTAGCTCATGTCAAGATCAACTCCAAATGGAGTGAAAATTGGTGTATGAGCTCACAAAAATGTGCTGAATGAGAATATGCCTCCCACTTTTGAATAATGGGATAAAACAGATTGAATTTGAATATGGTTTCAAACTGCCCTCTTTCTAGCTATACCAAAAATGACCTCAAAAAGGTTTTGAATTCGGGTTAAACTTGGCATGGACATCCCTATCAATGTGTAGGAGTTTTCATATGCCCAGCCCCTCTATATCACATGTGGGAAATACCACTTTTGCAATATGTGAGTTTGTTCTCTAATGAGCATGTTGATGGTGGTTGCTTGCTCTTCATTTGTGTTCATCAACTTGCTTCAAATGAGGTGTGTGGTGTGGTGATGAACACTTCAAATATGTGTCAAAAACTGAGGCCCTTACACTGGAGGTAGCGGATTTGGTAGTGCGTAATGTGGTGTGTATGTCTAGTGTTCATGAATTACTATTATGTTTATAATGTTTTGACTTCCTGTGTTAGCTGACCATCGAGCCAGGGCTAGCCTCGAAGCCAGAGTAGAATTTTCTCATTTTTTCAAAAAATTATCAACCTTATTTACAACGGTTTTCTGATCAAGGCTGTCATAAATAAGCCAGAATTATTTACGATGGCCTGCCCCGCCGTCAATAGTACAATGCTTATGCATGACGAGGCCATCGTGAATAAAATGGAGTATTCATGACGGCCCCGTCGTGAATAAATCTCCCGCGCCATGTGGCATCCGTAGAGATTATTCGTGACGGGATTATTAGCCGTCGCGAATAAGCTTGTTTACAACGGGAGCCATCGTTAACAACCTTATTTACGACTAGTTATCGGTGACGATAAAAAACCGTCCTGAATAAGCCTTCCCCGTCATGAGTAACTTATTCACGACGGTTTACCCTTTATTAACGATGGTTTCCAGCCGTCGTTATATGTTGATTCCTGTAGTGATGGCACCGAAGTCACCTGTTGTTGATGGTTTTACAGCCGGATTTGAAACACTGGGAATTGGTTAAGAATGTAGTGACGAAAGCCGTGTTGGGATTCTTAAACGAAGGTATCATGCCTGATGAAGTGAACAGGACACTGGTCATTCTATTTCCAAAGATACTGAATCCGCAGGAGCTCAGCCAATTTCGCCCCATCTCTTTATGTTACGTGCTTTACAAATTTTGCTCTAAGGCGATAGCAAATAGACTGAGGGGTTGCTTGAATCATATTATTCAGAGGAACAGAGCCCTTTTGTTCCTGGACACTTAATTATTGATAATGTGTTAATTTCTTATGAATGTATCCATTATATTCGAAAGAAGAAAGGAAAGAAAGGAGCTTGCGCTATCAAATTAAATATGGCCAAAGCATATGATAGAGTTGAATGGGAATATCTTCACAGCATCATGGTGTCTCTGGGTTTCTCAGAAAATTGGGTGAATTTGATTATGAAATGTGTTACTTCTGTCAGTTTTTCAGTGGGGGTTAATGGTTTATTCTGAGGTTTTCAAGCCGTTAAGAGGGATCTGTCAGGGAATCCCATTTCTCCATATTTATTTCTGATTTGTGCAGAAGGGCTTACATCAATGCTGAAAAATAGTGGGCCAAACTATATTGCAAGGCAATTGAGGGTCAGTCGCGATGCACCTTGGATTTCTCATCTCTTATTTGCTGACGATTGTTTGATTTTTTCTGAGGCAATAGAGAAGGCTGCCTTAAGGTTGTCAAGTATTTTAGATGTCTACAAATAGAAGATCATGGCAGTTATTTAACAAGCAAAAATCAGCAGTGTTTATCAGTGAAAACTCAGATAGTACGGATAAGAAAAGCATGCACTCAATTCTGAATAACCCAACAGAAGCATTGGGTGAGAGGTACTTGGGACTGGCAACTCCTGTTGGCAGATCAATGGATGGGGTTTTGATTATATTGGGGATCGAGTGTGGAATTCTGTCAATAGGTGGGGGGAGGCAAAATGAGTTGCGCTACCAGAGAATTTTTATTGAAATCTGAAGCGCCTGACCAATAAAATTGGAATAAACATGTAATATTATACCGGGAGCAGAGTTCGGTACATAATATTACAATACAAGTGGAACCACAAGCATATAGAGCTTTATTAAAACAACATAGTCTTGTGAATAAAAACTATAACTACTAACAAGAAAGATATAATGGTAAATAACATAGAGACTAGTAGCTCCTCGTCCCCCATGGTTCCACTACACACAGCTTTGGTGAGACGCGACCCTACTCAAAGTCCTCCGGCATGAAATCAGGATCCTCTGAAAAACATATCAAAAACATCAGAGTACAAAGGTACTCAGCAAGCTCCACCTCAGCCTTCAGGAGGGGAATGAAATAAATATAAATGCAATGCACACAATAGAGTGTGGTGAAACCTAATGCAAACTAATGCAACCCAATATCCCAACCAGAGATGTCCCTGACCTCAATCCCACACATGTGACTTTCTAGTTTGTAAGACCACACCATAACCTGTCCCACACGGCCGTTCGAACAGGTTTTACACTCTAGAAGGGTTCTACATTGTGCCTACGCGCACGGACCAACAAACGACCCGTCATAACCGACACCTAGTCGAAACATCACCTAGACCAGTCATCCCCAACCAAGTGTCATGACTTATCTCGATGTCATCTCAATTTTTAGTCATACATATCTCTTTCTCCATCATGGATGACTATCGGGATAGCCACTGAGGTTAGGCTAAGCCCCACCCATACAGGGTCATGTGGTTGTACTGAAAAAAGTTAGGTGAAATATCAAAACAACTTGATCCTCAGGGTTCACCAGGGCAGCCTCCATACTCAAACCACTAGCCTCTCATCCTGATAGTACCCACGTAAGTCTACCACCACGGTAGCGATTACACCAACGCTAACCCATTTGCCCCGGTCTCAACTCATGCTCGCACCAACCATACAACATACGCAAGGCAATCACTACAGGGATTCGACGAACTTACGACGGCTAAGGCCGTCGTAATTAAGTCATAAACCGTCGTAAGTTAGTTACTTATGACGGTATTTCTTTACTTACGACGGTATACAGCCGAGGTAATTATCGGATCGTAAATAACCTAACTTACGACGGCTACTGTCGTAAATAACTTAACTTACGACGGCGTCACGCATCCGTCGTAAGTAACGGCCCAGGCCACGTGGTGGCCCAATGCCGTTACTTACGACAGTTCTGGTGACTGTCGTAAGTAACAGAAGATAACTTACGACAGTTCTGGTGACCGTCGTAAGTAACAGGAGCTAACATACAACAGTTCTGGTGACCGTTGTAAGTAACAGAAGCTAACTTACGACGGCTTCTGGGCAGTAGCCGTCGTAAGTTATCTTTGTAATTTTTTTTTAAAAAAATAGAAACGCACTAACCTGGCTCGATGGCCAGCTCACAGAACAAACAGTTATAAAATAGAATTAAACAGTCATAAAACAGTTCATATGCATCACACACAACACAAATTACAAACGGGCTACACACTACCCCCTCGACTACCTCCGGAGCCGAAGATATCATCTCCACGCGTCTCTCTTGGAACCGGTAGCTGTGACGATGGAGTAGAGGCCTCCGTCGTCGAACCCTACAAAACACATGAGTAGTTACGACGGTTTGGATTCAGATATAAATGTCTTTCTCTTTTTTCTCACTCTCTTCCTCTCTCTGTACTATTCATCCCCTCTTTATGTTATTCTCACTCACACCCTCTCTCTCACTCTCTCTCTCCCTCTATTGCAACACTCCATCTCTACATCTCACTCTCACTCTCTCTCGCACTCCCTCTCTCCCTTCTGTACCACTCTACATCTCCCTCTCTCCTTATGTTAGATGAAAAATACAATATTAAAGAGTTTATTACCTGTACCGGAGACACCTGGGCTGCGGGCTCCTGTGACGGGGTCACCTATGGCGGCTGCCAAGCAGGAATCATGATTTGTTGGCCGTTCTATCGAGCTAAGGCCTATAATTGGAAAAAATTAGAACATATGTATTACTGAAATGTTATGAAAGGAAACTACAGTAACTGAAATTACTTACCTCCACCGCTGCCTGCATCTGGGCCATGTAGTTAGCTTGGTACTCCTGGATGGCCCTCGTCCTGTCGAGCTCCTCCTAGATCCGCGTTTGTCTCTCCTGCATGGCACGGAACTCCATGTCCCTCCGCGAGAGATGGCCACTCGACGGCCCAACCGACAAAGCCTGCATTGATGAAGTGCCTCTCGCAGGTCGCACCGACCTCGAGTCGACAACTCCATCGAAAATGGCAAACCTACAAAAGAAAGAAAAATAATAAGTAAAAGAAGGAAGATTGGAAACCTAAATCAAAGAAACCAACTCACCGGCCATGGGCCTTCCCGCTGCCGCTTGCATACACGGCTTGAGGGTCGATTGGCACGTTTTCCCAATCGTACCCTTCACCGTGCATTTTGACGACTTCCTTCCCGTACTTTTCCTAAAAAACATAGAAATGGTGTTAGTGTGTTAATAATAATATTAGTTATAATTAAATTGAATAATTCTGTAAATTTACCAATCGATCGGTCACGACCTGACTGCACTGAGCCGTCTGCGACGGGTCACTTCCCCTGTAACCTCTCTTCCAAACCTGGATCACGCTAGGCTCCTGGCCGGTCTCTCGCGCCTGTAGATTAGTGTTAGTAGGATAAATATGTTATGAACACATAAATGAACTTATAATACACTTACCATGTGTTTAGCCAAACGCAAATGACCATCGGCGCCATAGGTGTGCTTCTCGTCGGACCCTCTGCATCCTCGAGCCCTCATGGACTTAGCTTTGAAGTCATCGCTAGCCCGATACCGACAGAGAGCTCGGTATGCGTCGGGTTGACCCTCTAACCAGGAAATACTAACCTGCACATATTTAGTATATCATTAACTGTTAACATAAGTAACTATTGAGTGTTTTTAACAATTAGAACTTACCTCTGCGTATTAATCCTCTGTCAAGTACGTGTCGGAGTACCTTCTAAAGGGACCTCGTTCCTGCTGCTGCTGATACCGTTTCTAGTAGTCGTTAACGGCCTGGATGCGGGCGTATGACAACGCCTGTGTCACGAGCTTCCGAGCGTTTGTGTGGAACACGAGTGTCGCGTGCTCCATCATGCTCTCGCTCGTTTCCTCTAACTGGTACTTCAGCTTTAAGAAAACAAACATTTAATCAATATGCATTAACAATTTAAATGAGTTGAAAAATGTAAACATTTAAACTCACACATACACACATTGTCGGGTCACGGCGCCCAAGGCATCGGGAGGCGGCACGGCGAGCAGGGGCCGGGCGGCGCAGCGAGCAGGAGCTCGAAGCGTGGCGAGCAGGGGATCCAGGCGGCGCAGCGAGCAGGGGCCGGGCGAGGCGGGTCGGACGGCGCAGCAGGAGGGGCTCGAGGCGGGGCGGGGTGAGCGGCGGCGGCTGGGGCTCGACGCGAGCAGGGGCGGGACGGCGGCGGCTGCGGCAGGGCGGGGCGAGGCGCGGGGCGGCCGCGCTGCAGCGGGGCGGGGCGCGGGACAGCGGTGCGCGGTGGGGCGGGGCACGGGACGGTGGTGCGCGGCGGCAGGGCGGGGCGTGGCGGCGGAGGCGTCGTGGCTCGGCGAGGGCGAGGTGGAGCGGTGCGGCGGTAATCGGCTGGTCGCGCGCGTGAGTGGGCCGCGCGCGCGGCCCATGAGATGTAGAGTTATGTTCTTTATTTACGACAACTTCTTTACTTACGACAGTTTAGCTTTTAGCTATCGTAAATGGTACTTAAATTCCGTTGGTCCTATAATTTACGACGGCCGAGAGCCAGCGACCGTCGTAAGTTACTAAACTTACGATGGCTACCACGCGCCATCGTAAGTACGTTAATTTACGACGGCTGACCCACATAAATAAATTCAGCCGTCGTAAAATGTTGATTTCCCTGTAGTGAAGCGCCGCGGCTGCAGCTGGCGGCCGGCGGTGGAGGCGGCGGTGGCGGGCGGCGATAGAGGTGGCAGCGGAGGTCAGCTCGGGGCAGGGCTGAGAGTCTGGCTCGGGCTCGGGCTGAGCAGCCCAAGTGCCCACGACTGTCGGATCTAATCCGACGATCCACGCGTTCTATGAGGGTCATGAAAAACGGTCCACAACCCTAATACAATCATTTTCATCCCCCTCCCGCTCTCCTCTCCAGAGCACGGGGGGCCAGCGGCGCCTTGCAGCAACGGCGGCGGGCGGAGGCGGCGCCGGCATCGGCGACGCTCGGCCAGGCGAGGCGAGCCGCCCAGGCATCCCCCCGCCACCGACTGGACGCCTAGGCGTCGGTACGCTGTCGGCTACGGCGGGGGCTGGTGGCAGCGGGGCCGGGGGTAAACCAAAAACAATGTGCTTAAACAACTAAATTAAATAACTAAACTCAGAAGCAATTACTAATTTAAACCAAATAATTAACAACTAAACTAATTATCTACTAAATACATACACATTGATTAAGTATTTAATATGTTATCTAATCTAACTAACAACAAATTACAAAAACTAAAAAATTACTTGATTCGGTTTGGCGACGACGGCGATGGCTGCGGCGACGGAGGCGGCGGCGGTCCGCGGGAAGCAGGGGGTGGGGGCCGTGGCCGGCAGCAGCGAGGTTGGGGCCGGAGGCAGCGAGGCGGCGCCGGGCGGCTCGGGGCGGGGCCGGGGCGGCCTGGGGCGGCTCGGGGCGGCGCCGGGCGGTGGAGCGGCGGCGCCCGATGGCAGAGCGGCGGCGGCTCGGGCGGCGGGGCAGTGGAGGCGGAGTGCGGGCTCAGGCTGGGCGGCGGTTAAAACCATCTACATACGACGGTCGCGTAACTTACGATGGCTTAGGTGTCGGCCGTCGTAAGTTACACTTAGTTTACGACGGTGGTGTAACTTATGACGGCATAGGGTTGCGGCCGTTGTAAGTTACATTTATCTAATGATGGTCCAGTAACTTACGACGGCCATGGGCCCGTAGCTGTCCTAAGTTAGTTTACTTTCGACGGCCAGAAGCAACCGTCGTAAGTTAATTTACTTACGACGGCTAGCCATCGTAAATAACATTGGCCGTCGTAAGGTGCGACGTTTCCTGTAGTGAATATCATCATGCATAATCTCATCATATCAATATGCACTACGTAAGAACCTCAAATCAGAGACAAAGATTGGAGACGAGCGCAAAGGCGATCGTCTCCGATCTTGAAAAACGAGATGCGCCCGCATCAGCGAGGGTCAGAACTGGCTCGATGGAGGGTAAAAGGAGACGACTTGCTTCAAGGCACGTCTCAGATAAGTTAATATCCGAGACGTGCCCTCTTCTCTTACAAAAGGGAGACGCAAGTTCCTACAACTCGACTCCTATTATGAAAGATAAGGCAACATGCTCTCCTTCGTGCTCGTCTCCTTTAATCAGTGTCTCCCATTCCCAATATAGAGAGATGCACCTTTACAGAAGATCGTCTCGATTTCGTATGCCCTTATACGTGCTCCCAGGTATGGCAGAACAGTGGCGGCCCGATCTGCCCTGTTCTATTCGTTTCTTTCTTTCTTTGGAGGTGCCCTTCTAAAAATCTTGCGGTGATTATCAGTGTCCCTTAAAACAAAGGGTTAGTCCTCTCCTCCTCTCTTGCCCCTTACTATTTTTTTACCCCTTTAGATCTTGACTACCAGTGGCTTCGAATTTCTTATGTGCGTATCTGATTGTTGCGCGTGATCTCTCCAAATACTTAGCAAATTTTCGGCAAATTTTATACCTCACGCTCTCTCGCTCTGCTGTCGCCCTAAATTTGACTTCCATTCAGAGTTTTTTTGCCTAACTTCCTTTCACGCTCTCTCAGATTTGATTTCCATTCAGAGTTTTCCATACAGACGATCATCATCAAACACACATTCATTAAAAATAACATTTGTACAAAAAACAAAAGAAAACAACAGGTGATCGCCTAGTTCTTCGGAGGAAGCGAAGCTCCACACTTGTCGATGACCGCCTCCAACAACTCCCTGCAGCCTTCGACTCCAAGCACATCAACGATCATCTCCCACATCGCGTGAAGACGACCGGCCACTGCGCTTAACCCATAGAGGTAGTGGCCTACAGTGCCCATTCCAGTACATTCTGGAAGGAGACCAAGACCAAGAAGCCGCATGGCATCGGATGTACTGTTAAATACATCCTTCGCCATTTGCTCTAGCAGAGGTTTGAGGTCGTCCTCGAATGACTTGAGGGCAATCTATGACTCCCGGCAAGCGATTTTGCCAAGCTGGGACTCCGTCTCTTCCGCCCAGGAAAGCGGCGGAGGTGCAGTTGGAGCCGGGGACGGAGATGATGGTCGGGGGCGCTTCGGTGGTGCCATTGAGAGAGTCTAGAGGAAGAGGAGGCTCCGGTGCAGCGAGGAAGATGAAGAATAGGGGAAGAGGAAGACTGTGATGGTGCGGAGAAGGAGAAGGCCTCACCTATATATGTGCAAAGAACACTATGAAAGTCGGATCGCTTCGAATTCTTGCACGCGATGGCAACTGTGCGTGCGAATGGCAACGGACGCACAATTTTTCACGGCTCCTCGATCGTGGCAACGGTCCCACATGGCAGCGGCCTAGTCGCAAGATATCTTTGACGATCCCCTGACTTCAGAAATCTTTTTTTCCAGTGAAGGAAGAAAACAGGAGACGAGCTATAAGTACGCACGGTCCCACATCACAGCGACCTAGGAAAGTCGGAAGATCTCTGTGATGGATCCCGCGACTTTGGAGTAACTGCACATCCCGTCGGTGTAGATAAAGAAAAATTATGTTCCAATTATGTCATGACCCAACTTTCTCGGGGCCCACTTGTGCATTCTGTACCAATCCCTAGATCAGTAGTTGGTACGCACAATAGAATGGATCGAATACCATACATTAATTCAGTCTGAACATGACCCTTAGGGTCTTACAACCATGTATTAAGTTACAATTCATTGGCCTTGCATGGCATCAAAAGAATGGAAAACTATTGAAGACCAGCGGATTAAGTGGCTCCCATTCCTCAGGCAGCCTTGGGCACAGGACTAGGCCTACTCGTCATTGTATTGCACTTCATCCTCATCTTCCCCTTCTTCTCTTGCTTCAAAGGGTCATGAAGAAAGCAAGAGTGAGTACGGAAGGTACTCAGCAAGACCTAACACTACTCAAAAGAGTGTGCTTCATGCAAGGGGGTTGTAGCAAGGTAGGGCCATACGGCTTAGGGTTGCCAAAAAGCATTCATATAGGGTCTTCTTGAAAGAAGATCTTGCAAAGCAAATGAGGTAGTCGTATCTTGTTTTTAGTTGGTGGTACCTGGGTAGTTTGAGCTCCATCCAGTCAGTTCCCTTAGTTTTAACCGAACGTTCAAGCCCATGACTTTACTAGTTCCCGGCACACAGCTGTAATTTCCAAAACACAACAAACACTACCACCCATCACATCAAGGAATCACACTAAGTCTAATCAACGAGAGCTCGGAACATAGTGTGCCAAGACCGTGACAAGGTTATCCGGATTTTACACTCTGCATAGGTTGTACACTTTACCCACAGGTCAAGCTCCTAGCAGGGGAGTAGTGTAACGTTCGCCTCATCTTCCCCGAGTAACCCCACAATCACACCTCGGGACACACCTTGGGGCTATTTGGGCAATTACTCTCCCAGCCGGACCACGGGTAATGACTCCCCCGTGTCTTTTCCTGGCCCCCATGCCTTACTAGCCGCCAGATGGCTCATGTGGAAGTCACCAACAAGGTAGAGGGAGTCCTGCCCGTAGAGGCTCTGTGGTTGTATGAAATCACTATAACGAGGTCATATGAACCGGTCCTTGAGTTGGTGAGGCGGCTCCATCACTATCCACGACAGGTGGACTACACCGAAGCAGCACTACACATTCACCAAATCCTGCCTCAATCATTCCTTTTTCCCACGTCAACCCACGCCAGTTGTATAACACAATTCCCAACCCACTTCCTAACTCACACCACCAAGGCACCTTTCAACACTTTTCGCAAATCCGATGATTAGTTGTAGTGAGTCACGATGCGAACATCGCGAGGGTTCCTAAGCATTCTACTTTCAAGGAATCACATGCGTCGTCACGTTATAGTGTTATGACGAGGTCTTAGGGCATCAAGGAAGTAAGTTAACAAGGTCAAGGAGGGTTCGTGGCACTTCACATGTCAAGCACGTGACTAAGCAACCACTAGTAAAATGGATCTTAGCTACTACAACGTTTTAAAATAATCACGAAAAACGTGCATATTAAAATAGGCTATCAGGGCAATTTTATAAATCCATAGGAGCAATCATGATCAAGGGGGTTAGAGCTTGCCTTCAAAAGCCTCTAGGAATTCCTCGTAATCTGGGTCGTTGAGTTCCTCGTTGAATCCCTCGTTCGCTATAGTACTTAGTTTGCACGGGCGTCAAATCCAAGGGAAATCCAGGAAATCCGAACAAACTTCAGTAGGTGGTTACGGAAAATCCTATAGAAGTCCTTGGTACGTGGTATATTTCATCTCGTGGCCCGAATGGGTTGATGTCATTAGTTGCGTAATTAATTATGCGCTTACCATTTTATCCCCCCTTACTTAACCTAAATGGGTTAATATATTGATTTAACATGTTCCTGAATCTGTTGGGGCCATTTTTGCTCGCCATTATTCCTTAATGGTTAACAACCGTCCTGAAATCCTTCTACACTTAAGAGGGTATCTCATGGAGTCTTGGGTACACGTGACCCAGGTCTACGGAGTTGTTTTCATCGTTCCTTGCAAACCGGAGTGAGGTGGTGATGATGTGGAAGCTGATTGGACCGCCACATGGGTTAGGCTGTCGATGTGGTTGCCACCTCAACTGCCATGTGCGCAAGGGGTTCATCTGGCTGAGTTAGCACTGACGGGGCTAACACCCGTGTTCGCTCTCGGATGTGGCGCCCTACTAGCCTGCCACCTAGGAGCCATGTGGGCGCTTGGCCGGCACCCTTGGTTGGTGCATGCCAGTGTGGCGGCAGGGTCACCTGAATTTGGCCGGGACCCATCCCTAGTCTTTGGTGGGGGATTCCGGTCATGCAGGGCCTCTAGACTACGTGTGAAACATGTTGGGAGTGGTCCTAGGCCGAGGGGTTTGCCGGAACAGCGGCTAGAGATCGCCGGAGGTGGCGATGGCTGCGGTGTTTGGCGCGATGGAGCACGCTTGCATTCTAAAGCAAACATGCTATTCTATACGTGCATTGGAGTGTGTGGGAGGTTTCAGACGCTCGGCCGGACCGGGGAAAGCCCCATGGCGGCCGGCGGCGTGTCATGGTGGCGGACGTGGCGGAACTTGTTGTGGGTATGCCTAGGGCCTTATCCTCGACGCTTGCATGCAGGAATCATTGTACGTGACCTAGAAAAGCCGTGGGGGCGAGGAATCGAAAAGAGAGGGACGGGGGCTCACCGCAGTATGATTCGGCATTCGTCGGTGTTGCGGAAGAAAGCGAGGGAGGGGGAACAGAGCGACTTCATGCTCCTGCTCCAGCCAGCGAGTCAAGTAGTGCTCGGCTTCTTCCTTGCGACCGAACACAGCAGCACAGCACCTTTTATAGCCGGAGCAGCAGCCGGTGGGGTCGGCGCGCGGTGGAGAGGCCCCCCTGCAGCCGCATTTGATGCAGATCACCGGAAACCCGGCGAGGGGGCCTCTGAGAACGACGGGTTGCGCATTGAAGGTGATGTGAGGCAGGTAAGAGGTGGCCGATGCAATACTCAGCGACGGTGCGGGTGTCAGCGGCAGGATTTCTAGTGGCGCAGCTGCGGTGGCGCGGAAATCCAGGGAAGAGAGCGGGCAGTGCAGCTGATAGGACGGCGGGGCAGCGAAGGGAAGGGCGTTGCGCGTGATGGGACCGGGCGTCCCGTCGACTGGCTCCCGGTGGTGTGCGGAAGTGTGTGGAGACCGCCCTGTGGTTCACCCACTCCAGGATCGCATAGGGTGGTGCTGTGCGATGCGGCACCCAGCAGCACACACGAAAAGAATTAAGAACAACATACAAACTTTTATTTGATATAAAACAGCGGAAGTCTTTTTACAAAACTTAATGTTGCAGCTGAAGTTATATACATAGCTACTCTCAAATCCTAACTAAGCAAAAGTGCAGTCGTCCAGCCCGGGGACACTACACAATAGCAGCAAGTAAACGGAGATCACGGCGGCGTGCAGGGCTCCAGCTCAGCCGTGGACCCCGACGGGGGCATCGCCTCATCCTCGGAACCTTCCTCATAACACTCACCTGCACACAGCTTAAAATATTGCAACCGTGAGCACGATGGCTCAGCAAGACTTAACCATACCCTAGTCATGGAACTCTACATGCCAGGAGGTATAATATAGGACAAGGACTTTGCAATAAAGACACGCCTACATGTTGATCCTTAATTTCAGTTTTATAGCAACAGTTTAATGAGCTTTAGGCAGCCCTCACATCGGAAGTCCACAATCAAACAAGAAACGCTTTCCTCCGATTTGGTGATGCCCAAAGTGGAAGATAAACTTAATTAGCTCTACATCTACAGCAACACATGGTTTCAAAACATTAATAATTCATCACAGCATATTATCATTCATCTGGCTTATTATTCGTCTTACTACGTCACAGAACAGTGAACAAGCGGTACTCAAATAACTGCAAGGGACGGTGATTGCAATCAGGAGACACCCGGACAACACGTTGCATACACCCACTTTCAGAAGCATGATTCCACACCCCTTCCTACTCTGTTGTATGCAACAACCTTTCAAAGGCAACCCAAATGCCAAACCGGTCCATCCGTAACGGGCAGGAGGTCCCCGCGTGGAGCTTGACTGTGCCCACCGGTAGATTTACACCTTGCTACCCTCAACCCACTCCTATTTACGGTTGGGTAAGCCTCGACACCCTGGTTAAGCAATTACAGCGGTTTCCTGCTTATGTCAGTATGCCATCCGGTACTGTTCGATACTTGTTCAGCAGGCTCGCATACGACTCGGTCCTCAATCGACACCAACAGGGCTACACACGTGAGACCTCCGCTCACTGCTTCCTATCCCCCCTGCTGGGTCTCATTTTCTCTACTCTTAAGCCATTTTCTATTCTGACCAAACCGTGTGATAAAGCCTTACCTCGCGAGTAGATTCCAACTACTCGACTTCTACCGAGATCCTAAGCATATTAGCATGTCATTCTCTACTCGTCGAGTCTGTAAACTACCCAACCCTCCACAGGATTTAAAAGGTTATGCAAGTGGGGTTTCAGTCACCCTAACTTTAATGCAACCCTTCAACCTAGACATAAGTGTTACAAATGAAAAACTTTATAAAAGGTACTTAAATGCAAACCAGGGCTTGCCTGGTTGCGAGTCAAACGGGAAGTTAGCTTCAGGTGGGAGGACATCCAAGGGCTCCGGTGCGTCCTCAACTTCGGTCACTAAATGAAATGTAGTAAAATATGTGTATAAGTATTAAGGACTTATAAGAATTGAACTTCTATTCATAGCTACTGCTATTTGGGATCCTTAATTGGCTTTGGGATTTTTACAGTGAATACTAGATCTTCTAAGGATGATCTGATCAAAATATGGAGAAATGTCATTGCACAATGTAGTCTCTAAAATTCCTACACGTACAAGGCTTCTCTGAATTTTGAGCCCAAATCAGGAGTTTTGACATAGCTAAAAGTGGAAGATCTGATTAGGGTAAGTCCCCATGGCTCTAACAAAATTTGTTTCACCATTTTTGGAGCTACCAACAGAGAGATATGAATTTTGAAGTTGGATAGGAGTTCTGAAAAGTTTCTGTTTAAATTTGAATTTCCAAATAAAGGCTGAACTTTGGAAGGCAATTTAGCCTAGCAAACGAACTCCAATGAAGCCCAAATTTTTACTGGAGATCAGTTACTATGAAAAGGATTTGCTGCCCAAATTTGGGAATGTTTCATGAAGAATTGCTCCTGTAATAAATCTCTAAAGGATTTATTAAAACAATTCTACAGAAATTCCTGGGGATTTTCGTAGCAAGCAGTTTGTTTCTCTGTGAAGTACTCCTCATGAGGATTCCAAAAAAATTGGTCTCACCCTTTTTGGGGTTTTCTACACAAAGTTATGGGTCTCCAAAGTTTGAACTGAATTAGGAGAATCTGGAAATGTTTAAATCCTGGCTGTGGGGCCCACCCATCAGCTCCCTCTTCTACCTCGCGCCAAACAGAGGAACCCGCGGTGTTGCTCCAGCGAGAGTGGCTGGAAAGGCCTTCCCGGCCGCCTCCCAGGCCAAATCTCACCGCTCCTCCATTATTTACCCCGCTGAACACGCTGGTGGTGTCGCCGGCGGCCAAAACTCACCGGAAGATGGCGCGCACCGGTGACAGCAGGGTTTTGAACTCCTGCGAGATTGGGAACCCTCATTCTTCCACCAAATGATTGGCTCTCAGGCTCTAGAGCACCAGTGGAATATGCAGAAGCTAGTAATGGCCTCTAACGCCGGTGAAACAACAGGCAACCGGTGGCTCCACGGTGACCCGAGGTGCTTTTGCACCGGCGACTAAGAAAACAGCTAGAACTTCCACATTTCTTGACATTTTCGCTCGGTTCTTCACCAAGGAGAGGCGCTAGGCAGTATGGAAATTGTGTGCAAGCTTGCTCGAGCTCTAGTGGATTGTGCAACACGAATTTTTGGTTAGACCGAGCACTACCCGCCTGCACACAGTTTCGGGAAACGGCAAAATTCTCGCCACCGGTTCTAGCAACCGCTAAACGGCCTCCGTCTACACGATCGGGACATGCAAACGTACCTTTTGTGTACAGCAAGTTGGGGAAGAAGGTGGACAGATGAGGCTGTCGACGGTGAGCCGAGACGGTGAGGTTCGGTGCACCCCGACACTTTGGCGCAAACCCGTGTTTTGTGAGAAGCTCTGATCAGAAACCTTGGAAGAAATTTTAGGAGGAGCTAGAGCACATCAAGGCGCTACTCTTTTCTGTGGATAGCTCGAGCAACCGAGCTCGGGAGGCTGTGGTTGATCGGGAGGAAACCGGCTGCAGTGCTCTGCGTGAAGGAAGCAACTGAGGCACGAGTAAGAGCAGCTGAGAGAAAACAAAATAGCTTCGGTGCACTCCTTGCCGTGATCCATCCGAGCAAATCCAGGCAGCAGGAGATGGCGCGGGTTCAACCGGGAGCTGGCGGCCGCTCGGTGTTCGACCGAACCTCAACCGAGGCCGCCGCACGTCGCCGGGCTATTTCCGGTCAGTGCCAGCTCGAGCTGACCCCACAGACGTGTTCCTCGACGTCGACAACCCCCTGGCGGTGAGTTTCAGACCGTGCGATAGCCGGCAGCGACAGTCCGGCGAGCTCCGAGTCTGCTCCGGCGAGGGGAGGCAGCGCGGGCGCGAGAGCGCGTCGGGAGGAAGACGAAGCCGGCTGGCCCACGTGTCAGCGGCTCAAAATTTTAAATCGGGATCGGGTGTGGCCGGGATCGGGTGTGCTGGCACGCAAAGACCCTGTGGTCCTCAGTGTGCGGACACCTCCGCGCCTAGCACGTGTCCCCGCGGGCCCTGGCAGATTTAAACTTTTCCCCCGATTTTCAGATTTCCTTCAAAATTCAAATCCTCATAACTTTGGCTAGAAAGCTCCAAATCGAGTGAACCAAATTTTGTTGGATTCAGCTCTCTGCGAACAGTCCAGCAAATCAAGTTTCACTGCATGAAAATCCTTATTTCTCCAGAATTAATTCCTCAAATTTTAAACTGGTTGGAGTTTTAACTGGAGAATCCTTAGGAGGAAAATCCTGAAATTTTGCTGGAATGTTCACCAAAATATCCCTGAACTACCACAAAAATATCAGATCCATTTGAGCTCATTTGATCCACTAATGGTGTGATTAGTGAAACTGTTCCAGAGAAAATAGAAAATGTTCAGAAACATTTTCAGAAATTTCTCTGAAATTGTTTAGCTCATATCCTTAGCTAGGAACCTTCAAATTAAGTGAGACCAACTCCATTAGAACCCTCTGAAAATCTAGTTTTCAGAAAGTCATAGTTTGTTTCATGAAAATCCTTAGAACACCCTAAAAGCCTTCAATTAAGGTCAAGTACATAATTAATTGTGGAGGGCTCAAATGAGCTTTTCTGCAACTAAAACTTGACCAAGTCTCTATTTAGGTTGTAACCAAGCCACAGTAAAAATTTCACAGTCATTGGGCTTGTCTAGTAAGAGTTATAGACTTCACAAGTTTAAAAGTTAATACAACTGCATAGCCTAGAGGCACTCGACTCTGGTAGAGATAGCACATGATACACAGGGCATGAAAGATGAGACCGAGCGGAGAGTAAGGGCAGCAGGACTTTGGGGCCTGTGTGCTGTAGCTCCACTTGTGTCGATTGAGGACCGAGCCGTGTGCCGGCCTGTTGAACAAGCTAGAACAGTACCGAAGACCTACCGGCTATATGGGAACCGGGAAACAGATGTAACTCTGGTAGCTGGATGTTGAGGCATAGCTGGTCGTTCAGAGGGTAGGTTGAGAGCTCGAGGTGTAAATCGTCTGGCGGCACTGAGATGCGCGTGCAGAGACCTCTTGCTCGGGACGATTGGACCGGTTCAACATTTGGCTAACGGGTGAAAGGTAGTTGCGTACGGCGTCCGTGATGGTTGTTGTAGGCAACATCGAGTACGGGCGTATGTGACGGGTTGTTCGGGTAACCCTGCAGGTGTAAATCGATTATAATCGCCGTCCCTCGCGGTCAGTGAGTACCACTTGTTCACTGTACCGTGACGTAGAAAGAACAGGCTAGTTACATGTTAAAATGTTGCTGATTGAAAGATGGACTTTGATTGTTAATAATTTGTTGTAGTTTAGAGCGAACTAAAGTTCCTTTCAACTTTGGGCAAAGTACATGAAAGAAATGCGTTTCTTGTTTGATTGCGGCTCTCTCATGTGCCTTAGCGTAAGGTTCTCCACAACCTGCTGCTAAAACTTGAAAGTAAGGTTCCAATAATTAGGCGAGTCCTTTGCAAATGATTTTACCTCATGTACCCATCACCCCTCATGTCGAAGTTCCATGTTTAGGAGAGACGGGTCAGTCTTGCTGAGCCTTCGTGCTCACTGCTTGTGTTTGAAGCTTTTGCAGGGTACTATGATGAATGGACCCCCGAAGAGGAGACGGAACCCCAGGAGGGGAACCCCGTCGAGTGGGAGTCGTGCACGCCGCAGAGTTAGTGTGTGTGTGCTAGCAAGGACACGTTCAAGGGCTGAACGTGCACTTGATGCGTAGTCTACGCCCGTGAGTGTAGACTGGACTTATTTTGATGTACAAATATTCATAAACCACTTTATGTAATAAAAGTTTTGCTTCCGCTTTGTACCTTTGATGTGTGTTATTCGATGCTGTGCAACGCAGCACCCCTCAACGTGATCCTGGCTCGACAAGACCGTGGGGTCGTGTCACCGTTGGTATCAGAGCTCGCTTGAGGTTTAACGCACTAAAAAGGTCATCTTTTTCAAAAATCCAGTGAGGAACGAGTTAGTAGCACATATAAGGATGTTATTACCATATAGAATGTGGCATACTGAACTATCTGATTATGTCGGAAAATCGTGTATCTCGGGACGTTTATGTCTTGGGGGGTACACGTAAGCGCTGTCCACCAGTGCGCACAAGCTGAAGGGTGGAGCCCCACGGGTGGCAGGTAACCCGACCCGCTTTGATGTCCTCTACGACTCTTCATGTCGTTTGGGGTATACAAGAAACGTCTGTCCCTGGCATGCGTGGTGCAATCTGGGAGACCCCGTCACGTGGTCTGAAACGTGAACACGTAACTCAAGGGCGTGTTTGGCTTGAGAACATCCGGGCGAGTGATGATGGCCGGGTGTACGAACTGTATGGATACCGGGCTCGGTGTGCAGCCGAGTCTGACGATTGTTTGAGTTTCTGCAGGTAGTCTAACCATGAAACGGTAGACGTGTAGTGTTCGTGTGCGATTGATGTTTAGTGCCACTGAATTAATGAAGCCGGCTAAGTCCGGTATAGATTTTTCTTTGTGAGGACGTAGTACCGACATGATCTGGTGACGCATCGACGTCACACCCCACTAAATGAACAACTTCATTGTAAAACTTGAAAGTTTTAATCTGGAGCATTAAAACTTTGCTGTAACTCCTTCCCTTAATCAGGATATTCAAAGGTAACAAGTTTTCAACTTATAGGTTGTTAAGGACAGAGCACTCTGTTTTCAGCTAAATTAAGGCTGAAGTTAATCAGAGGTTAGAGGTTGAGTTCTTTCGAGGTTGGGGTCATATGATACATTTCTGGAAAGCTTTGGAAGAGCTTTACAACTTTTCTGTTGAAGTGAAGAGGTGTTTCATCCCTTAACCCATCGAAAAATGCAGTAGAGTTGAAACTGTCTAGAAAACAGGACAGAGTAAAGATTCTCTGTAAACACTCTGTAAATTGAGCATAACTTCCTGCTTAAAAATCCAAAAATATAAAATGAGGTAGTTCTGGAAAGCTTATGAGATGGGTTACAACTTTGTAACAGAACATTTTATCAGATTTAGAGCAGCAATAACTGGAATTCTTGGATCAAATCAGTACCTAAAGCATGGAGGTGCTGTTCAATTTTCTCCAGGAATTCTGTTAACTTTGACATCTCATAACTTTTGAGCCAGGATGTTGAGCACCACAATTGGTTTTGCTTTAACATGGCCTAAATCAGGTTGAAATGGAAACTGGTCAGGGCTGTCATGCAGACAGCAGATCAGCAGTCAAATTTGTTTAAAATTTGAACTATGTTTCCAAGTTTTATGGATTCAATGACATGTTTTATGTTATAACTCAATGGTTTACTATTTAAATAAATATTTGACATTTCTCAAATATATTTTCACAGATGACAGCAGATAAGCAGTTGGAGAACGGGTGGGTGGTGTCCCACTGTTCTCACCGCAGCGGCTATCCGGAAACATTGAGGCAGATGCTTCAATATTTCGGATACAACCAGATGCCGCAGTACTTCACCAAGGAAGAAGGCGAGGAGGGGAACAAGGCGTGGACAATCCATGTCGAAGTCCCTGCAGGACCTACGCCACCCGGTTGGGTGCCGTTCACCGTCACAGTGAGAGGTAGACAGCCGGAAGGAATGTGGCAAGTGGCAGCCCGTGACACCATGTCACGTTTCTGCCAACTACATGTGCAGGCTATGGAGGGCACTACATACGTGCTCGTTCCGGTGGAGGGACGTGCTCAGCATGTGTGGGAAGGGAGATACCGGGAGGCAGCCGATCAAGGTTGCCCAAGGTACAGCCCCGCGGAGGCAAACCTTAACCTCCAGATGAGGGAGGGAAACGCTGTGATGGACAGCCAAGCTGTTCATACGGAGCATCTCGCCGCAAGGCTCAAGGAGAGCACAAGCCGTGGAGATCATTTCGAGAGTGCTCACAGCGCATTCCGCAATGTGCTCCTTCCGATGATCAAGCGACTGAATGAAAAGCATAATCAGTTGCATCTTCTGAAGAAGGCGAAGAGGAAAAGCCGTGTCGACATCGCGACGTTGCAGGAGCTGGTACAGACTTTAACCCAGCAGAATGAGGACCTTGCTCAAGAGCGGGACGACGTGATTGAGAAAGGGCAAGGCTGGGAAGAAGACTACAACCAAGCCATGGACGAGGTGCATGCATTGCAGGATCTCGTACCTCCGGTATTGGGCATACCGGTAGTCTTCGGCCTTTCAGCAATGGGAGAACCCGAGATGGGAGAAGAGGTGGTAGATCCAGAGCCACCAGCAGAGGTACCGGAGGAGGACAACCCACAGGAGGTCGAGTTTCTACTCCGAGTAGGGGGTTACAGTTGCCAAGTAGGGCAGCTAGGGTAGTGTAGCCCAACTTTTGTAATCGGTGACATGTCGTATTGGCAGTAGCGTATGTATATATAGTGACGACATGAGCGCGACTTCTCGGAGAACCGAGAACAATGTATCTTGTATAAAGTTTATGCTTTATCAATATATGCGAATGTTGTGCAAATTATTCATGTGTCACTTCAATACCTACTGTTGCATATGGAATTTTAAGTATGACATGTGCTAATCGCTGCTGTTTGAATTTCAGAATGACGCGTACTCGTGCCAACCCTGACGTTGGGGGTACTAGCCAAGGGGGAGAGACCTCCCAACAGCATCCCGAGGACTCCTCGGGTCAGCAGCAACAGCAAACACCGCCACCGCCACTGCCAACGGTTACATTGGCCGACATCGTCGCGGCAATGGCGGATTCACATCAGCAGCACATGGAGTTTCTGCAGACTCTCATCGCTAATACGTCTCGCCCAGAGAGACGTCAAGACCTTGAGGAGCGTCAACAGAGCTCCTACTCCAACTTCCTGGCGACTCATCCCCCGGTATTCTCAAGGGCGGATGAACCTCTTGACGCGGACAACTGGCTCCGCGCAATAGAGATGAAGTTCGGGCTGCTCCAGATAAGCGAGAAGCGCAAAACTCAGTTCACGGTCCAGCAGCTCCAAGGATCCGCGAGTACGTGGTGGGCGAACTTCTGTGCTTCACAGCCCACTGATGGAGTTATGACCTGGACGGAGTTTCGGACGGCCTTCAGGACCTATCACATACCGCCAAGTTTGATGAAGAGGAAGATGCAGGAATTCTTACACCTGCAACAAGGGAGCCGGAACGCGCTGGAATACTCCAGGGCGTTCAACGATCTCACGCTCTACGCATCGTATCACGCAGATACCGACGAGAAGCGGCGGGACCACTTTTACCAGGGGCTTAACCCACTCCTGAAGGACAAATTGGCGATGTTCAATCGCGGCAGCCTCAACGACATCATTGATGCTTCGATTGTCCATGAGGACTCCGGCAAGGAGTTGGCGGCGGCGGAGAGAAAGCGAAGCGCGCCGCGTAGCAGCGGAGAAGGAGGCGGTCCTTCTCAGATGTTTCGGATGGTGATTCGCCCACCATCAGGTCCACGCTGGCAGCCACCACAGAGGTCGATGCCGTTCCGCAGTCGGCCGTAGTCTTCACTAGCGTTCAGGCCGGCACTGCCAGTACCACCTCCGCAACAACAACAGCAGCAGCGGACGATGCCGCGTGCGTATGCACCTCAGCAACGCATGCCGGGCTTTCGTCCCCCGAGCACCGCACAAGCAGCAGCCACATGTTACAAGTGTGGTCATCCAGGACACTTCGCCAGCAGTTGTCCAGAGAGGCAAGGCGGCGGAGTTGCACCACCGTTTCCGAGGAGGAATCAACCCCGGAACCCTACTAATGCGCGGCGGGCAAATCCTAGGCCCGGCACCATCCACCAGCTTGCCATAGAGGACGTGCCGGAGGGTGAGCCAATCCTTGCGGGTATGTTCCAACTCCACCAGCATCCCGCTATAGTACTATTTGATTCAGGCGCCACGCATAGCTTCATTAGCCAGGCTTTTATTGATAAATATAGCTTGCAAATACTACCCACCGATAGTCCCTATGTGATCTGTTCACCGGGTGGGAAAATTTCAGCAAGCATGATGGTTCCAAAAGCGCCATTGTGCTTAGAGGGTAGAGTCTACCCTACGTCTCTCATAATCTTAGAGGGACAAAAGGTCGATGTCATCTTAGGGATGTCGTGGTTAACCCGCCACGGCTGTTTTAGACACCGTCCTCCGAGTTGTGCACTTGAACTCAGAAGTGCATGAGTCTCACTCCTTATTTCTGGACAGTCCAGAAATAAAACTTCCAAGTGTCTATCAAGCCACAACCATCAGATTGGAAGATATTCCAGTGGTCCGAGAGTTCCCTGATGTATTCCTGGACAATTTGCCGGGGATGCCGCCCGATAGAAAGGTGGAGTTCAAGATTGAACTTGCACCTGGAACCATGCCAATATCCCGAAGGCCGTACAAGATGGCGCCCAAGGAGTTGGCTGAACTGAAGACTCAGCTCACGGACCTCCTGGAGAAGGGTTTTATTAGGCCGAGCTCTTCACCATGGGGCTGTTCGGCATTATTTGTGAAGAAGAAGGATGAGACGTTACGGATTTGCGTGGACTATCGTCCATTAAACGCCGTAACCATCAAGAACAAGTACCCGTTACCACGGATCGACATGTTGTTTGATCAGTTGGTCGAAGCAAAGATCTTTTCCAAGATGGATTTAAGATCCGGGTACCATCAGATTAAGATAAGGGCGGAGGACATTCCAAAGACAGCTTTCTCGACGAGGTACGGACTTTATGAGTACCTGGTCATGTCCTTCGGCCTCACCAATGCTCCAGCTCACTTCATGTACTTAATGAACTCGGTATTCATGCCAGATCTGGACAAGTTTGTCGTGGTCTTCATCGATGACATCCTGGTATATTCCAAGTCGGAGGAAGATCACAAGAAGCATCTGCGTATAGTCTTGCAACGGCTGCGGGATCACAAGCTATACGCAAAATTCAGCAAATGCGAGTTCTGGATATCGCAAGTGCCTTTCCTCGGGCATATCATCTCAGCGGAGGGTATCGCTGTAGACCCGAGCAAGATCACTCAAGTGCTGAATTGGAAATCCCCAAGAACAGTTCACGTGGTACGGAGTTTCCTCGGACTCGCGGGATATTATCGGAGGTTCATTCCGAACTTCTCGAAGATTGCCAAGCCTATGACGGAGCTGCTGAAGAAGGCTACCAAATACGTTTGGAGTCCAGCATGTGAAGCAGCATTCAAGGCTTTAGTCAAGCACCTGACATCAGCACCGGTTTTGGCGCAGCCAGACACCACAAAACCGTTCGATGTGTACTGCGATGCATCCGGCATTGGGCTCGGATGTGTGCTGATGCAAGACCGAAGAGTGGTCGCGTATGGATCATGGCAGATTATAAACCATGAGCAGAATTATCCAACCCACGACTTGGAGCTCGCTGCCTTGGTACTTGGACTGAAGATGTGGAGGCACTACCTACTCGGTAACCTCGTACATCTATATACCGACCACAAAATCCTCAAGTACATATTCACTCAGAAGGAGCTGAACATGAGGCCATGAAGATGGTTAGAATTGATAAAGGATTACGAAATAGAGATCCATTATCATCCGGGCAAGGCAAACGTAGTGGCAGATGCGCTGAGCCGCAAGTCACACGTCAACAATCTGACCATCACACCGTTGGAAGAGAGCGAACCACCGCTACATGTGATTCCACACGGAGCTCTCTACATCCTAGCTTTGATCCCCACAATCTGTGAAGAGGTAGCGGCAGCTCAGAAACATGGCAAGGCCATGTCGCATTGGCGGAGACGTGTAGATAGTGGGGAGTTAAAATGTTTCTGGAAGTACGGAGACGGCATCCTATGGTTCAAGGACCGGATCGTCGTACCCGGAGTTATGGAATAAAATTTTTGATGAGGCTCACTTATCAAAATTCTCTATTCACCCCGGCAGCAACAAAATGTATCAAGAACTCAGAAGCAAGTTTTGGTGGACACGGATGAAGCGGGAGATCGCGAAGTACGTGTCCGAGTGTGATACATGTCGAAGGGTGAAGGCAGACCATATGCGGAAACCGGGACTGCTACAACCACTGGGTGTTCCTGCCTGGAAGTGGGAGGACGTGAGCATGGATTTCATCGTCGGTTTAACCACCACTTTGCAGAAACATGATTCTGTGTGGGTGATCGTCGATCGGTTCACCAAAGTTGCCCATTTCATCCCGGTCAACACCAACTACAACGCCAAGAAGTACGCTGAACTGTACATCTCACGGATCCTATGCTTGTACGGCGTACCCTGTACCATCATATCGGATCGGAGCACTTTATTTGTGTCCCGTTTTTGGGAGCAGCTGCACGCTGCCTTGGGGACGAAGCTGATCCGTAGTTCAGCGTACCACCCGCAAACGGACGGGCAAACCGAGCGGGTAAATCAGATCCTAGAAGACATGCTACAAGCTTGCGCTATCAACCACGGCAAGAATTGGGATGATCACTTGCCGTTAGCCGAGTTCTCGTACAACAATGGGTACCAAGCCAGCATAAAGATGGCGCCCTATGAGGCGCTATACGGAAGGAAATGCCGCACACCGCTGAATTGGTGTGAGTCTGGCGAAAGGGTTACCTTCGGGATTGACCTTGTCAACAACGCGGAAGAAAAGGGTCGACTGATTCAAGCGAACCTAAAAGCCGCCGAATCCCGGCAGAAACAGTATGCGGACCGGAGAAGACGCCCACTACAATTCGAAGTCGGGATCACGTATATCTGCGTTTGTCTCCAATGAGGGGCGTAAACAGATTTGGGGTGAGAGGAAAGTTGGCACCCCGATTCATCGGTCCATTCCAGATTTCCGAAAGATGTGGATCAGTAGCATACCGGCTGAAATTACCAGAAGCACTTTCCGGTGTGCACGACGTCTTTCAAATTTCCCAGCTGAGGAAGTGTCTCAAGCTATCAACTACCGTTCAGCTCGAAGACATTGAAGAACTGCAACCGGATCTCACCTATCGGAAGGAACCGGTTCAGATTATTGACGAAAAGGCCTGAACCACACGCAACCGTACGTTGTGGTTCTACAAGGTTCTATGGAGTAATCACTCCATGGACGAAGCGGCATGGGAGAGCGAAGGATTTCTTCGCGTTAACTACCCCGACCTTTTCACTTCACATATCCGGTAATTTTCCACCGTCCTCTCTCTCTCATTTTCACCTTATAATCTCGGGACGAGATTCTTTTATGGGGGGAGGAATGTAAGGGCCTCAGTTTTTGACACATGTTTAAAGTGTTCATCACCACACCACACACCACATTTGAAGCAAGTTGATGAACACAAATGAAGAGCAAGTAACCACCATCAGCATGCTCATTAGAGAACAAACTCACATATTGCAAAAGTGGTATTTCCCACATGTGATATAGAGGGGCTGGGCATATGAAAACTCCTACACATTGCTAGGGATGTCCATGCCAAGTTTCACCCAAATTCAAAACCTTTTTGAGGTCATTTTGGGTATAGCTAGAAAGAGGGCAGTTTGAAACCATATTCACATTCAAACTGTTTTTATCCCATGAATTCAAAAGTGGGAGGCATATTCTTATTCAGCACAATTTTGTGAGCTCACGCTCCAATTTTCACTCCATTTGGAGTTGATCTTTACATGAGCTAAGTGGGACAAATTCAAACTTTATTTGAATTCCAAACTGAACTTGTGCTGAAATTCATTCAAACAAAATCCAATTTGAATTCTAATCAATTCAAATGGCTCATGGGTGAATAATTTGAATCACCATGGGTATTTTGGGGCTCACTGTTCACAACAGTGATTAGGAGTAAATTTCAGAGGTTAAAACCCTGGGTGGGACCCACATGTCATAGAGAGAAGAGGGGAGACTTGCACCCAAAGTCACAGTCTCGGTGGGAACTTCCATCGAGCAGCTGCCGGTTCAACGCCCGGGAGCAGCTGCGCTCGCCACCAAGGAGGAGCAGCGCCACCAGCTGCTTCCCGCGCCCACAAACGAGCCCAAGGGCGGTTCCAGGGCCCTCTTAAGGCGCTCCACCAAGGCAGGCACCGCTCGCTTCCCCCTCTCCCGTGAACACCGAGCCCCAGCCTGCCGCCTCCCTGCTCGATCGGGAAAACCGAGAAAACATCTTGCCTCCTCCTTCCCTGAGCTGCTAGACGGCAACCTGAGGTCGCACTCCACCTCCCCAACGTCAAAAACCCTGAGCTCCGACCTCCCTTGCCCGAGAACGATCGCCACAGCGGCGACCTAACCTCAGCCGAAGGTCAGGCGCTCGTGGACAGCGTTCCACAGACGTTTTCACGGGCCAGCAAGAGAGGCAACAGGAGCGCGAGACCACCGTGTTGCTCTCCTCCAAGTTTGGGAGCAAACCGTGAAGAATCCACGGCGAATTTCCAGCTTTTACTCCGGCGACCTTAAACCGAGCTTCCGGTACGGATTCTTCAAATTCTCGCTCTAAGATCCTTCTCTAGTTATCAAATCTTGCACATAGGCGCTAGACTAGCCGGCGATCAAGTTCCTTTCTGCATCCGTGGTATGAAACCAAGTAGGAGTGAAGAATTTCGAGCTCGATCGAGGGCGCTCATGGCGGGCACGCTCGGTCACACGGTGCCGACCGACTTGCCGCCATCTTTGAACCCTTTTTACTCCTTGTTGACGTTCCTAGAGGTATACTGATACTGTAGAATCAATTGTTCGAGGCTATGGCTGGTTAGAACCCACGGCCGACGGCGCCGAACCTCAACCGAGGCCGCCGCACGTCGCCGGGCTATTTCCGGTCACCGCCAGCTCAAGCTGACCCCACAGACGTGTTCCTCGATGTCGACAACCCCCTGGCGGCGAGTTTCAGACCGTGCGATGGCCGGCAGCGACAGTCCGGCGAGCTCCGAGTCTGCTCCGGCGAGGGGAGGCGGCGCGGGCGCGAGAGCGCGTCGGGAGGAAGACGAAGCCGGCTGGCCCACGCGTCAGCGGCTCAAAATTTTAAATCAGAATCGGGTGTGGCCGGGATCGGGTGTGCTGGCGTGCAAAGACCATGTGGGCCTCAGTGTGCGGTCACCTCCGCGCCTAACACGTGTCCCTGCAGGCCCTGGCAGATTTAAACTTTTCCCCCGATTTTCAGATTTGCTTCAAACTTCAAATCCTCATAAATTTGGCTAGAAAGCTCCAAATCGAGTGAACCAAATTTTGTTGGATTCAGCTCTCTGAGCATTTCCAGCAAATCACGTTTCACTGCATGAAAATCCTTATTTCTCCAGAATTAATTCCTCAAAGTTTAAACTGGTTGGAATTTTAACTGGAGAATCCTTTGGAGGAAAATCCTGAAATTTTTCTGGAATTTTCACCAAAATATCCCTGAACTACCACAAAAATTTCAGATCCATTTGAGCTCATTTGATCCACCTAATGGTGTGATTAGTGAAACTGTTCCAGAGAAAATAGAAAATGTTCAGAAACATTTTCAGAATTTTCTCTGAAATTGTTTAGCTCATATCCTTAGCTAGGAACCTTCAAATTAAGTGAGACCAACTCCATTAGAACCCTCTGAAAATATAGTTTTCAGAAAGTCATAGTTTGTTTCATGAAAATCCTTAGAACACCCTAAAAGCCTTCAATTAAGGTCAAGTACATAATTAATTGTGGAGGGCTCAAATGAGCTTTGCTGCAACTAAAACTTGAGCAAGTCTCTGTTTAGGTTGTAACCAAGCCACAGTAAAAGTTTTACTGTCATAGAGTCTGTCTAGTGGGACTTATAAGCTTTACAAGTTCAAACTTAATACAAATGCATTTAAATTGATACATGTACTTCTTCTATCATGTAGTCGCTAAGGTCGAGGAGGAACCCGAAGTCCTAGACTTCGTTACTCCGGAGGAGCAGCTAGCCTACAACCAAGAGCAGCAAGACAAGCTCCGGTTTGCATTAACCCTTTTACAAATTTTTATTGTTTTGAACACTTACTTGAGTATTACGATTCCTTGCATTAGAGTCTTGTTTGGAAACCCAATTGCATAGCCAAGAAGACCATGGGTTGGGTTTAGGATTGCAAACCCCGTTAGCTACTGCAATGCTAAGATAGTGTAGGATTCGGTACAAGTCGAGTAGTTGGAACTACTCGCGAGCATAGGCTAGAGGCACTCGACTCGGGTAGAGATAGCACATGATACACAGGGCAAGAAAGATGAGACCGAGCGGAGAGTAAGGGCAGCAGGACTTTGGGGCCTGTGTGCTGTAGCTCCGCTTGTGTCGATTGAGGACCGAGCCGTGTGCGGGCCTGTTGAACAAGCTAGAACAGTACCAAAGACCTACCGGCTATATGGGAACCGGGAAACCAATGTAACTCGGGTAGCTGGGTGTTGAGGCATAGCTGGTCGTTCAGACGGTAGGTTGAGAGCTCGAGGTGTAAATCGGCTGGCGGCACTGAGATGCGCGTGCAGAGACCTCTTGCTCGGGACGATTGGACCGGTTCAACATTTGGCTAACGGGTGAAAGGTAGTTGGGTACGGCGTCCGTGATGGTTGTTGTAGGCAACATTGAGTACGGGCGTACTTGACGGGTTGTTCGGGTAACCCTGCAGGTGTAAATCGATTATAATCGCCATCCCTCGCGGTCAGTTTGTACCACTTGTTCACTGTACCGTGACGTAGAAAGAACAGGCTAGTTACATGTTAAAATGTTGCTGATTCAAAGATGGACTTTGATTGTTAATGATTTGTTGTAGTTTAGAGTGAACTAAAGTTCCTTTCAACTTTGGGCAAAGTACATGAGAGAAGTGCATTTCTTGTTTGATTGCGGCTCTCTCATGTGCCTTAGCGTAAGGTTCTCCACAACCATCTGCTAAAACTTGAAAGTAAGGTTCCAATAATTAGGCGAGTCCTTTGCAATTGGTTTTACCTTATGTACCCATCACCCCTCATGTAGAAGTTCCATGTTTAGGAGAGACGGGTCAGTCTTGCTGAGCCTTCATGCTCACTGCTTGTGTTTGAAGCTTTTGCAGGGTTCTATGAGGAAGGGACTCCCGAAGAGGAGATGGAACCCCAGGAGGGGAACCCCGTTGAGTGGGAGTCATGCACGCCGCAGAGTTAGTGTGTGTGTGTGCTAGCAAGGACACGTTCAAGGGCTGAACATGCACTTGATGCGTAGTCTACGCCCGTGAGTGTAGACTGGACTTATTTTGATGTACAAATGTTCATAAACCACTTTATGTAATAAAAGTTTTGCTTCCGCTATGTACCTTTGATGTGTGTTATTCGGTGCTGTGCAACGCAGCACCCCTCAGCGTGATCCTGGCTCGACAAGACCGTGGGGTCGTGTCACAAACCAAGCCCAAAGTTTCTAATTTTTGGCATAGCTGCTAATTCAAATGTGGAGAACACATTTGTGGAACCAAATATGCAAATTGAGGAATTTGGAATTTGAAACTGAATTTGAAATTCAGATTATAGGGCTTCTCCTTCTAATCCCAAATAAATATTGAAACTCCTCCAAATGAGCTTTAGTTTTTAAGGTTGAATATTTGGACTATAAAGATCCAAGTTATGCATTTAGATCTCCATGTTTGGAAGTTTTTGGAAAGTCTAGATCCTCACTTTGAACTTACACCGTTATAATTCAATGTTTTATTTCCCCTCATTTTTACTAAGTGTCCATGAGCTGAATTTTTTTCTTGCTACCACTTTTTGGGGATTTTACATCCCTCCCCCCTTAAAAAGAGTCTTGTCCCGAGATTCCAAAAGAAATGCAAAGTGGGGAAACTTTACCGTGTATACGATGATAGAAAGTCTGGATAATATGTTCGTAGATAGTCCTCGCTTTCCCATGTCGCCTCATCAGCGGTATGGTTACTCCACAAGACCTTGTAGAACCATAAGGTCCGGTTTCTTGTGGCGCGAGTCTTTTCATCGATAATCCAGATTGGATACTCCGTGTATGTGAGGTCCGGTTGAAGAACTTCTATGTCTTCAGTGCAGATTTCAGCGGAGGGTTTGAGGCACTTCCTCAGCTGAGAGATGTGGAAGACATTGTGAATCCCTGCGAGTGATGCCGGTAAATCCAAGCGATAGGCCACGGTCCACATTTTTCAATGACGGCGAACAGACCAATGAATCGCGACACATGTTTGCCCTTCACTCCGAAACGATGAACTCCCTTCATCAGAGACACACGAACATAAACATGGTCTTGATGTCGAAGTGGAGAGGACGACGTCTTTTATCCGCATAGCTCTTCTGACGAGATTGAGCAGCCTTGAGATTGGCTTGTATTACTCGCACTCGTTCTTCAGCCTCATTCACAAGTTCAATACCGTAGATAACTCGCTCGCCGGACTCGCACCAGTTGAGGGGTGTGCGACATTTCCGGCCGTAGAGAGCTTCATACGGCGCCATCTTAATGCTAGCTTGATAGGCATTGTTGTGACAAAACTCCGCCAACGACAAATGATCATCCTAATTTTTGCCGTGGTGGATGGCACACGCGCGTAACATGTCTTCCAGCACTTGGTTCACCCGTTCAGTTTGACCATCCGTCTGTTGGTGATACGCGGAACTGCGGATCAGTTTGGTCCCCAATGATGCGTGCAACTGTTCCCAGAACCGGGCGACGAACAGCGCACCGCGATCTGAAATAATGGAGCAGGGAACACCATGCAAGCAAAATATCCTTGCAATGTACAGCTCCGCATATTGCTTGGCCATGTAACTTGTATGTACTGGAATAAAATGAGCCAACATGGTTAGTCGATCGACTATCACCCAAATCGAATGATGCTTGTGAGATGTGAGAGGTAAACCAACAATTAAGTCCATGCTGATATCCTCCCACTTCCACGCTGGAACGTTCAATGGTTGCAGCTGTCCGGCTTTACGCATATGGTCGGCTTTCACCCGCCGACACGTATCACATTCGGATACGTACTCTGCGATTTATCTTTTCATCTGTGTCCACCAAAACCTGGTTTTCAGATCCTGGTACATCTTGTTGCTGCCCGGATGAATAGAATACTTGGACAAATGAGCCTCGTCCAAGATTATCTTCCGAAGATTCATGTCGCGGGGTACCACTATACGGTCTTTAAACCATAGAGTGCTGTTATCATCTCTTCGGAAGCATTTCATTTCGCCATTCTTCATTCTTCTCCGAATGTGCGACATTCCCATGTCTTTCTTCTGAGCTTTCATAATCTCCTCTCGTATGGTAGCGACGAGAGCAAGATTATATAATGCCCCATGCGGAACCAAGTACAGACTCGGCTCCTCCTCTTCACGTGGGGTGATGGTCAAATTGTTGACATGAGATTTGCGGTTTAAGGAATCGGCAACCACGTTTGCTTTTCCGGGTTGGTAGTGAATCTCGATCTCATAGTCTTTGATCAGTTATAGCCATCTCCGTTGCCGCATATTCAACTCCTTTTGAGTGAATATATACTTCAGACTTTTGTGGTCGGTGTAGAGGTGCACTAAATTCCCAAGTAAATAGTGCCTCCACATTTTCAAGGCTAACACCACAGCAGTGAGCTCAAGATCATGAGTCGGATAGTGCTGCTCGTGGTTACGAAGTTGACGTGAGGCATAGACGACCACTCTTCCTCCTTGCATCAACACACGGCCAAGCCCGATGTCGCACACATCACAATATATGTCGAAGGGCTTGGTTGTATCCGGTTGAGCTAACACCGGGGCTGTTGTAAGATGCTTCACTAATGCTTAGAAAGCTTCTTCAAAAGCTGAGATCCAAACATATTTGATCCCCTTCTTCAACAGTTCAGTAATCGGCCTAGCAATCTCGGGGAAGTTCGGTATGAATCTCCGATAATATCCTGCTAACCCGAGGAAACTCCTGACTTCGTGGACTGATGCGGGGGACTTCCATTTCAGCACTTGTTCGATTTTGCTTGGATCAACTGCAATGCCTTCTGCAGAAATAATGTGACTACGGAATGGCACTTGTCTGATCCAAAACTCGCTCTTGTTAAACTTGGCGTAAAGCTTATGATCACGCAATCATTGAAGCACGATATGCAAGTGTTTGGCTTGTTCTTCCTCAGACTTGGAGTAGACCAAGATGTCATCTATGAACACAACCACAAACTTGTCCAACTCCGGCATGAACACTGAGTTCATAAGATACATGAAGTGTGCCGGGGCGTTGGTGAGACCAAAGGACATGACGAGGTATTCATACAACCCATATTTCATCGAGAAGGCCGTCTTCGGACCATCCTCCTCTTGGATCTTGATTTGATGATATCCGGCGTGAAGATCCATCTTTGAAAATACACTCGCACCGACAAGTTGATCGAAGAGAATATCGATGTGGGGCACTGGATATTTATTCTTGATGGTGACGGCGTTGAGAGGTCAGTTGTGACGCCCCTGTTCTGAGAGAGAACCTGTCGGAACTGAGACTGATGCGTATGTGTGCCTAGGATGTTCATCACACATACACATATAATCCACAAACTGAACTTCAGAATATATACAACCACGAATGAATAGATTCAAGTACTTTATTACATCAATCTTTATTACAATGGAAGTCTTATTCTAGCAGTGGAAGTTTTTATTCTAGCAGCGGAAGTCTTCTAATCTATTGTGGAAGCAACTAAGCAGCAGCAGCGGCTCCATCTCTACTCCACAGGCAAGGTTGAGGGCAGATTACACGCCTAACACTCCACGTGGTCTTCATAGTACTCCTCTCCTGTTGCTGATGATGAAGTAATAATGCAAGTTTGAGTACATGATGTACTCAGCAAGTGCGGGAAAATATGATATGTAGCTCACAACAAGGTAGGTATAAAAAGCTCATTGCAGAAAGCAAAGTTTATTTCACAAAACATGGTAAAACAGCAACTAGCTTTAAGTAAATGTAATCCCAACATGTATTTAGACATCAACATAGCTCCATTATGATTCACCACTTTTCATGTCTCAACCAGACATTTATCTTGCTCAACTTTTCACATGCTCATGAATACCATCTTGTATTCACTACCATCTCATCTCATATTCAATTCCGCCTCGTACCGAGACCAATGCTTATTGCCATGACTCAACAGTCAAGCAACCAATCTCATTACCCGGGCTCAACAGTTCCAAAAACCAAATCCAAAGACCAAACCAAATACCATCCCAACAACCATCCCATCTAATCATGCGGGTTGTCCAGGCGCTCGTGACCGTAAGCTCGGCTATCATGATAGTTTTAGACTCTGCAGAGTTTGTACCACTTTACCCACAAGTTTGTGATTTCATCACCCGTCGGCGACTGCAGAACCTCCATTATACTAGTACAAAACCGTCGGTGTATGGCCAAGAGATCACACAATAGCCTTTACAAAGGGGCTACCAGATGTATGGACACACTAAGGTTTCACCAGCAGGATAGAATCTCCAATTCAACCACCTACGGGCCCCCTCTTGTGCCATGCAGTTCCCAGGGCAGTCCTCACTCGACTCCCATTCCCCGCGTCTTCCACGCTCCATAACAATCTAGCAACTTACCTAATTAGTAAGCTAAGCCGCACCCATACTTGACCTTGTGGTGGCACTGTATTCCTAGCATGTGCTCGCATGAACCGATCCATATATCTACGGCAAGTAAACCACCATCTCATTCTACCACTTCCACAAACCAAGCTTGCCTAGATCTTCCTCTGATTCATGTTCATTATCAACATCAAGTTCTCATTATCAATATTCTCCTGAGTGCAGTAGCTAGACACATCCTATCGCTTCCCATAACCCGTAGATTAGCGAAGCAAAAAGCAAAAACCGACCATACACGACTCATAAACTTCCCAGGCGACAAGGGTGGTTTAACAAAACTAGTAAACTCCTATAAAAGGGTTTCCCATCAAGTTGACTCAAGCACACACACGTTTTCCCAAACAAAACAGTTTCAAAAACATGGGATCAATATGATCAAGGGGCACTTGCCTTGTTCTTGCGGCTTACGTTGCTCTTGGATCTCGATGTTCTGGTGCTGTAGTCCTTCGTAGGTAGCTCCCTGAGCTTGTCCTTCTAATTACGATCACGCACATACAAGGTTCACAGCAATCAATTATCATGCACAAACTATACTCAAGATAAAATGATGCATATGCATGCTAATTCTATGGTGCAGTTTTTATTAGATCGGTTTGTACGTGTTCTTGCATGTTTGCATGGGTTTTATGATGAACAAAGGTGTTCGGATCAAATGTGGACGTGGTGATGATCTCGACTCCAGATCAAACCGATCAACACGTGATCTGTCCACTAAAAAGCTTTTGTTTGAAGGAATCAAAGAACAGATGCAAAGAAAACCGCGATGATGTCGTAAGGTGGTATTGGAAACCTACCTTGCTTCCTTCGGGTCCTTCCTCCTAGCAAAAACAGATCGTCGGGCTCTCTTCCGGTGGCGGCGATCGTGTCTGGGCTTAGGTGGCGGTCTCTCCGGTGGTCAAACTCCGGTGAAGGGGTTTAGCTCTGTGACACCCTCAATTTTATAATCATGTGTGCATTCATATTTCATGTAGAGAAACATTTTAAAATAAGTTGAAACCTAGAAAGAATAAAAAAGATAGGCAAAAAGAGCCAATTCCAGTTCGCCGAGGAGCGCTGTAGAAAATTTCCGCGGCCGCTGGCCACGTGGCGCGTTCGGGGCTCATCCCCGCAAAGGGGGAGAGGTCCGCCGCTAACTGCCTACGTGGCAGGCTCGGAGCACTCCTCTGCGGAAGAGAGAGGACCAGCCGCGCGGGACATGTGTCGCTCTCGGAGCTCACCTCCGAGAGGTCTGGTCCTATTGGACACGTGTCACCTCCAGAGGTCGCCTCCGGGAGGTCCGACACTACCATACATGTGTCACCTGCGGAGCTTACCTCCGGGAGGTCCGACGCTGATGGACACGTGTCGACCTCGGAGCTCACCTCTGGGAGGTCCATCACTTTTGGGACACGTGTCGACCTCGGAGCTCATCTCTGAGGAGACAAGAAGTATGGCGCTACTGGACACGTGGCATCCTCGGAGCCCACCTCTGAAGAAAGGGGAGGTCCGGCTCTGACACGTGGCACTTTCGGAGCTCACCTCCGAAGAGAGGGGAGGTCCAGCACTAGACACGTGGCACACACGGAGCTCACCTCTGAGGGAGAGGGAGGTCCCGCACGCCAGGACGTGTGGCGCACGCGGAGCTCGCCTCTGAGGAAGAGGGAGGTCTTGCCCGCCTGACACGCGGCACAACGAGAGCTCGCCTCTGCGGAAAAGGGAGGCCAGGCCTCCGTAGGACACGTGGAGCCTCCGGAGCTCATCATCACGAAGGTAACGAGATCTGAAGTGGTTTTTGCTTCTGTACGAGCGAGAATACCGACACGGAAGGAAACCGACACGATTTCCACATTGTTATCGCACAAAATCGATTAAAGATAAGTTGTTAAGATCCAAAAACAGTTTGAATAGGACTCTTATTCGAATTCCGATCAGAGTAGGACTCTTTGTTTTCCTCTTATAAATAGAACCGAAAACCATTGTCCGCAACCACGAACTTCTTTTCCACCTCCCGAAGCCGTCGACTTGGAGCCCTATCCCCCAACTTGCCGAGCTAACCACCTTCGCCGGAGTTTAGTCGTCGGAGAGCCGCCGACAAGCCTCGACACGGTCGCCGGAGGAGACACGACGATCTGTTTTGCCACCATTGCTAGGAGGAAGGACCCGAAGAGAGTAAGGTAGGTCTCCATTACCACCTTACAACATGATCGCAGTTTTCTTTGCATCTGTTCTTCGATTCCTTCAAACAGAAGCTTTTCATGGACATATCACGTGTTGATCGGGTTAATCTAGATCTTCAGATGAGATCATCGCCACATCCATATTTGATCTATACACCTCTGTTCATCATAAAACCCCATGCAAGCCATACAAGAACACGTACAAACTAAACTGCATCATAGGATTAACATGCATATGCATCATTGCATCTTGAATAAAGTTTGTGCATGATAATTGATTGCTTTGAACCTTGTATGTGCGTGATCATAAATAGAGGAACAAGCTCTGGGAGCTGTCTACAAGGGATTTCAGCACCAGGAATTTGAGATCCAAGAGCAACAGAAGCCGCAAGAACAAGGCAAGTGACTCTTGACCATATTGATCCCATGTTTTTTTTTGGAAAACTGTTTTGTTTGTGAAAACTGTGTGTGCTTGAGTCAATATTATGGGAAACCATTTCATAGGAGTTTATTAGTTTTGTTAACCACCCTTGTCACCGGGAAAGTTAATGAGTCGGGTATGGTTTTTGCTTTTATGCTTCGCTGAGTCCATGGGATACGGGAAGCGAGATAGATGTGTCTAGCTAACTGCACTCGTATGAATAATGAGAAACGGATATTGTTAATGAACATGAATCGGAGGGAGATCTAGGAAAGCTTGGTTTGTGAATGAGGTAGAATGAGATGGTGGTTACTTGCCGTAGATCTAAGGACCGGTTCATGCGAGCACTTGCCAGGAATACAGTGCCACCACAAGGCCAAATATGGGTGCGGCTTAGCTGACTAATTAGGTAAGTTGCTAGATTGTTATGGACCGTGGAAGGCGCGGGGAACGGCCAGTAGGTGGGAGAATTGGAGATTCTATCCTGCTGGTGAAACATTAGTGAGTCCATACATCTACTAGCCCCTTTGTAAAGGCTATTTTGTGATCTCTTGGCCATACACCGACGGTTGTGTACTGGTATAATGGAGGTTCTGCAGTTGCCGACAGGTGACGAAATCAAAAACTTGTGGGTAAAGTGGTGCCACCTCTGTAGAGTGTAAAACTATTATGATAGCTGTGCTTACGGTCACAAGCGCCTGGATAACTTCCATGATTAGATGGGATAGTTATTGGGATGGTAATTGGTTGGTAATTTGTCTGGTTTTGGTTTGGTCTTTGGAATTGGTTTCGGGACTGTTGAGTCTGGGTAATGAGATTGGTAGCACGACTGTTGAGTCATGGCAATGAGCATTGGTCTCGGTACGAGACGGAATGTAATATGAGATGAGATGGTAGTGAATACAATATGGTATTCATGAGCATGTGAAAGGTTGAGCAATAAATGTCTGGTTGAGACATGAAAAGTGGTGAATCATGATGGACGTATGTTGATGTTTAAATACATGAAAAGTGGTGAATCATGATCCATCTAACTTTCTAACCTCTATTCTATTCAACACTCTCTCACAGATGGTGAGAGGAAACGCCGACCGTCAAAGGAGGAACATCTGTGGCAACCAAGAGGATGACCACGTAGAGGTTCCTGAGAATGACAACCCTGGAGCTGCAAACAACCTGGAACGGTTAATTGCTATGCAGAACCAACTTATGCAAACAATGATCCAAACTTTGGGTCAGTTGCAAGCCAACAACAATAACCCGGTTCCTGCACCACCGCCACCACCACCGCCACCACCGCCGGCTCACAACAGGCTGGGAGAGTTCATGAGGACTCGACCGCCTACTTTTTCACAAGGTAATGACCCCATGGAGGCGGATGACTGGTTGAAATCCATGGAGAAGAAGCTTGCCATAGTTCAGTGCAATGACCGAGAGAAGGTTCTCTTCGCATCGCACCAACTTATGGGAGCTGCCGCTGATTGGTGGGACGCCCTTTGTAACGCTCATGACAACCCGGAGACTATCACTTTGTAAAAGCCCAAGAAAAAGGGACTTGCAAAAACTTTTCATCACCTCACAACACCACAGTTTTGTTGTGGATATGTTGTGAATATATTGTGAAGAGCAAGGAACCTCCATCAAAAGGGTGTTGGTTCAAACTCTCCACACATGTGATAACACATGAGAGGTGATTCTAAAACCAACTTAGAGTCATTCACATGTTTGGACCCTAGTTGGATTAAGACCACTGAGTTGAAGTACTCAAGTGCAATGGGAGGGTATAAAAATCAGAATTTGAACTAATGTCCAACTCAAAATTCAAATGAGGGGAGGACATAATGGTGATTCAAAACTGTTGTATTCAAACCCATGGTTGCATCAGCTAACACAAGAATCAAAGTGCATATTTGGATTCCTTAGTTCCAAACTATTGGGGAGGCAAAGTTTCAATAAATTGTGAAAAGGTTTGCTACCCATTTTTCCAAAAGGATCCAAATGTGCAAAGAATTCAATTATACATTTGGATTTGGGGGAAATTTGCCCAACTATACAAATGTAGCTCAGTTTGAGACTTCAAACATTTGAATTCATCACTTGCCAAGTTTTTGGATATCTTTTGAGGGATAGGGGGCTGACTGGTGGGACCCACATGTCATTGGGGAGGTTAAAAACGCACAAAGATCAATAGCCTTAGGGGTTGAGTCTTGCACTCGGAACAGAGCCGAGGTTCCACCGTGACTCACCGAGAAGCAGTGGGCGACAGCTCCTGCTCTTCCCGCGTGCGCTGGCGAGCTCCTCGTGGGGTGCAGTAACTCTCAGCCGTGCCCCAGCTTGCCACAACACCGAGACGACCTCCAGCGCTCGTCCTCTCGCACGACAGAACGCCGAGGAGCAGCCGCCATGATCGAGTCGCTCAGAAGCGATTGCCTCTCACGTACAAACATCGGCAACCCAGCAAACCAGCAACCCCAGTCCTCCCACGACCTCCCCGCACCAGTTTCAGTCGAGCTGAGCCACCACAACCTGAGCAAACGGCGGTCTTCGTGGTGGCCGGGAAGAACCGAGCAAAGGTGCTCCCGTGGGCAGCTTAGCAGAGGGCTTGTCACGACCATGAAAGAGCAGTTTTGGACGCACCCAGGCTCCACGCTGCTCAACCCCAAAGCCTAGACCCAGTGACCGATCATTGCCGGTGAATTTCGCAAAACACTTCCGGCCGGTGCAGAACCACCTTCTGGTAAGAAAACCGCAAATTCCCGACGTATACATGCTTAGAGCACATCATACTGCACTCACAGGAGCTAGACTTGACGGCACCCAAGTTCACTTCACAACCCTAGCTTGATTTTGGCTGTAGCCGGCGTATTTCCCGGTTTTCCAACCGCGGGTATGGCGGGAAGGATCGGGCTCACGGTGATGGCTAGGTTAGAGCTCTCCCCGAGCCTTTGCACGGCCTCGTCGACCTTCCCTGAGATCCTCCGGTGCTGAAGAGACCTTCCACCGAGGTTTTGGCGGGCTATGTTGGCCGGGTGACATAGCCGAAGTGATCCCGAGCCGCTGCACCGTCGCCAGCTAGGTTAGGGCCACCGCCGGCTGGAGAAGTTAGTGCCATCGTGTTCAGTGCACGAAATTAGGCCCAGGCGGCGGTTTTCCGTCCGAGAGGCGGCCGGTAAGCCAGGTCCGGCGAGCTTCAGTGAGGTGCCGGTGAGAGGGCGGCGCGGGAAAAAGGGCTGGCGCGAGGAAGAAGACGAGCCGGCCGGGCCCGCTCGTCAGTCGCTCAATACACAGTGTGGGGATTTTCCGTTGCACCGGATCAGCTGTGACCACGCAGAGAACAGTCCTGTGGGCCCGTGTGGTGTAGCCGAGGTGGTGACACGTGGGGGCCGGGCCCGCTGTCAGGGATTTGAACTTTTTCCCCGGTTAATTCGAATTCCAGAATTTCCCCAAACTTTAGAACCCCATAACTTTTGCTAGGAAGTTCCAAATTTAGTGATTCAAATTGGGTTGGATTCATCTTGCATGGCTCTATCCAAATATGCAACCCAATTTGTATGAAACCCGTTAATCAATTCTGGAAAATTCTTTAAAACTTTTCAGCAAAAGAATTTTAGAGGGAGTTTGGTTCATCCAAAAATCCTCAAATTTTGCCAGAATATTCCTTTGGATATTAGTGAACCCCTGTAAATGTTTCAGACCATTTGGAGTTGATTTGACCAGGGCAATTCAGATATGAATGTGCTGTGTTCATTTGAATACAGAAACATTTTCAGAGAATTTCCAAAACTTGGAAATTCAGTTCTGGGCAGATCTTAGCTCCAAAAATGCTAGGAAAATTCATGCAAACTCTAGGAGCTATAATAAAAATTGTAGTCCATTAAGTTGGGCATGAACAGGTGTGTTACCTCAGAATTAATTCTTCTTTGCTTATTTGCTAAGAGAATTATTCTGAACAAACCACTAAATGAAAAGTGCTAATTTGTGGTCCATAGGGTTTTCTTGTGACAAGGAACTCACACAAAAATTCTCAGCTCCATTGGAGCTCTGGATCACCCCTGCTCTGTTTAACCACTTGAGGTGATCAATGTGGAAGAGGGGGATAACCACTTAGCACTTAATCATGTGCTTAGATCAAACCCAAACCACTAGCCCCAGTTTCATTTTAAATTCTTCAACAGAGTTCCAGTTGATAAAAACTTGTTATTAGAACTTGTAGCAGAAGCAGTACCATAAACTTATGTGCATATCCATTAACATGTAGTATTTCATTAACGTGCAGTCGCTGAAGGCGAGGAGGCTCCGGAAGTACTCGACTTCCTCCTTCCGGAAGAAGAACTAACTACTGACCAGCAGCAACAAGGCAAGCCCCGTTTTGCATTAACCCTTTTTATTAGTTTTACTTTGTTTATATGTGTCGTATGAAGTATGAATGTGCATTAGGTATAGGATGGATGGAACCCCACTTGCATAACCAAAAAGTTTCCGATAAGAGTGAGGATAGTGTCTAAGACCTCGAATAAACAGGCTATGCTTAATGATTCATATGACTTCGGTACAAGTCGAGTTGTTGGAATCTACTCGCGAGTTAGGCTTGGGACACACGGGATTGGTTCGACTGATGTGAGATCACCTTAGTAATGAAAATAAGACTTGGCAGGGGCTAGGGCACAGCAAGAGGGAGTCTTGTGTGTGCAGCCCTGTCCGTGTCGATTAAGGACCAATCCGTGTGCGGCCCACGATGATCAAGTTTGAACGTACCGAAGGCATATCGGATATATGGGCCCCGATAAACCGATGTAACCTAAACCTCCGGGCGTCGAGGCATAACGCACCGATTTATAGGTGTAGGCTGAGGGCAGCAAGGTGGAAATCTGCTAACGGGCATAGAGAGATGCTCCGTGTAGGGAACCTCCTACTAGTTTCGGTGCGACCGGTTCGACGTGTTGGCTGTTGGGTGAAAGGTTGTCCCGTACGACATCGAGTGACCGTGCTGTGCAGCTCCACGGGTGGGCGTACGTGACATGCTCTTTGGGTGTCCCTGCAGGTGTATATCGAGTCGATTCGCCGTCCCTCGCGGTGAAGAGTACCACTTGGTCACTGAGTCGTGACGTAGGTTAATGTATGAAATGTGATGATTCAATATTGCTGTTATGATATAATTGTATTGCTACATGTGTGCCACCAAATATTGCTTACTAAATTTCAGATTCCTGAACTGTTAACTTGTGGCTAAAAGATGAACTAAGGATGAACTCGTAGGCGTGTCCATTTGTTGCAATGTTACCATCCTATGTTCCTTGTACACCTCATGTAGAGTTTCATGCTTAGGTGAGTCGGTTAAGTCTTGCTGAGCCCTCGTGCTCACAGTTGCTTCTTAAGTGTTTTTCAGGTGAGGAGCCACCCACGGACTCATAGTACGAGTCCACCGGCGAGGGTTACGCTCCGTCGGGGATCACGGCTGAGTGGGAGACATACACGCCGCGCTGAGCTGAGGAGTGCAGCCAGTGTTGGTTGCCCTAGGGCTGGGCAGCCGACTTTTGCTAGATAGGCGGGCGTGAGTTGTATAGTTTAGACTTCCGCTGTGTAATATAAACAATAGTTTGTAACTGAAGTTTGTACTTGTTTGTACAGTTCAGTTGTTTTTCCCATGTAATATATTGTGTCCTTATGGCGTGTGCTATCGGGTGTCGCATCGTGCGGCACCACCCTCTGCGATCCTGGATGACCGGATTCCGGTCCGCCACAGCCTGGTATCAGAGCTGCTTTGGGGATAGCACAGTACTTAAGGACTGTATTACAGGAAAACTCAGGTTTACGGTGAGGATTCGGTAGTTGCCCAAGTAAGGACTATATTAGCATAGTTACTTAAAGTGGCAAAGACTAACCTATGTGATATAATTCTGAATTTTCATTATGTAACGACGCACCTACGCTTGGTAAGCATGGTAAGGAACGCCACAGAAAGCGGTTCAATTTCGGTTAGCTCCCCTGACGAGGAACGTGGTTCAGGGATAGGTCTCACAGCTTGGTGTGAGACGTCAATATGAAACTCTTGGACTCTTCATGTTCCTGAGTTCATATGAAATGCTGATCCCTAGCATGCATTAGGCAAGTAAGTGGAGACCCCATCGCGTGGTCAGTAATGCGAGAGTGTGTTCGTCTGGAAATAGCCCAGGAGGACATACGCAGCGCTTGCCATCGGCGTGCCCTGCAGGGCAGTAGGTGGTATCTGTTGGGTTGATAACATTCCCAACCGTGACGACCCGTTCATGACATACTCGGGTTCCCCATCGTGTGGTGTTGAAACACGATCACGTACCTTGAGACGTGACTTAACTCAAGGACGGCCGTATGGCAATGATACGGGCGTTTGTATTTACTTTTAAATATGATCCTGCCTGAAATGAAAACAACCATTGAGTGCACCATTATTGTGTGGTCTTCTGCAGGTACTAACCACGTATATACCCGTGTAGTAAACGTGTGCGAGAGACCGTTTAGTGCCACAATTGAGACGTATATGCCGGTATAATCCGGTCAGGATTTTCTTTTGTGAGGAACGTAGTACGGAGATATTGCAGGCATATGCATGAAAAATAATAAAAATAAGGAATTAAAATCACTAGGTTCAACATTTAGAGCCTGGTTGGGCGGAAAAATTGGAGGGTGAGTAGTGTAGTTCTCAAGGACTGAAAAACAGAGTGCTCTGTTTTAGGCAGCAAGTATGCTGATCTTCAACAGGGCATAACTGACAGGTCTTTTAGCCCAGGGAGGTGTGGCATATAGTTCTGAAAAGGTATTTGAATACTCTACAACTTTGTTGTAGACTTACAGAGCTGAAACACAGCTTAAGATGGCTTAAATCCCAGAGGAATGTAAACTGTCCAGAATAAGGACAGAGTTAAACACTCTCTGGACTGTTCTCTTTTTCAAACATAACTACCAGTAGAAAAATCTAAAATTGTCATATGATACATATTTAGAAAGGGTAGAAGATGTGTTACATCTTTGCAATTCAAAGTTTCTGAAATTTCAGCACAGATTTCAGTGGAAATCAGGGTTCAAAACAGCCACTGCCAAGGGAGGTGCTGTTGAAATTCATCCAGAAATTCTGTTGACTTTGAATTACCATAACTTTTTAAAAAGAGCTGATCTGGGGGCAAATAAGTACTCGTTGGAAAGATACTGAAGTTAACTTTAACTTTGGTATTCAACTTGAGTCATGAAAATGCCCAGAACCAGATCAAATTCTGGGATATGTAGAAACTGGTCATTCTGACAGAGGAATGACAGTTGAACTCATTGGAGAGATTGTTGTACCCTAAGGTGGGGTTTAAGTACTTCCAGTGGGGTAGAACATACTCATGAGAGGTTATCTTAAACTAGTGAAAGATTTGAGTATAGGTCTCACTCAAGTTTATTTTACTAGAGACCATGTTTGTGTTGTATTGAAGATAAAAAAGTGATTTACGTGATGACAAAGCGATAGTAATATCTCGTAGTGACCAAACCTAGTTGTGGTGAGCTTCCAAGGAGGAGGTTCATCAAGTTGGATTAAACTAGCTTGTGTTTGGTCTGGTAATGGTGTAGCTTGTGCAAAGTTATTACATTATCTACATACGAGATGTATCGCATGTTTCATTGTCATTATGTTTTTACGCCTATTTCAATTGACTGCATTGAAATATGTTGTGGGACTGATGTTTATTGCCGTATGGTTGCAGATGGTTCGCACTAGGACCATGCACGAGGTTGGTGGTGGCTGCTGCTGCGGGGTGCTGTCGTAGGCCGGTGGCCCAGGCGGGGGGACGTGAAGAGAGGGGGCCCCGGGAGCCCCGTGAGGTGTCGTACTCGGATTTCATAAGTACGCACCCTCCAGTGTTCACCGAAGCTGAAGAACCACTGGAGGCCGACAATTGGCTGCAGACCATCGAGTCCAAGTTTGGGCTGCTCCAATGCACGGAGCGGCAAAAGACTTTGTTTGCAGCGCAGCAACTTCACGGTGCCGCTGGTGCGTGGTGGGCGAATTATGTCGCCTCATGTCCAGCTGGCCATGCAGTGGAGTGGGAAGAGTTCTGGGAGGCGTTCCACGCCTATCACATTCCTCCCGGAATAATGAAGAGGAAGTTCCAAGAATTCTTGGAGCAGAAGCAGGGCGGGAGGAGTGCCCATGACTACTCCCGTGCCTTCAACCATCTGGTGCAATATGCGTCAGACTACATCTCCACTGAGGAGAAAAAGCGGGAGTACTTCTATCGGGGGTTACACCCTGAGATGAAGACACATCTCATTCAGTGGAATCGCGGCACCTTCAACGACCTAGTCAATGCCACGATCATGCAAGAAGATGCTCAGCGGGAGTTGGCAGCTGAGCAGCGGAAGCGCAGAGCTCCACCCAGCAGTGGGGGTGGCGCTCCCCAGAAGTACCGCATGGTGTATCGGACACCATCCGGGCAGAAGTGGCACCCACCGGCGCGACCTCAATGGTTCGGGGGACGATCCTTTCAGTCACCTCCGTTCCGACCACCGATGCCACCACCGAGACAGCAGCAGCAGCAGCAGACGGCACCCCAGGCGTTTCCACCGCCACAACGCGCCTCGGGTTTCCGTCCACCGTTCAGAGGGGGACCGCCCCGTTTCACCTGCTTCACGTGTGGCCAAGCGGGCCACTTCACGAAGGACTGTCCCCAGGGGCAGCAAAGCAGCGAGCAAGCCCAGTTCCAGAGCAGTGCTCAAGGCCGACCTCGGGTCAAGAAGGTTGGTCAGCGGATTGGGGGCGTTCGCCACCTCAACAATGAGGACGCCCCGGAGGGAGACAACATGCTGGCAGGTACGTTCACTCTCAACAATCAAGCCATCATAATCCTTTTATTCTGGTGCAACCCACAACTTCATAAGTGCGTCATATGTGGTTAAGCATTAGCTGGAAGCCTTTCCAACCGAGTGTTCTTATATGATCTGCTCACCGGGAGGAAAGATTTCAGCAACGATGATGGTTCCGAAAGCACCACTGTGCTTAGGTGGGAAGATATATCCCACCACTATGATTATCCTTGAGGGGCAGAAGATTGATGCAATCTTGGGAATGTCATGGCTAAGCTACCATGGCGCTGTCCTGGAAACTTTAACACGGACGGTTCACCTCAACTCCCCATTGCACCGTCCGCAGTCCCTCCTATTAGATAATCCAATCCGAGAGGTTTCAGCGATCAACAATACTGAAGCTCTCAAGTTGGAGGACATCCCCGTAGTTCGGGAGTACCCCGACGTGTTTCCGGATGATCTTCCGGGCATGCCACCTGAGCGGGATGTCGAGTTCAAGATCGAGCTCGCACCCGGGACTACGCCCATATCACGGAGACTCTATAAAATGGCTCCGAATGAGCTGGCTGAACTGAAAGAACAGCTCAATGATCTGTTGAGCAAAGGTTTCATTACGCCGAGTTCCTCGCCTTGGTGATGCTCGGCGCTGTTCGTAAAGAAGAAGGATAAAACCTTGAGGCTTTGTGTGGATTACCAGCCGCTCAACGCCGTCACCATCAAGAATAAGTACCCACTGCCCCGCATCGACATATTGTTTGATCAACTTGTGGGTGCAAGTGTGTTCTCCAAGATGGACCTTCGCTCTGGATATCATCAGATAAAGATCCGGGCGGAGGATATTCTGAAGACGGCCTTCTCAACGAGATATGGATTATATGAATATCTCGTCATGTCCTTTGGTCTCACAAATGCTCCAGCCCATTTCATGTATCTCATGAACTCGGTGTTCATGCCGGAGCTGGACAAGTTCGTGGTAGTGTTCATCGATGATATCTTGGTTTACTCCAAGACAGAAGCCGAACATGCCAAACACTTGAGGATTGTTCTTCAATGATTGCGAGACCACAAGCTCTAGGCCATGTTCAGCAAATGCGAGTTTTGGATAAGCCAAGTGCCATTCTTGGGACATATCATCTCCGCGGAAGGCATTGTGGTTGACCCAAGCAAGATAGAGCAAGTGCTGAAATGGAAAGCTCCCACTTCAGTTCATGAAGTCAGAAGCTTCCTCGGGTTAGCGGGATACTATCGGAGATTCATTCCAAGATTCTCCAAGCTCGCTAAGCCGATGACAGAATTGCTGAAGAAAGGGACAAAATATGTTTGGAACACGGCGTGTGAAGGAGCGTTCCAAGCATCGGTGAAGCATCTCACCACAACCCCGGTCTTAGCTCAGCCGGATACAACAAAGCCCTTTTGATGTGGACATCACTCCTGCAGATATACACAACACTCACATGGTAGATATGCAAGGTCCAATTACTAGAGCTCGAGCACGACAATTAAATTTAGAGGTGAGCTCGTTCCTGAACAATTCTTTATATGTGAATTTTGAGAGTATGTTGCTTCCTAATGGATTAATTATGATTAGGAACCATGGAGAGGACATGGAGATACATGGAGAGGGGTTTGGAGGCGTGGAGGACCAGAAAATACGCCAACAAGAAGTTAGAGACCGAGCCCAACTCAAACTCGAGTCCAACTCGGGCCCAGGAGCAGTCCACCTTAAAATGGATGCACAGGAGGAATACGGACTCCATTTTTGATGTTCTATATATGCACGGAAATCTGATAGGATAAACTTTCCAATGGAACTGGTTCCACATCAAAATTCCCTAGGAGTCGACAGGAAACTTCGAAACAATATAAAGTTTAGAGTCTGTCAGGGTGTTGCATCACCTAGTTGGGCCATTGGGTCTTGTATCGAGTCCAAGTCCATTATGTACGTGTCTTAGGGTTAGGTCACGACCCCAGCACCCCTGGTCATCCTCCACCTCCTTTATACCCCCTAGCCGCCGTCACAAACGGGTGGGTTTTGCTTAGTTACAACCTGTCATTGAACAGTTCGCCGATCATCGGTTGTGAGACCCCAAATTCGTGATCAATTAAGTTTTGATTGCAACTTCTCTGTTCTTGCTTATATTCTTGATTGCGCTTGCAGGGATAAGCCTTCGTGGCGAGGTCATTCGTGTGACACGGGTGATAACCAACAGAGCAGTGGTGTAGTGATTGCGGGGTTTCGTTTGTTCAGAGCCTTGGATCATCAACGTCGAGATCTCCACCCAATCAAGTTTACCCTACCTCTCGGAAGATCGGGACTCATCCTCCTATCAATTGGTATCAGATTTCCATGTTCACCGTGAGGTATACTTGTGTGCCCTTTAGATTTATTTTGTTTCAGTCCTATCGTCCACAAAAAGCCACAAAAAAAATTTAGTTTCCCTAACCTACAACCCCCGCTCAACCTTTTGCACAATTTAATTTCGGAGTCCGTAGTTCTGAGTTTGTGTCCTAGGTTGAGTCTGGTTGCTGGTTTAGATTTGTTTTGGTTCAGTTTCATTTCTTCCATCCGCTGCCATCTACAAAAAACCAATCTACAAAAAAATTCCATCCACCGATTCGTTTCTGTTTAGTTTCCACCACCACCAAAACCTAATTCGGGGTATCCTCCTTAAAACGGGCATAACTTTTCGCTCGTAACTCTGATTGAGGCGCATTTTTTCCGAGAAAGGTCTCTAAAAAGTCCACATACGGTGTTTTCAAAAAAATTACAAAAAAATTAAGAAGGCCCTCGTTTCGAACTCCGAAGTTCCAGCACCAGTTTTTCCAATCGCTCCTGAATTTGTGCCGATCTCATCTTTCATCGGTTTGAGCTAATACTTGGTGCTGTTTCTATTCTTGTGCCCCTGGTTGAGAAAAAATATCAAAAAAATAAAGAGAAAAAAAGATTTTGATTTCTACTAGTGCTTCAAGACAAAAACAGGAGGCTATGGGGTTTTCTAGTTGTGCTATTTCTGTGTGAGTGCTGGATACTTGCTGATATTATCCTTGTTGTTCCTCATCATTCATCCTTGCCCTTGCTTGTTGCCACAACTGTTCTAATACATTCTTAGGCCAGCAACTAGGTGAAATTCTTTGGACACTTATTCAGCATTGCTATCTGTTACTAACTTGTGTGCCACATACATATACTGCATTTGAGCCTTCCAAGCTCCACCTTCTCTCGAGCAGAACAGGTAACCTTTGCAATCACCCACTCTCTGCTTGCTTCACACCGGTCACCGTTGGCCACCTGCAGTGCTGTAAGAAACTTGTAAGAGCGGGGTAAGACGCATCTTACTGATCGATTTTCCACCCACTTCGGAGAGCGTAGTAATAGGGTTCTTCACTATCTTTTTGTCTTCGTTTCTGTTTTGTACTAACAGTGACAGGAAAGAAGCCTATGGATAAGAACTCTGGTTCTACACCTCTAGATGATGATGAGTGCGTATCCCATATGGAACTAAAGGACATGATGCGGGCAATGACCGAAGCTTTCAACAATTACCAGACCACTACAACAGCCACCTTTCAGAGGCTCCATACAAGTGTTGCTGGTCTGACCACACGGTTGGACAAGATGGAGACTCGTCTTCCCCAACAAGCTACACCCTCTATCATCCTTGATGGTGATGCACATGCTCACTATTACACAGTGGATGACTTCAATAACGATGAGGTTGATGCACAGCAGCGCCGTCGTCCTCGACGAAATCGTCAAGGTATGGGAGGTAGACCTCGTCCTCATGCTCCTGAACAAGATAATGATCCTTATGCTATGATTAAGTTTTCTATTCCAACATTTTATGGATCTTATGATGCTGAGACTTACTTGGATTGGGAGATGACGGTAGAACAAAAATTTAGCTCTCATCTTGTTCCTGAGCGACATAGAATTAGACAAGCCACTAGTGAGTTTAAAGATTTCGCTATAATTTGGTGGAATGAACTTGTCAATACACGTAATGCACCACAGACATGGGCTGCGTTAAAAGAAGAGATGCACGCTAGGTTTGTTCCTCCTTCATATAGACGTGATCTTCTTAAGAAATTGCAACACTTTGATCAGGGTGACATGACTGTCCAAGAGTACTAGCAAGAGTTGCAGAAAGGTATGCTTCGTTGTGGGGTAGTTGAGGATCAGGAAGACCAAATTGTTAGGTTTTATGGGGGCTTGCGGCGTGAGATCTAGGACATAGTTGACTACAAGGAATATCATTCTATTCAACGTTTATTTCAACTTGCTATGTTAGCAGAAAAAGAAGTGCAGGCTCGCCAACAGCAGCGGCGGAACAACACCTTCACGCCACGACAATTTCCGGTGCCATCCAGAGCAGCGCCCTCCTCGAGCATATGTGCTTCTACACCACCCTTCACGGGTGTTGTACGCAGCAGCATCGCACCTTCTACATCACGGGGACAAGATATCAGCAAGTCCCAGATGCCTCTAGGTGTTGCAGCAAAGGCGGCTGCACCCAACACTTCGATAAGTCGCAGCTCCGACATCAAGTGCCACCGCTGCCAGGGACTTGGCCATATGCAACGAGATTGCCCCAGCAAACGGGCGATCATTGCCACTGCTGATGGTGGGTATGTTTGTGCTTCTGATATTGAAGATGAAAATATTATTGCAACTAACATTTCAGGTTCGGATGATGGTGCTGAGGAGGTTCTTGGTACATCTGCGACAAACAACTATAGGACTTTGATTGTGCAGCAAGCTTTGAGTGCCACGGTTCGAGAGGACGATAACCGCCAACATCACAACCTTTTCAACATGTTTCTCGTCGTCAAGGACTGCCGTGTACATACCATCATTGATGGTGGTAGCTGCAACAATTTGGTGAATGTTGAGATGGTCAAGAAGCTTGGCTTGACCACACGGGAGCATCCCCACCCTTATCACATTCAATGGTTTAACAACAATGGTAAGGTTAAGGTAACACAAACAGCAAGGATACATTTTTCCATTGGTTCTTATCATGATTTTGCTGATTTTGATGTGGTACCTATGGATGCTTGTTCTCTTTTGTTGGGACGTCCTTGGGAGTTTGATACTGATGCTATTCACCATGGTCGATCTAATAAGTATACTCTCATGCATAAGGGCAAGAAAATTGTGTTGCTTCCAATGAGTCCCACTGAAATTGTACAATTTGAGCAAGAGAAAAAGAATAATGCTAAGCAAAAGGGTGTTTTCAATTCTGAAATTCAGAAACCTATTAAGTTGAAAAATCCTATTTTCCTTGCAACTAAATCTGATCTTGATGATTTATATGCCTCTAATGGAACTTGCTATGCTTTAGTGTGCCAACATGCTTTATATTCCATTGAGGATACGTCCATTGTCTTGCCACCTGCTGTTGCTAACCTTTTGCAGGAATATATGGATGTTTTTCCATCCGATACCCCCCGGATTACCACCTATGCGAGGCATTGAGCACAAGATTGATTTGGTTACAGGGGCGAGCTTGCCAAACCATGCTGCCTACAGGACCAACCCCGACGAGACTAAGGAAATTCAGCGACAAGTCCAAGATCTTCTGGACTGCGGGTACATTCGTGAGAGTCTTAGTCCTTGTTCTGTTCCTGTTCTTTTGGTTCCAAAAAAAGATGGCACTTGGCGCATGTGTGTTGATTGTAGAGCCATCAATAACATTACCATTCGTTGTCGCTATCCTATTCCTAGATTGGATGACATGCTTGATGAGTTGAGTGGTTCTGTTATTTTCTCCAAGATTGATTTGCGTAGTGGGTATCATCAGATTCGTATGGCTTTAGGTGATGAATGGAAAACTGCTTTTAAAACTAAATTTGGACTTTATGAATGGTTAGTCATGCCATTTGGTTTAACAAATGCGCCCAGCACTTTCATGAGGTTGATGAATGAGGTCTTATGTGCTTTCATTGGTAAATTTGTGGTGGTTTACTTTGATGATATCCTTATTTACAGCAAGTCATATGATGAGCATCTTGAACATTTGCGTGATGTTTTTAATGTCTTGCGCGATGCACATTTATATGGTAACCTTGAGAAGTGCACCTTTTGCACCGATCGTGTGTCTTTTCATGGTTATGTTGTTACTTCGCAGGGCATTGAGGTGGACGAGGCAAAGATTGTTGCCATCACGAGCTGGCCACTTCCGACTACGGTCACACAGGTTCGGAGTTTTATTGGTCTCGCAGGTTTCTACCGGCGTTTCGTGCGGGATTTCAGCACCATTGTGGCACCTCTCCACGAGTTGACAAAGCATGGAGTGCCGTTTCGATGGGGACCAGCACAACAACAAGTTTTTGATGTTCTCAAATCGAAGCTCACACAAGCACCATTGCTGCAGCTTCCTGATTTTCAGAAGACCTTCGAGCTTGAATGTGACGCGAGCGGCATTGGCATTGGAGGAGTGCTAATTCAAGGAGGTAAACCTGTTGCCTTCTTTAGTGAAAAATTGCATGGGCCTTCGCTGAATTATTCTACATATGACAAAGAACTTTATGCTTTAGTGCGTGTCTTGCAAACTTGGCAACATTACCTATGGTCTAAAGAATTTGTCATACATTCAGATCATGAGTCTTTGAAGTATCTTAAAGGACAAGCTAATCTGAACAAACGTCATGCTAAATGGATTGAGTTCATAGAATCATTTCCTTACATCATTAAACATAAGAAAGGGAAAGACAATGTGATTGCCGATGTTTTATCTAGACGTTATACCATACTATCCCAACTTTCTCATAAAATCTTTGGTTTAGAAACCATAAAGAGGTTATATGCTACTGATTTGGACTTCAAAGATGCCTTTGAAAATTGTAGAGAGTGAAGAACGTGGCAAAAATTCCTGCTGCGTGAAGGCCTTCTCTACCGTGCTAACAAGCTGTGTGTTCCAGCTAGCTCCGTTCGTCTTTTGTTGTTGCAGGAAGCGCATGGAGGTGGTTTGATGGGACATTTTGGTGTTAAAAAGACAGAGGATGTGCTGGCCGCTCACTTCTTTTGGCCACGAATGAGGTGTGATGTGGAGCGCTACGTTTCACGTTGCACGACATGCAACAAAGCTAAGCCTCGACTTAACCAACATGGTCTTTATATGCCTCTTACGGTTCCTAGTGCACCTTGGGAGGATATTTCTATTGACTTTGTTTTAGGATTGCCTAGAACAAAGAGGGGGAGGGATAGTGTCTTTGTGGTTGTTGATCGTTTCTCTAAAATGGCTCATTTTATACCCTGCCACAAGACCGATAATGTTTCACATGTTGCTGATTTGTTCTTTAATGAGGTTGTGCGTTTGCATGGTTGACACGACCCCACTGGTCCTGTCGAGCCAGGATCACGCTGAGGGGTGCTGCGTTGCACAACACCGTATAACACACGTCAAAGGTACAAAGCGGAAGCGGAAGCTTTATTACATAAACAAGTTTATTAACATGTTTACATCAAAATAAGTTTAGTCCACACTCGCGGGCGTAGACTAAGCATCAAGTGCACGTTCAGCCCTCGAACGTGTCCTTGCTAGCACACTCGCACACTAACTCTGCGGCGTGCACGACTCCCACTCGACGGGGTTCCCCTCCTGGGGTTCCGTCTCCTCTTCGGGAGTCCCTTCCTCATAGAACCCTGCAAAAGCTTCAAACACAAGCAGTGAGCACGAAGGCTCAGCAAGTCTGACCCGTCTCACCTAAACATGAAACTTCTACATGAGGGTGATGGGTTGCATGAGGTAAAAATCATTTGCAAGGACTCGCCTAATTAGTAGAACCTTACTTTCAAGTTTTAGCAGCAGGTTGTGGAGAACTTTACGCTAAGGCACATGAGAGAGCCGCAATCAAACAAGAAACGCATTTCTCTCATGTACTTTGCCCAAAGTTGAAAAGAACTTTAGTTAGCACTAAGCTACAACATATCATTAACAATCAATATCCAACTTTCAATCAGCAACATTTTAACATGTAACTAGCCTGTTCTTTCTACGTCACGGTACAGTGAACAAGTGGTACTCACTGACCGCGAGGGACGGCGATTATAATCGATTTACACCTGCAGGGTTACCCGAACAACCCGTCACGTACGCCCGTACTCGATGTTGCCTACAACAACCATCACGGACGCCGTACGCGACTACCTTTCACCCGTTAGCCAAATATTGAACCGGTCCCATCGTCCCGAGCAAGAGGTCCCTGCACGCGCATCTCTGTGCCGCCAGCTGATTTACACCTCGAGCTCTCAACCTACCCTCTGAACGACGGGCAATGCCTCAATACCCAGCTACCCGAGTTACATCAGTTTCCCGGTTCCCATATAGCCGGTAGGTCTTCGGTACTGTTCTAGCTTGTTCAACAGGCCCGCACACGACTCGGTCCTCAATCGACACAAGCGGAGCTACAGCACACAGGCCCCAAAGTCCTGCTGCCCTTACTCTCCGCTCGGTCTCATTTTCTTGCCATGTGTATCATGTGCTATCTCTACCCGAGCAATGTGCCTCTAGCCTATTCTCGCGAGTAGTTCCAACTACTCGACTTGTACCGAATCCTACTCTATCCTAGCAATGCAGTGGCTAACGGGGTTTGCAATCCTAAACCCCAACCCATGGTTTTCTTGGCTATGCAGTGGGGTTTCCAAACAAGACTCTGATGCACAACATAAAGAAAACAAGTATGTGCTCAAAACAATAAAAATTTATAAAATGGTTAATGCAAACCGGGGCTTGCCTTGCTGCTCTTGGTCGTAGGCTAGCTGTTCCTCCGGAGTAACGAAGTCTGGGACTTCGGGTTCCTCCTCGACCTTAGCGACTACATGATAAGAACAATGTATGTATTAATTAAATGCTTTTGTATTAACTTTGAAGTTGTGAAGTCTATAACCTTTACTAGATAGACCTAATGACTGTGAAACTTTTACTGTGGCTTGGTTACAACCTAAACAGAGACTTGGTCAAGTTTTAGTTGCAGCAAAGCTCATTTGAGCCCTCCACAAATAATTATGTCCTTGACCTTAATTAAAGGCTTTTAGGGTGTTCTAGGTATTTTCATGAAACAAACTATGACTTTCTGAAAACTAGATTTTCAGAGGGTTCTAATGGAATTGGTCTCACTTAATTTGGAAGTCTCTAACTAAAGATATGAGCTAAACAATTTCAGAGAAAATTCTGAAAATGTTTCTGAACATTTTCTATTTTCTCTGGAACAGTTTTACTAATCACACCATTAGGTGGACTAAATGAGCTCAAATGGATCTGAAATTTTTATGGTAGTTCAAGGATATTTTGGTGAACATCTCAGCAAAATTTCAGGATTTTCCTCCAAATGATTCTCCAGTTAAAATTCCTAACAGTTTAAACTTTAAGGAATTAATTCTGGAGAATTAAGGAATCTCATGAAGTGACACTTGATTTTCTGGAAAGTACTCAAAGAGCTGAATCCAGCAAAATTTGGTTCACTCAATTTGGAGCTTTCTAGCCAAAGTTATAAGGATTTGAAGTTTGAAGGAAATCTGAAAATCGGGGAAAAGTTTAAACTCGCGCGTGGGCCCAGGAGACACGCGTCGCACGCCGAAGCGACAGCACACCGCGGCCCACAAGGCTTTTGCGCGCCAGCACACCCGATCCCGGCCGCAGCCGGATCCCGATTCAAAATATCGGCCGCTGACAGCTGGGGTCCACCCCCTTCTTCAACCTCGCGACACCCGCGCTCCGCCGCCGAGGGACCTCGCCGGAGAGCTCGCCGCCGGCTGCTGTACAGCTTCAAACTTCTTGATTCTGGCCGCCCCTGCCTACTTTTACTTGGGGAACATGATCCGAGGGTCAGCTGCTCATGACAACGGCCGGAGCATGGTCGGCGACGAGCCGCCATATCGGAACGACTTCGGCCATGTCGGCTGATGCTCCTAGTGCCTCAGCTACTTGGGAAACCGGTCGGGGAGCATCAGTGGACCTCAGAGAAGGTCGACATGAACTCGGGGCAGCTCGGGGAAGGCCCGAAATAGGTCCTCACCGTGCGCCCGATACCCCCCGTGCGTTCCGCCATTAGTAGACCTTGAATTACGCCGGGCACAGAAGTTCTCCGGCCCAGAGTTGTGAAGGCAACTTGTGCGTCACCGTGTCTAGTTCGTGTGGGAGTGGCCTGAGGCCCTCTAATCCTTTCTAGAGCACGAATTAAACAGAATCGTACCCGAGGGTCGTTCTGCACACAGAAAGGGGAAAAGTGGAAATTCGCCGCCGGTGAGCAACCACTCGAGCTGTGGCTCGGGGATGAGCAGCACCGATCACTTGCGCGTCCAAGGGTGCCTTGGCTCGGGCGTGACAACGCCCAGGTTGGGCTGTCCACGAGAGCCCGAGGTGCGGCGGTTTCCAGTTCCGAGTTTGATCTTTCGGCACAGCCGATATCACTCGGTTTCAATCGATTTCTATCAATGGGAAGGATGGAGGATGGTTGCTAGTACCTTGCTGGGACCTTGGAATGGAAAGAGGGAGCTGCGATCGGCTTGATCAAGCAGGAACTCGAGCGGCGGCGATGGCAGTGGGAAAAGCAGTCGCGCACGTCGGTAGCTCGGGGAAATGGTGACTGAGGCACGCCGGGGAGGGAATAAATAGCTCGGCCGGCTGGCCTCCGGCTTGGGGCACGCAGCAGGAGCTGGCGCCGGCCGGCCCCTTCGGTGGCGCGCGCGCACAACAGCCGGGAACCGACTGAACTGTGGTTCAGTCGGTTTGCTTTGAGGCTGAGGCTGACATGTGGGTCCCACTCCTCTTTTAACCTCTGAAATTTATTCCTAACAGCTGTGGTAAACAGTGAACCCTATTCTACCCTTGGCAACTCAAATTATTCACCCAAGAGCCATTTGAATTGATCAAAGTTCAAATGAGGTTTGGTTTGAATGAATTTCAGCACAAGTGCAGTTTGAAATTCAAATAAAGTTTGAATTTCTCCCCCTTAGCTCATGTCAAGATCAACTCCAAATGGAGTGAAAATTGGTGTGTGAGCTCACAAAAATGTGCTGAGCAAGAATATGCCTTCCACTTTTAAATTCAGTGGGTGAAAACAGTTTGAATTTGAATATGTTTTCAAACTGCCCCTTTCCTATCTACACCCAAGATGACCTCAAAAATGTTTTGAATTTGGGTGAAACTTGGCATGGACATCCTTGGCAAAGTGTAGGAGTTTTCATATGTCCAGCCCATCTATATCACATGTGGGAAGTACCACTTTTGCAATGTGTGAGTTTGTTCCCTAATGAGCATGTTGATAATTGTTACTTGCTCTTTATTTGTGTTCATCATTTTTCCTCAAATGAGGTGTGTGGTGTGGGGATGAACACTGCAAATGGGTGTCAAAAACTGAGGCCCTTACATTCCTCCCCCCTTAAAAGAATCTCGTCCCGAGATTATAAGGTGAAAATGAGAGAGAGGACGGTGGAAAAATTACCGGATATGCGACGTGAGAAAGTCGGGGTAGTTAGTGCGAAGGAATTCTTCGCTCTCCCATGTCGCTTCATCCATGGAGTGATTACTCCACAGAACCTTGTAGAACCACAACGTACGGTTGCGTGTGGTTCGGGCCTTTTCATCAATAATCTGCACCGGTTCCTCCCGATAGGTGAGATCCGGTTGCAGTTCTTCAATGTCTTCCAGCTGAACGGTAGTTGATAGCTTGAGACACTTCCTCAGCTGGGAAATGTGAAAGACGTCGTGCACACCGGAAAGTGCTTCTGGTAATCTTAGCCGGTATGCCACCGATCCACATCTTTCGGTAATCTGGAATGGACCGATGAATCGGGGTGCTAACTTTCCTCTCACCCCAAATCTGTTTACGCCCTTCATTGGAGACACTCGTAGATATACGTGGTCTCCAGCTTCGAATTGTAACGGACGCCTTCTCCGGTCCGCATACTGTTTCTGTCGGGATTGAGCGGCTTTTAGGTTCGCTTGAATTAATCGAACCTTTTCTTCCGCGTTGTTGACAAGATCAATCCCGAAGGTAACCCTCTCGCCAGACTCACACCAATTCAATGGTGTGCGGCATTTTCTCCCGTATAGCGCCTCGTAGGGCGCCATCTTGATGCTGGCTTGGTACCCATTGTTGTACGAGAACTCGGCTAACGGCAAGTGATCATCCCAGTTCTTGCCGTGGTCGATAGCGCAAGCTCGTAGCATGTCTTCTAAGATTTGATTTACCCGCTCCGTTTGCCCATCCGTCTGCGGGTGGTAGGCTGAACTACGGATCAGCTTCGTCCCCAAGGCAGCGTGGAGCTGCTCCCAAAAACGGGACACAAATAAAGTGCCCCGGTCCGATACGATAGTACGGGGTACGCCGTATAAGCATAGGATCCGTGAGATGTACAGTTCAGCGTACTTCTTGGCGTTGTAGTTGGTGTTGACCGGGATGAAATGGGCAACTTTGGTGAGCCGATCGACGATCACCCACACAGAATCATGTTTCTGTAAGGTGGTGGGTAAACCGACGACGAAATCCATGCTCACGTCCTCCCACTTCCAGGCAGGAATGCCCAGTGGTTGCAGCAGTCCCGGTTTCCGCATGTGGTCTGCCTTCACCCGTCGACATGTATCACACTCGGACACGTATTTTGCAGTCTCTCGCTTCATCCGTGTCCACCAAAACTTGCTTCTGAGTTCTTGATACATCTTGTTGCTGCCGGGGTGAATAGAAAACTTTGATAAGTGAGCCTCATCAAAGATTTTCTTCCGTAACTCCGGGTTTCGGGGTACGACGATCCGGTCCTTGAACCATAGGACGCCGTCTCCGTCCTTCCGGAAACATTTCAACTCCCCACTGTCTACACGTCTCCGCAAATGTGATATGCCCTTGTCATTCTTCTGGGCTGCCGCTATCTCTTCACGGATGGTGGGGATCAAAGCTAGGTTGTAGAGAGCTCCATGTGGAATCACATGTAGTGGTGGTTCGCTCTCTTCCAACGGTGTGATGGTCAGATTATTGACGTGTGACTTGCGGCTTAGCGCGTCTGCCACAACGTTTGCCTTGCCCGGATGATAATGGATCTCTATCTCGTAATCCTTTATCAGTTCTAACCATCTTCGTTGCCTCATGTTCAGCTCCTTCTGAGTGAATATGTACTTGAGGCTTTTGTGGTCGGTATATAAATGTACGAGGTTACCGAGTAGGTAGTGCCTCCACATTTTCAGTGCAAGTACCACGGCAGCGAGCTCCAAGTCGTGAGTTGGATAATTTTGCTCATGATTCCTAAGCTGCCGTGACCCATACGCGACCACCCTTCGGTCTTGCATCAACACACATCCGAGCCCAATGCCGGATGCATCGCAGTACACATCGAATGGTTTTGTTGTGTCTGGCTGCGCCAAAACCGGTGCTGATGTCAGGTGCTTGACTAAAGCCTTGAATGCTGCTTCACATGCTGGACTCCAAACATATTTGGTAGCCTTCTTCAGCAGCTCTGTCATTGGCTTGGCAATCTTCGAGAAGTTCGGAATGAACCTCCGATAATATCCCGCGAGTCCGAGGAAACTCCGTACCTCATGAACAGTTCTCGGGGATTTCCAATTCAGCACTTGCGTGATTTTGCTCGGGTCCACAGCGATACCCTCCGCTGAGATGATATGCCCGAGGAAAGGCACTTGCGATATCCAAAACTCGCATTTGCTGAACTTTGCGTATAACTTGTGATCCCGCAGCCGTTGCAAGACTATACGCAGATGTTTCTTGTGATCTTCCTCCGACTTGGAATATACCAGGATGTCGTCGATGAAGACCACGACAAACTTGTCCAGCTCCGGCATGAACACCGAGTTCATTAAGTACATGAAGTGAGCTGGAGCATTGGTGAGGCCAAAGGACATGACCAGGTACTCATAAAGTCCGTACCTTGTCGAAAAAGCTGTCTTTGGAATGTCCTCAGCCCTGATCTTAATCTGATGGTACCCGGATCTTAAATCCATCTTGGAAAAGACCTTTGCTTCGACCAACTGATCAAACAACATGTCGATCCGTGGCAACGGGTACTTGTTCTTGATGGTTACGGCATTTAATGGACGGTAGTCCACGCAAAGCCGCAACGTTTCATCCTTCTTTTTGACAAATAATGCCGAACAGCCCCATGGCGAGGAGCTCGGCCTAATAAAACCCTTCTCCAGAAGGTCCGTGAGCTGAGTCTTCAGTTCAGCCAACTCCTTGGGCGCCATCTTGTACGGCCTTCGGGATATTGGCATGGTTCCCGGTGCAAGTTCAATCTTGAACTCCACCTCTCTATCGGGTGGCATCCCCGGCAAATCATCCGGGAATACATCAGGGAATTCTCGGACCACTGGAATGTCTTCCAATCTGATGGTTGTGGCTTGATAGACACTTGGAAGTTTTATTTCTGGACTGTCCAGAAATAATGAGTGAGAACCGTGCACTCCTGAGTTTAAGTGCACGACTCGGAGGACGGTGTCTAAAACAGCGCCGTGGCGGTTTAACCACGACATCCCTAGGATGACATCGACCTTCTGTCCCTCTAAGATAATGAGAGACGTGGGGTACACTCTACCCGCTAAGCATAATGGTGCTTTGGAGACCATTACGCTTGCTGAAATCTTCCCACCCGGTGAACAAATTAAATATGGACTATCGGTGGGTAGTATTGGCAAGCTGTGTTTAGCAATGAAAGCTTGGCTAATAAAATTATGCGTGGCGCCTGAATCAAATAGTACTATAGCGGGATGCTGGTGGAGTTGGAACATACCCGCAAGGATTGGCTCGCCCTCCGGCACGTCCTCAATGGCAAGCTGGTGGACAGTACCGGGCCTAGGGTTTGCCCGCCGCGCATTAGTAGGGTTCCGGGGTTGATTCCTCCCCGGAAACTGTGGTACCACTCCGCCGCCTTGCCTCTCCGGGCAACTGCTCGCGAAGTGTCCTGGACGACCACACTTGTAACATGTGGCCGCTGCTGGTGGAGTACTTGGTGGACGAAAGCCCGGCATGCGTTGCGGAGGTGCAAACGCACGCGGCATCGCCCGCTGCTGCTGTTGTTGTTGCGGTGGTGCTGGCAGTGCCGGCCGGAATGCCGGTGAAGAATACGGCCGACCGCGGAACGGCATCGACCGCTGTGGTGGCTGCCAGCGCGGACCTGATGGTGGGCGATTCACCATCCGAAACTTCTGAGAAGGACCGCCTCCTTCTCCGCTGCTCTGCGGCGCGCTTCGCTTTCGCTCTGCCGCCGCCAACTCCTTGCCGGAGTCTTCCTGAACAATCGCAGCATCAATTATGTCGTTGAGGCTGCCGCGATTGAACATCGCCAGCTTGTCCTTCAGGAGCGGGTTAAGCCCCTGGTAAAAGTGGTCCCGCCGCTTCTCGTCCGTATCTGCGTGATACGACGCGTAGAGTGCGAGATCGTTGAACGCTCTGGAGTACTCCAGCGCGTTCCGGCTCCCTTGTTGCAGGTGTAGGAATTCCTGCGTCTTCCTCTTCATCAAACCGGGCGGTATATGATAGGCCCGGAAGGCCGTCCGGAACTCCGCCCAGGTCATCACTCGGTCGGTGGGTTGTGAAGCACAAAAGTTGGCCCACCACGCGCTCGCGGATCCTTGGAGCTGCTGGACCGCGAACTGAGTCTTGCGCTGCTCGCTGATTTGGAGCAGCCCGAACTTCATCTCTATGGCGCGGAGCCAGTTGTCCGCGTCAAGTGGTTCATCCGCCCTTGAGAATACAGGGGGATGAGTCGCCAGGAAGTCAGAGTAGGAGCTCTGTTGGCGCTCCTCACGATCTTGACGTCTCTCTGGGCGAGACGTATTCGCAATTAACGTTTGCAGCAGCTCTGTATGCTGCTGATGTGAACCCGCCATTGCCGCGACAATGTCGGCCAATGTAACCGTTGGCAGTGGCGGTGGCGGTGTTTGCTGTTGCTGTTGCTGCTGCTGTCCCGAGGAGTCCTCGGGAGGTGGTTGGGAGGTCTCTCCCCCTTGGCTAGTACCTCCAACATCGGGGTTGGCACGAGTACGCGTCATTCTGAAATTCAACACAGCAGCAATTAGCACATGTCTTACTCAAAATTCCATAAACAGGAGTAAGTATTGAAGCGACGCATGATTAACTTGCACAACATTCACATATATTGATAAAGCATAAACTTTATACAAGATACATTATTCTCGGATCTCCGAGAAGTCGTGCTCATGTCGTCACTACCTATACATACGCTACTGTCTACACGACATGTCACCGATTACAAAAGTTGGGTTACGCTACCCTAGCTGCCCTACTTGGCAACCGTAACCCCCTACTCGGAGTAGAACTCGACCTCCTGTGGGTCGTCCTCCTCCGGTACCTCTGCTGGTGGCTCGGGGTCTACCACCTCTTCTCCCATTCCAGGTTCTCCCATGGCTGGAAGACCCAAGACTACCGGTACGCCCAATACCGGGGGCACGAGGTCCTGCAATGCATGCACCTCGTCCATAGCCTGGTTGTAGTCCTCTTCCCAGCCTTGTCCTTCCTCAATAGCGTCGTCCCGCTCTTGAGCAGGGTCCTCATTCTGCTGGGTTAGGGTCTGCACCAGCTCTTGCAACGCCGCAATGTCAACACGGCTCTTCTTCTTTGCCTTCTTCAGACGACGCAACTGATTGTGTTGTTCATTCAGTCGCTTGATCGTCGGAAGGAGCACATTGCGGAGTGCACTGTGAGCACTCTCAAAATGATCTCCACGGCTTGTGCTCTCCTTGAGCTTGGTGGCGAGATGCTCCGTATGAACAGCTTGGCTGTCCATCACAGCGTTTCCCGCCCTCATTTGGAGGCTGAGATTTGCCTCCGCGGGGTTGTACCTTGGGCAACTCGGGTTTGTTGCCTCTAGGTACCTCTCTTCCCACACATGCTGAGCTCGTCCCTCCACCGGAACGAGTGCGTATGGAGTTCCCTCCATAGCCTGTACGTGTAGTTGGCAGAAACGTGACATAGTGTCACGGGCTGCCACTTGCCACATCCCTTCCGGTTGTCTTCCTCTCACCGTGACGGTGAATGGCACCCAACCGGGTGGCGTAGGCCCTGCAGGAACCTCGACATGGATCGTCCACGTCTTGTTCCCCTCTTCGCCTTCTTCCTTGGCGAAGTATTGCGGCATCTGGTTGTACCCGAAATATTGGAGCATTAGCCACAATGCTCCCGGGTAGCCGCTACGGTCAGAGCAGTGGGAAACTACCCACCCGTTCTCCAACCGTTTATCTGCTGCCATCTGTAAAAATATATTTGAGAAATGTCAAATATTTATTTAAACAGTAAACCATTGAGTTATAACATAAGATATGTCATTGAACCCTTAACACTTGGAAACATAGTTCAAATTTTTAAACAAATTTGACTGCTGATCTGCTGTTCCCATGACAGCCCTGACCAGTTTCCATATCAATCTGATTTAGGCCAGGTTAAAAGCAAAACCAGTCCTGGAGCTCAACATCAAAGTTAAAGTTAACTTCAATAGCTTTCCAGAAAGTATTTGGTTGGCCTAAGATCTGCTCTGGTTCAAAAGTTATGAGATGTCAAAGTTAACAGAATTTCTGGGAACAATTGGACAGCACCTCCCTGCCTTAGGTACTGATTTGATCCAAGAATTCCAGTTAATTCTGTTCCTAATCTGACAAAACTTTCTGTTACAAAGTTGTAACCCATCTCATAAGCTTCCCAGAACCACCTCATTTTCTATTTTTGGATTTTTATGCAGGAAGTTATGCTTAATTTACAGAGAGTCTACAGAGAGTCTTTGCTCCGTCCTGTTTTCTGGACAGTTTCAACTCTACTGCATTTTTCGAGTGGTTAAGGGATGAAACACCTCTGGAACTCAACAGAAAAGTTGTAAAGCTCCTCCAAAGCTTTCCAGAAATGTATCATACGACCCCAACCTCGAAAGAACTCAACCTCTAACCTCTGATTAACTTCAGCCTTGATTTAGCTGAAAACAGAGTGCTCTGTCCTTAACATCCTATAAGTTGAAAATTTATTAACTTTGAATATCCTGTTCAAGGGAAGGAGTTACATCAAGTTTTACTACTTTGGATCAAAACCTTCAAGTTTTTAAATGAAGTTGTTCATTTAGTTGGGTGTGACGTCGAGGCGTCACCAGATTATGTCGGTACTACGTCCTCACAAAGGAAAAACCTATACCGGATTTAGCCGGCTTCGTTAGTTCAGTGGCACTACTCGTCACTCGCACACGGATGCTACACGTCTACCGTTTCGTGGTAAGGCTACCTGCAGAAACTCAAACAATCATCAGACTCGGCTGCACACCGAGCCCGGAATCCATACAGTTTGTACACCCGGCCGTCATCACTCGCCCGGATGTTCTCAAGCCAAACACGCCTTGAGTTACGTGTTCACGTTTCAGACCACGTGACGGGGTCTCCCATGTTGCACCACGCACGCCAGGGACAGACGTTGCTCGAATACCCCAAACGACATGAAGAGTCGTAGAGGATATCAAAGCGGGTCGGGTTACCTGCCACCCGTGGGGCTCCACCCTTCAGCTTGTGCGCACTGGTGGACAGCGCTTACGTGCACCCCCCAAGACATGAACGTCCCGAGATGCACGATTTTCCGACATAACAAATAAGTTAATAAGCCACTTTCTATATACTAATAACATCCTTATACGGGCTACTAACTCGTTCCTCACTGGATTTTTGAAAAAGAAGACCTTTGTACTGTGTTAAACCTCAAGCGAGCTCTGATACCACGCTGACACGACCCCACTGGTCCTGTCGAGCCAGGATCACGCTGAGGGGTGCTGCGTTGCACAACACCGTATAACACACGTCAAAGGTACAAAGCGGAAGCGGAAGCTTTATTACATAAACAAGTTTATTAACATGTTTACATCAAAATAAGTTTAGTCCACACTCGCGGGCGTAGACTAAGCATCAAGTGCACGTTCAGCCCTCGAACGTGTCCTTGCTAGCACACTCGCACACTAACTCTGCGGCGTGCACGACTCCCACTCGACGGGGTTCCCCTCCTGGGGTTCCGTCTCCTCTTCGGGAGTCCCTTCCTCATAGAACCCTGCAAAAGCTTCAAACACAAGCAGTGAGCACGAAGGCTCAGCAAGTCTGACCCGTCTCACCTAAACATGAAACTTCTACATGAGGGTGATGGGTTGCATGAGGTAAAAATCATTTGCAAGGACTCGCCTAATTAGTAGAACCTTACTTTCAAGTTTTAGCAGCAGGTTGTGGAGAACTTTACGCTAAGGCACATGAGAGAGCCGCAATCAAACAAGAAACGCATTTCTCTCATGTACTTTGCCCAAAGTTGAAAAGAACTTTAGTTAGCACTAAGCTACAACATATCATTAACAATCAATATCCAACTTTCAATCAGCAACATTTTAACATGTAACTAGCCTGTTCTTTCTACGTCACGGTACAGTGAACAAGTGGTACTCACTGACCGCGAGGGACGGCGATTATAATCGATTTACACCTGCAGGGTTACCCGAACAACCCGTCACGTACGCCCGTACTCGATGTTGCCTACAACAACCATCACGGACGCCGTACGCGACTACCTTTCACCCGTTAGCCAAATATTGAACCGGTCCCATCGTCCCGAGCAAGAGGTCCCTGCACGCGCATCTCTGTGCCGCCAGCTGATTTACACCTCGAGCTCTCAACCTACCCTCTGAACGACGGGCAATGCCTCAATACCCAGCTACCCGAGTTACATCAGTTTCCCGGTTCCCATATAGCCGGTAGGTCTTCGGTACTGTTCTAGCTTGTTCAACAGGCCCGCACACGACTCGGTCCTCAATCGACACAAGCGGAGCTACAGCACACAGGCCCCAAAGTCCTGCTGCCCTTACTCTCCGCTCGGTCTCATTTTCTTGCCATGTGTATCATGTGCTATCTCTACCCGAGCAATGTGCCTCTAGCCTATTCTCGCGAGTAGTTCCAACTACTCGACTTGTACCGAATCCTACTCTATCCTAGCAATGCAGTGGCTAACGGGGTTTGCAATCCTAAACCCCAACCCATGGTTTTCTTGGCTATGCAGTGGGGTTTCCAAACAAGACTCTGATGCACAACATAAAGAAAACAAGTATGTGCTCAAAACAATAAAAATTTATAAAATGGTTAATGCAAACCGGGGCTTGCCTTGCTGCTCTTGGTCGTAGGCTAGCTGTTCCTCCGGAGTAACGAAGTCTGGGACTTCGGGTTCCTCCTCGACCTTAGCGACTACATGATAAGAACAATGTATGTATTAATTAAATGCTTTTGTATTAACTTTGAAGTTGTGAAGTCTATAACCTTTACTAGATAGACCTAATGACTGTGAAACTTTTACTGTGGCTTGGTTACAACCTAAACAGAGACTTGGTCAAGTTTTAGTTGCAGCAAAGCTCATTTGAGCCCTCCACAAATAATTATGTCCTTGACCTTAATTAAAGGCTTTTAGGGTGTTCTAGGTATTTTCATGAAACAAACTATGACTTTCTGAAAACTAGATTTTCAGAGGGTTCTAATGGAATTGGTCTCACTTAATTTGGAAGTCTCTAACTAAAGATATGAGCTAAACAATTTCAGAGAAAATTCTGAAAATGTTTCTGAACATTTTCTATTTTCTCTGGAACAGTTTTACTAATCACACCATTAGGTGGACTAAATGAGCTCAAATGGATCTGAAATTTTTATGGTAGTTCAAGGATATTTTGGTGAACATCTCAGCAAAATTTCAGGATTTTCCTCCAAATGATTCTCCAGTTAAAATTCCTAACAGTTTAAACTTTAAGGAATTAATTCTGGAGAATTAAGGAATCTCATGAAGTGACACTTGATTTTCTGGAAAGTACTCAAAGAGCTGAATCCAGCAAAATTTGGTTCACTCAATTTGGAGCTTTCTAGCCAAAGTTATAAGGATTTGAAGTTTGAAGGAAATCTGAAAATCGGGGAAAAGTTTAAACTCGCGCGTGGGCCCAGGAGACACGCGTCGCACGCCGAAGCGACAGCACACCGCGGCCCACAAGGCTTTTGCGCGCCAGCACACCCGATCCCGGCCGCAGCCGGATCCCGATTCAAAATATCGGCCGCTGACAGCTGGGGTCCACCCCCTTCTTCAACCTCGCGACACCCGCGCTCCGCCGCCGAGGGACCTCGCCGGAGAGCTCGCCGCCGGCTGCTGTACAGCTTCAAACTTCTTGATTCTGGCCGCCCCTGCCTACTTTTACTTGGGGAACATGATCCGAGGGTCAGCTGCTCATGACAACGGCCGGAGCATGGTCGGCGACGAGCCGCCATATCGGAACGACTTCGGCCATGTCGGCTGATGCTCCTAGTGCCTCAGCTACTTGGGAAACCGGTCGGGGAGCATCAGTGGACCTCAGAGAAGGTCGACATGAACTCGGGGCAGCTCGGGGAAGGCCCGAAATAGGTCCTCACCGTGCGCCCGATACCCCCCGTGCGTTCCGCCATTAGTAGACCTTGAATTACGCCGGGCACAGAAGTTCTCCGGCCCAGAGTTGTGAAGGCAACTTGTGCGTCACCGTGTCTAGTTCGTGTGGGAGTGGCCTGAGGCCCTCTAATCCTTTCTAGAGCACGAATTAAACAGAATCGTACCCGAGGGTCGTTCTGCACACAGAAAGGGGAAAAGTGGAAATTCGCCGCCGGTGAGCAACCACTCGAGCTGTGGCTCGGGGATGAGCAGCACCGATCACTTGCGCGTCCAAGGGTGCCTTGGCTCGGGCGTGACAACGCCCAGGTTGGGCTGTCCACGAGAGCCCGAGGTGCGGCGGTTTCCAGTTCCGAGTTTGATCTTTCGGCACAGCCGATATCACTCGGTTTCAATCGATTTCTATCAATGGGAAGGATGGAGGATGGTTGCTAGTACCTTGCTGGGACCTTGGAATGGAAAGAGGGAGCTGCGATCGGCTTGATCAAGCAGGAACTCGAGCGGCGGCGATGGCAGTGGGAAAAGCAGTCGCGCACGTCGGTAGCTCGGGGAAATGGTGACTGAGGCACGCCGGGGAGGGAATAAATAGCTCGGCCGGCTGGCCTCCGGCTTGGGGCACGCAGCAGGAGCTGGCGCCGGCCGGCCCCTTCGGTGGCGCGCGCGCACAACAGCCGGGAACCGACTGAACTGTGGTTCAGTCGGTTTGCTTTGAGGCTGAGGCTGACATGTGGGTCCCACTCCTCTTTTAACCTCTGAAATTTATTCCTAACAGCTGTGGTAAACAGTGAACCCTATTCTACCCTTGGCAACTCAAATTATTCACCCAAGAGCCATTTGAATTGATCAAAGTTCAAATGAGGTTTGGTTTGAATGAATTTCAGCACAAGTGCAGTTTGAAATTCAAATAAAGTTTGAATTTCTCCCCCTTAGCTCATGTCAAGATCAACTCCAAATGGAGTGAAAATTGGTGTGTGAGCTCACAAAAATGTGCTGAGCAAGAATATGCCTTCCACTTTTAAATTCAGTGGGTGAAAACAGTTTGAATTTGAATATGTTTTCAAACTGCCCCTTTCCTATCTACACCCAAGATGACCTCAAAAATGTTTTGAATTTGGGTGAAACTTGGCATGGACATCCTTGGCAAAGTGTAGGAGTTTTCATATGTCCAGCCCATCTATATCACATGTGGGAAGTACCACTTTTGCAATGTGTGAGTTTGTTCCCTAATGAGCATGTTGATAATTGTTACTTGCTCTTTATTTGTGTTCATCATTTTTCCTCAAATGAGGTGTGTGGTGTGGGGATGAACACTGCAAATGGGTGTCAAAAACTGAGGCCCTTACAATGGTGTTCACAATACTATTGTTTCTGATAGGGATGCTAAGTTTTTGAGTCACTTTTGGAGAACTTTATGGTATAAATTGGGAAGAAAGTTGCTGTTTTCTACTACTTGTCATCCATAAACTGATGGGCAAACGGAGGTGGTTAATCGTACCTTATCTACTATGTTGCGGGCTGTTTTGAAAGACAATTTAAGGTTGTGGGAGGAGTGTTTGCCACATATTGAGTTTGCTTATAACAGGTCTATTCACTCCACAACCAAGTTAAGTCCGTTTAAGGTAGTCTATGGTTTCAATCCTCGTACTCCAATTGATTTGCTACCTTTACCACATACTGAAATTGTGAACTTAGATGCTACACAACGTTCTGAATTTATTCTTAAGTTGCATGAAACTACTAAGTTACAAATTGAAAAAATGAATGAAAAGTATCGCATTGCTGCTAGTAAAGGTAGGAAGGAGGTAAATTGGAACCCGGTGATTTGGTGTGGGTTCATTTGAGAAAAGATAGCTTCCTGGATTTGAGAAAGTCCATACTCATGCCACGTGCTGCTGGACCTTTTAAGATTCTTGAGAAGATAAATGACAATGCATATAAACTTGAGTTGCCTCACGAGTTTGGGGTTAGTCCCACATTTAACATTTCAGATATGAAGCCATACTTGGGAGAAGAAGATGAGCTTGAGTCGAGGACGACTCCAATGCAAGAGGGGGGGGATGATGTGGACATCACTCCTGCAGATATACACAACACTCACATGGTAGATACGCAAGGTCCAATTACTAGAGCTCGAGCACGATAATTGAATTTAGAGGTGAGCTCGTTCCTGAACAATTCTTTATATGTGAATTTTGAGAGTATGTTGCTACCTAATGGATTAATTATGATTAGGAACCATGGATAGGACATGGAGATACATGGACAGGGGTTTGGAGGCGTGCAGGACCAGAAAATACGCCAACAATAAGTTAGAGACCGAGCCCAACTCAAACTCGAGTCCAACTCGGGCCCAGGAGCAGTCCACCTTAAAATGGATGCACAGGAGGCATACGGAGTCCGTTTTTGACGTTCTACATATGCACGGAAAGCTGAGAGGATAAACTTTCCAATGGAACTGGCCCCATGTCAAAATTCCTGCGGAGTCGACGGGAAACATTGAAACAATATAAAGTTTAGAGTCTGTCAGGGTGTTGCATCACCTAGTTGGGCCATTGGGCCTTGTATCGAGTCCAAGTCAATTATGTATGTGTCTTAGGGTTAGGTCACGACCCCAGCACCCCCCTGGCCGTCCTCCACCTCCTTTATACCCCCTAGCCGCCATCACAAACAGGTGGGTTTTGCTTAGTTACAATCTGTCATTGAACAGTTCACCGATCATCGGTTGTGAGACCCCAAATTCGTGATCAATTCAGTTTTGATTGCAACTTCTCTGTTCTTGCTTGTGTTCTTGATTGCGCTTGCAGGGATAAGCCTTCGTGGCAAGGTCATTCGTGTGACACGGGTGATAACCAACGGAGCAGCGGTGTAGTGATTGCGGGGTTTCATTTGTTCGGAGCCTTGGATCATCAATGTCGAGATCTCCACCCAATCAAGTTTACCCTACCTCTCGGAAGATCGGGACTCATCCTCCTATCACCTTTGACGTGTATTGTGACGCGTCCGGTATTGGGCTCGGCTGCGTGTTGATGCAGGAAGGACGTGTGGTCACATATGGCTCACGCCAACTTCGGAACCATGAGCAGCATTATCCGACTCATGATCTTGAGCTTGCTGCCGTGGTGTTGGCGCTAAAAATGTGGAGGCACTATCTCCTGGGGAATCTGGTGCATCTCTACACCGACCACAAGAGCTTGAAATACATTTTCACCTAGAAGGAGCTGAACATGAGGCAAAGGAGGTGGTTAGAATTGATCAAAGTTTATGAAATTGAGATTCATTACCACCCCGGCAAGGCGAATGTGGTTGCCGACACGCTGAGTCAGAAATCACATGTCCATCACCTCACAATTACACCGGTGGAGGAGGAAGAGCCGAGTTTGTACTTGGTTCCTTATGGGTCGCTTTATAACCTTGCCCTCATCCCTACTATTAGGGAGGACATCATTGCAGCTCAGAAGACTGATAAAGGCATGGCACATCTCCAGAGACGGATAGATAATGGGGAGATCAAGTGTTGACGAAAAGATGAGGAGGGGACGCTATGGTTCAATGACCACATAGTCGTACCCCGGGATATGGAGCTGAGGAAGAAGATCCTCGATGAAGCTCACTTGTCTAAGTACTCCATTCATCTGGGCAGCAACAAAATGTACCAGGATTTGAAAAAGAAATTTTTGTGGAAACGGATGAAGCGGGAGGTAGTGAAGTACGTATGCTGAGTGTGATACGTGTAGACGAGTGAAGGCGGATCATATGAGGAAATCAGGGCTGTTGCAACCCCTGAATGTTCCAGCATGGAAGTGGGAGGATGTGAGCATGGATTTCACTGTGGGATTACCCCTAACATCCAACAAGCATGATTCCATTTGGGTGATCGTTGACCGACTAACCAAGTCGGCTCACTTCATTCCTGTGCATACACATTTCCATGCCAACAGATATGCGGAGTTATATATTGCCAGGATTCTATGCCTGCATGGTGTACCCAAGACCATAGTCTCAGACCGAGGTGCATTGTTTGTATCTCGCTTTTGGGAGCAGTTTCATGCTGCTTTGGGTACTAAACTAATTAGAAGCTCCACTTACCACCCTCAGACAGATGGCCAAACAGAGAGGGTGAATCAAGTTCTTGAAGACATGTTGAGGGCATGTGCCATCCACCATGGTAGGAACCGGGATGATCACCTACCATTGGTGGAATTCTCGTACAACAATGGCTATCGGGCGAGTATCAAGATGGCACCCTACGAAGCTCTCTACGGTCGCAAATGCCGCACCCCATTAAACTGGTGCGAGACCGGTGAAAGGGTCACATTTGGGGTTGATGTGGTGAACGATGCCGAAGAGCGCGTTCGGACGATTCAAGCCAACTTGAAGGCCGCTCAATCACGGCAGAAGAGCTATGCTGATAAGAGGCGTAGACAGTTGCACTTTGACGTCGGTGAACACGTGTACCTCCGCGTGTCTCCATGAAGAGCGTGCACCGGTTCGGTGTGAAGGGGAAGCTCGCCCCCTGTTTCATTGGACCCTATGCTATCACCGAGAAGTGCGGACCAGCGGCGTATCGATTGGAGCTACCAGCATCCCTTGATGGTGTCCATGATATTTTCCATGTTTTGCAACTGCGAAAATGTTTAAAGCATACAGCTGCTGTTCCTACCGAAGACATCGGCGAGCTGGAACCGGATCTGACATATGATGAGTATCCGGTGACAATTCTTGATGAGAAAGCCCGAACCACGCGTAGCAGAACGTTGTGGTTACAAGATCCTCTGGAGCAACCACACCGCCGAAGAAGCGACGTGGGAGAGCGAGGAATTCCTTCGCTCAAATTACCCAGAGTTCATGGCGTCTGAACACGGGTAAGTCCCTATTACATCGCTGTCTCTTCTTTTATAATCTCGGGATGAGATGTTTTTCAGGGGGGAGGGATGTAAAAGCCCAAGAAAAAGGGACTTGCAAAAACTTTTCATCACCTCACCACACCACAGTTTTTCTGTGGATCTGTTGTGAATATATTGTGAAGAGCAAGGAACCTCCATCAAAAGGGTGTTTGTGGCGGACCGGAATCCGCTCATCCAGGATCGCAGAGTGTGGTGCCGCGTGATGCGACACCCGACAGCACACGTCATAAGAACACAATATATTACATGGGAAAAGCAAACTGAACTGTACAAAAAGGTACAACTTCAGTTACAAACTAGTATTTATGTTACACAGCGGAAGTCTACTCTGCACAACTCACGCCCGCCTATCTAGCAAAAAGTCGGTTGCCCAGCCCTAGGGCAACCCACACTAGCTGCACTCCTCAGCTCAGCGCGGCGTGTACGGCTCCCACTCAGCCGTGGTCCCCGACGGAGGGTAACCCTCGCCGGTGGACTCGTACTCCGAGTCCGTGGGTGGCTCCTCACCTGAAAAACACTTAAGCAGCAACCGTGAGCACGAAGGCTCAGCAAGGCTTAACCGACTCACCTAAGCATGAAACTCTACATGAGGTGTACCATGACATAGGATAGCAATGTTGCAGCAAATGGACACACCTACAAGTTCATCCTTAGTTCATCTTTTAGCAACAAGTTAACGGTTCATGACGCTGAAATTTAGTGAGCAATATTTGGTGGCACACGTGTAGCAATACAATTATATCATAACAGCAATATGGAATCATCACATTTCATTCATTAGTCTACGTTACGACGCAGTGAACAAGCGGTACTCGTCACCGCGAGGGACGGCGAATCGACTCGATATACACCTGCAGGGAAACCCAAAGAGCCTGTCACGTACGCCCACCCGTGGAGCTGCACAGCACGCTCACTCGATGTCGTACGGGACAACCTTTCACCCAACAGCCCAAACGTCGAACCGGTCGCACCGAAACGAGCAGGAGGTTCCCCACACGGAGCATCTCTCTATGCCCGTTGGCAGATATCCACCTTGCTGCCCTCAGCCTACACCTATAAATCGGTGCGTTGTGCCTCGACGCCCAGAGGTTTAGGCTACATCGGTTTATCGGGGCCCATATATCCGATATGCCTTCGGTACGTTCAATACCTGTTCAGCAGGGCCGCACACGGATCAGTCCTCAATCGACACGGACAGGGCCGCGCACATAAGACTCCCTCTTGCTGCGCCCTAGCCCCTGCCCAGTCTCATTTTCATTACTAAAGTGATCTCACATCACTCCACCGAACCCGTGTGTTCCCAAGCCTAAACTCGCGAGTAGATTCCAACTACTCGACTTGTACCGAAGTCCTATGAAACATTAGCATAGCCTGTCTACTCGAGGTCTTAGACACTACCCTCACTCTTTTAGGAACCTTTGGTTATGCAAGTGGGGTTCCATTCATCCTACACCTAATGGACAATCATACTTCACATGACTCATGTAAACAAAGTAAATCTTATAAAAGGGTTAATACAAACCGGGGCTTGCCTTGTGGCTGCTGGTCAGGTGTTAGTTCCTCTTCCGGAAGTAGGAAGTCCAGCACTTCCGGAGTCTCTTCTTCAATGGCTACACGTTAATGAAACACTACATGTTAATTTAAATGCAATGTGAGTTTGGGGTAATACTTCTGCTATTAGTTCTAATAACCAGTCTCTAACAACTGGAACTCTGTTTAAGAATTTAAAGATGAACTGGGTGTTGGTGGTTTTGCTTAGACTTAATCCCCCTGGTTAAATGCTAAGTGGTTTTCCCCCTTTTCCATATTAATCCCTCAAGTGGTTAAACAGGACAGGGGTGATCCAAAGCTCCAATGGAGCTGAGAATTTTTGTGTGAGTTCCTTGTCACAAGAAAACTTTCTGGACCATACACTAGCACTTTTCATGGAGTGGTTTGCTCAGAATAATTCTCTTAGCAAATAAGCAAAGAAGAATTAATTCTGAGGTAATACCCTTGTTCATGCCCAACTTGGTGAACTACAATTTCAATTATAGATCATATAGTTTGCATGAATTTTCCTAGCATTTTTGGAGCTAAGATTTGCCCAGAACTGAATTTCCAAGTTTTGGAAATTCTCTGAAAATGTTTCTGTATTCAAATGAACACAGCATCTTCAAATTTGAATTTCTCTGACCAAATCAACTCCAAATAGTCTGAACCTTTTACAGGGGTTCACTAATGTACTAAAAAACATTCTGGCAAAATTTGGGGATTTTTGGATGAACCAAACTACCTCTAAAATTCTTTTTCTGAAAAGCCTTAAAGAATTTTCCAGAATTAATTATTTGGTTTCATACAAATTGGGTTTCAGGTTTGGATTGCACTCAGTTAGAGGAATCCAACAAAATTTGTTTCATAATTTTTGGATTCTCCTACCCCGAGTTGTGGTCCTCCAAAGTTTGAACTACAAACTGGACATTTCAAAATGTTTAAATGTCTGCCAGTGGGTCCCACCAAGCAGTCTTCTCCTTCCTCGCGCCAAACAGGGGTCCGCGGCGGCGCACTCCGGCGAGCGTTGCCGGAACCGCTTTCCCGGCCGTCTCCCGACCCCAAACTTGCCGCCCCGCCCTAACTCACGACGCTGAACTCGTCGGTGGTGTCGCCGGCGGCCGTAGCTCATCGGAACAGGGCTCCCGACGGTGACAGAGGTGGTTAAAGTTCCAGCGTGGTCGGGAATGCGTTACAACGCATCAAAATGATCGGCAAAGGGTCGGAGAGCACCGTGGGAGCTCGGGGTGATGGAAATGGCCGCCAAACCCCATGAAAAGGTCGGCAACCTAGAGCTCCACGGTGAACCGAGCTATTATTCTATGGCGGCCCGAAAAATAATCCAAACCTGGCCATTTCTGTGTCATTTGCCTTGATTCTTGGTCGAGGAGGGCCGCTAGGGAGTGAGGAAGGTGCGAACAAGCCTGCGCGGCCAATAGCTAAACGAGTAGCAAGAATTTTGGGGTAGACCGCGCTCTACCCGAACACACTACGTTTCGGAAGAACTGGAATTACTCTTCATCCGGTGGATCAACCGCTATACGTCTTGCATCTACACGACCTAGAGAGCACGGCGCACCTTTTTCGTGTAGGGGTCCGGCGGTGAAACTGCCCGTGGCGTGCTGTCCACGGGGAGCAGTTCTCGGCTTTCCGCCGGTGGCCTGAGTTCTCAGTGGTGATCGTCGATTTGTGGTCGAGTGCGGTGCTAACACCGCGAGGTGGTGGGATGGTTAGATAGAGCACACCCAGGCGCTCCCTTTCTGTGTTGGGAGCTCGGGGAAGGCCGAGCAGACGTCGGCATGCAGGGGAGGATCGGGGGAGCGGCGTCGGGGAAAGAAGAACCGAGCTCGGTGTGGCACTGCTCGGGAGAAGGAAGCAAAACACGATCGGCTCGTGCTGTGAAGAAAAGATCACGCCGAGGGAAGAGGGAGTTAAACACACGGATGACAGCGCGGGCGGGAAGCAGGAGGTGGCCGCGCGAGGAGGTCGGCGCCGGCGCTCCCGTGCGCTGTCTCAGCCGTGAGAGGAGAGGAAATCAGTGGAAACTTCTCTGTTAATTCCACTGACATGTGGGGCCTCCTCTCAATTTCTTTTCCAAATTTTCTTAATTCTGGAGTGCCAAAATATCCTCAGCTACTCACAATTTAATGTGAGACTTAGTCACCAAGTCTTTGTTTGAATTTGAATTCTCAAATTTGAACTATGTTTGGCTAAATTTGCTGCATGTTTAAACTGAGATTCAAATTCAGTTTTGAATTCTTGCAATTTTAGCTCTTGACAAGATGAACTCCAATGAGGATGAAAATTGGTGGGCTTACTCAGAAAAATGTGCTGAGTTTGAATATGAAGCTAACTTTTGAATTTGATTGATGAAAGTTGCTACAATTTGAATTTACATTCAAATTGGCCTCTTTTTCAAATGCCTCCAAAAGTACCTCAAAAAGTGTTGGATTTCTATGAAACTTGGACTGAACCTTCCCAAGACTTTTTAAGTTCTAGGGGTGAGCTCAACCTCTCATGTTCATGTGTCCAAATCCCACTTTGTGAAAAAGAAGACTTTCCCCTCTAATCACTCTTTTGATGGAGGTTACTTGCTCTTCACAATATTTCCTAAGATATCCACAATAAAAACTGTGGTGTTGTGAAGTGAAGAAAAATTTTGCAAGTCCCTTTCCTTGGTATTTTACATCCCTCCCCCCTTAAAATAATCTCGTCCCGAGATTACAAAAGAAGAGATAGCGATGTAATAGGGACTTACCCGTGTTGAGAAGCCATGAACTCTGGGTAATTTGAGCGAAGGAATTCCTCGCTCTCCCACGTCGCTTCTTCGGCGATGTTGTTGCTCCAGAGTATTTTGTAGAACCACAGCGTTCTGCTACGCGTGGTTTGGGCTTTCTCATCAAGAATTTCCACCGGATACTCATCATATGTTAAATCCGGTTTCAGCTCGCCGATGTCTTCGGTAGGAACAGCAGATGTATGCTTCAAGCATTTTCGCAGTTGCGAAACATGGAAAACATCATGGACACCAGCCATAGATGCCGGTAGCTCCAATCGATACGCCGCTGGTCCACACTTCTCGGTGATAGCGTAGGGTCCAATAAAACGGGGAGCGAGCTTCCCCTTCACACCGAACCGGTGCACGCCCTTCATCGGAGACACGCGGAGGTACACGTGTTCACCGACGTCAAAGTGCAACGGTCTACGCCTCTTATCAGCGTAGCTCTTCTGTCGGGACTGAGCGGCCTTCAAGTTAGCTTGAATCGTCCGAACGCGCTCTTCGGCGTCGTTCACCACATCAACCCCGAATGTGACCCTTTCACCTGACTCGCACCAGTTTAATGGGGTGTGGCATTTGCGACCGTAGAGAGCTTCGTAGGGTGCCATCTTGATACTCGCCTGATAACCGTTGTTGTATGAGAATTCCGCCAATGGTAGGTGATCATCCCAGTTTCTACCATGGTGGATGGCACATGCTCTCGACATGTCTTCTAATACTTGGTTCACCCTCTCTGTTTGCCCATCTGTCTGAGGGTGATAAGCGGAGCTCCTAATCAACTTAGTACCCAATGCAGCGTGTAGCTGCTCCCAAAAGCGAGATACAAATAATGCACCTCGATCTGAGACAATGGTCTTGGGTACCCCGTGTAGGCATAGAATCTTCGCTATGTATAGCTCCGCATATTTGCCGGCATTGTAACGTGTATTCACCGGGATGAAGTGAGCCGTCTTGGTTAACCGATCAACGACCACCCATACGGAATCATGCTTGTTGGATGTTAGGGGTAATTCCACAATGAAATCCATGCTCACATCTTCCCATTTCCATGCCGGGATCTTCAGGGGTTGCAACAGCCCAGATTTCTTCATGTGATCAGCCTTCACTCGTCGGCACGTATCACACTCGGATACGTACTTCGCTACCTCCCGCTTCATCCGTATCCACCAAAATTTATTTTTCAAATCTTGGTACATCTTGTTGCTGCCCGGATGAATGGAGTACTTAGACAAGTGAGCTTCATCGAGGATTTTCTTCCTTAGCTCCATATCCCGGGGTACGACTATGCGGTCATTGAACCACAGCGTCCCCTCATCATCTTTCCGGAAACATTTGATCTCTCCATTGTCTATCCGTCTCCGGAGATGTGCCATGCCTTTATCATCTTTCTGAGCTGCAATGATGTCCTCCCAAATAGTAGGGATGAGGGCAAGGTTGTACAGCGATCCGTAAGGAACCAAGTATAAACTCGGCTCTTCCTCCTCCACCGGGGTAATGGTGAGGTGATGGACATGTGATTTCCGACTCAGCGCGTCGGCAGCCACATTCGCCTTGCCGGGGTGGTAGTGAATCTCAATTTCATAGTCCTTGATTAATTCTAACCACCTCCTTTGCATCATATTCAGCTCCTTCTGGGTGAAGATGTACTTCAAGCTCTTGTGGTCGGTGTAGAGATGCACCAGATTCCCCAGGAGATAGTGCCTCCACATTTTTAGCGCCAACACCACGGCAGTAAGCACAAGATCATGAGTCGGATAATGCTGCTCATGGTTCCAAAGTTGGCGTGAGCCATATGCGACCACACGTCCTTCCTGCATCAACACGCAGCCGAGCCCAATACCGGACGCGTCACAATACACGTCAAAGGGCTTTGTTGTATCTGGCTGAGCTAATACCGGGGCTGTGGTGAGATGCTTCACCAATGTTTGGAATGCTCCTTCACACGCCGTGTTCCAAACATATTTTGTCCCCTTCTTCAGCAATTCTGTCATTAGTTTAGCGAGCTTGGAGAAGCTTGGAATGAATCTCCGATAGTATCCCGCTAACCCGAGGAAGCTTCTGACTTCATGGACTGAAGTGGGAGCTTTCCATTTCAGCACTTGCTCTATTTTGCTTGGGTCAACCGCAATGCTTTCTGCTGAGATGATATGTCCCAGGAATGGCACTTGGCTGATCCAAAACTCGCATTTACTGAACTTGGCGTAGAGCTTGTAGTCTCGCAATCGTTGAAGAACGATCCGCAAGTGTTCGGCATGTTCGGCTTCTGTCTTGGAGTAAACCAAGATATCATCGATGAACACTACCACGAACTTGTCCAGCTCCGGCATGAACACCGAGTTCATGAGATACATGAAATGGGCTGGAGCATTTGTGAGACCAAATGACATGACGAGATATTCATATAATCCATATCTCGTCGAGAAGGCCATCTTCGGGATATCCTCTGCCCGGATCTTGATCTGATGATATCCAGAGCTAAGGTCTATCTTGGAGAACACACTTGCACCCACAAGTTGATCGAACAATATGTCGATGCGGGGCAGTGGTTACTTATTCTTGATGGTGACGGCGTTGAGTGCCCGGTAATCCACACACAGCCTCAAGGTTTCATCTTTCTTCTTCACGAACAGCGCCGAGCATCCCCAAGGTGAGGAACTCGGCCTAATGAAACCCTTTCTCAACAGATCATTGAGCTGTTCTTTCAGTTCCGCCAGCTCATTTGGAGCCATCTTGTATGGTCTCTGTGATATGGGCGTAGTCCCGGGTGCGAGCTCGATTTTTAACTCGACATCCTGCTCAGGTGGCATGCCCGGTAGATCATCCGGGAACACGTCGGGATACTCCCGGACTACGGGGATGTCCTCCAACTTGAGAGCTTCAGTATTATTGATCACTGAAACTTCCCGGACTGGATTATCTAATAAGAGGGACTGCGGACGGTGTAATGGGAAGTTGAGGTGAACCGTCCGTGATAAGGTTTCCAGGACAGCGCCATGGTAACTTAGCCATGACATTCCCAAGATTGCATTAATCTTCTGCCCCTGAAGGATAATCATAGTGGTGGGGTATATCTTCCCACCTAAGCACAGTGGTGCTTTTGGAACCATCATCGTTGCTGAAATCTTTCCTCCCGGTGAGCAGATCATATACGAACACTCGGTTGGAAAGGCTTCCAGCTGATGCTTAACCACGTACGATGCACTTATAAAGTTGTGGGTTGCACCAGAATCAAACAATATGACGATGGCTTGATGGTTGAGAGTAAACGTACCCGCCAGCACGTTGTCTCCCTCTGGGGCGTCCTCATTGTCGAGGTTGCAGACGCCCCCAGTCCGCTGATCAACCTTCTTCACTGGTGGTCGGCCTCGAGCACCGCCCTGGAACTGGGCTTGCCCGCTGCTCTACTGCCCCTGGGGACAGTCCTTTGCGAAGTGGCCCGCCTGGCCACACGTGAAGCAGGTAAAACGGGGCGGTCCCCCGCTGATCGGTAGACGGAATCGCGGGGCGCGTTGTGGCGGTGGAAACGCCCGGGGTACCGTCTGCTGCTGCTGTTGCTGTCTTGGTGGTGGCATCGGCGGACGGAACGAGGGTGACTGGAAAGGACGTCCCCCAAACCGTTGAGGTCGCGCCGGTGGATGCCACTGCTGCCCGGATGGTGTCCGATACACCATACGGTACTTCTGTGGCGCGCCACCACCACTGCTAGGTGGAGCGCTGCGCTTCCTCTGCTCAGCTGCCAACTCCCGCTGAGCATCCTCTTGCATAATCGCGACATTGACTAGGTCATTGAATGTGCCGCGATTCCACTGAACGAGGTGCGTCTTCATTTCGGGGTGTAACCCCCGATAGAAATGCTCCCTCTTCTTCTCCTCCGTGGAGATATAGTCTGACGCGTATTGCGCCAGATGGTTGAAGGCACGGGAGTAGTCATGGGCACTCCTCCCGTCCTGCTTCAGCTCCAAGAATTCTTGGAACTTCCTCTTCATTATTCCGGGAGGGATGTGGTAGGCGCGGAACGCCTCCCGGAACTCTTGCCATTCCACGGCATGGCCAGCCGGACGTGAGGCGACATAATTCGCCCACCACGCACCAGCGGCACCATGGAGTTGCTGCGCTGCGAACAGAGTCTTCTGCCGCTCCGTACATTGGAGCATCCCGAACTTGGACTCGATGGTCCGCAGCCAGTTGTCGGCCTCCAGTGGTTCTTCAGCTTCGGTGAACACTGGAGGGTGCGTACTCATGAAGTCCGAGTACGACACTTCACGGGGCTCACGAGACCCTCTGTCTTGACGCCCCCCCCCCCCCCCCCGCCTGGGACGTATTCTGCACGATCGTGCGGAGCAGGTCTGTCTGCTCCTCACGACCACCCACCAGTGCCGCAATTACATCGCTAGAGTAAGCGGAGGCGGCGGTGGTGGCTGCTGTTGCGGGGTGCTGTCGTAGGCCGGTGGCTGGGAGTCATCGCCTCCCCCTTGGCTAGAGCCACCAACCTCGTGCGTGGTCCTAGTGCGAACCATCTGCAACCATACGACAATAACATCAGTCCCGCAACAGATTGCATGTAGTCCAATAAAAATAGGCGTAAAACATAATGACATTAATTCATGCGATACATCTCGTATGTAGATAATGTAATAACTTTGCACAAGCTACACCATTACCAGACCAAACACAAGCTAGTTTAATCCAACTTGATGAACCTCCACTTTGGAAGCTCACCATAACTAGGTTTGGTCACTACGAGATATTACTATCGCTTTGTCATCACGTATACCACCCTTAGGGTACAACACCCTCTCCAATGAGTTCAAACTGTCATTCTTCTGTCAGAATGACCAGTTTCTACCTATTCCAAGTTTTGATCTGGTTCTGGGCATTTTCATGACTGAAGTTGAATACCAAAGTTAAAGTTAACTTCAGTAGCTTTCCAACGAGTATTCATTTGCCCCCAGATAAGCTTTGGTTAAAAAGTTATGCTAATTCAAAGTCAGAAGAGTTTCTGGAAGAATTTTAACAGCACCTCCCGTGGAACTGGCTGTTTTCAACCCTGGTTCCCACTGAAATTTGTGTTGAAATTTCAGGAACATTGAATTGCAAAGATGTCACACACCTTCTACTCTTTCTATGTATGTATCATCTGAAAATTTTTAAATTTTTCTACTGGGAGTTATGTTTGAAAAACAGAACAGTCCAGTGAATGTTTCACTCTGTCCTGGTTCTGGGCAGTTTACATTTCTCTGGGAATTAAGCCATCTTAAGGTGAGTTTCAGATCTCGAAGTCTACAACAAAGTTGTAGAGTACTTCAATACCTTTCCGGAACTATATAGCACACCTCTCTGGGCTAAAGGACCCGTGAGTTATGCCCTGTTGAAGATCAGCAAACTTGCTGTCCAAAACAGAGCACTGTGTTTTTCAGTCTTTTGGAACTACACTCATCCCTTTTCAATTTGTCTACCCAACCAGGGTCCTAATTGTTGAACCTAATTATTTTATTTCCTTTTTATCATTATTTTCATGCATATGCCTACAATATCTCGGTACTACGTTCCTCACAAAAGAAAATCCTAACCGGATCATACCGGTATATACGTCTCAAGTGTGGCACTAAACGGTCTCTCGCACACATTTTCTACACGGATACCTACGTGGTTAGTACCTGCAGAAGACCACACAATAACGGTGCACTCAATGGTTGTTCATTTCAGGCAGGACCATATTTAAAGTAAATACAAACGCCCGTATCATTTCCATACGGCCGTCCTTGAGTTAGGTCACGTCTCAAGGTACGTGATCGTGTTTTAACACCACACGACGGGGAACCCGAGTAGGTCATGAACGGGTCGTCACGGTTGGGAATGTTATCAACCCAACAGATACCACCTACTTCCCTGCAGGGCACGCCGATGGCAAGCGCTGCGTATGTCCTCCTTGGCTACTTCCAGACGAACACACTCTCGCGTTACTGACCACGCGATGGGGTCTCCACTTACTTGCCTAATGCACGCTAGGGATCAGCGTGTCATATGAACTCAGGAACATAAAGAGTCCAAGAGTTTCATATTGACGTCTCACACCAAACTGTGAGACAAATCCCTGAACCACGTTCCTCGTCAGGGGAGCTAACCGAAATTGAACCGCTTTCGGTGGCGTTCCTTACCATGCTTACCAGAGCATAGATGCGTCGTTACATAATTGAAATTCAGAATTAAAACACATAGGTTAGTCTTTGCCACTTTAAGTAACTAAGCTAATATAGTCCTTACTTGGGCAACTACCGAATCCTCACCGTATACCTAAGTTTTCCCGTAATGCAGTCCTTAACTACTGTGCTATCCCCAATGCATCCCTGATACCAGGCTGTGGCGGACCGGAATCCGCTCATCCAGGATCGCAGAGGGTGGTGCCGCGCGATGCGACACCCGACAGCACACGTCATAAGAACACAATATATTACATGGGAAAAGCAAACTGAACTGTACAAAAAGGTACAACTTCAGTTACAAACTAGTATTTATGTTACACAGCGGAAGTCTACTCTGCACAACTCACGCCCGCCTATCTAGCAAAAAGTCGGTTGCCCAGCCCTAGGGCAACCCACACTAGCTGCACTCCTCAGCTCAGCGCGGCGTGTACGGCTCCCACTCAGCCGTGGTCCCCGACGGAGGGTAACCCTCGCCGGTGGACTCGTACTCCGAGTCCGTGGGTGGCTCCTCACCTGAAAAACACTTAAGCAGCAACAGTGAGCACGAAGGGTCAGCAAGGCTTAACCGACTCACCTAAGCATGAAACTCTACATGAGGTGTACCATGACATAGGATAGCAATGTTGCAGCAAATGGACACGCCTACAAGTTCATCCTTAGTTCATCTTTTAGCAACAAGTTAACGGTTCATGAAGCTGAAATTTAGTGAGCAATATTTGGTGGCACACGTGTAGCAATACAATTATATCATAACAGCAATATGGAATCATCACATTTCATTCATTAGTCTACTTTACGACGCAGTGAACAAGCGGTACTCGTCACCGCGAGGGACGGCGAATCGACTCGATATACACCTGCAGGGAAACCCAAAGAGCACGTCACGTACGCCCACCCGTGGAGCTGCACAGCACGCTCACTTGATGTCGTACGGGACAACCTTTCACCCAACAGACCAAACGTCGAACCGGTCGCACCGAAACGAGCAGGAGGTTCCCCACACGGAGCATCTCTCTATGCCCGTTGGCAGATTTCCACATTGCAGCCCTCAGCTTATACCTATAAATCGGTGCGTTATGCCTCGACGCCCGGAGGTTTAGGCTACATCGGTTTCTCGGGGCCCATATATCTGATATGCCTTCGGTACGTTCAATACCTGTTCAGCAGGGCTGCACACGGATCGGTCCTCAATCGACACGGACAGGGCCGCACACATAAGACTCCCTCTTGCTGTGCCCTAGCCCCTGCCTAGTCTCATTTTCATTACTAATGTGATCTCCTATCACTCCACCGAACCCGTGTGTTCCCAAGCCTAAACTCGCGAGTAGATTCCAACTACTCGACTTGTACCGAAGTCCTATGAAACATTAAGCATAGCCTGTCTACTCGAGGTCTTAGACACTACCCTCACTCTTTTAGGAACCTTTGGTTATGCAAGTGGGGTTCCATTCATCCTACACCTAATGCACAATCATACTTCACATGACTCATGTAAACAAAGTAAAACTTATAAAAGGGTTAATGCAAACCGGGGCTTGCCTTGTGGCTGCTGGTCAGGGGTTAGTTCCTCTTCCGGAAGTAGGAAGTCCAGCACTTCCGGAGTCTCTTCTTCAATGGCTACACGTTAATGAAACACTACATGTTAATTTAAATGCAATGTGAGTTTAGGGTAATACTTCTGCTATTAGTTCTAATAACCAGTCTCTAACAACTGGAACTCTGTTTAAGAACTTAAAGATGAACTGGGTGTTGGTGGTTTGGCTTAGACTTAATCCCCCTGGTTAAATGCTAAGTGGTTTTCCCCCTTTTCCATATTAATCCCTCAAGTGGTTAAACAGGACAGGGGTGATCCAAAGCTCCAATGGAGCTGAGAATTTTTGTGTGAGTTCCTTGTCACAAGAAAACTTTCTGGACAAGACACTAGCACTTTTCATGGAGTGGTTTGCTCAGAATAATTCTCTTAGCAAATAAGCAAAGAAGAATTAATTCTGAGGTAATACCCCTGTTCATACCCAACTTGGTGTACTACAATTTCAATTATAGCTCATAGAGTTTGCATGAATTTTCCTAGCATTTTTGGAGCTAAGATTTGCCCAGAATTGAATTTCCATGTTTTGGAAATTCTCTGAAAATGTTTCTGTATTCAAATGAACACAGCATCTTCAAATTTGAATTTCTCTGACCAAATCAACTCCAAATGGCTGAAACTTTTACAGGGGTTCACTAATGTACTAAAAAACATTATGGCAAAATTTGGGGATTTTTGGATGAGCCAAACTACCTCTAAAATTCTTTTTCTGAAAAGCCTTAAAGAATTTTCCAGAATCAATTATTTGGTTTCATACAAATTGGGTTTCAGGTTTGGATTGCCTTCAGTTAGAGGAATCCAACAAAATTTGTTTCATAATTTTTGGATTCTCCTACCCCGAGTTGTGGTCCTCCAAAGTTTGAACTACAAACTGGACATTTCAAAATGTTTAAATGTCTGCCAGTGGGTTCCACCAGGCAGTCTTCTCCTTACTCGCGCCAAACAGGGGTCCGCGGCGGCGCACTCCGGCGAGCGTTGCCGGAACCGCTTTCCCGGCCGTCTCCCGACCCCAAACTTGCCGCCCCGCCCTAACTCACGACACTGAACTCGTCGGTGGTGTCGCCGGCGGCCATAGCTCATCGGAACAGGGCTCCCCCGACGGTGACAGCGGCGGTTAGGGTTCCGGCGTGGTCGGGAATGCATTACAACGCATCAAAATGATCGGCAAAGGGTCGGAGAGCACCGTGGGAGCTCGGGGTGATGGAAATGGCCGCCAAACCCCATGAAAAGGTCGGCAGCCTAGAGCTCCACTGTGAACCGAGCTATTATTCTATGGCGGCCCAAAAAATAACCCAAACCTGGCCATTTCTGGGTCATTTCCCTTGATTCTTGGTCGAGGAGGGCCGCCAGGGAGTGAAGAAGGTGCTAACAAGCCTGCGCGGCCAATAGCTAAACGAGTAGCAGGAATTTTGGGGTAGACCGCGCTGTACCCGAACACACTATGTTTCGGAAGAACTGGAATTACTCTTCGTCCGGTGGATCAACTGCTATACGGCTTGCATCAACACGACCTAGAGAGCACGGCGCACCTTTTTCATGTAGGGGTCCGGCGGTGAAACTGGCCGTGGCGTGCTGTCCACGGGGAGCAGTTCTCGGCTTTCCGCCGGTGGCCTGAGTTCTCAGTGGCGATCGTCGATTTTGTGGTCGAGTGCGGTGCTAACACCGCGAGGTGGTGGGATGGTTAGCTAGAGCACACCCAGGCGCTCCCTTTCTGTGTTGGGAGCTCGGGAAAGGCCGAGCAGACGTCGGCGTGCAGGGGAGGATCGGGGGAGCGGCATCGGGGAAAGAAGAACCGAGCTCGGTGTGGCGCTGCTCGGGAGAAGGAAGCAAAACACGATCGGCTCATGCTGTGAAGAAAAGATCACGCCGAGTGAAGAGGGAGTTAAACACACGGCAGCCAGCGCGGGCGGGAAGCAGGAGGTGGCCGCGCGAGGAGGTCGGCGCCGGCGCTCCCGTGCGCTGTCTCAGCCGTGAGAGGAGAGGAAATCAGTGGAAACTTCTCTGTTAAGTCCACTGACATGTGGGGCCTCCTCTCAATTTCTTTTCCAAATTTTCTTAATTCTGGGGTGCCAAAATATCCTCAGCTACTCACAATTTAATGTGAGACTTAGTCACCAAGTCTTTGTTTGAATTTGAATTCTCAAATTTGAACTATGTTTGGCTAAATTTGCTGCATGTTTAAACTGAAATTCAAATTCAGTTTTGAATTCTTGCAATTTTAGCTCTTGACAAGATGAACTCCAATGAGGATGGAAATTGGTGGGCTTACTCAGAAAAATGTGCTGAGTTTGAATATGAAGCTAACTTTTGAATTTGAGTGATGAAAGTTGCTACAATTTGAATTTACATTCAAATTGGCCTCTTTTTCAAATGCCTCCAAAAGTACCTCAAAAAATGTTGGATTTCTATGAAACTTGGACTGAACCTTCCCAAGACTTTTTAAGTTCTAGGGGTGAGCTCAACCTCTCATGTTCATGTGTCCAATCCCACTTTGTGAAAAAGAAGTCTTTCCCCTCTAATCACTCTTTTGTTGGAGGTTACTTGCTCTTCACAATAGTTCCTAAGATATCCACAATAAAAACTGTGGTGCTGTGAAGTGAAGAAAAATTTTGCAAGTCCCTTTCCTTGGGCTTTTACATTGTTGGTTCAAACTCTCCACACATGTGATAACACATGAGAGGTGATTCTAAAACCAACTTAGAGTCATTCACATGTTTGGACCCTAGTTGGATTAAGACCACTGAGTTAAAGTACTCAAGTGCAATGGGAGGGTTTGAAAATCAGAATTTGAACTAATGTCCAACTCAAAATTCAAATGAGGGGAGGACATAATGGTGATTCAAAACTGTTGTATTCAAACTCATGGTTGCATCAGCTAACACAAGAATCAAAGTGCATATTTGGATTCCATAGGTCCAAACTAGTGGGGAGGCAAAGTTTCAATAAATTGTGAAAAGGTTTGCTACCCATTTTTCCAAAAAGGATCCAAATGTGCAAAGAATTCAATTATACATTTGGATTTGGGGGAAATTTGCCCAACTATACAAATGTAGCTCAGTTTGAGACTCCAAACATTTGAATTCATCACTTGCCAAGTTTTCAGAGATCTTTTGAGGGATTGGGGACTGACTGGTGGGACCCACATGTCATTGGGGAGGTTAAAAATGCACAAAGATCAATAGCCTTAGGGGTTAAGTCTTGCACTCAGAACAGAGCTGAGGTTCCACCGTGACTCACTGAGAAGTACCAGGCGACAGCTCCTGCTCTTCCCGCGCACGCTGGCGAGCTCCTCGTGGGGCGCAGTAACTCTCAGCCGTGCCCCAGCTTGCCACAACACCGAGACGACCTCCAGCGCTCGTCCTCTCGCACGACAGAACGCCGAGGAGCAGCCGCCGTGATCGAGTCGCTCGGAAGTGATTGCCTCTCGCGTACAAACATCGGCAACCCAGGAAACCAGCAACCCCAGACCTCCCACGAACTCCCCGCACCAGTTTCAGTCGAGCTGAGCTACCACAACCCGAGCAAACGGCGGTCTTCGCGGTGGCCGGGAAGAACCGAGCAAAGGTGCTCCCGTGGGCAGCTCGGCAGAGGGCTTGTCACGACCAAGAAAGAGCGGTTTTGGACGCGCCCAGGCTCCACCCTGCTCAACCCCAATGCCTAGACCCAGTGACCGATCATCGCCGGTGAATTTCGCAAAACACTTCCGGCCGGTGCAGAACCACCTTCTGGTAAGAAAACCGCAAATTCCCGATGTATACATGCTTAGAGCACATCATACTGCACTCACAGGAGTAAGACTTGACGGCGCCTATGTTCACTTCACAGCCCTAGCTTGATTTTTGGCTGTAGCCGGCGTATTTCCCGATTTTCCAACCACGGGTATGGCGGGAAGGATCGGGCTCACGGTGACGGCTAGGTTAGAGCTCTCCCCGAGCCTTTGCATGGCCCTGTCGACCTTCCCTGAGATCCCCCGGTTCTGAAGAGCCCTTCCACCGAGGTTTTGGCGGGCTAATTTGGCCGGGTGACATAGCAGAAGTGATCCCGAGCCGCTGCACCATCGCCAGCTAGGATAGGGCCACCGCCGGCCGGAGAAGTTAGTGCCATCGTGTTCAGCGCACGAAATTAGGCCCAAGCGGCGAGTTTCCGGCCGAGAGGCGGCCGGGAAGCCAGGTCCGGCAAGCTTCAGTGAGGTGCCGGCGAGGCGGCGGCGCGGGAAAAAGGGCTGGCGCGAGGAAGAAGACGAGCCGGCCGGGCCCGCTCGTCAGTCGCTCAATACACAGTGTGGGGATTTTCTGTTGCACCGGATCAGCTGTGACCACGTGGAGAACAGTCCTGTGGCCCCGTGTGGTGTAGCCGAGGTGGTGACACGTGGGGGCCGGGCCCGCTGTCAGGGATTTGAACTTTTTCCCCGGTTAATTTGAATTCCAGAATTTCCCCAAACTTTAGAACCCCATAACTTTTGCTAGGAAGTTCCAAATTCAGTGATTCAAATTGGGTTGGATTCATATTGCATAGCTCTATCCAAATATGAAACCCAATTTGTATGAAACCCATTAATCAATTCTGGTAAATTCTTTAAAGCTTTTCAGCAAAAGAATTTTAGAGGGAGTTTGGTTCATCCAAAAATCCTCAAATTTTGCCAGAATATTCCATTGGATATTAGTGAACCCCTGTAAAAGTTCAGACCATTTGAAGTTGATTTGATCCCAGGGCAATTCAGATTTGAAGGTGCTGTGTTCATTTGAATACAGAAACATTTTCAGAGAATTTCCAAAACTTGGAAATTCAGTTCTGGGCAGATCTTAGCTCCAAAAATGCTAGGAAAATTCATGCAAACTCTAGGAGCTATAATTCAAATTGTAGTTCATTAAGTTGGGCACGAACAGGGGTGTTACCTCAGAATTAATTCTTCTTTGCTTATTTGCTAAGAGAATTATTCTGAACAAACAACTCAATGAAAAGTGCTATTTTGTGGTCCATAGGGTTTTGTTGTGACAAGGAACTCACATAAAAATTCTCAGCTCCATTGGAGCTCTGGATCACCCCTGCTCTGTTTAACCACTTGAGGTGATCAATGTGGAAGAAGGGGATAACCACTTAGCACTTAATCATGTGCTTAGATACAAACCCAAACCACTAGCCCCAGTTTCATTTTAAATTCTTGAACAGAGTTCCAGTTGATAAAAACTTGTTATTAGAACTTGTAGCAGAAGCAGTACCATAAACTTATGTGCATATCCATTAACATGTAGTATTTCATTAACGTGTAGTCGCTGAAGGCGAGGAGGCTCCGGAAGTACTCAACTTCCTCCTTCCGGAAGAAGAACTAACTACTGACCAGCAGCAACAAGGCAAGCCCCGGTTTGCATTAACCCTTTTTATAAGTTTTACTTTGTTTATATGTGTCATATGAAGTATGAATGTGCATTAGGTATAGGATGGATGGAATCCCACTTGCATAACCAAAAAGTTTCCGATAAGAGTGAGGGTAGTGTCTAAGACCTCGAATAGACAGGCTATGCTTAATGATTCATAGGACTTTGGTACAAGTCGAGTAGTTGGAATCTACTCGCGAGTTAGGCTTGGGACACACGGGATTGGTTCCAGTGATGTGAGATCACCTTAGTAATGAAAATGAGACATGGCAGGAGCTAGGGCGCAGCAAGAGGGAGTCTTGTGTGCGCAGCCCTGTCCGTGTCGATTGAGGACCGATCCGTGTGCATCCCACGCTGATCAAGTTTGAACGTACCGAAGGCATATCGGATATATGGGCCCCGATAAACCGATGTAACCTAAACCTCCGGGCATCGAGGCATAACGCACCGATTTATTGGTGTAGGCTGAGGGCAGCAAGGTGGAAATCTGCTAACGGGCATAGAGAGATGCTCCGTGTAGGGAACCTCCTGCTCGTTTTGGTGCGACCGTTTTGACGTGTGGGCTGTCGGGTTAAAGGTTGTCCCGTACGACATCGAGTGAGTGTGCTTTGCAGCTCCACGGTGGGTGTACATGACATGCTCTTTGGGTGTCCCTGCAGGTGTATATCGAGTCGATTCGCCGTCCCTCGTGGTGAAGAATGCCACTTGGTCACTGAGTCGTGACGTAGGCTAATGTATGAAATGTGATGATTCAATATTGCTGTTATGATATAATTGTATTGCTACATGTGTGCCACCAAATATTGCTTACTAAATTTCAGATTCCTGAACTGTTAACTTGTGGCTAAATGATGAACTAAGGATGAACTCGTAGGCGTGTCCGTTTGTTGCAATGTTACCATCCTATGTTCCTTGTACACCTCGTGTAGAGTTTCATGCTTAGATGAGTCGGTTAAGTCTTGTTGAGCCCTCGTTCTCACGGTTGCTGCTTAAGTGTTTTTCAGGTGAGGAGCCACCCACGGACTCAGAGTACGAGTCCACCGGCGAGGGTTACCCTCCGTCGGGGACCATGGCTGAATGGGAGCCGTACACGCCGCGCTTAGCTGAGGAGTGCAGCCAGTGTTGGTTGCCCTAGGGCTGGGCAGCCGACTTTAGCTAGATAGGCGGGCGTGAGTTGTATAGTTTAGACTTCCGCTGTGTAATATAAACAATAGTTTGTAACTGAAGTTTGTACCTGTTTGTACAGTTCAGTTGTTTTTCCCATGTAATATACTGTGTCCTTATGACGTGTGCTATCGGGTGTCGCATCGTGCGCCACCACCCTCTGCGATCCTGGATGAGCGGATTCCGGTCCGCCACAGCCTGGTATCAGAGCTGCTTTGGGGATAGCACAGTACTTAAGGACTGTATTACGGGAAAACATAGGTTTACGGTGAGGATTCGGTAGTTGCCCAAGTAAGGACTATATTAGCATAGTTACTTAAAGTGGCAAAGACTACCTATGTGTTATAATTCTGAATTTTCATTATGTAACGACGCACCTACGATTGGTAAGCATGGTAAGGAACGCCACCAAAAGCGGTTCAATTTCGATTAGCTCCCCTGACGAGGAACGTGGTTCAGGGATAGGTCTCAGAGCTTGGTGTGAGACGTCAATATGAAACTCTTGGACTCTTCATGTTCCTGAGTTCATATGAAATGCTGATCCCTAGCGTGCATTAGGCAAGTAAGTGGAGACCCCATCGCGTGGTCAGTAACGCGAGAGTGTGTTCGTCTGGAAATAGCCCAGGAGGACATATGCAGCGCTTGCCATCGGTGTGCTCTGCGGGGCAGTAGGTGATATCTGTTGGGTTAATAACATTCCCAACCGTGACGACCCGTTTATGACATACTCGGGTTCACCGTCGTGTGGTGTTGAAACATGATCACGTACCTTGAGACGTGACTTAACTAAAGGACGGCCTTATGGTAATGATACGGGCGTTTGTATTTAATTTTAAATATGATCCTGCCTGAAATGAAAACAACCATTGAGTGCACCATTATTGTGTGGTCTTCTGCAGGTACTAACCACGTATGTACCCGTGTAGTAAACGTGTGCGAGAGACCGTTTAGTGCCACACTTGAGATGTATATGACGGTATAATCCGGTTAGGATGTTCTTTTGTGAGGAACGTAGTACCGAGATATTGTAGGAATATGCATGAAAAATAATGATAACAAGGAATTAAAATCACTAGGTTCAACATTTAGGGCCTGGTTGGGCAGAAAAATTGGAGGGTGAGTAGTGTAGTTCTCAAGGACTGAAAAACAGAGTGCTCTGTTTTAGGCAGCAAGTATGCTGGTCTTCAAGAGGGCATAACTCACATGTCTTTTAGCCCAGGGAGGTGTGGCATATAGTTCTGGAAAGGTATTTGAGTACTCTACATCTTTTTTGTAGACTTACGGAGCTGAAACATACCTTAAGATGGCTTAAATCCCAGAGGAATGTAAACTGTCCAGAATCAGGACAGAGTTAAACACTCTCTGGACTGTTCTGTTTTTCAAACATAACTACCAGTAGAAAAATCTAAAATTGTCATATGATACATCGTTAGAAAGGGTAGAAGATGTGTTACATCTTTGAATTCAAAGTTTCTAAAATTTCAGAATAGATTTCAGTGGAAACCAGGTTTGAAAACAGCCACTTCCAAGGGAGGTGCTGTTGAAATTCATCCAGAAATTCTGTTGACTTTGAATTACCATAACTTTTTAACCAGAGCTGATCTGGGGGCAAATAAGTACTCGTTAGAAAGATACTGAAGTTAACTTTATCTTTGGTATTAAACGTGAGTCATGAAAATGCCTAGAACCAGATCAAAATCTAGGATATGTAGAAACTGGTCATTCTGACAGAGGAATGACAGTTGAACTCATTGGAGAGATTGTTGTACCCTAGGGTGGGGTTTAAGTACTTCCAGTGGGGTAGAACATACTCATGAGAGGTTATCTTCAACTAGTGAAAGATTTGAGTATAGGTCTCACTCAAGTTTCTTTTACTAGAGACCATGTTTGTGTCGTATTGAAGATAAAAAAGTGGTTTATGTGATGACAAAGCGATAGTAATATTTCGTAGTGACCGAACCTAGTTGTGGTGAGCTTCCAAGGAGGAGGTTCATCAAGTTGGATTAAACTATCTTGTGTTTGGTCTGGTAATTGTGTAGCTTGTGCTAAGTTATTACATTATCTGCATACGAGATGTATCACAAGTTTCATTGTCATTATGTTTTTACGCCTATTTCAATTGACTGCATTGAAATATGTTGCGGGACTGATGTTTATTGTCGTATGGTTGCAGATGGTTCGCACTAGGACCACGCACGAGGTTGGTGGCTCTAGCCAACAGGGAGGCGATGACTCCCAGCCACCGGCCTACGACAGCACCCCGCAGCAGCAGCCACCACCGCCGCCTCCGCTTACTCTAGCGGATGTGATAGCGGCACTGGTGGGGGTCGTGAGGAGCAGACCGACCTGCTCCGCACGATCGTGCAGAATAAGTCCCAGGCAGGGGGACGTCAAGAGAGGGGGCCCCGGGAGCCCCGTGAGGTGTCGTACTCGGATTTCATGAGTACGCACCCTCCAGTGTTCACCGAAGCTGAAGAACCACTGGAGGCCGACAATTTGCTGCGGACCATCGAGTCCATGTTCGGGCTGCTCCAATGCACGGAGCGGAAAAAGACTTTGTTCGCAGCGCAGCAACTTCACGGTGCCGCTGGTGCGTGGTGGGCGAATTATGTCGCCTCACGTCCAGCTGGCCATGCCGTGGAGTTGGAAGAGTTCTGGGAGGCGTTCCGCGCCTATCACATTCCTCCCGGAATAATGAAGAAGGAGTTCCAAGAATTCTTGGAGCTGAAGCAGGGCGGGAGGAGTGCCCATGACTACTCCCGTGGCTTCAACCATCTGGTGCAATATGCGTCAGACTACATCTCCACCGAGGAGAAAAAGCGGGAGCACTTCTATCGGGGGTTACACCCCGAGATGAAGATACATCTCGTTCAGTGGAATCGCGGCACCTTCAACGACCTAGTCAATGCCGCGATCATGGAAGAAGACGCTCAGTGGGAGTTGGCAGCTGAGCAGCGGAAGCGCAGAGCCCACCCAGCAGTGGGGGTGGCGCTCCCCAGAAGTACCGCATGGTGTATCGGACACCATCCGGGCAGCAGTGGCACCCACCGGCGTGACCTCAACGGTTCGGGGGACGATTCTTTCATTCACCTCCGTTCCAACCGCCGATGCCACCACCGAGACAGCAGCAGCAGCATATGGCACCCCGGGCGTTTCCACCGCCACAACGCGCCCTGGGTTTCCATCCACCGAAGGACTGTCCCCAGGGGCAGCAAAGCAGCGGGCAAGCCCAGTTCCAGGGCGGTGCTCGAGACCGACCTCTGGTCAAGAAGGTTGGTCAGCGGATTGGGGGCGTTCGCCACCTCGACAATGAGGACGCCCCGGAGGGAGACAACGTGCTGGCAGGTACGTTCACTGTGAACAATCAGCCATCATCATACTTTTTGATTCTGGTGCAACCCACAACTTCATAAGTGCATCATATGTGGTTAAGCATCAGCTGGAAGCCTTTCCAACCGAGTGTTCTTATATGATCTGCTCACCGGGAGGAAGGATTTCAGCAACGATGATGGTTCCGAAAGCACCACTGTGCTTAGGTGGGAAGATATATCCCACCACTATGATTATCCTTGAGGGGCAGAAGATTGATGCAATCTTGGGAATGTCATGGCTAAGCTACCATGGCGCTGTACTTGAAACTTTAACACCGACGGTTCACCTCAACTCCCCATTGCACCGTCTGCAGTCCCTCCTATTAGATAATCCAATCCGAGAGGTTTCAGCGATCAACAATACTGAAGCTCTCAAGTTGGAGGACATCCCCGTAGTCCGGGAGTACCCCGACGTGTTTCCGGACGATCTTCCAGGCATGCCACCTGAGCAGGATGTCGAGTTCAAGATCGAGCTCGCACCCGGGACTACGCCCATATCACGGAGACCCTATAAAATGGCTCCGAATGAGCTGGCTGAACTGAAAGAACAGCTCAATGATCTGTTAAGCAAAGGTTTCATTAGGCCGAGTTCCTCACCTTGGGGATGCTCGGCGCTGTTCGTAAAGAAGAAGGATGAAACCTTGAGGCTGTGTGTGGATTACCGGCTGCTCAACACCGTCACCATCAAGAATAAGTACCCACTGCCCCGCATCGACATATTGTTTGATCAACTTGTTTGTGCAAGTGTGTTCTCCAAGATGGACCTTCGCTCTGGATATCATCAGATAAAGATCTGGGCGGAGGATATTCCGAAGACGGCCTTCTCAACGAGATATGGATTATATGAATATCTCGTCATGTCCTTTGGTCTCACAAATGCTCCTGCCCATTTCATGTATCTCATGAACTCGGTGTTCATGCCGGAGCTGGACAAGTTCGTGGTAGTGTTCATCGATGATATCTTGGTTTACTCCAAGACAGAAGCCGAACATGCCAAACACTTGAGGATCGTTCTTTAACGATTGCGAGACCACAAGCTCTACGCCAAGTTCAGCAAATGCGAGTTTTGGATCAGCCAAGTGCCATTCTTGGGACATATCATCTCTGCGGAAGGCACTGCGGTTGACCCAAGCAAGATAGAGCAAGTGCTGAAATGGAAAGCTCCCACTTCAGTTCATGAAGTCAGAAGCTTTCTCGGGTTAGCGGGATACTATCGGAGATTCATTCCTGTCACACCCGGTTTGTCCAAAGAACAACCGAGTGAATATAACATGTATGCCAGGATCATTTTCTCATACATGTGATAACAAATAGTGAAGCATTATTTATTACAAGCCAGGTGTCGAATATAAATAAGTCTTACGTAGCATATGTCCTTATGGACAATAAAAAGTTCATAAAATAGCAGCGGAATAATTATTCTCTTGGGCTCCGTCACAGGCGTTGCCCGGGGGACTCCATGAACCTAGAAACCTCCTTCGGGTCCAAAGTCTTGATCATTAAACAACACTTCATTATCTTGACCTGAGCAGCAATATAAACCAACAAATATGCAAGGTTGAGTACCGATTGTACTCAGCAAGTGTGGGAAAGTTATGTCATGCATGGCTAGAACAAGTAGAGGTTGAACTCAGGGTTGAAGCACTACGCAATTATTGCCTACCACCTTAGCTTATTAAGCACCTACCTTACTACACAGGTGAAATGGTCCCAATCTCCCATCCCATCATCATAACCAAATAACCATAACACCATTTCCAATGTTAAGCTCCCCGCCTAACATCCACAACTTCCAAAGTCATCATCCTCTAATCATGAATAAGTCCAAGCCGCTCTTGACCATGAGCACGGCTGTCATGACAGTTTTGACTCTGCAGAGTTTGCACCACTGTACCCACATGTAGTGATTTCATCCCCCGTTGCCGAGTGGACTAAAAGAACCTCCATTATGCCAGTGGCTACGAAACACATTCACACTTCCCAGGTGTGTAGCCCGGAGATCACTACGAAGCCTTTACAAAGGGATTCCCGACGAGCGTGAGCCCACTGAGGTTTCACCCCTAACAGCATACAAGAGGCTCCAACCCCGCTGCAGTGGCCCCCTCTTGAGCCTTGCGGTTCATATGGTAGTCCAGCTGACACCTACTCCCCGCACCATCCAACACACCCATACTACGCCGGGGATACACCTAATTAATTGGCCAAGCTGCCCCATCTCAGCATGTGGTTGGCACGGTAAAGCTAGGTTACATGCTCCATGAACCGGTCCTTAGAATCCAGGCAAGTACTAAACACAAACCCGAGTCTGGTGCACCCAGCACCAACCATATCATCCAACTTGCCTTGATCCCTACCTCTACATAACTCATATCATCTCATTCAAGAGTATGGTAAATAAACTGATGGTCTCATATCCCAATTATCCCATTCTAAGCATGGCTAAGCATAAGCATATGAATAAATGACATGATAAAATAAATCCCAACCCAAGCTACAAGGAAAACAAGGTAATGCAATTCTAGGGAAACTTCCTAGCATGGGTTTCATATTTCAATTGACAATGCAAATAATTCTATCTACACATCCTAGTATAGGATCAAAGTGGTCAAGGACACTTGCCTTCTTCCTGCTGCTCTGGGAATGGAAAGTCTTGTTCTTGGAAGGGAAAAACTTGCTCTGGAGCAGGTTCTACTCATACCATCACACATAGCAAAGAAAACAACAATCCATAAGACATAGTTCACACTTCCACTTCATACAAACCACACATTCACATTTATGAAAACCATTCACATTTCTATGTGTTGTGGTTACTCTATCTGTGTTGATTTTGGACTTACATGCACTTTTAAACATGTGCATATGATTTCTACTTTTGTATTCATATTTATTTTGCATACTATATATGAATTTCCAATTTAAATAAATTCCTTATATTCAATTGATACACATTTTAGCTACCAAGTATGCATGGAAGGTATTTTCCTACTCCAAATGTGTTTGCAGACCTTCTACCAAATCCTAAACTGAAATCTTTGGATTTTGGAGATTTCATTTATCATTTTCTAGTTATATATACCTATTTTCCTATATTTTAAGATTTACTTTCTATACCTAGTTGTGAAGTTTATTATGAAAATAATAAGACACATCATCTAAACAGAATAGGTTCTGACCTAAAATATCAAATAATATATTTTTGAACTTCTCCTCTGATGTGAACTATTTTACATTTATTTTACCAATTTTCAGAATTATTTCCTAGCCTAAAAATATGTTTCTATATCTAATAAACATGAACACATCAAACAGATTTCATTTCAGTCTAAAATTTATTTTTAGCTCATTCTAAAGCTTCCCAATTGTTAGTAGAGTTTAAGCTTGAATTACAATGTGTGTGCCTCACCCTTTTTAAATTTAAATCTTAATTACATAGTCAAATTCCTAAATTTAATATTATATAAGATTAAAAAGGCAAACTTACCCCATCAAAGGGTCTATTATATTATTATATAGATTTCCAGGGGTCTAACTACACATAACAGAGGGTTATTGCTAATTTCTATTTAGTCCAGGGGGCTAAAACTGATTTTTAATTGAATTTACATGAATTTCTGAAAGTCCCAGGGGCTAGATCAGAAGTTTCCGGGGCTAGCTCGTATTTTCCGAGAACCCCAGGGGGTAGCGTGTAAGAATCCCGGCCTTTATAATGCGGGGCTGACATGGACCGTCCGATTTAAAACAGACGGCTGAGATTATAACGCCGAACCGGTACGCGGGGATTTAAATTCTACCGTGTGATTTAAAATAGACGGCGCACAAGCGGCCACGTCGCTCTGATCGAGCGCGGGCGGCGCTGCCCGGCGGCGCGCGGCGGCGGAAGGCGGCGATCTCGCCGGAGAGCTTTGGATCTTTGTCAATTCTTCCTAAAACTGGGATTTCATAGCTTAGATCGGTGGAGGGGAGGTCGGGGATCTCACCTCGGGGGTTTTCTTGAGCTCGGAGGTCCTGGAAAGCGGTCGGCGATGAGCTCCAAGGTGAATTCACAGCGAGGCTCGTCGGCACTGTGTTTGAAGCACAAACCACCGAGTTTTCTGCACCTGCGTGATTCCCCGGACGCGGTAGATCAAGATCAGCGCGTTAGATCAGAAATCCCGAGCGAAGATCGAGTGAAATTGGCCGGAGAAACTCGGGTTCTCACCGGAAGGAAAAACGGCTGATCGTGGGTGAAAATCGGGAAGATGCCGATCTTTATATAGCCGGGGAAGGGCGTCGTTCGGTTGTGATCGAGTTTGCGTCGTCCAGAACCGAAATTCGGCTGGGATACACGAGTATCCGGGGCGGTTTTGATTTGGAGGAGAGAAGAGTCACGGCCCGCCGAGCGTGGGCGCGAGGAGGAAGAAGGATGGCGGGCCCCACACGTCAGCGAGAAAGGGAACGGGGCGCGCGGCTGCGGGCTGGCGCGGGGTGGGGTGGGCCGGCTGGTGGGTTTCGGCCCACTGGCCGGTTTTTTTCTGTTTTTCTTTTTCTTTTTCCATTTCTTTTCTGGTTTGAATATGAATTTGAATTCCAACTAAATTTGAATTTCTGCAGCCCATGCAATACGTCCAAAAAATTTTAAATTCCCCTCTTAACAGGATTTTGGGTTGTTACAGCTCTACCCCCCTTAAAAGAAATCTCGTCCTCGAGATTGGTGGTTCTAAGAAAACAATTCCGGAAACTGTGCCTTAAGTTCGTCTTCTCGCTCCCATGTGGCCTCCTCTTCCGAGTGATGCTTCCACTGCACCTTGCACATCGGGATTCTTTTATTTCTTGTAAGGCGTTCCATTGTCTCCAAAATCTTGGATGGTTGCTCGGCATAAGACAAATCCTCAGCTACGTCAACCTCGTTCATGGGTAACACCTCTTCAGGTGTTCTCAGACATTTCTTGAGCTGGGACACATGGAATACGTCATGCACATCCGATAGGCGAGCCGGTAATTCTAGTTGATACGCCACTTCGCCATTCCTCTCCAGAACTTGAAAGGGTCCGATGTATCGAGGTGATAATTTCCCTTTCACCTTGAACCGACGAAGTCCTCGGATAGGGGACACCTTGAGATGGACATAGTCTCCCACGTTGAAAACGAGCTCTCTTGTCCGAACATCAGCATAGCTCTTTTGTCGTGTCTGTGCTATCCTCAAGTTGTTGCGAATTTCCCTCACTTTCGCCTCGGCTTCTTGTAGTACTTCGGGACCAAACACTTTACTTTCCCCCGTTTGGTTCTAAAATAGGGGAGTTCTGCACTTCCTCCCATACAAAGCTTCAAACGGCGACATCTTCATACTAGCCTGATAGCTGTTGTTATAGGAGAACTCCGCATACGGTAAGTTCTTGTCCCAACTCCGATTATTTTTTAAGTGCACACGCTCTCAGCATATCCTCAAGAATCTGATTGGTTCTTTCCGTCTGCCCGTCAGTTTGGGGATGATAGGCAGAGCTAAAATTCAGATGGGTTCCCATGGTTTTATGCAACTTTTGCCAGAACCTTGAGGTGAACTGTGTCCCTCGATCCGACACTATCTTCTTGGGCACTCCATGGTAATACACGATCCTTGACATGTACAACTCCGCCAATTTGGATCCGCTGTAGCTTTCTTTCACAGGGATGAAATGAGCTACCTTGGTTAGCCTGTCGACGATGACCCATATCGAATCATATCCTGATTGGGTCCTAGGCAGTCCCACTATGAAATCCATACCGATTTCTTCCCATTTCCATTCAGGCACTTTGAGTGGTTGCAATAATCCCGCGGGTCGTTGATGTTCTGCTTTCACCAACTGACATGTGTCACATAGGGCAACATGTTCCGCGACATCTCGCTTCATGCCATACCACCAATACCTGCTCTTGAGGTCCTGGTACATCTTCGTACTCCCAGGATGAATGGAATAGTCGGAATCGTGAGCCTCCTTCAAAATCAATTCGCGGATCTCCTTCACTTCAGGCACACAGATTCTTTTCCCGTGCCACACCGTACCTTGTTCATCCTCTCTGAATCCAGGGGCTCTATTATCCTTGATGAGTTGTTGGATTTCTTGTATCTTCTCATCATTCTTTTGACCATCGCGTATGTCTTGCTCTAATGTGGAGTCCACTTCCATGGCGATGGCTTCACCACTATTCACCAGACATAGATTGAGCCTTATAACCTCGTCCTTCAATTCGGCACGCATGTCCTTCAAGCTCAACTTATTGACCTGCACTTTCCGACTTAAAGCATCTGCCACGACGTTTGCTTTTCCAGGATGATAGTTGATGCCCACATCAAAGTCATTTATTAGCTCTAACCATCTCCTTTGTCTGAGGTTGAGATCTGGCTGGGTGAAAATGTACTTTAAACTCTTATGATCCGTATATATCTTTGTCCTCTTCCCCATCAAGTAGTGTCGCCATATTTTCAACGCGTGTACCACTGCGGCTAGTTCTAGGTCATGTGTAGGATAGTTCTTCTCGTGCTTCCGGAGCTGCCGGGATGCGTAAGCCACGACATGCCCTTCTTGCATGAGAACACATCCCAACCCGTTTCCAGAGGCATCACAATACACCGAAAAGTTCTTCTGCATATCTGGCATAACTAGTACTGGGGCTGTTGTCAATCTTTTCTTTAAGTCCTGAAAACTCGTCTCACACTGTGGTGTCCATGTGAATGTGATTCCCTTCTCCAACAGTTTGGTAAGGGGTCTCGAGATCTTGGAGAATCCCTCAATAAACCGTCGATAGTATCCAACCAATCCCAAGAAGCTTCGAACGTCCCCGACATTCTCAGGGGTCTTCAAACTTCTGTATGTCCTCGATCTTGGTGGGATCTACGGAGATTCCTCCCTCCGAGATTATATGTCCTAAGAAGGGAACTCTCTTCAGCCAAAACTCACACTTGCTCAACTTGGCATATAGTTGGTGTTCTCTCAGCTTCTGCAACACCAACCTTAGATGTTTCTCATGTTCCTCTTCATCTTTGGAGAAGACGAGAATGTCATCAATGAAAACCACCACAAATTTGTCCAGATATGCCATGAATACCTTGTTCATGAAATACATGTAGTATGCCGGGGCATTAGTTAGCACGAAAGGCATGACGGTGTATTCATACAGTCCGTACCGAGATACGAAAGCTGTCTTGGGAATATCAGTTTGCCTTATCTTAAGTTGGTGGTATCCCGACCTGAGATCAATTTTTGAGAACACACAAGCTCCCCTCAACTGATCAAACAAGTCTTCAATGCGGGGTAATGGGTACTTGTTCTTGATGGTTACTTCATTCAATGCACGGTAGTCTACGAATAACATTTGGGTTCCGTCCTTCTTGGGCACAAATATCATTGGAGCTCCCCATGGTGAGGAACTAGGACGAATGTACCCCTTCACTGTCAATTCTCTTAAATGATCCTTGAGTTCTCCCAGTTGCTTGGAGTGCATCCGATAAGGTCTCTTGTATATCGGAGCTGTTCCAGGCACTAGCTCAATCGCGAATTCCACTTCATGATCGGGAGGCATACCTGGCAACTCCTCCGGAAAAACATCTGGGTATTCCCTGATAATCCTGATCTCCTCCACTTTCACCTCAACTTGATTTAATTTAATGTCCCTCCTAGGCTCTTGTATTGTTATGAACTTTACTCTTGTGCCACTAGGGTGAGTTAGTTCCACCATTCTGGTCGAACAATGGATGATCCCCTTATGTTTGGTCAACCAATCCATACCCAAGATAATATCTATCCCTTGTGAATCTATCACTATGAGGTTAGCAGTAAATACTACCCCATTAATGTCTAGGTTCACCTTGGGACACACTTGTCTTGTCCTTATTTCTCCACCTGGAGAGTTTACTGCTAGCATATGGTTCATTTGTGTTGTTGCTAGATCATGCTTCTGAACAAACCCTTGAGCAATGAACGAGTGTGTAGCACCAGAATCAAACAACAGGGTTGCAATGTGTAAATTGGCAGGAAACTTAGCAACTACCACGTCAGGTGCCTCTTGCGCTTCCTCCATGGTCACGTGGTTCACCCGTCCTCGCATCACATTCTGCTGTTGCGACTGCCTGGGCTTCTTCTTTGGGCACTTATGGGCGTAGTGCCCCAATTCACCACAGTTAAAGCATTGCACCCCAACCTTAGGTGTCTGGCCTTTGTTGTCTTGGGGTTGGTTTGGGGGTCCTTGTACTGCTGGTCGAGGTTGATATGTGGGGCGAGTCTGCTGTACAAACTGACGTTGTGGCTGTGCTGGTGCTGACGGAGGCCTGAAGTTCGGGTTGTACCCTCTCGGTGCTGAGTAGGGTACTGCAGCACGGCTAGTCTGCCCCGCGGGTGGCTGCATTAGTCGTGGGCGTGTGTTGCTCCCCGAGGCTTGGTGTGACCATCCCGCCTTCCTCTTATTTTCATTTCCATGGCCTTCAGCTTCCTTTCTACAACAAACCATCTTTTGGAAGCTTTCATACTCGTTGGAGGACATTGCACACTGCATTTCTGCGGTAAGTCCTTCCACGAAACAATCCTGTTTCTGCTCATCAGTCTCTATGTCCCGTGGGGCATAACGGGATAGTTGAGTGAATTTAGTGAGGTATTCCCTCAGTCATGTTTCCTTGCTGCAATCCCAAGAACTCCTTCCTCTTGTTTTTGAGTTCACCCCTTGGTATGTAATGGTTGCGGAAGCTACGCTTGAACTCTTCCCAAGTGATGTTCTCAGGGTCGTGATGAGCGGCCACGTAAGTGGTCCACCAATCAGCAGCAGGTCCATGCAATTGGTGAGAGGCAAACAGCACCTTCTCGTACCCTTGGCATTGTATGATCCTCATCTTGCTCTCAATGGTTTTTAGCCAGTCATCTGCCTCCAGGGGTTCAGCAGCACTTGCAAACTTTGGAGTTTGAGTTCCCAGAAACTCACTCAACCTTGGTTGGTGTGGTGCAGCTTGTGGAGGTGGAGCTTGGTGCAAGTGGGCCACCACTTGAGTCAGGTTCTGGATGAGCTGATTTTGATTCTCAAGCATTTGGTAGATGGGATCAACTCCTTCACAGCGACCACCCCTGTCTTGGCCTCCAGAAAGATGAGGGTTGCAGGCCTCATCGTTGTTGTTGGCGGGGTTGGCAGCACGACCCTTTCCTCTTCCGGCCATCTAGCATGATCAACCAAATGTCAATTTAAAGCATTACGTATTATCTTACTACTTTCACTTGCTTTTACTTGGAAGTGTTGAGGCTTTGTTGTATTTATACTTTCTGAGGGTTCATGTCTCACACAAAAATAAATGCACTATTATTTCATGTGGGTTCACACACCAAAGCAAAACAACCTGAAGACGAGGCTGTGGACAATTGCTCATGGCTTCCACAACTCACGTCACACACCAACCATTAACACTCCATTAACTAGGGTAACGACTTGACTACTCAACATCCTGCTAAACTAAGGAAAGGACTCTACACTACTCGTATCACTGAGCTGGCTGCTCGGGATCTTCCTCATTATTGCGGCTGCCTTCTGACTCCGCTTTGGGTGGGGAAGCTGCTGGTGGAGAAGTGCGACGACGCCTGATCGCCCGGCGATCTGGGGAGTCAGGAGTCCATGTGTCATTCACGGTGACACGCAGTTCATTCCCATCTCCTCTTTCTCTCGCCCTCAAGAAGGCTCGAAGCAACACCTCGGTTTCCTTCAGGGTGTCACGAACATCCTGAAGCTCCTGCTGACACTCCTGCAGTCGAGTGCTGAGCATAGCAGCATCCTCCAAGCACAAGTCCATGTGCTCATGGGAAGTCCCCTGCTGCACTGGCGGGTACTTGTACTCCGTGGTACCACTCTCGTGCTGGAGGACATACATGTACTCAGTCCTGTCCAGGTGACGACGATAGATGTGACTCTGACAGGTGATTGCCTCCTAGGTGGCATCCTTCTCCGCATCGACCTGTGTCGCTCGACAAGCAGGAGAGCGGTGGATCCTGAGCAGCTGATTTTCGTGGATAATCCTCATCTCTGAACTCCATTCTTCCCTCTTCTCACGGATGGTCCTGGTGGAGCTATAGTGTATGATTAGCTTGCCCGTATTGCCGGCGGCTTGGAGCATGCGTCGAAGACAGCGCAACAAGCCTCCTACTGCCAATCCATAGGAGAGATACGTCACCGGACAGTTCTCCTCTCTCAGGGCAAGGGTAACTACGGGAACTCTCCCTCCGGTGGACTTGCGGGCGGTGCGGATCATGCGAACCATCTAAAACATAAAGCATCTAAAATTAAGTAAGATAAGATTTTAAGCAAAAATCCTATTTTGAATAAAAGATGGGGTAAGATGAATAAAGTGGCCCACTAAATAACACTTTTCAACCCACACCTTGTAAAATAGTTTTTACGAAAATAGGGTCCTTAAATACGTCCGTTTCTACCTAGGTCCACGTTCCTACGGGCAACCTTGGCTCTGATACCACTTCTGTCACACCCGGTTTGTCCATAGAACAACCGAGTGAATATCACATGTATGCCAGGATCATTTTCTCATACATGTGATGACAAATAGTGAAGCATCATTTATTACAAGCCAGGTGTCGAATATAAATAAGTCTTACATAGCATATGTCTTGATGGACAATAAAAAATTCATAAAATAGAAGCGGAATAATTATTCTTGTGGGCTCCGTCACAGGCGTTGCCTGGGGGACACCATGAACCTACAAACCTCCTTCGGGTCCAAAGTCTTGATCATTAAACACCACTTCATTATCTTGACCTGAGCAGCAATATAAACCAACAAATATGCAATGTTGAGTACCGATGGTACTCAGCAAGTGTGGGAAAGTTATGTCATGCATGGCTAGAACAAGGAGAGGTTGAAAACTCAGGGTTGAAGCACTACGCAATTATTGCCTACCACCTTAGCTTATTAAGCACCTACCTTACTACACAGGTGAATTGGTCCCAATCTCCCATACCATCATCATAACCAAATAACCATAACACCATTTCCAATGTTAAGCTCCCCGCCTAACATCCACAACTTCCAAAGTCATCATCCTCTAATCATGAATAATTCCAAGCCGCTCTTGACCGTGAGCACGGCTGTCATGAAAGTTTTGACTCTACAGAGTTTGCACCACTGTACCCACATGTAGTGATTTCATCCCCCGTTGCTGGGTGGACTAAAAGAACCTCCATTATGCTAGTGGCTACGAACCACATTCACACTTCCCAGGTGTGTAGCCAGGAGATCACTACGAAGCCTTTACAAAGGGATTCCCAACGAGCATGAGCCCACTGAGGTTTCACCCCTAACAGCATACAAGAGGCTCCAACCCCGCTGCAGTGGCCCCCTCTTGAGCCTTGCGGTTCATATGGTAGTCCACCTGACACCTACTCCCCGCACCATCCAACACACCCATACTACGCCGGGGATACACCTAATTAATTGGCCAAGCTGCCCCATCTCAGCATGTGGTTGGCACGGTAAAGCCAGGTTACATGCTCCATGAACCGGTCCTTAGGATCCAGGCAAGTACTAAACACAAACCCGAGTCTTGTGCACCCAGCACCAACCAAATCATCCAACTTGCCTTGATCCCTACCTCTACATAACTCATAACATCTCATTCAAGAGTATGGTAAATAAACTGATTGTCTCATATCCCAATTATCCCATTCTAAGCATGGCTAAGCATAAGCATATGAATAAATGACATGATAAAATAAATCCCAACCCAAGCTACAAGGAAAACAAGGTAATGCAATTCTAGGGAAACTTCCTAGCATGGGTTTCATATTTCAATTGACAATGCAAATAATTCTATCTACACATCCTAGTATAGGATCAAAGTGGTCAAGGACACTTGCCTTCTTCCTGCTGCTCTGGGAATGGAAAGTCTTGTTCTTGGAAGGGAAAAACATGCTCTGGAGCAGGTTCTACTCATACCATCACACATAGCAAAGAAAACAACAATCCATAAGACATAGTTCACACTTCCACTTCATACAAACCACACATTCACATTTATGAAAACCATTCACATTTCTATGTGTTGTGGTTACTCTATGTGTGTTGATTTTGGGCTTACATGCACTTTTAAACATGTGCATATGATTTCTACTTTTGTATTCATACTTATGTTTGCATACTATATATGAATTTCCAATTTAAATAAATTCCTTATATTCAATTGATACACATTTTAGCTACCAAGTATGCATGGAAGGTATTTTCCTACTCCAAATGTGTTTTCAGACCTTCTACCAATTCCTAAACTGAAATATTTGGATTTTGGAGATTTCATTTATCATTTTTCTAGTTATGTATACCTATTTTCCTATATTTTAAGATTTACTTTCTATACCTAGTTGTGAACTTTATTATGAAAATAATAAGACACATCATCTAAACCGAATAGGTTCTGACCTAAAATATTAAATAATATATTTTTGAACTTCTCCTCTTATGTGAACTATTTTACATTTATTTTACCAATTTTCAGAATTATTTCCTAGCCTAAAAATGCGTTTCTATATCTAATAAACATGAACACACCCAAACAGATTTCATTTCAGCCTAAAATTTATTTTTAGCTCATTCTAAAGCTTCCCAATTGTTAGTAGAGTTTAAGCTTGAATTTACAATGTGTGTGCCTCACCCTTTTTAAATTTAAATCTTAATTACATAGTCAAATTCTTAAATTTAATATTATATAAGATTAAAAAGGCAAAATTACCCCATCAAAGGGTCTATTATATTATTTTATAAATTTCCAGGGGTCTAACTACACATAACAGAGGGTTATTGCTAATTTTTATTTAGTCCAGGGGGCTAAAACTGATTTTTAATTGAAGTTACATGAATTTCTGAAGTTCTAGGGGCTAGATCAGAAGTTTCCGGGGCTAGCTCGTATTTTCCGAGAACCCCAGGGGGTAGCGCGTAAGAATCCCGGCCATTATAATGCGGGGCTGACGTGGACCGTCCGATTTAAAACAGACGCCTGAGATTATAACGCCGAACTGGTATGCGGGGATTTAAATTCTACCGTGCGATTTAAAATAGAGGGCGCACAAGCGACCACGTTGCTCTGATCAATCGCGGGCGACGCTGCCCGGCGGCGCGCGGCGGCGGAAGGCGGCGATCTCGCTGGAGAGCTTCGGATCTTCGTCAATTCTTTCTAAAACTGGGATTTCATAGCTTAGATCGGTGGAGGGGAGGTCGGGGATCTCACCTCGGGGGTTTTCTTGAGCTCGGAGGTCCTGGAAAGCGGTCGGCGACGAGGTCCGAGGTGAATTCACGGCGAGGCTCGTCGGCGCTGTGTTTGAAGCGCAAACCACCGAGTTTTCTGCACCTGCGTGATTCCCCGGAGGCGGTGGATCAAGATCAGCGCGTTAGATCAGAAATCCCGAGCGAAGATCAAGCGAAATTGGCCGGAGAAACTCGGGTTCTTACCGGAAGGAAAAACAGCTGATCGTGGGTGAAAATCGGGAAGATGCCGATGTTTATATAGCCGGGGAAGGGCGGCGTTCGGTTGTGATCGAGTTTGCGTCGTCCAGAACCGAAATTCGTCTGGGATACGCGAGTATCCGGGGCGGTTTTGATTCGGAGGAGAGAAGAGTCCCGCCCGGCCGAGCGCGGGCGCGAGGAGGAAGAAGGATGGCGGGCCCCACACGTCAGCAAGAAAGGGAACGGGGCGCGCGGCTGCGGCTGGCGCGGGGTGGGGTGGGCCGGCTGGTGGGTTTCGGCCCACTGGCCGGTTTTTTTCTGTTTTTTCTTTTTCGTTTTCAATTTCTTTTCTGGTTTTAATTTGAATTTGAATTTCAACTAAATTTGAATTTCTGCAGCCCATGCAATACGTCCAAAAAATTTTAAATTCCCCTCTTAACAGGATTTTGGGGTGTTACAATTCCAAGCTTCTCCAAGCTCGCTAAGCCGATGACAGAATTGCTGAAGAAAGGGACGAAATATGTTTGGAACACGGCGTGTGAAGGAGCGTTCCATGCATTGGTGAAGCATCTCACCACAGCCCCGGTCTTAGCTCAGCCGGATACAACAAAGCCCTTCGACGTGTATTGTGACGCGTCCAGTATTGGGCTCGGCTACATGTTGATGCAGGAAGGACATGTGGTCGCATATGGCTCACGCTAACTTCGGAACCATGAGCAGAAGTATCCGACTCATGATCTTGAGCTTTCTGCTGTGGTGTTGGCGCTAAAAATGTGGAGGCACTATCTCCTGGGGAATCTGGTGCATCTCTACACCGACCACAAGAGCTTGAAATACATTTTCACCCAGAAGGAGCTGAACATGAGGCAAAGGAGGTGGTTAGAATTGATCAAAGTTTATGAAATTGAGATTCATTACCACCCCGGCAAGGCGAATGTGGTTGCCGACGCGCTGAGTCGGAAATCACATGTCCATCACCTCACAATTACACCGGTGGAGGAGGAAGGGAAAGGAACTGAGGAAAGGCACAAGATCGAGAGCCGAGTTTATACTTGGTTCCTTATAGGTCGCTTTATAACCTTGCCCTCATCCCTACTATTAGGGAGGACATCATTGCAGCTTAGAAGACTGATAAGGCATGGCACATCTCCGGAGACGGATAGATAATGGGGAGATCAAGTGTTTCCGGAAAGATGAGGGGGAACGCTATGGTTCAATGACCGCATAGTCGTACCCCGGGATATGGAGCTGAGGAAGAAGATCCTCGATGAAGCTCACTTGTCTAAGTACTCCATTCATCCGGGCAGCAAGAAAATGTACCAGGATTTGAAAAAGAAATTTTTGTGGACACGGATGAAGCCGGAGGTAGCGAAGTACGTATCCGAGTGTGATATGTGTAGACGAGTGAAGGCGGATCATATGAGAAAATCAGGGCTGTTGCAACCCCTGAAGGTTCCAGCATGGAAGTGGGAGGATGTGAGCATTGATTTCATTGTGGGATTACCCCTAACATCCAACAAACATGATTCCATTTGGGTGATCGTTGACCGACTAACCAAGTCGGCTCACTTCATTCCGTGCATACACATTTCCATGCCAACAGATATGCGGAGTTATATATTGCCAGGATTCTATACCTGCATGGTGTACCCAAGACCATAGTCTCAGACCTAGGTGCATTGTTTGTATCTCGCTTTTGGGAGCACTTGCATGCTGCTTTGGGTACTAAACTAATAAGAAGCTCCGCTTACCACCCTCAGACAGATGACCAAACAGAGAGGGTGAATCAAGTTCTGGAAGACATGTTGAGGGCATGTGCCATCCACCATGGTAGGAACTGGGATGATCACCTACCTTTGGCGGAATTCTCGTACAACAACGGCTATTAGGCGAGTATCAAGATGGCACCCTACGAAGCTCTCTACGGTCGCAAATGCCGCACCCCATTAAACTGGTGCGTGACCGGTGAAAGGGTCACATTCAGGGTTGATGTGGTGAATGACGCCGAAGAGCGCGTTCGGACGATTCAAGCCAACTTGAATGCCGCTCAATCCCGGCAGAAGAGCTACGCTGATAAGAGGCGTAGACCGTTGCACTTTGACGTCGGTGAACACGTGTACCTCCGCGTGTCTCTGATGAAGAGCGTGCACCGGTTCGGTCTGAAGGGGAAGCTCGCCCCCCGTTTCATTGGACCCTATGCTATCACCGAGAAGTGCGGACCAGCGGCGTATCGATTGGTGCTACCGGCATCCCTTGCTGGTGTCCATGACGTTTTCCATGTTTCGCAACTGCGAAAATGTTTAAAGCATACAGCTGCTGTTCCTACCGAAGACATCGGCGAGCAGAAACAGGATTTGACATATGATGAGTATCCTGTGACAATTCTTGATGAGAAAGCCCGAACCACGCGTAGCAGAACGTTGTGGTTCTACAAGATCCTCTGGAGCAACCACACCGCCGAAGAAGCGACGTGGGAGAGCGAAGATGTGCTTCGCTCAAATTACACAGAGTTCATGGCGTCTCAACATGGGTAAGTCCCTATTACATCGCTGTCTCTTCTTTTATAATCTCGGGACGAGATTTTTTTAAGGGGGGAGGGATGTAAAAGCCCAAGAAAAAGGGACTTGCAAAAACTTTTCATCACCTCACAACACCACAGTTTTGTTGTGGATATGTTGTGAATATATTGTGAAGAGCAAGGAACCTCCATCAAAAGGGTGTTGGTTCAAACTCTCCACACATGTGATAACACATGAGAGGTGATTCTAAAACCAACTTAGAGTCATTCACATGTTTGGACCCTAGTTGGATTAATACCACTGAGTTGAAGTACTCAAGTGCAATGGGAGGGTTTGAAAATCAGAATTTGAACTAATGTCCAACTCAAAATTCAAATGAGGGGAGGACATAATGGTGTTTCAAAACTGTTGTATTCAGACTCATGGTTGCATCAGCTAACACAAGAATCAAAGTGCATATTTGGATTCCTTAGGTCCAAACTAGTGGGGAGGCAAAGTTTCAATAAATTGTGAAAAGGTTTGCTACCCATTTTTCCAAAAAGGATCCAAATGTGCAAAGAATTCAATTATACATTTGGATTTGGGGGAAATTCGCCCAACTATACAAATGTAGCTCAGTTTGAGACTCCAAACATTTGAATTCATCACTTGCCAAGTTTTTGGAGATCTTTTGAGGGATAGGGGACTGACTGGTGGGACCCACATGTCATTGGGGAGGTTAAAAATGCACAAAGATCAATAGCCTTAGGGGTTAAGTCTTGCACTCGGAACAGAGCCGAGGTTCCACCGTGACTCACCGAGAAGCACCGGGCGACAGCTCCTGCTCTTCCCGCGCACGCTGGCGAGCTCCTCGTGGGGCGCAGTAACTCTCAGCCGTGCCCCAGCTTGCCACAACACCGAGACGACCTCCAGCGCTCGTCCTCTCGCACAACAGAACGCCGAGGAGCAGCCGCCGTGATCGAGTCGCTCGGAAGCGATTGACTCTCGCGTACAAACGTCGGCAACCCAGCAAACCAGCAACCCCAGACCTCCCACGACCTCCCCGCACCAGTTTCTGTCGAGCTGAGCCACCACAACCCGAGCAAACGGCGGTCTTCGCGGTGGCCGGGAAGAACCAAGCAAACGTGCTCCCGTGGGAAGCTCGGCAGAGGGCTTGTCACGACCAAGAAAGAGCGGTTTTGGACGCGCCCAGGCTCCACGCTGCTCAACCCCAAAGCCTAGACCCAGTGACCGATCATCGCCGGTGAATTTCGCAAACCACTTCCGGCCGGTGCAGAACCACCTTCTGGTAAGAAAACCGCAAATTCCCAGAGTATACATGCTTAGAGCACATCATACTGCACTCACAGGAGCTAGACTTGAAGGCGCCCAAGTTCACTTCACAACCCTAGCTTGATTTTGGCTGTAGCCGGCGTATTTCCCGGTTTTCCAACCGCGGGTATGGCGGGAAGGATCAGGCTCACGGTGACGGCTAGGTTAGAGCTCTCCCCGAGCCTTTGCATGGCCCTGTCGACCTTCCCTGAGATCCCCCGGTGCTGAAGAGCCCTTCCACCGAGGTTTTGGCGGGCTAAGTTGGCCCGGTGACATAGCCGAAGTGATCCCGAGCCGCTGCACCGTCGCCAGCTAGGTTAGGGCCACCGCCGGCCGGAGAAGTTAGTGCTATCGTGTTCAGCGCACGAAATTAGGCCCAGGAAGCGAGTTTCCGGCGGAGAGGCAGCCGGGAAGCCAGGTCCGGCGAGCTTCAGTGAGGTGCCGGCGAGGGGGCGGCGCGGGAAAAAGGGCTGGCGCGAGGAAGAAGACGAGGCGGCCAGGCCCGCTCGTCAGTCGCTCAATACACAGTGTGGGGATTTTCTGTTGCACCGGATCAGCTGTGACCACGCGGAGAACAGTCCTGTGGCCCCGTGTGGTGTAGCCGAGGTGGTGACACGTGGGGGCCGGGCCCGCTGTCAGGGATTTGAACTTTTTCCCCGGTTAATTCGAATTCCAGAATTTCCCCAAACTTTAGAACCCCATAACTTTTGCTAGGAAGTTCCAAATTTAGTGATTCAAATTGGGTTGGATTCATCTTACATAGCTCTATCCAAATATGCAACCCAATTTGTATGAAACCCATTAGTCAATTCTGGTAAATTCTTTAAATCTTTTAAGCAAAAGAATTTTAGAGGGAGTTTGGTTCATCCAAAAATCCTAAAATTTTGCCAGAATATTCCTTTAGATATTAGTGAACCCCTGTAAAAGTTTCAAACCGTTTGAAGTTGATTTGACCAGGGAATTCAGATTTGAATGTGCTGTGTTCATTTGAATACAGAAACATTTTCAGAGAATTTCCAAAACTTGGAAATTCAGTTCTTGGCAGATATTAGCTCCAACAATGCTAGGAAAATTCATGCAAACTCTAGGAGCTATAATTCAAATTGTAGTTCATTAAGTTGGGAATGAACAGGGGTATTACCTCAGAATTAAATCTTCTTTGCTTATTTGCTATGAGAATTATTCTGAACAAACCACTCAATGAAAAGTGCTAAATTGTGGTCCATAGGGTTTTCTTGTGACAAGGAACTCACACAAAAATTCTCAGCTCCATTGGAGCTCTGGATCACCCCTTCTCTGTTTAAACACTTGAGGTGATCAAGGTGGAAGAGGGGGATAACCACTTAGCACTTGATCATGTGCTTAGATACAAACCCAAACCACTAGCCCCAGTTTCATTTTAAATTCTTGAACAGATTTCCAGTTGATAAAAACTTGTTATTAGAACTTGTAGCAGAAGCAGTACCATAAACTTATGTGCATATCCATTAACATGTAGTATTTCATTAACGTGTAGTCGCTGAAGGCGAGGAGGCTCCGGAAGTACTCGACTTCCTCCTTCCGGAAGAAGAACTAACTAATGACCAGCAGCAACAAGGCAAGCCCCGGTTTGCATTAACCCTTTTTATAAGTTTTACTTTGTTTATATGTGTCGTACGAAGTATGAATGTGGATTAGGTATAGGATGGATGGAACCCCACTTGCATAACCAAAAAGATTCCGATAAGAGTGAGGGTAGTGTCTAAGACCTCGAATAGACAGGCTATGCTTAATGATTCATAGGACTTCGGTACAAGTCGAGTAGTTGGAATCTACTCGCGAGTTAGGCTTGGGACACACGGGAATGGTTCGAGTGATGTGAGATCATCCTAGTAATGAAAATGAGACTTGGCAGGGGCTAGGGCGCAGCAAGAGGGAGTCTTGTGTGCGCAGCCCTGTCCGTGTCGATTGAGGACTGATCCGTGTGCGTCCCACGCTGATCAAGTTTGAACGTATCGAAGGCATATTGGATATATGGTCCCCAATAAACCGATGTAACCTAAACCTCCGGGCGTCGAGGCATAACGCACCGATTTATAGGTGTAGGCTGACGGCAGCAAGGTGGAAATCTGCTAACGGGCATAGAGAGATGCTCCGTGTAGGGAACCTCCTGCTTGTTTCGGTGCGACCGGTTCGACGTGTGGGCTGTTGGGTGAAAGGTTGTCCCGTACGACATCAAGTGAGCGTGCTGTGCAGCTCCACGGGTGGGCATACGTGACGTGCTCTTTGTGTGTCCCTGCAGGTGTATATCGAGTCGATTCGCCATCCCTCGCGGTGAAGAGTACCACTAGGTCACTGAGTCGTGACGTAGGCTAATGTATGAAATGTGATGATTCAATATTGCTGTTATGATATAATTGTATTGCTACATGTGTGCCACCAAATATTGCTTACTAAATTTCAGATTCCTGAACTGAACTTGTGGCTAAATGATGAACTAAGGATGAACTCGTAGGCGTGTCCATTTGTTGCAATGTTACCATCCTATGTTCCTTGTACACCTCATATAGAGTTTCATGCTTAGGTGAGTCGGTTAAGTCTTGTTGAGCCCTCTTGCTCACGGTTGTTGCTTAAGTGTTTTTCAGGTGAGGAGCCACCCATGCACTCGGAGTACGAGTCCACCGGCGAGGGTTACCCTCCGTCGGGGACCACGGCTGAGTGGGGGCCGTACACGCCGCGCTGAGCTGAGGAGTGCAGCCAGTGTTGGTTGCCCTAGGGCTGGGCCGCCGACTTTTGCTAGATAGGCGGGCATGAGTTGTATAGTTTAGACTTCCGCTGTGTAATATAAACAATAGTTTGTAACTGAAGTTTGTACCTGTTTGTACAGTTCAGTTGTTTTTCCATGTAATATATTGTGTCCTTATGACGTGTGCTATCGGGTGTCGCATCGTGCGGCACCACCCTCTGCGATCCTGGATGAGCGGATTCCGGTCCGCCACACACTTGGACAAAATTCAAGGAGAGTTTCCGCTCTCATTACATCACTGCTGGTGTCATGATGCTTAAAAGGCAGGAGTTCAAAGGTCTCCGCCAGGGCAAGAAAAGCGTGAATGAGTACCTCAACAAGTTCACGCAGCTTTCGAATTATGCCCCCGAAGATGTCAACTCGGACCAAAGGAAGCAGTACTGTTCAAGAGAGGGTTGAACAATGAAATCCAAGTTCAACTTCTCAACAACGATTATGCAATCTTCCAAAAGCTAGTTGACAAAGCTATAGTGGTTGAGAGCAAGATCTCGAAGATCGAGCAAGAGGGCAAAAGAAAGATGCCATAACAGCCACAAGGGAGCAACGTACGTCCCCGGTACATGCCCCCAGCTGAACCGCAGTACGGATCGTCTGCTCCTACATTTCACCCTAATCAACCACCACAGCAACATCCTACCATGCAAGCACCTTGTGTGCCTTTGCCTCCTGCGCCTCGTCCAAACATGGGCGCTCCTGTTCAAAACCACCGCCCTAACGTACCTGCTGTCGTGGAAAACAAGGCATGCTTTGCATGCGGGGAGACGGGACACTTTGCGAGCCAGTGCCCGAAGAGAGGTCCTGGACAACCAAGCAACGTGCCGAAGCAGAACCCATGGCCAAACTGTGACACCCTCTTTTTTTTTTGATTTCTGCATATATTCATGATTCATAAACATTTTTATTAGATTGAAACCAAGAAATAGTAAAAAAGTTCGCCAAAATGGGCAAATTCCAGTTTACAGAAAGCGCCGAAGACAACTCCCGCCGCTAAATTGGCTACGTGGCAGACTCGGCGCTCATCCCCGCAAAAAGGGGGAGAGGTCCGACCCGGTGGGACATGTGTTGCCCCCGGAGCTAGCCTCTGCAGAATAGCGAGGCCAGTCCCGAAGGACACGTGTCAACTGCGGAGCTAGTCACCACGGAAAAGAGAGGACCAGCCGCGCAGGACACGTGTCGCTCTCGGAGCTCACATCCGGGAGGTCTATCACTATTGGACACGTGTCAACCTCGGAGCCTGTCTGTGAGGAGAAAGGAAGTCTGGAGTAACTAGGACACGTGGCAATATCGGAGCTCACCCCCGAAGAGAAGGGAGGTCTGGAAACTGACACGTAGCGTTCGCGGAGCTCGCCTCTGTTGAAAGGGGAGGTGCCGACTCACCAGACACATGGCGCACGCGGAGCTCACCTCTGAAGAAGAGGGAGGTCTGGCCTGCCTGACACGAGGCACAACCGGAGCTCGTCTCTGCGGAAAAAGGGAGCCCGGGTTCCCGCGGGACACGTGGAGCTTTCGGAGCTCATCACCGCGGAGGTAACGAGTTCTGGAGCGGTTTTTGCTTCTGTACGCATGGGAATACCGGTACGGGAGGAAACCGACACGAATTCCACAATGTTACCGCACCAAATCAACTAAAGATAAGTTGTTAAGATTCAACAACAATTTGAATAAAACTCTTATTCGAAGTGGCAATCAGATTAGAACTCTTTCTTCCTGATTATAAATAGAACCGAAAACCTTTGGCCGAAACCATGAACTTCTTTTCCACCTCCTGAGCCGACAACTTAGAGCCCTAGCCCCAGCTCGCCGAATAAACCCTTCGCCGGAGTTCAGCCGAGGGAGATCGCTGGAAGAGAGCCCCAACGATCTGTCTTGATAGGAGAAGGACCCCGAGACTAAGAAAAACGTAAGGTAGGTCTCCAATACCACCTTACGACATCATCGCGTTTTCTTTGCATCTGTTCTTTGATTCCTTTCGAACAGAAGTTTTTTTCGTGGACAGATCACATGTTGATTGGTTTGATCTAGAGTCAAGATCATCGCCACGTACACATTTGATCCGAACACCTCTGTTCATCGTAAAACCCATGCAAACCATGCAAGAACACGTATAGACTAATCTAATAGAAACTGATCATACGATTGCATGCATATGCATCATCGCATCTAGTTAAAGTTTGTGCATGATATTGATTGTTGTGAATCTTGTATGTTTGTGATCATGTATAGAAGGACAAGCTCGGGGAGCTACCTACGACGGGCTACAACAACAAGATTTTGAGCAACCGGAACAGCCAGAACAAGGCAAGTGCCCCTTGACCATATTGATCCTATGTTTTGAAAAACTGTTTTGTTTTCAAAAAGGTGTGGGTGCTGAGTCAAACATGATGGGAAACCCTTTTATAGGAGTTTACTAGTTTTTGTTAAACCACCCTTGTCGCCAGGGAAGTTTATGAGTCGGGTATGGTTTTTACTTTTATGCTTCGCTGAGTCCATGGGATTACGGGAAGCGAGATAGATGTGTCTAGCTAACTGCACTCGTAAGAATATTGAGGAACTGATGTTGTTAATGAACATGGATTGGAGGGAGATCTAGGCAAGCCTGGGTTTGTGAATGAGGTAGAATGAGATGGTGGTTTACATGCCATAGATCTAAGGACCGGTTCATGCGAGCACATGCCAGTATAACAGTGCCACCACAAGGCCAAGTATGGGTGCGGCTTAGCTGAGTAATTAGGTAAGTTGATAGATTGTTATGGACCGTGGAAGGCGCGGGGAATGGGAGTCGAGTGAGGACTGCCCTGGGAACTGCATGGCACAAGAGGGGGCTGTGGGTGGGAGAATTGGAGATTCTAGCCTACCGGTGAAACATTAGTGAGTCCATACATCTAGTGGCTCCTTTGTAAAGGCTATTTTCTGATCTCTTGGCCATACATTGACGGTAGTGTACTGGTATAATGGAGGTTCTGCAGTCACCGACGGGTGACGAAATCACAAACTTGTGGGTAAAGTGGTACAAACTCTGCAGAGTCTAAAACTATCATGATAGCCGAGCTTACGGTCACGAGCGCCTGGCCAACTTCCATGATTTTTTGGATGGTTATTTTGGAATGGTTTTGGAAGGTTTTTGTTATGGTTTGGTTTTGGTTTTCGGGACTGTTCATGTAAAAGTCCCAAAAATGTGTATGAATAAAAACCAAGGTTTGAGTTCATATGTGTGGCAAAGACATGAAAAATGGGACTTGCTAAAACTTTTCTTCATGCAAGGTAATACATGGATGAACATCCAACATGAGCTACACCTTTTTATTTAAAAGTGTTGAACCAATAAGGAGTTAAATACCTCTTTGCATGTATGTTTATAAATCAGATTTGAAATTCAAAGTTCACACATGTAGTGACCAAAAACTTTGAATAGACATGCAGCCCTATAGTTGGAATTATAGGGAAAAGTTTGCTCACAAACTTTCAATTGTAGGGTGGGCTCAAAAAGGAGTTGAAGAGAAGAATTTGCAAACTTCAACCAAATTCAAATTTGGCAAGCAAATTCAAACTGAATTGGAAGGATTCAAATTCTAACCCACATTTTAAAACTCAGAATTGTGGGAATTAAGAGGATCAGCTTGAGAAGATATTTGGGGAGGAAATATGGAGTGGGACCCACATGTCATAGAGCTAAAGGAAGAGCCTTGCACCCTAAGTCTTAGCCTCAGTGGGAGATTTCCCCGAACACCTCATGGGAGCAACCAAGGTGCTTACCGGCGCCACCTCCTGCTGCCTTCTCCCATGCGCTGACCACCGAGGCGGTGCCCTCGTGATGATCCCTGTGCTCACGTCCCCTCAGCCGAGCAAAAGGCTCAGTTGTGCTTCCCCCCTCGCGAGCGCATGAACAGCAGCCGTTCTCCCCCCTCCGCTCTCGGTCCGATCAAAATAACGGAAAACCACCGGGCCTCCTCCTCCCCCGAGCTGCTAAACCTCTCCCTTAGGTCAGCCTCGACCTCCCCGATACAAAAGCAAGCGAGCTGCGACCTCCGTTGCCCGAGAACAAACGCCACCGCGGTGACCCAGTTCGAGAAAGTGATCGGGCGCTCGTGAACAGCCGTCCACAGGGGGTTTCACGGCCGAGCGATCACAGCTACGGACGCGCACGGGTGCGGTGCTGCTCTCAGCCGAAGTTCAGGCTGTGTCGTGAGCGGTCGACGGCGAATTTCGAGGTTTTGCTCCGGCGACCTCATTCCGAGCTTCCGATATGGATTCAACAAATTCCCGCTCTCTAATCCTTCCTAGGTCCTTAAATATTGCACGTAGCAGCTGGATAAGCCAGCGATCATTTTCACTTTTGCATCCAGCGCAAGAAAACGCCTCAGATCGACGAATTTCGAGCTTTTCTTGGATGGTTCACGGCGGACCCATTCGGTCGCACGACGACGACCTATTTCCAGCCATTTCCGAGCTAGTTTGAGGTCGTGTCGATCTTCCTAGAGGTACGCTGGTGCTGTAGGGCTTGTCGGCACAAGTTTTTGAGGGCTGGAGACCTCGGGCGACGCTGCCGAACTACCACAGAGGCAGTCGCACGTCGCCGGCCATGTTCCGGTCATCGGCAGCCCTAGCAAACCCCACAGCCATGTTCCTCGAGGCCCTAAACCCCCTAGCGGCGAGTTGTAGCTCAGACGGTGGCCGGGAAGGCCGGTCCGGCGAGCTTCCGGTTACTCCGGCGAGGGGGAGCGCGCGGGCGCGAGCGAGGAGCGGGAGGTAGAAGAAAGCCGTGGGCCCCGGATGTCAGCAGCTCAAATTTTAAACCTGGGATCGGGTGTGGCCGGGAACCCGTGTGTTGGCGCACTGAGGTGCTGTGGCCCGGTGTGGCTTCGTTTCTATTGGCTGGAATTCAAAATAGTGGGTCCAGCCGGATTTTCTATAGGAAAACAATTCCAGAGTTGCCTCAATCTTTGGAAATTCATATCTCCCAGTAGGAAACTCCAATTTGAGTGATTCCAATTGGGTTGGATTCATCTCTCTGAGTTCTATCCAAATATGAACTTGGATTTGTATGAAAATCAATATTTTATTCTGGAAAATTCTTGGAATTTTTTCTGAAAAAGAATTATTGAGGGAATTTGGCTTATCCAAAAATCCCCGAATTTTGCCTGAATATTCTTTAGCATAGTATTGACCTACTAGCAAATGTTCAGCTCATTTGAAGATCATTTGAGTAGAAATTTGCTAAATGCAAACTACTGTGTTCAAAAGAGTCCAGAAACATTTTCAGAAAATGTTTCCCACTTCAAAAATCTGTTCTGAGCAATCCATAGCTCCAAAAATCATAGGAAAATTTAGGAAAGCTCTATGAGGCATACTTGGAATTTTAGTTCACTTAATTGGGCATGATAATGCACATTACTACAGAACTAATTCTTTGGAGTACAAATGTTTAAAGAATTGTTCTGGGAGAACTACTCAAGTAAAAGGGCTGAATTTTGGACCAGATGACTCTCATGTGATCGAGAACTCACATGTAAATTATCAGCCCAAGATGAGTCCTTGAACTCCCTGTTCTTATTCTCCATACTTATGTATAGGGGAAAAATAAATAGGAGATATTGTGAGAATTAGGGAGGACACAATATGACTCCACATTAGCTGAAATTTGGCCAGCTAAATCCTTAGGTAGTATAGAACCTGCGGTAAAAGTTTTGAGGCCATTGTTCTTCAGTTGCACTCAAATCATTTCAGCTTAGCTATTATGTTCATTAGGGAACATGATTAGTGTATAGCTAAAGCCTTTAGGGCAAATTATTCTATTTCTGTTCTTTGCACAACAGAGGCAAACCAAGCCATGCTTGGCTTTTTCACACAACCTATGTCCCTAAGAAATCAATTCTATAACTTCTTTCCATTACATTCTATAAAACATGTGCATATGCATTTCAATAGGAACCACAACGAAGAGGATTCAAATGAGTGATTCATTGAAGTGGATCAAGCTCCGGAGAATCAAGGGTGGATCTGCAAGGACACTAACTGTTATATACGACTACCCTGCAAAACAGGCAAGCTTCGGTTTGCATTTAACAGCTGTTAAGTTTTTGTTTTGTATTCACTTTCGGTCAGGACATGAATTTTGCATTAGGTCTAGTGTTTGATACTCCTCTTGCATAGCCAAATGACCCTTGGAGTATTGGGTAGGTGTCTTTCACTGTGTAGAACCGCCATGCCTAAGTACGGTTCGGTAGAAGTCGAGTGGTGAGATGCTACTCGCAGTTTCAGGAACAACAGGGGCATACGGGATTGGTTTATAATTGAATTAGCAAGTTAAAGTTGAGACCGAAGGTTGTAGGAGCAGCAGGACATAGGGGCCTGGGTGCTATAGACCTGTCCGTGTCGGTCAAGGACCGGTCCGTATGCGGCCCTGTTGAACAAGTTTGAGTTGTGTACCGGACTCATGCTGGCTATATGGGACCCAGTAAACCGATGTACCTCGGGAAGCTGTCGTTGGGACTTTTCGGGTCGCCTCAGGCGGACGGACGGTGTGCAGTATGTGGGGAATATTCTCATGATATCTCACGACGGAAGGTGCACCATGAGAGTAGCTACTGTACGGGGCGACTTGATCGATTCAGCGGGGGTGAAACGGGGGAAAGGCTGCCACGTACGACGTCAGTGATGGTTGTTGTAGGCAACGTCGAGTACGGGCGTACGTGTCGTGTAGTCCGGGTGTTATTGATTCGAATCACCGTCACTTGCGGAATGGACCGAGCATACTTGTTCTCACAGTCCTGACGTAGTAAGAACTTGCATGAGAAAGGAACTAATCATTTTGATGTGAAGTATTATCCCACCTTTGTATTGGATCTTGATGAATAGGCTAGTGCAAACTCGATTCTTTTATGCCATGAGCAATTTACATTGGGGGAAAGCGTTTCTTGTTTGATTGTGGACTCCTGATGTGGCGTGCCCAGGGTTACTTAAAATACTGCAATTAATACTGAAAGTAAGGATTCAATTTTAGGAGAGTTTAATTATGCTTATGCCATCCTATGTTAGGTTCATAACCTCGCTTAGAGTTTCATGTTTACGGTGACGGTTAAGTCTTGCTGAGCGTTATGCTCACGGATGCTATCCGAGTTGTTTGCAGGTAATTGACTCGATGCTTATGAGAAGGGGTGCCGATGAGACTCGGGAACCTCCAAGTGCTTACTCTAAGAGCATCCTCGCCGCTGCAGATTGTCTTCGTGTTGCTAGTAAGAAATGTCCGCGGGCTGGACCATTTCTTTGTTGCTAGTTTAGATATGAGTCGTGAGAGTGATAGTCTTCCACTGTAGTTTACTCTGATAATACTTATTTGTAAAAACATTCTTGTCCACTTCCGCAAACTCTTTATGTAATATGATGTGTTTTCTGTCGATCCATGTGCTGTGGGGTGCCGCATAACACGGCACCACCCGACGAGGTCCTGTCTGTTTCAGCTGGTATCAGAGCTGCGTTGGGAACAGAGCACGGATTGAGATCATATTATGTCAAAAACTTAGGATACGGTGAGATAACGGTACTAGGCCCACATAAGGACTATTATTAGCATATTATGAAGGTGGCAACCTAACTTATTTGTTATGTCAGAAAACCATGCATCTCGGGACGTCTATGTCTTGTGGGGTGCACGTAAGCGCTGTCCACCAGTGCGCACAAGCTGAAGGGTGGATCCTCACGGGTGGCAGGTAACCCGACTCGCTTTAGTATCCTCTACGACTCTTCATGTCGTTTGGGGTATTCGAGCAACGTCTGTCCCGGGCGTGCGCGGTGCAATTTGGGAGACCCCGTCACGTGGTCCGTAACGTGAACACGTAGCTCAAGGCATGTTTGGCTTGAGAACACCTGGGCTTGTGATGACGGCCGGGTGTATGAACTCTATGGATACCGGGTTCGGTGTGCAGCCGGGCCTGATGATTGAGTGTGGCTTATGTAGGTACTAACCACAAAAACCTTAGTGCATGTAGAACACATTTGCGAGTGCCGGTTTTAGTGCCACCAAAGGGTACGTATACGCCGGTGTAGTCCGGTTAAGTTTTTCTTCGGTGAGGCAACGTAGTACCGTCATATGTCTTACGGTGCATCGCCACCGTACTACACTGGATAGTATTCTTACCTATGAAGAAATCATTCATGACTAACTTCCAAACTAAAAATGGATGTGATAAAGCACATATTAGTTACTGAGCTCTTCAATTGAACTAAGTTTCAAAGAAGAGACTTGTTAGGCTTCTTTTGATCTTAAAGACAGAGTACTCTGTTCAGATAGAAATTTTTCTGGGCTTTAACAGAGCGTAACTCTGATTAGATCAACCCAATGGAGGTATTTGATACAGTTCTGGAAATTTTATTAAGTGCTCTACAACTTTTCTGTAGAACTCCAGAGCCAAATCCGACACCAACTTGGTTGAATGTCCAGATGGATGCAAACAGTTCAGAAAACAGAGCAGCTGCAAACTTCTCTGGATGTTGCTGTAAATTAGCCATCACAGTCTGTAAAAAAATTTCTAAGTGTCATATGATACACCATTGGAAAGTTTATGAAACTTACAACGATTTTGTAGTTCATAGTTGGTTCAGAATTTTACCCCATTTGTATGTAAAACCGTGATGAAAACAGCCACATACAAAGGAGGTGCTGGCAAAATTTACCCAGAAATTCTCTAAACTTTGAACGACCATAACTTCTGGTTAAGGGATGATCCAGAGGCATGCGAGTACTCGTTGGAAAGATACGGAAGTTAACTTTAACTTTGGTATTCAACTGGAGTTATGAAAATGCGGGTAACTGGATCCAAATCTGGGTTAAGTACAGAAAGGTCGGTTCAGTACAGCAGATGGGGATTGTTTCTGTTGACTTTAGAAAGATGTGTAAACATGAAATTTTGTTATGCTTTCATAAAGTTTTAGCATGTTCATGTTTTACATACTTTCACATACTGCTGAGATCAAGTATTGACTCCCTTCAAAAATGATTATTTTGCAGTATGGTGCATACTCATACTCCGAGTAGGGCTGAAGGTTCTCGCCGAGACGATGATGACTCGACTCCACCACGGGCACCGCAATCAACGGTATTGGCGGATGTCATGGCTCAGATGGTCGAGTCAAGTCAAGAGAACACAAGACTACTCCAAGCCTTGGTACAACAGGGCTTACTCCAAAGTGCACAACAGAACGTTCCACCTCGGAACGCCTATTTGGACTTCTTGGCGACACAACCGCCAATTTTCACGGAAGCCAATGAACCAGTGGAAGCTGATCAGTGGCTTCGAATTATGGAATCCAAGTTTGGAGTGTTTGAGTGCGATGAATATCAGAAGACATTATTTGCAACTCAACAGCTCCATGGAGCCGCCGGAAATTGGTGGTTTGCTTATCTCACCACCGTTCCGGAAGGCCATCAAGTGGAATGGACGGAATTTCGTGAAGCATTCCGTGCTCGTCACATTCCTATGGGTTTTATCAAGGCCCAGCAGAAAGCATTTAGGAACTTGAAGCAGGGGGACATGAGTGTCCTCGATTATGTCAGACGATTCAACCTTCTGGCACAATATGCTCCTGCTTATGCGACGAGCGAAGCTGCAATGTGTGATTACTTTTTCTATGGCTTGAGTGCCATACTAAAAGAGAAGTTAGCTTTGTTCAATCAAGGCAGTAACACCGAGTTGATCAGTGCTGCTCTGCTACAAGAACAAGTGACACTTGAGTGTCAAGCAGAGAAGAGGGACCGGGAGGATGTGCTAGAAGACACACCAGTTGTTCCTCGCAAATACCGTGTGGTGTATCACACACCATCCGATGAAAGATGGCAAGCACCAGTGAGATCAACTCCGTACAGATTTCCTGCTCAAGAATCATATATTGAAGCAACAACTTTGCCACAGCAATGAAGGACACCTGTCACATCATTGCTGCAACCAAGTACGTCAACTTCTCAACCCCAAGTCAACAAAGAACCGGGGAAACCTCCGTGTTCTTATTGCCACCGTTCTGGGCATTTTAGGCAGGAATGTCGGGAGAAGTTGGGGAACACCAGACAGCCATCATTGTCAGGTGGTATGCCGCTGACACGACCCCACGGTCTTGTCGAGCCAGGATCACGCTGAGGGGTGCTGCGTTGCACAGCACCGGATAACACACGTCAAAGGTACAAAGCGGAAGCAAAGTTTATATTACATAAAGTGGTTTATGAACATGTTTACATCAAAATAAGTCCAGTCTACACTCACGGGCGTAGACTACACATCAAGTGCACGTTCAGCCCTTGAACGTGTCCTTGCTAGCACACACGCGCACTAACTCTGCGGCGTGCACGACTCGCACTCGACGGGATTCCCCTCCTGGGGTTCCGTCTCCTCTTCGGGAGTCCCTTCCTCATAGAACCCTGAAAAAGCTTCAAACACAAGCAGTGAGCACGAAGGCTCAGCAAGACTGACCCGTCTCTCCTAAACATGGAACTTCTACATGAGGGGTGATGGGTGACATGAGGTAAAATAATTTGCAAGGACTCGCCTAATTAGTAGAACCTTACTTTCAAGTTTTAGCAGCAGGTTGTGGAGAACCTTACGCTAAGGCACATGAGAGAGCCGCAATCAAACAAGAAACGCATTTCTCTCATGTACTTTGCCCAAAGTTGAACGGAACTTTAGGTAGCTCTAAACTACAACAAACCATTAACAAGCAAATTCCATCTTTCAATCAGCAGCATTTTAACATGTAACTAGCCTGTTCTTTCTACGTCACGGTACAGTGAACAAGTGGTACTCACTGACCGTGAGGGACGGCGATTATAATCGATTTACACCTGCAGGGTTACCCAAACAATCCGTCATGTACGCCCGTACTCGATGTTGCCTACAACAACCATCACGGACGCCGTACACGACTACCTTTCACCCGTTAGCCAAATGTTGAACCGGTCCAATCGTCCTGAGCAAGAGGTCTATGCACGCGCATCTCAGTGCCGCCAGCGGATTTACACCTCAAGCTCTCAACCTACCCTCTGAACGACCAGCTATGCCTCAACATCCAGCTACCCGAGTTACATCGGTTTCCCGGTTCCCATATAGCTGGTAGGTCTTCGGTACTGTTCTAGCTTGTTCAACAGGCCCGCACACGGCTCGGTCCTCAATCGACACAAGCGGAGCTACAGCACACAGGCCCCAAAGTCCTGCTGCCCTTACCCTCCGCTTGGTCTCATTTTCTTGCCATGTGTTTCATGTGCTATCTCTACCCGAGTCGAGTGCCTCTAGCCTATGCTCGCGAGTAGTTCCAACTACTCGACTTGTACCGAATCCTACCCTAACTTAACTTTGCAGTAGCTAACAGGGTTTTGTAATCCTAAACCCAACCCATGGTTTTCTTGGCTATGCAATTGGGTTTCCAAACAAGACTCCAATATAAAGAATAATAGTATTTAAGTATGTGCTCAAAACAATAAAAAGTTGTAAAAAGGTTAATGCAAACCGGAGCTTGCCATGCTGCTCTTGATCGTAGGCTAGCTGCTCCTCCAAAGTAACGAAGTCTAGGACTTCGGGTTCCTCCTCGACCTTAGCGACTACATGATATACAAGTATATGTATTAATTTAAATGCATTTGATTGAATTTAAATTTGTGAAGTCTATAACCCTTACTAGACAGACCCAATGATTGTGAAACTTTTACTGGGGCTTGGTTACAACCTAAACAGATATTTGGTCAAATTTTAGTTGCAGCAAAGCTCATTTGAGCCCTCCACAATTAATTATGCACTTGACCTTAATTGAAGGCTTTTAGGGTGTTCTATGGATTTTCATGAAACAAACTATGACTTTCTGAAAACTAGATTTTCAGAGGGTTCTAATGGAGTTGGTCTCACTTAATTTTAAGGTTCCTAGCTAATGATATGAGCTAAACAATTTCAGAGAAAATTCTGAAAATGTTTCTGGACATTTTCTATTTTCTCTGGAACAGTTTCACTAATCACACCATTAGGTGGATCAAATGAGCTCAAATGGATCTGAAAGTTTTATGGTAGTTCAGGGATATTTTGGTGAACATTCCATCAAAATTTCAGGATTTTCCTCCAAAGGATTCTCCAGTTAAAATTCCAAATAGTTTAAAGTTGAGGAATTAATTCTGGAGAAATAAGGGTTTTCATGAAGTGAAACTTGATTTGCTGGAAAGTGCTCAGAGAGCTGAATCCAACAAAATTTGGTTCACTCGATTTGGAGCTTTCTATCTCAAGTTATGAGGATTTGAAGTTTGAAGGAAATCTGAAAATCGGGGGAAAAGTTAAAACTTGCGGGTGGGCCCCGGGGACACGCGTCGCACGCCGAGGCGACGGCACACCGTGGTCTGCGGGATTACTGCACGCCAGCACAGCCGATCCCGGCCACACCCGATCCCGATTTAAATTTTTCAGCCGCTGACGCGTGGGCCAGCCGGCTTCGTCTTCCTCCTGACGCTCTCTCGCGCCCGCGCCGCCACCCTCGCCGGAGCAGACCCGGAGCTCGCCGGCTTGCCGCTGCCGGCCCTCCCATGTTCTGAAACTCGCCGGCAGGGGGTTGTCGACGTCGAGGAACACGTCGGTGGTGTCAGTTCGGGCTGGCGGTGATCGGAAATAGCCCGGCGACGTGCCGCGGCCTCGGTTGAGATTCGACGCCGTCGACCGTGGATTCTAACCCGCCAACACCTCAAACATATGGTCCTACAGCATCAGTGTACCTCTAGGAAGCTCGACAAGGTGTCAAAAGGGTTCAAAGATGGCGGCAAGTCGGTCGGCAACGTGTGACCGATCGTGGCCGCGCATGACCACCCTTGATCGAGCTCAAAATTAGTCACTTCTAGACAGTTTCACACCACGGATGCAGAAAGGAACTTGATCGCCGGCTAGTCCAGCGTCTATGTGCAAGATTTGATAGCTAGAGAAGGATCTTAGAGCGAGAATTTGAAGGTTCCGTACCGGAAGCTCAGTTTAAGGTCGCCGGAGCAAAAACTGAGAATTCGCCGTGGATTCTTCACGGTTTGCTTCCAAACTTGGAGGATAGTAGCACGGTGGTCACGCGCTCCTGTTGCCTCTCTTGCTGGACCACGAAAACGCCTGTGGAACACTGTCCACGGGCGCCTGACTCTGGGCTGAGGCTAGGTCGCCGTGGTGGCGATCGTTTTCGGGCAAGGGAGGTCGCAGCTCGGGGTTGCGATCGTTTTCGGGCAAGGGAGGTCGCAGCTCGGGGTTTCTGGCGTTGGGGAGGTGGAGGGCGATCTCAGGTTGCTGTCTAGCAGCTCAGGGATGAAGGAGGAGATCGTTTGATGGTTTTCCCGATTGAGCAGAGAGCTGCGGAGAGAAACAATGCCGCTGCTCGGGTTTGCACGCGAGGGGATAAAGCCAGCCGACTCCTGCTCAGGCTGAGGCAGTGCCGGTCGCGTGGAGGCGCGAGCAAGCCGCCCTGGGCGCCAGTGCGCGTAGAGGGGAAGTAGCTGGTGGCGCCGGTGGCTGCTCGGTGGCACAGCCGACAGCTACTCGGTGGAATTTCCCACCGAGGCTGTGACGTTGTGTGCAAGTTTTCCCTTCCTCTCTCTATGACATGTGGGTCCCACCTGGGGTTTTAACCTCTGAAATTTACTCCTAATCACTGTTTTAAACAGTGAGCGCCAAAATACCCCTGGTGATTCAAATTATTCACCCATGAGCCATTTAAATTCATTAGAATTCAAATTGGGTTTGGTTTGAATGAATTTCAGCACAAGTTCAGTTTGGAATTCAAATAAAGTTTGAATTTGTCCCACTTAGCTCATGTCAAGATCAACTCCAAATGGAGTGAAAATTGGAGTGTGGGCTCACAAAAATGTGCTGAATAAGAATATGCCTCCCACTTTTAAATTCATGGGATAAAAACAGTTTGAATTTGAATATGGTTTCAAACTGCCCTCTTTCTAGCTATACCCAAAATGACCTCAAAACGGTTTTGAATTTGGGTGAAACTTGGCATGGACATCCTTAGCAATGTGTAGGAGTTTTCATATGCCCAGCCCCTCTATATCACATGTGGGAAATACCCCTTTTGCAATATGTGAGTTTGTTCTCTAATGAGCATGTTGATGGTGGTTACTTGCTCTTCATTTGTGTTCATCAACTTGCTTCAAATGAGGTGTGTGGTGTGCTGATGAACACTTCAAATATGTGTCAAAAACTGAGGCCCTTACATTCCTCCCCCTTAAAAGAATCTCGTCCCGAGATTATAAGGTGAAAATGATAGAGAGGACGGTGGAAAATTACCGGATATGTGACGTGAAAAAGTTGGGGTAGTTGGCACGAAGAAATCCTTCGCTCTCCCATGTCGCTTCGTCCACGGAGTGATTACTCCATAGAACCTTGTAGAACCACAATGTACGGTTGCGTGTGGTTCGGGCCTTTTCATCAATAATCTGCACCGGTTCCTCCCGATAGGTGAGATCCGGTTGCAGTTCTTCAATGTCGTCCAGCTGAATGGTAGTTGATAGCTTGAGACACTTCCTCAGCTGGGAAATGTGAAAGATATCATGCACACCGGAAAGTGCTTCTGGTAATTTCAGCCGGTATGGTACCGATCCACATCTTTCGGTAATCTGGAATGGACCGATGAATCGGGGTGCTAACTTTCCTCTCACCCCAAATCTGATTACGCCCTTCATTGGAGACACACGTAGGTATACGTGATCCCCGACTTCAAATTGTAATGGGCGTCTTCTCCGGTACGCATATTGTTTCTGCCGGGATTGGGCGGCTTTTAGGTTCGCTTGAATCAGTCGAACCTTTTCTTCCGCGTTGTTGACAAGGTCAATCCCGAAGGTAACCCTTTCGCCAGACTCACACCAACTCAGTGGTGTGCGGCATTTTCTTCCGTATAGCGCCTCGTAGGGCGCCATCTTAATGCTGGCTTGGTACCCATTGTTGTACCAGAACTCGGCTGACGGCAAGTGATCATCCCAATTCTTGCCGTGGTTGATAGCGCAAGCTCGTAGCATGTCTTCTAAGATTTGATTTACCCGCTCGGTTTGTCCATCCGTCTGCGGGTGGTATGCTGAACTACGGATCAGCTTCGTCCCCAAGGCAGCGTGCAGCTGCTACCAAAAATGGGACACGAATAAAGTACCCCGGTTCGATATGATGGTACGGGGTACGCCGTACAAGCATAGGATCCGTAAGATGTACAGTTCAGCGTACTTCTTGGCGTTGTAGTTTGTGTTGACCGGGATGAAATGGGCAACTTTGGTGAGCCGATCCACGATCACCCACACAGAATCATGCTTTTGATGCGTGGTGGGTAAACCGACGATGAAATCCATGCTCACATCCTCCCACTTCCAGGCAGGAATACCCAGTGGTTGCAGCAGTCCCGGTTTCCGCATATGGTCTGCCTTCACCCTTCGACATGTATCACACTCGGACACGTACTTCGCGATCTCCCGCTTCATCCGTGTCCACCAAAACTTGCTTCTGAGTTCTTGATACATCTTGTTGCTGCTGGGGTGAATAGAAAATTTTGATAAGTGAGCCTCATCAAAAAATTTCCTCCGTAAATCCGGGTTTCGGGGTACGACGATCCGGTCCTTGAACCATAGGACGCCGTCTCCGTCCTTTCGGAAATATTTCAGCTCCCCACTGTCTACACGTCTCCGCAAATGCGACATGCCCTTGTCATGTTTCTGAGCAGCCGCTATCTCTTCACGGATGGTGGGGATCAAAGCTAGGTTGTAGGGAGCTCCATGTGGAATCACATGCAGTGGTGGTTCGCTCTCTTCCAACGGTGTGATGGTCAGATTGTTGACGTGTGACTTGCGGCTCAGCGCATCTGCCACTATGTTTGCCTTGCCCGGATGATAATGGATCTCTACTTCGTAATCCTTTATCAGTTCTAACCATCTTCACTGCCTCATGTTCAGCTCCTTCTGAGTGAATATGTACTTGAGGCTTTTGTGGTCGTTATATAAATGTACGAGGTTACCGCGTAGGTAGTGCCTCCACATTTTCAGTGCGAGTACCACGGCAGCGAGCTCCAAGTCGTGGGTTGGATAATTCTTCTCATGGTTTCTAAGTCGCCGTGATCCATACGCGACCACCCTTCGGTCTTGCATCAACACACATCCGAGCCCAATGCCAGATGCATCGCAGTACACATCGAATGGTTTTGTTGTGTCTGGCTGCGTCAAAACCGGTGCTGATGTCAGGTGCTCGACTAAAGCCTTGAATGCTGCTTCACATGCTGGACTCCAAACATATTTGGTAGCCTTCTTCAGCAGCTCCGTCATAGGCTTGGCAATCTTCGAGAAGTTCGGAATGAACCTCCGATAATATACCGCGAGTCCGAGGAAACTCCATACCTCATGAACCGTTCTCGGGGATTCCAATTCAGCACATGAGTGATCTTGCTCGGGTCTACAGCGATACCCTCCGCTGAGATGATATGCCCGAGAAAAGGCACTTGGGATATCCAGAACTCGCATTTGCTGAATTTCGCGTATAGCTGATGATCCCGCAGCCGTTGCAAGACTATACGCAGATGCTTCTTGTGATCTTCTTCCGACTTGGAATATGCCAGGATGCCATCGATGAAGACCACGACAAACTTGTCCAGCTCCGGCATGAATACCGAGTTCATTAAGTACATGAAGTGAGCTGGAGCATTGGTGAGGCCAAAGGACATGACCAGGTACTCATAAAGTCCGTACCTCGTCGAGAAAGCTGTCTTTGGAATGTCCTCTGCCCTTATCTTAATCTGATGGTACCCGGATCTTAAGTCCATCTTGGAAAAGACCTTTGCTTCGACCAACTGATCAAAGAATATGTCGATCTGTGGCAACGGGTACTTGTTTTTGATGGTTACGGCGTTTAATGGGGGATAGTCCACATAAAGACGTAACGTCTCATCCTTCTTCTTCACGAATAATGCCGAACAGCCCCATGGCGAGGAGCTCGGCCTAATAAAACCCTTCTCCAGGAGGTCTGTGAGCTGAGTCTTCAGTTCAGCCAACTCCTTGGGCGCCATCTTGTACGGCCTTCGGGATATTGGCATGGTTCCCGGTGCAAGTTCAATCTTGAACTCCACATCTCTATCGGGCGGCATCCCCGGCAAATCGTCCGGGAATACATCAGGGAACTCTCGGACCACTGGAATATCTTCCAATCTGATAGTTGTGGCTTGATACACTTGGAAGTTTTATTTGTGCACTTCTGAGTTTAAGTGCACAACTCGGAGGACGGTGTCTAAAATAGCGCCGTGGCGGGTTAACCACGACATACCTAAGATGACATCGACCTTTTGTCCCTCTAATATTATGAGAGACGTAGGGTAGACTCTACCCTCTAAGCACAATGGCGCTTTTGGGAACATCATGCTTGCTGAAATTTTCCCACCCGGTGAACAGATCACATAAGGACTATCAGTGGATAGTATTTGCAAGACATATTTATCAATGAAAGCTTGGCTAATGAAGCTATGCGTGGCGCCTGAATCAAATGGTACTATGGCGGGATGCTGGTGGAGTTGGAACATACCCGCAAGGATTGGCTCGCCCTCAGGCACGTCCTCTATGGCAAGCTGGTGGACGGTGCCGGGCCTAGGGTTTGCCCGCCGCGCATTAGTAGGGTTCCGGGGTTGATTCCTCCCCGGAAACTGCGGTGCCACTCCGCCGCCTTGCCTCTCCGGGCAACTGCTCGCGAAGTGTCCTGGATGACCACACTTGTAACATGTGGCCGCTGCTGGTGTAGTGCTCGGGGGACGAAAGCCCGGCATTCATTGCTGAGGTGCATACGCACGCGGCATCGTCCGCTGCTGCTGTTGTTGTTGCGGTGGTGGTACTGGCAATGTCGGCCTGAATGCCGGTGAAGAGTACGGTCGACTGCGGAACGGCATCGACCTCTGTGGTGGCTGCCAGTGTGGACCTGATGGTGGGCGATTCACCATCCGAAACTTCTGAGAAGGACCGCCTCCTTCTCCGCTGCTTTGCGGCGCGCTTCGCTTTCGCTCCGCCGCCGCCAACTCCTTGCCGGAGTCCTCCTGAACAATCTCAGCATTAATGATGTCGTTGAGGCTGCCGCGATTGAACATCGCCAACTTGTCCTTCAGGAGCGGGTTAAGCCCCTGGTAAAAGTGGTCCCGCCGCTTATTGACGGTATCAGCATGATACGACGCGTAGAGCGCGAGATCGTTGAACGCCCTGGAGTATTCCAGCGCGTTCCGGCTCCCTTGCTGCAGGTGTAGAAACTCCTGCGTCTTCCTCTTCATCAAGCCTGGTGGTATGTGATAGGCCCTGAAGGCCGTCCGGAACTCCGTCCAGGTCATCACTCGGTCGGTGGGCTGTAAAGCACAGAAGTTGGCCCACCACGTGCTCGCGGATCCTTGGAGCTGCTGGACCGCGAACTGAGTCTTGCGCTGCTCACTTATCTGGAGCAGCCCGAACTTCATTTCTATTGCGCGGAGCCAGTTGTCCGCGTCAAGAGGTTCATCCGCCCTTGAAAATACCGGGGGATGAGTCGCCAGGAAGTCGGAGTTGGAGCTCTGTTGACGCTTGTAACACCCCAAAATCCTGTTAAGAGGGGAATTTAAAAAATTTTGGACGTATTGCATGTGTTGCAAAAATTCAAATTCAAACTGGAATTCAAATTAAACTCAAAACAGAAATAAAAAAGAAAAAGAAAAAGAAAAAACAAACCTTCCCGGCCAGTGGGCCGAAACCCACCAGCCGGCCCACCCAAACCCCGCGCCAGCCCGCTGCCGCGCGCCCGCGCCCCCTCTCGCAGACAGGCGGGACCCACCGGTCATCCCCGACCTCCCGCTCGTCCGAACCCGGGACTGTTTCCCCGCGCGCGCGTGATCTTAACCGACAGGATTTCCGCCCGAATTCTGGTTCTGGAGGACTCCAACTCGATCTAAACTAACACGCCGCCCTCCCCCGTCTATAAAAATCCCGGCATCGTCCGGTTTTCCCCACGATCCGCCATTTTTCTCTCCTGTAAGAACCCGAGCTTCTCCGGCGAATTCTGCTCGATCTTCGCTCGGGAATTCTGATCTAACTCGCTGGTCTTGATCCACCGCCTCTGGGGAACCTCGCAGGTGCAGAAAACTCGGTGGTTTGCGGTTCAAACACAGCGCCGACGAGCCTCGCCGTGAATTCACCTCGGACCTCGTCGCTGATCGCTTTCCAGGACCTCTGAGCTCAAGAAAACCCCCGAGGTGAGATCCCCGACCTCCCCTCCACCGATCTATGTCATAAAATCACAGTTTTAGGAAGAATTGACAAAGATCCGAAACTCTCCGGCGAGATCGCCGCCGTGCGCCGCCGGGCAGCGCCGCCCGCGCTCGATCAGAGCGACGTGGCCGCTTGTGCACCGTCTATTTTAAATCGCACGGTAGAATTTAAATCCCCGCGTACCGGTTCGACGTTATAATCTCAGCCGTCTGTTTTAAATCGGACGGTCCACGTCAGCCCCGCATTATAAAGGCCAGGATTCTTACGTGCTACCCCCTGGGGTTCTCGGAAAATACGAGCTAGCCCCGGAAACTTCTAATCTAGCCCCTGGAACTTCAGAAAATCATGTAAATTCATTTAAAAATCAGTTTTAGCCCCTGGACTTAATAAAAATTAGGAAAACCCCTCTGTTATGTGTAGTTAGACCCCTGGAAATGCTTAAAATAATATAATAGACCCTGTAGTGGGGTGAGTTTACCTTTTTAACCCTATGTGATATTAAATTTAGGAATTTGAATATGTGTTTAGTATTTAAAATTTAAAAGATGGGACAAACACATTGTAAATTCAAATTAAAAACTTTCCTAGTACTTGGAAAACTTTGGAGTGAGATAAAAATAGATTATTGGCTGAAATGAATATGTTTAATTGATTATTCACATTTATTAGTAATAGGGACACATTTTTAAGTAGAGAATAATTCTGAAAATTAGTAAAATAAATGTAAAATAGTTCACATCAGAAGAGAAGTTCAAAAATATATTATTTAATATTTTTGACCCAAAACCTATTCTGTTTAGATTAAGTGTATTACTATTTTCATAATAAAGTGCACATTTAGGCATAGGAAATAAATCTGAAAATATAGCAAGCTAGGTATAAATAACTAGAAAATGATAAATGACGTTTCCAAAATCCAAAGAATTCAGTTTAGGGTTGGTAGAAGATTTGAAGACACATATGAAGTAGGAAAATACCTTTCATGCATACTTGGTAGCTAAAATGTGTATCAATTAAATATAAGGGATTTATTTAAATTAGAAATTTATATATAGTATGCCAACATGAATATGAATACAAAAATGGAAATCATATGTACATGTTTAAAAGTACATGTAAGCCAAAATCAACACATATAGAGTAACCACAACACATAGAAATGAGAATGGCTTTCATAAATGTGAATGTGTGGCTTGTATGAAGTGGAAGTGTGAACTATGTCTTATGACTTGTTGTTTTCTTTTGCTATGTGTGATGGTATGAGTAGAACCTGCTCCAGAGCAAGTTCTTCCTCTCCAAGATCAGGACTACCCATTCCAAGAGCAGCAGGAAGGAGGCAAGTGTCCTTGACCACTTTGATCCTATACTAGGATGTGTAGATAGAATTATTTGCATTATCAAATGAAAATATGAAACCCATGCTAGGATGTTTCCCTAGAATTGCATTACCTTGTTTCCTTGTAGCTTGGGTTGGGATTCATTTTATCATGTCATTCATTATTATGCATATGCTTAGCCATGCTTAGAATGGGATATTTGGGATATGAGATCATCAGTTTATTTTACCATACTCTTGAATGAGATATTGTGAGTAATGTAGAGGTAGGGATCAAGGCAAGTTGGATGTTTTGGTTGGTGGTGGGTGCACGAGACTCGGGTTTGTGTTTAGTACTTGCCTGGATCATAAGGACCGGTTCATGGAGCATGTAACCTGGCTTTACCGTGCCAACCACATGCTGAGATGGGGCAGCTTGGCCAATTAACTAGGTGTATCCCCGGCAAAGTATGGGTGTGTTGGATGGTGCGGGGAATAGGTGTCAGCTGGACTACCATATGAACCGCAAGGCTCAAGTGGGGGCCACTGCAGCAGGGTTGGAGCCTCTTGTATGCTGTTAGGGTTGAAACCTCAGTGGGCCCACGCTCGTCGGAAATCCCTTTGTAAAGGCTTCGTAGTGATCTCCTGGCTACACACCTGGGAAGTGTGAATGTGGTTCGTAGCCACTGGCATAATGAAGGTTCTTTTAGTCCACCCGGCAACGGGGGATGAAATCACTACATGTGGGTACAGTGGTGCAAACTCTGCAAAGTCAAAACTGTCATGACAGCCATGCTCGCGTTCAAGAGCGGCTTGGACTTATTCATGATTAGAGGAGTGATGGTTTTGGAAGTTAAGGATGTTAAGCGGGGAGATTAACATTGAAAATGATGTTATGGTTATTTGATTATGATGATGGGATGGGAGATTGGGACCATTTCACCTGTGTAGTAATGTTGGTGCTTAATAAGCTAAGGTGATAGGTATTAATTGCGTAGTGCTTTAACCATGAGTTCAACCTCTCCTTGCTCTAGCCATGCATGACATAACTTTCCCACACTTGCTGAGTACCAACGGTACTCAACCTTGCATATTTGTTGGTTTATATTGCTGCTCAGGTCAAGATAATGAGGTGGTGTATAATGATCAAGACTTTGGACCCGAAGAAGGTTTCTAGGTTCATGGAGTCCCCCGGGCAACGCCTGTGACGGATCCCACAAGAATAATATTCCGCTGCTAGTTTATTTACTTGTGATGAACTTATTATTGTCCATCGAGACATTTGCTATGTAAGACTTATTTATATTCGACACCTGGCTTGTAATAAATGATGCTTCACTATTTGTCATCACATGTATGAGAAAATAATCCTAGCATACATGTGATATTCACTCGGTGGTTCTTCGGATAAACCGTGTGTGACAGAAGTGGTATCAGAGCAAAGGTTGCCCGTAGGAACGTGGACCTAGGTACAAATGGACGTATTTAAGGGCCCTATTTTCTTAAAAACTATTTTTACAAGGTGTGGGTTGAAAAGTGTTATTTAATGGAGTCACTTTCTTCATCTTACCCTAACTTTCATTCAAAATCGGATTTTTGTTTAAAAGTTTATCTAACCTAAGTTTAAATGCTTTCTGTTTTAGATGGTTCGCATGATTCGCACCGCTCGGAAGTCCACAGGAGGGAGAGTTCCTGTAGTTGCCCTTGCCCAAAGAGAGGAGAGTCGTCCGGTGACGTACCTTTCCTACGGATTGGCAGTAGGAGGCTTTTTGCGCCGTCTTCGACGTATGCTCCATGCCGCCGGCAATACGGGCAAGCTAATCATACACTATAGCTCCACCAGGACCATCCGTGAGAAAAGGGAAGAATGGAGCTCAGAGATGAGGATTATCCACGAAAATCAGCTGCTCAAGATCCACCGCTCTCTAGCTTGTTGAGCAACACAGGTCGATGCGGAGAAGGATGTCACCTGGGAGGCCATCACCTGCCAGAGTCACATCTATCGTCGACACCTGGACGGGACTGAGTACATGTATGTCCTCCTGCTCGAGAGCGGTACAACGGAGTATAAGTACCCGCCAGTGCAGCAGGGGACTTCCCATGAGCACATGGACCTGTGCTTGGAGGATGCTGCTATGCTCAGCACTCGACTGCAGGAGTGTCAGCAGGAGCTTCAGGATGTTCGGGACGCCCTGAAGGAAACCGAGGCGTTGCTTCGAGCCTGCTTGAGGGCGAGAGAAAGAGGAGATGGGAAAGAACTGTGTGTCACCGTGAATGATACATGGACTCCTAACTCCCCAGATCGCCGGGCGATCAGGCGTCGTCGCACTTCTCCACCAGCAGCCTCCCCACCCAAAGCAGAGTCAGAGGGCAGCCACAATAATGAGGAAGATCCCGAGGAGCCAGCTCAGTGATACGAGTCGTGTAGAGTCTTTTCCCTTAGTTCCGCAAGTTATCGAGTAGTCGAATCAATACCATAGTAAATGGTATGTTAATGCTTGGTGTGTGACGTGAGTTGTGGAAGCCATGAGCAATTGTCCACAGCCTCGTCTTCAGATTGTTTTGCTTTGGTGTGCAAACCCACATGAAATAATAGTGCATTTATTTTTGTGAGACATGAACCCCCATAAAGTATAACAAAGCCTCAACACTTCAAAGTAAAAAAACAAGTGAAAGTAGTAAGATGATACGTAATGCTTTAAATTAACATTGGTTGGTCATGCCAGATGGCCGGAAGAGGAAAGGGTCGTGCTGCCAACCCCGCCAACAACAACGATGAGGCCTGCAACCCTCATCTTTCTGGGAGCCAAGACAGGGGTGGACGCCGTGAGGGAGTTGATCCCATCCACCAAATGCTTGAAAATCAAAATCAGCTCATCGAGAACCTGACTCAAGTGGTGGCCAACTTGCATCAAGTTCCACCTCCACAAGCTGCACCACGCCAACCAAGGTTGAGTGAGTTTCTAGGAACTCAACCTCTGAAGTTTGCAAGTGCTGCTGAACCTCTAGAGGCAGATGACTGGCTAAAGACCATTGAGAGCAAGATGAGGATCATACAGTGCCAAGGGTATGAGAGGGTGCTGTTTGCCTCTCATCAATTGCATGGACCTGCTGCTGATTGGTGGACCGCCTACGTGGCCGCCCATCATGACCCTGAGAACATCACTTGGGAAGAGTTCAAGCGTAGCTTCCGCAACCATTACATACCAATGGGTGAACTCAAAAACAAGAGGAAGGAGTTCTTGGGGTTGCAGCAAGGTAACATGACTGTGAGGGAATACCTCACTAAATTTACTCAACTCTCCCGTTATGCCCCACGGGACATAGAGACTGATGAGCAGTAACAGGATTGTTTCGTGGAAGGACTTACGGCAGAAATGCAGTGTGCAATGTCCTCCAACGAGTATGAAAGCTTCCAAAAGATGGTGGACAGAGCGTTTGTGGATGAAAGGAAGCTGAAGGCCTTGGAAAATGAGAACAAGAGGAAGGCCGGGTGGTCACATCAAGACTCAGGAAGCAACACCCGCCCACGTCTGATGCAGCCATCCACAGGGCAGACGAACCATGCTGCGGTACCCTACTCAGCACCAAGAGGGTACAACCCAAACTACAGGCCTCCGGCAGCACCAATACAGCCACAACGTCAGTTCGTACAGCAGCCTCGCCCTACATATCAACCTCGACCAGCAGTGCAAGGACCCCCAAACCAACCCCAAGACAACAGAGGCCAAGCACCTAAGGTTGGGGTGCAATGTTTTAACTGTGGTGAAGTGGGGCACTACGCCCATAAGTGCCCAAAGAAGAAGCCCGAACAGCCGCAACAGCAGAATGTAATGCGAGGACAGGTGAACCACGTCACCATGGAGGAGGCGCAAGAGGCACCCGACGTGGTAGTTGGTAAGTTTCCTGCCAATTTACACATTGCAACCCTGCTGTTTGATTCTGGTGCTACCCACTCGTTCATTGCTCAAGGGTTTGTTAAGAAGCATGACCTAGCAACAACACAAATGAACCATATGCTAGCAGTAAATTCTCCAGGTGGAGAAATAAGGACAAGACAAGTGTGTCCCAAAGTGAACCTAGACATTAATGGGGTAGTATTTACTGCTAACCTCATAGTGATAGATTCACAAGGGATAGATACTATCTTGGGTATGGATTGGTTGACCAAACATAAAGGAATCATCCATTGTTCGACCAGAACGGTGGAACTAACTCACCCTAGTGGCACAAGAGTAAAGTTTATAACAATACAAGAGCCTAGGAGGGACATTAAATTAAATCAAGTTGAGGTGAAAGTGGAGGAGATCAGGATCATCAAGGAATATCCAGATGTTTTTCTGGAGGAGTTGCCAGGAATGCCTCCTGATCGTGAAGTGGAATTCGCAATTGAGCTAGTGCCTGGAACAGCCCCGATATACAAGAGACCTTATCGGATGGACTCCAAGCAGTTGGGAGAACTCAAGGATCATTTGAGAGAATTGACGGAGAAGGGGTATATTCATCCTAGTTCTTCACCTTGGGGAGCTCCAGTGATATTTGTGCCCAAGAAGGACGGAACCCAAAGGTTATGCGTGGACTACCGTGCCTTGAATGAGGTAACCATCAAGAACAAGTACCCATTACCCCGTATTGAAGACTTGTTTGATCAGTTGAGGGGAGCTTGTGTGTTCTCAAAAATTGATCTCAGGTCGGGATACCACCAACTTAAGATAAGGCAAGCCGATATTCCAAAGACAGCTTTCATATCTCGGTACGGATTGTATGAATACACCGTCATGCCTTTCGGGCTAACGAATGCCCCGGCATACTTCATGTATCTCATGAACAAGGTATTCATGTAATATCTGGACAAATTTGTGGTGGTTTTCATAGATGACATTCTCGTTTTCTCCAAAGATGAAGAGGAACATGAGAAACATCTAAGGTTGGTGTTGCAGAGGCTGAGAGAACACCAACTATATGCCAAGTTGAGCAAGTGTGAGTTTTGGCTGAAGAGAGTTCCCTTCTTAGGACATATCATCTCGGAGGGAGGAATCTCCGTGGATCCCGCCAAAATCGAGGATATACAGAAGTGGAAGACCCCTGAAAATGCCGGGGAAGTTCGAAGCTTCTTGGGATTGGCAGGATACTATCGACGGTTTATTGAGGGATTCTGTAAGATCTCGAGGCCCCTCACCAAACTGTTGGAGAAGGGAATCACATTCACATGGACGCCGCAATGCGAGACGAGTTTTCAGGAGTTAAAGAAAAGATTGACAACAGCCCCAGTGCTAGTTATGCCAGACATGCAGAAGAACATTACGGTGTATTGCGATGCCTCTGGAAACAGGTTGGGATGTGTTCTCATGCAAGAAGGGCATCTCGTGGCTTATGCATCCCGGCAGCTCCGGAAGCACGAGAAGAACTATCCTACACATGACCTAGAACTAGCCGCAGTGGTACACGCGTTGAAAATTTGGCGGCACTACTTGATGGGGAAGAGGACAGAAATATATACGGATCATAAGAGTTTAAAGTACATTTTCACACAGCCAGATCTCAACCTCAGACAAAGGAGATGGTTAGAGCTAATCAATGACTTTGATGTGGGCATCAACTATCATCCTGGGAAAGCAAACATCGTGGCAGATGCTTTAAGTCGGAAAGTGCAGGACAATAAGTTGAGCTTGAAGGACATGCCTGCAGAATTGAAGGACGAGGTTATAAGGCTCAATATATGCCTTGTGAATAGAGGTGAAGCCATCGCCATGGAAGTGGACTCCACACTAGAGCGAGAAATACGCGAGGGTCAAAAGAATGACGAGAAGATACAAGAAATCAGGCAACTCATCAAGGAAAATAAAGCCCCTGGTTTCAGAGAGGATGAACAGGGAACGGTGTGGCACGGAAAAGAATCTGTGTGCCAGAAGTAAAGAAGATCCATGAATTGATTTTGAAGGAGGCTCACGATTCTGACTATTCCATTCATCCTGGGAGTACGAAGATGTACCAGGACCTCAAGAGCAGGTATTGGTGGTATGACATGAAGCGAGATGTCGCGGAACATGTTGCCCTATGTGACACATGCCAGTTGGTGAAAGCAGAACATCAACGACCCGTGGGATTATTGCAACCACTCAAAGTGCCTGAATGGAAATGGGAAGAAATCGGTATGGATTTCATAGTGGGATTGCCTAGGACCTGACACGATCCCACGGTCTTGTCGAGCCAGGATAACGCTGAGGGATGCTGCGTTGCACAACACCGTATAACACACGCCAAAGGTACAAAGCGGAAGCGAAATTTTATTACATAAACAGGTTATGAACATGTTTACATCAAAATAAGTTCAGTCTACGCTCACGGGCGTAGACTAAGCGTCAAGTGCACGTTCAGCCCCTTAACGTGTCCTTGCTAGCACACACGCACACTAACTCTGCGGCGTGCACGACTCCCAGTTGACGGGGTTCCCCTCCTGGGGTTCCGTCTCCTCTTCGGGAGTCCCTTCCTCATAGAACCCTGCAAAAGCTTCAAACACAAGCAGTGAGCACGAAGGCTCAGCAAGTCTGACCTGTCTCACCTAAACATGGAACTTCTACATGAGGGGTGATAGGTACATGATGTATAAATCATTTGCAAAGGACTCGCCTAATTAGTGGAACCTTACTTTCAAGTTTTAGCAGCCGGTTGTGGAGAACCTTACGCTAAGGCACATGAGAGAGCCGCAATCAATCAAGAAACGTATTTCTCTCATGTACTTTGCCCAAAGTTGAAAGGAACTTTAATTAGCTCTAAACTACAACAAACCATTAACAAGCAAAGTCCATCTTTCAATCAGCAGCATTTTAACATGTAACTAGCCTGTTCTCTCTACGTCACGGTACAGTGAACAAGTGGTACTCACTGACCGCGAGGGACGGTGATTATAATCAATTTACACCTGCAGGGTTACCCGAATAACCCGTCACGTACGCCCGTACTCGATGTTGCCTACAACAACCATCACGGACGCCGTACGCGACTACCTTTCACCCGTTAGCCAAATGTTGAACCGGTCCAATCGTCCCGAGCAAGAGGTCTCTGCACGCGCATCTCAGTGCCGCCAGCCAATTTACACCTCGAGCTCTCAACCTACCCTCTGAACGACCAGCTATGCCTCAACACCCAGCTACCCGAGTTACATCAGTTTCCCGGTTCCCATATAGCCGGTAGGTCTTCGGTACTGTTCTAGCTTGTTCAACAGGCGCACAAGGCTCGGTCCTCAATCGATACAAGCGGAGCTACAGCACCCAGGCCCCAAAGTTCTGTTGCCCTTACCCTCCGCTTGGTCTCATTTTCTTGCCATGTGTTTCATGTGCTATCACTACCCGAGTCGAGTGCCTCTAGCCTATGCTCGCGAGTAGTTCCAACTACTCGCTGAATCCTACTCTATCTTAGCATTGCAGTAGCTAACGGTGTTTTGCAATCCTAAACCCAACCCATGGTTTTCTTGGCTATGCAGTTGGGTTTCCTATCAAGACTCTAATGCAAAGAATCACAACAGTATTCAAAGATGTGCTCAAAACAATAAACATTTGTAAGAAGGTTAATGCAAACCGGAGCTTGCCTTGCTGCTCTTGGTCGTAGGCTAGCTGTTCCTCCGGAGTAACGAAGTCTAGGACTTTGGGTTCCTCCTCGACCTTAGCGACTACATGATAGAAGCAATACATGTATTAATTTCAATGCAGTTGTATTTACTTCTAATCTTGTGAAGTCTATAAGTCCCACTAGACAGACTCTATGACTGTGAAACTTTTACTGTGGTTTGGTTACAACCTAAACAGAGACTTGGTCAAGTCTTAGTTGCAGTAAAGCTCATTTGAGCCCTCCACAATTAATTATGTCCTTGACCTTAATTGAAAGCTCTTAGGGTGTTCTAAGGATTTTCATGAAACAAACTATGACTTTCTGAAAACTAGATTTTCAGAGGATTCTAATGGAGTTGGTCTCACTTAATTTGAAGGTTCCTAGCTAAAGATATGAGCTAAACAATTTCAGAGAAAATTCTGAAAATGTTTCTGAACATTTTCTATTTTCTTTGGAACAGTTCCACTAATCAAACCATTAGGTGGACCAAATGAGCTCAAATGGATCTGAAATTTTTATGGTAGTTCAGGGATATTTTGGTGAACATTCCAGAAAAATTTCAGGATTTTCCTCCACAGGATTCTCCAGTTAAAATTCCAAACAGTTTTTATTTGGGGAATTAATTCTGGAGAATTAAGGATTTTCATGAAGTGAAACTTGATTTGCTGGAAAGTGCTCAGAGAGCTGAATCCAACAAAATTTTGTTCACTTGATTTGGAGCTTTCTAGCCAAAGTTATGAGGATTTGAAGTTTGAAGGAAATCTGAAAATCGGGGAAAAGTTTAAACTCGCAAGTGGGCCCCGGGGACACGCGTCGCACGACGAGGCGACATCACACCGCGGCCCACAAGGATTTTGTGCGCCAGCACACCCGATCCCGGCCACACTCCGATCCCGATTTAAAATATCTGTGGCTGACAGCTGGGGTCCACCCCCTTCTTCAACCTCGCGACGCCCGCGCTCTGCCGCCGAGGGACCTCGCCGGAGAGCTCGCCGCCGGCTTCTGTACATCTCCAAACTTCACGATCCTGGCCGCCCCTGCCTACTTTCACTCGGGGAACAGGATTCTAGGGTCAGCTACTCATGACAATGGCCGGTACATGGTCGGCGATGAGCCGCCACCTCAGAAAGACTTCAGCCATGTCGGCTGACTTCCCTAGCACCTCAACTACTCGGGGAACCGGTCGGGAAGCATCAGTGGACCTCAGGGAAGGTCGACATGAGCTTGAGGCAGCTCGGGGAAGGCCCAAAGTAGGTCCTCACCGTGCGCCCGATGCCTCCCGTTTATTCCGCCATTGGTAAACCTCGAATTACGCCGGGTATGGAGCTTCTCCGTCCAAGGGTTGTGAAGGCAACTTGTGCGTTACCGTGTCTAGTTTGTGTGAGAGCGGATTGAGGCCCTCTAATCCTTTATAGGGCACGAATTCAACGGAATCGCACCCGAAGGTCGTTCTGCACACAGAAAGGGGAAAACTGGAAATTCGCCGCCGGTGAGCAACCACTCGAGCTGTGGCTCGGGGGTGAGCAGCACCGGTCACCAGCGCGTCCAAGGGTGCCTTGGCTCAGGCGTGACAACGCCATGGTTGGGCTGTCCACGGGAGCCCGAGGTGCGGCGGTTCTAAGTCACCGAATTGATCTTTCGGCACAGCCGATATCAATCGGTTTCAGTTGAATTCTAGCAGCGGGGAAGACGGAGGAAGGTCTCTAGTACCTTGCCGTGGATCTGGAGGGGGCGGAGGAAGCTGTGATCGGCGCTCTCCGATCGATTCCGAGCTGCGGAAAGTTTCGGCCGGCGCTGAGTTCTTGCGGGGGAAGAAACGGGCGATGCTTCGGCCAGGGAGGGGGAAAGGTGCCTTAAGAAGGCTCTGCACCGCCTCATGCCCGCGCGTGGCCAAGCAGCTGCTGGCGCGGCGGCTTCCCTTGGTGGCCATCGCAGCGGTGGCGCGGTTAACCGAGTGAGAAAGTCTCAGTCGGTTTGATTTGAAGCAGAGGCTGACAAGTGGGTCCCACTCCCCATTTTAACCTCTGAAATTTACTCCTAATCACTGCTGTAAACAGTGAACCCCATACTACCCCTGGTAATTCAAATTATTCACCCATGAGCCATTTGAATTGAGTAGAATTCAAATTGGGTTTGGTTTGAGTGAATTTCAGCACAAGTTCAGTTTTGAATTCAAATAAAGTTTGAATTTGTCCCACTTAGCTCATGTCAAGATCAACTCCAAATGGAGTGAAACTTGGTGTGTGAGCTCACAAAAATGTGCTGAGTAAGAATATGCCTCCCACTTTTAAATTCATGGGATAAAACAGTTTGAATTTGAATATGGTTTCAAACTGCCCTCTTTTTAGCTATACCCAAAATGACGTCAAAAAGGTTTTGAATTTGGGTGAAAATTGGCATGGACATTCTTAGCAATGTGTAGGAGTTTTCATATGTCCAGCCCACCTATATCACATGTGGGAAATACCACTTTTGCAATATGTGAGTTTGTTCTCGAATGAGCATGTTGATGGTCGTTACTTTCTCTTCATTTGTGTTCATCAACTTTCCTCAAATGAGGTGTGTGGTGTGGTGATGAACACTTCAAATATGTGTCAAAAACTGAGGCCCTTACATTCCTCCCCCCTTAAAAGAATCTCGTCCCGAGATTATAAGGTGAAAATGAGAGAGAGGACGGTGGAAAATTACCGGATATGCGACGTGAAAAAGTCGGGGTAGTTAGCGCGAAGAAATTCTTCGCTCTCCCATGTCGCTTCGTCCATGGAGTGATTACTCCATAGAACCTTGTAGAACCACAACGTACGGTTGCGTGTGGTTTGGGCCTTTTCCTCAATAATCTGCACCGGTTCCTCTCGATAGGTGAGATCCGGTTGCAGTTCTCCAATGTCTCCCAGCTGAATGGTAGTTGATAGCTTAAGACACTTCCTCAGCTGGGCAATGTGAAAGACATCGTGCACACCGGAAAGTGCTTCTGGTAATTTCAGCCGGTATGCCACTGATCCACATCTTTCGGTAATCTGGAAGGGACCGATGAATCAGGGTGCCAACTTTCCCCTCACCCCAAATCTGTTTATGCCCTTCATTGGAGACACCCGTAGATATACGTGATCTCCAACCTCGAATTGTAATGGGTGCCTTCTCCGGTCCGCATACTGTTCTGACGTGATTGAGCGGCTTTTAGGTTCGCCTGAATCAGTCGAACCTTTTCTTCCGCGTTGTTGACGAGGTCAATCCCGAAGGTAACCCTTTCGCGAGACTCACACCAGTTCAATGGTGTGCGGCATTTTCTTCCGTATAGCGCCTCATAAGGCGCCATCTTGATGCTGGCTTGGTACCCATTATTGTACGAGAACTCGGCTAACGGCAAGTGATCATCCCAATTCTTGCCGTGGTTGATAGCACAAGCTCGTAGCATGTCTTCTAGGATCTGATTTACCCGCTCCGTCTGCCCATCCGTCTGCGGGTGGTATGCTGAACTACGGATCAGCTTCGTCCCCAAGGCAGCGTGCAGCTGCTCCCAAAAACGGGACACAAATAAAGTGCCCCGGTCCGATATGATGGTATGGGGTATGCCGTACAAGCATAGGATCCGTGAGATGTACAGTTCAGCGTACTTCTTGGCGTTGTAGTTTGTGTTGACCGGGATGAAATGGGCAACTTTGGTGAGCCGATCGACGATCACCCACACATAATCATGTTTCTGCAAGGTGGTGGTTAAACCAACGATGAAGTCCATGCTCACATCCTCCCATTTCCAGGCTGGAATGCCCAGTGGTTGCAGCAGTCCCGGTTTCCGCATGTGGTCTGCCTTCACCTTCCGACATGTATCACACTGGGACACGTATTTTGCAGTCTCTCGCTTCATCCGTGTCCACCAAAACTTGCTTTTGAGTTCTTGATACATTTTGTTGCTGCCGGGGTGAATAGAAAATTTTGATAAGTGAGCCTCATCAAAAATTTTCTTCCGTAGCTCCGGGTTACGGGGTACGACGATTCGGTCCTTGAACCATAAGACGCCATCTCCGTCCTTCCGGAAACATTTCAGCTCCCCACTGTCTACACGTCTCCGCAAATGTGACATGCCCTTGTCATTCTTCTGGGCTGCCGCTATCTCTTCACGGATGGTGGGGATCAAAGCTAGGTTGTAGAGAGCTCCATATGGAATCACATGTAGTGGTGGTTCGCTCTCTTCCAACGGTGTGATGGTCAGATTATTGACGTGTGACTTACGGCTCAGCGCATCCGCCACTACGTTTGCCTTGCCCGGATGATAATGGATCTCTATTTCGTAATCCTTTATCAGTTCTAACCATCTTCGCTGCCTCATGTTCAACTACTTCTGAGTGAATATGTACTTGAGGCTTTTGTGGTCGGTATATAAATGTACGAGGTTACCGAGTAGGTAGTGCCTCCACATTTTTAGTGCAAGTACCACGGCAGCGAGCTCCAAGTCGTGAGTTGGATAATTTTGCTCATGGTTTTTAAGCTGATGTGATCCATACGCGACCACTCTTCGGTCTTGCATCAGCACACATCCGAGCCCAATGCCGGATGCATCGCAATACACATCAAACGGTTTTGTTGTGTCTGGCTGCGCCAAAACCGGTGCTGATGTCAGGTGCTTGACTAAAGCCTTGAATGCTGCTTCACATGTTGGACTCCAAACATATTTGGTAGCCTTCTTCAGCAGCTCTGTCATTGGCTTGGCAATCTTCGAGAAGTTAGGAATGAACCTCCGATAATATCCCGCGAGTCCGAGGAAACTCCATACCTCGTGAACAGTTCTCGGGGATTTCCAATTCAGCACTTGAGTGATCTTGCTCGGGTGCACAGCAATACCCTCCGCTGAGATGATATGCCCGAGGAAAGGCACTTGCGATATCCGAAACTCGCATTTGCTGAATTTTGCGTATAAATTGTGATCCCGCAGCCGTTGCAAGACTATACGCAGATGTTTCTTGTGATCTTCCTCCGACTTGGAATATACCAGGATGTCGTCGATGAAGACTACGACAAACTTGTCCAGCTCCGGCATGAATACCGAGTTCATCAAGTACATGAAATGAGCTGGAGCATTGGTGAGGCCGAAGGACATGACCAGGTACTCATAAAGTCCGTACCTCGTCGAGAAAGCCGTCTTCGGAATGTCCTCAGCCCTTATCTTAATCTGATGGTACCCGGATCTTAAGTCCATTTTGGAAAAGATCTTTGCTTCGACCAACTGATCAAACAATCGATCCGTGGCAACGGGTACTTGTTCTTGATGGTTACGGCATTTAATGGACGATAGTCCATGCAAAGCCGCAACATCTCATCCTTCTTCTTGACAAATAATGCCGAACAGCCCCATGGCGAGGAGCTCGGCCTAATAAAACCCTTCTCCAGGAGGTCCGTGAGCTGAGTCTTCAGTTCAGCCAACTCCTTGGGTGCCATCTAGTACGGCCTTCGGGATATTGGCATGGTTCCCGGTGCAAGTCCAATCTTGAACTCCTCCTCCCTATCGGGTGGCATCCGCAGCAAATCGTCCGGGAATACATCAGGGAACTCTCGGACCACTGGAATATCTTCCAATCTGATGGTTGTGGCTTGATAGACACTTGGAAGTTTTATTTCTGGACTGTCCAGAAATAATGAGTGAGACTCGTGCACTTCTGAGTTCAAGTGCACAACTCGAAGGACGGTGTCTAAAACAGCGCCGTGGCGGGTTAACCACGACATCCCTAGGATGACATCGACCTTTTGTCCCTCTAAGATTATGAGAGACGTAGGGTAGACTCTACCCTCTAAGCACAATGGCGCTTTTGGGACCATCATGCTTGCTGAAATTTTCCCACCCGGTGAACAGATCACATAAGGACTATCGGTGGGTAGTATTTGCAAGCTATGTTTATCAATGAAAGCTTGGCTAATGAAGCTATGTGTGGCGCCTGAATCAAATAGTACTATAGCGGGATGCTGGTGGAGTTGGAACGTACCCGCAAGGATTGGCTCGCCCTCCGGCACGTCCTCAAGGGCAAGCTGGTGGACGGTGCCAGGCCTAGGGTTTTCCCGCCGCGCATTCGTAGGGTTCCGGGGTTGATTCCTCCCCGGAAACTGTGGTGCCACTCCGCCGCCTTGCCTCTCCGGGCAACTGCTCGCGAAGTGTCCTGGACGACCACACTTGTAACATGTGGCGGCTGCTGGTGTAGTGCTCGGGGGACGAAAGCCCGGCATGTGTTGGTGAGGTGCAAACGCACGCGGCATCGCCCTCTGCTACTGTTGTTGTTGCGGTGGTACTGGCAGTGCCGGCCGGAATGCCGGTGAAGAGTACGGCCGACTGCGTAACGGCATCGACCGCTGTGGTGGTTGCCAGCGTGGACCTGATGGTGGGCGATTCACCATCCGAAACTTCTGAGAAGGACCGCCTCCTTCTCCGCTGCTTTGCGGCGCGCTTCGCTTTCGCTCAGCCGCCGCTAACTCCTTGCCGGAGTCCTCCTGAACAATCGCAGCATCAATGATATTGTTGAGGCTGCCGCGATTGAACATCGCCAACTTGTCCTTCAGGAGCGGGTTAAGCCCCTGGTAAAAGTGGTCCCGCCGCTTCTCGTCAGTATCTGCGTGATATGACGCGTAGAGCACGAGATCGTTGAACGCCTGGAGTATTCCAGCGCGTTCCGGCTCCCTTGCTGCAGGTGCAGGAACTCCTGCGTCTTCCTCTTCATCAAATCTGGCGGTATATGATAGGCCCTGAAGGCCGTCCGGAACTCCGTCCAGGTCATCACTCGGTCGGTGGGCTGTGAAGCACAGAAGTTGGCCCACCACGCGCTCGCGGATCCTTGGAGTTGCTGGACCGCGAACTGAGTCTTGCGCTGCTCACTTATCTGAAGCAGCCCGAACTTCATCTCTATGGCGCGGAGCCAGTTGTCCGCGTCAAGAGGTTCATCCGCCCTTGAGAATACTGGGGGATGAGTCGCCAGGAAGTCGGAGTAGGAGCTCTGTTGACGCTCCTCACGGTCTTGACGTCTCTCTGGGCGAGACGTATTGGCAATGAGAGTCTGCAGCAACTCCGTGTGCTGCTGATGTGAATCCGCCATTGACGCGACGATGTCGGCCAATGTAACCGTTGGCAGTGGCGGTGGCGGTGTTTGCTGTTGCTGTTGCTGCTGCTGTCCCGAGGAGTCCTCGGGAGGCTGTTGGGAGGTCTCTCCCCCTTGGCTAGTACCCCAAACATCAGGGTTTGCACGAGTACGCGTCATTCTGAAATTCAAAACAGCAGCATTTAGCACATGTCTTACTTAAAATTCCATAAGCAACAGTAGGTATTGAAGTGACACATGATTAATTTGCACAACATTCACATATATTGATAAAGCATAAACTTTATACAAGATACATTATTCTCGGTTCTCCGGGAAGTCGTGCTCATGTCGTCACTACCTATACATACGCTACTGTCTACACGACATGTCACCGATTACAAAAGTTGGGTTACGCTACCCTAGCTGCCCTACTAGGCAACCGTAACCCCCTACTCGGAGTAGAACTCGACCTCCTGTGGGTCGTCCTCCTCCGGTACCTCTGCTGGTGGCTCTGGATCTACCACCTCTTCTCCCATCCCGGGTTCTCCCATGGCTGGAAGACCCAAGACCACCGGTATACCCAATACCGGAGGTATGAGGTCCTGCAAGTCATGCACCTCATCCATAGCCTGGTTGTAATATTCTTCCCAGCCTTGCCCTTTCTCAATAGCGTCGTCCCGCTCTTGAGTAAGTTCCTCGTTCTGCTGGGTCAGATTTTGTACCAGTTCTTGTAACGCCGCGATGTCGACACGGCTTTTTCTCTTCGCCTTCTTCAGACGATGCAACTGATTTTGCTGTTCATTCAGTCGCTTGATCGTCGGAAGGAGCATGTTGCGCAGTGCGCTGTGAGCACTCTCGAAATGGTCTCCACGGCTCGTGCTCTCCTTGAGCTTTGTGGCGAGATGCTCCGTATGAACAGCTTGGCTGTCCATCACGGCGTTTCCCGCCCTCATCTGGAGGCTGAGATTTGCCTCCGCGGGGTTGTACCTTGGGCAACTTGGGTCCGTTGCCCCCAGGTACCTCTATTCCCACACATGCTGAGCCCGCCCCTCCACCGGAACGAGCTTGTATGGAGTGCCCTCCATAGCCTGCAAGTGTAGTTGGCAGAAACGTGACATAGTGTCACGGGCTGCCACTTGCCACATCCCTTCCAGTTGTCTTCCTCTCACCGTGACGGTGAACGGCACCCAACCGGGTGGTGTAGGTCCTGCAGGGACTTCAACATGGATCGTCCACGTCTTGTTCCCCTCTTTGCCTTCTTCCTTGGCGAAGTACTGCGGCATCTGGTTGTATCCGAAATATTGGAGCATTTGCCACAATGCTTCCGGGTAGCCGCTACGTTGAGAACAGTGGGATACCACCCACCCGTTCTCCAAATGCTTATCTGCTGTCATCTGTAAAAATATATTTGAGAAATGTCAAATATTTATTTAAACAATAAACCTCTGAGTTATAACATAAGACATGTCATTGAACCCCTAAAACTTGGAAACATAGTTCAAATTTTAAACAAATTTGACTGCTGATCTGCTGTTCCCATGACAGCCCTGACCAGTTTCCATTTCACCCTGATTTAGGCCATGTTAAAGCAAAACCAATTCTGGAGCTCAACATCAAAGTTAAAGCCAACTTCAATAGCTTTCCAGAAAGTATTTGCTTGGCCTAAGATCTCTCCTGGTTCAAAAGTTATGAGATGTCAAATTTAATAGAATTTCTGGAGAAAATTGGACAGCACCTCCCTGCTATAGGTACTGATTTGATCCAAGACTTCCCATTAAATCTGTCCCTAATCTGACAAAACTTTCTGTTACAAAGTTGTAACCTATCTCATAAACTTTCCAGAACTACCTCATTTTATATTTTTGGATTTTTATGCAGGAAGTTATGCTCAATTTACAGAGAGTTTACAGAGAGTCTTTACTCTGTCCTGTTTTCTGGACAGTTTCAACTCTACTGCATTTTTCGAGTGGTTAAGGGATGAAACACCTCTGGACCTCAACAGAAAAGTTGTAAAGCTCTTCCAAAGATTTCCAGAAATGTATCATATGACCCCAACCTCGAAAGAACTCAACCCCTAACCTCTGATTAACTTCAGCCTTGATTCAGCTGAAAACAGAGTGCTCTGTCCTTAACAACCTATAAGTTGAAAACTTGTTGACTTTGAACATCCTGTTCAAGGGAAGGAGTTACATCAAGTTTTACTACTTTAGATCAAAACCTTCAAGTTTTTAAATGAAGTTATTCATTTAATGGGGTGTGACGTCGATGCGTCACCAGATTATGTCGGTACTACGTCCTCACAAGGAAAAACCTATACCGGACTTAGCCGGCTTCGTTATTTCAGTGGCACTAAACGTCACTCGCACACGGATGCTACACGTATACCGTTTCGTGGTCAGGCTACCTGCAGAAACTCAAACAATCGTCAGACTCGGCTGCACACCGAGCCCGGAATCCATACAGTTCGTACACCAGACCGTCATCACTCGCCCGGATGTTCTCAAGCCAAACACCCTTTGAGTTACGTGTTCATGTTTCAGACCACGTGACGGGGTCTCCCAAGTTGCACCACGCATGCCAGGGATAGACGTTGCCCGAATACCCCAAACGACATGGAGAGTCGTAGAGGATATCAAAGCGGGTCGGGTTACCTGCCACCCGTGGGGCTCCACCCTTCAGCTTGTGCGCACTGGTGGACAGCACTTACGTGTACCCCCCAAGACATAAACGTCCCGAGATACACGATTTTCCGACATAGACAAGTAGTTTAGTATGCCACTTTCTATACACTAATAACATCCTTATACGGGCTACTAACTCGTTCCTCACTAGATTTTTGAAAAAGATGACCTTTGTAGTGCGTTAAACCTCAAGCGAGCTCTGATACCATGCTGACACGACCCCACGGACTTGTCGAGCCAGGATCATGCTGAGGGGTGCTACGTTGCACAGCACCGTATAACACACGTCAAAGGTACAAAGCGGAAGCGAAATTTTATTACATAAACAGGTTATGAACATGTTTACATCAAAATAAGTTCAGTCTACACTCACGGGCGTAGACTAAGCGTCAAGTGCACGTTCAGCCCTTGAACGTGTCCTTGCTAGCACACACGCACACTAACTCTGCAGCATGCACGACTCCCACTCGACGGGGTTCCCCTCCTGGGGTTCCGTCTCCTCTTCGGGAGTCCCTTCCTCATAGAACCCTGCAAAAGCTTCAAACACAAGCAGTGAGCACGAAGGCTCAGCAAGTCTGACCCGTCTCACCTAAACATGGAACTTCTACATGAGGGGTGATAGGTACATGAGGTAAAAATCATTTGCAAAGGACTCGCCTAATTAGTGGAACCTTACTTTCAAGTTTTAGCAGCCGGTTGTGGAGAACCTTACGCTAAGGCATATGAGAGAGCCGCAATCAAACAAGAAACGCATTTCTCTCATGTGCTTTGCCCAAAGTTGAAAGGAACTTTAATTAGCTCTAAAGTACAACAAACCATTAACAAGCAAAGTCCATCTTTCAATCAGCAGCATTTTAACATGTAACTAGCCTGTTCTCTCTACGTCACGGTACAGTGAACAAGTGGTACTCACTGACCGTGAGGGACGGCGATTATAATCGATTTACACCTGCAGGGTTACCCGAATAACCCGTCACGTACGCCCGTACTCGATGTTGCCTACAACAACCATCACGGACACTGTACGCGACTACCTTTCACCCGTTAGCCAAATGTTGAACCGGTCCAATCGTCCCGAGCAAGAGGTCTCTGCACGCGCATCTCAGTTCCACCAGACGATTTACACCTCGAGCTCTCAACCTACCCTCTGAATGACCAGCTATGCCTCAACACCCAGCTACCTGAGTTACATCAGTTTCCCGGTTCCCATATAGCCGGTAGGTCTTCGGTACTGTTCTAGCTTGTTCAACAGGCCCACACACGGCTCGGTCCTCAATCGACACAAGCGGAGCTACAGCACCCAGGCCCCAAAGTCCTGTTGCCCTTACCCTCCGCTTGGTCTCATTTTCTTGCCATGTGTTTCATGTGCTATCACTACCCGAGTCCAGTGCCTCTAGCCTATGCCCGCGAGTAGTTCCAACTACTCGACTTGTACCGAATCCTACTCTATCTTAGCATTGCAGTAGCTAACGGGTTTTTGCATTCCTAAACCCAACCCATGGTTTTCTTGGCTATGCAGTTGGGTTTCCAATCAAGACTCTAATGCAAAGAATCACAACAGTATTCAAAGATGTGCTCAAAACAATAAACATTTGTAAGAAGGTTAATGCAAACCGGAGCTTGCCTTGCTGCTCTTGGTCGTAGGCCAGCTGTTCCTCCGGAGTAACGAAGTCTAGGACTTCGGGTTCCTCCTCGACCTTAGCGACTACATGATAGAAGCAATACATGTATTAATTTCAATGCAGTTGTATTTACTTCTAATCTTGTGAAGTCTATAACCCTTAATAGACAGACCCAATGATTGTGAAACTTTTACTGGGGCTTGGTTACAACCTAAACAGAGATTTGGTCAAGTTTTAGTTGCAGCAAAGCTCATTTGAGCCCTCCACAATTAATTATGCACTTGACCTTAATTGAAGGCTTTTAGGGTGTTCTAAGGATTTTCATGAAACAAACTATGACTTTATGAAAACTAGATTTTCAGAGGGTTCTAATGGAGTTGGTCTCACTTAATTTGAAGGTTCCTAGCTAAAGATATGAGCTAAACAATTTCAGAGAAAATTCTGAAAATGTTTCTGGACATTTTCTATTTTCTCTGGAACAGTTTCACTAATCGCACCATTAGGTGGATCAAATGAGCTCAAATGGATCTGAAAGTTTTATGGTAGTTCAAGGATATTTTGGTGAACACTCCAGCAAAATTTCAGGATTTTCCTCCAAAGTATTCTGCAGTTAAAATTCCAAACAATTTAAACTTTGAGGAATTAATTCTGGAGAAATATGGGTTTTCATGAAGTGAAACTTGATTTTCTGGAATGTGCTCAGAGAGCTGAATCCAACAAAATTTGGTTCACTCGATTTGGAGCTTTCTAGCTCAAGTTATGAGGATTTGAAGTTTGAAGGAAATCTGAAAATCGGGGGAAAAGTTTAAACTTGCAGGTGGGCCCCGGGGACACGCGTCGCACGCCGAGGCGACGGCACACCGTGGTCTGTGGGGTTCCTGCGCGCCAGCACAGCCGATCCCGGGCACATCCAATCCCGATTTAAATTTTTCAGCCGCTGACGCGTGGGCCAGCCGGCTTTGTCTTCCTCCCGACGCTCTCTCGCGCCCGCGCCGCCACCCTCGCCAGAGCAGACCCGGAGCTCGCCGGCTCACCGCTGGCGTCCCTCCCATGGTCTGAAACTCGCTGCCAGGGGGTTGTCAACGTCGAGGAACACGTCGGTGATGTCAGTTTGGGCTGGCGGTGATCGGAAATAGCCCGGCGACGTGCCGCGGCCTCGGTTGAGGTTCGGCGCCGTCGACCGTGGGTTCTAACCTGCCAACACCTCGAACAAACGGTCCTACAGCATCAGTGTACCTCTAGGAAGCTCAACAAGGTGTCAAAAGGGTTCAAAGATTGCGGCAAGTCGGTCGGCACCGTGTGACCGATCGTGGCCATGCATGACCACCCTTGATCGAGCTCAAAATTCGTCACTTCTAGACAGTTTCACGCTACGGATGGAGAAAGGAACTTGATCGCCGGCTAGTCCAGCATCTAGGTGCAAGATTTGATAGCTAGAGAAGGATCTTAGAGCGAGAATTTGAAGGATCCGTACCGGAAGCTCAGTTTAAGGTCGCCGGAGCAAAAACTGAGAATTTGCCATGGATTCTTCACGGTTTGCTTCCAAACTTGGAGGAGAGTAGCACGGTGGTCGCGCGGTCCTGTTGCCACTCTTGCTGGACCGTGAACACGCCTGTGGAACGCTGTCCACGGGCGCCTGACTCTCGGCTGAGGCTAGGTCGCCGCGGTGGCGATCGTTTTCGGGCAAGGGAGGTCGGAGCTCAGGGTTTCTGGCGTTGGGAAGGTGGAGGGCAATCTCAGGTTGCTGTCTAGCAGATCAGGGACGAAGGAGGAGATCGTTTGCTGGTTTTCCCGATTGAGCAGAGAGCTGCGGAGAGAAACAATGCCGCTGCTCGGGTTTGCACGCGAGGGGATAAAGCCAGCCGACCCCTGCTCGGGCTGAGGCGGTGCCTGTCGCGTGGAGGCGCGAGCAAGCCACCCTGGGTGCCAGCGCGCATAGAGGGGAAGCAGCTGGTGGCGGCGGTGGCTGCTCGGTGGCACAGCCGACAGCTGCTCGGTGGAATTTCCCACCGAGGCTGTGACTTTGTGTGCAAGTTTTCCCTCCCTCTCTATATGACATGTGAGTCCCACCTGTGGTTTTAACCTCTGAAATTTACTCCTAATAACTGTTGTAAACAGTGAGCCCCAAAATACCCCTGGTGATTCAAATTATTCACCCATGAGCCATTTGAATTGATTAGAATTCAAATTGGGTTTGGTTTGAATGAATTTCAGCACAAGTTCAGTTTGGAATTCAAATAAAGTTTGAATTTGTCCCACTTAGCTCATGTCAAGATCAACTCCAAATGGAGTGAAAATTGGAGTGTGGGCTCACAAAAATGTGCTGAATAAGAATATGCCTCCCACTTTTAAATTCATGGGATAAAAACAGTTTGAATTTGAATATGGTTTCAAACTACCCTCTTTCTAGCTATACCCAAAATGACATCAAAAAGGTTTTGAATTTGGGTGAAACTTGGCATGGACTTCCTTAGCAATGTGTAGGAGTTTTCATATGCCCAGCCCCTCTATATCACATGTGGGAAATACCCCTTTTGCAATATGTGAGTTTGTTCTCTAATGAGCATGTTGATGGTGGTTACTTGCTCTTCATTTGTGTTCATCAACTTGCTTCAAATGAGGTGTGTGGTGTGGTGATGAAAACTTCAAATATGTGTCAAAAACTGAGGCCCTTACAGCCGCCACCTGCTCAAGTCAACATAACAGCATTGCAATCCGGGAGGGTGCAACATCTTGCTATTGAGGATGTCCCGGAGGGAGCACCGGTGTTAGCGGGCAGGTTCACTCTCAAAGATGTGCCCGTGCTTATACTTTTTTATTCCGGTGCCACCAACAATTTTATCAGCAAAACATGTGTGGATCAGCACCAATTATCCACCAATACTCCCACAACGAGTTTTCTTATACGTTCACCGGGAGGAAATATCTCTGCCAATCAGATTGTGTCCCGAGCAGCTTTGTGTTTGGGCGGAAAAATATACCCAACATCGCTGATTATGTTGGATAGGCAGAAGATAGACATTATATTGGGGATGTCTTGGTTAAATCGTCACGGTGCCGTTCTCAATATCGGTAACCGGACTGTCCAGATTGACTCGCCGATTCACGGACAGCACACGCTGTTTTTAGAAAGCAAAGATCCGGATATGGTAGAGGCCTACCACACGGAAGCGCTAAAGCTTGAAGATATTCCGGTGGTACGAGATTATCCTGACGTATTTCCCGATGACTTACCGGGCATGCCGCCCGAACGAGACGTCGAGTTCAAGATTGAACTGGCGCCGGGAACGACGCCTATCTCACGAAGGCCTTACAAGATGGCACCTAACGAGCTAGCGGAATTGAAAGAGCAACTGAATGAACTTATGAGCGAGGGTTTCATACGACCAAGTTCTTCACCTTGGGGTTGCTCAGCGCTGTTCGTTAAGAAGAAGGACGAAACACTACGGCTATGTGTTGACTATCGTCCTCTCAATGCTGTCACGATCAAGAACAAGTATCCGTTGCCCCACATCGACATCCTGTTTGATCAACTTGTGGGTGCAAAGGTATTTTCGAAGATGGATCTTCGGTCGGGGTATCATCAAATCAAGATCCGACCGGAGGACATACCGAAGACAGCTTTCTCGATGAGATACGGACTCTATGAGTACCTCGTCATGTCATTTGGGTTAACCAACGCTCCGGCACACTTCATGTATTTGATGAATTCAGTGTTAATGCCGGAGTTAGACAAGTTGGTCGTGGTATTCATCAACGACATATTGGTTTACTCCAAATCTGAAGAAGAGCATGCTGAACATCTGCGCATTGTGCTACAACGGTTGCGGGAGCACCAGTTGTATGCCAAATTCAGCAAGTACGAGTTCTGGATCGATCAAGTGCCTTTCTTAGGCCATATTATTTCTGCAGAAGGAATTGCCGTGGACCCCAGCAAGATTGAACAAGTTCTAAAGTGGGAATCTCCCAAATCAGTCCACGAGGTCCGAAGTTTCCTGGGTTTAGCGGGGTATTATCGGAGGTTTATTCTGAGCTTCTCAAAGATTGCTAAACCAATGACGGAGCTGCTGAAGAAGGGCACTAAATACATGTGGAATGCAGCATGTGAATCCGCATTCAAAACGTTGGTGAAACATCTCACAACGGCTCCAGTTCTTGCTCAGACGGACACGACGAAGCCATTTGATGTATACTGTGATGCATCCGGCATCGGTCTCGGCTATGTTCTGATGCAAGAAGGGCGTGTAGTCGCCTATGGGTCTCGTCAACTGCGAAACCACGAGCATCATTATCCAACTCATGATCTCGAGCTTGCTGCAGTGGTGTTGGCGTTGAAGATGTGGAGGCATTACCTACTTGGTAATCTTGTTCACCTCTACACCGACCATAAACGCTTGAAGTACATCTTCACACAGAAGGAGCTAAATATGAGGCAACGGAGATGGTTGGAGCTCATAAAAGATTATGAAATTGAGATCCACTATCATCCAGGAAAAGCAAACGTGGTTGCCGACGCGCTTAGTCGGAAAGCCCACGTTCACAACTTAGCGGCTGCTGAGTTGGAAAATGAAGAACCAAGCCTCCGTGTCATTCCGTATGGCGCGCTTTATAGTCTCGCGCTCATTCCAATGATCCGTGAAGAGATTGTTGAGGCTCAAAGACTAGACAACGGAGAGGTGAAATGTTTCAGGAAGGATGAGAACGGTACAATATGGTTTAACGACCGTATAGTGGTACCGCGCAATATGAAACTCCGGAAGAAGATCTTGGATGAAGCCCACCTGTCGAAGTTTTCCATTCATCCCGGAAGTAACAAGATGTACCAAGATTTGAAACTTTAATTTTGGTGGACGAGGATGAGAGGGAGATTGCTGAATACGTATCCGAATGCGATACGTGTAGACGGGTCAAGGCTGATCATATGCGGAAAGCCGGACCGCTACAACCTTTGAAGATACCGGCATGGAAATGGGAGGATGTGAGTATGGACTTCATCGTCGGATTACCGCTCACATCCAGGAAGCATGACTCGATATGGGTGATTGTCGACCGGTTGACGAAGTCGGCTCATTTTATACCGGTGAACACTCATTATCGAGCAAGGCAATATGCAGAGTTATTCATCTCCAGAATTATTTGCTCACATGGTGTCCCGAAGACCATCATCTCAGAACAAGGTGCGCTGTTTGTTGCTCGTTTTTGGCAGCAGCTGCATGTCTTGTTGGGCACCAAGCTAATTAGAAGCTCCGCATATCACCCTCAAACCAATGGACAAACTGAGAGGGTGAATCAAGTGCTCGAGGACATCTTGAGAGCGTGTGCCATCCACCACGGTAGGAATTAGGACGATCACCTACCGCTGGTGGAGTTTTCGTACAACAACGGTTATCAAGCGAGTATTAAAATGGCACCGTATGAAGCTCTCTACGGACGGAAGTGTCGCACACCACTGAATTGGTGTGAGTCCGGTGAAAGAGTCCTGTTTGGGATTGATCTTGTGAACGAAGCTGAAGACCGAGTTCGGTTGATACAAGAGAACTTGAAGGCTGCACAATCCCGACAGAATAGCTACGCTGATCAAAGGCGTAGGCCATTACATTTTAACGTCGGAGAGCACGTGTATCTTCGTGTATCTCCGATGAAGGGAATTCACAGGTTCGGTGTAAAGGGAAAACTCGCTCCCCGTTTTATTGGTCCTTTTGCTATCACCGAGAAGTGCGGACCCGTAGCCTACCGGCTGGAATTACCGGCAAGTCTAGCGGGTGTTCATGATGTATTTCATGTATCACAGCTGCGGAAGTGCCTCAAATTCACCGCTGCTGTTCGCTCTGAGGAAATCGACGAATTGAAACCGGACCTGACCTACACCGAGCGACCGGTTCAGATTATGGATGAAAAGACCCGGGTAACCCAGAACTGGACGATCAAATTTTTCAAGGTGCTGTGGAGTAATCACACCGCGGAAGAGGCAAAGTTGAAAAGTGAATATTATCTCCGCACCAACTACCCGGAACTTTTATCTTTGTACAGTTTGTAATTACCTCTCCCGTCTCGTTCCTCTTTGTAATCTCGGGACGAGATTCTTTTAAGAGGGGAGGAATGTAAAAGTCCCAAAAATGTGTATGAATAAAAACCAAGGTTTGAGTTCATATGTGTGGCAAAGACATGAAAAATGGGACATGCTAAAACTTTTCTTCATGCAAGGTAATACATGGATGAACATCCAACATGAGGTTCACCTTTTTATTCAAAAGTGTTGAACCAATAAGGAGTTAAATACCTCTTTGCATGTAAGTTTAAAAATCAGATTTGAAATTCAAAGTTCACACATGTAGTGACCAAAAACTTTGAAGGGACATGCAGCCCTGTCACACCCGGTTTCTCCGAAGAACAACCGAGTAAATATCACATGTATGCCAGGATCATTTTCTCATACACGTGATGACAAATAGTGAAGCATCATTTGTTACAAGCCAGGTGTTGAATATAAATAAGTCTTACATAGCATATGTCTCGATAGACAATAATAAGTTCATAACATGTAAATAAAATAGCAGCGGAATATTATTCTCGTGGGCTCCATCACAGGCGTTGCCCGGGGGACTCCATGAACCTAGAAACCTTCTTCGGGTCCAAAGTCTTGATCATTAAACACCACATCATTCTCTTGAGCTGAGCAGCAATATAAACCAACAAATATGCAAGGTTGAGTACCGATGGTACTCAGCAAGTGTGGGAAAGTTATGTCATGCATGGTTAGAACAAGGAGAGGTTGAACTCATGGTTGAAGCACTACGCAATTATTGCCTACCACCTTCGCTTATTAAGCACCTACATTACTACACAGGTGAAATGGTCCAAATCTCCCATCCCATCATCATAATCAAATAACCATAACATCATTTCCAATGTTAAGCTCCCCGCTTAACATCCACAACCTCTAAGGTCATCATACTCTAATCATGAATAAGTCCAAGCTGTTCTTGACCGTGAGCACGCCTGTCATGACAGTTTTGACTCTGCAGAGTTTGCACCACTGTACCCACATGTAGTGATTTCATCCCCCGTTGCCGGGTGGACTAAAAGAACCTCCATTATGCCAGTGGCCACAAACCACATTCACACTTCCCAGGTGTGTAGCCAGGAGATCACTACGAAGCCTTTACAAAGGGATTCCCGATGAGCGTGGGCCCACTGAGGTTTCACCTCTAACAGCATACAAGAGGCTCCAACCCCGCTGCAGTGGCCCCCTCTTGAGCCTTGCGGTTCATATGGTAGTCCAGCTGACACCTATTCCCCGCACCATCCAACACACCCATAATACGCCGGGGATACACCTAATTAATTGGCCAAGCTGCCCCATCTCAGCATGTGGTTGGCACGGTAAAGCCAGGTTACATGCTCCATGAACCGGTCCTTAGGATCCAGGCAAGTACTAAACACAAACCCGAGTCTCGTGCACCCAGCACCAACCAAAACATCCAACTTGCCTTGATCCCTACCTCTAAATAACTCATAATATCTCATTCAAGAATAAGGTAAGCAAGTTGATGATGTCATATCCCACTTATCCCATTCTAAGCATGGCTAAGCATAAGTAATATGATATAATAAAGCAAAATTCCAACCCAAGATACAAGGAAAACAAGGTAATGCAATTCTAGGGGAACTTCCTAGAATGGGTTTCATATTTCAATTAACAATGCAAACAATTCTATCTACACATCCTAGTATAGGAACAAAGTGGTCAAGGACACTTGCCTTCTTCTTGCTGCTCTGAGAATGGAAAGTCTTGATCTTGGAAGGGGAGAACTTGCTTTGGGGCAGGTTCTACTCATGCCAACCCACATAGCAAAAGAAAACAACAATCCATAAGACATAGTTCACACTTTCACTCCACACATACATACATATGAAAATCATTCACATTTCTATGTGTTGTGTTTACTCTACATGTGTTGATTTTTGGTCTACATGCACTTTTAAACATATGTATATGATTTCTAACTTTTGTATTCAGATTTTCTGTTTGCACATTATATATGAATTTCCAATTTAAACAACTTCTTTAATACACTCTTTAGCTACCATGTTTGCATGGAAGGTAACTTCTTACTTCAAATGGGTTTTTAGATCTTCTACCAATCCTAACTGAAGTCTTTGGATTTGGAGACTTCATTTATCATTTTCTAGTCATGCACACCTATTTTCCTATATTTTCCAGATTTATTTTCTATGACTAAAAGTAAACCTTAATATTAAATAGTAGGGCATATCATCTAAACAGAATAGGTTCTGATCAAAAATATTAAATAATATATTTTGGAACTTCTCCTCTGATGTGAACTAATTTAAATTTATTTTACAAATTTTCAGAATTATTTCCTAGCCTAAAAATGTGTTTCTAGATCTAATAAATATGAACTATACTTAAGCAGATTTTATATCAGCCTAAAATTTATTTTTAGTTCATTCTAATGTTTTCCAAGTGCTAGGAGAGTTTAAATTTAAATTTACAATGTGTTTGTCGCACCTTTTAAATTTTAAATCCTATCCACATATTGAAATTCCTAAATTTAATATCATATAGGGTTAAAAAGGTAAACTCACCCCACTACAGGGTGTATTATATTATTTCATAAATTTCCAGGGGTCTAACTACACATAACAGAGGGTTTTCCTAATTTTTATTAAGTCTAGGGGTTAAAACTGATTTTTAAATGAATTTACATGAATTTCTGAAGTTCTAGGGGCTAGATCAGAAGTTTCCATGGCAAGCTCGTATTTTCCGAGATCCCCAGGGGGTAGCGCGTAAAAATCCCGGCCTTTATAATGCGGGGCCGATGTGGACCGTCTGATTTAAAACAGACGGCTCATATTAGATCGCCGAACCAGTACGCGCGGGTTTTAACTCCACCGTGCGATTTAAAATAGACGGCGCATAAGCGGCCACGTCGCTCTGACCGAGCGCGGGCGGCGCTGCCCTGCAGCGCGTGGCGGCGGGAGGCGGCGATCTCGCCGGAAAACTTCGGATCTTCGTCTATTCTTCCTAAAACTGGGATTTCATGGCACAGATCGGTAGAGGGGAGGTCGGGGATCTCACCTCAGGGTTTTTCTTCAGCTCGGAGGTCCTGGAAGGCGGTCGGCGACGAGGTCCGAGATGAAATCGCGGCGACGCTCGTCGGCGCTGTGTCTGGAGCGCAAACCACCGAGTTTTCTGCACCTGCGTGATTCCCCGGAGGCGGTGGAACACGAACGGCGCGTTAGATCAGAAAATCTGAGCAGGGATCGAGAGAAAGCGGCCGGAGAAGCTCTGGTTCTCACCGAGATAAAAAACAGGCGATCAGGTGGGGAAAAATGGACAATGTCGGCGTTTATATAGATGGGGGAGGGCGGCGTGTCGGTTGTGATCGAGTTTGAGTCGTCCGGGACCAGAATTCGGCTGGAGTTGCGGGTTTCCGGGGGTAGTTTTGATTCGGGAGAGAGAGGAGTCCCAGGATCGGCCGAGCGCGCGCGAGCAGGAAGACGACGGCGGGCCCCACGTGTCAGTGAGAGGGAAAAGGGGCACGCGGCTGCGGGATGGCGCGGGGTCAAGGTGGGCCGGCTGTTGGGTTTCGGCCCACTGGCCGTGGGGTTTTGTTTTTTTCTTTTTCTTTTTCTTTTCTCTTTTGAGTTGAATTTGAATTCCAATTTGAATTTGAATTTCTGCACCACATGCAATACGTCCAAAAATTTTTAAATTCCCGTCTTAACAGGTTTTGTGGTGTTACAGCTCTACCCCCTTAAAAGAAATCTCGTCCTCAAGATTGGTGGTTCTAAGAAAACAATTCCGGAAACTGTGCCTTAAGCTCGTCTTCTCCCTCCCATGTGCCTTCCTCTTCCGAGTGATGCTTCCACTGCACCTTGCACATCCGGATTCTTTTATTTCTTGTGAGGCGTTCCATTGTCTCCAAAACCTTGACTGGATGCTCGGCATAAGACAGATCCTAGGCTACGTCAACCTCATTTATGGGTAACATCTCTTCAGGTGTCCTCAGACATTTCTTGAGCTATGACACATGGAATACATCGTGCACATCCGATAGGCGAGCCGGTAGTTCTAGTTGATATGCCACTTCGCCTTTCCTCTCTAGAACTTGAAAGGGTCCGATGTATCGAGGTGATAACTTCCCTTTCACCTTGAACCGACGAAGTCCTCGGATAGGGGACACCTTGAGGTAGACATAGTCCCCCACGTTGAAAACGAGCTCTCTTCTCCGTACATCGGCATAACTCTTTTGTCGTGTCTGTGCTATCCTCAAGTTGTCGCGGATTTCCCGCACTTTCGCCTCCGCTTCTTGTAGTACTTCGGGCCCAAACACTTTACTTTCCCCTGTTTGGTTCCAAAATAGTCGAGTTCTGCACTTCCTCCCATACAAAGCCTCAAATGGTGACATCGTCATACTAGCCTGATACCTGTTGTTATAGGAGAACTCCGCATACGGTAAGTTCTTATCCCAACTCCGATTGTTTTTGAGTGCACACGCTCTCAGCATGTCCTCAAGGATCTGATTGGTTCTTTCCGTCTGCCCGTCAGTTTGGGGATGATAGGCAGAACTAAAATTCAGATGGGTTCCCATGGTTTCATGCAGCTTTTGCCAGAACCTTGAGGTGAACTGTGTCCTTTGATCTCACACTATCTTCTTTGGCACTCCATGGTAACACACGATCGTTGCCATGTACAACTCCGCCAATTTGGATCCGCTGTAGCTTTCTTTTACGGGAATGAAATGAGCTACTTTGGTAAGCCTGTCGATGATGACCCATATCGAATCATATCCTGATTGGATCCTGGGTAGTCCCACTATGAAATCCATACCGATTTCTTCCCATTTCCATTCAGGCACTTTGAGTGGTTGCAATAATCCCGCGGGTCGTTGATGTTCTGCTTTCACCAACTGACATGTGTCACATAGGGCAACATGTTCCGCGACATCTCGCTTCATGCCATACCACCAATACCTGCTCTTGAGGTCATGGTACATCTTCGTACTCCTAGGATAAATGGAATAGTCGGAATCATGAGCTTCCTTCAAAATCAACTCACGGATCTCCTTCACTTCAGGCACACAGATTCTTTTCCCATGCCACACCGTACCTTGTTCATCCTCTCTGAAACCAGGGGCTTTATTTTCCTTGATGAGTTCTCTAATCTCTTGTATCTTCTCGTCATTCTTCTGACCATTTCGGATGTCTTTCTCTAATGTGGAGTCCACATCCACGGCGATGGCCTCACCACTATTCACAAGGCATAGATTAAGTTTTATAACCTCTTCCTTCAATTCTGTAGGCATGTCCTTCAAGCTCAACCTATTGACCTGCACTTTCTGGCTTAGAGCATCTGCCACGACATTCGCTTTCCCAGGATGATAGTTGATGCCCACATCAAAGTCGTTGATTAGCTCTAACCATCTCCTTTGTCTGAGGTTGAGATCTGGCTGTGTGAAAATGTACTTTAAGCTCTTATGATCCGTATATATCTCTGTCCTCTTCCCCAGCAAGTGGTGCCGCCAAATCTTCAACGCGTGTACCACTGCGGCTAGTTCTAGGTCATGTGTAGGATAGTTCTTCTCGTGTTTCCGGAGCTGTCGGGACGCATAAGCCACGACATGCCCCTCTTGCATGAGAACACATCCCAACTCGTTTCCAGAGGCATCACAGTATACCGAAAAGTTCTTCTGCATATCTGGCATAACTAGCACTGGGGCTGTTGTCAATCTTTTCTTCAGTTCCTAGAAACTCGTCTCGCACTGCGGCGTCCATGTGAATGTGATTCCCTTCTCCAACAGTTTGGTGAGGGGTTTCGAGATCTTGGATAATCCCTCAATAAACCGTCGATAATACCCGGCCAATCCTAAGAAGCTTCAAACTTCCCCGACATTCTCAGGGGTCTTCCACTTCTGTACATCCTCGATCTTGGCGGGATCTACGGAGATTCCTCCCTTCGAGATGATATGTCCTAAGAAGGGAACTCTCTTCAGCTAAACTCACACTTGCTCAACTTGGCATATAGTTGGTGTTCTCTCAGCTTCTGCAACACCAACCTTAGATGTTTCTCATGTTCTTCTTCATCTTTGGAGAAGACGAGAATGTCATCTATGAAAACCACCACAAATTTGTCCAGATATTCCATGAATACCTTGTTCGTAAGATACATGAAGTATGCCGGGGCATTAGTTAGCCCGAAAGGCATGACGGTGTATTCATACAGTCTGTACCGAGATACGAAAGCTGTATTTGGAATATCAGTTTGCCTTATCTTAAGTTGGTGGTATCCCGACCTGAGATCAATTTTCGAGAACACACAAGCTCCCCTCAACTGATCAAACAAGCCTTCAATGCGGGGTAATGGGTACTTGTTCTTGATGGTTACTTCATTCAAGGCACGGTAGTCTACGCATAACCTTTGGGTTCCGTCCTTCTTGGGCACAAATATCACTGGAGCTCCCCATGGTGAGGAACTAGGACGAATGTACCCCTCCCGGTCAATTCTCTTAAATCATCCTTAAGTTCTCCCAGCTGCTTGGAGTCCATCCGATAAGGTCTCTTGTATATCGGAGCTGTTCCATGCACTAGCTCAATCGCGAATTCCACTTCTCGATCGGGGGGCATAGCCGGCCACTCTTCCAGAAAAACGTCTGGATATTCCCTGATAATCCTGATCTCCTCCACTTTCACCTCAACTTGATTTAATTTAATGTCCCTCCTAGGCTCTTGTATTGTTATGAACTTTACTCTTGTGAAACTAGGGTGAGTTAGTTCCACCATTCTGGTCGAACAATGGATGATTCCTTTATATTTGGTCAACCAATCCATGCCCAAAATAATATCTATCCCTTGTGAATCTATCACTATGAGGTTGGCAGTAAATACTACTCCATTAATGTCTAGATTCACCTTAGGACACACTTGTATTGTCCTTATTTCTCCCCCTAGAGAGTTTACGGCTAGCATATGGTACATCTGTGTTGTTGCTAAATCATGCTTCTTAACAAACCCTTGGGCAATGAACGAGTGGGTAGCACCAGAACCGAACAACAGGGTTGCAATGTGTGAATTGGCAGGAAACTTACCAACTACCACGTCGGGTGCCTCTTGCGCCTCCTCCATGGTCACGTGGTTTACCCGTCCTCGCATCACATTCTGCTGTTGCGGCTGCACGGGCTTCTTCTTTGGGCACTTATGGGCGTAGTGCCCCACTTCACCACAGTTGAAGCATTGCACCCCAACCTTAGGTGCCTGGCCTTTATTGTCTTGGGGTTGGTTTGGGGGTCCTTGTACTGCTGGTCGAGGTGGATATGCGGGGCGAGGCTGCTGTACAAACTGACGTTGTGGCTGTGTTGGTGCTGAGGGGGCCTGAAATTCGGGTTGTACCCTCTCGACGCGGAGTAGGGTACCGCATCACGACTCATCTGCCCTGCGGGTTGCTGCATCAGACGTGGGCGGGTGTTGTTACCCGAGGCTTGGTGTGACCATCCCGCCTTCCTCTTGTTTTCATTTTCCAAGGCCTTCAGCTTCCTTTCTACAACAAATGCCCTGTCCACCATCTTTTGAAAGCTCTCGTACTCGTTGGAGAACATTGCACACTGCATTTCCGCTGTAAGACCTTCCACAAAGCAGTCCTGTTTCTGCTCACCAGTCTCTATGTCCCGTGGTGTATAACGGGATAGTTGGGTAAATTTAGTGAGGTATTCCCTCACCGTCATGTTTCCTTGCTGCAGCCCCAAGAACTCCTTTCTCTTGTTTTTGAGTTCACCCCTTGGTATGTAATGGTTGCGGAAGCTACGCTTGAACTCTTCCCATGTGATATTCTCAGGGTCATGATGGGCGGCCACGTAAGCGGTCCACCAATGAGCAGCAGGTCCATGCAATTGGTGAGAGGCAAACAGCACCCTCTCATACCCTTGGCATCGTATGATCCTCATCTTGCTCTCAATGGTCTTCAGCCAATCATCTGCCTCCAGAGGCTCAGCAGCACTTGCAAACTTTGGAGGTTGAGTCCCCAGAAACTCACTCAACCTTGGTTGGTGTGGTGCAGCTTGTGGAGGTGGAGCTTGGTGCAAGTTGGCCACCACTTGAGTTAGGTTCTGGATGAGCTGATTCTGATTTTCAAGCATTTGGTGGATGGGATCAACTCCTTCACGGCGACCACCCCTGTCTTGTCCTCCATAAAGATGAGGGTTGCCGGCCTTATCGTTGTTGTTGGCGGGGTTGGCACCACGACCCTTTCCTCTTCCGGCCATCTATCATGATTAACCAGATGTTAATTTAAAACATTACGTATTATCTTACCAGTTTTACTTGTTTACACTTTGAAATGTTGAGGCCTTGTTGTATTTATATTTTCTGAGGGTTCATGTCTTACGCAAAAATAAATGCACTATTAATTTCATAGGGGTTCACACATCAAAGCAAAGCAACCTGAAGACGAGGTTGTGGACAATTGCTCATGGCTTCCACAACTCACGTCATACATCACACATTAACACACCATTAACTAATGTATTGACTCGCCTACTCGATATCCTGCTGAACTATGTGGAAGGACTCTACACGACTCGTATCACTGAGCTGGCTCCTCAGGATCTTCCTCATTATTGCGGCTGCCTTCTGACTCCGCTTTGGGTGGGGAGGCTGCTGGTGGAGAAGTGCGGTGACGCCTACTCGCCCGGCGATCTGGGGAGTCAGGAGTCCATGTGTCATTCACGGTGACACACAGTTCATTCCCATCTCCTATTTCTCTCGCCCTCAAGCTGGCTCGAAGCAACGCCTCAGTCTCCTTCAGGGTGTCACGTACATCCTGAAGCTCTTGTTGACATTCCTGCAGTCGAGCACTGAGCATAGCAGCATCCTCCAAGCATAAGTCCATATGCTCGTGGGAAGTCCCCTGCTGCACTAGCGGGTACTTGTACTCCGTTGTACCACTCTCGCGCTGGAGGACATACATGTACTCAGTCCTGTCCAGGTGGCGATGATAGATGTGACTCTGACAGGTGATTGCCTCCCAGGTGACATCCTTCGCCGCATCGACCTGTGTCGCTCGACAAGCTGGAGAGCGGTGGATCTTGAGCAGCTGATTTTCGTGGATAATCCTCATTTTTGAACTCCATTCTTCTCGCTTCTCACGGATGGTCTGGGTGGAGCTATAGTGTACGATTAGCTTGCCCGTATTGCCGGCGGCTTGGAGCATGCGTCGAAGACGGCGCAACAAGCCTCCTACTGCCAATCCGTAGGAGAGACACGTCACTGGACGGTTCTCCTCTCTCAGGGCAAGGGCAACTACGGGAACTCTCCCTCCGGTGGACTTGCGGGTGGTGCGGATCATGCGAACCATCTAATACATAAAGCATTTAAACTTAAGTTAGATAAAATTTTAAACAAAAATATTAATTTTGAATAACAGTTGGGGTGAGATGAAGAAAGTGACCCACCCCATTAAATAGCACTTTTCAACCCACTCCTTGTAAAAATAGTTTTTTAAGAAAATAGGGTCCTTAAATACATCCATTTATACCTAGGTCCACGTTCCTACGGGCAACCTTGGCTCTGATACCACATCTGTCACACACGGTTTCTCCGAAGAACAACCGAGTGAATATCACATGTATGCCAGGATCATTTTCTCATACACGTGATGACAAATAGTGAAGCATCATTTATTACAAGCCAGGTGTCGAATATAAATAAGTCTTACATAGCATATGTCTTGATAGATAATAATAAGTTCATAACATGTAAATAAAATAGCAGCGGAATATTATTCTCGTGGGCTCTGTCACAGGCGTTGCCCGGGGGACTCCATGAACCTAGAAACCTTCTTCGGGTCCAAAGTCTTGATCATTAAACACCACATCATTCTCTTGACCTGAGCAGCAATATAAACCAACAAATATGCAAGGTTGAGTACCGATGGTACTCAGCAAGTGTGGGAAAGTTATGTCATGCATGGCTAGAACAAGAAGAGGTTGAACTCATGGTTGAAGCACTACGCAATTATTGCCTACCACCTTAGCTTATTAAGCACCTACATTACTACACAGGTGAAATGGTCCAAATCTCCCATCCCATCATCATAATCAAATAACCATAACATCATTTCCAATGTTAAGCTCCCCGCTTAACATCCACAACCTCCAAGGTCATCATACTCTAATCATGAATAAGTCCAAGCCGCTCTTGACCGTGAGCACGGCTGTCATGACAGTTTTGACTCTGCAGAGTTTGCACCACTGTACCCACATGTAGTGATTTCATCCCCCGTTGCCGGGTGGACTAAAAGAACCTCCATTATGCCAGTGGCCACAAACCACATTCACACTTCCCAGGTGTGTAGCCAGGAGATCACTACGAAGCCTTTACAAAGGGATTCCCGACGAGCATGGGCCCACTGAGGTTTCACCTCTAATAGCATACAAGAGGCTCCAACCCCGCTGCAGTGGCCCCCTCTTGAGCCTTGCGGTTCATATGGTAGTCCAGCTGACACCTATTCCCCGCACCATCCAACACACCCATAATACGCCGGGGATACACCTAATTAATTGGCCAAGATGCCCCATCTCAGCATGGGGTTGGCACGGTAAAGCCAGGTTACATGCTCCATGAACCGGTCCTTAGAATCCATACAAGTACTAAACACAAACCCGAGTCTCGTGCACCCAGCACCAACCAAAACATCCAACTTGCCTTGATCCCTACCTCTAAATAACTCATAATATCTCATTCAAGAATAAGGTAAGCAAGTTGATGATGTCATATCCCACTTATCCCATTCTAAGCATGGCTAAGCATAAGTAATATGATATAATAAAGCAAAATCCCATCCCAAGATACAAGGAAAACAAGGTAATGCAATTCTAGGGGAACTTCCTAGCATGGGTTTCATATTTCAATTGACAATGCAAATAATTCTATCTACACATCCTAGTATAGGAACAAAGTGGTCAAGGACACTTGCCTTCTTCTTGCTGCTCTGAGAATGGAAAGTCTTGATCTTGGAAGGGGAGAACTTGCTCCGGGGCAGGTTCTACTCATGCCAACCCACATAGCAAAAGAAAACAACAATCCATAAGACATAGTTCACACTTTCACTCCACACATACATACATATGAAAATCATTCACATTTCTATGTGTTGTGTTTACTCTACATGTGTTGATTTTTGGTCTACATGCACTTTTAAACATATGTATATGATTTCTAACTTTTGTATTCAGATTTTCTGTTTGCACATTATATATGAATTTCCAATTTAAACAACTTCTTTAATACACTTTTTAGCTACCAAGTTTGCATGGAAGGTAACTTCCTACTTCAAATGGGTTTTTGGATCTTCTACCAATCCTAACTGAAGTCTTTGGATTTGGAGACTTCATTTATAATTTTCTAGTCATGCACACCTATTTTCCTATATTTTCCAGATTTATTTTCTATGACTAAAAGTAAACCTTAATATTCAATAGTAGGGCATATCATCTAAACAGAATAGGTTCTGATAAAAAATATTAAATAATATATTTTGGAACTTCTCCTCTGATGTGAACTAATTTAAATTTATTTTACAATTTTTCAGAATTATTTCCTAGCCTAAAAATGTGTTTCTAGATCTAATAAATATGAACTATACTTAAGCAGATTTTATTTCAGCCTAAAATTTATTTTTAGTTCATTCTAATGTTTTCCAAGTGCTAGGAGAGTTTAAATTTAAATTTACAATGTGTTTGTCGCACCTTTTAAATTTTAAATCCTATCCACATATTCAAATTCCTAAATTTAATATCATATAGGGTTAAGAAGGTAAACTCACCCCACTACAGGGTGTATTATATTATTTCATAAAGTTCCAGGGGTCTAACTACACATAACAGAGGGGTTTTCCTAATTTTTATTAAGTCCAGGGGCTAAAACTGATTTTTAAATGAATTTACATGAATTTCTGAAGTTACAGGGGCTAGATCAGAAGTTTCCGTGGCTAGCTCGTATTTTCCGAGATCCCCAGGGGGTAGCGCGTAAAAATCCCGGCCTTTATAATGCTGGGCCGACGTGGACCGTCCGATTTAAAACAGACGGCTCAGATTAGATCGCCGAACCGGTACGCGCGGGTTTTAACTCCACCGTGCGATTTAAAATAGACGGCGCATAAGCGGCCACGTCGCTCTTACCGAGCGCGGCGGCGCGCGGCGGCGGGAGGCGTCGATCTCGCCGAAAAACTTCGGATCTTCGTCTATTCTTCCTAAAACTGGGATTTCATGGCACAGATCGGTAGAGGGGAGGTCGGGGATCTCACCTCGGGGTTTTTCTTGAGCTCGGAGGTCCTGGAAGTCGGTCGGCGATGAGGTCCAAGATGAAATCGCGGCGACGCTCGTCGGCGCTGTGTCTGGAGCGCAAACCACCGAGTTTTCTGCACCTGCGTGATTCCCTGGAGGCGGTGGAACATGAACGGCGCGTTAGATCGGAAAATCTGAGCAGGGATTGAGAGAAAGCGGTCGGAGAAGTTCTGGTTCTCACCTAGATGAAAAACAGGCGATCGGGTGGGGAAAAAGGGACAATGCCGGCGTTTATATAGACGGGGGAGGGTGGCGTGTCGGTTGTGATCGAGTTTGAGTCGTCCGGGACCAGAATTCAGCTGGAGTTGCGGGTTTCTGGGGGTAGTTTTGATTCGGGAGAGAGAGGAGTCCCAGGATCGGCCGAGCGCGCGCGCGAGGAGGAAGACGACGGCGGGCCCCGCGTGTCAGTGAGAGGGAAATGGGGCGCGCGGCTGCGGGCTGGCGCGGGGGCAAGGTGGGTAGGCTGGTGGGTTTCGGCCCACTGGCCGGGGGTTTTGTTTTTTTCTTTTTCTTTTTCTTTTTCTTTTCTATATTGAGTTGAATTTGAATTCCAATTTGAATTTGAATTTCTGCACCACATGCAATACGTCCAAAAATTTTTAAATTCCCCTCTTAACAGGTTTTAGGGTGTTACAAGCCCTATAGTTGGAATTATAGGGAAAAGTTTGCTCAGAATCTTTGAATTGTAGGGTGGGCTCAAAAAGGAGTTGAAGAGAAGAATTTGCAAACTTCAACCAAATTCAAATTTGGCAAGCAAATTCAAACTGAATTGGAAGGATTCAAATTCTAACCCACATTTTAAAACTCAGAATTGTGGGAATTAAGAGGATCAGCTTGAGAAGATATTTGGGGAGGAAATATGGAGTGGGACCCACATGTCATAGAGCTAAAGGAAGAGCCTTGCACCCTAAGTCTTAGCCTCAGTGGGAGATTTCCCCGAACAGCTCATGGGAGCCACCGAGGTGCTTACCGGCGCCACCTCCTGCTGCCTTCGCCCATGCGATGACCACCGAGGCGGTGCCATCGTGCTGATCCCTGTGCTCACGTCCCCTCAGCCGAGCAAAAGGCTCAGTTGTGCTTCCCCCCTCGCGAGCGCACGAACAGCAGCCGTTCTCCCCCCTCCGCTCTCGGTCCGATCAAAAGAACGGCAAAACCACCGCGCCTCCTCCTCCCCTGAGCTGCGAAACCTCTCTCTGAGGTCAGCCTCCACCTCCCCGATACAAAAGCAAGCGAGCTGCGACCTCCGTTGCCCGAGAACAAACGCCACCGCGGCGACCCACTTTGAGAAAGTGATCAGGCGCTCGTGGACAGCCCTCCACAGGGGGTTTCACAGCCGAGCGATCACAGCTACGGACGCGCACGGGTGCGGTGCTGCTCTCAGCCGAAGTTCAGGCCGTGCCGTGAGCGGTCGACGGTGAATTTCGAGGTTTTGCTCCGGCGACCTCATTCCGAGCTTCCGGTATGGATTCAACAAATTCCCGCTCTCTAATCCTTCCTAGGTCCTCAAATATTGCACGTAGCAGCTGGATTAGCCAGCGATCATTTTCCCTTTTGCATCCAGCGCATGAAAATGCCTCAGATCGACGAATTTCGAGCTTTTCTTGGATGGTTCACGGCGGACCCATTCGGTCGCAAGACGACGACCTAGTTCCAGCCATTTCCGAGCTAGTTTGAGGTTGTGTCGATCTTCCTAGAGGTACGCTGGTGCTGTAGGGCTCGTCGGCACAAGTTTTTGATGGCTGGAGACCTCGGGCGACGCTGTCGAACTACCACAGAGGCAGTCGCACGTCGCCGGCCATGTTCCGGTCATCGGAAGCCCTAGCAAACCCCACAGCCATGTTCCTCGAGGCCCTAAAAACCCCCTGGCAGCAAGTTGTAGCTCAGGCGGTCGCCGGGAAGGCCTGTCCGGCGAGCTTCCGGTTACTCAGGCGAGGGGGAGCGCGGGTGCGCGAGCGAGGAGCGGGAGGTAGAAGAAAGCCGTGGGCCCCGGCTGTCAGCAGCTCAAATTTTAAACCTGGGATTGGGTGTGGCCGGGATCCCGTGTGTTGGCGCGCTGAGGTGCTGTGGCCCGGTGTGGCTTTGTTTCTATTGGCTGGAATTCAAAACAGTGGGTCCAGCCGGATTTTCTATAGGAAAACAATTCCAGAGTTGGCTCAATCTTTGGAAATTCATATCTCCCTGTAGAAAACTCCAATTTGAGTGATTCCAATTGGATTGGATTCATCTCTCAGAGTTCTATCCAAATATGAACTTGGATTTGTATGAAAATCAATAGTTTATTCTGGAAAATTCTTGGAATTTTTTCTGAAAAAGAATTATTGTGGGAATTTGGCTTATCCAAAAATCCCCAAATTTTGCCTGAATAATATTTAGCATAGTATTGACCTACTAGCAAATTTTCAGCTTATTTGAAGATCATTTGAGTAGGAATTTACTAGATGCAAACTACTGTGTTCAAAAGAGTCCAGAAACATTTTCAGAAAAATGTTTCCCACTTCAAAAATCTGTTCTGAGTAATCCATAGCTCCAAAAATCATAGGAAAATTTAGGCAAGCTCTCTGAGGCATACTTGGAATTGTAGTTCACTTAACTGGGCATGATAATGCACATTACTACAGAACTAATTCTTTGGAGTACAAATGCTTAAAGAATTGTTACGGGAGAACTACTCAAGTAAAAGGGATGAATTTTGGATCAGATGATTCTCATGTGATCAAGAACTCACATGTAAATTATCAGCCAAAGATGAGTCCTTGAACTCCCTGTTCTTATTCTCCATACTTATGTACAGGGGAAAAATACATAGGAGATATTGTGAGAATTAGGGAGGACACAATATGACTCCACATTAGCTGAAATATGGCCAGCTAAATCCTTAGGTAGTATAGAATCTGCTGTAAAAGTTTTGAGGCCATTGGAGTTCTTGTTCTTCAGTTGCACTCAAATCATTTCAGCTTATCTATTATGTTCATTAGGGAACATGATTAGTGTATAGCTAAAGCCTTTAGGGCAAATTATTTTATTTCTGTTCTTTGCACAACAGAGGCAAACCAATCCATGCTTGGCTTTTCCACACAACCTCTGTCCCTAGGAGATTAATTCTATAACTTCTTTCCATTACATTCTATAAAACATGTGCATATGCATTTCAATAGGAACCACAACGAAGGGGATTCAAATGAGTGATTCATTGAAGTGGATCAAGCTCCGGAGAATCAAGGGTGGATCTGCAAGGACACTAACTGTTATATACGACTACCCTGCAAAACAGGCAAGCTCCGGTTTGCATTTAACAGCTGTTAAGATTTTGTTTTGTATTCACTTTCGGTCAGGACATGAATTGTGCATTAGGTCTAGTGTTTGATACTCCTCTTGCATAGCCAAATGACCCATGGAGTATTGGGTAGGTGTCTTTCACCGTGTAGAACCATCATGCTTAGGTACGGTTCGGTAGAAGTCGAGTGGTGAGATGCTACTCGCAGTTTCAGGAACAACAGGGGCATACGGGATTGGTTCATAATTGAATTAGCAAGTTAAAGTTGAGACCGGAAGGTTGTAGGAGCAGCAGGACATAGGGGCCTGGGTGCTATAGACCTGTCTGTGTCGGTCAAGGACCGATCCGTATGCGGCCCTGTAGAACAAGTTTGAGTTGTGTACCGGACTCATGCTGGCTATATGGGACCCAGTAAACCGATGTACCTCGGGAAGCTGTCGTTGGGACTTTTCAGGTCGCCTCAGGCGGACGGCCGGTGTGCAGTATGTGGGGAATATTCTCATGACATCTCACATCGGAAGGTGCACCATGAGAGTAGCTACTGTACGAGGCGACTTGATCGATTCAGCGGCGGTGAAACGGGGGAAAGGCTGCCACGTACGACGTCAGTGATGGTTGTCGTAGGCAACGTCGAGTACGGGCGTATGTGTCGTGTAGTCCGGGTGTTATTGATTCGAATCACCGTCGCTCGCAGAATGGACCGAGCATACTTGTTCTTACAGTCTTGACGTAGTAAGAACTTGCATGAGAAAGGAACTAATCATTTTGATGTGAAGTATTATCCCACCTTTGTATTGGATCTTGATGAATAGGCTAGTGCAAACTCGATTCTTTTATGCCATGAGCAAATTACATCGGGGGAAAGCGTTTCTTGTTTGATTGTGGACTCTCGATGTGGCGTGCACAGGGTTACTTAAAATACTGCAATTAATACTGAAAGTAAGGATTCACTTTTAGGCGAGTTTAATTATGCTTATGCCATCCTATGTTAGGTTCATAACCTCACTTAGAGTTTCATGTTTAGGGTGACGGTTAAGTCTTGCTGAGCATTATGCTCACGGATGCTATCCAAGTTGTTTTGCAGGTAATTGACTCGATGCTTATGATAAGGGGTGCCGATGAGACTCGGGAACCTCCGAGTGCTTACTCTAAGAGCATCCTCGCTGCTGCAGATTGTCTTCGTGTTGCTAGTAAGAAACGTCCGCGGGCTGGACCGTTTCTTTGTTGCTAGTTTAGATATGAGTCGTGAGAGTGATAGTCTTCCGCTGTAGTTTACTCTGATAATACTTATTTGTAAAAACATTCTTATCCGCTTCCGCAAACTCTTTATGTAATATGATGTGTTTTCTGTCGATCCATGTGCTGTGGGGTGCCGCATAACACGGCACCATCCGACGAGGTCCTGTCTGTTTCAGTTCAGTCCGGGTGATAAGATTTGGTTACATGACTGTTGATTCATGGCAACGAGATTGGTCTCGGTGTGAGACGGAATTGTTTATGAGATAAAATGGTAGCAAATACGAGATGGTATTCGTGAGATGGTAGCGAATACGAGAAGGTATTCGTGAGCAAGAATGAAGTTGATTAATGTCTAGTTGGACATGGAAAGTAATGAACATAATGGAGTATGATTGGTATTTTAATACATGTTGGGATTACGTTCACTTAAATTTAAGTTGTTGTTTTATCGTGGTTTTGATAAATAACTTTGCTTTCTGCAATGAGCCTTTTTATACTTACCTTGTTGCGAGCTACATATCATATTTTATGCACTTGTTGAGTACATCATTGTACTCAAACTTGCATTATCATTTCATCATCAGCAACAGGAGAAGATTACTATGAAGACCAGGTGGAGCATTAGGCGTGTAATCTGTCCTCAACCTTGCCTATGGGGAATGGAGCAGAGACGGAGCTGCTGCTGCTGCTGCTTAGATTGCTTCCGCATTAGTTAGAAGACTTCCGCTGTTAGATTAAGACTTCCGCTATTAGCATGAGTCCAAGACTCATGAGACATTGAAATAAACTCTGTTATTCGTGGTTATATATATATATATATATATATATATATATATATATATATATATTCTAAAATTCAGTTTGTGGATGATGTGTATATGTGTTATGAACATCCTGGGCACACATTTGCATCAGTCCTCGGTTCCGTGGTTTTTACACAGAATTGAGGGCATCACACGAACGGAGGAGCCAATCAAGGAAACCATGGACAGCAGAACTAGGCTCGCGGCAATGTGAACCATGTCTCTGCTAAGGAAGCATAACAGGCTGAGGACGTCGTGATTGGTATGTTCCTTACCAACTCCAACCCAGCCACCATTCTATTTGATTCTTGAGCATCACATTCCTTCATATAATCCAAGTATGTTGCCAAGTATAATCTACCCATATCACACTTGAAATATACTATGTTGGTTAATTCTCCCGGTGGGGAAATGAGGACTAATATAGTATGTCCGAAAGTAAACCTTAAAATAAGGGGGTTAGACTTCCTTGCCAACCTCATTGTCTTGGATTCCCAAGGGCTTGACATAATACTCGGAATGTATTGGCTAAGCAAGCACAACGGAGTAATCCAATGTTCTAAGAGGAGCGTGCAGTTGACAAACGAGCACGGTACTCATATCGAGTTTGAGTCAGCCCAACTGGCAACCGAGAAGGCAACGTTAAACTACGTCGAAGGAGCAACATTGGAAAGCATTCCAGTGGCTCAAGAATTCTCGGACGTGTTCCCGGAATAAATTCCAGGTATGCCACCTGACCGGGACATTGAGTTTTCCATTGACCTAGTACCCGGGACTGCACCTATAGCAAAGAGGCCCTATAGGATGCCCGTTAACGAACTAGTGGAGCTCAAGAAGCAGATATAGGAGCAGTTAGAGAAGGGATTTATACGCCCAAGCTCGTCACTGTGGGGAGCCCCCATGTTCTTCGTGGACAAGAAGGATGGAACCCAAAGGATGTGTGTGAACTATAGGTCTCTCAATGAGGTGGCGATCAAGAACAAATACCCTCTGCCCCGTGTAGAGGACCTGTTCGACCAAATGAAGGGAGCCCGAGTCTTTTCCAAGATTGATCTTCGGTCGAGATATTTGCAGCTAAAGATTAAGCCCTCTGATATACCCAAGACTGCCTTTCGAAGAAGGTATGGTTGGTATGAATATACCGTTATGTCTTTTGGGTTAACGAATGCACCCGCACATTTCATGTACCTCATGAACAAGGTTTTCATGGAGTACTTGGACAAGTTCGTCGTGGTTTTTATTGACAATATCATGATGTATTCGAAAAGTGAGAAGGAACATGAAGAACATTTGAGATTGACATTGCAAAAGCTGAGAGAGCATCAATTGTATGCCAAGCTCAGCAAGTGTCAATTCGGGCTAAAGGAGATATTGTTCCTAGGCCACATCATCTCCGAGGAAGGAGTATCGATTGATCCCGGAAACGTGGGAGATGTTCTGAAGTGGAACCAACCGCAAAACGTGTGGGATATTCGGAGTTTTCTTGGGATGGATGGATTCTACCGACGTTTCATCAAGGACTTCTCCAAAATAGCGAAGCCTATGACGGAGCTATTGATGAAGAGGAAGGCGTTCAAGTGGACCACAACATGCCAAGAAAGTTTTGAGGAACTTAAGAAAAGACTGACCACAGCACCGGTTTCGGTATTGCCGGACGTGAGCAAGAGCTTTGACATATATTGTGACGCATCAAGACAAGGGCTCGGATGCGTGCTCATGCAAAAAGGATGTGACACCCGGTTTCTCCGAAGAACAACCGAGTGAATATCACATGTATGCCAGGATCATTTTCTCATACATGTGATGACAAATAGTGAAGCATCATCATATTACAAGCCAGGTGTTCGAATATAAATAAGTCTTACATAGCATACGTCTCGATGGACGATAATAAGTTCATAATATGTAAATAAAACAGCAGCGGAATAATAAATCTTGTGGGCTCCGTCAAAGGAGTTACCCGGGGGACTCCGTGAACCTAAAATCCTTCTTCGGGTCCAAAGTCTTGGTCATTGAAAACCACATCATCCCTTTGACCTGAGCAGCAATTAAACCAACAGAAAAGCAAGTTTTAGTACCATAGGTACTCAGCAAGTGTGGGAAAGTTATGTCATGCATGGCTAGAGCAAGGAGAGGTTGAACTCATGGTTTAAGCACTACGCAATTAATACCTATCACCTTAGCTTATTAAGAACCTACATTACTACACAGGTGAAATGGTCCCAATCTCCCAAGCCATCATCAAAATCAAATAACCATAACATCATTTCCAATGTTAAGCTCCCCGCTTAACATCCACAACTTCCCAAGTCATCATCCTCTAACCATGAATAAGTCCAAGCCGCTCTTGACCGTGAGCACGGCTGTCATGACAGTTTTGACTCTGCAGAGTTTGCACCACTGTACCCACATGTAGTGATTTCATCCCCCGTTGCCAGGTGGACTAAAAGAACCTCCATTATGCCAGTGGCCACGAACCACATTGACACTTCCCAGGTGTTGCCAGGAGATCACTACGAAGCCTTTACAAAGGGGTTCCCGACGAGCATGGGCCCACTGAGGTTTCACCCCTAACAGCATACTAGAGGCTCCAACCCCGCTGCAGTGGCCCCCTCTTGAGCCTTGCGGTTCATATGGTCGTCCCGCTGACACCTATTCCCCGCACCATCCAAAACACCCATACTACGCCGGAGATACATCTAATTAATTGGCCAAGCTGCCCCGTCTCAGCATGTGGTTGGCACAGTAAAGCCAGGTTACATGCTCCATGAACCGGTCCTTAGGATCCAGGCAAGTACTAAACACAAACCCGAGTCTCGTGCACCCAGCACCAACCAAATCATCCAACTTGCCTCGATCCCTACCTCTACATAACTCATAATATCTCATTCAAAAGTAAGGTAAACAAGTTGATGATCTCATATCCCACTTATCCCATTCTAAGCATGGCTAAGCATAAGTAACATGAATGAATGACATAATAAAACAAATCCCAACCCAAGCTACAAGGAAACAAGATAATGCAATTCTATGGAAACTTCCTAGCATGGGTTTCATAATTCAGTTGACAATGCAAATAATTCTATCTACACATCCTAGCATAGGATCAAAGTGGTCAAGGACACTTGCCTTCTTCCTGCTGCTCTGGGAATGGAAAGTCTTGGTCTTGGAAGGGGAGAACATGCTCTAGAGCAGGTTCTACTCATGCCAATACACATAGCAAAAAAGAACAACAATCAATAAGCCATAGTCCACACTTTCACTCATGCAAACCACACATACATACATATGAAAGTCATTCACATGTTTAAGTGTTGTGGTTACCCTAGATGTGTTGATTTAGGCCTACATACACTTTTAAACATTTATATATATTATTTCTAATCTTTTGTATTCAGATTTCCATTTGTACACAATATAGGAATTTCCAATTTTGAACAAATTCTCTATATTTAATTAATATACTTTTTAGCCACAAGTGTGTATGAAAAATAATTTCCTACTTCAAATAGGTTTTCAGATCTTCTACCAAATCCTAAACTGAAGTTTTTGGATTTGGAGACTTCATTTATCATTTTCTAATTATGCATACCTATTTTCCTATATTTTCAGATTTATTTTCTATGCCTAAAAGTGATTTTTAATATTAAATAGTAGGACATATCATCTAAACAGAATAGGTTCTGATCTAAAATATAAAATAATATATTTTTGAACTTCTCCTCTGATGTGAACCAATCTAAATTTATTTTATCAGTTTCAGAATTATTTCCTAGCCTAAAATGTGTTTCTAGAACTAATAAATATGAATAACACTTAGACAGATCTCTTTTCAGCCTAAAATCTATTTTTAACTCATTCTAAAGGTTGTCCAAGTGCTAGGGGAGTTTAAATTTATATTTTCACGTGTTTGCATCATCATTTAAATTTAAATCCTAGTCACATGTTCAAATTTCTGAATTTAATATCCTATAGGGTCTAAAAGGCAAATCCACCCTACTACAGGGTTTAATTTACTATTTCCTAAATTTTCAGGGGCCTAATTACACATAACAGAGGGGTTTTCCTAATTTTTATTAAGTCCAGGGGCTAAATCTGAGTTTTAAATGAATTTACATAAATTTCTGAAGGTCCAGGGGCTAGATCAGAAGTTTCCGGGGCTAGCTCGTGTTTTCCGAGATCCCCAGGGGGTAGCGCGTAAGAATCCCGGCCTTTATAATGCGGGTCTGATGTGGGCCGTTGGATTTAAAACGGACGGCTCAGATTAGATGGTGAAGCGGTACGCGTCGGTTTTATTTCTACCGTGCGATTTAAAATAAACGGCCCTCAAGGGGCCACGTCGCCCTGGCCGGAGCCAGCCCGCGCGCGGCGGCGCGCGACGGCGGGGGTGGCGATCTCGCCGGCGCAGCCTCGGCTTTTGCCACTACACGCTACAACTCGCATCTTTTTGCACGTATCGGCTGCGGAGGGTTAGGGGCTGCTCACCGAGGGGTTTTCCAGCACTCGAAGGCACTGGAAGTCGGTCGGCGGCAAGCTTCAACGGCGATGGTCTTCGGTGCACGTCGAAGTGGCAGTTGGGGCGCAAGACACGTCGTTTCCTTCACCTGCAGGGCTCCCCGGCGGCGGTGGAACGTGATCAGCACGTTAGATCAGGAAATTTGAGCAAGGATTGAAGGAAATCGGCGGTAGAAGCTTCGGTTCTCACTGGAGAGAAAAACGGCCGATCAGGGAGGAAAAAGGGGTGGATTTCAGTGTTTAAATGGATGAGGGAGGGCGGCTGTCTGTTGTGATCACGCTGGGGCGTCTGGGACCGGATATCGGGGCTGGGAGCGGGGGTTCCGGGAGTTGGTTTTGATCGGGCGCGTGAGAGGGAGTCCGGGGTCGGTTGGGCGCGCGGGGAAGAAGATGACGGCGGGCCCCGCACGTCAGAGAGAGGGAGAGAGGGGGGGCGCGCGGGTTTGGGCTGGCTGGCGCGCGGTCTTGGGCCGGCTGAGCGGGTTTCGGCCCACTGGTCGTTTTTCTTTTTCCTTTTCCTTTTCTTTTTCTGTTTTGATTTGAATTTGAATTCCAATTTGAATTTGAATTGCTTTATCACATGCATTACGTCAAAAAAATTTTAAATTCCCCCTCTTTAGCAGGTTTTGGGGTGTTACAGCTCTACCCCCCTTAAAAGAAATCTCGTCCTCGAGATTGGTGATTCTAGGAAACAAATCCAGAAACTGGGCCTTAAGCTCGTCTTCTCGCTCCTATGTGGCTTCAGCTTCCGAGTGACGCTTCCACTGCACCTTGCACATTCGGATTCTTTTAGTTCTTGTGAGGCGTTCCATTGTCTCCAAAATCTTGACCGGTCGCTCGGCATAAGAAAGATCCTCTCGTACGTCCACCTCATTCATGGATAACATTTCTTCGGGCATTCTTAAACATTTCTTGAGCTGTGACACATGGAATACATCGTGCACATCTGATAAGTGAGCCGGTAGTTCTAGTTGATATGCCACTTCGCCTTTCCTCTCTAGAATCTGAAAGGGTCCAATGTATCGAAGTGATAATTTCCCTTTCACCTTGAACCGACGAAGTCCTCGGATAGGGTACACCTTGAGATAGACATAGTCCCCCATGTTGAAAATGTAAGGGCCTCAGTTTTTGACACCCACTTGCAGTGTTCATCACCACACCACACACCTCATTTGAGCTAGAATGATGAACACAAATGAAGAGCAAGTAACAATTATCAACATGCTCATTAGAGAACAAACTCACACATTGCAAAAGTGGTATTTCCCACATGTGATATAGATGGGCTGGACATATAAAAACTCCAACACTTTGCTAAGGATGTCCATGCCAAGTTTCACCCAAATTCAAAACCTTTTTGAGGTCATTTTGGGTATAGATAGGAAGAGGGCAGTTTGAAACCATATCCAAATTCAAACTGTTTTTATTCCATGAATTTAAAAGTGGGAGGCATATTCTTACTCAGCACATTTTTGTGAGCTCACACACCAATTTTCACTCCATTTGGAGTTGATCTTGACATGAGCTAAGGGGGAGAAATTCAAACTTTATTTGAATTTCAAACTGAACTTGTGCTGAAATTCATTCAAACCAAACCTCATTTGAACTTTGATCAATTCAAATGGCTCTTGGGTGAATAATTTGAATTGCCAAGGGTAGAATAGGGTTCACTGTTTACCACAGCTGTTAGGAGTAAATTTCAGAGGTTAAAAGAGGAGTGGGACCCACATGTCAGCCTCAGCCTCAAAACAAACCGACTGAACCACAGTTCAGTCGGTTCCCGGCTGCTGTGCGCGCGCGCCACCGAAGGGGGCAGCCGGCACCAGCTCCTGCTGCGCGCCCCAAGCCGGAGACCGGACCGCCGGGCTATTTATTCCCTCCCCGGCGTGCTTCAGTCGCCATTCCCCCGAGCTGCCGACGTACACGACTTGTTTTTCCACTGCCATCGCCGCCGCTTGAGCTCCTGCTTGATCAAGCCGATCGCAGCTCCCTCTTTCCACTCCAGGGTCCCAGCAAGGTACTAGAGACCTTCCTCCATCCTTCCCATTGCTAGATGTCGATTGAAACCGCGTGCTATCGGCTCTGCCGAACGATAAAAATTGGAACTGGAAACCGCCGCACCTCGGGCTCTCGTGGACAGCCCAACCTGGGCGTTGTCATGCCCGAACCAAGGCACCCTGGGACGCGCAGGTGACCGGTGCTGCTCATCCCCGAGCCACAGCTCGAGTGGTTGCTCACCGGCGGCGAATTTCCATTTTTCCCCTTTCTGTGTGCAGAACGACCTTCGGGTACGATTCTGTTTAATTCGTGCTCTAGAAAGGATTAGAGGGCCTCAGGCCACTCCCACACGAGCTAGACACGGTGACGCACAAGTTGCCTTCACAACTCTGGGCCGGAGGACCTCTGTGCCCGGCGTAATTCAAGGTCTACTAATGGCGGAACGCACGGGGGGTGTCGGGCGCACGGTGAGGACCTATTTCAGGCCTTCCCCGAGCTGCCTCGAGCTCATGTCGACCTTCTCTGAGGTCCACTGAAGCTCCCCGACCAATTTCCCAAGTAGCTGAGGTACTAGGAGAGTCAGCCGACATGGCCGAAGTCGTTCCGATATGGCGGCTCGTCGCCGACCATGCTCCGGCCGTTTTCATGAGCAGCTGACCCTCGGGTCAGGTTCCCCAAGTAAAAGTAGGCAGGGGCGGCCAGAATCAAGAAGTTTGGAGCTATACAGCAGCCAGCGGCGAGCTCTCCGGCGAGGTCCCTCGGCGGCGGAGCGCGGGTGTCGCGAGGTTGAAGAAGGGGGTGGACCCCAGCTGTCAGCGGCCGATATTTTGAATCGGGATCCGGCTGCGGCCGGGATCGGGTGTGCTGGCGCGCAAAATCCTTATGGGCCGCGGTGTGCTGTCGCTTCGGCGTGCGACGCGTGTCCCCTGGGCCCACGCGCGAGTTTAAACTTTTCCCCGATTTTCAGATTTCCTTCAAACTTCAAATCCTTATAACTTTGGCTAGAAAGCTCCAAATTGAGTGAACCAAATTTTGCTGGATTCAGCTCCCTGAGTACTTTCCAGAAAATCAAGTTTCACTCCATGAAATTCCTTATTTCTCCAGAATTAATTCCTCAAAATTTAAACTGTTAGGAATTTTAACTGGAGGATCCTTTGGAGGAAAATCCTGAAATTTTGCTGAGATGTTCACCAAAATATCCTTGAACTACCATAAAAATTTCAGATCCATTTGAGCTCATTTAATCCACCTAATGGTGTGATTAGTGAAACTGTCCCAGAGAAAATAGAAAATGTTCAGAAACATTTTCAGAATTTTCTCTGAAATTGTTTAGCTCATATCTTTAGTTAGAGACTTCCAAATTAAGTGAGACCAACTCCATTAGAACCCTCTGAAAATCTAGTTTTCAGAAAGTCATAGTTTGTTTCATGAAAATACTTAGAACACCCTAAAAGCCTTTAATTAAGGTCAAGGACATAATTATTTGTGGAGGGCTCAAATGAGCTTTGCTGCAACTAAAACTTGACCAAGTCGCTGTTTAGGTTGTAACCAAGCCACAGTAAAAGTTTCACAATCACTAGGTCTATCTAGCAAAGGTTATAGACTTCACAACTTCAAACTTAATACAAGTGCATTAAATTAATACATATATTGTTCTATCATGTAGTCGCTAAGGTCGAGGAGGAACCCGAAGTCCTAGACTTCGTTACTCCGGAGGAACAGCTAGCCTACGACCAAGAGCAGCAAGGCAAGCCCCGGTTTGCATTAACCATTTTATAAATGTTTATTGTTTTGAGCACATACTTGTTTCTTTATTCTGTGCATTAGAGTCTTGTTTGGAAACCCCACTGCATAGCCAAGAAAACCATGGGATGGGGGTTAGGATTGCAAACCCCGCTAGCTACTGCATTGCTAGGATAGAGTAGGATTCGGTACAAGTCGAGTAGTTGGAACTACTCGCGAGAATAGGCTAGAGGCACATTGCTCGGGTAGAGATAGCACATGATACACATGGCAAGAAAATGAGACCGAGCGGAGAGTAAGGGCAGCAGGACTTTGGGGCCTGGGTGCTGTAGCTCCGCTTGTGTCGATTGAGGACCGAGCCGTGTGCGGGCCTGTTGAACAAGCTAGAACAGTACCGAAGACCTACCGGCTATATGGGAACCGGGAAACTGATGTAACTCGGGTAGCTGGGTATTGAGGCATTGCCCGTCGTTCAGAGGGTAGGTTGAGAGCTCGAGGTGTAAATCAGCTGGCGGCACAGAGATGCGCGTGCAGGGACCTCTTGCTCGGGACGATGGGACCGGTTCAATATTTGGCTAACGGGTGAAAAGTAGTCGCGTACGGCGTCCGTGATGGTTGTTGTAGGCAACATCGAGTACGGGCGTACGTGACGGGTTGTTCGGGTAACCCATGCAGGTGTAAATCGATTATAATCGCCGTCCCTCGCGGTCAGTGAGTACCACTTGTTCACTGTACCGTGACGTAGAAAGAACAGGCTAGTTGCATGTTAAAATGTTGCTGATTGAAAGATGGACATTGATTGTTAATGATATGCTGTAGCTTAGAGCTAACTAAAGTTCTTTTCAACTTTGGGCAAAGTACATGAGAGAAATGCGTTTCTTGTTTGATTGCGGCTCTCTCATGTACCTTCGCGTAAGGTTCTCCACAACCTGCTGCTAAAACTTGAAAGTAAGGTTCTACTAATTAGGCGAGTCCTTGGAAATGATTTTTACCTCATGTAACCCATAACCCTCATGTAGAAGTTCCATGTTTAGGTGAGACGGGTCAGACTTGCTGAGCCTTCGTGCTCACTGCTTGTGTTTGAAGCTTTTGCAGGGTTCTATGAGGAAGGGACTCCCGACGAGGAGACGGAACCCCAGGAGGGGAACCCCGTCGAGTGGGAGTCGTGCATGCCGCAGAGTTAGTGTGCGTGTGTGCTAGCAAGAACACGTTCGAGGGCTGAACGTGTACTTGACGCTTAGTCTACGCCCGCGAGTGTGGACTAAACTTATTTTGATGTAAACATGTCCATATAACTGTTATGTAATAAAACTTCCGCTTCCGCTTTGTACCTTTGACGTGTGTTATACGGTGCTGTGCAACGCAGCACCCCTCAGCGTGATCCTGGCTCGACAGGACCAATGGGGTCGTGTCAGCGTGTTATCAGAGCTCGCTTGAGGTTAACACAGTACAAAGGTCTTCTTTTTCAAAAATCCAGTGAGGAACGAGTTAGTAGCCCGTATAAGGATGTTATTAGCATATAGAAAGTGGCATATTAACCTATTTGTTATGTCGGAAAATCGTGCATCTCGGGACGTTCATGTCTTGGGGGGTGCACGTAAGCGCTGTCCACCAGTGCGCACAAGCTGAAGGGTGGAGCCCCACGGGTGGCAGGTAACCCGACCCGCTTGGATATCCTCTACGACTCTTCATGTCGTTTGGGGTATTCGAGCAACGTCTGTCCCTGGCGTGCGTGGTGCAACATGGGAGACCCCGTCACGTGGTCTGAAACGTGAACACGTAACTCAAGGCGTGTTTGGCTTGAGAACATCCGGGCGAGTGATGACGGCCGGGTGTACCAACTGTATGGATTCCGGACTCGGTGTGCAGCCGAGTCTGATGATTGTTTGAATTTCTGCAGGTAGCCTTACCACGAAACGGTAGACGTGTAGCATCCGTGTGCGAGTGACGAGTAGTGCCACTGAACTAACGAAGCCGGCTAAGTCCGGTATAGGTTTTTCTTTGTGAGGACGTAGTACCGACATAATCTGGTGACGCATCGACGTCACGCCCAACTGAATAAACAACTTCATTGTAAAAACTGGAAGGTTTTAATCCAAAGTAGTAAAACTTGATGTAACTCCTTCCCTTGTACAGGATATTCAAAGTTAACAAGTTTTCAACTTATAGGACGTTAAGGACAGAGCACTCTGTGTTCAGCCGAATCAAGGCTGAAGTTAATCAGAGGTTAGAGGTTGAGTTCTTTCGAGGTTGGGGTCGTATGATACATTTCTGGAAATCTTTGGAAGAACTTTACAACTTTTCTGTTTAGTTCCAGAGGTGTTTCATCCCTTACCCACTCGAAAAATGCAGTAGAGTTGAAACTGTCCAGAAAACAGGACGGAGCAAAGACTCTCTGTAGACTCTCTGTAAATTAAGCATAACTTCCTGCTTAAAAATCCAAAAATAAGAAATGAAGTAGTTCTGGAAAGCTTATGAGATGGGTTACAACTTTGTAACAGAAAGTTTTGTCAGATTAGGAACAGAATTAACTGGGATTCTTGGATCAAAGCAGTACCTAAAGCAGGGAGGTGCTGTCCAATTTTCTCCAGAAATTCTGTTAACTTTGACATCTCATAACTTGTGAACCAGGACAGATCTTAGGCCAACCAAATACTTTCTGGAAAGCTATTGAAGTTAACTTTAACTTTGATGTTGAGCTCCAGGACTGGTTTTGCTTTTAACCTGGCCTAAATCAGATCGATATGGAAACTGGTCAGGACTGTCATGGTAACAGCAGATCAGCAGTCAAATTTGTTTAAAAATTTGAACTATGTTTCCAAATGTTATGGGTTCAATGACATATCTTATGTTAGAACTCAATGGTTTACTGTTTAAATAAATATTTGACATTTCTCAAATATATTTTTACAGATGGCAGCAGATAAACGGTTGGAGAACGGGTGGGTAGTTTCCCACTGTTCTGACCGTAGCGGCTACCCGGAAGCATTGTGGCAAATGCTCCAATATTTCGGGTATAACCAGATGCCGCAATACTTCGCCAAGGAAGAAGGCGAAGAGGGGAACAAGACGTGGATGATCCATGTCGAGGTTTCCGCAGGACCTACGCCACCCGGTTGGGTGCCATTCACCGTCACGGTGAGAGGAAGACAACCGGAAGGGATGTGGCAAGTGGCAGCCCGTGACACTATGTCACGTTTCTGCCAACTACACGTGCAGGCTATGGAGGGCACACCATACGCACTCGTTCCGGTGGAGGGACGAGCTCAGCATGTGTGGGAAGAGAGGTACCTGGAGGCAACAGACCCGAGTTGCCCAAGGTACAACCCCGCGGAGGCAAACCTCAGCCTCCAAATGAGGGCGGGAAACGCTGTGATGGACAGCCAAGCTGTTCATACGGAGCATCTCGCCACCAAGCTCAAAGAGAGCACAAGCCGTGGAGATCATTTCGAGGGTGCTCACAATGCACTCCGCAATGTGCTCCTTCCGACGATCAAGCGACTGAATGAACAACACAATCAGTTGCGTCGCCTGAAGAAGGCAAAGAAGAAGGGCCGTGTTGACATCGCGGCGTTGCAAGAGCTGGTGCAGACCCTAACCCAGCAGAATGGGGACCTTGCTCAAGAGCGGGACGACGCTATTGAGGAAGGGCAAGGCTGGGAAGAGGACTACAACCAGGCTATGGACGAGGTGCAGGCATTGCAGGACCTCGTGCCCCCGGTGTTAGGCATACCGGTGGTCTTGGGTCTTCCAGCAATGGGAGAACCCGGAATGGGAGAAGAGGTGGTAGATCCAGAGCCACCAGCAGAAGTACCGGAGGAGGACGACCCACAGGAGGTCGAGTTCTACTCCGAGTAGGGGGTTACGGTTGCCAAGTAGGGCAGCTAGGGTAGCGTAACCCAACTTTTGTAATCGGTGACATGTCGTGTAGACAGTAGCGTATGTATAGGTGGTGACGACATGAGCACGACTTCTCGGAGATCCGAGAATAATGTATCTTGTATAAAGTTTATGCTTTATCAATATATGTGAATGTTGTGCAAGTTAATCATGCGTCGCTTCAATACTTACTGCTGTTTATGGAATTTAAGTAAGACATGTGCTAATTGTTGCTGTGTTAAATTTCAGAATGACGCGTACTCGTGCCAACCCTGATGTTGGAGGTACTAGCCAAGGGGGAGAGACCTCCCAACCACCTCCCGAGGACTCCTCGGGACAGCAGCAGCAACAGCAACAGCAAACACCGCCACCGCCACTGCCAACGGTTACATTGGCCGACATTGTCGCGGCAATGGAGGGTTCACATCAGCAGCACACAGAGCTGCTGCAAACGTTAATTGCGAATACGTCTCGCCCAGAGAGACGTCAAGATCGTGAGGAGCGCCAACAGAGCTCCTACTCCGACTTCCTGGCGACTCATCCCCCTGTATTCTCAAGGGCGGATGAACCACTTGACGCGGACTCATCCCCCTGTATTCTCAAGGGCGGATGAACCACTTGACGAGGTACGGACTTTATGAGTACCTGGTCATGTCCTTTCGCCTCACCAATGCTCCAGCTCATTTCATGTACTTAATGAACTCGGTGTTCATGCCGGAGCTGGACAAGTTTGTCGTGGTCTTCATCGACGACATCCTGGTATATTCCAAGTCGGAGGAAGATCACAAGAAACATCTGCGTATAGTCTTGCAACGGCTGCGGGATCACAAGTTATACGCAAAGTTCAGCAAATGCGAGTTTTGGATATCGCAAGTGCCTTTCCTCGGGCATATCATCTCAGCGGAGGGTATCGCTGTGGACCCGAGCAAGATCACGCAAGTGCTGAATTGGAAATCCCCGAGAACTGTTCATGAGGTACGGAGTTTCCTCGGACTCGCGGGATATTATCGGAGGTTCATCCCGAACTTCTCGAAGAGTGCCAAGCCAATGACAGAGCTGCTGAAGAAGGCTACCAAATATGTTTGGAGTCCAGCATGTGAAGCAGCATTCAAGGCTTTAGTCAAGCACCTGACATCAGCACCGGTTTTGGCGCAGCCAGACACAACAAAACCGTTCGATGTGTACTGCGATGCATCCGGCATTGGGCTCGGATGTGTGCTGATGCAAGACCGAAGAGTGGTCGCGTATGGATCACGGCAGCTTAGGAACCACGAGCAAAATTATCCAACTCACGACTTGGAGCTCGCTGCCGTGGTACTTGCACTGAAGATGTGGAGGCACTACCTACTCGGTAACCTCGTACATTTATATACCGACCACAAAAGCCTCAAGTACATATTCACTCAGAAGGAGCTGAACATGAGGCAACGAAGATGGTTAGAACTGATAAAGGATTATGAGATAGAGATCCATTATCATCCGGGCAAGGCAAACGTTGTGGCAGATGCGCTGAGCCGCAAGTCACACGTCAATAATCTGACCATCACACCGTTGGAAGAGAGCGAACCACCACTACATGTGATTCCACACGGAGCTCTCTACAACCTAGCTTTGATCCCCACCATCCGTGAAGAGATAGCGGCAGCCCAGAAGAATGACAAGGGCATGTCACATTTGCGGAGACGTGTAGACAGTGGGGAGTTGAAATGTTTCCGGAAGGACGGAGACGGCGTCCTGTGGTTCAAGGACCGGATCGTCGTACCCCGAAACCCGGAGTTACGGAAGAAAATCTTTGATGAGGCTCACTTATCAAAGTTTTCTATTCACCCCGGCAGCAACAAAATGTATCAAGAACTCAGAAGAAAGTTTTGGTGGACACGGATGAAGCGAGAGACTGCAAGATACGTGTCCGAGTGTGATACATGTCGAAGGGTGAAGGCAGACCACATGCGGAAACCGGGACTGCTGCAACCACTGGGCGTTCCTGCCTGGAAGTGGGAAGACGTGAGCATGGATTTCATCGTCGGTTTACCCACCACCTTACAGAAACATGATTCTGTGTGGGTGATCGTCGATCGGCTCACCAAAGTTGCCCATTTCATCCCGGTCAACACCAATTACAACGCCAAGAAGTATGCTGAACTATACATCTCACGGATCCTATGCTTATACGGCGTACCCCGTACCATCATCTCGGACCGGGGCACTTTATTTGTGTCCCGTTTTTGGGAGCAGCTACACGCTGCCTTGGGGACGAAGCTGATCCGTAGTTCAGCCTACCACCCGCAGACGGATGGACAAACCGAGCGGGTAAATCAGATTCTAGAAGACATGCTACGAGCTTGCGCTATCGACCACGGCAAGAATTGGGATGATTACTTGCCGTTAGCCGAGTTCTCGTACAACAATGGATACCAAGCCAGCATCAAGATGGCGCCCTACGAGGCGCTATACGGCAGGAGATGCCGCACACCACTGAACTGGTGTGAGTCTGGCGAGAGGGTTACCTTCGGGATTGACCTTGTCAATAACGCGGAAGAAAAGGTTCGACTGATTCAAGCGAACCTAAAAGCCGCTCAATCCCGTCAAAAACAGTATGCGGACCGGAGAAGACGCCCATTACAATTCGAAGTTGGGGATCACGTATATCTACGGGTGTCCCCAATGAAGGGCGTAAACAGATTTGGGGTGAGGGGAAAGTTAGCACCCCGCTTCATCGGTCCATTCCAGATTACCGAAAGATGTGGATCGGTGGCATACCGGCTAAGATTACCAGAAGCACTTTCCGGTGTGCACGACGTCTTTCACGTTTCCCAGCTGAGGAAATGTCTCAAGCTATCAACTACCGTTCAGCTGGAAGACATTGAAGAACTGCAACCGGATCTCACCTATCGGGAGGAACCGGTGCAGATTATTGATGAAAAGGCCCGAACCACACGCAACCGTACGTTGTGGTTCTACAAGGTGCTGTGGAGTAATCACTCCATGGACGAGGCGACGTGGGAGAGCGAAGAATTCCTTCGCACTAACTACCCCGACTTTTTCACATCGCATATCCGGTAATTTTCCACCGTCCTCTCTCTCATTTTCACCTTATAATCTCGGGACGAGATTCTTTTAAGGGGGGAGGAATGTAAGGGCCTCAGTTTTTGACACCCACTTGCAGTGTTCATCACCACACCACACACCTCATTTGAGCTAGAATGATGAACACAAATGAAGAGCAAGTAACAATTATCAACATGCTCATTAGAGAACAAACTCACACATTGCAAAAGTGGTATTTCCCACATGTGATATAGATGGGCTGGACATATAAAAACTCCTACACTTTGCTAAGGATGTCCATGCCAAGTTTCACCCAAATTCAAAACCTTTTTGAGGTCATTTTGGGTATAGATAGGAAGAGGGCAGTTTGAAACCATATCCAAATTCAAACTGTTTTTATTCCATGAATTTAAAAGTGGGGGGCATATTCTTACTCAGCACATTTTTGTGAGCTCACACACCAATTTTCACTCCATTTGGAGTTGATCTTGACATGAGCTAAGGGGGAGAAATTCAAACTTTATTTGAATTTCAAACTGAACTTGTGCTGAAATTCATTCAAACCAAACCTCATTTGAACTTTGATCAATTCAAATGGCTCTTGGGTGAATAATTTGAATTGCCAAGGGTAGAATAGGGTTCACTGTTTACCACAGCTGTTAGGAGTAAATTTCAGAGGTTAAAAGAGGAGTGGGACCCACATGTCAGCCTCAGCCTCAAAACAAACCGACTGAACCACAGTTCAGTCGGTTCCCGGCTGCTGTGCGCGCGCGCCACCGAAGGGGGCAGCCGGCGCCAGCTCCTGCTGCGCGCCCCAAGCCGGAGACCGGACCGCCGGGCTATTTATTCCCTCCCCGGCGTGCTTCAGTCGCCATTCCCCCGAGCTGCCGACGTACACGACTTGTTTTTCCACTGCCATCGCCGCCGCTTGAGCTCCTGCTTGATCAAGCCGATCGCAGCTCCCTCTTTCCACTCCAGGGTCCCAGCAAGGTACTAGAGACTTTCCTCCATCCTTCCCATTGCTAGATGTCGATTGAAACCGAGTGCTATCGGCTCTGCCGAACGATAAAAATCGGAACTGGAAACCGCCGCACCTCGGGCTCTCGTGGACAGCCCAACCTGGGCGTTGTCATGCCCGAACCAAGGCACCCTGGGACGCGCAGGTGACCGGTGCTGCTCATCCCCGAGCCACAGCTCGAGTGGTTGCTCACCGGCGGCGAATTTCCATTTTTCCCCTTTCTGTGTGCAGAACGACCTTCGGGTACGATTCTGTTTAATTCGTGCTCTAGAAAGGATTAGAGGGCCTCAGGCCACTCCCACACGAGCTAGACACGGTGACGCACAAGTTGCCTTCACAACTCTGGGCCGGAGGACCTCTGTGCCCGGCGTAATTCAAGGTCTACTAATGGCGGAACGCACGGGGGGTGTCGGGCGCACGGTGAGGACCTATTTCGGGCCTTCCCCGAGCTGCCTCGAGCTCATGTCGACCTTCTCTGAGGTCCACTGAAGCTCCCCGACCAATTTCCCAAGTAGCTGAGGTACTAGGAGAGTCAGCCGACATGGCCGAAGTCGTTCCGATATGGCGGCTCGTCGCCGACCATGCTCCGGCCGTTGTCATGAGCAGCTGACCCTCGGGTCAGGTTCCCCAAGTAAAAGTAGGCAGGGGCGTCCAGAATCAAGAAGTTTGGAGCTATACAGCAGCCAGCGGCGAGCTCTCCGGCGAGGTCCCTCGGCGGCGGAGCGCGGGTGTAGCGAGGTTGAAGAAGGGGGTGGACCCCAGCTGTCAGCGGCCGATATTTTGAATCGGGATCCGGCTGCGGCCGGGATCGGGTGTGCTGGCGTGCAAAATACTTGTGGGCCGCGGTGTGCTGTCGCTTCGGCGTGCGACGCGTGTCCCCTGGGCCCACGCGCGAGTTTAAACTTTTCCCCGATTTTCAGATTTCCTTCAAACTTCAAATCCTTATAACTTTGGCTAGAAAGCTCCAAATTGAGTGAACCAAATTTTGCTGGATTCAGCTCCCTGAGTACTTTCCAGAAAATCAAGTTTCACTCCATGAAATTCCTTATTTCTCCAGAATTAATTCCTCAAAGTTTAAACTGTTAGGAATTTTAACTGGAGGATCCTTTGGAGGAAAATCCTGAAATTTTGCTGAGATGTTCACCAAAATATCCTTGAACTACCATAAAAATTTCAGATCCATTTGAGCTCATTTAATCCACCTAATGGTGTGATTAGTGAAACTGTCCCAGAGAAAATAGAAAATGTTCAGAAACATTTTCAGAATTTTCTCTGAAATTGTTTAGCTCATATCTTTAGTTAGAGACTTCCAAATTAAGTGAGACCAACTCCATTAGAACCCTCTGAAAATCTAGTTTTCAGAAAGTCATAGTTTGTTTCATGAAAATACTTAGAACACCCTAAAAGCCTTTAATTAAGGTCAAGGACATAATTATTTGTGGAGGGCTCAAATGAGCTTTGCTGCAAATAAAACTTGACCAAGTCGCTGTTTAGGTTGTAACCAAGCCACAGTAAAAGTTTCACAATCACTAGGTCTATCTAGCAAAGGTTATAGACTTCACAACTTCAAACATAATACAAGTGCATTAAATTAATACATATATTGTTCTATCATGTAGTCGCTAAGGTCGAGGAGGAACCCGAAGTCCTAGACTTCGTTACTCCAAAGGAACAGCTAGCCTATGACCAAGAGCAGCAAGGCAAGCCCCGGTTTGCATTAACCATTTTATAAAGTTTATTGTTTTGAGCACATACTTGTTTCTTTATTCTGTGCATTAGAGTCTTGTTTGGAAACGCCACTGCATAGCCAAGAAAACCATGGGATGGGGGTTAGGATTGCAAACCCCGCTAGCTACTGCATTGCTAGGATAGAGTAGGATTCGGTACAAGTCGAGTAGTTGGAACTACTCGCGAGAATAGGCTAGAGGCACATTGCTCGGGTAGAGATAGCACATGATACACATGGCAAGAAAATGAGACCGAGCGGAGAGTAAGGGAAGCAGGACTTTGGGGCCTGGGTGCTGTAGCTCCGCTTGTGTCGATTGAGGACCGAGCCGTGTGCGGGCCTGTTGAACAAGCTAGAACAGTACCGAAGACCTACCGGCTATATGGGAACCGGGAAACTGATGTAACTCGGGTAGCTGGGTATTGAGGCATTGCCCGTCGTTCAGAGGGTAGGTTGAGAGCTCGAGGTGTAAATCAGCTGGCGGCACAGAGATGCGCGTGCAGGGACCTCTTGCTCGGGACGATGGGACCGGTTCAATATTTGGCTAACGGGTGAAAAGTAGTCGCGTACGGCGTCCGTGATGGTTGTTGTAGGCAACATCGAGTACGGGCGTACGTGACGGGTTGTTCGGGTAACCCTGCAGGTGTAAATCGATTATAATCGCCGTCCCTCGCGGTCAGTGAGTACCACTTGTTCACTGTACCGTGACGTAGAAAGAACAGGCTAGTTGCATGTTAAAATGTTGCTGATTGAAAGATGGACATTGATTGTTAATGATATGCTGTAGCTTAGAGCTAACTAAAGTTCTTTTCAACTTTGGGCAAAGTACATGAGAGAAATGCGTTTCTTGTTTGATTGCGGCTCTCTCATGTACCTTCGCGTAAGGTTCTCCACAACCTGCTGCTAAAACTTGAAAGTAAGGTTCTACTAATTAGGCGAGTCCTTGCAAATGATTTTTACCTCATGTAACCCATAACCCTCATGTAGAAGTTCCATGTTTAGGTGAGACGGGTCAGACTTGCTGAGCCTTCGTGCTCACTGCTTGTGTTTGAAGCTTTTGCAGGGTTCTATGAGGAAGGGACTCCCGACGAGGAGACGGAACCCCAGGAGGGGAACCCCGTCGAGTGGGAGTCGTGCATGCCGCAGAGTTAGTGTGCGTGTGTGCTAGCAAGAACACGTTCGAGGGCTGAACGTGTACTTGACGCTTAGTCTACGCCCGCGAGTGTGGACTAAACTTATTTTGATGTAAACATGTCCATATAACTGTTATGTAATAAAACTTCCGCTTCCGCTTTGTACCTTTGACGTGTGTTATACGGTGCTGTGCAACGCAGCACCCCTCAGCGTGATCCTGGCTCGACAGGACCAATGGGGTCGTGTCAGAAAATAAGCTCTCTTCTCCGTACATCGGCATAACTCTTTTGTCGGGTCTGTGCTATCCTCAAATTGTTGTGAATTTCCCTCACTTTTGCCTCGGCTTCTTGTAGTATCTCGGGCCCAAACACTTTACTTTCCTATGTTTGGTTCCAAAATAGTGGAGTTCTGCACTTCCTCTCATACAAAGCCTCAAAGGGTAACATCTTCATACTAGCCTGATAGCTGTTGTTATAGGAGAACTCCGCATACGGTAAGTTCTTATCCCAACTCCTATTGTTCTTGAGCGCACACGCTCTCAGCATATCCTCAATGATCTGATTGGTTCTTTCCATCTGCCCGTCAGTCTGGGGGTGATAGGCAGAACTAAAATTCAGATGAGTTCCCATGGTTTCATGTAGCTTCTGCCAGAACCTTGAGGTGAACTGTGTCCCTCGATCTGACACTATCTTCTTTGGCAATCCATGAAAACATACGATTCTTGACATGTACAATTCCGCCAATTTGGATCCGCTGTAGCTTTCTTTCACGGGGATGAAATGAGCTACCCTGGTTAGCCTGTCGATGATGACCCATATCAAATCGTATCCCGATTGGGTCCTGGGTAGTCTCACTATGAAGTCCATACCTATTTCTTCCCATTTCCATTCAGGCACTTTGAGTGGTTGCATCAGTCCGGCGGGTTGTTGATGTTCTGCTTTCACCGACTGACATGTGTCACATAGGGCAACATGTTCCGCGACATGTCGCTTCATGCCATACCATCAATATCTGCTCTTGAGGTCATGATACATCTTCGTACTCCCAGGATGAATGGAATAGTCAGAATCATGAGCTTCCTTCAAAATCAATTCACGGATCTCCTTCACTTCAGGCACACTGATTCTTTTCCCATGCCACACCGTACCTTGTTCATCTTCTCTGAACCCAAGGGATTTATTTTCTTTGATGAGTTCTCTAATCACTTGTATCTTCTCGTCATTCTTCTGAACATTGCGTATATCTTGCTCTAATGTGGAGTCCACTTCCATGGCGATGGCCTCACCACTATTCACCAGACATAGATTGAGTTTTGCAATCTCTTCAATTCTGTAGGCATGTTCTATAAGCTCAACATGTTGACCTGCACCTTCCGGCTTAAAGCATCCGCCACGACGTTCACTTTCCCAGGGTGATAGTTGATGCCTACATCAAAGTCGTTGATTAGCTCTAACCATCTCCTTTGTCTGAGGTTGAGATCTGGCTGTGTGAAAATGTACTTTAAGCTCTTATGATCCTTATATATCTCTGTCCTCTTTCCCATTAAGTAATGCCGCCAAATCTTCAATGCATGTACCACTGCGGCTAGCTCTAGGTCATGTGTAGGATAGTTCTTCTCGTGTTTTCGGTGCTGCCGAGACGCGTAGGCCACGACATGCCCCTCTTGCATGAGAACACATCCCAACCCGTGTCCAGATGCACTGCAGTACACCGAAAAATTCTTCTGCATATCCGGCATAACTAGCACTGGGGCTGTTGTCAATCTTTTCTTCAATTCTTGAAAACTCGTCTCGCACTGCGGTGTCCATGTGAATGTGATTCCCTTCTCTAACAATTTGGTGAGGGGTCTCGAGATCTTGGAGAAACCCTCAATAAACCGTTGATAATACACAGCCAATCCTAAGAAGCTTCGTACTTCCCCGACATTCTCAGGGGTCTTCCACTTCTGCACATCCTCGATCTTGGCGGGATCTACGGAGATTCCTCCCTCCGAGATTATATGTCCTAAGAAGGGAACTCTCTTCAGGCAAAACTCATACTTGCTCAACTTGGCATATAGTTGGTGTTCTCTCAGCTTTTGCAACACCAACCTTAAATGTCCCTCATGTTCTTCTTTGTCTTTGGAAAAGACGAGAATGTCATCAATGAAAACCACAAAAAAATTGTCCAGATATTCCATGAATACCTTGTTCATGAGATACATGAAATATGCCGGGGCATTAGTTAGCCCGAACGGCATGACGGTGTATTCATACAGTCCGTATCGAGATACAAAAGCTGTATTTGGAATGCCGGTTTGCCTTATCTTCAGTTGGTGGTATCCTGACCTGAGATCAATTTTTGAGAATACACAAGCTCCCCTCAACTGATCAAATAAGTCTTCAATGTGGGGTAATGGTTACTTGTTCTTGATGGTTACTTCGTTCAACGCACGGTAGTCTACGCATAACCTTTGGGTTCCGTCCTTCTTGGGTACAAATACCACTGGAGCTCCCCATGGTGAGGAACTAGGATGAATATACCCCTTCTCCGTCAATTCTCTTATATGTTCCTTGAGCTCTTCTAGCTGTTTGGAGTCCATCCGATAACGCCTCTTGTATATCGGGGCTGTTCCAAGCACTAGTTGAATCGCGAATTCTACTTCACGATCGGGGGGCATACCTAGCAACTCCTCCGGAAAAACGTCTGGATATTCCCTGATAATCCTGATCTCTCCCACTTCCACCTCAACTTGATTGAGTTTAAGGTCCCTCCTAGGTTCTTGTACAGTTATGAACTTCACTCTTGTGCCACTAGGGTGAGTTAGTTCCACCGTTCTTGTCGAACAATGGATGATTCCTTTATGTTTGGTCAACCAATCCATACCCAAAATAATATTTGTCCCTTGTGAGTCTATCACCATGAGGTTTGCAGTAAATACTACCCCATAAATGTCTAGATTCACCTTGGGACACACTTGTCTTGTCTTTATTTCTCCCCCTAGAGAGTTCACTGCTAACATATGGTTCATTTGTGTTGTTGCTAGACCGTGCTTTTTAACAAACCTTTGAGCAATGAACGATTGGGTAGCACTAGAATCGAACAATAGGGTTGCAATGTGTAAATTGGCAGGAAACTTACCAATTACCACGTCAGGTGCCTCTTGCGCTTCCTCCATGGTCACGTGGTTCACCCGTCCTCGCATCACGTTCTGCTGCTGTGGCTGCATAGGCTTCTTTTTTGGGCACTTATGGGTGTAGTGAACCACTTCACCACAGTTGAAGCATTGCACCCCAACCTTAGGTGCCTGGCCTTTGTTATCTTGGGGTTGGTTCGGTGGTCCTTGTCCTGCTGGTCGAGGTTGATATGTGGGGCGAGGCTGCTGTACAAATTGATGCTGCGGCTGTGCTGGTGCTGACGGAGGCCAGAAATTCGGGGTGTACCCTCTTGGTGCTGAGTAGGTTACCACAGCACGGCTCGCCTGCCCTGCGATTTGCTGCATCATACGTGGACGTGTGTTGCTACCTGAGGCTTGATGTGACCATCCCGCCATCCTCTTGTTTTTATTTTCCAAGGCCTTCAGCTTCCTCTCCATGACAAATGCTCTGTCTACCATCTTTTGGAACTTTTCATACTCGTTGGAGGACATTGCACATTGCATTTCCATAGTAAGTCCTTCCACAAAACAGTCCTGTTTTTGCTCATCAGTTTTGATGTCCCGTGGTGCATAACGGGATAGTTGGGTGAACTTGGTGAGGTATTCCCTCACAGTCATGTTTCCTTGCTGCAGTCCCAAGAACTCATTTCTCTTGTTTTTGAGTTCAACCCTTGGTATGTAATGGTTGCGGAAATAACTACGCTTGAACTCTTCCCAAGTGATGTTCTCGGGGTCATGATGGGCTGCCAAGTAAGCGGTCCACCAATCAGCAGCAGGTCCATGCAATTGGTGAGAGGCAAACAGCACCCTCTCATACCCTTGGCATTGTATGATCCTCATCTTGCTCTCTATGGTCTTTAACCAGTCATCTGCCTACAGAGGTTCAGCAGAACTTGCAAACTTTGGGGGTTGAGTCCCCAGAAACTCACTGAACCTTGGTCGGCGTGGTACAGCTCGTGGGGGTGGAGCTTGGTGCAAGTTGGCCACCACTTGAGTCAGACTCTGGATGAGCTGATTCTTATTTTCAAGCATTTGGTGGATAGGGTAAGCTGCTTCACAGCGACCACCCCTGTCTTGTCCTCCAGAAAGATGAGGGTTGCCGGCCTCATCGTTGTTGTTGGTGGGGTTGGCACCACGACCCTTTCCTCTTCCAGCCATCTATCATGATCAACCAAATGTTAACTTAAAGCATTACGTATTAACTTCCCAAATTGCTTGTTTAAACTTAAACTTTCGAGGCCTTAATATTTAAACATTTTCTAAAGGTTTCACGTGGATCTTTGGGAGTCACGTCTCATGCGAAAATAAATGCACTCTTGATTCATAGGGGTTCACACATCAAAGCAAAGCAATCCTAAAGACGAGGTTGTGGACAAATGCCCATGACTTCCACAACTCACGTCACACACCAAACATTAACACTCAAATAAATAAGGTATTGACTCGACTACTCGATAACCTGCTGAAATAAGGGAAATGACTCTAAACAACTCGTATCACTGAGTTGGCTCGTCGGGGTCTTCCTCATTATTGCGGCTGCCCTCTGATTCCGCTTTAGGTGGGGAAACTGCTGGTGAAGTGTGGCGACGCTTGCTCGCCCGGCGGTCTGGGGAGTCAGGAGTCCATGTGTCATTTACGGTGACACACAGTTCATTCCCATCATCTCTTTCTCTCGCCCTCAAGCTGGCGTGAAGCAATGCCTCAGTCTCCTTCAGGGTGTCACGAACATCCTGAAGTTCCTTCTGACACTCTTGCAGTCGAGTGCTGAGCATAGCAGCATCCTCCAAGCACAGGTCCATGTGCTCATGTGAAGTCCCCTGCTGCACTGGCGGGTACTTGTACTCCGCGGTGCCACTCTCACGCTGGAGGACATACATGTACTCAGTCATGTCCAGGTGGCGACGGTTGATGTAACTCTGGCAGGTGATGGCCTCCCATGTGACATCCTTCTCAGCATCGACCTGAGTCGCCCGACAAGCTGGAGAACGGTGGATCTTGAGTAGCTGATTTTCATGGATAATCCTCATCTCTGAGCTCCATTCTTCCCGCTTCTCACGGATGGTCCTGGTGGAGCTGTAGTGTATGATCAGCTTGCCAACATTGCCGGCGGCGTGTAGCATACGCCGAAGACGGCGCAACAAGCCTCCTACTGCCAATCCGTAGGAGTGGTACGTCACCGGACGGTTCTCCTCTCTCTGGCAAAGGGAAACTACAGGAACTCTTCCTCCGGTGGACTTGCGGGTGGTGCGGATCATGCGAACCATCTAAAAAAATAAAGCATTTAAAATTAAGTTAGATAAGAGTTAAACAAAAATTGTATTTTGAAAAAAAGTTGGGGAAGATGAATAAAGTGACCCCATTAAATAACACCTTCAACCCACACCTTTGTAAAATAGTTTTTAAAAAAATAGGGTCCTTAAATACGTCCATTTCTACCTAGGTCCATGTTCCTACAGGCAACCTTGCCTCTGATACCACTTCTGTCACACCCGGTTTCTCCGAAGAACAACCGAGTGAATATCACCTGTATGCCAGGATCATTTTCTCATACATGTGATGACAAATAGTGAAGCATCATCATATTACAAGCCAGGTGTTCGAATATAAATAAGTCTTACATAGCATACGTCTCGATGGACGATAATAAGTTCATAATATGTAAATAAAACAGCAGCGGAATAATAAATCTTGTGGGCTCTGTCACAGAAGTTGCCCGGGGGACTCCGTGAACCTAAAATCCTTCTTCGGGTCCAAAGTCTTGGTCATTGAAAACCACATCATCCCTTTGACCTGAGCAGCAATTAAACCAACAGAAAAGCAAGTTTGAGTACCATAGGTACTCAGCAAGTGTGGGAAAGTTATGTCATGCATGGCTAGAGCAAGGAGAGATTGAACTCATGGTTTAAGCACTACGCAATTAATACCTATCACATTAGCTTATTAAGCACCTACATTACTACACAGGTGATATGGTCCCAATCTCTCAACCCATCATCAAAATCAAATAACCATAACATCATTTCCAATGTTAAGCTCCCCGCTTAACATCCACAACTTCCCAAGTCATCATCCTCTAATCATGAATAAGTCCAAGCCGCTCTTGACCGTGAGCACGGCTGTCATGACAGTTTTGACTCCACAGAGTTTGCACCACTGTACCCACATGTAGTGATTTCATCTCCCGTTGCCGGGTGGACTAAAAGAACCTCCATTATGCCAGTGGACGCGAACCACATTCACACTTCACAGATGTGTAGCCAGGAGATCACTACAAAGCCTTTACAAAGGGATTCCCGACGAGCATGGGCCCACTGAGGTTTCACCTCTAATAGCATACAAGAGGCTCCAACCCCGCTGCAGTGGCCCCCTCTTGAGCCTTGCAGTTCATATGGTAGTCCCGCTGACACCTATTCCCCGCACCATCCAAAGCACCCAAACTACGCCGGAGATACACCAAATTAATTGGCCAAGCTGCCCCATCTCAGCATGTGGTTGGCACGGTAAAGCCAGATTACATGCTCCACGAACCGGTCCTTAGGATCCAGGCATGTACTAAACACAAACCCGAGTCTCGTGCACCCAGCACCAACCAAATCATCCAACTTGCCTCGATCCCTACCTCTACATAACTCAGAATATCTCATTCAGAAGTAAGGTAAACAAGTTGATGATCTCATATCCCACTTATCCCATTCTAAGCATGGCTAAGCATAAGTAACATGAATGAATGACATAATAAAACAAATCCCAACCCAAGCTACAAGGAAACAAGATAATGCAATTCTAGGGAAACTTCCTAGCATGGGTTTCATATTTCAATTGACAATGCAAATAATTCTATCTACACGTCCTAGCATAGGATCAAAGTGGTCAAGGACACTTGCCTTCTTCCTGCTTCACTGGGAATGGAAAGTCTTGGTCTTGGAAGGGGAGAACTTGCTCTGGAGCAGGTTCTACTCATGCCAATACACATAGCAAAAGAAAACAACAATCCATAAGCCATAGTCCACACTTTCACTCATGTAAACCACACATACATACATATGAAAGTCATTCACATGTTTAAGTGTTGTGGTTACCCTAGATGTGTTGATTTTAGGCCTACATACACTTTTAAACATTTATATATATTATTTCTAATCTTTTGTATTCAGATTTCCATTTGTACACTATATAGGAATTTCCAATTTTGAACAAATTCTCTATATTTAATTAATATACTTTTTAGCCACAAGTGTGTATGAAAAATAATTTCCTACTTCAAATAGGTTTTCAGATCTTCTACCAAATCCTAAACTGAAGTTTTTGGATTTGGAGACTTCATTTATCATTTTCTAATTATGCATACCTATTTTTCTATATTTTCAGATTTATTTTCTATGCCTCAAAGTGAATTTTAATATTAAATAGTTGGACATATCATCTAAACAGAATAGGTTCTGATCTAAAATATTAAATAATATATTTTTGAACTTCTCCTCTGATGTGAACCAATCTAAATTTATTTTATCAGTTTTCAGAATTATTTCCTAGCCTAAAAATGTGTTTCTAGAACTAATAAATATGAATAACACTTAGACAGATCTCTTTTCAGCCTAAAATCTATTTTTAACTCATTCTAAAGGTTGTCCAAGTGCTAGGGGAGTTTAAATTTATATTTGCACATGTGTTTGCATCACCATTTAAATTTAAATCCTAGTCACATGTTCAAATTTCTGAATTTAATATCCTATAGGGTCTAAAAGGAAAATCCAACCTACTACAGGGTTTAATTTACTATTTCCTAAATTTTCAGGGGCCTAATTACACATAACAGAGGGGTTTTCCTAATTTTTATTAAGTCCAGGGGCTAAATCTGACTTTTAAATGAATTTACATAAATTTCTGAAGGTCCAGGGGCTAGATCAGATGTTTCTGGGGCTAGCTCGTGTTTTCCGAGATCCCCAGGGGGTAGCGCATAAGAATCTCGGCCTTTATAATGCGGGGCTGATGTGGGCCGTTGGATTTAAAACGGGCGGCTCAGATTAGATGGCCGAAGCGGTACGCGTCGGTTTTATTTATACCGTGCGATTTAAAATAGACGGCCCTCAAGGGGCCATGTCGCCCTGGCCGGAGCCAGCCCGCACGCGCGGCGGCGCGCGTCGGCGGGGGTGGCGATCTCGCCGGCGCAGCCTCGGCTTTTGCCGCTACATGCTAGAACTCGCATTTTTTTGCACGGATCGGCTGCGGAGGGTTAGGGGCTGCTCACCGAGGGGTTTTCCAGCACTCGAAGGCACTGGAAGTCGGTCGGCGGCGAGCTTCAACGGCGATGGTCTTTGGTGCACGTCGAAGTGGCAGTTGGGGCGCAAGACACGTCGTTTCCTTCACCTGCAGGGCTCCCCGGCGGCGGTGGAACGTGATCAACACGTTAGATCAGGAAATTTGAGCAAGGATCGAAGGAAATCGGCGGTAGATGCTTTGGTTCTCACCGGAGAGAAAAACGGCCGATCGGGGAGGAAAAAGGGGCGGATTTCGGTGTTTAAATGGACGAGGGAGGGCGGCGGTCTGTTGAGATCACGCTGAGGCGTCCGGGACAGGAAATCGGGGCTGGGAGCGGGGGTTCCGGGAGTTGGTTTTGATCGGGCGTGCGAGAGGGAGTCCGGGGTCGGTTGGGCGCGCAGGGGAAGAAGATGACGGCAGGCCCCGCACGTCAGAGAGAGGGAGAGAGGGGGGCGCGCGGGTTTGGGCTGGCTGGCGCGCGGTCCTGGGCCGGCTGAGTGGGTTTCAGCCCACTGGCCGTTTTTCTTTTTCCTTTTCCTTTTCTTTCTCTGTTTTGATTTGAATTTGAATTCCAATGTGAATTTGAATTGTTTTATCACATGCATTACGTCCAAAAATTTTTAAATTCCCCTCTTTAGCAGGTTTTTGGGTGTTACAAAGGACAAGTGGTAGCCTATGCCTCACGACAATTAAAGAAGCACGAGCTTAATTACCCTACCCATGACCTGGAGCTAGCAGCCGTGGTGCATGCATTGAATATTTGGAGACATTATATCCTTGGCCACCGATGTGAGATCTATACAGATTTGAATTTGAGGCAACGTCGATGGTTGGAGCTCATCAAGGATTATGATGTTGGAATCAACTATCACCCCGGAAAGGCCAATGTAGTAGCCGATGCATTGAGCCGGAAGGGAGCATATCACCAACTCACGGTTCGGGAGCTACCGCCCGAGCTACGCAAGGAGTTTGAACGGTTACATCTCGGATTCTTGAACAAGAGATAAGAGATGGCCAAGCAACGGATGAGGAGATCAAGGAAAGGATCCGACAAGGAATAGAGAACGACTTCAAGGAAGACGATAAGGGTACGCTTTGGCTAGGAAAAAGGATTTGTGTGCCCAACGTGAAGCACATACGTGACACGATATTATAGGAGGCACATGACTCACCTTATTCCATACATCCCAGAAGTACGAAGATGTACAAGGACCTGAAGACTTGTTATTGGTTGGATGGTATGAAGAGAGACATAGCCGAGTATGTTGCCCTATGCGACACATGCCAACGGGTGAAGGCCGAACATCAAAGACCTGCTGGCTGTTGCAACCCTTGATGGTACCCGAGTGGAAGTGGGAAGATATCAGTATGGATTTCATCGTCGGATTTCCACGTACTCAGTCAGGTTACGACTCCATCTGGATTATCGTGGACCGATTGACGAAAACCGCCCATTTTCTTCCTGTAAAGATCAAGTACAACGTTGCACAACTAAGCGAGCTGTACATGGAGCAAATCGTGTGCCGCCATGGAGTCCCGAAGAGGATAGTCTCAGATCGGGGTTCTCAGTTAACCTCTAGGTTTTGGAGGAAGCTGCAGAAAGCTATGGGTACACGACTAGATTTAGCTCCGCTTACCACCCGTAGACTGATGGACAAACAGAAAAGACAAACCAAATTTTGGAAGACATGTTGAGAGCTTGTGCCTTTAAACATGGGCGTAGTTGGGATAGGAGCTTGTCGTATGCCGAATTCTCCTATAACAACAGCTATCAAGCCAGCTTGAAGATGTCACCTTTTGAAGCGTTGTATGGTAGACGGTGTAGAACGTCGTTGTTTTGGAACGAGACCGGAGAAAACCAAGTGTTTGGACCCGAAATGCTACAAGAAGCTAAGAATCAAGTCCAAACAATACAGGAGAACTTAAAGGCCGCTCAGTCACGACAGAAAGGCTATGCGGACCATAGGAGAAGAAAGTTGACTTTCGAAGTAGGAGACTTTGTATACCTTAAGGTATCGCCTATACGAGGTGTAAAAGCCCAAGAAAAGGGACTTGCAAAAAATTTTCTTCACTTCACAACAACACAGTTTGATTTGTGGATATCTTAGTAAATATTGTGAAGAGCAAGTAACCTCCAGCAAAAGAGTGATTAGAGGGGAAAGCTTTCATTTTCACAAAGTGGCATTTGTCAAATGAACATGAGAGGTTGAGCTCACCCCTAGAACTTTAAAATTCTTGGAAAGGTTCAGGCCAAATTTCATGCAAATCCAAATATTTTTGAAGCACTTTTGGAAGTATTTGAAAAAGAGGCCAATTTGAATGTAAATTCAAATTGCAGAAACTTTCATCACTCAAATTCAAAAGTTAGCTTCGTATTCAAACTCAGCACATTTTTCTGAGTAAGCCCACCAATTTTCATCCTCATTGGAGGTCATCTTGTCAAGAGCTAAATTTGCAAGAATTCAAACCTGAATTCGAATTTCAGTTTAAACATGCAGCAAATTTAGCCCAAAACAGTTCAAATTTGAGAATTCAAATTCAAAATAAGAGTTGGTGACTAAGTCTCACATTAAATTGTGAGTAGCTGAGGATATTTTGGCACCACAGAATTGAGAAAATTTGGAAAAAGAATTAGAGGGGAGGTCCCACCTGTCAGTAGACTTAACAGAGAAGTCTCCCACTGATTTTCCCTCTCTCGGCCGAGACAGCGCGCCAGCCGCGTCGGCGCCCGACCGCCTCGGCCAGCCACCTCCTGGTTCCCGTCAATCGCGCTGGCAGCCGGGAAACAGCTCGCCCCCTCCTCTACGTGACCCCCTCCCCATGCAACGAGCCGTGCGTGTGCTTCCCTGCAAAACAGCTCCGCCCCGGCTCTGTTTCGTTCACCGGCGCCGCCTCCCCGATCTCCCCTGAACGCCGGCGCCAGCTCGGCCTTTGCCCGAGCAGCCAACACAAAAAAGGAGCACCAGCGTGTGCTCTAGCTAACCACCCCAGCACATCGCGGCGTTAGCACCGCATTCGACCACAAATCGACGATCGCCACTGAGAACTCAGGCCACAGGCGGAAAGCCGAGGATTGCTCCCCGTGGATAGCACGCCACGGCCAGTTTCACCGCCTGACTTCTGCACGAGAAAGGTGTGCCTTAGTCTCCAGATCGTGTAGCTGCAACCCTCATAGAAGTTGACAGACCGAGCGCAGAGAATTCCTAAGAATCCCGAGAACTAGTGCACCCGGGTAGGGGTCGGTCTACCCCGAAATTCTAGCTGCACCGTCCAACCCAGCTCGGGTGAGCCTACACACACCTTCCTCACTCCCTAGCGGCCCTCCTCGACCAAGAATCAAGGGATATGACCCAGAAATGGCCGGGTTCTGGTTTTTTTCCGGGCCGCCATAGAATAATAGCTCGGGTCACCGTGGAGCTCTAGGTTGCCAACCTTTTCACGGGGTTTGGCGGCCATTTTCATCACCCTCGAGCTTCCACGGTGCTCTACGACCCTTTCCCGATCGATTTGATGCGTTGTAATGCATTCCCGACCACGCCGGAACCCTAACCGCCGCTGTCACCCTCGGGAGCCCTGTTCTGGTGAGCTACGGCCGCCGGTGACCCCCGAGCTGAGTTCAGCGTCATGAGTTAGGGCGGGGCGGCGAGTTTGGGGTCGGGAGATGGCCGGGAAAGCGGTTCCAGCGACGCTTGCCGGAGTGCGCCGCCGCGGACCCCTGTTTGGCGTGAGGAAGGAGAAGACCTGCCGGGTGGGACCCACTGGCAGACATTTAAACATTTTTGGAATTTCCAGTTTTAGTTCAAACTTCAAATGCATAGAACTTTGGCTAGGTAACTCCAAATTCGATGAACCAAATTTTGCTGAACTCAGAATTCTGAGTACTTTCCAGAAATACCAAATTCAGCTCATGAAAGTGAATAGTTTTCCAGAATTAAAACCCTAAAATTTAAACTGTTGGGAATTTTATCTGGATAACTACTTTATGAAAAATTCTGAAATTTGGCTGAGAGGTTCATTGATAAATCCCTAAATCACAGTAAAATTTTTAGACTCATCCAAGTTCGTTTATTTACCCTAATGGGGTGATTAAGAGAACTGCCCTGAGAAAATAGAAAAATGTACAGAAACATTTTTCAGATTTTCTCCAATTTTAATTAGGGCATAACTTTCAGTAGAATTCTTCAAATGACATGAAACCATTTCCATTAGAACCAACTTAAATTCTAGTTTCCAGAAAGTAATGGTTGGAGCCATGAAAACCCCTGGAATTACTTAGAGTCTCAAATATTGACCAAATGGACTTTTATTTGTACAAGGTTCAAGTGAACTTTGTTTCAAATGAAACTTGGTCAAGACTCTGGTTAGGACCCTACCAAGCCACCATAAAAAGTTCAAAACCAACGGGGAGGGCTAGCTAGAGTCATTAGTAATTAAGTATTCAAGTTTACACATTGTATTTAAATTTACATGTCGTATTTCATTAAACGAGTAGTCGCTGAAGAAGAGACTCCGGAAGTGCTGGACTTCCTTCTTCCGGACGAAGAACTAACCCCTGACCAGCAGCAACAAGGCAAACCCTGGTTTGCATTAACCTTTTTATAAGTTTTAATTTGTTTACATGTGTCATGTGAAGTATGATTGTGCATTAGGTATAGGATGAATGGAACCCATATGCATGACCAGAATTTTTCCATAAGGGTGAGGGTAGTGTCTAAGATCTCGAGTAGACAGGCTATGCTTAATAATTTCATAGGACTTCGGTACAAGTCGAGTAGCTGGAATCTACTCGCGAGATAGGTTGGGACACACAGGTTTGGTTCGAGTGACGGCAGATCACTTTAGTAATGAAAATGAGACTAGGCAGGGGCTAGGGCGCAGCAAGGGGAAGTCTTGTGTGCGCAGCCCTGTCCATGTCGATTGAGGACCGAGCCGTGTGCGGCCCTGCTGAACAAGTGTTGAATGTACCGAAGGCATATCGGATATATGGGCCACGATAAACCGATGTAGCCTAAACCTCCGGGCGTCGAGGCATAGCACACTGATTTATAGGTGTAGGTTGAGGGCAGCCAGGTGGAAATCTGCCAATGGGCATAGAGAGATGCTCCGTGTGGGGAACCTCCTGCTCGTTTCGGTGCGACCGGTTCGATGTTTGGGCTCTTGGGTGAAAGGTTGTCCCGTATGACATCGAGTGAGCGTGCTGTGCAGCTCCACGGGAGGGCGTACGTGACGTGCTCTTTGGGTTTCCCTGCAGTTGTATATCGAGTCGATTCGCCGTCCCTCGCGGTGACGAGTACCGCTTGTTCACTGCGTCGTAACGTAGATAATTTATGGAATGCTGTGATTCAATATTGCTGTCATGAGATAATTGTATTGCTACATGTGTGCCACCAAATGTTGCTTACTAAATTTCAGCTTCATGAACTGTTAACTTGTTGCTAAAAGATGAACTAAGGATGAACTTGTAGGCGTGTCCATTTGCTGCCACATTGCTATCCTATCTCATTGTACACCTCATGTAGAATTTCATGCCTAGGTAAGTCGGTTAAGTCTTGTTGAGCCATAGTGCTCACGGTTGCTGCTTAAGTGTTTTTCAGGTGAGGAGCCACCCACGGACTCGGAGTATGAGTCCACCGGCGAGGGTTACCCTCTGTCGGGGACCACGGCTGAGTGGGAGCCGTACACGCCGCACTGAGCTGAGGAATGCAGCTAGTGTGGGTTGCCCTAGGGCTGGGCAACCGACTTTTGCTAGATAGGCGGGAATGAGTTGTATAAAATAAACTTCCGCTGTGTAAAATAAATACTAGTTTGTAACCGAGTATTGTACTACTTTGTACATTCAGCTTGTTTTCCCATGTAATATATTGTGTCCTTATGACGTGTGCTGTCGGGTGTCGCATCGCGCGGCACCACCCTCTGCGATCCTGGATGAGCGGATTCCGTTCCGCCACAGCCTGGTATCAGAGCTGCATTGGGGATAGGACAGTACTTAAGGACTGTATTATGGGAAAACTTAGGTTTACGGTGTGGATTCGGTAGTTGCAAAAGTAAGGATTATATTAGCATAGTTACTTAAAGTGGCAAAGACTAACCTATGTGTTATAATTCTGAATCTTAATTATGTAACGACGCACCTACGCTCTGGTAAGTATGGTACGGAACGCCACCGAAAGCAGTTTAATTTCGGTTAGCTCCCCTGACGAGGAACGTGGTTCAGGGATTGATCTCACAGCTTGGTGTGGGACGTCAATATGAAACTCCTGGACTCTTCATGTTCCTGAGTTCATATGAAACGCTGATCCCTAGCGTGCATTAGGCAAGTAAGTGAAGACCCCATCGCGTGGTCAGTAACGCGAGAGTGTGTTCCTCTAGAAATAGCCCAGAAGGACATACGCAGCACTTGCCATCGGCATCCCTGCAGGGCAGTAGGTGGTATCTGTTGGGTTGATAACATTCCCAACCGTGACGACCCGTTCATGACATACTCGGGTTCCCCGTCGTGAGGTGTTGAAACACGATCACGTACCTTGAGACGTGACCTAACTCAAGGACGGCCGTATGACAATGATTCGGGCGTTGTATTTAATTTCAAATATGGTTCTGCCTGAAATGAAAATAACCATTGAGTTCACCATTATTGTGTGGTCTTCTGCAGGTACTAACCACGTATGTATCCGTGTAGTAAACGTGTGCGAGAGACCGTTTAGTGCCACCCTTGAGACGTATATGCCGGTATAATCCGGTTAGAATTTTCTTTTGTGAGGAACGTAGTACCGAGATATTGTAGGCATATGCATGAAAATAATTGATAACAAGGAATTAAATCATTAGGTTTAACATCTAGGACCCTGGTTGGGTATAAGAATGGGATAGTGGAGCAGGATAGCCAAAGGGATTAAAAGCAGAGTGCTCTGTTTTGGGCAGCAAGGTTGCTGAACTTCAACAGAGCACAACTCACAGGTCTTTTAGCCGATGGAGGTGTGGCATATAGTTCTGGGAAGGTATTTGAGTACTCTACAACTTTGTTGTAGACTTCCAGAGCTGAAACACCTTAAGATGGTTTAATTCCCAGAGAAATGTAAACTGTCCAGAACCAGGACAGAGTGAAACATTCTCTGGACGGTTCTGTTTTTCAATGATAACTCCCAGTAGAAAAACCAAAAATTTTCATATGATACATTCTTAGAAAGGGTAGAATATGTGTTACATCTTTGCAATTCAAAGTTTCTGAAGTTTCAGCACAGATTTCAGTGGAAACCGGAGTTGAAAACAGCAACTTTCCAAGGGAGGTGCTGTTAAAATTCTTCCAGAAATTCTGCTGACTTTGAATTAACATTACTTTTTAACCAGAGCTGATCTGAGGGTTAATGAGTATTCGTTGGAAAGATACTAAAGTCAACTTTAACTTTGGTATTCAGCTTGAGTTATGAAAATGGCCAGAACCAGCTCAAAACTTGGAATAGGTAGAAACTGGTCATTCTGATAGAGGAGTGACAGTTGAACTCATTGGAGAGGGTGTTGTACCCTAAGGGTGGTATACGTGATGACAACACGATAGTAATGTCTCGTAGTGACCAAACCTAGTTATGGTGAGCTTCCAAAGGGGAGGTTCATCAAGTTGGATTAAACTAGCTTGTGTTTTGTCTGGTAATGGTGTAGCTTGTGCGAAGTTATTACATTATCTACATACGAGATGGATCGCACGTTTTAGTGTCATTATGTTTTCCATGCTTATTGTTATTGGACTGCATGCAATATGTTGCGGGACTGATGTTATTGTCGTATGGTTGCAGATGGTTCGTACTAGGACCACGCACGAGGTTGGTGGCTCTAGCCAACAGGGAGGTGATGACTCCCAGCCACCGGCCTACGACAGCACCCCGCAGCAGCAGCCACCACCGCCGCCTCCGCTTACTCTAGCGGATGTGATAGCGGCACTGGTGGGTGGTCATGAGGAGCAGACCGACCTGCTCCGCACGATCGTGCAGAATACATCCCAGGAGGGGGCGTCAAGATAGAGGGCCTCGTGAGCCCCGTGAAGTGTCGTACTCAGATTTCATGAGTACGCACCCTCCAGTGTTCACCGAAGCTGAAGAACCACTGGAGGCTGACAATTGGCTGCGGACCATCGAGTCCAAGTTCGGGCTGCTCCAATGTACGGAGCGGCAGAAGACTCTGTTCGCAGCGCAGCAACTCCACGGTGCAGCTGGTGCGTGGTGGGCGAACTATTTCGCCTCACGTCCGGCCGGCCATGCCGTGGAATGGGGAGAGTTCCAGGAGGTGTTCCGTGCCTATCACATTCCTCCCGGAATCATGAAGAGGAAGTTCCAAGAATTCTTGGAGCTGAAGCAGGGAGGGAGGAGTGCCCATGACTACTCCCGTGCCTTCAACCATCTGGCGAATATGCGTCAGACTATATCTCCACCGAGGAGAAAAAGCGGGAGCACTTCTATCAGGGGTTACACCCCGAAATGAAGACACATCGTGCAATGGGATCGCGGCACCTTCAACGACTTAGTCAATGCCGCGATCATGCAAGAGGACACTCAGCGGGAGTTGGCAGCTGAGCAGAGGAAGCGCAGCGCTCTGCCCAGCAGTGGTGGTGGCGCTCTTCAGAAGTACCGTATGGTGTATCGGACACCATCCGGACAGCAGTGGCATCCACCGGCGCGATCTCAACGGTTCGGGGGACGTCCTTTTCAGTCACCTCCGTTCCGTCGGCCGATGCCACCACCAAGACAGCAGCAGCAGCAGCAGAAGCAGCAGACGGTACCCCGGGCGTTTCCACCGCCACAACGCGCCCCGGGTTTCCGCCCACCGATCAGCGGGGGACCGCCCCGCTTCACTTGCTTCACGTGTGGCCAGGCGGGCCACTTCGCAAAGGACTGTCCCAGGGGCAGCAGAGCAGTGGGCAAGCCCAGTTCCAGGGCGGTGCTCGAGGCCGAGCTCCAGTGAAGAAGGTTGGTCAGCGGACTGGTGGCGTCCGCAACCTCGACAATGAGGACGCCCCAGAGGGAGACAATGTGCTGGCGGGTACGTTTACTCTCAACAATCAAGCCATCGTCATATTGTTTGATTCTGGTGCAACCCACAGCTTTATAAGTGCATCCTATGTGGCTAAGCTTCAAATGCAAGTCTTCCCAACCGACTGCACTTATATGATTTGCTCACCGGGAGGGAAGATCTCAGCAAATATGATGACTCCAAAAGCACCTCTGTGCTTAGGTGGGAAACTATACCCCACCACCTTGATAATCCTTATGGGACAAAATATTGATGCAATCTTAGGGATGTCATGGCTACAATACCATGGCGCTGTCCTAGAGACTCGGACACGGACGGTTCACTTAAATTCTCCATTCCACCATCCGCATTCCATGGTGTTAGACACGCCAGTCCGGGAAGTTTTAGCAATTAATAATGCTGAAGCTCTCAAGTTAGAAGACATCCCCGTAGTCCGGGAGTATCCTTACGTGTTCCCGGATGATCTTCCGGGCATGCCACCTGAGCGGGATGTCGAGTTCAAGGTTGAACTTGCACCCGGGACTACACCCATATCACGGAGACCATACAAAATGGCTCCAAATGAGCTGGCTGAACTGAAAGAACAGCTCAATGATCTGTTGAGCAAGGGTTTCATTAGGACGAGTTCCTCGCCTTGGGGATGCTCGGCTCTGTTTGTTAAAAAGAAGGATGAAACCTTGAGGCTGTGTGTGGATTACCGGCCGCTCAACGCCGTCACCATCAAGAATAAGTACCCACTGCCCCGCATCGACATATTGTTTGATCAACTTGTGGGTGCAAGTGTGTTCTCCAAGATGGACCTTCGCTCTGTATATCACCAGATAAAGATCCGGGTGGAGGATATCACGAAGACGGCCTTCTCGACGAGATATGGATTATATGAATATCTCGTCATGTCCTTTGGTATCACAAATGCTCCAGCCCATTTCATGTATCTCATGAACTCGGTGTTCATGCCGGAGCTGGACAAGTTCGTGGTAGTGTTCATCGACGATATCTTGGTTTACTCCAAGACAGAAGCCGAACATGCCGAACACTTGAGAATCGTTCTTCAATGATTGCGAGACCACAAGCTCTATGCCAAGTTCAGTAAATGCGAGTTTTGGATCAGCCAAGTGCCATTATTGGGAAATATCATCTCAGCGGAAGGCATTGCGGTTGACCCAAGCAAGATAGAGCAAGTGCTGAAATGGAAAGCTCCCACTTCAGTTCATGAAGTCAGAAGCTTCCTCGGGTTAGCGGGATACTACCGGAGATTCATTCCAAGCTTCTCCAAGCTCGCTAAACCGATGACAGAATTGCTGAAGAAGGGTACTAAATATGTTTGGAACATGGCGTGTGAAGGAGCATTCCAAACATTGGTGAAGCATCTCACCACAGCCCCGGTCTTAGCTCAGTCGGATACAACAAAGCCCTTCGACGTGTATTGTGACGCGTCCGGTATTGGCCTCGGCTGCGTGTTGATGCAGGAAGGACGTGTGGTCGCTTATGGCTCACGCCAACTTCGAAACCATGAGTAGCATTATCCTACTCATGATCTTGAGCTTGCTGCCGTGGTGTTGGCACTAAAAATGTGGAGGCACTATCTCCTGGGGAATCTGGTGCATCTCTACACCGACCACAAGAGCTTGAAATACATTTTCACCCAGAAGGAGCTGAATATGAGGCAAAGGAGGTGGTTAGAATTAATCAAGGACTATGAAATTGAGATCCATTACCACCCCGTCAAGGCGAATGTGGTTGCCGACACGCTGAGTCGGAAATCACATGTCCATAACCTCACCATTACACCGGTGGAGGAGGAAGAACCGAGTTTATACTTGGTTCCTTATGGATCGCTGTACAACCTTGCTCTCATCCCTACCATTAGGGAAGACATCATTGCAGCTCAGAAGACGGATAAAGGCATGGCACATCTCCGGAGACGGATAGACAATGGAGAGATCAAGTGTTTCCGGAAAGATGATGAGGGGACGTTGTGGTTCAATGACCGAATAGTCGTACCCCGGGATATGGATCTGAGGAAGAAAATCCTCGATGAAGCTCACTTGTCCAAGTACTCCATTCATACGGGCAGCAACAAAATGTACCAAGATTTGAAAAAGAAATTTTGGTGGACACGGATGAAGCGGGAGGTAGCGAAGTACGTATCTGAGTGCGATACGTGCCGACGAGTGAAAGCGGATGACATGAAGAAATCAGGGCTGCTGCAACCCCTGAAGATCCCGGCATGGAAATGGGAAGATGTGAGCATGGATTTCTTTGTGGGATTACCCCTAACTTCCAACAAGCATGATTCCATTTGGGTAATCGTTTATCGGTTAACCAATACGGCTCACTTAATCCCGGTGAATACACGTTACAATGCCGGCAAATATGCGGAGCTGTACATAGCGAAAATTCTATGCCTATACGGGGTACTCAAGACCATCGTCTCAGATCGAGGTGCATTATTTGTATCTCGCTTTTGGGAGCAGCTACACGCTGCATTGGGTACTAAGTTGATCAGGAGCTCCGCCTATCACCCTCAAACAGATGGGCAAAAAGAGAGGGTGAACCAAGTATTAGAGGACATGTTGAGTGCATGTGCCATCCACCATGGTAGGAACTGGGATGATCACCTACCATTGGCAGAATTCTCGTACAACAACGGCTATCAGGCAAGTATCAAGATGGCACCCTACGAAGCTCTCTATGGTCGCAAATGCCGCACCCCATTAAATTGGTGCGAGTCCGGCGAAAGGGTCACATTCGGGGTTGATGTGGTGAACGACGCTGAAGAGCGCGTTCGGACGATCCAAGCTAATTTGAAGGCCGCTCAATCCCGGCAGAAGAGCTACGCTTATAAGTGGCGTAGACAGTTGCACTTTGACGTCAGTGAACACGTGTACCTCGTGTCTCCGATGAAGGGCGTGCACTGGTTCGGTGTGAAGGTGAAGCTCGCTCCCCGTTTCATTGGGCCCTATGCTATCACCGAGAAGTGTGGACCAGCAGCGTATAGATTGGAGTTACCGGCATCTCTTGCTGGTGACCATGACATTTTCCATGTCTCCCAGCTGAGAAAATGTCTGAAACATACCGCTGCTGTTTCTACCGAAGACATCGGCGAGTTGCAACCGGATTTGACATATGCTGAATATCCGGTGGCAATTCTGGATGAGAAAGCCCGAACCACGCGTAATAGGACGTTGTGGTTCTACAAGATACTCTGGAGCAACCACACCGCCGAAGAAGCGACGTGGGAGAGTGAGGAATTCCTTCGCTCAAATTACCAGGAGTTCATGGCATCTCAACGCGGGTAAGTCCCTATTACATCACTATCTCTTCTTTTGTAATCTCGGGACGAGATTCTTTTAAGGGGGGAGGGATGTAAAAGCCCAAGAAAAGGGACTTGCAAATATTTTTCTTCACTTCACAACACCACAGTTTGATTTGTGGATATCTTAGGAAATATTGTGAAGAGCAAGTAACCTCCATCAAAAGAGTGATTAGAGCGGAAGCTTTCATTTTCACAAAGTGGGATTTGTAAACATGAACATGAGAGGTTGATCTCACCCCTAGAACTTAAAAAGTCTTGGGAAGGTTCAGGCCAAATTTCATGCAAATCCAAACATTTTTGAGGCACTTTTGGAAGTATTTGAAAAAGAGGCCAATTTGAATGTAAATTCAAATTGCAGCAACTTTCATCACTCAAATTCAAAAGTTAGCTTCATATTCAAACTCAGCACATTTTTCTGAGTAAGCCCACCAATTTTCATCCTCATTGGAGGTCATCTTGTCAAGAGCTAAATTTGCAAGAATTCAAAACTGAATTCGAATTTCAGTTTAAACATGCAGCAAATTTAGCCCAAAACAGTTCAAATTTGAGAATTCAAATTCAAAATAAGACTTGGTGACTAAGTCTCACATTAAATTGTGAGTAGCTGAGGATATTTTGGCACCACAGAATTGAGAAAATTTGGAAAAAGAATTAGAGGGGAGGTCCCACCTGTCAGTAGACTTAACAGAAAAGTCTCCCACTGATTTCCGTCTATCGGCCGAGACAGCGCGCCAGCCGCGTCGGCGCCCAACCGCCTCGGCCAGGCACCTCCTGGTTCCCGTCGATCGCGCTGGCAGCCGGGAAACAGCTCCCCCCCTCCTCTACGTGACCCCCTCCCCACGCAACGAGCCGTGCGTGTGCTTCCCTGCAAAACAGCTCCGCCCCGGCTCTGTTTCGTTCACCGGCGCCGCCTCCCCGATCTCCCCTGAACGCCGGCGCCTGCTCGGCCTTTGCCCGAGCCGCCAACACAAAAAAGGAGCACCAGCGTGTGCTCTAGCTAACCACCCCACCACATCGCGGCGTTAGCACCGCATTCGACCACAAATCGACGATCGCCACAGGCAGAAAGCCGAGGATTGCTCCCCGTGGACAGCACGCCATGGCCAGTTTCACCGCCTGACTTCTACACGAGAAAGGTGCGCCTTAGTCTCCAGATCGTGTAGCTGCAACCCTCATAGCCGTTGATAGACCGAGCGCAGAGACACCCTAAGAATCCCGAGAACTTGTGCACCCGGGTAGGGGTCGGTCTACCCCAAAATTCTAGCTGCACCGTCCAACCCAGCTCGGGTGAGCCTACACACACCTTCCTCACTCCCTAGCGGCCCTCCTCGACCAATAATCAAGGTATATGACCCAGAAATGGCCGGGTTCTGGTTGTTTTCTGGGCCGCCATAGAATAATAGCTCGGGTCACCGTGGAGCTCTAGGTTGGCGACCTTTTCATGGGGTTTGGCGGCCATTTTCATCGCCCTCGAGCTTCCACGGTGCTCTCCGACCCTTTCCCGATCGATTTGATGCGTTGTAACGCATTCCCGACCACACCGGAACCCTAACCCCCGCTGTGACCCTCGGGAGCCCTGTTCTGGTGAGCTACGGCCGCCGGTGACCCCCGAGCTGAGTTCAGCGTCATGAGTTAGGGCGGGGCAGCGAGTTTGGGGTCGGGAGATGGCCGGGAAAGCAGTTCCGGCGATGCTCGCCGGAGTGCGCCACCGCGGTCCCCTGTTTGGCGCGAGGAAGAAGAAGACCTGCCGGGTGGGACCCACTGGCAGACATTTAAACATTTTTGGAATTTCCAGTTTTAGTTCAAACTTCAAATGCATAGAACTTTGGCTAGGAAACTCCAAATTCGATGAACCAAATTTTTCTGAACTCATAATTCTGAGTACTTTCCAGCAATACCAAATTCAGCTCATGAAAGTGAATAGTTTTCCAGAATTAAATCCCTAAAGTTTAAATTGTTGGGAATTTTATCTGGAGAACTACTTTATGAAAAATTCTGAAATTTGGCTGAGAGATTCATTGGTAAATCCCAAAATCACAGTAAAATTTTCAGACTCATCCAAGTTGGTTTAGTTACCCTAATGGGGTGATTAACAGAACTGCCCTGAGAAAATAGAAAAATGTACAGAAACATTTTTCAGATTTTCTCCAATCTTAATTAGGGCATAACTTTCAGTAGAATTCTTCAAATGACATGAAACCAATTCCATTAGAACCAACTTAAATTCTAGTCTCCAGAAAGTAATGGTTGGAGCCATGAAAACCCCTGGAATTACTTAGAGGCTCAAATATTGACCAAATGGACTTTTATTTGTACAAGATTCAAGTGAACTTTGTTTCAAATGAAACTTGGTCAAGACTCTGGTTAGGACCCTACCAAGCCACCATAAAAAATTCAGAACCAAAGGGGAGGGCTAGCTAGAGTTATTAGTAATTAAGTATTCAAGTTTACACATTGCATTTAAATTTACATGTCGTATTTCATTAAACGTGTAGTCGCTGAAGAAGAGACTCCGGAAGTGCTGGACTTCCTTCTTCCGGACGAAGAACTAACCCCTGACCAGCAGCAACAAGGCAAGCCCCGGTTTGCATTAACCTTTTTATAAGTTTTAATTTGTTTACATGTGTCATGTGAAGTATGATTGTGCATTAGGTATAGGATGAATGAAACCCCACTTGCATGACCAGAATTTTTCCATAAGAGTGAGGGTTGTGTCTAAGATCAAGAGTAGACAGGCTATGCTTAATAATTTCATAGGACTTCGGTACAAGTCGAGTAGCTGGAATCTACTCGCGAGATAGGTTGGGACACACGGGTTTGGTTCGAGTGACGGGAGATCACTTTAGTAATGAAAATGAGACTAGGCAGGGGCTAGGGCGCAGCAAGGGGAAGTCTTGTGTGCGCAGCCCTGTCCATGTCGATTGAGGACCGAGCCGTGTGCAGCCCTGCTGAACAAGTATTGAACGTACCGAAGGCATATCAGATATATGGGCCACGATAAACCGATGTAGCCTAAACCTCCGGGCGTTGAGGCATAGCACACCGATTTATAAGTGTAGGTTCAGGGCATCCAGGTGGAAATCTGCCAACGGGCATAGAGAGATGCTTCGTGTGGGGAACCTCCTGCTCGTTTCGGTGCGACCGGTTCGACGTTTGGGCTGTTGGGTGAAAGGTTGTCCCGTACGACATCGAGTGAGCGTGCTGTGCAGCTCCACGGGTAGGCGTATGTGACATGCTCTTTGGGTTTCCCTGCAGGTGTATATCGAGTCGATTCGCCGTCCCTCGCGGTGACGAGTACCGCTTGTTCACTGCGTCGTAACGTAGATAATTTATGGAATGCTGTGATTCAATATTGCTGTCATGAGATAATTGTATTGCTACATGTGTGCCACCAAATGTTGCTTACTAAATTTCAGCTTCATGAACTGTTAACTTGTTGCTAAAAGATGAACTAAGGATGAACTTGTAGGCGTGTCCATTTGCTGCCACATTGCTATCCTATCTCATTGTACACCTCATGTAGAATTTCATGCCTAGGTAAGTCGGTTAAGTCTTGTTGAGCCATAGTGCTCACGGTTGCTGCTTAAGTGTTTTTCAGGTGAGGAGCCACCCACGGACTCAGAGTATGAGTCCACCGGCGAGGGTTACCCTCTGTCGGGGACCACGGCTGAGTGGGAGCCGTACACGCCGCACTGAGCTGAGGAATGCAGCTAGTGTGGGTTGCCCTAGGGCTGGGCAACCGAGTTTTGCTAGATAGGTGGGCATGAGTTGTATAAAATAAACTTCCGCTGTGTAAAATAAATACTAGTTTGTAACCGAGTATTGTACTACTTTGTACATTCAGCTTGGTTTCCCATGTAATATATTGTGTCCTTATGACGTGTGCTGTCGGGTGTCGCATCGCGCGGCACCACCCTCTGCGATCCTGGATGAGCGGATTCTGGTCCGCCACACGAGGCCAACGACGTTTCAACGTGAAAGGCAAGTTAGCACCTCGCTATATCGGGCCATTTAAGATTTTGGGCAAGCGAGGAGAAGTAGCCTATCAACCAGAGCTCCCGATGCACTTCTCTGACGTGCATGACGTGTTTCATGTATCCCAGCTCAAGAAGTGCTTGAGGGTACCTGAAGAGCAAGTACCAATGGATGAACTCAAACTTCAAGAGGATCTGACCTCGGAAGCTGAAGCTATATGGGAGCGTGAAGAAGACATGAAGACAGAATTCCCTCATCAATTCTCCACTATCAAATCTCGAGGGCGAGATTCAATTTAAGGGGAGTATACTTGTGACACCCTCAATTTCATAATCATGTGTGCATTCATATTTCATGTAGAGAAACATTTTAAAATAAGTTGAAACCAAGAAAGAATAAAAAAGATAGCCAAAAAGAGCCAATTCCAGTTTGCCGAGGAGCGCTGTAGGAAATTTCCGCGGCCGCTGGCCACGTGGCGCGTTCGGGGCTCATCCCCACAAAGGGGGAGAGGTCCGCCGCTAACTGGCTACGTGGCAGGCTCGGAGCTTGCCTCTGCAGAAGAGAGAGGACCAGTCGCGCGGGACACGTGTCGCTCTCGGAGCTCACCTCCGAGAGGTTTGGTCCTATTGGACACGTGTCACCTCCGGAGCTCGCCTCCGGGAGGTCCGACACTACCGGACACGTGTCACCTTCGGAGCTTACCTCCGGGAGGTCCGACGCTGATGGACACGTGTTGACCTCGGAGCTCACCTCCGGGAGGTCCATCACTTTTGGACACATGTCGACCTCGGAGCTCATCTCTGAGGAGAAAGGAAGTCTGGCGCTACTGGACACGTGGCATTCTCGGAGCCCACCTCCAAAGAAAGGGGAGGTCCGGCTCTAACACATGGCACTATCGGAGCTCACCTCTGAAGAGAGGGGAGGTTCGGCACCAGACACGTAGCGCACGCGGAGCTCATCTCTGAGGGAGAGGGAGGTCCCGCTCGCCAGGACGTGTGGCGCACGTGGAGCTCGCCTCTGAGGAAGAGGGAGGTCTCGCCCGCCTGACACGCGGCACAACCAGAGCTCGCCTCTGCATAAAAGGGAGGCCAGACCTCCGCAGGACAAGTGGAGCCTCCGGAGCTCATCACCGTGAAGGTAACGAGATCTGAAGCGGTTTTTGCTTCTGTACGCACGGGATACTAACACGGAAGGAAACCGACACAATTTTCAAATTGTTACCGCACCAAATCGATTGAAGATAAGTTGTTAAGATCCAAAAACAGTTTGAATAGGACTCTTATTCGAATTCCGATCAGAGTAGGACTCTTGGTTTTCCTCTTATAAATAGAACCAAAAACCTTTGGCCGCAACCACAAACTTTTTTCCACCTCCCGAAGTCATCGACTTGGAGCCCTAGCCCCCAACTCGCCGAGCTAACTACCTTTGCCGGAGTTTATTCGCCGGAGAGCCGCCAACAAGCCTCGACACGGTCGCCGGAGGAGACCCAACGATCTGTTTTGCCAACATTGCTAGGAGGAACGACCCGAAGAGAATAAGGTAGGTCTCCATTACCACCTTACAACATGATCGCGATTTTCTTTGCATCTGTTCTTCAATTCCTTCGAACAGAAGCTTTCCGTGGACAGATCACGTGTTGATCTGGTTGATCTAGATTTGAGATGAGATCATCACCACGTCCATATTTGATCTATAAACCTCTGTTCATCGTAAAACCCCATGCAAGCCATACAAGAACACGTACAAACTAAACTGCATCATAGGATTAACATGCATATGCATCATTGCATCTTGAATAAAGTTTGTGCATGATAATTGATTGCTATGAACCTTGTATGTGTGTGATCATAAATAGAGGAACAAGCTCAGGGAACTGTCTACGAGGGATTTCAGCACCAGGAATTCGAGATCCCAGAGCAACAGAAGCCGCAAGAACAAGGCATTGCCCCTTGACCATATTGATCCCATGTTTTTTTCGGAAAACTGTTTTGTTTGCGAAAAGGTGTGTGTACTTAAGTCAACATGATAGGAAACCCTTTCATAAGAGTTTACTAGTTTTGTAAACCACCCTTGTCACCGGGAAAGTTAAGGAGTCGGGTATGGTTTTTGCTTTTATGTTTCGCTGAGTCCATGGGATACGGTAAGCGAGATAGATATGTCTAGCTAACTGCACTCGTATGAATAATGAGAAATGGATATTGTTAATGAACATGAATCAGAGGGAGATCTAGGCAAGCTTGGTTTGTGAATGAGATAGAATGAGATGGTGGTTACTTGCCGTAGATCTAAGGACCGGTTCATGCAAGCACATGCCAGGAATACAGTGCCACCACAAGGCCAAATATGGGTGCGGGTTAGCTGACTAATTAGGTAAGTTGCTAGATTGTTATGGACTGCGGAAGGCATGGGGAATGGGAGTCGAGTGAGAACTGCCCTGTGAACTGCATGGCACAAGAGGGGGCTCGTAGGTGGGAGAATTGGAGATTCTAGCCTGCTGGTGGAACCTTAGTGAGTCCATACATCTAGTAGCCCCTTTGTAAAGGCTATTTTGTGATCTCTTGGCAATACACCAACGGTTGTGTACTGGTATAATGGAGGTTCTGCAGTTGCCTACGGGTGACGAAATCACAAACTTGTGGGTAAAGTGGTGCCACCTCTCCAGAGTGTAAAACTATAATGATAGCCGTGCTTACGGTCACAAGTGCCTGGACAACTTCCATGATTAGATGGCATGGTAATTGGATTCGTATTGGTTTGGTCTTTGGAATTGGTTTTGGGGCTGTTGAGTCCTGGTAATGAAAATGGTTTCAGGACTGTTGAGTCCGAGTAATGAGATTGGTTGCATGACTGTTGAGTCATGGCAATGAGCATTTGTCTCGGTACGAGACGAAATGGAATATGAGATGAGATGGTAGTGAATACAAGATGGTATTCATGAGCATGTGAAAGGTTGAGCAAGATAAATGTCTGGTTGAGACATGAAAAGTGGTGAATCATAATGGAGGTATGTTGATGTTTAAATACATGTTGGGATTACATTCATTTAAAGCTAGTTGTTGTTTTTATCCAGTTTTGTGAAACAGACTTTGCTTTCTGCAATGAGCCTTTTTATAACTACCTTGCTGTGAGCTACATATCATATTTTCCCGCACTTTCTGAGTACATCATGTACTCAAACTTGCATTATTACCTCATCATCAGCAACAGGAGAGGAGTACTATGAAGACCACGTGGAGTATTAGGCGTGCATTCTGCCCTCAACCTTGCCTGTGGAGTAGAGAAGGAGCCGCTGCTGCTGCTTAGTTGCTTCCGCAATAGTTTAGAAGACTTCCGCTGCTAGAATAAAGACTTCCGCTGCTAGAATAAGACTTCTGATGCTAAGATAGACTTCCGCTGCAATAGAGATTGATGTAATAAAGTACTTGAATCTATTCATTCGTGGTTATATATATTCTGAATTCAGTTTGTGGATTATATGTGTATGTGTGATGAACATCCTGGGCACACATACGCATCAGTCTCAGTTCCGAGAGGTTCTCTCTCAGAACAGGGGCGTCACAAGCTCGGCGGTTTGGGGCTAGGGCTCTAAGTTGTCAGCTTAGAAAATATGTTAAGACCATGGGGCTGTTTTGGATTCTATTTATAAGAGGGAAACGAAGAGTCCTACTCTGATCGGGAGCCTCGCGGAAATCGTGTCGATTTCCTTCCATGTCGGTATTCCCGCGCGCACAGAAGCAAAAACCGCTTCAGATCTCGTCACCACCGCGGTGATGAGCTCTGGAGGCTCCACGTGTCCTGCGGGGGTCTGGGCTTCCCTTTTCCGCAGAGGCGGGCCCCGATTGTGCCGCGTGTCAGGCGGGCGGGACCTTCCTCTCCCTCAGAGGCGAGCTCCGCGTGCGCCATGCATCCTGGCGGACGGGACCTCCCTCTCTCCAGAGGCGAGCTCCACGTGCGCCATGTGTCAGTGTCGGACCTCCCCTCTCTTTGGAGGTGAGCTCCGATAGTGCCACGTGTCAATTTTGGACCTTCCCTCTCTTCGGAGGTGGGCTCCGAGAATGCCACGTGTCCAGTAGCACCAGACTTCCTTTCTTCTCAGAGGCGAGCTCCGAGGTCGACACGTGTCCAACAGTGACGGACCTCCCGGAGGTGAGCTCCGAGGTCGACACGTGTCCAACAGTGACAGACCACCCGGAGGTGAGCTCCGTGGTTGACACGTGTCCAATAGGACCGGACCTCTTGGCGACGAGCTCCAAGACCGACACGTGTCTAGCGGGGCCGGACCTCTCGGAGGTGAGCTCCAAGAGCGACACGTGTCCCGCGTGGCTGGTCCTCTCTTTCCGCAGTGACAAGCTCCGAGTGCAACACGTCTCCTGCGGAGCTGGCCACGCTCCTCCGCAGAGGCTAGCTCCGGGGGCAACACGTGTCCCACGGGGTCGGACCTTACCCCTTCCGCAGAGACGAGCCCCGAGCCTACCACGTAGGCAGTTTAGCGGCGGACCTCTCCCCCTTTGCAGGGATGAGCTCCGAAGGCGCCACGTGGCCAGCGGGCTGCGGGAATTGTCCTTGGCGCTTCTCGATGAACTATTTTCTCTGTTTCTACTTCTTATAAAATGCTTTCTTTATATAAAATGTGAATGCATGCAAGATTACGAAATTGAGGGTGTCACAAATCTACCCCCCTTAAATTGAATCTCGCCCTAGAGATTCGCTAGTGGATAATAGATGAGGGAATTCTGCCTTGAGGTGTTCTTCATACTCCCATGTGGCTTCAGCTTCTGTGTGATGGCTCCATTGTACCTTGCACCAACGGATCACTTTGTTCCTCGTGACCCTTTCCTTCACGTCCAAAATTCGGACAGGGTGCTCTACACAGGTCAGATCCTCTTGACGTTCAAGTTCATCAATCGGTACTTGTTCTTCTGGTATTCTCAAGCACTTCTTGAGCTGGGATACGTGAAACACGTCATGCACATCGGAGAGGTGCGTTGGGAGCTCTAGTTGATAGGCTACTTCTCCCCGCTTGTCCAAAATCTTAAATGGCACGATGTAGCGAGGTGCTAACTTGCCTTTGACGTTGAAACATCGTTGGCCTCGGATAGGCGATACCTTAAGGTATACGAAGTCTCCTACATCGAAAGTCAACTTCCTTCGCCTATTGTCCGTTTAGCCTTTTTGTCGTGACTGAGCAGCCTTCAAGTTATCCCTTATTGTTTGGACTTGCTTCTCAGCTTCTTGTAGCACTTCGGGTCCAAACACTTGGTTCTCTCTGGTCTCGTTCCAAAACAACGGCGTTCTACACCGTCTACCATACATTGCTTCGAAAAGTGACATCTTCAAGCTAGCTTGATAGCTGTTGTTATAGGAGAATTCGGCATACGGCAAGCTCCTATCCCAACTACGCCCATGTTTCAAGGCGCAAGCTCTCAAAATGTCTTCCAAAATTTGGTTTGTCCTTTCGGTTTGTCCATCAGTCAGCGGGTGGTAGGCGGAGCTAAAATCCATTCGTGTACCCATAGCTTCATGCAGCTTCTTCCAGAACCTAGAGGTAAACTGAGTACCCCGATCTGAAACTATCCTCTTCGGGACTCCATGACAGCACACAATTTGCTCCATGTATAACTCGGCTAGATCTTCCATGCGGTACGTGGTTTTAACAGGAAGAAAATGAGCCATTTCTGTCAATCAGTCGATGATAACCCAGATGGAGTCGTAACCCGACCGAGTACGTGGTAATCCGACGATGAAATCCATACTGATGTCTTCCCACTTCCACTCGGGTACCTTTAAGGGTTGCAACAGTCCAGCGGGTCTTTGATGTTCGGCCTTCACCCGTTGGCATGTGTCGCATAAGGCAACATACTCTGCTATGTCCCTCTTCATACCATCCCACCAATAAAAAGTCTTTAAGTCCTTGTACATCTTTGTACTACCGGGATGTATGGAATAAGGTGATTCGTGTGCCTCCTTTAATATCGTGTCGCGGATGTGCTTCACGTTCGGCACACAAATCCTTTTTCCTAGCCAAAGTGTTCCCTTCTCGTCTTCCTTGAAGTCGTTTTCTATTCCTTGTCGGATCCTTTCCTTGATCTCCTTGATTTCTTCATCCGATGCTTGGCCACCCTTATCTCTTGTTCCAACAAAGAGCGGAGTTCCATTACTTCCATCTCGTTCAAGAACCCGAGATGTAACCATTCGAACTCCTTGCGTAGCTTAGGTGGTAGCTCCAGAACAGTGAGTTGGTGACATGCTCCCTTCCGGCTCAATGCATCGGCTACTACATTGGCCTTTCCGGGGTGATAGTTGGTTCCATCATCATAATCCTTGATGAGTTCCAACCATCGACGTTGCCTCAAATTCAAATCCGTTTGGGTGAATATGTACTTGAGGCTTTTATGATCCGTATAGATCTCACATCCGTGTCCAAGGATATAATGTATCCAAATCTTCAATGCACGCACCATGGCTGCGAGTTCCAAGTCATGTGTGGGGTAATTTAGCTCGTGTTTCTTGAGCTGTCTTGACACATAGGCTACCACTTGTCCTTCTTGCATGAGCACACATCCAAGCCCTTGTCTGGATGCGTCACAATATATGTCAAAGCTCTTGCTTACGTCCGGTAATACTAGAACTGGTGCTGTGGTTAGCCTTTTCTTGAGCTCCTCAAAGTTTTCTTGGCACGCTGGTGTCCATTGGAAGGATTTTCCTTTCATTAGCAACTCCGTCATAGGCTTTGCTATCTTGGAGAAGTCCTTGATGAATCGTCGGTAGTATCCAGCCATCCCAAGGAAACTCCAAATATCCCTCACGTTTTGCGGTTGGTTCCACTTCAGAACATCTCCCACTTTTCCAGGATCAACCGATACTCCTTCCTCAGAGATGATGTGGCCTAGGAACGATATCTCCTTTAGCCAAAATTGACATTTGCTGAACTTGGCATACAATTGATGCTCTCACAGCTTTTGCAATTTCAATCTCATGTGTTCTTCATGTTCCTCCTCGCTTTTCAAATACACCATGATGTCGTCAATGAAAACCACGACGAACTTGTCCAACTACTCCATGAAAACCTTGTTCATGAGGTACATGAAGTATGCGGGTGCATTCGTTAACCCAAAAGACATAACGGTATATTCATACGAACCATACCGTGTTCGAAAGGCTGTCTTGGGTATATCAGAGGGCTTAATCTTTAGCTGGAAGTACCCCGACCGAAGATCAATCTTGGAAAAGACTCGGGCTCCCTTCATTTGGTCAAACAGGTGCTCTATATGGGGCAGAGGGTACTTGTTCTTGATCGTCACCTCATTGAGATACCTATAGTCCATGCCCATCCTTTGGGTTCCATCCTTCTTGTCTACGAAGAGCACAGGGGCTCCCCATGGTCACGAGCTTGGACGTATAGAACCCTTCTCCAGCTGCTCCTGAATTTGCTTCTTGAGCTCCACTAGTTTGTTAACGGGCATCCTATATGGTATCTTTGCTATAGGTGCAGTTCCGGGTACCAAGTCAATGGAAAACTCAATGTCCCGGTCAGGTGGCATACTTGGAAGTTCTTCCAGGAACACGTCCGGGAATTCTTGAACCACCAGAATGCTTTCCATGGTTGCTTCTTCGACGTGGTTCAACATCGCCTTCTCGGTTGTTGGCTGGGCTGACTCGAACTCGATATGGGTTCCGTGCTTGTTTGTCAACTGCACGCTCCTCTCAACACATTGGATTACTCCGTTGTGCTTGCTTAACCAATCCATTCCAAGTATTATGTCAAGCCCTTGGGAATCCAAGACAATGACGTTGGCAAGGAAGTCTACCCCTTTATTTTAAGGTTTACTTTCAGACATACTATATTAGTCCTCATCTCTCCACCGGGAGAATTAACCAACATAGTATATTTCAAGTGTGATATGGCTAGATTATACTTGACAACATACTTGGGTGATATGAATGAATGTGATGCTCCGGAATCAAATAGAATAGTGGCTGGGTTGGAGTTGGCAAGGAACATACCAATCATGACGTCCTCAGCCTGTTGTGCTTCCTCAGCAGAGACATGGTTCATGTTGCCGCGAGCGTAGTTCTGCTGTCCACAGTTTCCTTGATTGGCTCCTCCGTTCAGCCATGGGTTCTGCTTGGGCACGTTGCTTGGTTGTCCAGGATCTCTCTCCGGGCTCTGGCTCGCAAAGTGTCCCGTCTCTCCACATGCAAAGCATGCCTTGTTGCCCACAACAGCAGGTACATTGGGACGGGGGTTTTGAACAGGAGCGCCCATGTTTGGGCGAGGCGCAGGAGGCAAAGGCACACGAGGTGCTTGCATGGTAGGACGTTGCTGTGGTGGCTGATTAGGGCGAAATGATCCATACTTTGGTGCAGCTGGGGGCATGTACCGAGGGCGTACGTTGCTCTCTTGTGGCTGGTATGGCATCTTCCTTTTGCCCTCTTGCTCGATCTCTCGGATCTTGCTCTCAACCACTATGGCTTTGTCAACTAGCTTCTAGAACCTCGCATAGTCCTTGTTGAGGAGCTGAACCTGGATCTCATTGTTCAACCCTCTCATGAACAAGTACTGCTTCCGTTGGTCCGAGTTGACATCTTCGGGGGCATACCTTGACAGATGCGTGAACTTGGTAAGGTACTCATTCACGCTCTTCTGTCCTTGGCGGAGACCTTCAAACTCTTGTCTTTTGAGCATCATTACTCCAGCCGGGATGTAATGAGAGCGGAAACTCTCCTTCAACTCAGTCCAAGTAATAGTCTCCGGGTCAACATGAGTGTTGCATAGAGCGTCCCACCAGTCAGCGGCAACTCCCATAAGTTGGTGCGATGCAAAGAGAACCTTCTCTCGGTCATTGCACTGAACTATGGCAAGCTTCTTCTTCATGGACTTCAACCAATCATCGGCCTCCATGGGATCATTAGCTTGTACAAATGTAGGTGGTCGAGTCCTCATGAACTCTCCCAATCGTTTGTGAGTCGGCGGTGGTGGTGGTGGTGGAGGTGCAGGAACGATGTTATTATTGTTGGCTTGCAGCTGACCCAAAGTTTGGATCATGGTTTGCATAAGCTGGTTCTGCATAGCCATCAACCGTTCCAGGATGTTTGCACCAGCTCTGGGGTTGTCATTCTCAGGAACCTCAACATGGTCATCCTCTTGGTTACCACGGACGTTCCTCCCTTGACGGCCGGCGTTTCCTCTCACCATCTGTGAGAGAGAGTTGAGTAGGATAGAGGTTAGAAGTTTAGATGGATCCCCCTAACTATATGCATCAAGGTGGATGGGCTATATATATCAGCCTATATGGGGATGTGAACAAGTGCCGAAGCATCTCACATCTCTCTACTATGTGTGGATATGGACAACGCTGAAACGTCCCACAACTCACACTAAGCACTCAAGCACAACAATCATCACTAAAGTTCAGCACACAACGCCTATTCAAGGCTTACTCAATGGGGGTCCTATGTGGTTTCGGTTGAATCAATCTGTGACCAGTCTGTGGCTACCAATCTGTGACTTTGTCCTATGGTCAATGGGGTTCTTATGCCAACCTATGCATCCTACCTAGGCTTGCATCTATGTTAGGCGTGGCTCCTAATACCAATATGCGACTAGACTTGCATCCTATGGTCAACCGTGGTTCAGCTACCAATCTGTGATCAATCTAGGCTTGTGACCTACAGTCAGCCGTGGTAGCTTGATACCAATATGTGAATTGTACCAATCTGTGATCTTATCTAGACCTGTGACCTACAGTCAACCGTGGTATCTATACCAATCTGTGACTAGGCATGGCAGTTCTAATATCAATCTATGATTTCTATCTAGGCGTGTGACCTACGATCAACCATGGCTTCTAAAACCAAACTGTGACCAACCTAGGTGTGTGACGTACGATCAACCGTGGCTCTGATACCAATCTGTGACGCCCTTGTTCTGAGAGAGAACCTCTCGGAACTGAGACTGATGCGTATGTGTGCCCAGGATGTTCATCACACATACACATATAATCCACAAACTGAACTTCAGAATATATATAACCACGAATGAATAGATTCATGTACTTTATTACATCAATCTTTATTGCAGCGGAAGTCTTCTAAACTATTGCGGAAGCAACTAAGCAGCAGCAGCGCCTTCACCTCTACTCCACAGGCAAGGTTGACGGCAGATTACACGCCTAATACTCCACGTGGTCTTCATAGTACTCCTCTCCTGTTGCTGATGATGAAGTAATAATGCAAGTTTGAGTACATGATGTACTCAGCAAGTGCGGGAAAATATGATATGTAGCTCACAATAAGGTAGGTATAAAAAGGCTCATTGAAGAAAGCAAAGTTTATTTCACAAAACATGGTAGAGCAACTAGCTTTAAGTGAATGTAATCCCAACATGTATTTAAACATCAACATACCTCCTTCATGATTCACCACTTTTCATGTCTCAACCAGACATTTATCTTTCTCAACTTTTCACATGCTCATGAATACCATCTTGTATTCACTACCATCTCATCTAATATTCAATTCCGTCTCGTAATGAGACCAATGCTCATTGCCATGACTCAACAGTCATGCAACCAATCTCATTACCCGGGCTCAACAGTCCCGAAAACCAAATCCAAAGACCAAACCAAATACCATCGCAACAACCATCCCATCTAATCAGGTGGGTTGTCCATGCGCTCGTGACCGTAAGCTCGGCTATCATGATAGTTTTAGACTCTGCAGAGTTTGTACCACTTTACCCACAAGTTTGTGATTTCGTCACCCATCGGCGACTGTAAAACTCCATTATACCAGTACACAACCGTCGGTGTATGGGCAAGAGATCACAAAATAGCCTTTACAAAGGGGCTACTAGATGTATGGACTCACTAAGGTTTTACCAGCAGGCTAGAATCTCCAATTCTCCCACCTACGGGCCCCCTCTTGTGCCATGCAGTTCCCAGGACAGTCCTCACTCGACTCTCATTCCCTGCGCCTTCCACGGTACATAACAATCTAGCAACTTACCTAATTAGTCAGCTAAGCCGCACCCATACTTGGCCTTGTTGTGGCACTGTATTCCTGGCATGTGCTCGCATGAACCGGCCCTTAGATCTACGGCAAGTAAACCACCATCTCATTGTACCACTTCCACAAACCAAGCTTGCCTAGATCTCCCTCTGATTCATGTTCATTATCAACATCAAGTTCTCATTATCAATATTCTCCTGAGTGTAGTAGCTAGACACATCCTATCGCTTCCCATAACCCGTAGATTAGCGAAGCAAAAAGCGAAAACCGACCATACCCAACTCATAAACTTCCCTGGTGACAAGGATGGTTTAACAAAACTAGTAAACTCCTATAAAAGTGTTTCCCATCAAGTTGACTCAAGCACACACATGTTTTCCCAAACAAAATAGTTTCAAAAACATGGGATCAATATGGTCAAGGGGCACTTGCCTTGTTCTTGCGGCTTCTGTTGCTCTTGGATCTCGATGTTCTGGTGCTGTAGTCCTTCGTAGGTAGCTCCCTGAGCTTGTCCTTGTAATTACGATAACGAACATACAAGGTTCACAGCAATCAATTATCATGCACAAACTTTACTGAAGATGCAATGATGCATATGCATGCTAATTCTATGGTGCAGTTTTTATTAGATCGGTTTGTACGTGTTCTTGCATGTTTGCATGGGTTTTATGATAAACAAAGGTGCTCGGATCAAATGTGGACGTGGTGATGATCTTGACTCCAGATCAAACCGATCAACATGTGATCTGTCCACTAAAAATCTTCTGTTCGAAGGAATCGAAGAACAGATGCAAAGAAAACCGCGATGATGTCGTAAGGTGGTATTGGAAACCTACCTTGCTTCCTTCGGGTCCTTCCTCCTAGCAAAAACAGATCGTCGGGCTCTCTTCCGACGGCGGTGATCGTGTCTGGGCTTCGTCGGCGGTGTCTCCGGTGGTCAAACTCCGGCGAAGGGGTTTAGCTCGGCGAGTTTGGGGCTAGGGCTCTAAGTTGTCGGCTTATGCTCTAAGTTTTTGGCATAGAAAAGATGTTACGACTAAGGGGGGCATGTCAGGCGGGCGGGACCTCCCTCTCCCTCAGAGGCGAGCTCCACGTGCGCCACTGGTCCTGGAGGGCAGGACCTCCCTCTCTCCAGAGCCGAGCTCCGCGTGCACCACGTTGAATGTAGCCTAGAGGGGGGGTGAATAGGATTTTTGATGCTTTATTGAAACCTGAAACACTTAGTAGGTTTATCAAGTACAGGGAAATCGTACTAGTCCGGTAGGGTGCGGACTAGTCCGTTTTCTAAACAGAGAAAAAACGGACTAGTCCGGTACCGGGCGGACTAGTACGGTATTCATGGACTAGAGAAACCAAGATTGATCAATGTTCACTTCTAGTACTCTATGCAGCAGAATTAAATTGGTGATTTAGGTGTATTGCAACAGCGATACAGTGAATTACAGGAATAAACTTTGATTCTAATGTTTGAACGTGAATTTCAAGGTATTGATTATACACTAGAAAATGATGAACAATTAATGAACAACTGTAGGAGACAAGTGTTTATCCCGAGGTTCGATTCCACGAAGGAAATCTACGTCCCCGTTGAGGAGTCCACTAAGGACAGGGTCTTCACCAACCCTATCCTCGTCGAATCGCCACAAAGGCCGATTCTCTTCCACTAATCACAAGGGGGAATAAATCATTCAAGGGGCCTTCTCACAAGTTGAGGGCTCCACAAGAATTACAATGTATTAACACAACCAAACACACTCAACAGATGAAAAATTAACAAACAAGAGTGTGCGAGAGATCAAACCCAAGAGCTCAAGATGTGTAGAACAAGTCTCTCCTTTGATCAATTGCTAATCCCCAAAGAATTGATCGTTTTGGGTTAGAATGTGTGGAGAGATGTGAATTTTGGGCTCTTGGGAGGTGTGATGGCGCAGGGGGTTGAAGATTTATGTTGGTATGGCCGTACACTTCTTTTTATAGTAGGGTTTCCAATGGTTACATTAGGGTTTGCGATGTTCAGACTAGTCCGTGGTTGACTCCGGACTAGTCCAGTGTGCGGTGTGTAGAAAACCCTAAGTGTTGTGATATATTGGACTAGTCCGTAGTAGTGTGGACTAGCACGTTTTCTATCCAGAGACAAAATTGGACTTGTCCGGCTGATATCGGACTAGTCCATTTTCCGGCCAGAAAGAAAATCGGACTAATCCGGTTGATATCGGACTAGTCCGCACATGCTGAAATTGTGCAGTTAGTTTGATTTTTTCCACTTGAGCTCTTGGGGTGTGTTTGTCCAACATACTCTATACTAAGTATTTCAATATTTTCAGCTCCTGAGCTCTTATCAATTTGGATCCTCCTTCTCCTTTCTTTTTGTGCTTTCTTCCTGATTTCTTTTAAAAACCTGTGCTCATCTCAACAATTTTGTTAGGGTCTCATTTGTTTGTCATAAATCAATCCAAACCCACAAGGGATGACTAGATGCACTTTCAATCTCCCCCTTTTTGGTGATTGACGACAACCAATTTAGATCTCACAAATATGACTATAAGAATTCAGATTTTTCATAAAGTATGCACATATGAGCTTTGGACAAAATAGGCAAAGTAGACATAAGACATATGTGCACTCTTTATGGTGGGGTGTAGAACTATGTGTTTGAGCATAATTTTGATGTGAATAACATAATGAGCATAATCATCAAGAGTCTCAATCCTACATAACAGTTTTAAACATACACCATTAATCATAAGCATAACATACTCATCTCACAAAAAGCATAATGATAACATAATAGCATAAGTTTTACAAAAACATAATGACAGCACATGTCTTACAAAAACTCATTTCTCAAACTAGGACATGAAATAAGAGACCTACGACCTAAGACTCCCCATCAATCTCTCCCCCTTTGGCATCAAGGCACCAAAAAGAAGGAGGAATTTACTTGTCGCCACCGGCTCACTCCTCGCTGTCGGTCCTTTCTTCATCTTCATCATCAGCCTGAGGAAGAGGAGGAGAGGAACAACTTGTTGTGCCAAAGTAGGCACGCTCTGATGGAGAGAGAGGATGGGGAGGGTTGTGAGGATGAAGGAGATTAGGTTTGAGCCATCCCTAGTGTAAAAGCCCAAGAAAAGGGACTTGCAAAAACTTTTTCTTCACCTCACAACACCACAGTTTTTATTGTGGCACACCTTAGGAAATGTTGTGAAGAGCAAGTAACCTCCATCAAAAAAATGATTAGAGGGTAAAGCCTTCACTTTCACAAAGTAGGATTTCTACCCTTGAACATGAGAGGTTGAGCTCACCCCTAGAATTTAAAAAGTCTTGGGAAGGTTCAGTCCAAAGCTCATGCAAATTCAACACTTTTTGAGGCACTTTTGGGTTATTTCAAAAAGAGGCCAATTTGAATGTAAATTCAAATTGCAGCAACTTTCATCACCCAAATTCAAAAGTTAGCTTCATATTCAAACTCAACACATTTTTCTGATTTAGCCCACCAATTTTCATCCCTATTGGAGTTTATCTTGTCGGGAGCTAAATTTGCAATAATTCAAAACTGAATTTGAACTTCAGTTTAAACATGAAGCAAATTTAACCAAACAAAGTTCGAATTTGAAAACTCAAATTCAAACCAATACTTGGGGGCTAAGTCTCCCATTCAATTCTCAGTAGCTGGGATATTTACAAAAGAAGGGGGGAGAAAGATTTAGAGGGGAGAAGAGGGCCCACTGGTCAGCCACCCTGGGGAGCAAACCGACTCGGGCGCGCTGTCGAACACCCTGCGGCCGACAGCGCACGGGGTCGACCCCGTCCCAACGCAGCCATCGCGCCACCTCCTGCTCGGGGGGATGAGGGCGCCGGCTACAAAACAGGTGATCGCACCCTGGTCGGCGAGAATTCGCTCCCCATCCTCTCGGTTCCACTCGCCTACACCCGAAGCAGCTCACCCGGAGTCGCCGCCCTCTGATCGCCGGCGGCCGGACGGCACAGGCTTCCTCCTGCCCGACGCTCAACACAAGAAACGATCGCCACAAGGTGCTGGTTCTGCCTGCCCTTACCGTTCGGCATTTCATGCACCGTCGGGGGAGAATTTCTTCCGGGAACGCTTCGGTGTTCTTAAGGCCGAGCTCCCCCAAATCCCAAAATTCACGAGTATTGGCTTATCACCGGGCGTACCGAGCTAAACACACGATCTACACCCTGCCACGACCACCTAGGATCGAAAACCAGCAAGAATCATGGGCTAAGGTTGCGGTTATCCAAGTTTTTCGAGCAACAGCCGATATCCGGCCTAGGTCGCCGACGAGGTCATAGTTGCAGCCGTTTTCACGGGGATCGGTGCCCATATCCATGATCAGCAGGTGTCAGCGGAGCTCCCCGAGCAAACCGCATCAAAAAAAATGCAGGTGAGGCTGAGTTCGACGTCGCCAGTGAGCTCCCAGCCGCTGTTGCCGTCGGGAGCCCTGTTCCGGCCGTTGTCAAGCTCTGGGAAGGGCACCACCTTGTTCCCCAGGCCGGGATAGGCACAGGCGGCGAGAATCAACAAGCTCCGAAGGCCGGAACCCCTCTCCGGCGAGAGCTCTGGCGAGCTCGGCGGCGGGATCGCGCGGGTGGCCGGAGGAAGACGAAGGGGTAGGCCCCACGCGTCAGCGGCTGGAGATAAAGGGGTGGGATTCTCTGTGGTCCGGGATCCAGTGCGGCCGCACGGGAAGGAGTCTGTGGCCCCGTGTGGCTCGGATCCAGCGGTCGACACGTGTACGTGGACCCACCCGCAGGATTTAAACATTTCTGGAATTTCCAGTTTTAGTGCAAACTTTAGAACCCCATAACTCTTGCTAGGAAGCTCCAAATTTAGTGATTCAAATTGGGTTGGATTCATCTTGCCTAGCTCTGCCAGATATACAACCCAATTTGTATGAAACCCAATAATTAATTCTGGAAAATTCTTTAAAGCTTCTCAGCAAAAGAATTTTAGAGGGAGTTTGGTTCATCCGAAAATCCCCAAATTTTGCCACAATGTTCTTTAGGACATTAGTAAACCCCTGTAAAAGTTTCAGACCATTTGGAGTTGATTTGGTCAGGGCAATTCAAATTGGAAGGTGCTGTGTTCATTTGAATACAGAAACATTTTTCAGAGAATTTCCAAAACTTGGAAATTCAGTTCTGGGCAAATCTTAACCCCAAAAATGTTAGGAAAATTCATGCAAACTCTATGAGATATAATTGAAATTGTAGCCCATTAAGTTGAGCATGAACAGGGGTATTACCTCAGAATAAATTCTTCCTTGCTGATTTGCCAAGAGAATTATTCTGAGCAAACCACTCCATGAAAAGTGCTAATGTCTGGTCCAGAGAGTTTTCTTGTCACAAGGAACTCACACAAAAATTCTCAGCTCTATTGGAGCTCCAGATCACCCCTGTCCTGTTTAACCACTTAAGGGATTAATTTGGAAAAGGGGAAAAACCACTTAGCATTTAACCATGTGATTAAGTCCAAGCCAAACCACCAACACCAGTTCATCTTTAAATTCTTAAACAAAGTTCCAGGTGTTAGAGGCTGGTTATTAGAACTAATAGTAGAAGTCTTACTCTAAAACTCACATTGGCATCTAAATTAACATGTAGTATTTCATTAACGTGTAGCCGTTGAAGAAGAGACTCCGGAAGTGCTGGACTTCCTTCTTCCGGACGAAGAGTTAACCCCCGACCAGCAGCAACAAGGCAAGCCCCGGTTTGCATTAACTTTTTAAGTCTTACTTTGTTTACATGTGTCATATGAAATATGTATGTGCATTAGGTATAGGATGAATGAAACCCCACTTGCATAACCAAAGGTTCCTAAAAGAGTGAGGGTAGTGTCGAGGACCTCGAGTAGACAGGCTATGCTTAATGAGTCATAGGACTTCGGTACAAGTCGAGTAGGTGGAATCTACTCGCGAGATAGGCATTGGGACATACGGGTTCGGTTGAGTGATGTGAGATCACTATAGTAATGAAAATGAGACTAGGCAGGGGCTAGGGCGCAGCAAGAGGAAGTCTTGTGTGCGCAGCCCTGTCCGTGTCGATTGAGGACCGATCTGTGAGCGGCCCTGCTGAACAAGTATTGAACGTACCGAAGGCATATCGGATATATGGGCCCCGATAAACTGATGTAGCCTAAACCTCCGGGCGTCGAGGCATAGCACACCGATTTATAGGTGTAGGTTGAGGGCAGCAAGGTGGAAATCCGCCAACGGGCATAGAGAGATGCTCCGTGTGGGGAACCTCCTGCTCGTTTCGGTGCGACCGGTTCGACGTTTGGGCTGTTGGGTGAAAGGTTGTCCCGTACGACATCGAGTGAGCATGCTGTGCAGCTCCACGGGTGGGCGTACGTGACGTGCTCTTTGGGTTTCCCTGCAGGTGTATATCGAGTCGATTCGCCGTCCCTCGCGGTGACGAGTACCGCTTGTTCACTGTGTCGTAACGTAGACTAATGGATGAAATATGTTGATTCAATGATGCTGATTGATATAATTGTATTGCTACATGTGTGCCACCAAATACTGCTTACTAAATTTCAGATTTCATGAACTGTTAACTTGTTGCTAAAAGATGAACTAAGGATGAACTTGTAGGCGTGTCCTTTTGCTGAAATGTTACTATCCTATGTCCATTGTACCCCTCATGTAGAGTTTCATGCTTAGATGAGTCGGTTAATCCTTGCTGAGCCTTTGTGCTCACGGTTTCTGCTTAAGTGTTTTTCAGGTGAGGAGCCACCCACGGACTCGGGGTACGAGTCCACCGGCGAGGGTTACCCTCCGTCGGGGACCACGGCTGAGTGGGAGCCGTACACGCCGCGCTGAGCTGAGGAGTGCAGCTAGTGTGGGTTGCCCTAGGGCTGGGAAACCAACTTTTGCTAAATAGGCGGGCGTGAGTTGTATAGTGTAGACTTCCGCTGTGTAATATAAACAATAGTGTAACTGAAGTTTGTACCTGTTTGTACAGTTTTAGTTGTTTCCCATGTAATATATTATGTTCTTATGACGTGTGCTGTCGGGTGTCGCATCGCGCGGCACCACCCTCTGCGATCCTGGATGAGCGGATTCCGGTCCGCCACAGCCTGGTATCAGAGCTGCAGTGGGGATAGCACAGTACTAAAGGACTGCATTATGGGAAAAACTTAGGTATACGGTGAGGAATCGGTAGCTGCCCAAGTAAGGACTATATTAGCATAGTTACTTAAAGTGGCAAAGACTAACCTATGTGTTATAATTCTGAATTTCAATTATGTAACGACGCACCTACGCTCTGATAAGTATGGTAAGGAACGCCACCAAAAGCGGTTCAATTTCGGTTAGCTCTCCCTGACGAGGAACGTGGTTCAGGGACTGATCTCACAGCTTGGTGTGAGACGTCAATATGAAGCTCTTGGACTCTTCATGCCCCTGAGTTCATATGAAACGCTGATCCCTAGCGTGCATTAGGCAAGTAAGTGGAGACCCCATCGTGTGGTCAGTAACGCGAGAGTGTGTTCGTCTGGAAATAGCCCAGGAGGACATATGCAGCGCTTGCCATCGGCGTGCCCTGCAGGGCAGTAGGTGGTATCTGTTGGGTTGATAACATTCCCAACCGTGACGACCCATTCATGACATACTCGGGTTCCCCGTCGTGTGGTGTGGAAACACGATCACGTACCTTGAGACGTGACCTAACTCAAGGACGGCCGTATGACAATGATACGGGCATTTGTATTTACTTTCAAATATGGAACTGCCTGAAATGAATAACCATTGAGTGCACCATTATTGTGTGGTCTTCTGCAGGTACTAACCACGTATGTATCCGTGTAGAAAACGTGTGCGAGAGACCGTTTAGTGCCACATTTGAGACGTATATGCCGGTATGATCCGGGTAGGATTTTCTTTTGTGAGGAACGTAGTACCGAGATATGGTAGGCATATGCATAAGAATAATGATAACAAAGAATTAAAATCTATAGGTTCAACATTTAGGACCCTTGTTGGGTATAAGAATGGGATAGTGGAGCAGTATAGCCAAAAGTATAAAAAGCAGAGTGCTCTGTTTTGGGCAGCAAGGTTGCCGAACTTCAACAGAGCACAACTCACAGGTCTTGTAGCCGAGAGAGGTGTGCTATATAGTTCTGGGAAGGCATTGAAGTACTATACAACTTTGTTGTAGACTTCCAGAGCTGAAACTCACCTTAAGATGGCTTAAATCCCAGAGGAATGTAAACTGTCCAGAACCAGGGCAGAGTAAAACATCCTCTGAACTGATCTGTTTTTCAAACATAACTCCCAGTAGAAAAATCTAAAATTGTCATATAATAAATCCTTAGAAAGAGTAGAAGATGTGCGACACCTTTGCAATTCAATGTTCCTGAAATTTCAGCACAGAATTTAGTGGAAATCAGGGTTGAAAACAGCCACTTCCAAGGGAGGTGCTGTTGAAATTCTTCCAGAAATTCTGCTAACTTTGAATTAGCATAACTTTTTAACCAAAGCTGATCTGGGGGCAAATGAGTACTCGTTGGAAAGATACTGAAGTTAACTTTAACTTTGGTATTCAACTTGAGTCATGAGAATGCCCAGAACCAGATCAAAACTTGGAATAGGTAGGAACTGGTCATTCTGACGGAAGAATGACAGTTGAACTCATTGGAGAGGGTGTTGTACCCTAAGGGTGGTATGCGTGATGACAACGCGATAGTAATGTCTCGTAGTGACCAAACCTAGTTATGTTGAGCTTCCAAAGTGGAGGTTCATCAAGTTGGATTAAACTAGCTTGTGTTTGGTCTGGTAATGGTGTAGCTTGTGCAAAGTTATTACACTATCTACTTACGAGATGTATCGCATGTTTTCATTATCATTATGTTTTACACCTATTTCATTTAGACTGCATGCAAAATGTTGCGGGACTGATGTTTAATGTCGTGTGGTTGCAGATGGTTCGTACTAGGACCACGCACGAGGTTGGTGGATCTAGCCAACAGGGAGGTGATGACTCCCAGCCACCGGCCTACGACAGCACCCCGCAGCCGCAGCCACCACCGCCGCCCCCGCTTACTCTAGCGGATGTGATAGCGGCATTGGTGGGAGGTCGTGAGGAGCAAACCGACCTGCTCCGCACGATCGTGCAGAATACGTCCCAGGCGGGGGGACGTCAAGATAGAGGGCCTCGTGAGCCCCGCGAAGTGTCGTACTCGGATTTCATGAGTACGCACCCTCCAGTGTTCACCGAAGCTGAAGAACCACTGGAGGCTGACAACTGGCTGCGGACCATCGAGTCCAAGTTTGGGCTGCTCCAGCGTATGGAGCGGCAGAAGACCCTGTTCGCAGCACAGCAGCTCCACGGTGCCGCTGGTGCGTGGTGGGTGAATTATGTCGCCTCACGTCCGGCTGGCCATGCCGTGGAATGGCAAGAGTTCCGGGAGGCGTTCCGCGCCTATCACATTCCTCCCGGAATAATGAAGAGGAAGTTCCAAGAATTTTTGGAACTGAAGCAGGGCGGGAGGAGTGCCCACGACTACTCCCGTGCCTTCAACCATCTGGAGCAGTATGCGTCAGACTACATCTCCACGGTGGAGAAGAAGAGGGAGCACTTCCATCGGGGGTTACATCCCGAAATGAAGACCCACCTCGTACAGTGGAACCGCGGCACATTCAACGTCCTAGTCAATGCCGCCATCATGCAAGAGGACGCTCAGCGGGAGTTAGCAGCTGAGCAGAGGAAGCGCAGCGCTCCACCTAGCAGCGGTGGTGGCGCGCCCCAGAAGTACCGTATGGTGTATCGGACACCATCCGGGAAGCAGTGGCATCCACCGGCGCGACCTCAACAGTTCGGGGGACGTTCGTTCCAAGCACCCCCGTTCCGTCCGCCGATGCCACCACCAAGACAGCAACAGCAACAGCAGAAGCAGACGGTACCCCGGGCGTTTCCACCGCCACAACGCGCCCCGGGTTTCCGTCCACCGATCAGCGGGGGACCACCCCGTTTCACCTGCTTCACGTGTGGCCAGGCGGGCCACTTTGCGAAGGACTGTCCCCAGGGGCAGCAGAGCAGCGGGCAAGCCCAGCTCCAGGGCGGTGCTCGAGGCCGACCTCCGGTGAAGAAGGTTGGTCAGCGGACTGGAGGCGTCCGCAACCTCGACAATGAGGACGTCCCAGAGGGAGACAACGTGCTGGCGGGTACGTCACTCTCAACAATCAAGCCATCATCATATTATTTGATTCTGGGGCAACCCACAGCTTTATAAGTGCATCCTATGTGGCTAAACATCAATTGCAAGTCTTCCCAACCGACTGCACTTATATGATCTGCTCACCGGGAGGGAAGATCTCAGCTAATATGATGATTCCAAAGGCACCTCTGTGCTTAGGTGGGAAACTATATTCTACCACCTTGATAATCCTTATGGGACAAAAGATTGATGCAATCTTAGGGATGTCATGGCTACAATACCATGGTGCTGTCCTAGAGACTCGGACACGGACGGTTCACTTAAATTCTCCATTCCACCGTCCACATTCCATGGTATTAGACACGCCAGTCCGGGAAGTTTTAGCAATTAATAACGCTGAAGCTCTCAAGTTAGAAGACATCCCCGTAGTCCGGGAGTATCCTGATGTGTTCCCGGATGATCTTCCGGGCGTGCCACCTGAGTGGGATGTCGAGTTCAAGATTGAACTTGCACCCGGGACTACGCCCATATCACGGAGACCATACAAAATGGCTCCAAATGAGCTGGCTGAACTGAAAGAACAGCTCAATGATCTGTTGAGCAAGGGTTTCATTAGGCCGAGTTCCTCGCCTTTGGGATGCTCGGCGCTATTCGTGAAGAAGAAGGATGAGACCCTGAGGCTGTGTGTGGATTACCGGCCGCTCAACGCCATCACCATCAAGAATAAGTACCCACTGCCCCGCATCGACATATTGTTTGATCAACTTGTGGGTGCCAGTGTGTTCTCCAAGATGGACCTTCGCTCTGGATATCACCAGATCAAGATCCGGGCGGAGGATATCCCGAAGACGGCCTTCTCGACGAGATATGGACTATATGAATATCTCGTCATGTCCTTTGGTCTCACAAATGCTCCAGACCATTTCATGTATCTCATGAACTCGGTGTTCATGCCGGAGCTGGACAAGTTCATGGTAGTGTTCATCGACGATATCTTGGTTTACTCCAAGACAGAAGCCGAGCATGCCAAACACTTACGGATCGTTCTTCAACGATTGCGAGACCACAAGCTCTACGCCAAGTTCAGCAAATGCGAATTTGGGATCAGCCAAGTGCCATTCTTGGGACATATCATCTCAGCTGAAGGCATTGCGGTTGACCCAAGTAAAATAGAGCAAGTGTTGAAATGGAAAGCTCCCACTTCAGTTCATGAAGTCAGAAGCTTCCTCGGGTTAGCGGGATACTACCGGAGATTCCTTCCAAGCATCTCCAAGCTCGCTAAGCCGATGACAGAGTTGCTGAAGAAAGGGACAAAATATGTTTGGAACACGGCGTGTGAAGGAGCGTTCCGAACATTGGTGAAGCATCTCACAACAGCCCCGGTGTTAGCTCAGCCGGATACAACAAAGCCCTTCGACGTGTATTGTGACGCGTCCGGTATTGGGCTTGGCTGCGTGTTGATGCAGGAAGGACGTGTGGTCGCTTATGGCTCACGCCAACTTCGGAACCATGAGCAGAACTACCCGACTCACGATCTTGAACTTGCTGCCGTGGTGTTGGCGCTGAAAATTTGGAGGCACTATCTCCTGGGGAACTTGGTGCATCTCTACACCGACCACAAGAGCTTGAAATACATTTTCACCCAGAAGGAGCTGAACATGAGGCAGAGGAGGTGGTTAGAACTGATCAAAGATTATGAGATTGAGATCCATTACCACCCCGGCAAGGCGAATGTGGTTGCCGACGCGCTGAGTCGGAAATCACATGTCCATCACCTCACCATTACACCGGTGGAGGAGGAAGAGCCAAGTTTATACTTGGTTCCTTATGGATCGCTGTATAACCTTGCCCTTGTCCCTACTATCAGGGAGGACATCATTGCAGCTCAGAAAAATGATAAAGGCATGGCACATCTCCGGAGACGGATTGACAATGGGGAGATCAAATGTTTCCGGAAAGATGATGAGGGGACGCTATGGTTCAACGACCGCATAGTCGTACCCCGGGACATGGAACTGAGGAAGAAAATCCTCGACGAAGCCCACTTGTCTAGATACTCCATTCATCCAGGCAGCAACAAAACGTACCAAGATTTGAAAAAGAAATTTTGGTGGACACGGATGAAGCGGGAGGTAGCGAAGTACGTATCCGAATGTGATACGTGCCGACGAGTGAAGGCTGATCACATGAAGAAATCAGGGCTGTTGCAACCCCTGAAGATCCCGGCATGGAAATGGGAAGATGTGAGCATGGATTTCATTGTGGGATTACCCCTAACAGCCAACAAGCATGATTCCATATGGGTAATCGTTGATCGGTTAACCAAGACGGCTCACTTCATTCCGGTAAATACACGTTACAGTGCCGGCAAATATGCGGAGCTATACATAGCGAAGATTCTATGCCTATACGGGGTACCCAAGACCATTATCTCAGATCGAGGTGCATTATTTGTATCTCGCTTTTGCGAGCAGCTACACGCTGCATTGGGTACTAAGTTGATCAGGAGCTCCGCTTATCACCCTCAAACAGATGGCCAGACAGAGAGGGTGAATCAAGTTCTGGAAGACATGTTGAGAGCATGTGCCATCCACCATGGTAGGAACTGGGATGATCACCTACCATTGGCGGAATTCTCGTACAACAACGGCTATCAGGCGAGTATCAAGATGGCACCCTACGAAGCTCTCTACGGTCGTAAATGCCGCACCCCACTAAATTGGTGCGAGTCCGGTGAAAGGGTCACATTCGGGGTTGATGTGGTGAACGACGCCGAAGAGCGCGTTCGTACCATTCAAGCCAATTTGAAGGCCGCTCAATCCCGACAGAAGAGCTACGCTAACAAGAGGCGTAGACCGTTGCACTTCGACGTCGGGGAACACGTGTACCTCCGCGTATCTCCAATGAAGGGCGTGCACCGGTTCGGTGTGAAGGGGAAGCTCGCTCCCCGTTTCATTGGACCCTATGCTATCACCGAGAAGTGCGGACCAGCGGCGTATCGATTGGAACTACCGGCATCTCTTGCCGGTGTCCATGATGTTTTCCATGTTTCGCAACTGCGAAAATGTTTGAAGCATACAGCTACTGTTCCTACCGAAGACATCGGCGAGTTGAAACCGGATTTAACATATGAGGAGTATCCGGTGGCCATTCTTGATGAGAAAGCCCGAACCACGCGTAGCAGAACGTTGTGGTTCTACAAAATACTCTGGAGTAACCACACCGCCGATGAAGCGACGCGGGAAAGCGAGGAGTTCCTTCGCTCAAATTACCCGGAGTTCATGGCTTCTCAACACGGGTAAGTCCCTATTACATCGCTATCTCTTCCTTTGGTAATCTCGGGACGAGATTCTTTTAAGGGGGGGGATGTAAAAGCCCAAGAAAAGGGACTTGCAAAAACTTTTTCTTCACCTCACAACCCCACAGTTTTTATTGTGGACACCTTAGGAAATGTTGTGAAGAGCAAGTAACCTCCATCAAAAAAATGATTAGAGGGTAAAGCCTTCACTTTCACAAAGTAGGATTTCTACACTTGAACATGAGAGGTTGAGCTCACCCCTAGAATTTAAAAAGTCTTGGGAAGGTTCAGTCCAAAGCTCATGCAAATTCAACACTTTTTGAGGCACTTTTGGGTTATTTCAAAAAGAGGCCAATTTGAATGTAAATTCAAATTGCAGCAACTTTCATCACCCAAATTCAAAAGTTAGCTTCATATTCAAACTCAACACATTTTTCTGAGTTAGCCCACCAATTTCATCCCTATTGGAGTTTATCTTGTCGGGAGCTAAATTTGCAATAATTCAAAACTGAATTTGAACTTCAGTTTAAACATGAAGCAAATTTAACCAAACAAAGTTCGAATTTGAAAACTCAAATTCAAACCAATACTTGGGGGCTAAGTCTCCCATTCAATTCTCAGTAGCTGGGATATTTACAAAAGAAGGGGGGAGAAAGATTTAGAGGGGAGAAGAGGGCCCACTGGTCAGCCACCCTGGGGAGCAAACCGACTCGGGCGCGCGGCCGAACACCCTGCGGCCGACAGCGCACGGGGTCGACCCCGTCCCAACGCAGCCACCGCGCCACCTCCTGCTCGGGGGGATGAGGGCGCCGGCTACAAAACAGGTGATCGCACCCTGGTCGGCGAGAATTCGCTCCCCATCCTCTCGGTTCCACTCGCCTACATCCGAAGCAGCTCACCCGGAGTCGCCGCCCTCTGATCGCCGGCGGCCAGACGGCACAGGCTTCCTCCTGCCCGACGCTCAACTCAAGAAACGATCGCCACAAGGTGCTGGTTCTGCCTGCCCTTACCGTTCGGCATTTCATGCACCGTCGGGGGAGAATTTCTTCCGGGAACGCTTTGGTGTTCTTAAGGCCGAGCTCCCCCAAATCCCAAAATTCACGAGTATTGGCTTATCACCGGGCGTACCGAGCTAAACACACGATCTACACCCTGCCACGACCACCTAGGATCAAAAACCAGCAAGAATCATGGGCTAAGGTTGCGGTTATCCAAGTTTTTCGAGAAACAGCCGATATCCGGCCTAGGTCGCCGACGAGGTCATAGTTGCAGCCATTTTCACGGGGATCGGTGCCCCCCCCGAGCAAACCGCATAAAAAAAATGCAGGTGAGGCTGAGTTCGACGTCGCCGGTGAGCTCCCGGCCGCTGTAGCCGTCGGGAGCCCTGTTCCGGCCGTTGTCAAGCTCCGGGAAGGGCACCACCTTGTTCCCCAGGCCGGGATAGGCACAGGCGGCGAGAATCAACAAGCTCCGAAGGTCGGAACCCCTCTCCGGCGAGAGCTCCGGCGAGCTCGGCGGCGGGATCGCGCGGGTGGCCGGAGGAAGACGAAGGGGTAGGCCCCACGCGTCAGCGGCTGGAGATAAAGGGGTGGGATTCTCTGTGGTCCGGGATCTAGTGCGGCCACGCGGGAAGGAGTCTGTGGCCCCGTGTGGCTCGGATCCAGCGGTCGACACGTGTACGTTGACCCACCCGCAGGATTTAAACATTTCTGGAATTTCCAGTTTTAGTGCAAACTTTAGAACCCCATAACTCTTGCTAGGAAGCTCCAAATTTAGTGATTCAAATTGGGTTGGATTCATCTTGCCTAGCTCTGTAAAGATATACAACCCAATTTGTATGAAACCCATTAATTAATTCTGGAAAATTCTTTAAAGCTTCTCAGCAAAAGAATTTTAGAGGGAGTTTGGTTCATCCGAAAATCCCCAAATTTTGCCAGAATGTTCTTTAGGACATTAGTAAACCCCTGTAAAAGTTTCAGACCATTTGGAGTTGATTTGGTCAGGGCAATTCAAATTGGAAGGTGCTGTGTTCATTTGAATACAGAAACATTTTTCAGAGAATTTCCAAAACTTGGAAATTCAGTTCTGGGCAAATCTTAACCCCAAAAATGTTAGGAAAATTCATGCAAACTCTATGAGCTATAATTGAAATTGTAGCCCATTAAGTTGAGCATGAACATGGGTATTACCTCAGAATAAATTCTTCCTTGCTGATTTGCCAAGAGAATTATTCTGAGCAAACCACTCCATGAAAAGTGCTAATGTTTAGTCCAGAGAGTTTCCTTGTGACAAGGAACTCACACAAAAATTCTCAGCTCTATTGGAGCTCTAGATCACCCCTGTCCTGTTTAACCACTTAAGGGATTAATTTGGAAAAGGGGAAAAACCACTTAGCATTTAACCATGTGATTAAGTCCAAGCCAAACCACCAACACCAGTTCATCTTTAAATTCTTATACAAAGTTCCAGGTGTTAGAGGCTGGTTATTAGAACTAATAGTAGAAGTCTTACTCTAAAACTCACATTGGCATCTAAATTAACATGTAGTATTTCATTAACGTGTAGCCGTTGAAGAAGAGACTCCGGAAGTGCTGGACTTCCTTCTTCCGGACGAAGACTTAACCCCCGACCAGCAGCAACAAGGCAAGCCCCGGTTTGCATTAACTTTTTAAGTCTTACTTTGTTTACATGTGTCATATGAAGTATGTATGTGCATTAGGTATAGGATGAATGAAACCCCACTTGCATAACCAAAGGTTTCTAAAAGAGTGAGGGTAGTGTCGAGGACCTCGAGTAGACAGGCTATGCTTAATGAGTCATAGGACTTTGGTACAAGTCGAGTAGTTGGAATCTACTCGCGAGATAGGCATTGGGACATACGGGTTCGGTTGAGTGATGTGAGATCACTATAGTAATGAAAATGAGACTAGGCAGGGGCTAGGGCGCAGCAAGAGGAAGTCTTGTGTGCGCAGCCCTGTCCGTGTCGATTGAGGACCGATCCGTGTGCGGCCCTGCTGAACAAGTATTGAACGTACCGAAGGCATATTGGATATATGGGCCCCGATAAATCGATGTAGCCTAAACCTCCGGTCGTCGAGGCATAGCACACCGATTTATAGGTGTAGGTTGAGGGCAGCAAGGTGGAAATCCGCCAACGGGCATAGAGAGATGCTCCGTGTGGGGAACCTCCTGCTCGTTTCGGTGCGACCGGTTCGACGTTTGGGCTGTTGGGTGAAAGGTTGTCCCGTACGACATCGAGTGAGCGTGCTGTGCAGCTCCACGGGTGGGCGTGCGTGACGTGCTCTTTGGGTTTCCCTGCAGGTGTATATCGAGTCGATTCGCCGTCCCTCGCGGTGACGAGTACCGCTTGTTCACTGCGTCGTAACATAGACTAATGGATGAAATATGTTGATTCAATGATGCTGATTGATATAATTGTATTGCTACATGTGTGCCACCAAATACTGCTTACTAAATTTCAGATTTCATGAACTGTTAACTTGTTGCTAAAAGATGAACTAAGGATGAACTTGTAGGCGTGTCCTTTTGCTGAAATGTTACTATCCTGTGTCCATTGTACCCCTCATGTAGAGTTTTATGCTTAGGTGAGTTGGTTAAGCCTTGCTGAGCCTTTGTGCTCACGGTTGCTGCTTAAGTGTTTTTCAGGTGAGGAGCTACCCACGGACTCGGGGTATGAGTCCACCGGCGAGGGTTACCCTCCGTCAGGGACCACGGCTGAGTGGGAGCCGTACACGCCACGCTGAGCTGAGGAGTGCAGCTAGTGTGGGTTGCCCTAGGGCTGGGCAACCAACTTTTGCTAAATAGGCGGGCGTGAGTTGTATAGTGTAGACTTCCGCTGTGTAATATAAACAATAGTGTAACTGAAGTTTGTACTTGTTTGTACAGTTTCAGTTGTTTCCCATGTAATATATTATGTTCTTATGACGTGTGCTGTCGGGTGTCGCATCGCGCGGCACCACCCTCTGCGATCCTGGATGAGCGGATTCCGGTCCGCCACACCTAGGGTTATGGAGGCGAAATATCGGACTAGTCCGGACCATATCGGACTAGTCCATTTTCTGGTCAGAGAGAAAATCGGACTAGTCCGTGGTGGTCCGGACTAGTCTGGTCTAAGGACTAAGTGCGGACTAGTCTGCCGGTGCGGACTAGTCCAGGGTGACCACGGCCTAGTCCGTGTTCCCTTGTATAGAGGTGTACAATATATATATATATATATATATATATATATATATATATATATATATATATATGTAATCAGAGGTTTCTATTAAGGAATAAGGGACAACGGCCCACAGATATTCTGACACGACCCCACGGTCTTGTCGAGCCAGGATCACGCTGAGGGGTGCTGCGTTGCACAGCACCGAATAACACACATCAAAGGTACAAAGCAGAAGCACAAATTTTATTACATAAAGTGGTTTATGAACATTTTTACATCAAAATAGGTCCAGTCTACACTCACGGGCTTAGACTACGCATCAAGTTCACGTTCAGCCCGTGAATGTGTCCTTGCTAGCACGCACGCACAATAACATGGCGGCGTGCACGACTCCCACTCGACGGGATTCCCCTCCTGGGGTTCCGCCTCCTCTTCGGGAGTCCCTTCCTCATAGAACCCTGCAAAAGCTCCAAACACAAGCAGTGAGCACGAAGGCTCAGCAAGACTGGCCCGTCTCTCCTAAACATGGAACTTCTATATGAGGGGTGATGGGTACATGAGATAAAAACAAGTTGCAAAGGACTCGCCTAATTAGTGGAACCTTACTTTCAAGTTTTAGCAGCAGGTTGTGGAGAATCTTGCGCTAAGGCACATGAGAGAGCCGCAATCAAACAAGAAACGCATTTCTCTCATGTACTTTGCCCAAAGTTGAAAGGAACTTTAATTAGCTCTAAACTACAGCATATCATTAACAATCATTGTCCATCATTCAATCAGCAACATTTTAACATGTGACTAGCCTGTTCTTTCTACGTCACGGTACAGTGAACAAGTGGTACTCACTGACCGCGAGGGACGGCGATTATAATCGATTTACACCTGCAGGGTTACCCGAACAACCCGTCACGTATGCCCGTACTCGATGTTGCCTACAGCAACCATCACGGACGCCGTACGCAACCACCTTTCACCCGTTAGCCAAATGTTGAACGGTCCAATCATCCCGAGCAAGAGGTCTCTGCACACGCATCTCAGTGCCGCCAGCCGATTTACACCTAGAGCTCTCAACCTACTCTCTGAACGACCAGCTATGCCTCAACACCCAGCTACCCGAGTTACATCGGTTTCCCGGTTCCCATATAGCCGGTAGGTCTTCGGTACTGTTCTAGCTTGTTCAACAGGCCCCCACACGGCTCGGTCCTCAATCGACACAAGCGGAGCTATAGCACACAGGCCCCAAAGTCCTGCTGCCCTTACTCTCCGCTCGGTCTCATTTTTCTTGCCATGTGTTTCATGTGCTATCTCTACCCGAGTCGAGTGCCTCTAGCTTATGCTCGCGAGTAGTTCCAACTACTCGACTTGTACCGAATCATACACTATCTTAGCATTTAAGTAGCTAACGGGTTTTTCAATCTTAATCCCACCCCATGGTTTTTCTTGTCTATGCAATTGGGTTTCCAAACAAGACTCTAATGCAAGGAATCATCATACTCAAGTAAGTGCTCAAAACAATAAAAATTTGTAAAAAGGTTAACGTAAACCACAGCCTGCCTTGCTGCTCTTGGTCGTAGGCTAGCTTCTCCGGAGTAACGAAGTCTAGGACTTCGGGTTCCTCCTCGACCTTAGTGACTACATGATATAAGAAGTACATGTATTAATTAAATGCATTTGAAGTGAGTTTTAAACTTGTGAACCTTATAAGTCTCACTAGACAGACCCAAAGACTGTGAAACTTTTACTGTGGCTTGGTTACAACTTAAACAGAAACTTGGCCAAGTTTTAGTTGCAGCAAAGCTCATTTGAGCCCTCCACAATTAATTATGTCCTTGACCTTAATTGGAACTCTTAGGGTGCTATAAGGATTTTCTTGGAACAAGCCATGACTTTATGAAAACTAGATTTTCAGAGAGTTCTAATGGAGTTGGTCTCACTTAATTTGAAGGTTCCTAGCTAAAGATATGAGCTAAACAATTTCAGGGAAAATTCTGAAAATGTTTCTGAACATTTTCTATTTTCTCTGGAACAGTTTCAAGAATCACACCATTAGGTGGATCAAATGAGCTCAAATGGACCTGAAATTCTTATGGTAGTTCAGGGATATTTTGGTGAACATCCCAGCAAAATTTCAGAATTTTCCTCCAAGGGGTTCTCCAGTTAAAATTCCACACAGTTCAAATTTTGAGGAATTAATTCTGGAGAATTAAGGATTTTCATGAAGTGAAACTTGATTTGCTGGAAAGTGCTCAGAGAGCTGAATCCAACAAAATTTGGTTCACTCAATTTGGAGCTTCCTAGCCAAAGTTATGAGGATTTGAAGTTTGAACTAAAACTGAAATTTGGGGAAAAGTTTAAATCTGCCGGTGGGCCGCGGGGACACGTGTTGTGCGCTGAGGCGTCAGCACACTGGGGTCTACGGAGTTTTTGCGCCCTAGCACACTGGATCCGAGCTGCAGCCCGATCCAGATTTAAAATATGAGCCGCTGACAGTTGGGCCCCGCGTCTTCTTCTTCCTCCCGCCATCTTTCTCGCGCCCGCGCGCTCCCCCCTCGCCGGAGCAGACGGCTGCTCGCCGGACCGGCGTTTCCGGCCGCCGCCCAGCTAGAGACTCGCCGCCAGAGGGTATAGGGCATCGAGGAACACGATGGTGGGCTCTTCTTGGGCTGCCAGTGGACGGAACCAGCTCGGCGACGTGCGGCGGCTACTGCTGTTGTTCGGCACCGTCGCCCGGGGTCTCCAGCCCGCCAATACTTGCACCGATGGGCTCTACACCACCAGCGCAGCTCTAGGAAGATCGGCACCATCTCAGAGTAGCTCGGGAGTGGCCGCAAATACGGTTGCACCGTGCGACCGAATGGGTCCGCAGAGAACCCCCTTAGTAGAGCTTGAATTCCGCCGCTCCGAGGCGTTTTCATGCTATGGATGCTAAAGGAGAATTGATCACCGGCTAATCCAGCATACACGTGCAAAGTTTCATGACTTAAGGAGGAGTAGAGAAGGAGAATTCTAAGGAACTGTACCGGAAGCTCGGGTTGAGGCCGCCGGAGCAAAATCTCGGAATTCGCCGGTGAGAGCTCACGACGTGGCTTGAGCTTCAGGTGGAAGCAGAGTGGAGTCCGTGCGCTTTTTTTGCCACCGTTGCTCAGCCGTGGAAGTGGCTGTGGTGTGCTGCCCACGTGAGACCGATCGCCGTTTTTGAACTAAGTCGCGTCGGTCGTCATTGATCACGGGAACAGAGGCCGAAACTCGGTGGTCTAGGCGTCGGGAGGGTGGTGCTTGAGCTCAGGGCGCTGCCTAGCAGCTCGGAGAGGCAAGGGTGTGATTGTTTTCTCTGTTTTCCCGATCGACCGAGAGCTCGGGGGAAAAAGAATGGCGCTGCTCGATGTCGCACGCGAGGATAAGAAGACATCCGGTCTTCGCTCGGCTGAGGCGGTGAGGGTCGTGTGGGAGCACGAGAAGGCCGCCCTGGGCGCCAGCGCACAAGGTAGGAAACAGCTGGTGGCGCCGGATTCTTCTCGGTGGTACACCCGGCAGCCGCTCGGTGGAATTTCCTACCGAGGCTGTGACTTTGTGTGCAAGTCACACCTCTTAGCTCTATGACATGTGGGTCCCACTCTCAATTTTAACCCCTGAACTTAACTCCAATTCACTGTTGTAAACAGTAGTTCCCACAAAGCCCATGGTGATTTGAATTATATACCCTTGAGCCATTTGAAATGGTTAGAATTCAAATTGGGTTTGGTTTGAATAAATTTCAGCACATGTTCAGTTTGAAGTTCAAATAATGTTTGAACTTGCTCCACTTAGCTCATGTCAAGCTCAACTCCAAATGGAGTGAAAATTGGTGTGTGAGCTCACAAAAATGTGCTGAGTAAGAATATGCCTCCCACTTTTGAATTCATGGGGTAAAAACAGTTTGAATTTGAATTTGAGTTCAAACTACCCTCTTTCTAGCTATACCCAAAATGACCTCAAAAAGGTTTTGAATTTGGGTGAAACTTGGCATGGACATTCCTAGCAATGTGTAGGAGTTTTCCAAATGTCCAGCCCCTTATGATGTATGTGGGAAATACCACCTTTGCATTTTGTGAGTTTATTCTCTAATGAGCATGTTGATAATGGTTACTTGCTCTTCAAATGTGTTCATCAACTATCTTCAAATGAGGTGTGTGTGTGTGGTGATGAGCACTTTGAATGTGTCAAAAACTGAGGCCTTTACATTCCTCCCCCCTTAAAAGAATCTCGTCCCGAGATTATAAGGTGAAAATGAGAGAGGACGGTGAAAAGTTACCGGATATGCGACGTGAAAAAGTCAGGGTAGTTAGCGCGAAGGAATCCGTCGCTCTCCCATGTCGCTTCGTCCACGGAGTGATTACTCCATAGAACTTTGTAGAACCACAATGTACGGTTGCGTGTGGTTCGGGCCTTCTCGTCAATGATCTGAACCGGTTCCTCCCGATAGGTGAGATCTGGTTTCAGTTCTTCAATGTCCTCCAGCTGAACGGTAGTTGATAGCTTAAGACACTTCCGCAGCTGGGAAATGTGAAAGACGTCGTGCACCCGGAAAGTGCTTCTGGTAATTTCAGTCGGTATGCTACAGATCCACATCTTTTGGTAATCTGGAATGGACCGATAAATCGGGGTGCCAACTTTCCTCTCACCCCAAATCTGTTTACGCCCTTCATTGGAGACACACGTAGGTATACGTGATCCCCGATTTCGAACTGCAATGGGCGTCTTCTCTGGTCCGCATACTGTTTCTGACGGGATTGGGCGGCTTTTAGGTTCGCTTGAATCAGTCGAACCTTTTCTTCCACGTTGTTGACAAGGTCAATCCCGAAGGTGACCCTTTCGCCAGACTCCCACCAATTCAGTGGTGTGCGGCATTTCCTCCCGTATAGCGCCTAATAAGGCACCATCTTGATGCTGGCTTGGTACCCATTGTTGTACGAGAACTCGGCTAATGGCAAGTGATCATCCCAATTCTTGCCGTGATTGATAGCGCAAGCTCGTAGCATGTCTTCTAGGATCTGATTTACTCGCTCGGTTTGCCCGTCCGTCTGCTGGTGGTATGCTGAACTACCGATCAGCTTCGTCCCCAATGCAGCATGCAGCTGCTCCCAAAAACGGGACACAAATAAAGTGCCCCGGTCCGATATGATGGTACGGGGTACGGCGTACAAGCATAGCATCCGTGAGATGTACAGTTCAGCGTACTTCTTGGCGTTGTAGTTGGTGTTGACCGGGATGAAATGGGCAACTTTGGTGAGCCGGTCGACGATCACCCACACCGAATCGTGTTTTTGAAAAGTGGTGGGTAATCCGATGATGAAGTCCATGCTCACATCTTCCAACTTCCAGGCAGGAACACCCAGTGGTTGCAGCAGTCCCGGTTTCCGCATATGGTCTGCTTTCACCCTTCGACATGTATCACACTCGGACACGTACTTCGCGATCTCCCACTTCATCCGTGTCCACCAAAACTTGCTTCTGAGTTCTTGATACATTTTGTTGCTGCCGGGGTGAATAGAAAATTTTGATAAGTGAGTCTCATCAAAAATTTTCTTCCGTAACTCCGGGTTACGGGGTACGACGATCCGGTCCTTGAACCATAGGATGCCATCTCCGTCCTTCCAGAAACATTTCAGCTCCCCACTGTCTATACGTCTCCGCAAATGCGACATGCCCTTGTCATGTTTCTGAGCTGCCGCTATCTCTTCACGGATGGTGGGGATCAAAGCTAGGATGTAGAGAGCTCCCAGTGGAATCACATGCAGTGGTGGTTCGCTCTCTTCCAACAGTGTGATGGTCAGATTGTTGACGTGTGACTTGCGACTCAGCGCATCCGCCACTATGTTTGCCTTGCCGGGGTGATAATGGATCTCTATTTCGTAATCCTTTATCAGTTCCAACCATCTTCGCTGCCTCATATTCAGCTCCTTCTGAGTGAATATGTACTTGAGGCTCTTGTGGTCGGTATATAAATGTACGAGGTTACCGAGTAGGTAGTGCCTCAACATTTTCAGTGCAAGTACCACGGCAGCGAGCTCCAAGTCGGGAGTTGGATAAGTCTGCTCATGGTTTCTGAGCTGCCGTGGTCCATACGCGACCACTCTTCTGTAAGGGTCTCAGTTTTTGACACATGCTTGAAGTGTTCATCACCACACACACACACCTCATTTGAAGCAAGTTGATGAACACATTTGAAGAGCAAGTAACGACCATCAACATGCTCATTAGAGAACAAACTCAGATATTGCAAAAGTGGTATGTCCCACATGTAATATAGGGGCTGGGCATATGAAAAACTCCTACACATTGCTAGGAATGTCCATGCCAGGTTTCACCAAAATTCAAAACCTTTTGAGGTCATTTTGGGTATAGCTAGAAAGAGTGCAGTTTGAAACTACATTCAAATTCAAACTGTTTTTATCCCATGAATTCAAAAGTGGGAGGCATATTCTTACTCAGCACATTTTTGTGAGCTCACACACCAATTTTCACTCCATTTGGAGTTGATCTTGACATGAGCTAAGTGGGGCAAATTCAAACTTTATTTGAATTTCAAACTGAACATGTGCTGAAATTTATCCAAACCAAACCCAATTTGAATTCTAACCAATTCAAATGGCTCAAAGGTAGATAATTTAAATCACCAGGGGCTTTGTGGGAACCACTGCTTACAACAGTGAATTTGAGTTAAGTTCAGAGGTTAAAATTGAGGGTGGGACCCACATGTCATAGAGCTAAGAGGGGTGACTTGCACACAAAGTCACAGCCTCGGTGGGAAATTCCACCGAGCAGCTGCCGGGTATGCCACTGAGAAGGAACCGGCGCCACCAGCTGCTTCCTCCTTCGCGCGCTGGCGCCCAGGGCGGCCTTCTCGTGCCCCCACGCGACCCTCACCGCCTCAGCCGAGCGAAGACCCGGCTGCCTTCTTATCCTCGCAGGAGACATCGAGCAGCATCATTCCTTCTCCCCGAGCTCTCGGTCGATCGGAGGAATGGAGCAAACAGCCACGCCCTCGTCCCTCCGAGCTGCTAGGCAGCACCCTGAGCTCAAGCACCAGTCTCCCGACGCCTGAACCACTGGGTTTCGGCTTCTGTTCCCGTGATCAACGACGACCGCCGCGACTTAGCTCAAGAACGGCGATCGGTCTCACGTGGGCAGCACACCACAGCCACTTCCACGGCCGAACAAGGGCGGCAAAAGGAGCGCACGGACTCCACGCTGCTTCCACCTGAAGCTCAAGCCACGCCTTGAGCTCTCGCCAGCGAATTCCGAATTTTGCTCCGGCGACCTCAACCCGAGCTTCCGGTACAGTTCCTTAAAATTCTCCTTCTCTATTCCTCCTTGAGTCATCAAATTTTGCACATGTATGCTGGATTAGCCGGCGATCAATTCTCCTTTCACATCCATCGCATGAAAACGCCTCGGAGCGGCGGGATTTAAGCTTTACTAGGAGTGTCCGCCGCGGACCCATTCGGGCGCATGGTGAAACCGTATTTGCGGTAACTCCTGAGCTACTCTGAGGTCATGCCGAGCTTCCCAGAGCTGCGCTGGTGATGTATAGCCCATCGGCGCAAGTGATGGCGGGCTAGAGACCTCGGGCGACGGTGCCGAACCACAGCAGTAGCCGCCGCACGTCGCGGAGCTGGTTCCGGCCACCGGCAGCCCAAACAGAGGCCACCAAGGTGTTCCTCGATGCCCTAAACCCTCTGGCGGCGAGTCTCTGGCTGGGCGGCGGCCGGGAATGCCGGTCCGGCGAGCAGCCATCTGCTCCGGCGAGGGGGGAATGCACGGGCGCGAAACAGAGGGTGGGAGGAAAAAAAAGACGTGGGGCCCGGTTGTCAGCGGCTGAAAAATTCAAATCGGGATCGGGCTGCAGCTCGGATCCGGTATGCTGGCACACAGAAACTCCATAGACCCCGGTGTGCCGACGCCTCAGTACACAACACTTGTCCCCGTGGCCCACCGGCAGATTTAAACTTTTTCCCGATTTTCAGATTTTATTCAAACTTCAAATCCTCCTAACTTTGGCTAGGAAGCTCCAAATCGAGTGAACCAAATTTTGTTGTATTCAGCTCTATGAGTAGTTTCCATCAAATCAAGTTTCACTTCACGAAAATCCTTATTTCTCCAAAATTAATTCCTCAAAGTTTGAACAGTTGTGAAATTTTTACTGGAGAATCCCTTGGAGGAAAATTCTGAAATTTTGCTGGGATGTTAACCAAAATATCCCTGAACTACCATAAACATTTCAGGTCCATTTGAGCTCATTTGATCCACCTAATGGTGTGATTAGTGAAACTGTTCCAGAGAAAATAGAAAATGTTCAGAAACATTTTCAGAATTTTCCCTGAAATTGTTTAGCTCATATCTTTAGCTAGGAACCTTCAAATTAAGTGAGACCAACTCCATTAGAACCCTCTGAAAATCTAGTTTTCAGAAAGTCATGGCTTGTTCCATTGAAATACCTAGAGCACCCTAAGAGTTCCAATTAAGGTCAAGGACATAATTAATTGTGGAGGGCTCAAATGAGCTTTGCTGCAACTAAAACTTGACCCAGTCTCTGTTTAGGTTGTAACCAAGCCACAGTAAAAGCTTCACAGTCTTTGGGTCTGTCTAGTGAGACTTAGAAGGTTCACAAGTTTAAAACTCAATTCAAATGCATTTAATTAATACATGTACTTCTTATATCATGTAGTCGCTAAGGTCGAGGAGGAACCCGAAGTCCTAGACTTCGTTACTCCGGAGGAGCAGCTAGCCTATGACCAAGAGCAGCAAGGAAAGCTCCGGTTTGCATTAACCCTTTTTACAAGTTTTTATTGTTTTGAGCACTTACTTGAGTACCATTATTTCTTGCATTAGAGTCTTGTTTGGAAACCCAATTGCATAGCAAAGAAAACCATGGGTTGGGCTTAGTATTGCAAAACTCCGTTAGCTACTGCAAAGCTAAGTTAGGGTAGGATTCGGTACAAGTCGAGTAGTTGGAACTACTCGCGAGCATAGGCTAGAGGCACTCGACTCGGGTAGAGATAGCACATGATACACATGGCAAGAAAGATGAGACTGAGCGGAGAGTAGGCAGCAGGACTTTGGGGCCTGTATGCTGTAGCTCCGCTTGTGTCGCTTGAGGACCGAGCCGTGTGCGGGCCTGTTGAACAAGCTAGAACAGTACCGAAGACCTACCAGCTATATGGGAACCGGGAAACCGATGTAACTCGGGTAGCTGGGTGTTGAGGCATAGCTGGTCGTTCAGAGGGTAGGTTGAGAGCTCGAGGTGTAAATCGGCTGGCGGCACTGATATGCGCATGCAGTGACCTCTTGCTCGGGACGATTGGACCGGTTCAACATTTGGCTAACGGGTGAAAGGTGGTTGCGTATGGCGTCCGTGATGGTTGCTGTAGGCAACATCGAGTACGGGCGTATGTGACGGGTTATTCGGGTAACCCTGCAGGTGTAAATCGATTATAATCACCTGAAAGCATCTAGGCCCCCGTGAGATATGGTTTTGGTGATTAATGACAACCGTTCGTTATTACTAATGAGTTTGTGGATGCGAGGTTTCACATATATCACATCAACCGTTAATGAACTATCTATTCACACCATCTACTGCTCATTGGATACAAATGGAGACCCCTCAATGATCCATTCTAAGGGGTTATTCGACACTCATAAAAACTAAATGAAGAAATCATACAACGACTCTACTTTATCAAAATTGGCAACACAAGGAGCTCACACCTCATCGTAATATCATTTCAAACAAGTATCAAAGAGGTCACTCGAGAGGATTCTAAAAGATCAACTCAAAACAACTCGAAGCAAACAAGTTGCATTCACCGGATCATCCGATGTCTTGCAAAAAGACTACATCGGTCGAGTTTGAGTTAGCAGAAGAAGAGGACCTTAGAGCCCAGTACACACCGGATCATCCGATGTGAAGGAAGTGGCACATCGGTTGAGTTCACCCGAAGGATGATATCTGAGTTACTCTGAAGATATACACACCGGATCATCCGATGATGAAGTAAGTGTACATCGGTCAAATTCAACAGAGACAATGTTTTTGACCCAATTCTGAAGATCAACTCACCGGATCATCCGATGATAAATTGAAGTAACATCGGTCGATTAAAAAATCCAACGGTTATATCCAACGGTCACATCTGACACATGACATCAGCTAATTTGGAATTCGACCGATGATCATATAAAGGGGTGCATCGGAGGATCCGATGTTAACTGACAAAGTCTGCCCACTTTTCCAACGGCTATCTCGTGTGGGCTGGCTATAAATACCCCTCCAACCGGCCATTTCGACAAGTCTTGATCTTCTGAGCCTCACTACACATTCTCAAGCATTCAAGACCAAGAGCTACCACTTCCACACTCCAAAACCTTTTGTAATCCAACTATAGGTTATATCTAGCTAGAGAGAAGCTTGTGTGCGTCCATTCTTGGTGATTGGAATCTCTAGACTAGTGAGAGAGAGTGTCTTGGTGACTTCTCTCACCTTGTAAACGTTGGAGGAAGAAGAGATCACTCCGGAGCTTACCAAGGTGTTTGTGGAAGCCCGGAGGATCACCGTTGTACAAGGCTTGAGCTCCACCTTGCCGGAGAGGGCGAACGGAGAAAGACAGTGGATTCCCTTGTCTTGGTGACTTGGGAGTGGCCATACCCTTTGGTGGGTGCCACAACGTGGATGTAGGAAGATTTTTATGATCTTACCGAACCACGGGAAAAATCGCCGTGTCTCCGAGTCTCCGTGGGAGTTTGCATTTCTCTCCTCACTCCTTACTATTACGCTTTTACTATTCCGCACTTAACTCTCTTACTTGCGTACTTAGTTTGCATAGGGAATTGGGCTTCAACCATTAAAGTTTTAAATTGCTCTAAAATTTTAAAAAGCCCAATTCACCCCCCCCCCCTCTTGGGCGTTTCGATCCTTACAATTGGTATCAGAGCAAGGTTGCTCATTGGATCATTCTAGCTTCACCGCTAGAGAGCAAAAATGGCCAAGAATGGGGGTTCGGTTCCTACCTTCGAGGGCAAGAATTTTGCTTATTGGAAAGCACGCATGCGCGCTTACCTTGAGGCAATTGCTCCCGAAGTGTGGGAAGCGACCCATGCGGGGTTTGGAAATCTTGACTATGTTGGAGACCAATTAAAATGGGATGCTAAGGCTAGAAATGCCATATATGAATGCATTAGTCAAGATGTTTTTGCTAGGATTGCTAGCAAGGAAAAAGCATGTGAAATTTGGGCATGTCTAGTTGAAATACATGAGGGCTCATCTCGTGTCAAAGAACTCAAATATCACATGCTTAAATCAAAATATGATGAATTTAAGATGCTTCCTCATGAAAACGTTAATCAAATGTTTTCTCGTTTAAATGTGCTCATTGAGGAAATTAACGCACTTGATAATGCTTCTCTTGGCAAGGGACTTATAAATCGCAAGATCCTCATGCTTCTACCCAAGCCCAAGTACAACATTATCAATTCAATGCTCCAAAAAGAGTCACTAGACAACATTGAAGTTTCGGAGCTCATTGGAGAAATTCATGCTCATGAAATGAGCGTACTTGGAATGATGGAGGAGTCATCATCAAAAACCATTGCTCTCAAGGCGTCAACCAAGAAGACAACTCCCAAGAAGAAGAAAATGGTTGAGCCTAGCTCAAGTGAAGAAGAGCAAGAAACAAGTGAAGATGATGATGATGAGCTTGCCTTGATGATGAGAAAATTCTCACGCCTCAACTCTAAGATTGCAAAGAAGGGATACTCTTTTGATCCCAAAAAGAAAGCCTTCTTGCCAAGAAAAGATGAAAACAAGACGTGCTACAATTGTGGTGATCTAGGCCACATATCATATGACTGCCCAAGACCGGACAAAAGAAAGGAAATCGGCAAGCATCACAAGCTAGAAGAAAGTGATGATGAAGAGGAGGTCAATCCCAAGCGCTCCTTTGGAAAGAAGAAATTTGACAAAGGCAAGAAAACCAAGCTCTTTCCAAAGAAAAGAAGAGGGCCTCAAAAGGTCTTCATGTGTGAAGCAAATGAGTGGATCACGGATGAAGAGTCAAGCGACGAAGATAGTGAAATTGAAGAAAACTTGGCGGGCCTCGCCATCGTCAACAAGAATGACTCCCCTCTTCGTCCACCTCCTATGTGCCTAATGGCGAAAGGTAACTCAAAGGTATGTGAAGACTCTAGCGATGATGATGAGGAGCTTTCACCCGATGAATTAGCATCCATGATTAGTGAATATCATGCCATGATAAAAAGGGAAAAGGCTAAGGTTAAGGCTCTTGAGCTAGCTCGTGCTAAGCTTGAAAGTGCTAACCTCGATTTGCATGACAAGTATGTAACCATACTTAAAGAGCATGACACGCTCAAATTAAATGTCAAACAAATCGAGGATGAAAATGCTACAATCAAGCTTAAGTATCATGAGCTTGACTTAGCTAACTTAGCACTCTTGGCAAAGCACAATGAGTTGATTCAAGAACATGAAGTGCTTAACCGTGCCTATGAAGCTATTAAACTTAAATTGAAAAACACAAAGAAAGAAACCCTTGATGGCAAAATATCATCTAATTCACATGCCACTAATGTTTTGGATAAGTCTTTGCCTTTGAAAGCAAGCCCTAGGGAGAAGGAGCTAATGGACGAAATTGAAAGTCTTCGCACTAGTGTGGCAAGACTCTCTAAGGGGGAGGATAAGCACAAGGAAATCCTCTACCAACAAGCGAAAAGCTTCAACAAGAGAGGACTTGGATCCTTCCCGGTACCCAACAAAGGAAAGGTGCCCTCACCGGAGCTTAGGACAAGCTTCATCAAGGAAGTTGGGTCATATTGCCAACATTGTGAGGTCACCGGACATCACTCGAGGGAGTGTCCTCTTCCCAACCGTCCTTCTCCCAAATTGCCTCCTAACTACAAATCTACTTTCAATGATTATCACTATCTATTGAGCAAAGTAGGTGGAAAGGTGAAGGCAAGGTTCATCGGCAAAGACATCAAGGGCATGAAGGGGAAGCTCCCCAAGCAACTTTGGGTTCCAAAATCACTTGTATCACACATACAAGGACCTAAGTTGGCTTGGGTTCCTAAACTCAAAAACTAACTTCATGTGTGTAGGTGAACTACAAAGCCGGAGGAAAGCATTGGGTACTCGATAGTGGGTGCACTCAACATATGACCGGCAATGATGGTATGTTCACCTCCATAGAAAACCCCGGCAATCATGAACAAGTCACCTTTGGTGATAACTCAAAGGGGAAGGTAATTGGTTTGGGTAAAATTGCTATTTCTCATGATTTGTCCATCTCTAATGTGCTTTACGTTAAGTCTCTTAGCTTCAATTTACTTTCTATAGCACAATTATGTGATCTTGGACTAACATGCACATTTGACAAGAATGGTGTTGTGGTGACTAGTGAGTCAAGTAAAGAACTAATATTCAAAGGTTTTCGGCATGGACATCTTTACTTGGTGGACTTTTCCAACAAGGATGCTAGCTTGACCACTTGTCTTTTCACCAAGACTAGTTTGGGGTGGCTATGGCATCGGCGCATTGCTCACATTGGGATGAGCAAGCTCAAGAAGTCATTCAAGCTTGGGATGGTGACCGGCGTGAAGGATGTCACATTTGAGAAGAACAAGCTTTGTAGCGCATGTCAAGCCGGGAAGCAAGTTGCCTCACACCATCCGTTAAAGACAATGGTGTCAACCTCCAAGCCACTTGAACTACTTCACATGGACCTCTTCGGACCGTCCACGTATCAAAGCCTTGGCGGTAACCTCTATTGTCTTGTTATTGTTGATGACTACTCTCGCTATGCTTGGACATTGTTCCTAAGCGACAAGGGTGAAACTCCGGAAATCTTCAAGACCTTCGCTAAACGAGCTCAAAGGGAATTTCAACTTCCCATCATCAAGGTCCGGAGTGACAACGGCACCGAGTTCAAAAACTACAACATTGGGGAGTGGTGTGATCGTGAAGGCGTGAAGCACGAGTTTTCGGCCACATACACCCCTCAACAAAATGGTGTCGTTGAAAGGAAGAACAAGACTCTCATCACCCTTGCAAGAGCAATGCTTGATGACTATGGCACGTCGGAGAAGTTTTGGGCCGAAGCAATCAACACGGCGTGCCATGCTGCAAATAGGGTCTACCTTCATCGACTACTTCAAAAGACCCCATATGAGCTCCTCATTGGGAGAAAGCCCAACATCTCCTACTTCCGAGTCTTCGGGTGCAAGTGCTACATCTACCGCAAGAAAAGGCTCGGTAAGTTTGAAAGAAGGTGTGATGTTGGTATCTTTCTTGGTTATGCGTCAAACTCAAAAGCATATCGAGTATTCAACCAAACCTCCGGGTTAGTTGAAGAAAGTTGTGATGTTGAGTTTGATGAGACTAATGGCTCCCAAGAGGAGGGTTTTGGTCATGATGATATAGATGATGAGCCTCTACGAGAAGCCATGAAGAACATGACCATAGGAGACATCAAGCCCGAAGTTGAGGAGAGCCATGATCAAGGGGGAGCCTCAAGTTCCAACATCAACACCTCCATGGCGCCTCAAATTGATGAAGAAGAAGAGAAAAACGATCCATTGCCAATACAAGATTCACATGCCACACAACACCAAGAAGAAGAAGAAGTCCAAGGTCAAGTCCAACCACAAGATGAGCAAGATGCCTCACCACTACCAAGTGCCTCACAACCTCTTATGAGGCATGGGCGCATCTCCAAGGCACATCCGATGGATCAAATCATCGGAAGTCCGTCACGGGGAGTAAGTACTCGTTCTCGCCATGTTGCTTCATTTTGTGAGCACTACTCCTTTGTTTCGTGTGTAGAACCCACAAATATTGAGGAAGCACTCCAAGATCCAAATTGGGTGATGGCTATGCAAGAAGAACTCAACAACTTCACCCGCAATGAAGTTTGGGTACTGGAGGAGCGACCTAAGGACAAGAACGTCATCGGAACGAAGTGGGTGTACCGCAACAAACAAGACAAGAATGGCGTGGTGGTCCGCAACAAGGCAAGGCTTGTGGCCAAGGGTTTTTCACAAGTAGAAGGACTAGATTTTGGAGAAACCTTTGCCCCGGTCGCACGGTTAGAAGCTATTCGTATACTCCTAGCTTTTGCTTCACATCACAATATTATGCTTTATCAAATGGATGTGAAAAGTGCTTTCCTAAATGGTTATATTAACGAGCTTGTTTTCGTTGAGCAACCTCCCGGGTTTGAAGATCCGAGGAATCCTAACCATGTGTATAGGTTACACAAGGCGCTCTACGGGCTCAAGCAAGCACCTAGGGCATGGTATGAACGTCTTAGGGATTTCCTAGTCATGCAAGGATTCAAGATCGGGAGGGTGGATACTACACTTTTCACCAAGGACATCAACGGGGATTTATTTCTTTGTCAAATTTACGTTGATGACATTATTTTTGGCTCAACTAACAAATCTCTTAGTCTTGAGTTTGGCACCATGATGTCTAGGGAGTTCGAGATGTCAATGATTGGAGAACTCAATTTCTTCCTAGGATTTCAAATCAAGCAACTTCAAGAGGGGACTTTCATCTACCAAGAAAAGTACACCAAAGACCTCTTGAAGAAGTTTGAAATGGAAGATTGCAGCTCAAGAAGCACTCCAATGGCAACAAATTGTCATCTCGACGCGGACATGGACGGTAAACCTATTGACCAATCTCATTACCGTTCCATGATTGGTTCATTATTATATCTTACCGCATCTAGGCCCGACATCATGTTTAGTGTGTGCTTGTGTGCTCGCTTTCAAGCAGCACCTAAAGAATCGCATCGTAAGGCGGTCTTTAGGATACTTAGGTATCTCAAGCATACCCCAAGTGTAGGTTTGTGGTACCCCAAGAACGCTAGTTTTCATCTCTTGGGTTACTCGGATTCGGACTTTGCCGGATGCCGTGTGGATCGCAAGAGTACATCCGGTGGGTGCCACTTACTTGGGCGTTCCCTAGTATCTTGGTCGAGCAAAAAGCAAAACTCCGTGGCTTTGTCCACCGCGGAGGCAGAGTATATAGCGGCCGGCGCATGTTGTGCCCAAATTCTATATATGAAGCAAACCCTTTTGGACTTTGGAATTAAGTTTGATTGTGTGCCTCTCCTTTGTGACAATGAAAGTGCGGTTAAGATAACTAGAAACCCCGTTCAACACTCCCGCACTAAGCACATTGATATTCGCCATCACTTCTTGCGGGACCATGAGGCTAAAGGAGACATCTCTTTGCAAGGTGTAAGGTCCGAAGAACAATTGGCGGATATCTTCACTAAGCCACTTGACGAGAAAACTTTTTCTAGACTAAGAAGTGAATTAAATGTGCTAGATGCATCTAACGTCATGTAAGTTGCCATGTTCATGTAAGGTTGCATATCAAATAGGTCTTGTCTAACTCCCAAAGGATAGGGGCAAGCTAGAAATAGCTTTTCCTGAGGAAGCCTTTGGCAGGTTTAAACTTGGCAAGATAGATTTACATTATGCCTTGCATGATTCCTACCATATAGACTTGCACTCATTCAATATCTTGCATCAGTTTGGTTGGCATTGCATACGGTAGATTGTCACAAAGGGGAACCACATCATGAGAAGGAGACTTGTTCAAAATGCAATAACTCAACTCATATGATGTGGATAGAGCAAAATTCTAAAGGTACATGCTTTAAAGAGATAGAAGTTCTCTACACTCTAGCTCACAAAGCATGGGCCTTACATTTTCATGGTTTCACTCCTAACCCTGTGTGTTCTCTTTGCTTAAGGGCTTAGCCAATATGTGGCACTATATTTAAGGCCTTATATTAGAGGTTAGGAGTTGCCCAAAAAGTCCTAAGACCAATCCTTATCTTTGTGTGCTTAAGTCGAAGGACATATATGGGCAGTCTTAGATTTTCTGTAGTCATCGGATTATCCGATGCTAGGGCCAGCAGATCATCGGATCAATTGGTGCTTCACCTCAGTGCTCAGATCAAGTCAGATGTCACAAATCAACCGATGAGTTCTTTTCAGAAGGCATCGGAGCATCCGATGTTTAGCCTTCCTGGTGCCCTGCAGAAATCGACCGATGATCGCCAACTCAACGTCGGATCATCCGGTGTGCAAAGAGAGTCTTTGGAACAACTCTCTGTTGAACTCAACCGATGCATCCTCCGATGATCATCGGTCCATCCGGTGTTTTATGTGCGGCTAGGGTTTGCCCGTACAGTTTAAAAAGGGGGGGTCGGCCGCCGATTCCTTTTTCTTCTTTTTTCCCGAGCTCCGCCGCCGCCCGACGCCCCCGTCGCCGTCCTCGCCTCCCTGCCGCCGCCGCCCTTCGGCCACCGCCGCCGCCTCCCTGCCGCAGCCGCCGCCCTTCGGCCGCCGCCGCCTCCCTGCTGCAGCCGCCGCCGCCGCCTCCCTGCCGCAGCCGCCGCCGCCTCCCTGCTGCAGCCGCCGCCGCCGCCGCCTCCCTACCGCCGCCGCCGCCTCCCAGGTGCCGCCTTCGCCGCCTCCCACGCACAACCGCCTCTCCCGCGCACGCCACCTCCCGCGCGCGTCGTCTCCCCTCCACCACTCGCCGTCGGCACGCATCACCCTCTCCGCTAGGGTTTCGCCGTGGTTCACCGATTCGTCGATAAGATGGGTCGGGATCGCAAAGGAAAGGGCAAGGCTATTGAGGAGCCCGCCGCGAAGAAGCGCAAAATGTCCAAGGACACTCGTCGTGCGGAGTTGGCCGCTCGCGCCGCCGAGGAGCGTGAGCGCGGCCATCGCGGTTCCTTACGGATCCGCGAGTCCCGGCAGAGGCAGGAGCAGCCTCCGATCCAGCCAGTGCCTCCCGAGGGTTCCGACGAGGAGGAGACCGAGGTGCCGCCACTCATCCGCCGGCGCACCCCGAGGACTCGTGGGGGTGGACAGACCCCTACGGCGAATCGACGTCCCTCTGCAGCTGACCGCGCCGAGGACAGAGAGGCCGAAAGGGCCATCCACCTGATGGACACAGCTGTCCGTGTCGCCGAGGATGTCAGACTCACCGACTACAGGAAGACGAAGGCTAGGCAACTGAAGAAGCTCAGATGGTCAGTGATCCTTGAGGAGTGGTTCCCGCGGCCTAGGGACTCTCGAGTTGACTCCCGCTTCTGGACCCTGACACAGGCGTCCTTGTACGAGACTTACAGGCGTCGGGGTCACAAGCTATTCCAGCATAACAGCATTGACTGGGATCAGCTTGCAGTGGCAGCAGGACACGGGATCAGGCCCCTCTTTGAGAGATACAGAGGACTTGTGGATTTACTCTCACACCAGAGGAGTGCCTACGTCGAGGAGTGGGTCAGGGTGTTCTACGCGACACTCTATGTCTCTGAGGGCCGTCGCTCGATCCACTTCATGTTCATAGGGCGGATCCACGACGTGTCTCGCGACTTGTTGGGCAGACTGCTCGGTGTGGAGCTTTCTACTACGTGTCTGCACCAGATAGTCTACGGAGACGCAGACCCGCCGAGGAGGCCACTGACTGGAGGAGTGGCACCATCTTTCGAGGAGATCAGAGGTCTGTTCACTCAGACGTTCACTCCTGACCAGCCGAGGGTGCCAGCTCTTCTCACCCCAGCAGCCCGGACAGTTCACCACGTCCTCAGGCGTACCCTGCTGCCGAGGTCCGGCTACTTGGAGGGATTCACGAGCCTTCAGCAGACCATCCTGTTCTATGTGATGAACGGGATGGAGTTCGACATAGTAGACATTCTAATCTGCGAGATGGAGGACGTGATCACCGATGGAGTTGGGATGCTACGACAGCTGGTCTTTGGTCACTGGATCTGTCACCTTCTTCACCAGCTGGTTCCAGAGGACACTCCAGGAGTCTCTCAGCTGACAGAGATGCACGTGACCCGGTACAGCCACTACCGAGTCCCCACTCCGGGAGACCGCCGCCTTGGCCGTCCCGTCGAGCGTGAGGTACGAGCCAGACTGTCCGAGGAGGACTGGGCAGAGCTGACTCAGGAGGACGCAGAGCTGGCACAGGCAGAGGCTCAGGGAGGAGACCTACAGCACGTGTGGTCGGACAGCGACACCAGCGACAGTGTCGAGGAGTACTTCCCTCCTGCTCCTCCCTCACCGAGGCAGCACGACGCAGAGGCAGGAGGCTCAGCTGCTCCACCACCTTCACCTCCTCCAGTGTCAGAGGCTCAGGTGACTCAGCCGTCAGAGCTCACTGCTTTACTTCAGCGGATGGCTCAGCAGCAGGAGCAGCAGGCAGCTCGACAGGAGGAGCTTCAGAGGCAGCAGCAGGAGATGCAGCTGGAGATCGCCCGTCAGAGGCGAGAGGACACCGACAGGTTCACCAACCTTGTCGATCAGATGACGAGACGCACTCTGGACCAGCAGCAGCAGACTCAGCAGATGCTGTTGGGCATCCTGGGGTTGGTCACCAACCTCTATCAGCAGACAGGAGTCGCTCTTCCACCTCAGCACTCAGGACTCGGTCAGGTTCCAGGTGCACCGTCACTAGCGCCAGCTCCAGTACTGCCACCGACGCCGTTCCAGTCCTCACCTCTTCCGGCAGTACCTCCACCGGCGCCTGCAGCCTCAGCGGATCCCCCAGCAGCTCCAGCTCCAGCTCCAGCCCCCAGAGCAGATCCCCCTCCAGCTCCCGCTCCAGCTCCAGCACCAGCGACCTCTACCTCCAGCAGCTCCGACGACAGCACCGTCGACGCCGACCGCTTCACCATCGCCAGGAGCGCGCCTGAGTCGTAGGCACTCGACTTTCCTTTTTGGTGTCTTGATGCCAAAGGGGGAGAAGAGTTAGAGTCAGGGGAGGGTTAGCTCAGTTCTAGGGGGAGTGTCTATGTCTACACTTTTGCTACTATATCTGAGATTGTCCTTTTGCTACTTTATTTGAGATTGATCGTTATTATTATTTGCTATTATTGTACTCCGGGTGCTACTCTGTGCTCTTACGCCTTATCGTTTGTTATTTGAGCCTTCGAGCCACTTGTGTACTTGTGTTGCAAATTTGTACCTGTTATATTTCTTTCTGAAGCATTGTGTTTTAATTCAATTATATGCTCTACTCGTTGTGTTGTCATCAATCACCAAAAAGGGGGAGATTGAAAGCATCTAGGCCCCCGTGAGATATGGTTTTGGTGATTAATGACAACCGTTCGTTATTACTAATGAGTTTGTGGATGCGAGGTTTCACATATATCACATCAACCGTTAATGAACTATCTATTCACACCATCTACTGCTCATTGGATACAAATGGAGACCCCTCAATGATCCATTCTAAGGGGTTATTCGACACTCATAAAAACTAAATGAAGAAATCATACAACGACTCTACTTTATCAAAATTGGCAACACAAGGAGCTCACACCTCATCGTAATATCATTTCAAACAAGTATCAAAGAGGTCACTCGAGAGGATTCTAAAAGATCAACTCAAAACAACTCGAAGCAAACAAGTTGCATTCACCGGATCATCCGATGTCTTGCAAAAAGACTACATCGGTCGAGTTTGAGTTAGCAGAAGAAGAGGACCTTAGAGCCCAGTACACACCGGATCATCCGATGTGAAGGAAGTGGCACATCGGTTGAGTTCACCCGAAGGATGATATCTGAGTTACTCTGAAGATATACACACCGGATCATCCGATGATGAAGTAAGTGTACATCGGTCAAATTCAACAGAGACAATGTTTTTGACCCAATTCTGAAGATCAACTCATCGGATCATCCGATGATAAATTGAAGTAACATCGGTCGATTAAAAAATCCAACGGTTATATCCAACGGTCACATCTGACACATGACATCAGCTAATTTGGAATTCGACCGATGATCATATAAAGGGGTGCATCGGAGGATCCGATGTTAACTGACAAAGTCTGCCCACTTTTCCAACGGCTATCTCGTGTGGGCTGGCTATAAATACCCCTCCAACCGGCCATTTCGACAAGTCTTGATCTTCTGAGCCTCACTACACATTCTCAAGCATTCAAGACCAAGAGCTACCACTTCCACACTCCAAAACCTTTTGTAATCCAACTATAGGTTATATCTAGCTAGAGAGAAGCTTGTGTGCGTCCATTCTTGGTGATTGGAATCTCTAGACTAGTGAGAGAGAGTGTCTTGGTGACTTCTCTCACCTTGTAAACGTTGGAGGAAGAAGAGATCACTCCGGAGCTTACCAAGGTGTTTGTGGAAGCCCGGAGGATCACCGTTGTACAAGGCTTGAGCTCCACCTTGCCGGAGAGGGCGAACGGAGAAAGACAGTGGATTCCCTTGTCTTGGTGACTTGGGAGTGGCCATACCCTTTGGTGGGTGCCACAACGTGGATGTAGGAAGATTTTTATGATCTTACCGAACCACGGGAAAAATCGCCGTGTCTCCGAGTCTCCGCGGGAGTTTGCATTTCTCTCCTCACTCCTTACTATTACGCTTTTACTATTCCGCACTTAACTCTCTTACTTGCGTACTTAGTTTGCATAGGGAATTGGGCTTCAACCATTAAAGTTTTAAATTGCTCTAAAATTTTAAAAAGCCCAATTCACCCCCCCTCTTGGGCGTTTCGATCCTTACATCACCGTCCCTCGCGGTCAGTGAGTACCACTTGTTCACCGTACCGTGACATAGAAAGAACAGGCTAGATACATGTTAAAATGTTGCTGATTGAAAAATGGACTTTGATTGTTAATGATTTTTGTAGTTTAGAGCTAACTAAAGTTCTTTTCAACTTTGGGCAAAGAACATGAGAGAAATGCCTTTCTTGTTTGATTGCGGCTCTCTCATGTGCCTTAGCGTAAGGTTCTCCACAATTTGCTGCTAAAGCCTGAAAGTAAGGTTCCACTAATTAGGCGAGTCCTTGCAACTGATTTTTACCTCCTGTACCTATCACCCTCATATAGAAGTTTCATGTTTAGGTGGGACGGGTCAGACTTGCTGACCCTTCGTGCTCACTGCTTGTGTTTGAAGCTTTTGCAGGGTTCTATGAGGAAGGGACTCCCGAGGAGGAGACGGAACCCCAGGAGGGGAACCCCGTCGAGTGGGCGTCGTGCACGCCGCCGTGTTAGTTTGCGTGCGTGCTAGCAAGGACACGTTAACGGGCTGAACATGAACTTGATGCGTAGTCTACGCCCGTGAGTGTAGACTGGACATATTTTGATGTAAAAATGTTCATAAACCAGTTTATGTATGAAATTTTGCTTCCGCTTTGTACCTTTGATGTGTGTTATTCGGTGCTGTACAACGCAGCACCCCTCAGCGTGATCCTGGCTTGACAAGACCGTGGGGTCATGTCAGCGTTGGTATCAGAGCTCGCTTGAGGTTTAACGCACTAAAAAGGTCATCTTTTTCAAAAATCCAGTGAGGAACGAGTTAGTAGCCCGTATAAGGATTTTATTAGTGTATAGAAAGTGGCATACTAACCTATTTGTCTATGTCTGAAAATCATGCATCTCGGGACATTTATGTCTCGGGGGGTGCACGTAAGCGCTGTCCACCAGTGCGCACAAGCTGAAGGGTGGAGCCCCACGGGTGGCAGGTAACCCGACCCGCTTTAATATCCTCTACAACTCTTCATGTCGTTTGGGGTATTCGAGCAACGTCTGTCCCTGGCGTGCATGGTGCAATTTGGGAGACCCCGTCACGTGGTCAGTAACGTGAAAACGTAGCTCAAGACGTGTTTGGCTTGAGAACATCCGGGCGAGTGATGACGGCCGGGTGTACGGACTGTATGGATACCGGGCTCAGTGTGCAGCCGAGTCTGACGATTATTTGAGTTTCTGCAGGTAGTCTGACCACAAAACGGTAGACGTGTAGCATCCGTGTGCGAGTGACGTTTAGTGCCACTGAACTAACGAAGCCGGCAAAGTACGGTATAGGTTTTTCTTTGTGAGGACGTAGTACCGACATGATCTGGTGACGCATCGACGTCACACCCCACTAAATGAACAACTTCATTGTAAAACATGAAAGTTTTAATCTGGAGCATTAAAACTTTGCTGTAACATCTTCCCTTAATCAGGATATTCAAAGTTAACAAGTTTTCAACTTATAGGTTGTTAAGGACAGAGCACTCTGTTTTCAGCTGAATCAAGGCTGAAGTTAATCAGAGGTTAGAGGTTGAGTTCTTTCGAGGTTGGGGTCATATGATACATTTCTGGAAAGTTTTGGAAGAGTTTTAAACTTTTATGTGGAGGTCCAGAGGTGTCTCATCCCTTAACCAATCGAAAAATGCAGTAGAGTTGAAACTGTCCAGAAAACAGGGCAGAGCAAAGACTCTCTGTAAACTCTCTGTAAATTGAGCATAACTTCCTGCATAAAAATCCAAAAATAGAAACTGAGGTAGTTCTGGAAAGCTTATGAAATGGGTTACAACTTTGTTACAGAAAGGTTTGTCAGATTGGGAGCAGAATTAACTGGAATTCTTGGATCAAATCAGTACCTAAAGCAGGGAGGTGCTGTCCAATTTTCTCCAGAAATCCTGTTAACTTTGACATCTCATAACTCTTGAACCAGGACAGATCTTAGTCCAAGCAAATCCTTTCTGGAAAGCTATTGATGGTAGCTTCAACTTTGATGTTGAGCTCCAGAATTGTTTTTGCTTTTAGCATGGCCTAAATCAGGTTGAAATGGAAACTGGTCAGGGCTGTCATGTTGGACAGCAGATCAGTAGTCAAATTTGTTTAAATTTGAACTATATTTCCATGTCTCATGGGTTCAATGACATGTCTTATGTTGTAACTCAATGGTTTACTGTTTAAATAAATATTTGACATTTCTCAAATATATTTTTACAGATGACAGCGGATAAACAGTTCGAGAATGGGTGGGTGGAATCTCACTGTTCTCACCACAGCGGCTATCCCGAAGCATTGAAGCAGATGCTTCAATATTTCGGGTACAACCAGATGCCGCAGTACTTCGCCAATGAAGAAGGCAAGGAGGGCAACAAGACGTGGACAATCCATGTGGAGGTTCCTGCAGGACCTACGCCACCCGGTTGGCCGCCGTTCACCATCACGGTGGGAGGTAGACAACCGGAGGGGATGTGGCAAGTGGCGGCCCGTGACACCATGTCACGTTTCTGCCAGCTACACGTGAGAGTGATGGAGGGCACTCCATACGCGCTCGTTCCGTTGGAGGGATGGGCTCATCATGTGTGGGAAGGGAGGTACCCGGAGGCAACAGACCCGAGTTGCCCAAGGTACAACCCTGCGGAGGCAAACCTCAGCCTCCAGATGAGGGCGGGAAACGCCGTGATGGACAGCCAAGCTGTTCATACGGAGCATCTCGCTGCAAGGCTCAAGGAGAGCAGCAGACGTGGAGACCATTTCGAGAGTGCCCACAGCGCACTCCGCAATGTGCTCCTTCCGACGATCAAGCGACGGAACGAACAGCATAATCAGTTGCATCGTCTGAAGAAGGCGAAGAAGAAGAGCCGTGTCGACGTCGTGGCGTTGCAAGAACTGGTGCAGACTCTAACCCAGCAGAACGAGGACCTTACTCAAGAGCGAGACGACGCGATTGAGGAAGGGCAAGTCTGGGAAGAAGACTACAACCAGGCCATGGACGAAGTTCACGCGTTGCAGGACCTCGTCCCTCCGGTATTGGGCATACCGGTGGTCTTGGGTCTTCCGGCAATGGGAGAGCCCGAGATGGGAGAAGAGGTGGTAGATCTGGAGCAACCACCAGAGGTACCGGAGGAGGACGACCCGCAGGAGGTCGAGTTCTACTCCGAGTAGGGGGTTACAGTTGCCAAGTAGGGCAGCTAGGGTAGGGTAACCCAAACTTTTGTAATCGGTGACATGTCGTGTAGGCAGTAGCGTATGTATAGGTAGTGACGACATGAGCATGACTTCTCAGAGACCCGAGAATAATGTATCTTGTATAAAGTTTATGCTTTATCAATATATGTGAATGTTGTGCAAATTATTCATGTGTCACTTCAACACCTACTGTTGCATATGGAATTTTAATCATGACATGTGATAGTTGCTGCTGTTTTGAATTTCAGAATGACTCGTACTCGTGCCAACCCGGACGTTGGAGTACTAGCCAAGGGGGAGAGACCTCCCAGCCGCCTCCCGAGGACTCCTCGGGACAGCAGCAACAACAGCAGAAACAGCAACAACAAACACCGCCACCACCACTGCCAATGGTTACATTGGCCGACATCGTTGCGGCAATGGCGGGTTCTCATCAGCAGCACACGGAGTTGCTGCAAACTCTCATCGCCAATACGTCTCGCCCAGAGAGACGTCAAGACCAGGAGGAGCGTCAACAGAGCTCCTACTCTGACTTCCTAGCGACTCATCCCCCGGTATTCTCAAGGGCGGATGAACCTCTCGACGTGGACAACTGGCTCCGCGCGATAGAGATAAAGTTCGGGCTGCTCTAAATAAGTGAGCAGCGCAAGACTCAGTTCGCGGTCCAACAGCTCCAGGGATCCGCGAGTGCGTGGTGGGCAAACTTTTGTGCTTCACAGCCCACCGACTGAGTTATGACCTGGGCGGAGTTCCGGACGGCCTTCCGGGCCTATCACATACCGCCGGATCTGATGAAGAGGAAGACGCAGGAATTCTTACACCTGCAACAAGGGAGCCGGACGTGCTGGAATACTCCAGGGCGTTCAATGATCTCGCGCTCTACGTGTCATATCACGGCGATACTGACGAGAAGCGGCGGGACCACTTCTACCAGGGGCTTAACCCGCTCCTGAAGGACAAATTGGCGATGTTCAATCGCGGAAGCCTCAACGACATCATTGATGCTGTGCTTGTCCAGGAGGACTCCGGCAAGGAGTTAGCGGCGGCGGAGAGAAAGCGAAGCGTGCCGCAAAGCAGCGGAGAAGGAGGCGGTCCTTCTCAGAAGTTTCGGATGGTGAATCGCCCACCATCAGGTCCACGCTGGCAGCCACCGCAAAGGCCGATGCCATTCCGCAGTCGGCCGTATCCTTCACCGGCATTCAGGCTGGCACTGGCAGCACCACCTCCGCAACAACAACAGCAGCAGCGGGCGATGCCACGTGTGTATGCACCTCAGCAGCGCATGCCGGGCTTTCGTTCCCCAAGCACCGGGCAAGCAGCGGTCACATGCCACAAATGTGGTCGCCCAGGACACTTCGCCAGCAGTTGTCCAGAGAGACAAGGCGGCGGAGTTGCACCGCAACTTCCGGGGAGGAATCAACCCCGGAACCCTACTAATGCGCGGCGGGCAAACCTGAGGCCCGGCACTGTCTACCAACTTGCCATAGAGGACGTGCCGGAGGGTGAGCCAATCCTTGCGGGTATGTTCCAACTCCACCAGCATCCCGCCATAGTATTATTTGATTCAGGCGCCACACATAGCTTCAGTAGCCAAGCTTTCATTGATAGATATAGCTTGCAAATACTACCCACCGATAGTCCTTATGTGATCTGTTCACCGGGTGGGAAAATTTCAGCAAGCATGATGGTCCCAAAAGCGCCATTGTGCTTAGAGGGTATAGTATACCCTATGTCTCTCATAATTTTAGAGGGACAAAAGGTCAATGTCATCTTAGGGATGTCGTGGTTAACCCGCCACGGCGCTGTTTTAGACACCGTCCTCCGAGTTGTGCAGTTAAACTCAGAAGTGCACGAATCTCATTCCTTGTTTCTGGACAGTCCAGAAATAAAACTTCCAAGTGTCTATCAATCCACAACCATCAGATTGGAAGATATTCCAGTGGTCCAAGAGTTCCCTGACGTGTTCCCAGATGATTTACCAGGGATGCCACCCGATAGAGAGGTGGAGTTCAAGATTGAACTTGCACTGGGAACCATGCCAATATCCCGAAGGCCATACAAGATGGTACCCAAGGAATTGGCAGAATTGAAGACCCAGCTAACGGACCTGCTGGAAAAGGGTTTTATTAGGCCGAGCTCCTCGCCATGGGGCCGTTCGGCATTATTTGTGAAGAAGAAGGATGAGATGTTGCGGCTTTGTGTGGACTATCGTCCACTAAACGCCGTAACCATCAAGAACAAGTACCCGTTGCCACGGATCGACATGTTGTTTGATCAGTTGGTCGAAGCAAAGATCTTTTCCATGATGGATTTAAGATCCGGGTACCACCAGATTAAAATACGGGCTGCGGACTTTCCGAAGACGACTTTCTCGATGAGGTACGGACTTTACGAGTACCTGGTCATGTCCTTTGGCCTCACCAATGCTCCAGCTCATTTCATGTATTTGATTAACTCGGTATTCATGCCGGAGCTGGACAAGTTTGTCGTGGTCTTCATCGACGACATACTGGTATATTCCAAGTTGGAGGAAGATCATAAGAAACATCTGCGTACAGTCTTGCAACAGCTGCGGGATCACAAGCTATACGCGAAATTCAGCAAGTGCGAATTCGGGATATCGCAAGTGCCTTTCCTCGGGCATATCATCTCATCGGAGGGTATCGCTTTAGACCCGAGCAAGATCACTCAAGTGCTGAATTAGAAATCCCCGACAACTGTTCACAAGGTACGGAGTTTCCTCGGACTCACGGGATATTATCGGAGGTTCATTCCGAACTTCTCAAAGATTGCCAAGCCTATGACGGAGCTGCTTAAGAAGGCTACCAAATATGTTTGGAGTCCAGCATGTGAAGCAGCATTCAAGGGTTTAGTTAAGCACCTAACATCAGCACCGGTTTTGGCGCAGCCAGACACAACAAAACAGTTCGATGTGTACTGCGATGCATCCGACATTGGGCTCGGATGTGTGCTGATGCAAGACCGAAGAGTAGTTGTGTATGGGTCACGGCAGCTTAGAAATCATGAGCATAATGATCCAACTCACGACTTGGAGCTCGCTGCCGTGGTACTCGCACTCAAAATGTGGAGGCACTACCTACTCGGTAATCTCGTACATTTATATACCGACCACAAAAGCCTCAAATACATATTCACTCAGAAGGAGCTAAACATGAGGCAGCGAAGATGGTTAGAATTGATAAAGGATTACGGAATAGAAATTCATTATCATCCGGGCAAGGCAAACGTAGTGGCAGATGCGCTGAGCCGCAAGTCACACGTCAACAAGCTGACCATCACACCGTTGGAAGAGAGCGAACCACCACTGCATGTGATTCCACAGGGGGCTCTCTATAACTTAGCTTTAATCCCCACCATCCGTGAAGAAATACCGGCAGCTCAGAAACATGACAAGGGCATGTCGCATTTGCGGAGACGTGTAGATAGTGGGGAGCTTAAATGTTTCCGGAAGTACGGAGACGGCGTTCTATGGTTCAAGGACCGGATCGTCGTACCCCGTAACCCGGAGTTACGAAAGAAATTTTTTGATGAGGCTCACTTATTGAAATTTTCTATTCACCCCGGCAGCAACAAAATGTATCAAGAACTCAGAAGCAAGTTTTGGTGGACACGGATGAACCGGGAAATCGCAAAGTATGTGTCCAAGGGCGATACATGTCGAAGGGTGAAGGCAGATCATATGCGGAAACCGGGACTGCTACAACCACTGGGCGTTCCTGCCTGGAAATGGGATGATGTGAGCATGGATTTCATTGTCGGTTTACCCACCACCTTGCAGAAACATGATTCTGTGTGGGTGATCGTCGATCAGCTCACCAAAGTTGCCCATTTCATCCCGGTCAACACCAACTACAACACCAAGAAGTACGCTGAACTGTACATCTCATGGATCCTATGCTTGTACGGCGTACCCCGTACCATCATATCGGATCGGGGCACTTTATTTGTGTCTCGTTTTTGGGAGAAGCTACACGCTGCATTTGGTACGAAGCTGATCCGTAGTTCAGCATACCACCCGCAAACGGATGGGAAAACCGAGCGGGTAAATCAGGTCTTAGAAGACATGCTACGAGCTTTTGCTATCAACCACGGCAAGAATTGGGATGATCACTTGCTGTTAGCCGAGTTCTCGTACAACAATGGGTACCAAGCCAGCATCAAGATGGCGCCTTATGAGGCGCTATATGGTAGGAAATGCCGCACACCACTGAATTGGTGTGAGTCTGGCGAAAGGGTTACCTTCGGGATTGACCTTGTCAACAACGCGGAAGAAAAGGTTCGACTGATTCAAGCGAACCTAAAAGCCGCCCAATCCCGTCAGAAACAGTCTGCAGACTGGAGGAGACGCCCATTGCAGTTCGAAGTCGGGGATCACATATACCTACGTGTGTCTCCAATGAAGGGCGTAAACAGATTTGGGGTGAGAGGAAAGTTGGCACCCTGAATCATCGGTCCATTCCAGATTACAGAAAGATGTGGATCAGTAGCATACCGGCTGAAATTACCAGAAGCACTTTCCGGTGTGCACAACGTCTTTCCCATTTCCAAGCAGAGGAAGTGTCTTACACTATCAACTACCGTTCAGCTGGAGGACATTGAAGAACTGCAACCGGATCATACCTATCGAGAGGGACCGGTTCAGATTATTGATGAGAAGGCCCGAACCACACGCAACCGTACGTTGTGGTTCTACAAAGTTCTATGGAGTAATCACTCCGTGGACGAGGCGACATGGGAGAGCGAAGGATTTCTTCGCGCTAACTACCCCGACTTTTTCACATCGCATATCCGGTAATTTTCCACCGCCCTCTCTCTCATTTTCACCTATAATATCGGGACGAGATTCTTTTAAGGGGGGAGGGGGAATGTAAGGGCCTCAGTTTTTGACACATGCTTGAAGTGTTCATCACCACACACACACACCTCATTTGAAGCAAGTTGATGAACACATTTGAAGAGCAAGTAACCACCATCAACATGCTCATTAGAGAACAAACTCACATATTGCAAAAGTGGTATGTCCCACATGTAATATAGGGGCTGGGCATATGAAAAACTCCTACACATTGCTAGGAATGTCCATGCCAGGTTTCACCCAAATTCAAAACCTTTTGAGGTCATTTTGGGTATAGCTAGAAAGAGGGCAGTTTGAAACTACATTCAAATTCAAACTGTTTTTATCCCATGAATTCAAAAGTGGGAGGCATATTCTTACTCAGCACATTTTTGTGAGCTCACACACCAATTTTCACTCCATTTGGAGTTGATCTTGACATGAGCTAAGTGGGGCAAATTCAAACTTTATTTGAATTTCAAACTGAACATGTGCCGAAATTTATCGAAACCAAACCCAATTAGAATTCTAACCAATTCAAATGGCTCAAAGGTAGATAATTTAAATCACCAGGGGCTTTGTGGGAACTACTGTTTACAACAGTGAATTTGAGTTAAGTTCAGAGGTTAAAATTGAGGGTGGGACCCACATGTCATAGAGCCAAGAGGGGTGACTTGCACACAAAGTCACAGCCTCGGTGGGAAATTTCACCGAGCAGCTGCCAGGTGTGCCACCGAGAAGGAACCGGCGCCACCAGCTGCTTCCTCCTTCGCGCGCTGGCGCCCAGGGCGGCCTTCTCGTGCCCCCACGGGACCCTCACCGCCTCAGCCGAGCGAAGACCCGGCTGCCTTCTTATCGTCGCAGGCAACATCGGGCAGCGGCATTCTGTAACAGCTCTGATGCCACGCTGAGACGGTCCCACGGGACCTCGTTGGGTGGTGCCGTGTTATGCGGCACCCAACAGCACACGGGTCGATGAACACCCATCATATTACATAAATAGTTTGCGGAAGCGTACATGATTGTTTTACAAATAAATATATATCAGAGTAAACTACAGCGGAAGACTATCACTCTCACGATTCATATCTAAACTAGCAACAAAGAAACGGTCCAGCCCGCGGACGTTTCTTACTAGAAACACGAAGATCAATCTGCAACGGCGAGGATGCTCTTTGAGTAAGCACTCGGAGGTTCCCGAGTCTCATCGGCACCCCTTCTCATAATCAGCGAGTCAATTACCTGCAAAACAACTCGGATAGCATCCGTGATCATAACGCTCAGCAAGACTTAACCGTCACCCTAGACATGAAACTCTAAGTGAGGTTATGAACCTAACATAGGATGGCATAAGCATAATTAACTCGCCTAAAAGTGAATCCTTACTTTCAGGTATTAATTGCAGCATTTTAAGTAACCCTGGGCACGCTACATCGGGAGTCCACAATCAAACAAGAAACGCTTTCCCCCGATGTAAATTGCTCATGGCATAAAAGAATCGAGTTTGCACTAGCCTATTCATCGAGATCCAATACAACACTAGTATAATACTTCACATCAATATGATTAGTTCCTTTCTCATGCAAGTTCTTACTACGTCACGACTGTGAGAACAAGTATGCTCGGTCCATTCCGCGAGCGACGGTGATTCGAATCAATAACACCCGGACTACACGACACGTACGCCCGTACTCGACGTTGCCTACAACAACCATCACTGACGTCGTACGTGGCAGCCTTTCCCCCGTTTCACCCCCGCTGAATCGATCAAGTCGCCCCGTACAGTAGCTACTCTCATGGTGCACCTTCCGACGTGAGATGTCATGAGAATATTCCCCACATACTGCACACCGGCCGTCCGCCTGAGGCGACCCGAAAAGTCCCAACGACAGCTTCCCGAGGTACATCGGTTTACTGGGTCCCATATAGCCAGCATGAGTCCGGTACACAACTCAAACTTGTTCAACAGGGCCGCATACGGATCGGTCCTTGACCGACACGGACAGGTCTACAGCACCCAGGCCCCTATGTCCTGCTGCTCCTACAACCTTCCGGTCTCAATTTTAACTTGCTAATTCAATTACGAACCAATCCCGTATGCCCCTGTTGTTCCTAAATCTGCGAGTAGCATCTCACCACTCGACTTCTACCGAACCATACTTAAGCATGGCAGTTCTACACGGTGAAAGACACCTACCCAATACTCCATGGGTCATTTGGCTATGCAAGAGGAGTATCAATCACTAGACCTAATGCACAGTTCATATCTTGACCGAAAGTGAGTACAAAATAAAAACTTAACAGCTGTTAAATGCAAACCGGAGCTTGCCTGTTTTGCAGGGTAGTCGTATATAAGCAGTTAGTATCCTTGCAGATCCACCCTTGACCATCCGGAGCTTGATCCACTTCGATGAATCACTCCTTTGAGTCCCCTTTCTTGTGGTTCCTATTGAGATGCATATGCACATATTTTATAGAATGTAATGGAAAGAAGTTATAGAATTACTTTCTTAAGAACAGAGGTTGTGTGGAAAAGTCAAGCAGGGCTTGGTTTGCCTCTGTTGTGCAAAGAACAGAATTAAACTAATTTGACCTTAAGGCCCTTAGCTATACACTAACCCTTTTCTCTAATGAACATAATAGATAAGCTGAAAAGATTTGAGTGCAACTGAAGAACAAGAACTCCAATGGCCTCAAAACTTTTACAGCAGGTTCTATACTACCTAAGGATTTAGCTTGCCACATTGCAGCTAATGTGGAGTCATATTGTGTCCTCCATAATTCTCACAATATCTCTTATGTATTTTTCCCTTATACATAATTATGGAGAATAAGGACAGGGAGTTCCAGGACTCATCTTGGGCTGATAATTTACATGCGAGTTCTTGATCACATGAGAGTCATCTGGTCCAAAATTCAGCCCTTTTACTTGGGTAGTTCTCCCAGAACAATTCTTTAAGCATTTGTAATCAATAGAATTAATTCTGTAGTAACGTGCATTTTCATGCCCAACTAAGTGAACTACAATTACCAGTATGTCCCAGAGAGCTTGCCTAAATTTTCCTATGATTTTTGGAGCTATGGATTGCTCAGAACAGATTTTTGAAGTGGGAAACATTTTCTGAAAATGTTTCTGGACTCTTATGAACACAGCAGATTGTTTTTAGCAAATTCCTACTCAAATGATCTTCAAATGAGCTGAAAAATTGCTATAAGGTCAATAATATGCTAAAGAATATTCTGGCAAAATTTGGGTATTTTTGGATAACCCAAACTCCCTCAATAATTCTTTTTCAGAAAATATTCAAATAATTTTCCAGAATATAATATTGACTTTCATAGAAATCTGGTTCATATTTGGATAGAACTCAGAGAGATGAATCCAACCCAATTGGAATCACTCAAATTGGAGTTTTCCACAGGGAGATATGAATTTCTAAAGACTGAGCTAAGTCTGGAATTATTTTCCTATTGAAAATCCCACTGGGCCCGCTTATTTGAATTCCAGCCAATCAGAACTGGGCCACACCGGGGCCACGGGGTTTTTCGCGCCAGCACACGGGATCCCGGCCACACCCGATCCCGGATTTGAATTCTGAGCTGCTGACAGGCGGGGCCCACGCTCCGTCTTCTTCCTCCGGCTTCCTCTCTCGCGCCCGCGCGCTCCCCCTCGCCGGAGTAACCGGAAGTTCGCCGGAACGGCCTTCCCGGCCACCGCCGGAGCTACAACTCGCCGCCAGGGGGTTTAGGGCCTCGAGAAACAGGGCTGTGGGGTTTGCTAGGGCCGCCGACGACCGGAACATGGCCGGCGACGTGTAACTGCCTCTGTGGATGTCCGGCAGCGTCGCCCGGGGTCTCCAGCCCTCAAAAGCTTGTGCCGACGAGCCCTACAGCACCAGCGCAGCTCTAGGAAGATCGGCACGACCTCAAAATGGCTCGGGAGCGGCTGTAAATAGGTTGTCGCCGTGCGACTGAATGGGTCCGCCATGAACAGCTCTAGTCGAGCTCGAATTCCGTCGTGCTGAGGTGTTTTCATGCGCTGGATCCTAAAGGAGAAATGACCGCCGTCTAATCCAGCGTCCATGTGCCAAATTTGATGACTTAAGGAGGATCAGAGGGCAAGAATTTGAAAGAGTCATACCGGAAGCTCGGAATGGGGTCGCCGGAGCAAAACTTCGAAATTCGCCGGCGATGCTTCATGGTATGGCCTGAGGTTGGGCTGAGAGCAGCACCGCACCCGTGCGCATCCGTAGGTGTGATCGCTCGGCCGTGGAACCCATTGTGGAGGGCTGTCCACGAGCGCCCGATCACTTCCTCGGCTTAGGTCGCCGCGGTGGCGGTTGTTCTTGGGCACTGGAGGCCGCAGCTCGCTGGCTTGCGGGTCAGGGAGGTGGAGGACGAGCTCGTGGTGCTGTTTAGCAGGTCAGGGGAGGAAAGAGCGTGGTGGTTTCGCCGTTCTTCCGCTCGGACCGAGAGGCGGCGGGGAAGACGGTCACTGGCCGTGCGCTCGCGAGGAGAGAAGAAGGGACGGCCTTTGCTTCGTCCAGGGGGGGTTTATCAGGTCGCAGAACCGCCTCTGGGCGCCGTGTGTGGGGAAATGCAGCAGCTGGTGGCGCTGCCGAGCGCCCCCGTGGCTCCACGGTGGGAGCAGCTCTTGGCCCACGTGCTGCTCGACGATTTTCCCCACTGGGGCTGAGACTTAAGGTGCAAGGCTCCTCTTTTAGCTCTATGACATGTGGGTCCCACTCCACAGTTCCTCCCCAAATATCTTCTCAAGCTGATCCTCTTGATTCCCACAATTCTGAGTTTTAAAATGGGGGTTAGAATTTGAATCCTTCCAATTCAGTTTGAATTTGCTTGCCAAATTTGAATTTGGTTGAAGTTTGCAAATTCTCCTCTTTAACTCCTTTTTGAGCCCCCTACAATTGAAAAGTTTGAGAGCAAACTTTTCCCTATAATCCCAACTATAGGGTTGCATGTTTATTCAAAGTTTTTGCTCACCCTATGTGTGAACTTTGAATTTCAAATCTGAATTTTAAACTGACATGCAAAGAGGTATTTACTCCTTATTGGTTCAACACTTTTAAATAAAAAGGTGAGCCTCATCATGGATGATCATCGATGTATTACTTTGCATGAAGAAAGTTTTAGGAAGTCCCATTTTTCATGTCATTGCCACACATATGAACTTAAACTTTAGTTTTTATTCATACACGTTTTTGGGGACTTTTACATTCCTCCCCCCTTAAAAGAATCTCGTCCCGAGATTACAAAAGAGGAACGAGACGGGAGAGGTAATTACAAACTGTACAAAGATAAAAGTTCCGGGTAGTTGGTGCGGAGATAATCTTCACTTTCCCACGTCGCCTCTTCCGCGGTGTGATTACTCTACAGCACCTTGAAGAATCTGATCGTCCGGTTCCGGGTTACCCGGGTCTTTTCATCCAAAATCTGGACCGGTCGCTCGGTGTAGGTCAGGTCCGGTTTCAATTCGTCGATGTCCTCAGTGCGAACAGCAGCGGTGAATTTGAGGCACTTCCGCAGCTGTGAAACATGAAATACATCATGAACACCCGCTAGACTTGCCGGTAATTCCAGCCGGTAGGCTACGGGTCCGCACTTCTCCGTGATAGTAAAAGGACCAATAAAACAGGGAGCGAGCTTCCCCTTTACACCGAACCGGTGAATTCCCTTCATCGGGGATACACGAAGATAAACATGTTCTCCAACGTCAAAATGTAATGGCCTACGCCTCTGATCCGCGTAGCTCTTCTGTCGGGATTGTGCAGCCTTTAAGTTCTCTTGTATCAACCGAACTCGATCTTCGGCTTCGTTGACAAGATCAATCCCAAACAGAACTCTTTCGCCGGACTCACACCAATTCAGTGGTGTGCGACACTTCCGGCCATAGAGAGCTTCATACGGTGCCATTTTAATACTCGCTTGATAACCATTGTTGTATGAAAACTCCGCCAGTGGTAGGTGATCGTCCCAATTCCTACCGTGGTGGATGGCACACGCTCTCAACATATCCTCAAGTACTTGATTCACCCTCTCAGTTTGTCCATCGGTTTGAGGGTGATATGCGGAGCTCCTAATTAGCTTAGTGCCCAACGAGGCGTGCAGCTGCTCCCAAAAACGAGCAACAAACAGCGCACCTCGATCTGAAATGATGGTCTTTGGGACACCATGTGAGCAAATAATTCTGGAGATGAATAACTCCGCATATTGCCTTGCTCGATAATGAGTGTTCACCGGTATGAAATGAGCCGACTTTGTCAACCGGTCGACGATCACCCATATCGAGTCATGCTTCCTGGATGTGAGCGCTAATCCGACGATGAAGTCCATACTCACATCCTCCCATTTCCACGCTGGAATCTTTAAAGGTTGTAGCGGTCCGGCTTTCCGCATATGATCCGCCTTGACCCGTCTACACGTATCGCATTCGGATACGTATTTAGCAATCTCCCTCTTCATCCTCGTCCACCAAAATTTCTGTTTCAAATCTTGGTACATCTTGTTACTTCCCGGATGAATGGAAAACTTAGACAGGTGGGCTTCATCCAAGATCTTCTTCCGGAGTTTCATATTACGCGGTACCACTATACGGTCTTTAAACCATATCGTACCGTTCTCATCCTTCCGGAAGCATTTCATCTCTCCGTTGTCGAGTCTTCTCCGTATGTGAGACATACCTCTGTCTCTTCTTTGAGCCTCAACAATCTCTTCACGGATCGTTGGAATGAGCGCGAGATTATAAAGCGCGCCATACGGAATGACACGGAGGCTGGGTTCTTCATCTTCCAACTCAGCAACCGCTAAGTTGTGAACGTGGGCTTTCCGACTAAGCGCGTCGGCAACCACGTTTGCCTTTCCTGGATGATAGTGGATCTCAATTTCATAATCTTTTATGAGCTCCAACCATCTCCGTTGTCTCATATTCAGCTCCTTCTGTGTGAAGATGTACTTCAGGCTTTTATGGTCGGTGTAGAGGTGAACAAGATTACCAAGTAGGTAATGCCTCCACATCTTTAACGCCAACACCACTGCAGCAAGCTCAAGATCGTGAGTTGGATAATGCTGCTCGTGGTTTCGCAGTTGACGAGACCCATAGGCGACTACACGCCCTTCTTGCATCAGAACGCAGCCGAGACCGATGCCGGACGCATCGCAGTATACATCAAATGGCTTCGTCGTGTCCGGCTGAGCAAGAACTGGAGCCGTTGTGAGATGTTTCACCAAAGTTTTGAATGCGGCTTCACATGCTGCATTCCACATGTATTTAGTGCCCTTCTTCAGCAGCTCCGTCATTGGTTTAGAAATTTTTGAGAAGCTCGGAATGAACCTCCGATAATACCCCGCTAAACCTAGGAAACTTCGGACCTCATGGACTGATTTGGGAGATTCCCACTTCAGGACTTGTTCAATTTTGCTGGGGTCCACGGCAATGCCCTCTGCTGAAATGATATGGCCTAGGAAAGGCACTTGATCAATCCAAAATTCGCACTTGCTGAACTTGGCATACAATTGGTGCTCCCGCAACCGTTGTAGCACAATACGCAGATGTTCAGCGTGCTCTTCTTTAGATTTGGAGTAAACCAAAATGTCATCGATGAATACCACGACGAACTTGTCTAGCTCCGGCATGAATACAGAATTCATCAAATACATAAAGTGTGCCGGAGCGTTGGTTAGCCCAAATGACATGACGAGGTACTCGTAGAGTCCGTATCTCGTCGAGAAAGCTGTCTTCGGTATGTCCTCCGGTCGGATCTTGATTTGATGATAGCACGACCGAAGATCCATCTTCGAAAATACCTTTGCACCCACAAGTTGATCAAACAGGATGTCAATGCGGGGCAAAGGATACTTGTTCTTTATTGTGACAGCATTGAGAGGACGGTAATCGACACATAGCCGTAGTGTTTCGTCCTTCTTCTTAACGAACAGTGCTGAGCAACCCCAAGGTGAAGAACTTGGTCGTATGAAACCCTTGCTCATGAGTTCATTCAGTTCCTCTTTCAACTCCGCTAGCTCGTTAGGTGCCATCTTGTAAGGCCTTCGTGAAATAGGCGTCGTTCCCGGCGCCAGTTCAATTTTGAACTCGACGTCCCGTTCAGGCGGCATGCCCGGTAAGTCATCGGGAAATACGTCGGGATAATCACGTACCACCGTAATATCTTCAATCTTCAGCGCTTCCGTGTGGTAGGCCTCTACCATATCTGGATCTTCGCTGTCTAAAAACAGCGTGTGCTGTCCGTGAATCGGCGAGTCAATCTGGACAGTCCGGTTACCGATATTGAGAACGGCACCGTGACGATTTAACCAAGACATCACCAATATAATGTCTATCTTCTGCCTATCCAACATAATCAGCGATGTTGGGTATATCTTTCTGCCCAAACACAAAGTTGCTCGGGACACAATCTGATTGGCAGAGATATTTCCTCCCGGTGAACGTATGAGAAAACTCGTTGTGGGAGTATTGGTGGATAATTGGTGCTGATCCACGCATGTTTTGCTGATAAAATTGTGGGTTGCACCTGAATCAAAAAGTACCAATACGGGCACGTCCTTGAGAGTAAACATGCCCGCTAACACCGGTGCTCCCTCCGGGACATCCTCAATCGCAAGATGTTGCACACTCCCAGATTGCAATGCTGTTATGTTGACTTGAGCAGGTGGCGGCACACCACCTGATGATGATGGCTGTCTGGTGTTTACCAACTTCTCCCGGCATTCCTGCCTAAAATGCCCAAAACGGTGGCAATAAGAACACGGAGGTTTCCCTGGTTCTTCGTTTACTTGTGGTTGAGAAGTTGAGGCACTTGGCTGCAGCAATGATGCAACAGATGTCATTCGTTGCTGAGGCAAAGGTGTTGCTTCAAGACATGACTCTTGAGCAGGAAATCTGTACGGAGTTGATCTCCCTGGTGCTTGCCATATCTCATCGGATGGTGTGTGATACACCACACGGTATTTACGAGGAACGATTGGTGTGTCTTCTTGCACATCCTCCCGGTCCCTCTTCTCTGCTTGCCACTCATGTGTCGCTTGTTCTTGCAGCAGAGCAGCACTGATCAACTCGGTGTAACTGCCTTGATTGAATAAAGCTAACTTCTCTTTTAGTATGGCACTCAAGCCATAGAAAAAGTAGTCACACATGGCAGCTTCGCTCGTTGCATAAGCAGGAGCATATTGTGCCAGAAGATTGAATCGTCTTACATAATCGAGGACACTCATGTCCCCCTGCTTCAAGTTTCTGAATTCCTGCTGCTGGGCCTTGATAAAACCCATAGGAATGTGACGAGCCCGGAATGCTTCACGAAATTCCGTCCATTCCACTTGATGACCTTCCGGAACGGTGGCAAGATAAGCGAACCACCAATTTCCGACGGCTCCATGGAGCTGTTGAGCTGCAAATGATGCCTTCTGATATTCGTCGCACTCAAACACCCCAAACTTGGACTCCATAACTCGAAGCCACTGATCAGCTTCCACTGGTTCATGGGCTTCCGTGAAGATTGGCAGTTGTGTCGCCAAGAAATCCAAGTAGGCGTTCCGAGGTGGAACGTCCTGTTGTGCACGCTGCAATAAGCCCTGTTGTACCAAGGCTTGGAGTAGTCTTGTGTTCTCTTGACTTGACTCGACCATCTGAGCCATGATATCCGCCCATACCGTTGATGGCGGTGCCCCTGGTGGAGTCGAGTCATCACCGTCTCGATGAGAACCTTCAGTCCTACTCGGAGAATGAGTACGCACCATACTGCAAAAGCATAATTTTGAGGGGAGTCACAACTTGATCTAGCAGTATGTGAAAGTATGAAAATATGAACATGCTAAAACTTTATGAAAGCATAACAAAATTTCATGTTTACACATCTTTCTAAAGCCAACATATTCAGTCCCTCATTCTGTACAGAACAGACCTTTATGTACTTAACCCAGAATTTGATCCATTCATTAGCATTTTCATAACTCAAGTTGAATACCAAAGTTAAAGTTAACTTCAGTATATTTTCAACGAGTACTCATACGCCCCTAGATCATTTCTGGAACAAAAGTTAGGATTGCTCAAAGTTGACAGATTTTCTGGCTAAAATTTGCCAGCACCTCCCTTGTATGTGGCTGTTTTCATCACAGTTTTACATACAACTGGGGTACAATTCTGAACAACTATGAACCACAAAATCGTTGCAAATTTCCTAACCTTTCTAATGGTGTATCATATGATCCTTAGAGATTTTCCTACAGACTGTTGTGTCTAATTTACAGCAACATCCAGAGAAGTTTGCAGCTGCTTGTTTTCTGAACAGTTTGCATTCATCTGGACATATAACCAAGTTGGTGTCGGATTTGGCTCTGGAGTTCTACACAAAAGTTGTAGAGCACTTGGTAACCTTTCCAGAACTGTATCAAACACCTCCGTTGGGTCAAGCTAATCAGAGTTACACTCTGTAAAATTTCGGCAAAACTTCTGCCAGAACAGAGCACTCTGTTTTTGAGATCAAAAGAAGCCTAGTAATTCTCTTCTTTGAAACTTAGTTCAAATGAAGAGTTCAGTAACTAGTATGTGCTTTATCACATCCATTTTTAGTTTGGAAGTTAGTCATGGATGAATTCTTCATAGGTAAGAATACTATCCAGTGTTGTACAGTGACGATGCACCGTAAGACATATGACGGTACTACGTTGCCTCACCAAAGAAAAACCTAACCGGATTACACCGGCATATACGTATCATTAGGTGGCACTAAAACAGTCACTCGCAAACGTGTTTTACACGCACTAAGGTTTTTCGTGGTTAGCACCTACATAAGCCACACTCAATCATCAGGTCCGGCTGCACACCGAACCCGGTATCCATACAATTCGTACACCCGGCCGTCATCACTCGCCCAGGTGTTCTCAAGCCAAACACGCCTTGAGCTACGTGTTCACGTTATTGACCACGTGACGGGGTCTCCCAAATTGCACCACGCACGCCTGGGACAGACGCTGCTCGAATACCCCAAACAACATGAAGAGTCGTAGAGGATACTAAAGCGAGTCGGGTTACCTGCCACCCGTGAGGCTCCACCCTTCAGCTTGTGCGCACTGGTGGACAGCGCATACGTACACCCCCCAAGACATAGACGTCCCGAGATGCACGATTTTCCGACATAACACATAAGTTAGGTAGCCACCTTCATAATATGCTAATAATAGTCCTTATGTGGGCCTAGTACCGTTATCTCACCGTATCCTAAGTTTTGACATAATATGATGCTCAATCCGTGCTCTGTTCCCAATGCAGCTCTGATACCATGTGTAACAGCTCTGATGCCACGCTGAGACGGTCCCACGGGACCTCGTTGGGTGGTGCCGTGTTATGCGGCACCCAACAGCACACGGGTCGATAAACACCCATCATATTACATAAATAGTTTGCGGAAGCATACAAGATTGTTTTACAAATAAATATATATCAGAGTAAACTACAGCGGAAGACTATCACTCTCACGATTCATATCTAAACTAGCAACAAAGAAACGGTCCAGCCCGCGGACGTTTCTTACTAGCAACACGAAGATCAATCTGCAGCGGTGAGGATGCTCTTTGAGTAAGCACTCGAAGGTTCCCGAGTCTCATCGGCACCCCTTCTCATAATCAGCGAGTCAATTACCTGCAAAACAACTCGGATAGCATCCGTGAGCATAACGCTCAGCAAGACTTAACCGTCACCCTAGACATGAAACTCTAAGTGAGGTTATGAACCTAACATAGGATGGCATAAGCATAATTAACTCGCCTAAAAGTGAATCCTTACTTTCAGGTATTAATTGCAGCATTTTAAGTAACCCTGGGCACGCTACATCGGGAGTCCACAATCAAACAAGAAACGCTTTCCCCCGATGTAAATTGCTCATGGCATAAAAGAATCGAGTTTGCACTAGCCTATTCATCGAGATCCAATACAACACTAGTATAATACTTCACATCAATATGATTAGTTCCTTTCTCATGCAAGTTCTTACTACGTCACGACTGTGAGAACAAGTATGCTCGGTCCATTCCGCGAGCGACGGTGATTCGAATCAATAACACCCGGACTACACGACACGTACGCCCGTACTCGACGTTGCCTACAACAACCATCACTGACGTCGTACGTGGCAGCCTTTCCCCTGTTTCACCCCCGCTGAATCGATCAAGTTGCCCCGTACAGTAGCTACTCTCATGGTGCACCTTCCGACGTGAGATGTCATGAGAATATTCCCCACATACTGCACACCGGCCGTCCGCCTGAGGCGACCCGAAAAGTCCCAACGACAGCTTCCCGAGGTACATCGGTTTACTGGGTCCCATATAGCCAGCATGAGTCCGGTACACAACTCAAACTTGTTCAACAGGGCCGCATACGGATCGGTCCTTGACCGACACGGACAGGTCTACAGCACCCAGGCCCCTATGTCCTGCTGCTCCTACAACCTTCCGGTCTCAATTTTAACTTGCTAATTCAATTACGAACCAATCCCGTATGCCCCTGTTGTTCCTAAATCTGCGAGTAGCATCTCACCACTCGACTTCTACCGAACCATACATAAGCATGGCAGTTCTACACGGTGAAAGACACCTACCCAATACTCCATGGGTCATTTGGCTATGCAAGAGGAGTATCAATCACTAGACCTAATGCACAGTTCATATCTTGACCGAAAGTGAGTACAAAATAAAAACTTAACAGCTGTTAAATGCAAACCGGAGCTTGCCTGTTTTGCAGGGTAGTCGTATATAAGCAGTTAGTATCCTTGCAGATCCACCCTTGACTCTCCGGAGCTTGATCCACTTCGATGAATCACTCCTTTGAGTCCCCTTTCTTGTGGTTCCTATTGAGATGCATATGCACATATTTTATAGAATGTAATGGAAAGAAGTTATAGAATTACTTTCTTAAGAACAGAGGTTGTGTGGAAAAGTCAAGCAGGGCTTGGTTTGCCTCTGTTGTGCAAAGAACAGAATTAAACTAATTTGACCTTAAGGCCCTTAGCTATACACTAACCCTTTTCTCTAATGAACATAATAGATAAGCTGAAAAGATTTGAGTGCAACTGAAGAACAAGAACTCCAATGGCCTCAAAACTTTACAGCAGGTTCTATACTACCTAAGGATTTAGCTTGCCACATTGCAGCTAATGTGGAGTCATATTGTGTCCTCCATAATTCTCACAATATCTCTTATGTATTTTTCCCTTATACATAATTATGGAGAATAAGGACAGGGAGTTCCAGGACTCATCTTGGGCTGATAATTTACATGCGAGTTCTTGATCACATGAGAGTCATCTGGTCCAAAATTCAGCCCTTTTACTTGGGTAGTTCTCCCAGAACAATTCTTTAAGCATTTGTAATCAATAGAATTAATTCTGTAGTAACGTGCATTTTCATGCCCAACTAAGTGAACTACAATTACCAGTATGTCCCAGAGAGCTTGCCTAAATTTTCCTATGATTTTTGGAGCTATGGATTGCTCAGAACAGATTTTTGAAGTGGGAAACATTTTCTGAAAATGTTTCTGGACTCTTATGAACACAGCAGATTGTTTTTAGCAAATTCCTACTCAAATGATCTTCAAAGAGCTGAAAAATTGCTATAAGGTCAATAATATGCTAAAGAATATTCTGGCAAAATTTGGGTATTTTTGGATAACCCAAACTCCCTCAATAATTCTTTTTCAGAAAACCTTCAAAGAATTTTCCAGAATATAATATTCACTTTCATAGAAATCTGGGTTCATATTTGGATAGAACTCAGAGAGATGAATCCAACCCAATTGGAATCACTCAAATTGGAGTTTTCCACAGGGAGATATGAATTTCTAAAGATTGAGCTAAGACTGGAATTATTTTCCTATTGAAAATCCCACTGGGCCTGCTTATTTGAATTCCAACCAATCAGAACTGGGCCACACCGGGGCCACGGGGTTTTTCGCACCAGCACACGGGATCCCGGCCACACCCGATCCCGGATTTGAATTCTGAGCTGCTGACAGGCGGGGCCCACGCTCCGTCTTCTTCCTCCGGCTTCCTCTCTCGCGCCCGCGCGCTCCCCCTCGCCGGAGTAACCGGAAGTTCGCCGGAACGGCCTTCCCGGCCACCGCCGGAGCTACAACTCGCCACCAGGGGGTTTAGGGCCTCGAGGAACAGGGCTGTGGGGTTTGCTAGGGCCGCCGACGACCGGAACATGGCCGGCGACGTGTAACTGCCTCTGTGGAAGTCCGGCAGCGTCGCCCGGGGTCTCCAGCCCTCAAAAGCTTGTGCCGACGAGCCCTACAGCACCAGCGCAGCTCTAGGAAGATCGGCACGACCTCAAAATGGCTCGGGAGCGGCTGTAAATAGGTTGTCGCCGTGCGACCGAATGGGTCCGCCATGAACACCTCTAGTCGAGCTCGAATTCCGTCGTGCTGAGGTGTTTTCATGCGCTGGATCCTAAAGGAGAAATGACCGCCGTCTAATCCAGCGTCCATGTGCCAAATTTGATGACTTAAGGAGGATCAGAGGGCAAGAATTTGAAAGAGTCATACCGGAAGCTCGGAATGGGGTCGCCGGAGCAAAACTTCGAAATTCACCGGCGATGCTTCATGGTATGGCCTGAACTTGGGCTGAGAGCAGCACCGCACCCGTGCGCGTCCGTAGGTGTGATCGCTCGGCCGTGGAAACCATTGTGGAGGGCTGTCCACGAGCGCTCGATCACTTCCTCGGCTTAGGTCGCCGCGGTGGCGGTTGTTCTCGGGCACTGGAGGCCGCAGCTCGCTGGCTTGCGGGTCAGGGAGGTGGAGGCCGAGCTCGCGGTGCTGTTTAGCAGGTCAGGGGAGGAAAGAGCGTGGTGGTTTCACCGTTCTTCCGCTCGGACCGAGAGGCGGCGGGGAAGACGGTCGCTGGCCGTGCGCTCGTGAGGACAGAAGAAGGGACGGCCTTTGCTTCGTCCAGGGGGGGTTTATCAGGTCGCAGAACCGCCTCTGGGCGCCGTGTGTGGGGAAATGCAGCAGCTGGTGGCGCTGCCGAGCGCCCCCGTGGCTCCACGGTGGGAGCAGCTCTTGGCCCACGTGCTGCTCGACGATTTTCCCCACTGGGGCTGAGACTTAAGGTGCAAGGCTCCTCTTTTAGCTCTATGACATGTGGGTCCCACTCCACAGTTCCTCCCCAAATATCTTCTCAAGCTGATCCTCTTGATTCCCACAATTCTGAGTTTTAAAATGGGGGTTAGATTTTGAATCCTTCCAATTCAGTTTGAATTTGCTTGCCAAATTTGAATTTGGTTGAAGTTTGCAAATTCTCCTCTTTAACTCCTTTTTGAGCCCCCTACAATTGAATAGTTTGAGAGCAAACTTTTCCCAATAATCCCAACTATAGGGTTGCATGTTTATTCAAAGTTTTTGCTCACCCTATGTGTGAACTTTGAATTTCAAATCTGAATTTTAAACTGACATGCAAAGAGGTATTTACTCCTTATTGGTTCAACACTTTTAAATAAAAAGGTGAGCCTCATCATGGATGATCATCCATGTATTACTTTGCATGAAGAAAGTTTTAGCAAGTCCCATTTTTCATGTCATTGCCACACATATGAACTTAAACTTTAGTTTTTATTCATACACGTTTTTGGGGACTTTTACACATTCCTTCTCCCCGAGCTCTCGGTCGATCGGAGGAACGGAGCAAACAGACATGCCCTCGTCCCCCCTGAGCTGCTAGGCAGCACCCTGAGCTCAAGCACCACTCTCCCGACGCCTGAACCACCGGGTTTCGGCTTCTGTTCCCGTGATCAACGACGACCGCCGCGACTTAGCTCAAGAACGGCGATCGGTCTCACGCGGGCAGCACACCACAGCCACTTCCACGGCCGAACAAGGGCGGCAAAAGGAGCACACAGACTCCACGCTGCTTCCACCTGAAGCCCAAGCCACGCCGTTAGCTCTCGCCGGCGAATTCTGAGATTTTGCTCCGGCGACCTCAACCCGAGCTTCCGGTACAGTTTCTTAAAATTCTCCTCTATTCCTCCTGGAGTCATCAAATTTTGCACATGTATGCTGGATTAGCCAGCGATCAATTCTCCTTTCGCATCCATCGCATGAAAAGACCTCGGAGCGGCGGGATTTAAGCTTTACTAGGAGTGTCCGCCGCGGACCCATTCGGGCGAACGGTGAAACCGTATATGCGGTAACTCCCGAGCTACTCTGAGGTCATGCCGAGCTTCCCAGAGATGCGCTCGTGATGTAGAGCCCATCGGCACAAGTGATGGCGGGCTAGAGACCTCGGGCGACGGTGCCGAACCACAGCAGTAGCCGGCGCACGTCGCGGAGCTGGTTCCGGCCACCGGCAGCCCAAACAGAGCCTACCAAGGTGTTCCTTGATGCCCTAAACCCTATGGCGGCGAGTCGCTGGGTGGGCAGCGGCCGGGAATGACGGTCCGGCGAGCAGCCGTCTGATCCGGCGAGGGGGGAACGCGCGGGCGCGAAACAGAGGGCGGGAGGAGGAAGAAGACGCGGGGCCCGGCTGTCAGCGGCTTAAAAATTCAAATCGGGATCGGGCTGCAGCTCGGATACGGTGTGCTGGCGCACAGAAACACCATAGACCCCGGTGTGCCGACGCCTCAGTACACAACACGTGTTCCCGTGGCCCACCGGCAGATTTAAACTTTTCCCTGATTTTCAGATTTCATTCAAACTTCAAATCCTCCTAACTTTGGCTAGGAAGCTCCAAATTGAGTGAACCAAAATTTGTTGGATCCAGCTCTATGAGTACTTTCCAACAAATTAAGTTTAACTTCATGAAAATCCTTATTTCTCTAAAATTAATTCCTCTAAATTTAAAGTGTTGTGGAATTATTACTGGAGAATCCCTTGGGGAAAATTCTGAAATTTTGCTGGGATGTTCACCAAAATATCCCTGAACTACCATAAAAATTTCAGGTCCATTTGAGCTCATTTGATCCAACTAATGGTGTGATTAGTGAAACTGTTCCAGAGAAAATAGAAAATGTTCAGAAACATTTTCAGAATTTTCCCTGAAATTGTTTAGCTCATATCTTTAGCTAGGAACCTTCAAATTAAGTGAGACCAACTCCATTAGAATCCTCTGAAAATCTAGTTTTCAGAAAGTCATGGCTTGTTCCATTGAAATACCTAGAGCACCCTAAGAGTTCCAATTAAGGTCAAGGACATAATTAATTGTGGAGGGCTCAAATGAGCTTTGCTGCAACTAAAACTTGACCCAGTCTCTGTTTAGGTTGTAACCAAGCCACAGTAAAAGCTTCACAGTCTTTGGGTCTGTCTAGTGAGACTTAGAAGGTTCACAAGTTTAAAACTCAATTCAAATGCATTTAATTAATACACCTGCAGGGTTACCCGAACAACACGTCACGTACGACCGTACTCGATGTTGCCTACAGCAACCATCACGGACGCCGTATGGAACCACCTTTCACCCATTAGCCAAATGTTGAACCAGTCCAATCGTCCTGAGCAAGAGGTCTCTGCACGCGCATCTCAGTGCCGCCAGCCGATTTACACCTCAAGCTCTCAACCTACTCTCTGAACGACCAGCTATGCCTCAACACCCAGCTACCCGAGTTACATCGGTTTCCCGGTTCTCATATAGCCGGTAGGTCTTCGGTACTGTTCTAGCTTATTCAACAGGCCTGCACACGGCTCGGTCCTCAATCGACATAAGCAGAGCTATAGCACACAGGCCCCAAAGTCTCCGCTTGGTCTTATTTTTCTTGCCATGTGTTTCATGTGCTATCTCTACCAGAGTCGAGTGCCTCTAGCCTATGCTCTTGAGTAGTTCCAACTACTCGACTTGTACTGAATCCTACACTATCTTAGCATTGCAGTAGCTAACGGGTTTTTCAATCCTAATCCCAAACCATGGTTTCTCTTGGCTATGCAATTGGGTTTCCAAACAACACTCTAATGCATCGAATCATCATACTCAAGTAAGTGTTCAAAACAATAAAAATTTGTAAAAAGGTTAATGTAAACCGGAGCTTGCCTTGCTGCTCTTGGTCGTAGGCTAGCTGCTCCTCCAGAGTAACGAAGTCTAGGACTTCGGGTTCCTCCTCGACCTTAGCGACTACATGATATAAAAAGTACATGTATTAATTAAATGCATTTGAAGTGAGTTTTAAACTTGTGAACCTTCTAAGTCCCACTAGACAGACCCAAAGACTGAAACTTTTACTGTGGCTTGGTTACAACCTAAACAGAGACTTGGCCAAGTTTTAGTTGCAGCAAAACTCATTTGAGCTCTCCACAGTTAATTATGTCCTTGACCTTAATTGAAACTCTTAGGGTTCTCTAGGGATTTTCATGGAACAAGCCATGACTTTCTGAAAACTAGATTTTTAGAGGGTTCTAATGGAGTTGGTCTCACTTAATTTGAAGGTTCCTAGCTAAAGATATGAGCTAAACAATTTCAGGGAAAATTCTGAAAATGTTTCTGAACATTTTCTATTTTCTCTGGAACAGTTTCACGAATCACACCATTAGGTGGATCAAATGAGCTCAAATGTACCTGTAATTTTTATGGTATTTCAGGGATATTTTGGTGAACATCCCAGAAAAATTTCAGAATTTTCCTCCAAGGGGTTCTCCAGTCAAAATTCCACACATTTTAAATTTTGAGGAATTAATTCTGGAGAATTAAGGATTTTCGTGAAGTGAAACTTGATTTGCTGGAATTTTCTCAGAAAGCTGAATCCAACAAAATTTGGTTCACTCGATTTGGAGCTTCCTAGCCAAAGTTATGAGGATTTGAAGTTTGAACTAAAACTGAAATTCGGGGAAAAGTTTAAATCTGCCGGTGGGCCACGGGGACATGTGTTGTGCACTGAGGCGTTGGCACACCGGGGTCTACGGAGTTTTTGCGTGCCAGCACACAGGATCTGAGCCGCAGCCCTATCCAGATTTAAAATATGAGCCGCTGACAGTTGGGCCCCGCGTCTTCTTCTTCCTCCCGCCCTCTTTCTCGCGCCCGCGCGCTCCCCCCTCGCCGGAGCAGACGGCTGCTCGCCGGACCGGCGTTTCTGGCCGCCGCCCAGCTAGAGACTCACCGCCATAGGGTATAGGGCACCGAAGAACACAATGGTTGTCTCTGCTTGGGCTGCCGGTGGCCGGAACCGCTCGGCGACGTGCGGCGGCTACTGCTGTGGTTCGGCACCGTCGCCCGGGGTCTCCACCCCACCAATACTTGCACCGATGGACTCTACACCACCAGCGCAGCTCTAGGAAGATCGGCACAACCTCAGAGTAGCTCGGGAGTGGCCGCAAATACGGTTGCACCGTGCGACCAAATGGGTCCGCGGCGAACCCCCTTAGTAGAGCTTGAATTCCGCCGCTCCGAGGCGTTTTCATGCTATGGATGCTAAAGCAGAATTGATCGCCGGCTAATCTAGCATACAAGTGCAAAGTTTGATGACTTAAGGAGGAGCAGAGAAGGAGAATTTTAATCAACTGTACCGGAAGCCCGGGTTGAGGCCGCCGGAGCAAAATCTCGGAATTCGCCGGCGAGAGCTCACGACGTGGCTTGAGCTTCAGGTGGAAGCAGCGTGGAGTCCGTGCACTCCATTTGCCGCCCTTGCTCGGCCGTGGAAGTGGCTGTGGTGTGCTGCCCATGTGAGACCGATCACCCTTCTTGAACTAAGTCGCAGCTGTCATCGTTGATCACGGAAACAAAGGCCGAAACTCGGTGGTCTAGGCGTAGGGAGAGTGGTGCTTGAGCTCAGGGCGCTGCCTAGCAGCTCGGAGAGGCGAGGGTGCAATTGTTTTCTCTGTTTTCCTGATCGACCGAGAGCTCGGGGGAAAAAGAATGGCGCTGCTCGATGTCGCCCGCGAGGATAAGAAGACATCCGGTCTTCGCTCGGCTGAGGTGGTGAGGGTCGTGTGGGGGCACGAGAAGGCCGCCCTCGGCGCCAGCGCGTGAGGTAGGAAGCAGCTGGTGGCGCCGGCTTCTTCTCGATGGTACACGCGGCAGCCGCTCGGTGGAATTTCCCACCGAGGCTGTGACTTTGTGTGCAAGTCACACCTCTTAGCTCTATGACATGTGGGTCCCACTCTCAATTTTAACCCCTGAACTTAACTCCATTTCACTGTTGTAAACAGTAGTTCCCACAAAGCCCATGGTGATTTGAATTATCTACCCTTGAGCCATTTGAAATGGTTAGAATTCAAATTGGGTTTGGTTTGAATAAATTTCAGCACATGTTCAGTTTGAAATTCAAATAAAGTTTGAATTTGCTCCACTTAGCTCATGTCAAGCTCAACTCCAAATGGAGTGAAAATTGGTGTGTGAGCTCACAAAAATGTGCTGAGTAATAATATGCCTCCCACTTTTGAATTTATGTGATAAAAACAGTTTGAATTTGAATTTCAGTTCGAACTACCCTCTTTCTTGCTATACCCAAAATGACCTCAAAGAGGTTTTGAATTTGGTTGAAACTTGGCATGGACATTCCTAGCAATGTGTAGGAGTTTTCCAAATGTCCAGCCCCTATATGATGTATGTGGGAAATACCACTTTTGCATTTTGTGAGTTTATTCTCTAATGAGCATGTTGATAATGGTTACTTGCTCCTCAAATGTGTTCATCAACTATCTTCAAATGAGGTGTGTGTGTGTGTCGTGATGAACACTTTGAATGTGTCAAAAACCGAGGCCTTTACATATTCTTGATGAATATGATCAGTAATCATACAACAATCAAGCTATGACTATGATTCACCAAGATCAAGTAAGTAACATAGTTTTTAAGAGAAAAATAGAGAGAGATCATTTTTCAACATAATTAACATGATTTTGAGGATGGCATACAGATATGCAAGTTTTCAATCCACGTTTCGAGCATCAAGGATATTTAGTTCATTTCAGAGCTCACAAAAGCGTTTTTTATCAAGTGGCTTGGTAAAGATATCAGCTAGTTGTTTTTTAGTGTTGACATGGGAAATGGCTATGTCTCCTTTCATTGAGTGATCTCTCAAAAAACGACGCCGGATATCTATGTGTTTGGTCCTAGAGTGCTCAACAGGGTTATGGGCAATTTTAGTTGCACTCTCATTGTCACAAAGGAGTAGAATACGGCTCATATTGTAACCGTAATCCCTTAGAGTTTGTCGCATCCAAAGAAGTTGTGCACAACAACTCTCGGCTGCAACATACCCTGCTTCAGCCGTGGATAAGGCAATTGAATTTTGTTTCTTGGAGGACCAAGAAACTAAGAATCTACCTAGAAATTGGCAAGTACCAGAAGTACTTTTTCTATCTACCTTGCATCCGGCATAATCTGCATCGGAGTATCCACTGAGATTGAATTTTGAACCTTTGGGATACCAAAGGCCTAGGTTGGGTGTATGAACTAAAGATCTCAATATCCTTTTAACGGTTGTCAGATGACATTCCTTAGGATCGGCTTGAAATCTTGCACACAAACATACACTCAACATGATATCAGGCCTAGATGAACATAAATAGAGTAGGGAGCCAATCATGGAACGATATACCTTTTGATCCACATTTGGTCCGTCTTCATTGAGATCCAGGTGTCCATTTGTCGCCATGGGAGTCTTTATGGGCTTTGCTTTGTCCATTCCAAACTTCTTGAGAATGTATTGAGTGTACTTTGTTTGGCTTATGAACGTCCCGTCCTTTTGTTGCTTCACTTGGAATCCCAAGAAGTACCTCAACTCTCCCATCACGGACATCTCAAATCTATCTGTCATAATCTTGCTAAATTCTTGACAAAAGGATTTGTTAGTTGAACCAAATATAATATCGTCAACATAGATTTGGTAAATGAAGAGATCATCATAAAAGTGTTTAGTAAACAAGGTGTAATCAGCTTTTCCGATCTTGAAGTCATTTTCAATCAAAAAATCTTTAAGGCACTCATACCAAGCTCTAGGAGCTTGTTTGAGGCCATAGAGAGCCTTGCGCAGTTTGAACACATAGTCGGGGTGCTCTTGATCTTCAAAACCGGGTGGTTGCTCCATGTACACCTCCTCCTTGATTGGTCTGTTGAGAAAGGCGCTTTTCACGTCCATTTGATAAAGCTTGAAATCGTGCTGAGTAGCATATGCAAGTAATATATGAATCGATTCAAGCCTAGCTAAGGGAGCAAAAGTCTCATCGAAATCCAAACTTCGACTTGTGAGTACCCTTTTGCCACAAGTCGTGCCTTGTTCCTTGTCACCACTCCATGTTCGTCTTGCTTGTTGCAGAAGACCCATTTAGTGCCGACGACGTTGGACTTGGGTCTTTCAACCAGCTCCCACACTTTGTTCCCTTTGAAGTTGTTGAATTCTTCTTGCATCGCTATCACCCAGTCCGGATCTTTTAATGCATCCTCAACCTTGTATGGTTCCAAAGAAGATACAAAGGAATAGTTTTCACAAAAATTAGCTATGCGAGATTGAGTTATTACTCCCTTTCGGATATCACAGATTATGTTGTCAATGGGGTGATCTCTTTGGATTCTTTGGTGTAGTCTTGGATGTGGAACTTGTGGTCTTGAATCTTCATCATTATCTTCTTCTCCCCCCTGGATAGTTGCTCCCATTGATGTTTTGGTCTTCTTGATTTTCTTGAGGTTGATCTTGTAAGGAAGCTCCCCCTTGATCATTTTCCTCCATCTGTGGTTCATTTGAAGGTGGCACTTGTGGTCGAACATCGCCCAATGCCATTCTTCTCAATGCTTGACATGGAGCTTCTTCTTGATCTAGCACACACTGATCCACTTGCTCTTCTTGAGAGCCGTTAGTTTCATCAAACACTACGTCACTTGCTACTTCAACAAGTCCGGAGGTTTTGTTGAAGACACGATAAGCGTAGGAGTTCGAATCATAGCCAAGTAAGAATCCTTCATCAGACTGCGAAGCAAACTTCGAGCCCCTTGGCTTCTTATTTAAAATATAACATTTTGAACCAAAAACTCGAAAATATGAAATATTTGGCTTGTTACCCATGAGTAGTTCATAAGAGGTTTTCTTGAGCGACCAATGAAGATATAGTCGATTTATAGTGTGACAAGCGGTGTTAACCGCTTCAGCCCAAAACCTGTACGAAGTCTTGTATTCATCGAGCATTGTACTTGACATCTCAATGAGAGTTCTGTTCTTCCTTTCGGCTACTCCATTTTGTTGAGGAGTATATGGTGCTGAAAATTTGTGTTTTATCCCTTCTTTGTCTAGATACTCCTCAACTTGGGTGTTCTTGAATTCTGTCCCATTGTCGCTTCGTATGTTCTTGATATTCAATGAGAATTCATTTTGGGCATGCTTGATGAACTTCTTGAGGGTTTCGATGCTTATGTAGGCAACTGGACCAAATAGATCCATGTAAAGGAGCTCAAGCGGTCTTGTTGTTGTCATGACATTCTTTGCAGGATGGGATGCTCCTACTTGCTTCCCTGCTTGACACGCTCTACACGGCCTGTCTTTCTCAAAAACAACATCCTTTAAACCTCGGATGTGATTGCCTTTGAGGAGTTTTTGAAGATTCCTCATACCAACATGTGCTAGCCGTCAATGCCACAGCCAACCCATGTTCGTCTTTGCAATCAAGCATGTGTCAAGTTCGGCTTTATCTTTGTTGAAGTCAACTAGATAAAGTTTTCCCTTCAAAACACCCTTGAATGCAATTAAGTTATCACTTCTTCTAGAGACAGTCACACCCTCATTAGTGAATAAGCAATTATAACCCTTGTCACATAATTGAGATATGGACAAAAAATTATAATCCAAGGAGTCAACATGTAAAATATGAGAGAGAGTATGTTGTGATGAAATTGCAATTTTACTGGTACCAAGCATTTTCCTTGACTATTATCACCAAAGTAAATGCCTTCGCTTGGATTTTCATTTTCTTCATATTCCATGAACATTCTTCTTTCTCTGGTCATGTGATTGGTGCATCCACTATCTAGCACCCATTTTGCTCCACCGGATGAATAAGTCTGCAAAAACAATTTATGCCTTGGTCTTAGGTACCCAAGCTTGCTTGGGTCCTTTGAGGTTAGTCACATGTTATTTGGGCACCCACACATGAGACTTGGTGTTCCCATGGCGTGGGCCAACATATTTAGCATAGACTATTCCAAGATTACTTTTCGTAAGTACATATGAAGCATCAAAAATTCTAAATAGAAGTTGTTGTTCATATGTGTTCACGGTGTTAAATCATTATTAAGTTTTCTAACTTGAGAAGAGTTTCCCATGTCAAAGGCAATGCAACCCTTGTTATTCTTGTGGCTTCTAGTGTTTTGCTTTTCACCATTAGAATATCCAATGCCATATTTGACATTAGGAGGTCTTGTGACCGAGTATGCACTGCGTGCATACTTGATCTTCTCCTTGTCAAATATGCCACATTAAGAAGATTGCTTGTCCTTTGTCAAGTTTTGCTTTTTCTTCATGTTAGTGTCACTTTTGGCGCAAGTGCAAGTAATACTAGTTTCAGACTTTATGTGTTGAGAAGGTAAGCTAGAAGTTGATAAACAACTATTTTGCTTGAGTGACTCAACTTGTACCTCAAGGATCTCATTAACATTGGTTAAGTTAGCAAGTTCATCCTTGATGATGGTTTTTGAGTCTTTTAACTTCAAGCAAGCTTCCTTGCTTGAAGCTAACTCAAGCTTTAGTGATTTATTTTGTTCCTTTTCAAGTTCAAGAAGATTTTCAATTTCAAGATATTCCTCCTTTTCGGAGATGATCATATCTTCCTGACGATTGACTAACTTCTCCATATCAACAAGCTTATCAAGTAGAAATTTCATTTTAGCAGCTGTCTTTTTGTCTAAACCCCTAAACATATATTCATCTTCATCACTGCTATCATCCTCACTATAATTATCACTATCACTAGTAAAAGAATGCTAGAAGGAAGATTTAGTTGGTACCTTTCGTTTACCTTCCTTTGCCATTAGACAGGTGATGTCGGTGTCCTTCCATATGCCCATGGTTGGGAAGAGAGTGGATTTCTTGGTAGTATTCTTTATGGCCATGGTGGCCATCTCCTCTTCTTCTTCAGATGAAGATTCATCATTGGAGTCCCACTCCTTCCCTAGATGTGCTTGACCATATTGCTTCTTCTTCTTGAACATTTTCTTTGGTTGAGGCTTGTTGTCTTTTGTCTTTTTCTTGTTTTCATCATGTGGACAATCTACTATGAAGTGATCGTATTCTCCGCAGTTATAGCACGCCCGTCTCATCTTGGGTCTTTGTTTGTCCCTTTGTCTTCCTTCATTTGAGCTGCTACCCTTTCTTCTTCTCATCATTTTCTTGAACTTCTTCATGAACAGGATCATGTCTTCTTCATCGATATCACTACTTTCATCATCATTGTCGTCTTCTCCATAAGCTTCACGAGCTTCCTTTGATACGGGTTTAAAAGTTGACTTCAAAGCAACTCCTTTCTTCTTTGACGAGGTGAATCGGTAATTTCCTTAACATGCTTGGCTTGCTTCTCCATCATCTCAAAGTTGATGATGTTGCCAAGAATTTCGTCTGGGGTCATCTTCCTGTACCCGGGGATTTCTCTGATCATAGAGCAAAGAGTTACGTTGCGAGGCATGAATGCTCTGAGAATCAACTTCACAACCTCATGATCAATGCACTTCTTGCTGCCATAAGCTCGGACTTTATTGATAAGATTCTTCAGTCGATTGTACATATCTTGTGGTGATTCATCTTCTTCTATCGTGAATCTTCCCAATTCACCTTCAATCATTTCTATCTTGGCTTCACGTACGTGACGATCACCATCATGTGCAGTTTGTAGTGTGTCCCATATCTCCTTGGCAATTTCGAGTCCATCCACCTTGGTGAACTTGTCTCAGCTTAGTGATGACGTGATCACAGCTACAGCTTGAGCATTCCAATGAATGGCTTATTCTTGGCTTGGGATCAGATCTTCATCATCATACAGGATATCTATCCCTGTACACACTATATGCCACAAACTTGGGTTAAGAGATATAAGGTGCATTTTCATGTTTTGTCTCGACATTGAATAATGATTGCCATCAAAGTAAGGTGCTTTCCCTAGGGGAATTGATAAGTAATGGTTATTGTTAGAATTCAAACGCTCGTAATCAAAATGATATCGCGAGTAGTCTGTGTGACTACCCCCTTTCTTCTTCTTTTCATCATCGGTGTTCTTCTTCCCTTTTGGAGAGATTGCCTTCTTCCGTAGAAGAGCCTTTATTTGGAACACCTCCTCATCATCGTCCTCACTGTCTTGAATGGCGTCGAGTAGCTTCTTTAGCTTTTGAGTCCTCTCATCATTATCTTTTCAACATCGATCTTCTTGTGTACATCCTTGACGTCCATATCGTCTCTTCGAGCGGTGAGTCTCTTTTGAAGAGTGTGGCTCTGATACCAATTGAATGTAGCCTAGAGGGGGGGTGAATAGGCTTTTCGACGATTTATTGAAACCTGAAACACTTAGTAGGTTTATCAAATACAGAGAAATTGGACTAGTCCGGTAGGGTGCGAACTAGTTTGTTTTCTAAATAGAGAAAAATCTGACTAGTCCGGTACCGTGGAATTAGTCCGGTATTTGTGGACTAGAGAAACCAAGATTGATCAAAGTTCACTTCTAGTACTCTATGCAGCGGAAATAAATTGATGACTTAGGTGTATTGCAACAGTGATACAGTGAATGACAGGAATCAACTTTGATTCTAATGTTTGAACGTGAATTTCAAGGGATTGATTATACACTAGAAAATGATGAACAATTAATGAACAAGAGTAGGAGACAAGTGTTTATCCCGAGGTTCGATTCCACGAAGGAAATCTACGTCCCCGTTGAGGAGTCCACAAAGGACAGGGTCTTCACCAACCCTATCCTCGTCGAATCGCTACAAAGGCCGATTCTCTTCCACTAATCACAAGGGGGAATAAATCATTCAAGGGGCCTTCTTACAAGTTGAGGGGTCCACAAGAATTACAATGAATTAACACAACCAAACACAGTCAACGAATGAACAATTAACAAACAAGAGTGTGCGAGAGATCAAACCCAGGAGCTCAAGATGTGTAGAACAAGTCTCTCCTTTGATCAATTGCTAATCCCCAAAGAATTGATCCTTTTTGGATTAGAATGTGTGGAGAGATGTGAATTTTGGGCTCTTGGGAGGTGTGACGGTGCAGGGGGTTGAAGAGTTATCTTGGTATGGCCGTACACCTCTTTTTATAGTAGGGTTTCCAATGGTTACGTTAGGGTTTGCGATGTCCGGACTAGTCCGTGGTTTACTCTGGACTAGTCTGGTGTGCGGTGTGTACAAAACCATAAGTGTTGTGATATATCGGACTAGTCCGTAGTAGTGCGGACTAGTCCGTTTTCTATCAAGAGACAAAATCGGACTTGTTCGGCTGATATCGGACTAGTCCGTTTTCTGGTCAGAAAGAAAATCGGACTAGTCCGGTTGATATCGGACTAGTCCGCACATGCTGAAATTGTGCAGTTAGTTTGATTTTTTCCACTTGAGCTCTTGGGGTGTGTTTCTCCAACACACTCTATACTAAGTATTTTAATATTTTCAGCTCTTGAGCTCTTATCAATTTGGACCCTCCTTCTACTTTCTTTTTGCGCTTTCTTTCTTATTTCTTTGAAGAACCTGCGCTCATCTCAACAATTTTGTTAGGGTCTCATATGTTTGTCATAAATCAACCAAAACCCACAAGGGATGCCAGATGAAATGTGTCAGTGCCGGACCTCCCCTCTCTTCGGAGGTGGGCTCCGAGAATGCCACGTGTCCAGTAGCACCAGACTTCCTTTCTTCTGGGAGGCGAGCTCCGAGGTCGACACGTGTCCAAATGTGACGGACCTCCCGGAGGTGAGCTCCGAGGTCGACACGAGTCCAATAGTGACGGACTTCTCGGAGGTGAGCTCCGAGGTCGACACGTGTCCAATAGGACCGGACCTTTGGAGACGAGCTCCGAGAGCGACATGTGTCTAGCGGGGCCGGACCTCTCGGAGGTGAACTCCGAGAGCGACACGTGTCCCGCGTGGCTGGTCCTCTCTTTCCGTAGTGACTAGCTCTGAGGGCAACACGTGTCCTGCAGGGCTGGCCTCGCTCCTCCGCAGAGGCTAGCTCCGGGGGCAACACGTGTCCCACGGGGTCGGACCTCGCCCCTTCCGCAGAGACGAGCCCCAAGCCTGCCACATAGCCAGTTTAGCGGCGGACCTCTCCCCCTTTGCGGGGATGAGCTCCGAAGGCACCATGTGGCCAGCGGGCCACGGAAATTGTCTTCGGCGCTTCTCGGTGAACTGGAATTAGTTCTTTTCGGCTATATTCTTGATATTTTCTCTGTTTCTACTTCTTTTAAAATGCTTTCTTTATATAAAATGTGAATGCATGCATGATTACGAAATTGAGGGTGTCACATCGGTAGTCCACACACAACCTCAAGGTTTCACCCTTCTTCTTCATAAACAGTGCCGAGCATCCCCATGGTGAGGAACTCAGTCGAATGAACCCTTATTCATTAAATCATTGAGCTGCTCTTTTAATTCAGCTAGCGTATTCGGAGCCATCTTGTATGGTCTCCGCGATATTGGTGTCATCCCGGGTACAAGTTTAATCTTGAACTCGACATCTATTTCGGGTGGCATGCCCGGAAGATCATCCGGAAAGACATCCGGGTATTCACGGACCACACGAATATCCTCAAGTTTTGTGGCTTCCGTATTATAGGTAGCTGGAGCTTCATGAATCGAACAGTCAAGATAAGAACATGTGGTTCATGGAGTGGAGAGTTTAAACGAACCAAACGTGGAATGATGTCAAGAACAGCACCATGGCGATGTAGCCATGACATTCCTAAAATGACATCAAGTTTTTTACTCTTTAGCATGATTAGAGAAGTCTGATATAGATTTCTACCCAACTGTAATGGTGCTCTATAGACCATTCTATCAGCAGTTATTTTCCCAACCGGAGAGCATATCAAGTATGAACTATTTGTGGGAATGACAGGCAGGTTATATTTAATAACATAAGACTGACTTATGAAATTGTGGGTGGCACCGGATCAAAAAGTATGACTACTGGATGATCCAAATAAGAGAATGTACCCGCGAGGACGGGTTCGCCTTCCGGCACGTCTTCGATGGCTAAGTTGTGGACGTTGCCGGGTTTTGGTGCTGGTTTCTTGGGCTGATTACGGGGCTGATTAGCACCCTGATACGGTGCCGCACCCCTACCCTGTCGCGGCTCGGGGCAGTCCCTCGAAATATGCCTGACATGGCCACACGTGAAGCACGTGTAAGGTGTCGGGGTCCCGCCGACTTGAGGACGGAATCCCGGTGCATGCTGTTGAAACTGAGGCGCATGCGGGACAATCCTTTGCTGCTGCTGTTGCTGTGGTGGATACGTTGGTCGGAAGCCTGGCGCATTATATTGTCGACCGCGGAACTGAGGCGGTCGCGCTGGTGGCTGCCATCTCTGACCGGATGGTGAGCGATACACCACACGGTATTTTTGTGGCGTCCCACCACTGCTGCTCGTCAGCGCGTTGCGTTTCCTCTTATCAGAACCACGCTCGTGCTGAGCATTCTCTTGTAAAATCGCGGCATTAACAAGGTCGTTGAATGTGCCGTGATTGCTTTGGGCGAGATGGAACTTCATCTTGAAATTCAGGCCCCGGAAGAATGCGTTCCGCTTATCTTCCTCTGTTCTCACAAATCCTGGCGCATACTGCGCCAGCCGGTTGAATGACCTGGAGTACTTATGAGCACTCCTCTCGCCTTGTCTCAGCGCCAGGAACTCCTGGAGCTTCCTTTCCATAACACCGGGAGGTATGTGATAAGCGCGGAACGCCCCCCAGAACTCCATCCATGTGACGGCATGGCCAGCCGGTAATGAAGCGATATAGTTCACCAACCATGTACCGGCTTCGCCTTGAAGCTGTTGCGCTGCGTACAGCGCCTTCTGGTGTTCGGTGCACTGTAGTAGCCCGAACTTCGCCTCCAGCGTGCAGATAAAGCTGTCCACCTCCAATGGTTCTTCGGCCTCCGTGAAGACTGGTGGATGGGTCCCTAGGAATTCTGAATAAGAAATTTGTTGGGGCTGGCATTGCCCATTGTCTTGGCGTCCTCCAGGACGGGACGCATTCTTCTGAACTAGCATCCGCAGTAACTCGGTTTGATAGTCGCGCGAGCCGAGCACTGCAGCGAGAACCTCCACAAGGTTTCTTGGAAGTTCTGGCGGCGGAGGAGGTGGTTACTGCTGCATCGTGGTTTGCTCCGGAGGTGGAGACTCATCACCACGAACCTCACTCGGACCTCCCTCCTCTTGTGTTGAACGCGTACGCACCATTCTGCATTCATACCATTCAAACGATCAGCACATGTTGGTTTAGCTCATCCAGTCTCTACAATATTAGTGCGAGAATGAATAAAATAATGCGCATAACAATCACACATATGGATAAAGTATAAACTTTATACAACATATACATCCATTGACCGTGTCACAGTGTTGAACTTTGTGGGTTAAAAGTTCATTTCGACCATCGTGGGTCACCACGGGATGTTAAGTGTGTTAGCATGCATAATTCCTCGATATTGTACTGAACCCCAAACATGTACCCACTTGAAGTGATATGTCGAATGCATAACCTTTCGACTCCACTCGCTGTTTTACAACAGCCTCTGGATATCAAAAGGTGAAACTAAATGTTTTGGTTGAAAAACTTCAACATGGTGTTCTGTCCAGTTTCTGGTCCAGTTGACCAGTCTGGATAATTCAACTGTTTTGACCATCTTGGAGGCAAAATCTGGACTAAAGTTCAACATCAAAGTTGTAGTAGACTCAAAAGGAATCTATATTGTATTTACTTGCCTCCATAGCCTTCCTAGTTCATCACTTATGATCCCTACAATTTGACAGAATTTTCTCAGGAATTTTGACAGCACCTCCTTTGCAAGGGGCTGTATTGTTCACAACATTCCATCGTATTCTGCCCTCAGTCTAGGAAAACACTGAACTACAAAGTTGTAGCACATTTCCTATACTTTCCAATGATGTTTTGCCTGACCCTTAGAAATTTTTTGACAGAATGTTGTGGTTGAAATACAGAAAATTACAGAGAGCATTTTGGTCTGCCCTGTTTCTTGACAGTACCTACTCATCTGAGATTTTCATCCATTTGGAGGGAGATTTTTGTTCTGTAGTTCTATAGAAAAGTTGTAGAGGACTTCAAAACCTTTCCAGAATGGTATCCCACACCTCCATTGGTTCAACCAATCCTATGTTATACCCTATTTAATTTCAGCAAAGTTTCTGCCGAAACAGGGGAGGTTGTTCCTAAGTCTTAGAGATTGAATCTATACTCCCACTTGACTCTTAGTTCAATATGTGAGTTCACTAACCACTAAATGGAATCCTAAACTTCATTTTAACTCTTTTCTTTAAAAATATACTTTTATGCAGTCTCGGTACTACATTTCCTCACCAAAGAAAAATCCTAAGCCGGTATTCCGGCATATACGTGTCAAATGGTGGAACTAAGAACGTCACTCACAAACGGTTTCTAAACGCCATGCACTAACGTGGTTAATGTACCTGCAGAAGAACACACAATAATGGTGCACACAAAGGTTTTTGACATTTCAGACAGTTCCATATAAAAACATACGGTCCGTATCATTGCCATACGTATCGTCCTTGAGTCAAGCCACGTCTCAAGGTACGTGGTCGTGTTTTCACACCACACGACAGGGAACCTGAGTAGAGCGCGAACGGGTCATCACGGTTGGGAATGATATCAACCCAACGGACACCACCTACTGCCTCATGACCGTTGAGGCATGGCGATGGAGAGCGCTGCGTATGGCCCTTTGAACATTGAACGTTCAGGAGTTGCATACTATCGTGTTGCTTACCACACGATGGGGTATTCTCCCTTTTGCCTGAAGCATGCTGGAGATCAGCGTTTTCATATGCTCTCAGAACCATGAGAAGGTTCAGAGACTCATATTAACTACCGTGCCAAGCAACGGTATAACCTTCCATACCATTACTCGTATGGTGAGTTACCGCAATTGATCCGCCTGCGGTGGCGTACCTTACCTCTTACCTGACGTCAGAGCATCGTTACAGAATGTATAACACATAAGTTAGCCTTTCCACCTTAGAAACTACTACTATCATAGATGTGAAGGCCCGGCCCGGAGATCGCAGTGGGTGGTGCCGTGCGATGCGGCACCCAACAGCAAGCACGAAAAGAGACGATAAGAACATAACAGAACCACATTGTTACTCAATATAATTTCTTTTACAACATAAGTACACACGCAGCGGAAATTAAAACTAGCTGGACAAACTACTCACTCTCGACCCTAACTACGCCGAAGAGAAGTCGTTCAGCCCGTGAACGCTTCCTACTAGCTTCACCAAAGAAAGGCAGCGGCTAGGTTTCCGATGAGTTGAACAAACCGTGAGGTTCGTCGTCTCACCGAACAACCCCTTTCATAGCAGGCATCCTGCTACCTGCAAAAACAACTCAGAAGCAACCGTGAGCACTAAGGCTCAGCAAGACTTCACCGTCACTCCTAAACATGTAACTCTAAATGCAGGGGTAGCAAGACAGTAGGAATAGGAATTTGCAAAATGCACCTTGACTAAACTTGATCCTTATATTCAGATTCTTTTAGCCTTCATTTTAGTGGTCCTCACGCCTCACAATATCGGAAGTCCACAATCAAACAAGAAACGCTTATCCCGATGTTGCTAGCCTAAGGCGGAAGTGAAATTTAGCTGGCTCTATATCTACTTCAGTCAAGGTTCCAATACAGTGATTAATCCACAAACAGCAAGTTAAGAGACTTAGTTCCTCTTATTACTAAGTCACGGCGCAGTGGGCAAGTATGCTCAATCCTCTTTCGCGAGCGACAGTGATTCGAATCAATAACAACCCAGAATACATGACACATACACCCGCCTCGAAAGACTCTCTCAAGAGCTCTTTCTTACGTTGTATGCAGCAACCTTTCACACGACACCCCGACATAGAAAAACGCTTCGCGCCGAGCAGGATGGTCCTCTACGCGGACACGTCGAAGTTGCCCGCTAAAGGATTTACACCTCCCGCCTTCTCAACGCCATTCCCACGCGAAGGATGAGTTTCTATATCACGGTCCATCGAGTTACATCGGTTTCATGGGTCCCATACCCCACTATATATCCGGTACAGCTCAATCTCGTCCAGCAGGGCCGCATACATACGGTCCTTAACCGACATGGACGGGGCTACAACCAACCTCCACATTTGCCTTACCATCCCGGTCCAGGCCAAATGTGGTCTCAAGCATTGTCACACCCATCGCAGGTCGAGACCAACCTTGAGCGCTCCATCCTACAGGAACATCCCCGTCCCCATCTCATTTTCATGAGGGTGCTCTTATCATCAAACTCTCGCGAGTAACTCCATTACTCGACCTTTCTCGCGAGTAGCTTTTTACTACTCGACTTCTACCGAGCTAGCTACAACACTAGTCTAGCATCTACAACGAGGCAAAGCCTACACTAAACCTTCTACTCAGGGATGTAACAGTCATGCAAGTAGGTTTCAATCATCCTAGACATAATGCACAATATCAACTCTAATAACCATGAGGTGAAGTAAAGCAAAATTTAAAACGGTAACGATATGCAAACCGGGGCTTGCCTTGCTCAACGGTTTTGTTAGAAGCTAGTAGTTAGTCTTCCTCCGGAGAATCCGCCAAACTCGTCACGAGATGGAGATCCTCGCTGCAGAGTCGAGTCCTCATCAAACGTCGACGTCACATGCTATTAAGATTGTTTATGCACAAGTATTCAAAATCAATTTAGAAAATGATTCAAAACTGTTGTACCAGTTAACTTACACCTAAAAGGGACAAACAACAGCAAGGTTTCTGTTGTTGGATCTACAACCCTAGAGATGATGAAAGCTAGGGTGAAAAGAGATACTAGTAATCACCATGTGATTAAGTCCATTATATGAACACTTAAACCTAAAAGATGGTATCTCAAGTTCCAGAGGTCCAATGAAGCTTAGAATTTAACCACAGCCTCTATGGAAGGTATTTAGGCAGTGTGCGAAAATTGATCTCATGAAATGGCTTCATGTGAGCACAACAAATCCTTATGTGGTTTTCACTAATCTGCCTTTACCCCCTAGATATTAAGCTTTCCTATGCTGCAAAGTAGACTTTTTCTGAAGTACAAAATGTCCTGAGTCCATAGGAATTGGTTTTACCATTTTTGGAGTTTCCTACATGGAGATATGGATTTTACAAAGAATGGGGAAAAGCTGAAAATGTCTCTGTTTATTTTCCCATTTTTCAGAGACATAAGGAATGAACACATCATTTGTCCAATCAAATGGGGTCCAATGCCTCTGAAATTTTTACTGAAGTTCAAGGATTTTTGGAAGAATGTCCTTTCCAAATTTGGGAATTTTCCAATACACAGAATTCCTGTAAAATTCAGACAAATTTTTCTTAAATGAATTAATGAGCCAAACTCAGGGATTTTCATAAACATTGGTCTGCACCACTGGATAGTACTCTTTGAGTGGAATCCAACAAAATTTGTTTCACAATTTTTGGACACTCCTACACAAAGTTATGGCTCTCTAAAGTTTGAACTAAAGTGGGAAAACCTGGAAAATGTTTAAATGCTGACAGTCGGTCCCACCTGTCATCCCTAACCTCCAGACTCGCGCCAAACACACCAGTGGCGGCCCACTCCAGCGAGGTCGCCGGAAAACCAGTTCCCAGCCACCTCCAGACCCCCTGCTGGCCGCCCCCCCATATTTCCCCATGCTGAACACGTTGGTGAGGTCCCCGGCGGCTGAAACTCGCCGGAAAATAGGGCGCACCGGCCACAGCAAACCCTAGAGCTCCGGCGAGGTCTTGCACGGTGAATTCTCCACCAAATGGTCGGTTCTTGGGCTCTACAGCACCAGGGGATCATGTAGAAGACCGGCATGAGGTCTAAACCAGCTGGAGATGGCTCTAAACCTATCGGCACCGTGCACCCGATAGGGTCCAGCGGCATACCCTCTAAAAGAGCTCGGACTGATCACTCTACACTCAATTTCTTGGTCTAAAATCGATGGAGGAGGTGTGCTAGGCAGTTAACAACCTGTGTATGAAGTTTGAGACCCAACAAACACGAATTGAGGACGAATTTTACAATTCCTTACCTCAAGGTCCGTTTCTGCCGCCCGGGAGAAAAACTTGAAATTCTCCCTCTGTGATCAATGGCAGGGGCTGATCTTTGGAGGTGAGAAACTAGACTTGTTGGTGCCCAGATGGGGTGGCTTGCTTGGGCGTGATCCCTTCTGGTTTGGGCTGTCCACGGCGTCCAGTTTTGGTTGCCTGAGTTTGAACTCGGGAGCAGAGGAAACCTCGCTGTTTCTAGGCGCCAGCAAGCATGGAACAGCGGAGGAAGGGAGCTAGCCGGCCAGAGCACTCATGGGTGAACCTTTTTGCTGTTGGAAGCTCGGCCAAAGGAAGTTTGGTTGGCTTGGGCGATCAGAGAAGAACAGAGAATGGTGGTTTCTGTTCTGCTCGGGAGAGCAACACACGGGAGCTGGTGCTCGGCTAGGAGAAAGCAAATCCACTTTGCTGCACTCGTATGCGGTGATGAGGCTGAGCACAAGACCACACAAGCAGGAGCTGGCGCTAAAAGCTTCACCGGGAAGTCTTCTGCGGTGCTGTCGATCGTGGGTGCAACCGAGAGAGAAAACAACAGAGGCACTGGCTGACAGATGGGGTCCACAGCCCCTCAATTTTCTCTCCCTCTGTGCTTTGAGATTCCCACGCAAACGTTGTCCAAATATCACCAAATTTGGAGGATAGGTCTAAATAATTATGAGGAACTCAAATCTGAAATCAGATTTTGAAATTGAGTTTGTTTGGTTCAAAATTCAAATTCAAGTTTGAATTTGAACGTGCCTCATTTAATTCTCGGAATAAATAGTATAAGAAACCTAAAATTCTCCAAATTTGAAACTTAGGCTCTTGAATACATGAGAAAAGCATCTATGCTCTCACATATAGGCATTTGGACAATCTGAATAGGAATCCTTTCAAAAGAATTCAAATTGCATTTAAATTCCCTCCACTCTACTCATAGAGGAGGTGCACATGAGTTAGAGTTTTAGGAGTGTAATTATTTCCCCTAGGTTAACATGTGTTGAGCATGGGCTAGAGAAAATTTTTAACTCCCTCACATGACCATTTATGTGTTCATCATTTCATGTGACACAATTATAGTCTTTTATCGCCTTAACTTTGTTTCATGAGCTGACATCAAACTTTACAAAAGTTAGGGCCATTACATTCCTCCCCCCTTAAAAGAATCTCGTCCCGAGATTACAAAAAGAAAGAAGAAGGGAGAATAACTATTGGACATATGGTGCAAACAAGTCGGGAAAATTTAAACGGAGAAATTCCTCACTTTCCCACGTAGCTTCATCAGCGGTGTGGTTGCTCCACAAGACTTTCTAAAATAGCAATGTCCGATTTCTTGTGGCGCGAGTCTTCTCGTCAATAATCTGTATCGGATACTCAGAATAAGTGAGATCTGGTTGAAGATCCTCAATGTTCTCCATATGAACCGCAGTTGGGTACTTAAGACATTTCCGCAGCTGAGAGACGTGGAAAACATTGTGAATGCCCGAAAGTGACGCAGGTAACTGCAGACGATAGGCCACGGGTCCGCATATCTCAATGACAGCAAACGGCCCGATGAATCGCGGAGCAAGCTTTCCCTTCACTCCGAAACGATGAACTCCTTTCATCGGAGAGACACGAAGATAAACGTGGTCCCCGATGTCAAAGTGAAGAGGTCGACGTCTTTTGTCTGCATAGCTCTTCTGCCGAGATTGAGCAGCCTTTAAGTTGGCTTGAATCACTCGCACTCGTTCCTCGGCTTCATTCACAAGATCAATCCCGTAGACCACTCTCTCGCCGGACTCACACCAATTCAGTGGTGTGCGGCACTTCCGGCCATAAAGAGCTTCATACGGGGCCATTTTGATGCTGGATTGATAACCGTTGTTATATGAGAATTCTGCCAACGGTAGATGGTCATCCCAATTCTTCCCATGATTGATGACACATGCCCGTAGCATATCCTCCAGAATCTGATTTATCCTCTCCGTTTGACCATCAGTTTGCGGATGATACGCTGAACTCCGAATTAACTTGGTTCCGAAGGAAGCATGCAGTTGCTACCAAAATCTGGCTATGAATAACGCACCTCGATCAGAAACGATGGTGCGGGGAACCCCGTGTAAACACACGATTCTTGAGATGAACAGCTCCGCATACTTCTTTGCCACATATTTGGTATGGACTGGAATAAAATGTGCTGTCTTGGTCAAACGATCGACGATTACCCAAATAGAATCATGCTTGTTCCTGGTCATGGGTAAACCGACGATGAAGTCCATACTTATGTCTTCCCACTTCCATGCTGGAACCTTCAGCGGTTGAAGTGGTCCGGCTTTCCTTATATGGTCGGCTTTAACCCGCCGACACGTATCACACTCAGATACGTATTTTGCAATCTCCCTTTTCATCCGCGTCCACCAGAACTTAGATTTCAAGTCCTGGTACATCTTACTGCTTCCCGGATGAATGGAGTACTTGGATAAATGCGCTTCATCCAATATCTTCCTTCGTAATTTCATATTTCGGGGTACAACTATAAGGTTGTTAAACCATAGAGTACCCTCTTCATCCTTGCGGAACATCTTCAATTCACCGCTGTCCACTCTGCTCCGGATGTGAGACATACCTCTGTCTCTCTTCTGAGCCTCTACAATCTCATCTTGGATTGTAGGAATAAGAGTGAGGTTGAACAGCGATCCGTAGGGAACTAAGCGCAGGCTTGGTTCTCCTTCTTCATGTGCAGCCATGGCTAAATGGTGAACGTGGGCTTTCCGACTAAGTGCGTCGGCAACCACATTTGCTTTGCCCGGATGGTAATGAATTTCAAGTTCGTAGTCCTTGATAAATTCGAGCCATCTTCGCTGACTCATATTCAGTTCTTTCTGTGTGAAGATGTACTTCAAGCTTTTGTGGTCAGTGTAGAGATGTACTAGATTGCCTAGTAGATAATGTCTCCACATCTTTAATGCTAAGACCACTGCAGCTAGTTCAAGGTCGTGCGTCGGGTAATTCTGCTCATGACCCCGGAGTTGTCGGGATCCATACGCGACCACACGCCCTTCTTGCATCAACACACAACCCAAACCAATGCCGGATGCATCACAATAAACATCAAACGGCTTCGTGGTGTCCGGCTGGGCCAAAACTGGAGCTGTAGTGAGATACTTCACTAAAGTTTGAAAAGCTTGTTCGCATGAATTGCTCCAATCATACTTGGTGCTTTTCTTCAACAGCTCTGTCATAGGTTTAGCGACTTTGGAGAAGTTTGGAATGAATCTCCGGTAATAACCCGCTAAACCTAGGAAACTCCTCACTTCATGAACATATGTTGGAGATTTCCAATTCAGCAGTTGCTCGATTTTACTTGGGTCCACAGCGATGCCTTCCGCTGAAATAATATGCCCAAGAAACGGCACTTTGCCGATCCAAAACTCACATTTACTGAACTTTGCATATAGCTTGTGATCCCTCAAGCGTTGGAGTACAATACGCAAATGTTCAGCGTGTTCTTCTGACTTTGAATAGACCAAAATGTCGTCGATGAAAACCACGACGAACTTGTCTAACTCCGGCATGAACACAGAGTTCATGAGATACATAATGTGAGCCGGAGCATTGGTCAACCCAAAGGACATGACAAGATATTCATAAAGACCATATCTTGTCGAGAACGCCGTCTTAGGTACATCTTCTGCCCGGATTTTTATCTGGTGATACCCGGACCGAAGATCCATCTTGGAAATACCTTAGCACCCACTAGTTAATCGAACAAAATGTCAATGCGCGGTAGTGGATACTTATTCTTGATAGTGACAGCATTTATTGGACGATAATCTACGCATAGTCTCAATGTCTCGTCCTTCTTCTTCACGAAGAGTGCGGAACAGCCCCAAGGTGATGAACTTGGGCGTATAAAACCTTTGTCCATGAGGTCATTAAGCTGCTCCTTCAATTCTGCTAGCTCCTTCGGTGCCATTTTATATGGTCGCCGAGAAATAGGTGTTGTTCCCGGTGCTGGTTCAATATTGAACTCTACATCACGTTCGGGTGGCATGCCCAGCAAGTCTTCGGGAAACACATCTGGATATTCACATACCACTGGAATATCCTCAAGTTTAGGAGCCTCAATCTGATGCACTGCTGCAACTTGTTGTGATGGATCCACAAGATTCAATGTGTTGCAACCGTGTATTGGGGAATTCAGTTGGACAGTTCGAGAGCTGATGTCAAAGATAGCCCCATAATGTGTCAACCATGACATCCCCAAGATAATATCAATCCTTTGGCCTTTGAGTACGATAAGGCTCGCAGGATAGATGTTTCCACCCAAACATAAAGGTGCCCATGAGACCATTTCATCTGTTGATATCTTGCCTCCGGGTGAACTGATATGAAACGGATGCTTAAATGTGCTAAATGGAAGATTATTCTTCAGCACATAGTCTCTGCTAATAAAATTGTGGGTGGCTCCGGAATCAAACAACATGAAAGTGGGCTGTTCATGTAAAGTGAACATGCCAGCCAAAACTGGTTCGCCTTTTGCAATGTCCTCAATAGCAGTATAATTAACCCTGCTAGCTTTTGAAAGATTCTTTTGTGAAGGTTCATGATGCTGATCTGAGCATTGCTGAGACAACACACGAGTGTGACTCTGCTCAGCACCACGACGGTTTCGTGTTGTAGAAATCCTCAGGTCTCTACGAACACGAGGTGGAGATAATTCGTGCGTAGCTGGTTGCGGTAGGATTGCACGAATAATTTCTGTCCGCTGTTGTTGAGGTGGAGGCTCATATGTGATCAACTCCAGCCGTGGTTGTGAGAGTTGCACCACAGGCTGAATTTGTTGCCTAACTGGCAAGTAATACCGCACTCGATAGTTCAGACGAACCTCGATATCATGGTCTAGCGGTATACTTCTTTTCAACTCCGCTTCACATCGGAGATGCATGTCTTCTTTAATGATAGCGGCATTTACCAACTCATTGTAAATACCGTTATTGAACAAGGTCACTTGTTCCTTAAGTTCGACATTCAAACCTCGGAAGAAATACTCGCACTTCAACGCTTCCGAGTCAACCATATGAGTTGCGTATTGCATCAAGTCTTCAAACTCTTTGAAGTACTCGTACGCACTCCTTTCTCCTTGCTTTAGCTCCAGAAAATCTTGATACTTTGTTCGAAGAATTCCCGAACAAACGTGACGTGACCGGAAAACATTCCGGAATTCATCCCACGTCACTCGATGACCTTCAGGAAGAGTAGCGATGTACTCCGCCCACCAAGCTCCAGCAGCTCCGTGGAGTTGTTGAGCGGCAAATAGAGTCTTCTGATATTCATCGCACTCAAGCGTATCGAACTTGGCTTCAATACATTGGAGCCAATGAGCCGACTCCAACGGTTCTTTCGCTTCCGAGAAAACCGGTGGTTGTCTTGCTACAAAATCCAAATAGATGCTTGGCGGGGGATTTTGCTGTAGTGTCTCCTGTCGTATGCTTTGTCGCACCAACAGATCCAGAGACTCAGCCATCTTTGTCAAGATTCCCGCCAATCCGGTTGATGATGTCGGCACTTCTTGTCGTGGCGAATTACTTTCACCGTGAGTCGACTCACCAACCTCACTCCTGGAATGAGCATGATCCATGCTGCAAGAGTGAGCAGTTCACGGTTAAAATTCAAAGTTTTAAACTCAACTTGAATTGAAAACATAACCGTAAAAGCATCACATCAATATTGCAGCATTACACAAGCTAACAAGGGTTTTGACAATACTGAAATATATCAAATGTGAGCAAGTTTGTCCAAACCCTTAATTCGAACAGTAGAACAAACTGAGAAATAACTCAAGAACATGTTATGGAGCTTAGAGAAGTCTGAAACATCCCTGTCCACAACAAGTCTTAAGTTACATAGGCAATAAGCACTACTCTGTTCAGAATGACCAATTGGTCTTAACCCCAAAATTTAAATATGATAATGGCAATTTCATATCTCAAGTTGAATATCAAAGTTGTAGTTAACTTCAATATCTTTCCAATGAGTATTCATTTATGTTCTGGATAAAAAAATTGTGATATTTCAAAGTTAACAGAAATCTGGAACAATTTTGACAGCACCTCCTTTGAAAGTAGCTGTTTTGTCCGCAAGATTTCATCACTTTAAACTCCAAATCTGGAGAAACTTTGAACTACAAAGTCATAGCATATATCACAAGCTTTCCAACGGTGTATTACTTGTCCCTTAGAAATTTTTCTACCGAAAGTTATGGTCGAAATACAGATATTTCCAGAGCAATTTGTGACTGCCCTGTTTTTGGACAGTTCACACTCATCTGAGAATTTTATCCATTTGGAGGGTGATTCTAATCTGGAGTTCTACTGAAGAGTTACAGAAGACATCAATAGCTTTCCAGAAATGTATCACACACCTCCGTTGGTTCAACCAAACAAAAGTTATGTCCTGTTCATCTTCAGCAAAGATTCTGCCGGAAACAGGGGAGGTTTATTCCTAAGTCTTTGTGAATAAATCTATACTCCCAATTGACTCTTAGTTCAATATAAGAGTTCATCACCCCCTAATAGAATCGTAGACTCCAAATTTACTCTTTTTATTTTCAAACCTTCATTTTCATGAAGTTCAAAACACATCACGGTACTACGTTTCCTCACCAAATTAAAATCCTAACCGGCTTTATACTGGCATATACGTTTCAAATGGTGGCACTAAAACGATCACTCACAAACGTTGTCTACACGACATGTACTAACGTGGTTAAGGTACCTGCAGAAAATCACTCAATAATGATGCACACATTGGTTTGTCATTTCAGGCAGGTCCATATCATAGTAAAAACATACGCCCCGTATCATTGCCATACGGGCCGTCCTTGAGTCAAGCCATGTCTCAAGGTACATGATCGGGTTATTCACCACCTGACGGGGGCTCCACACCTTTGCAATAAAGCACACCGGTGGAACAGCGCTTTCGTATGCCTCATAGGACATGAAGAGTCCTAGAGAACACACTTCGTGTTACAAACCACACGATGGGGTCTCCTCCTCTTGCCCCTGGGTTTGCGCACTGGAGGCTAGTGCCATTCATATGTCTCTAAGACATGAAGAGTCTTAGAAAACATATTCACTTCCCGTTCATTGCTGAACGGGACATCCCACACTACTTTCCTCGTATGGGTGAGCTAACCGAAATTGATCCGCTTTCGGTGGCGTTCCTTACCATTCTTACCTCCACGTAGGTGTCTCGTTACTGAATTTAAATACTGAAGAGTAACACACTGTTAGCTTGCCACCTTAAGTAACTATGCTAATAATACTCCTTATGTGGGCATACTATACGTTCCTCACTCGTATACTCCTAAGTTTTAAAAAATAGACCCTTTTCATGCGTGCTATTCCCAATGCGGCTCTGATACCACGTCTGTGAAGGCCCGGCCCGGAGATCACAGTGGGTGGTGCCGTGCGATGCGGCACCCAACAGCAAGCACGAAAACAGACGATAAGAACATAACAGAACCACTTTGTTACTCAATATAATTTCTTTTACAACATAAGTACACACACAGCGGAAATTAAAACTAGCTGGACAAACTACTCACTCTCGACCCTAACTACGCCGAAGAGAAGTCGTTCAGCCCGTGAACGCTTCCTATTAGCTTCACCAAAGAAAGGCAGCGGCTAGGTTTCCGATGAGTTGAACAAACCGTGAGGTTCGTTGTCTCACCGAACAACCCTCTTCATAGCAGGCATCCTGCTACCTGCAAAAACAACTCAGAAGCAACCGTGAGCACTAAGGCTCAGCAAGACTTAACCGTCACTCCTAAACATGTAACTCTAAATGCAGGGGTAGCAAGACAGTAGGAATAGGAATTTGCAAAATGCACCTCGACTAAACTTGATCCTTATATTCAGATTCTTTTAGCCTTCATTTTAGTGGTCCTCACACCTCACAACATCGGAAGTCCACAATCAAACAAGAAACGCTTATCCCGATGTTGCTAGCCTAAGGTGGAAGTGAAATTTAGTTGGCTCTATATCTACTTCAGTCAAGGTTCCAATACAGTGATTAATCCACAAACAGCAAGTTAAGAGACTTAGTTCCTCTTATTACTAAGTCACGGCGCAGTGGGCAAGTATGCTCAATCCTCTTCCGCGAGCGACGGTGATTCGAATCAATAACAACCCGGAATACACGACACATACACCCGCCTCGAAAGACTCTCTCAAGAGCTCTTTCTTACGTTGTATGCAGCAATCTTTCACACGACACCCCGACATAGAAAAACGCTTCGCGCCGAGCAGGATGGTCCTCTACGCGGACACGTCGAAGTTGCCTGCTAAAGGATTTACACCTTCCGCCTTCTCAACGCCATTCCCACGCGAAGGATGAGTTTCTATATCACGGTCCATCGAGTTACATCGGTTTCATGGGTCCCATACCCCACTATATATCCGGTACAGCTCAATCTTGTCCAGCAGGGCCGCATACATACGGTCCTTAACCGACACGGACGGGGCTACAACCAACCTCCACATTTGCCTTACCATCCCGGTCCAGGCCAAATGTGGTCTCAAGCATTGTCACACTCATCGCAGGTCGAGACCAACCTTGAGCGCTCCATCCTACAGGAACATCCCCGTCCCCATCTCATTTTCATGAGGGTGCTCTTATCATCAAACTCTCACGAGTAACTCCATTACTCGACCTTTCTCGCGAGTAGCTTTTTACTACTCGACTTCTACCGAGCTAGCTACAACATTAGTCTAGCATCTACAACGAGGCAAAGCCTACACTAAACCTTCTACTCAGGGATGTAATAGTCATGCAAGTAGGTTTCAATCATCCTAGACATAATGCACTATATCAACTCTAATAACCATGAGGTGAAGTAAAGCAAAATTCAAAACGGTAACGATATGCAAACCGGGGCTTGCCTTGCTCAACGGTTTTGTTAGAAGCTAGTAGTTAGTCTTCCTCCGGAGAATCTGCCAAACTCGTCACGAGATGGAGATCCTCGCTGCAGAGTCGAGTCCTCGTCGAACGTCGACGTCACATGCTATTACGATTGTTTATGCACAAGTATTCAAAATCAATTTAGAAAATGATTCAAAACTGTTCTACCAGTTAACTCACACCTAAAAGGGACAAACAACAGCAAGGTTTCTGTTGTTGGATCTACAACCCTAGAGATGATGAAAGCTAGGGTGAAAAGAGATACTAGTAATCACCATGTGATTAAGTCCATTATATGAACACTTAAACCTAAAAGATGGTAGCTCAAGTTCCAGAGGTCCAATGAAGCTGATAATTTAACCACAGCCTCTATGGAATGTATTTAGGCAGTGTGCAAAAATTGAGCTCATGAAATGGCTCCATGTGAGCACAACAAATCCTTATGTGGTTTTCACTAATCTGCCTTTACCCCCTAGATATTAAGCTTTCCTATGCTGCAAAGTAGACTTTTTATGAAGTACAAAATGTCCTGAGTCCATAGGAATTGGTTTTACCATTTTTGGAGTTTTCTACATAGAGATATGGATTTTACAAAGAATGGGAAAAAGCTGAAAATGTCTCTGTTTATTTTCCCATTTTTCAGAGACATAAGGAATGAACACATAATTTGTCCAATCAAATGGGGTCCAATGCCTCTGAAAGTTTTACTGAAGTTCCAGGATTTTTGGAGGAATGTCCTGTCCAAATTTGGGAATTTTCCAATACACAGAACTCCAGTAAAAAGTCAGACAAGATTTTCCTTAAATGAATTAATGAGCCAAACTCAGGGATTTTCATAAACATTGGTCTGCACCCCTGGATAGTACTCTTTGAGAGGAATCCAACAAAATTTGTTTCAGAATTTTTGGACACTCCTACACAAAGTTATGGCTCTCCAAAGTTTGAACTAAAGAGGGAAAACCTGGAAAATGTTTAAATGCTGACAGTGGGTCCCACCTGTCATCCCTAACCTCCAGACTCGCGCCAAACACACCAGTGGCGGCCCACTCCGGCGAGGTCGCCGGAAAACCAGTTCCCAGCCAATTCCAGACCCCCTGCTGGCCGCCCCCCTATATTTCCCCACGCTGAACACGTTGGTGAGGTCCCCGGCGGCTGAAACTCGCCGGAAAATAGGGCGCACCGGCCACAGCAAACCCTAGAGCTCCGGCGAGGACTTGCACGGTGAATTCTCTACCAAATGGTCGGTTCTTGGGCTCTACAGCACCAGGGGATCATGTAGAAGACCGGCATGAGGTCTAAACCAGCTGGAGATGGCTCTAAACCTATCGGCACCGTGCACCCGATAGGGTCCAGCGGCATACCCTCTAAAAGAGCTCGGACTGCTCACTCTACACTCAATTTCTTGGTCTAAAATCGATGGAGGAGGTGTGCTAGGCAGTTAACAACCTGTGTATGAATTTTGAGACCCAACAAACACGAATTTAGGACGAATTTTACAATTCCTTACCTCAAGGTCCGTTTCTGCCGCCCGGGAGAAAAACTTGAAATTCTCCCTCTGTGATCAATGGCTGGGGCTGATCTTTGGAGGTGAGAAACTAGACTCGTTGGTGCACAGATGGGGTGGCTTGCTTGGGCGTGATCCCTTCTGGTTTGGGCTGTCCACGGCGTCCAGTTTTGGTTGCCTGAGTTTGAACTAGGGAGCAGAGGAAACCTCGCTGTTTCTAGGCGCCAGCAAGCATGGAACAGCGGAGGAAGGGAGCTAGCCGGCCAGAGCACTCATGGGTGAACCTTTTTGCTGTTGGAAGCTCGGCCAAAGGAAGCTTGGTTGGCTTGGGCGATCAGAGAAGAACAGAGAATGGTGGTTTCTGTTCTGCTCGGGAGAGCAACACACGGGAGCTGGTGCTCGGCTAGGAGAAAGCAAATCCACTTTGCTGCACTCGTATGCGGTGATGAGGCTGAGCACAAGACCACACAAGCAGGAGCTGGCGCTAAAAGCTTCACCGGGAAGTCTTCTGCGGTGCTGTCGATCGTGGGTGCACCCGAGAGAGAAAACAACAGAGGCACTGGCTGATAGATGGGGTCCACAGCCCCTCAATTTTCTCTCCCTCTGTGCTTTGAGATTCCCACGCAAACGTTGTCCAAATATCACCAAATTTGGAGGATAGGTCTAAAGAATTATGAGGAACTCAAATCTGAAATCAGATTTTGAAATTGAGTTTGTTTGATTCAAAATTCAAATTCAAGTTTGAATTTGAACGTGCCCTCATTTAATTCTCGGAATAAATAGTACAAGAAACCTAAAATTCTCCAAATTTGAAACTTAGGCTCTTGAATACATGAGAAAAGCATCTATGCTCTCACATATAGGCCTTTGGACAATCTGAATAGGAATCCTTTCAAAAGAATTCAAATTGCATTTAAATTCCCTCCACTCTACTCATAGAGGAGGTGCACATGAGTTAGAGTTTTAGGAGTGTAATTATTTCCCCTAGGTTAACATGTGTTGAGCATGGGCTAGAAAAAATTTTTAACTCCCTCACATGTCCATTTATGTGTTCATCATTTAATGTGACACAATTATAGTCTTTTATCGCCTTAACTTTGTTTCATGAGCTGACATCAAACTTTACAAAAGTTAGGGCCGTTACAATAGACCTAATATGGGCTTAATGACTAATCCTCGCTCTACTACTTATAAATTTTCAAAATATACTCTTTTTGAGCGTGTTATTCCCAATGCGGCTCTGATACCATGTCTGTAGGGACCACCCCGTGGTTCACCCACTCGAGGATCGCATAGGGTGGTGCCGTGCGATGCGGCACCCTACAGCACACACGAAAAGAATTAAGAACAACATACAAACTTTTATTTGATATAAAACAGCGGAAATCATTTTACAAAACATAATATTACAGCAGAAGTTATATACATAGCTACTCTCAAATCCTAACTAAGCAAAAGTGCAGTCGTCCAGCCCGTGGACGCTACACACTAGCAGCAAGTAACCGGAGATCACGGCGGTGTGCTGGGCTCCAGCTCGGCCATGTACCCCGACGGGGGCATCGCCTCATCCTCGGAACCTTCCTCATAACTCTCACCTGCACACAGCTCAAAATATTGCAACTGTGAGCATGATGGCTCAGCAAGACTTAACCGACACCCTAGTCATGGAACTCTACATGCCAGGAGGTATAATATAGGACAAAGACTTTGCAATAAAGACACGCCTACATGTTGATCCTTAATTTCAGTTTTATAGCAACATTTTAATGAGCTTTAGGCAGCCCTCACATCGGAAGTCCACAATCAAACAAGAAATGCTTTCCTCCGATATTGTGATGCCCAAAGTGGAAGATAAACTTAATTAGCTCTACATCTACGGCAAACATGGTTTTAAAACATTAATAATTCATCACAGCATATTATCATTCATCTGGCTTATTGTTCTTTTTACTACGTCACAGAACAGTGAACAAGCAGTACTCAAATAACCGTGAGGGACAGTGATTGCAATCAGGAGACACCCGGACAACGCGTTGCATACACCCACTTTCAGAAGTGTGATTCCACACCCCTTCCTACTCTGTTGTATGCAACAACCTTTCAAAGGCAACCCAAATGCCAAACCGGTCCATCCATAACGGTCAGGAGGTCCCCGTGTGGAGCGTGACTGTGCCCACCGGCAGATTTACACCTTGATACACTCAACCCACTCCTATTTACGGTTGGGTAAGCCTCGACACCCAGGTTAACCAATTACAACGGTTTCCTGCTTATGTCAGTATGCCATCCGGTACTCTTCGATACTTGTTCAGCAGGCCCGCACATGACTCGGTCCTCAATCGACACCAACAGGGCTACTCACGTGAGACCTCCGCTCACTGCTTCCTATCCCCCCTGCTGGGTCTCATTTTCTCCACTCTTAAGCCATTTTCTATTCTGACCAAACCGTGTGATAAAGCCTTACCTCGCAAGTAGATTCCAACTACTCGACTTCTACCGAGATCATAAGCATATTAGCATGGCATTCTCTAATCGTCGAGTCTGTAAACTACCCAACCCTCCACAGGATTTAAAACGTTATGCAAGTGGGGTTTCAATCACCCTAACTCTAATGCAAGCCTTCAACCTAGAAGTAAGTGATACAAATGAAAAACTTTATAAAAGGTACTAAAATGCAAACCGGGGCTTGCCTGGTTGTGAGTCAAACGGGAAGTTAGCTTCAGGTGGGAGGACGTCCAAGGGCTCCGGTGCGTCCTCAACTTCGGTCACTAAATGAAATGTAGCAAAATATGTGTATAAGTATTAAGGACTTATAAGAATTGAACTTCTATTCATAGCTACTGCTATTTAGGATCCTTAATTGGCTTTGGGATTTTTACAGTGAAGACTAGACCTTCTAAGGATGATTTGAGCAAAATCTGGAGAAATGTCATTGCACAATGTAGTCTCTAAAATTCCTACAAGTACAAGGTTCTCTGAATTTTGAGCCCAAATCAGGAGTTTTGACATAGCTAAAAGTGGAAGATATGATTAGGGTAAGTCTCCATGGTTCTAACAAAATTTGTTTCACCATTTTTGGAGCTACCAACAGAGAGATATGAATTTTTGAAGTTGGATAGGAGTTCTGAAAAGTTTCTGTTTAGATTTGAATTTCCAAATAAAGTCTGAACTTTGGAAGGCAATTTAGCCTAGCAAATGAACGCCAATGAAGCCCAAATTTTTACTGGACATCAGTTACTATGAAAAGGATTTTCTGCCTAAATTTGGGAATGTTTCATAAAGAATTGTTCCTGTAATAAATCTCTAAAGTATTTATTAAAACAATTCTACAGAATTTCCTTGGAATTTTCATAGCAAGCAATTTGTTTCTCTGTGAAGTACTCCTCATGAGGATTCCAACAAAATTGGTCTCACCATTTTTGGGTTTTTTGTACACAAAGTTATGGGTCTCCAAAGTTTAAACTGAATTAGGAAAATCTGGAAATGTTTAAATCCTGGCTGTGGGGCCCACCCGTCAGCTACCTCTTCTACCTCGCGCCAAACAGAGGAACCCCGTGGCGTTGCTCCGGCGAGGGTGATGGGAAAGGCCTTCCCGGCTGCCTCCCGGGCCAAATCTCGCCACTCCTCCATTATTTATCCCGCTGAACACGCTGGTGGTGTCGCCGACGGCCAAAACTCACTGGAAGATGGTGCGCACTGGTGACAGCAGGGTTTTGAACTCCGGCGTGGTCGGGAACCCTCATTCCTCCACCAAATGATCGGATCTCGGGCTCTAGAGCACCAGTGGAAGATGCAGAAGCTAGTAATGGCCTCTAACACCAGTGAAACAACCGGCAACCGGTGGCTCCACGGTGACCCGAGGTGCTTTGCACCGGCGACTAAGAAAACAGCTAGAACTTCCTCATTTCTTGACATTTTCGCTCGGTTCTTCACCAAGGAGAGGCGCTAGGCAGTATGGAAATTTTGTGCAAGCTTGCTCGAGCTCTAGTGGATCGTGCAACACGAATATTTGGTTAGACCGAGCACTACCCGCCTGCACACTGTTTCGGGAAACGGCAAAATTCTCGCCACCAGTTCTGGCAAACGCTAAACGGCCTCTGGCTACACGATCGGGACATGCAAACGTACCTTTCATGTACAGCAAGTTGGGGAAGAAGGTGGCAGGATGAGTCTGTCGACGGTGAGCCGAGACGGTGAGGTTCGGTGCACCCCGACACTTTGGCGCAAACCCGTGTTTTGTGAGCAGCTCTGATCGGAAACCTTGGAGGATTCTAGGAGGAGCTAGAACACATCAAGGCGCTACTCTTTGCTGTGGATAGCTCGAGCAACCTAGATCGGGAGGCTGTGGTTGATCGGGAGGAAACCGGCGGCAGTGCTCTGCGTGAAGGAAGCAACTGAAGCGCGAGTAAGAGCTGAGGGAAAACGAAATAGCTTCGGTGCACTCCTTGCCATGATCCAGCCAAGCAAATCAAGGCAGCAGGAGGTGGCGCGGTGCTCTCCCTCGGGAGCGGGTTCAACCGGGAGCTGGCGGCCGCTCGGTGTTCGACCGAAGTCAGCAGAAGTGGCAGCCCCTTTGTGAGGCTGACCCCTGGGTCCCACTTTCTCCTTTTTAATAAAAATTTTCACTGATATTTTGTGGGGAACCCCTTCCGGGATCCACACTCCAGGATACACATTGGGTGGTGTCGTGCGATGCGGCACCCAACAGGATACATGAAAGGAACCATAAACGTACAAAGTCTTTTATTTATCAACATAGTGTCTTTTACAAAATAATGTAGCACGAGGGTACATGCAGCGGAATATACATACAAACTTACTCTCGGTCCTAACTAAGCAAAAGAGAAGACGTCCAGCCCGCGGACACTTCTTACTGGCTTCCACAACGTTGACTGCAGTGGCAGGGTTTCCGATGAGTCTCTGATGGCTCACCGAACAACCCTCTTCATAGCAAATTTTATAACCTGCAAAACACTAATAATGCAACCATAAGCACGATGGCTCAGCAAGACTTAACCGACACTCCTAAACCATGAAACTCTACATGCAGGGATTACTACCATAGGAAAAGTATAATGCAATAACGATACGCCTACACGTTAATCCTTACTTTCAGTTTAATACCAGCAGATTATTATGCCTTAGGCAGCCCTCACATCAGAAGTCCACAATCAAACAAGAAACGCTTTCCTCCGATGTGGTGATGCCCAAAGAAGAAAATAAACTAAATGAGCAATACAACTACAGCATACACGGTTGGCAATACAATGAATTTAAGAACTTCACATCAGCAATGATTCATCACACTTTATCTAGAAGTTGTTACTACGTCACAACGCAGTGAACAAGTGGTACTCTTATAACCGCGAGGGACGGTGATTGCAATCAGGACACACCCAGAATACACGACACATACATCCGCCTCGAAAGACTCACGCAAGCTCTTTCTTACGTTGTATGCAGCAACCTTTCACTCGTCACTCCAATGCCGAACCAGTTCCGCCGAACCATCAGAAGGGCCACTACACGTAACACGTCGAAGTTGCTCCGCTAGTGGGTTTACACCTCTGACACCAACTCTGAAAGGACGGCCGTATAAGTTTCGACACGAGATTACCCGAGTTACATCGGTTTATCGGGTCCCATATATCCGATATGCATCCGATACTGTTCAAACTTGCTCAGCAGGGCAGCATACGCATCGGTCCTTAAGTCATACAAACAGAGCTACAGCCACCCAGGCCCGACGTCCTGCTACTCCTACTCTCTGCTCGGTCTTATTTTCTGTTCCAGAACTTTCATTCTCTAGAATCATACCCCGCGGAACCACCATCCTAAACTCGCGAGTAGCTTCCAACTAGCGGACTTGTACTGGATCCTATACAACTTAAGCCTAGCAGAAAACTACACGAAGGTAACCTGTTATACCCTTTAACTCCAAGGGTTTGTGGGTCATGCATTTGGAGTATCAATCACCTTGACCTAATGCACAATACATACTAGACCAATAAAAGTGATACAACGTAAAATATAACTAAAAGCTGTTAAATGCAAACCGGGGCTTGCCTTATGTTTCTGCAGGTTTAGTTCTACTTTTAAGTCAGTATCTTGGCGATGAGTTAAGCCTCAACTTGCTGCTCCGAGTCAAGTTGCTCGTCGACCTCCTTCGTCGTATTTCCTACCGACATGAATATGCACATTTTTATGTTGCAAGTAAAGACATTATAAAACAAAAATGTTTTATTACTTAATAAAGGGTTCTAACTAACTAAGACTCGATAATTTGGTTTGTCTATGTGCTGGAGCAGAGACATGAACATTGTAAGCATTTGAGAATTTTGGAACTGAAGTTCAAAGAACTAGGTAAAGGATATAAGGATGAAACTAGAAAGGATTAGCAAAAACTTGAGAAGATGATGTCAACTTACTCTGAAATTTTTACACTGGTCCATAGATCATACAGAGGTATGGCTTGCAAAATTTCAAACAAAGTTGATGTAAGATGTGGCCTAGAGAATTTTCTTACTAGTTGACTTCTCTGAATTCCTATGGCAATTATAGTGCCTTGTTATGCTCCAAATTTGGTATTTCAGGAACTTTAGAGTCTCATGAATCCATAGGACTTGGTTTCACCATTTTTGGAGCTTCCTACACCGAGATATGGAATTTAGAAGTTGGGACTAAAAGCTGAAAATCATTCTGTTATTTTTCCTAATTTTCAGAGACATACAAGATTGAATCAACATTTGGCCAAGCAAATGAAGTCCAATGCCTCTGAAATTTTTACTGGAGTTCAAGGATTTTTGGATGAGTGTCCTGCCCAAATTTGGGAATTTTCCAAAACCAGAACTCCTGTAAAAATTCCTACAAGTTTTTCAATAAATGAATTAATGGGCCAAATCCAGATATTTTCATAAATATTGGGATGCACCTTGGATAGTACTCTTTGAGAGGAATCCAACAAAATTTATTTCACAATTTTTGCAGGTTCCTACAAAAAGTTATGACTCTCCAAAGTTTGAACCGATTTAGGAAAATCTGGAAAATGTTTAAATGCCGACAATGGGTCCAACTCGTCATCCCTAACATCCAGCCTCGCGTCAAACAGAGCAGTGGCGGCTTCCTCCGGCGAGGTCGCCAGAAAGGCGCTTCCCAGCCACCTCCGGACCCTCTGCTGGCCGCCCCCCCCCCCCCATTTTCCCCCACGCTGAACACGTTGGTGAGGTCGCCGGTGGCTGAAACTCGCCGGAGAATAGGGCGCACCGGCAACAGAAAACCCTAGGGCTCCGGCGAGGTCGTGCACGGTGAATTCTCCACCAAATGGTCAGTTCTTGGGCTCTAAAGCACCAGGGGATCGTATAGAAGACCGACATGAGGTCTAAACAAGCCGGGGAGAGCTCCAAACCTATCGGCACCGTGCGTCCGATATGGTCCAGAGGTATACCCTCGAAAAGAACACGATATCCTCGCTCTACACTCAATTTCTCGGTCTAAAATCGATGGAGGAGGTGTGCTAGGCAGTTAAGAACTTGTGTGTGGAGTTTGAAACACAACAACACGAATTGAGGACGAATTTTGCAATTCCTTACCTCAAGGTCAGTTTCGGCCGCCCGGGAGAAAAACTTGAAATTCTCCCTCTGTGATCAATGGCTAGGGCTGAGCTTCGGAGGTGAGCAACTAGGCTTGTAGGAGCACCGATGGGGTGGCTTGCTTGGGCGTGATCACTTCTGGTTTGGGCTGCCCACGGTGATCAGTTCCGGTTTTTCAGCGTTTACCCGAGAGCTGCAGATTCTTTGCTTATTTCCGGTGCTAACGAGCTCGGGGCCGTGGGGGAAGTTGCTAGCCGGCTGGAGCACTCGGGGGCGCAGCTCTTTGCTGTTGGGGGCTCGAGCAAAATCAATTTGTTTTGTGGCTGTTGATCGGGAGAAGAACACGGGCTGTTTGCTTTGGTTCTGAGCGAGGCTGTGGAGGGGGGTGGCTCACGTGGGGAGCAACGTGCTGGATACTTCACACGGCGTGCTCAGTCACTGAGCAGGAGGTGGAGTGGTGCGGGAGTCGGTTTGCCTCCGGTGAGCAGGAGGTGGCGCTCTCCCGTGAACAGAGTTGGTTCACTCCCTCTACCGTATGACATGTGGCGTCCACCTCTCCCCCTTATCCCCAATTCGGTTTAAAATAGCAAACGAGCTCCAAATTTGATCAAACTTGGAGGGTATGCCAAAAGAAACGTGAACAACACAATGGTGCACTCAAATTTGAATTTCGGTGAAGTCGGAATTTGAAACTGAGATTTAAATTCATACTCGAATTTTTCTCCCGTTTAAATTCGAACAAATAGGGAATCCTTTTCAAATGCTCTGAAAATTTTCTGGGCTACTATTGGATGTGTGGAGAACCAAATGATAGTTTTATATCTCCATGTTCGGGAATTTTTGCATGTTCAAGTTTAGACTTGGAGCTCACACCTTTAAATTCAAAAGTTTAAATTCCCTCTCATTTTCTCGGTGTGATTTGCAGCTCCACTTGCTAGAATTTTTGGGATTTCACACATTTCTCTCCCAGCTACTAACATTTAAGGCTATACTTTCACACCAAGTCATGGTTTAAACTTACTGAATTCAAATGATTTGAATTCTGGTGTGATGTTTGAATTGCGTTTGGTCATTTGAATTTGAAATAGAATTTGAATTTGAATTCTCCCCTTTGCCTTGCTCCAAAAACATAGCAAATCAAGCCCAATGTTTCTGATTTTTGGCATGGCTGCTAATTCAAATGTGGAGAACACATTTGTGCAACCAAATTTGCAAATTGAGGAATTTGGAATTTGAAACTGAATTTGAAATTCAGATTAGAGGGCATCTTGTCCTTTTAATCCCAAACAAATATTGAAACTCCTCCAAATGAGCTGAAATTTGGAAGGTCGAATATTTTGACTATGAAGATCCAAGTTATGCATTTAGATCTCCATGTTTGGAAGTTTTTGCAAAGTCTAAATCCTCACTTTGAACTTACACCGTTATAATTCAAAGTTTTATTTCCCCTCATTTTTACTAAGTGTCCATGAGCTGAATTTTTTTCTTGCTACAACTTTTTGCGGACTTTACAACGTGAGCGGCTGATGGTTCTGCACTCGCTTGATTCGGCATCCAATCGGCAGGATTTGCAGCGGTGTTGCATCTAGCGGGCAGCGAGGGCGAGGCACGGTGCGGGGCGATGGGACGTGGCGTCCCATCGCCGGTTTTCCCGGTGGCGGGCGGGTGCGCGGGTTCGGATGAGGTGGCGGCGAGAGGTAGAAGGAGGTTGTGCGCCTTGGGCTGGGCCAAGAGAAAGGAAGGGGTCGCACGAATGAAAAAAAAAGGAAAATGGGCCGGGCCGCTAGGGTAGTGGGCTGCGCCCATGAGGGTCCATTCCCCCTTTTTTTTTTGTTTTTTGACTTAAATTTTGAAATTTGAATCAATTTTCCATTTGATTAAATTTGTGTCTGTTACAGATCTACTGCACTTAAATGGAATCATGTCCTCGAGATTTGGTTACTTCCTCAAATAGCTGAGGAAACTATCTTCTTTGGTCATCCTCTCATTTCTAGGTAGCTTCTGCTTTGGTATGGTTAGTCCATTGGACTCAGCAGAATCACACTGCACTCCTGCGTGTCTGCCGAGTGATGACATCTAGGATCCTTGTAGGCAGCTCTTGGTATCTTAAGTCCGGCTGTATGTCCATTGTGTCACACGATACCCGCTCCTCGAGTACTCTCAGGCATTTCTTGAGTTGCGATACGTGGAACACGTTGTGGACATTGGACATAGTCTCTGCCAACGTCAAAAGGTAGGCCACTGCTCCTATTCTTCTAAGTATTTCAAATGGTCCGATGTATCGTGGGACCAACTACCCCCGTATCTGGAACCTCCTCGTACCTCGGATAGGCGATACCTTGAGGTACACGAAGTCTCCCTTGTCGAAAGTGAGCTCCCTTCGGTGGGTGTCCGCGTAGCTCTTTCGCTTGCTCTGGGCTACCTTGAGGTTATCTCTGAATATGGCCACCCGTTCCTCTACGTCCTTAATTATGGCAGGGCCAAAATACGAACGCTCTCCGACCTCTGACCACATCAGTGGTGTTCGGCACTTTCTTCCATATAATGCCTCGAATGTTGACATCTGTAGGCTGGCCTGATAGCCGTTGTTATAGTAGAATTCCGCAAAGGACAGACACTTTTCTTAGTCCTTTCCGTATGTCAGTGCACATGCGCGTAGCATGTCTTCTAATATCTGGTTCACCCGCTCAGTCTGACCGTCTGTCTCCGGATGGTAGGCGGAACTTTAATCCAGTTTTGTGCCCAGAAGCGCATGCAAACTCTTCCAAATGTGCGTCGTGAACTGGGAGCCACGATCCGACACTATCCGGCTTGGTACTCAGTGCAGTTGGAGTATGTGGTCGATGTACACATGTGCTAGTTAGTCTCCACCGGTATAGTTAGTGGTTGTAACTACCCTGCTGGCCTCTGATGTTCAGCCTTTACTCGGCGGCAGAAGTCGCAATGGGCGACAAACTCTGCTATTTCTCTTTTCATCGCCACCCACCAGTACTTTTGCTTTAGGTCCTTGTACATCTTGGTGGTTCCCGGGTGGAGGTAATATGCTGAGTTATGGGCCTCATCCATTATTAGTCGTCTTAGCCCGTTCGCTTTCGGCACACATATCCGGTTCTCGTACCACAGGGTTTCGTGTTTGTCCACTCGGAACCCAGGGGTTTTTCCTACCCCTGCCTGAGCCTTTAGTGTACGGATTTATGGATCCTCCCGTTGGGCTTGCCGAATTCGGTCCTCTAACGTGGGTTGTAGGCACAGGGTGCCCACGTACCTTTTGGGTGTTATGTGCAGGTTCAACTTCCGCATCTCCAAGCTTGGTTGGCGGGTACCGGCCCGTATAGTGTTACAGTGAGCCTTTCGACTTAGTGCGTCGGCTACAATGTTAGCCTTTCCAGGGTGATACTGTACCTCCAGGTTGTAGTCCTTTATTTGTTCCAACCACCTTTGTGTCCTCAGGTTTAGTTCCGACTGCGTGAATATGTATTTCAGGCTCTTGTGGTTCGTAAAGATCTGACACTTGTTCCCAATCTGGTAGTGCCTCCAGATCTTTAGTGCACGGACCACAGCTGCCAACTCCAAGTCATGGGTTGGGTAGTTCTTTTCATGGACCTTCAGTTGTCTGGATGCATAGGCGATGACTCGGTCATCCTGCATCAGCACACACCTGAGTCCTTGTCTGGAGGCGTCGCAGTATACGACAAAATCTTTGTGTATTTCTGGCAAGATCAGCACTGGGGCTGCGGTCAACCTCTCCTTTAATTCCCTGAAGCTGTTCTCGCAGGCGGGAGTCCACTCAAATTTCTTGTCCTTCTTTGTCAACTCGGTCATGGGTCTCGCAATTTTGGAGAACCCTTCTATAAACCTTCGGTAATATCTGGCTACTCCGAGGAAGTTGCGTGTCTCCGTCACGCTAGTGGGCCACTTCCAGTCGATAACTGCCTCGACTTTTGCTGGGTCCACTGCCACTCCTTCGGCCTTTAAGATGTGCCTGAGGAATGCGACCTGCTGCAGCCAAAATTCACACTTGCTGAATTTGGCATACAGCTGGTGTGCCCTTAACCTTCCCAGTACTATTCTGAGGTGTTCAGCATGCTCCGCCTGACTTTTTGAGTAGATCAGTATGTCGTATATGAAGACGACGACAAACTTGTCCAACTCTTCCATGAATATCTTGTTCATTAGGTTCATGAAGTAAGCCGGTGCGTTGGTCAGCCCGAACCGCATTACTGTGAACTTGTATTGTCTGTAACGAGTCACAAAGGCCGTCTGCATTATGTCCGCATTTCTGATCTTCAACTTGTAGTAACCAGGTCGCAGATCGATCTTGGAAAAGTACTTTGCTCCCTATAGTTGGTCGAACAAGTCATCAATCCGTGGCAGGGGGTACTTGTTCTTAATCATGACCTCGTTCAGGAACCGGTAGTCGATACACATCCTCAAGCTACCGTCCTTCTTTTTGACAAAAAGCATGGGATCTCCCTAGAGTGAAGAGCTAGGTCGGATAAATCCTTTCTCTTGTAACTCACTGATCTGCTCTTTTAGCTCGGCTAGCTCGTTGTCTTCCATCCGATACGGTCTCTTGGCTATCGGTGTTGCCCCAGGTATTAGGTCAATCAGGAATTTGATATCACTATCCGGGGGCATTCCGGGTAGTTCTTCTAGGAATACGTCCGGATATTCACTTACTACGGGCACTTGTTCCAAGGGTGTCGCCTCCAGGCTGCATACTAGGGGTTCCATCCTGAGTTTGCGGGGTTGGCATGTCACGGTAATCCCGTCCCGATTTATCACCGCGACCTTGCGGTCGGCACAGGATATTCCCTTTATGTCGTGCCAACCAATCCATTCCAAGGATGACATCTATGCCGTTCGACTTCAGGACGACTAGATCCGCTAGAAATTCTACCCCACTTATTTGAAGCTTAACCCCCAGGCATCGGAGGTGGCACTTTATTATGGCCCCTGGGGATTTGGTCACTAGTAGGGTCTTTAACCATACCGTTGGCAATCCACTTCTAGCCACAAAGTTGGAGGAAACAAAAGAGTCCAAAGCGCCGGAATCAAATAGTATTGTGGCAAGGCTTGAGTTGACCAGGTACTCACCAAGTACGACGTCTGGAGCATCCTCAGCCTAGCTTCCGTCGATGTAGTTCACACGACTGCGTCCGAAGGACTGAGCTCAGTTCTATGACCCTGACGCTTGCCGTGGGTTGCACCCATTGTTGGACGCAACGGTTCTTACTCCTGAGTTTGCTGGGACGTCATTCAGCTTCCTCATGAGTGCGGAATTTGCGATCAAGTGCCCCGGGTCGCGGCAATGGAAGCAAGCCCTGCCGGCAGTGGTCGTCAGAGTTGTGTTGGCATTGCCCTGCTGCAGTGCATTGGTGCTTAGTGGCTTGTATTGCTGCATTGGCTTCTGTTGGTTAGACCCCGTGGTGCGGAACAGCATTATCGGTTGTTGCCGTGGCTTCGGCGGGAAGTTAGGCCTTGCACGTTGGAATTGCTCTTGCTGCTTGAACTTCTGCACCTGGAACTTCCTCTTTCGTTTCCCATCCAGCTGGGAATGTGCCTCTTCCAGTAGTATGGCCCTATTCATGAGGGTGTTGAAGTCCTTGTATATGCGAGTGACAAGTTGCTCTTTCATGACAACGTTCAACCCTTTGGGAAACGGTCTTGTTTCTTATTGTCAGTGTTGATTTCGCTACTGGCATAGTGTCCCAACTTCAAGAATTTCTTGATGTACTGGTTGATGGTCATGGCTCCCTGTCGTAGCACACGGAACTCATCTGCCTTCATTTCTATGACCCCTTTGGGTATATGGTAATCCCGAAAGGCTTGCTGGAACTCCTCCCAGCTCATTGTATCAGGTTCAGCCGCTGCTTCACGGTAGTTGTCCCACCATTCCGTAGAAGCTCCCACTAGCTGATGGTAGGCTAACATAACTCACTCCTTGTCTCCGGCTGCGGCAATGTCGAGTTTCTTGCTTATGTTGCGCAGCCAGTCGTCAGCTGCCAATGGATCCTTGTCAGCGCCGTCAAAGACTGGGGGTAAGAGTCTCATGAATTCTGACATCCTAGAGGGCGGAGGCGCCCCAGAGCCTCGTTGCCCTTGCATTGCCTGGCTTATTGTCTGTAGTAGCTGTGTTTGTACCGCCATAACTTCGGCCAACGTAGCCAGCAGTGGTGGAGGCACCACTTCCTCCTCCTCAGCTGCCACTTCTTCGGGGTTGATTTCCCCGACTCCTTTTGGAGGGTTGTTTGCCCTGTTAGGTTCATCTCCCAACAGCTGCTGCCCGTGGGGCCTGGATTCGTGCGCAGCGCCCTGCTCCCTTGCCCCTCTGGGCGGGTATGCATCGGGGTGCACGCACTACTGGTGCTTGAGCCCCTTCAGCAACGCGCTCCCGGCGTGCCTGGACTTTGGCGGATCTCTTGGGGACCATCTGGGGAAGTACAATATTATGGAAGTTTTAGTTGTTGTTTTGTTCTTTGTTTCATGTTTTACTTGCCTTTATTCTAGTATAGAGGGGTGCTAATTTGGTCCATATTTTACTTATTTTCTTTCTATGAGGGGTGCCCCTTTTCTGAGCTCTTGCCCATATCACTCAACAAAGTTTTATCACACACAGTGGAAGTCCATTAAATCCAGGTAAAATCACATCATCATTACTAGAGTACAATCATCACATTGTACAACACATAGCAGCTCTAGGACCTTGCAACACACTCACGCCACACCTAATGATTGTGATTCTAATCATCCACTGACACGGGGTACACAACTCAAACTATGCTGGGCTACTCATGATACTATAGGCTGCTGCCTCCGTGACTATTATGGGGGAACCGGTGGGGGTACGGAGTCCTCCATGCCGTGGTCCTGGCGTCACTCGCGCCCCAAGTCGACCCTGTCGTCAACCAGCTCCTCAACAGTGATTCGGACTCGCGCTCCTCCTGAGCGGGCTTGGGCCTGGCAGAGGGAGTCCAACTCCCTGACGTGAGCTGCAGTCCTATGGTTGAGCTTCACACGCAGAGCCTCGGTCACCTCACGAGATCGCGTGGTCTCGGTGCAGATCTCGTCAAGCCGGACCTACAGACTCCTCACTCTAGCCTCCGCGTCCTGAGTCCGAGCAATCTCGGCCCTCCACTCCGTGTGGGCGCCCTCGCAGCACTGGTCCAAGGCGTGCAGGTATTTGGCGGTATCTGTCAAGGTAGTGTCCTCCACGGTTCTGGTGGGTCCCTCCAGTGTCGCATCTCGGTGCCTCCAGACGTAGCTGTCCTCTCGGCGCACGGGGATGTAGCGGATGGGCAGCGGTCTGGTCCGCTCCATGCACCTGTCGCTGAGCTCCAACAGTGCCTCCCATGCAACAACCCTGATGGAGTCTGCATAGAGGGCTCCAGTAAAGGTGAGCGAGTAAGGCTGCACTCCATAAGGTCCTGACGCCTCAGTGATGTGGACCTCTGCCTTGTAGCGAAGCGCACCGTCCTCCTTGTACTCCCTCCAGCGGTAGCACGGAAACCTTGTGTAGCCGAGTCTCTTCAAAGTGCATATCAGCACCTGCGGGAACCCGGTCTGGTCCTAGCAAGTACCCTCAGACCAGCTGTCCATCTGTCAAGGGATACTATGGGGTAAATGTTGTTTTGACAAAGATAATTTAACATAAGAGTGAGGTAAGTCTAGTAAAGGTAGGTTTTCACACATAATTTTGGAAAATACGTGTTCTGTCGGTGTTTCATCTCTAAGGGTTCGTCCTACGGCCATGTATGACTCTGATACCACTCTTTCAGGACCCACCTTTCTCAGGGCCCACTTGTGCATTCCATACCAATCCCTGGATCAGTAGTTTGTACGCACAATAGAATGGATCAATACCATACATTAATCCAGTCTCAACATGACCCTTAAGGTCTTACAACCATGTATTAAGTTATAATTCATTGGCCTCGTAGGGCCTCAAAAGAACGGAAATCTATAGAAGAGCAGCGGATTAAGTGGCTCGCATTCCTCTGGCAGCCTTGGGTGCAGGACTAGGCCTACTCGTCATTTTATTGTGCTTCATCCTCATCTTCCCTTTCTTCTTCTGCTCCTGAGGGTCGTGAAGAAAGCAAGAGTGAGTATGGAAGGTACTCAGCAAGCCCTAACACGACTCAAGGGAGTGTGTTTAATGCAAGGGGGATGTAGCAAGGTAGGGCCATACGGCTTAGGGTTGCCAAAAAGCATTCATGCAGGCTCTTCTTGAAAGAAGGTTTTGCAAAGCTATTGAGGTAGTCGTACCTTGTTTTTAGTCGGTGGGACCTAGGGGAGTTTGAGCTCCATCCTGCCAGTTCACTAAGTTTTAACCGAACGTTCAGGCCCACGACTTTACTAGTTCCCGGCACACAGCGGTAATTTCCAAAACAGAGCAAACACAGCAACCCATCACATCAAGGAATTACACTAAGGCTAATCAACAAGAGCTCGGAACATAGTGGGCCAAGACCGTGACAACGGTTATCCGGATTTTACAGTCTGTAGAGCGTGTACACTTTACCATAGGTCAACCACTCCAAGCAAGGGAGTAGCGTAACATTCGCCTCATCTTCCCCGAATAACCCCAAAATCACACCTCGGGACGCACCCAGGGGCTATTTGGGCAATTACTCTCCTAGCCGGACCACGGGTAATGACTCCCCTGTGTCTTTTCCTGGTCCCCCGTGCCCTATTGGCCGCCAGATGGCTCATGTGGAAGTCACCAAGAAGGTAGAGGGAGTCCAACCCATACAGGTTGTGGTTGTACGAAATCACTATGATGAGGTCATATGAACCGGTCGTTGAGTTGGTGAGGCGGCTCCATCAATATCCACGACAGGTGGACTACACCGAAGCACGCACTACACATTCACCAAATCCTGCCTCAACCATTCCTTTCTCCCACTTCACCCCATGCCAGTTGTATAACACAATTCCCAACCCACTTCCTAACTCACACCACCAAGACATCTTTCAACACTTTTCGCAAATCCGATGATGAATTGTAGTAAGTCGTGATGCGAACACCATGAGGGTTCCTAAGCATTCTACTTTTAAGGAATCACATGCGTCGTCACGTTATAGTGTGACGAAGGGGACTTAGGACCTCAAGGAAGTAACTTGACAAGGTCAAGGAGGGTTCGTGGCACTTCACATGTCAAGCATGTGACTAAGCAACCACTCATCAAATGGATCTTAGCTACTACAACATTTTAAAGTAATTAGAAAAAACATGCATATTAAAATAGGCTATCAGGGCAATTTTATAAATTCATTGGAGCAATCATGATCAAGGAGGTTGGAGCTTGCCTTCAAAAGCCTCTAGGAATTCCTCGTAATCCGGGTCTTCGAGTTCCTCATCAAATCCCTCGTTCGCTATAGTACGTAGTTTACACGGGCGTCAAATCCAAGGGAAATCCACGAAATCCGAACAAACTTCAGTAACGTGATTACGGAAAATCCTATATAAATCCTTGGTACGTGGTATATTTCATCCCGTGGCTCGAATGGGGTGATGTCATTACTTGGGTAATTAATTATGAGATTACCCTTTTACCCCCCTTACTTAACCTAAATGGGTTAATATATATTATTTTGATTTAACATGTTCTTGAGTTTGTTGGGGCCATTTTCGCTTGCCATTGTTCCTTAATGGTTGACGACCGTCCTGAAATCCTTCTGCACTTAAGAGGGTATATTGTGGAGTCTTGAGTACACGTGAACCAGGCCTACGGAGTCGTTTTCATTGTTCCTTGCAAACCGGAGTGTGGTGGCGACGTTGGGGAAGCTGACTGAACCGCCACATGGGTTAGGTTATCGATGTGGATGCCACCTCAACTGCCAGGTGCACAAGGGGTTCATCTGACCGAGTTGGCGCTAACGGGGCTAACACCCGTGTTCGCTCTAGGATGTGGCGCCCTACTAGCCTGCCACCTAGGCACCATGTGGGTGCTTTGCCGGCACCCTTGGTTGGTGCATGCCAGTGTGGCGGCAGGTCACCAGAATTTAGCCGGGACTCATCCATAGTTGTGACACCCTCAATTTCGATTCATGCATGCATTCATATTTTATATAAATAAATCCTTCTAAAAGAAGTAGAAACAGAAAAAATATAAAAAAGATTGCTGAAAAGAACTAATTCCAGTTCACCGAGAAGCACCGAAGACAATTCCCGCGGCCCGCTGGCCACGTGGTGCCTTCGGAGCTCATCCCCGCAAAGGCGGAGAGGTCTGCCGCTAACTGGCTACGTGGCAGGCTTGGGGCTCGTCTCTGCGGAAGGGGCGAGGTCCGACCCCGTGGGACACGTGTTGCCCCCGGAGCTAGCCTCTGTGGAGGAGGGAGGCCAGCTCCGCAGGACACGTGTTTCCCTCGGAGCTAGTCACTGCGGAAAGAGAGGACCTGCCGCGTGGGACACGTGTCGCTCTCGGAGCTCACCTGCAAGAGGTCCGGCCCTGCTAGACACGTTTCGCTCTCGGAGCTCACCTCCGAGAGGTCCGGCCGTGCGAAACATGTGTCACCTCCGGGAGGTCCGACGCTGACAGACACGTGTCAACCTCGGAGCTCACCTCTGAGAAGTAAGGAAGATAGGTGCTACTGGATGCGTGGCAATCTCGGAGCCACCTCCGAAGAGAGGGGAGGTCCGGCTCTGACACGTGGCACTATCGGAGCTCACCTCCGAAGAGAGGGGAGGTCTGGAACTGACACGTGGCGTACGCGGAACTCGTCTCTGGAGAAAGGGGAGGTCCCGACCCACCAGACACGTGGCGCCCGCGGAGCTCACCTCTGAGGCAGAGGGAGGTCTCGCCCGCCTGACACGCGGCACAACCAGAGCTCGCCCCTGAGGAAAAGGGAAGCCCAGGCCCCCGCAGGACACGTGGAGCCTCCGGAGCTCATCACCGCGGAGGTAACAAGATCTGAAGCAGTTTTTGCTTCTGTACGCGCGGGAATACCAACACGGAAGGAAACCGACACGAATTCCACGTTGCTACCACACCAAATAAATTGAAGATAAGTTGTTAAGATTCAAAACAATTTGAATAGGACTCTTATTCGAATTCTGATCAGAGTAGGACTCTTCGTTTCCCTCTTATAAATAGAACCCAAAACACCCCTTGGTCATAACATCTTTTCTAAGCCGACAACTCAGAAGCCCTAGCCCCCAAACTCGCCGAGCTAAACCCCTTCGCCGGAGTTTCACCACCGGAGAGACCGCCGACGAGCCCGTACCACGATCGCCATCGCCGGAGGAGAGCCGACGGTCTGTTTTTCTGGAGAAAGGACCCGAAGGAAGTAAGGTAGGTCTCCAATACCACCTTATGACATCATCGCGGTTTTCTTTGCATCTGTTCTTCAATCCCTTCGAACAGAAGCTTTCTCGTGGACATATCACCTGTTGATCAGTCTGATCTAGATCTTGTGACGAGATTATCGCCATGTCCAAAATTGATCTTTACACCTCTGTTCATCATAAAACCCCATGCAAAGCTATTAAAACATGCAAGAAAACGTACACACTAAACTGCACCATAGGATTAGCATGCATATGCATCATCGCATCTTGATTAAAGTTTGTGCGTGATAATTGATTGCTGTGAACCTTGTATATGCGTGATCGTGAGTAGAAGGACAAGCTCAGGGAGCTATCTACGACGAGCCACAACACCAAAACTTCGAGATCCCAGAGCAACAGAAGCCACAGGAACAAGGCAAGTGCCCCTTGACCATATTGATCCCATGTTTTTGGAAAACTGTTTTGTTTGCAAAAAGCTAGTTGCTGTTTTTATCCAGTTTTGTGAAATAAACTTTGCTTTCTGCTATGAGCCTTTTTATAACTACCTTGCTGTAAGCTACATATCATATTTTCTCGCACTTGCTGAGTACATCATGTACTCAAACTTGCATTATTACTTCATCATCAGCAACAGGAGAGGAGTACTATGAAGACCACGTGGAGTATTAGGCATGTAATCTGCCCTCAACCTTGCCTGTGGAGTAGAGATGGAGCCGCTGCTGCTGCTTAGTTGCTTCAGCAATAGTTTAGAAGACTTCCGCTGCTAGATTAAAGACTTCCGCTGCTAGATTTAGACTTCCGCTGCTAAGATAAGACTTCCACTGCTAGAATGAGTTTGAGACTCATGAAACATTGTAATAAAACCTTATTCATTCTTGGTTATATATATTCTGAGTTCAGTTTGTGGATTATATGTGTATGTGTGATGAACATCCTGGGCACACATACGCATCAGTCTCAGTTCCGAAAGGTTATCTCTCAGAACAGAGGCATCACACTAGTCATTGGTGGGGGATCCCGGGCATGCTGGGTTTCTAGACTACGTGTGAAACATGTTGGGAGTGGTCCTAGGCTGAGGGGTTTGCCGGAAAAGAAGCTAGAGATCGCCGGAGGTGGCGATTACCGCGGTGTTCGGCGTAATGGAGAGCGCTTGCATTCTAAAGCAAACATGCTATTCTATACGTTCATTGGGGTGTGCGGGAGGTTTGAGACGCTCGGCCAGACCGGTGAAATCCCCATGGCAGCCAGCGGCGTGTCTTGGCGGCGGGATGCGGCGGCACTTGGTGTGCGTATGCCTAGGGCCCTATCCTCAACGCTTGCATGTAGGAAACATCGTACGCGACCTAGAAGAACCGTGGGGGTGAGGAATCAAAAAGAGAGGGACGGGGGCTCACCAGAGTATGATTTGGAGTTCGCCGGCATTGGGGAAGAAAGCGAGGGAGGGGGAACAGAGCGACTTCGTGCTCCTGCTCCAGCCAGCGAGTCAAGTAGTGCTTGATTTCTTCCTTGTGACCAAACCCAGCAGCACAGCGCCTTTTATAGCTAGAGCAGCAGCCGGGGGGGGGGGGGGGGGGGCGGCGCGCGGTGGAGAGGGCGCCCTGCAGCCGCATTTGATGCAGATCGCCGGAACTCCGTGTAAAAGTCCAAAAACGTGAATGCAAAGAAATGGATGTTTGAACGTCATTGTGTTTCTGGTTCATGAAAAATGGGACGTACAAAAACTTTCTTGCAAAGGATGGTGTATATGGGATTCAGCAACGTGGGCTCAAAGATTCATTTGAATGAGTGAACCCATGTTAAGTTAAACTCATGTGTAAATCATACATGTGTATGAGAAAGAATAAAAATCAGATCTTTAGACTCAAATGCTCACATCAAATTGCCGCCAAACTTTTGAATACACATGGAACCTCCTGCATTTGAAATTGTGGCAATATATGGTGGCAATCTTCTGAGTTTAGGGTGAGCTAAAAAAGAGTTAATTAAGATCCTTTGGGAATTTGGGCTGAATTGAAATTTGAAAGGCACATTCAAACTGAACTTGTGAGGTTCAGATTAGGACAAGAGTGATCAAGCATGGGCTATGAGCAAACCAAATTTTCCACTTAAATTCAAATAGGTTATCACAAAAGAGGTTTTCAAACTGTTGGTTCAAAGTTTATATTTGCAGCAACCAAATTTAAAAGTTGATTCCATATTTGAAATCCTCAGCTCCAAATTTGTGGGAATATAAATTTTTACCACATTTGGAGGTGTTTGACTAAGTATATGCAAGAGGATGTGAAGTAACATTTAAATTCAAATTCAAATTTGAACTTGGATGAAACTTTGCCATATGTCCAAATGAATTCCCAAATTTGAGCTCTACAAATTGGAATTTATTACCTGCCAAAATTAGGGGATATTTGTGAGGATTCTTGGGGTATAAGAAGAGGGAAAAGAGGGGTGAACCCACCTGTCAGTGAACAAATAAGACTTCCACTAGAAGTCTTCACGCTCTGTTCAGACTCGAAGCAGCAGAAGCTCACCCGAGCGCCATCAAGGGAGGGAAAAACGGACACCTCGCCAGCTACTTTCATCGATCAGGGCTCAGCTCGTGGCTTTAGCACCTCGGAGCGTGATTTTTTCGTGCACAAACCACCACACCGAGGCTTCACTACTCCCTCGTGCTGAACTGAGCAAAGCCCGCCTTCGCCACCACGGGTGTGATCGGGAGACGATGAGCTCGTGTGCACACCTTCCCTCCTAGCTGCAAAACGGTACGGGAGTCTTTCCTCTACCTCCTCGGAACCAAATTGAGAGAATTCTGGCTGCCCCGAGCGAGAACGGCGTTGTCTTGCAGTGAACCGAGAACAATCCACGATTGGGCTCACGTGGGCAGCCCAACCGAGGGGCTTTCACGCCCGAGCAAGGACCCACCGTTGATCCTTGCTGCTCATCCCCAACCCTCAAGTCGAGCCATGGATCACCGAGCGCCAATTTGGAAGTTTTCCTTCAGAGGTCACAACTCAACCTCTCGGTACGAAACCAAGAAATTCTCGCTCTTTATTCATTCCTAGGTCACCAAATTAAGCACGGAGCTAGGCTAGATGGCGGTGACTTTATCTTTTCAAACCTAGCTTGAAACCGATGAGAGGAGGTGTAATTCGAAGTTTCCCGAGTGCAAAACTGGCAACATCATTCGGGCGCATGGTGAAACCCCATTAGAAGCCATGCCTGATCGTATTTGCTTACTTGCCGAGCTTCCCTAGAATCTACTGATGCTTTAGAGCAGTTTGGTCGATTGTTTGGCAGACTAGGTTGGCTGGCCGACGGTGCCGGAGTGGTTCCGAAGCCTCTGCACGCCGCCGACTAGTTTCCAACCTTTGGCAGCCCGAGCAAACCTCACCTATGTGTTCCGTGGCCTCCCAAAGCCCCTGGCGGCCAGCCTCTGGCCGAGAGGTGGCCGGAAACGCCGGCCCGGCGAGCTCCGGCCTCGCTCCGGCGAGGTAGCAGCGCGGGCGCGGGAAAGGGCTGGAGGAGGAAGAAGACTAAGCCGGGCCCAGCTTTCAGCAACCGAATTTTAAAAGTTTAGATCGGCTGTGGCTCATATCAACTTTGGCTGCGCGCGTGGTAACCCCGTAGTCCGGTGTGGCTCGAATGCTATTGGCTGTGATTTAAAAACATGGGCCCAAACAATTTCCAGTAGCAAAAACAATTCCAGATGAAGCCACGACTTTGAAAAATCATATCTTTGTGTAGGAACCTCCAAATTGAGTGATTAAAATTGGGTTGGATTAATTTTGCAAAGATATATCCAAATATGAACCCCAATTTATATGAAAGTCAATAATAAATTCTGGAAATTGTTTTGAAGTTTTCTGAAAAAGAATTATTTGGGGAGTTTGGTTCATCCAAAAAACCTCATATTTTGCCAGAATATTCTTTAGGGTACTGTTGACATTATAGCAAAATTTCAGCTCATTTTAAAGATGATTTTAGTAAGAATTTGCTGAGTTCAAACTGGTGTGTTCAAAGTGGTCCAGAAACTTTTTTAGAAAAGGTTTCGAAATTGTAAAATCCATTCTAGGCAATTCATAGCTCCAAAAATCATGAGAAAATTGAGACATTCTCTATGGGTCATACATGAAATTATAGTTCACTTGATTGTGCATGAAAATGCACATTACTCCGGAATTAGTTCTTTTAGTACAAATACATAAGGAATTATTCTGGAGGAACTACTCAAGTAAAAGATCTGAATTTTGTATCAAAGTACTTTCTTGTGACCAGGAACTCACATGTAAAGTTTCAGCTCAAGTTGAGCCTTAGATATCCCTGTTCTTTTTCTCCATGCTTATGTATGTTAGAAACACATAGAGAATTATGGTGGGAATTATGGGAGGCGCATTTTCCATCCACATTAGCTGCAGTTTGGCAAGCTAAGTCTCTGTGTAGTGTATGACTTCCTATAAAAATTTCGAAGTGATTAGGGATCAGAATCTTCAGTTACTTCCAAATCATTTCAGCCCATCTCATAGTTCTATATTGAAACATAGCACACTAGAGCTGAAATTTCCTAAGCGTAGGTTGATGTTTCACTTTATTTTCTATACACAACAGAGGCAACAGATCCTTTCTCAGCACTTCCACACAACCTCTGTTCTTAAAAAAATTTAGGTCTTTAAATTCTTTAAATTGCATTATAAGAACATGTGCATATACATGTCGATAGGACATACGACAGAGGCGATCAACGGAGGAGTTCAACAGAGTGAATACATTGAAGTGGATCAGTTGATCAAGCCTCAAGGGATACAAGACTCTAACTGAATTATATACTATTAGACCCTGCAAAACAGACAAGCTCCAGTTTGCATTTAACTGCTACTAAGTTTTTACTTTGTATACACTATGTCGGTTAGGGATGTATTGTGCATTAAGTCTAGATGTGTGATAATCCTCTTGCATGATCAGAAAACCTATGAAGTATTTGGGGTAGATGTCCTTCCACCATGTAGAAACTGCCATGCTTAAGTAGGACTTGGTAGAAGTCGAGTGCTTGGACGCTACTCACGAGTATAGGAAATTGGGAGCACAGGGGATTGGTTCCATAAGTTGTTATTAAGTTGAAATGAGACCGGGCTGGGTGTAGGAGCAACAGGACATGGGAGCCTGGGTGCTTTAGACCTGTCTGTGTCGATTGAGGACAGATCTGTGTGCGGCCCCGCTGAACAAGTTTGAATGTACCGAAGGCATAACGGATATATGGGACCCGATAAACTGATGTAACCTGTACCTTCGGGCGTCGAGGCATAATGCATTGATTTATAGGTGTAGGTTGAGGGCAGCAAGGTGGAAATCTGCTAACGGGGATGCCCTGTGTAGGGAACCTCCTGTCCGTTTGGGTGCGACCGGTTCGACGTTTGGGCTGGTTGGTGAAAGGTTGTCCCGTACGACATCAGTGGAGCATGCTGTGTAGGTCCTAGTATGGGCGTACGTGACATGCTATTCGGATATCCCTGCAGGTGTATGTCGAGTCGATTTGCCGTCCCTCGCGGTTATGAGTACCGCTTGTTCACTGAGTCGTGACATAGAGGTAACTTGCACTGAGATAAGAATTAATCACCATTGGTTTGAAGTTGATACTAGTAATGGAATGTTGTCTTTTATGAATAGGTTAGTGCAAATTTGATTCATTTCCACCATGAGCAAGTAACATCGGGAGAAAGCGTTTCTTGTTTGATTGTGGACTCCCAATGTGAGGTGCCCAAGGTTATGCTTAATTTGATGCCAATAATACCTGAAACTAAGGATTCATATTTGGGCGAGTTCATATGCAATTTACTCTCCTATGTTATGTCTTACCATCATGTAGAGTTTCATGATTAGATTCGACGGTTAAGTCTTTCTGTGTGTTATGCTCACGGATAAAGTACGAGTTGTTTTGCAGGTAATAACACTATGCTGATGAGTATGGTTGCCTGATGAGACTCAGAACTCTCCGAGTGGTGAACTCATGGAAACCCCCTGCCGCTGCTATTGTGATCGTCTTGCTAGTGAGAAGGGTCCGCGGGCAGGACGTCTTCTCTGTTGCTTAGCATGCATATGAGACGTGAGTTGTATTAGTCTTCTGTTGTAGATTATTTTGAGAAGTATTTGTAAAATTAACACTTTGTAAGCTTTCGCTTGATTTAGTAATATGATGATTTATTATGTGTGCTGTTGAGTGCCGCATCGCATGGCACCACCCAATGCAATTCCCGGGCGAGCGGCATGGCCCCGTGATCGGGTCCGGGCACCCTCAGCATGGTATCAGAGTTGCATTGGTAATAGCGCACGGAATAAGGATTGTATTACGACAAAAACTTAGGATACGGTGAGGAATCGGTACTAGGCCCACATAAGGACTACTATATTAGCCTAATATGAAGGTGGCAACCTAACTTATGTGTTATGTCGGAAAATCATGCATCTTGGGACTTCATATGTCTTGGGGACTGCATGTAAGCGCTGTCCACCAGTGCGCACAAGCTGAAGGGTGGAGCCTCACGGGTGGCAGGTAAACCGGCCAGCTTTAGTATCCTCTACGACTCTTCATGTCGTTTGGGTTTTTCGAGCAACGCCCTTCCCTGGCGTGCTACGGGCAAGTATGGGAGACCCCGTCATGTGGTTAGTAACGTGAACACGTAGCTCAAGGCGTGTTTGTCTTGAGAACACCCGTGCGAGTGATGACAGACAGGTGTATGAAACTGTATTGGGACCGGGTTAAGTGTGCAGCCGGACCTGATGATTGTGTGTAACTTATACAGGTGCTAACCATGAAACCATAGTCTGAGTAGAACACGTTTGCGAGTGATCGTCTTAGTTCTACCTACGGATACGTATATGCCGGTGTAAGCCGGTTATAATTTTTCTTTTGTGAGGCAACGTAGTACCGTCATATATCTTACGGTGCATCGCCACGGTACTACACTTGATAATTTTCTTTCCTCCGAGAAATGATTCATGACTAACTTTCAACTAAAAATGGAAGTTGGAAAATACATATTAGTTACTGAGCTCTTCATTTGAACTATGCTTCAAAAGAGAGAATTGCTAGGCTCAATTTGATCTAAAAACAGAGTGCTCTGTTCTGGCAGAGTTTGACAGAGCATAACTCTGAGTATATTTACCCAATGGAGGTGTATGACACAGTTCTGGAAATATTTTTAAGTGCTCTACAACTTCTCTGTAAACCTCCAGAGCAAAATCACATGCTAAATTAGTCAAATGTTCAGTTGAATGAAAGCTGTCCAGAAACAGGACAGATTCAAAAACTCTCTGGACATTTCTGTATAACCCTCAAAACTTTCTGTAGGAAAATCACCAAGGATCATATGACACACTATTGGAAATTTTATCATATGTGCAACAATTTTGTAGTTCAGAGTTCGTTCAGAATTGTATTGTATTTTGATGTACAACTGTGATAAAAGCAGCCACATTCAGAGGAGATGCTGACCAATTTTATCCAGAAATTATGTCAACATTGGATTATCAGAACTTTTTTACTTTGAGCTGATCTGGGGGCAAATAAATACTCATTGGAAAGATGCTGAAGTTAACTTTAACTCTGGTATTCAACTTAAGTTATGAAAATGCTGTTAAACGGATCAACATCTGGGTTCAGTGCAGAAAAGTCTGTTCTGTACAGAAAAGAGAACTGGTTAGGCCTACCACACGGAAGTGATTAAACTCGAGGATATTCCGGTGGGATGTGAATATCCGATGTGTTTACAATGAGTTACCGGGCATGCCGGCCAACAGGATGTCGAGTTCATGATGGAACTGGAGCCAGAAACAACACCGATTTCACGGAGGTCGTACAAGATGGCACCCAATGAACTAGCGGAGTTGAAGGAGCAACTAAGTGAACTCATGAGCAAAGGTTTTATACGACCAAGCTCATCACCTTGGGGGTTGCTCTGCGCTGTTCGTTAAGGAGAACGACGAGACACTAAGATTAAGTGTTGATTATCGTTCTCTCAATGCCGTCACTATAAAGACCATGTACCCTGCCCCGCATCAGTAGTTTACTCGATCAACTAGTTGGTGCAAGGGTATTCTCGAAGATGGTTGGAGCTCATAAAAGATTATGAAATCGAGATCCACTACCATCTGGGAAAAGCAAAAGTGGTTGCCGACGTGTTAGTCAGAAGAACCCACGTTCACAACTTGGCGATTGCTGGGTTGGAAGAGGAGGAACCAAGACTCCGTGTCATTCCGTATGGAGCACTTTAAAATATTGCTCTCATTCCAATAATCCGAGACGAGATTGTTTAGACTCAAAGGGGAGACAAGGGTATGACTCACATATGGAGAAGAATAGACACCGGAGAGATGAGATGTTTCCGGAAGGACAATTAAGGTGCTCTATGGTTTATAGACCATATAGTTATACCTCGTAATATGAAGCTCTACAGCCGGAAATGTGGCACACAGCTGAGTTGGTGTGAGTACGGCGAAAGAGTACTACTCGGGGTTGATTTAGTCAACAAAACCGCCGAGTTCGGTTAATATAGGCGAATTTAAGGCTGCATAATCCCGACAGAAAAGCTACGATGATCAAAGGCATAGACCATTGCATTTCGACGGTGGAGAACACGTTTAGCTTCGTGTGTCTCTGATGAAAGAATTCACCGGTTCGAATATAAAGGGGAGATTTTGCTTCCCGAGCTTTAGATCGATTTGCTATCACGGAGAAGTGCGAACCCGTAGCCTACCGGCTGGAACTACCGACAAGTCTTGCGGGTGTTCATGACGTGTTTTTTCATGTGTCACAGCTGCGAAAATGCCTCAAATTTACCGCTGCTGTCCGCACCGAAGAAATCGACGAGTTGAAGCCGGATCTTACCCACACCGAGCGACCGGTTCAGACTATTGATGAAAGGATCCGGAACACATGGAACCGGACATTAGAATTTCACAAGGTGCTGTGGAGTAATCATACCACGGAAGAAACAACGTGGAAAGCAAAGATTACCTCCATATGAACTATCCGGAACTTTTATCATCGTACAGATTAGAATTACCTCTCCTGTCTCGTTCTTCTTTCGGAATCTTGGGACGAGATTCTTTTTAAGGGGGGAGGAATCTAAAACTCCCAAAAACGTGAAGGCAAAGAAACGGATGTTTGAACGTCATTGTGTTTCTGGTTCATGAAAAATGGGACTTACAAAAACTTTCTTATACAGGATGGTGTATATGGGGTTCAACAACATGGGCTCAAAGGTTCATTTGAATGAGTGAACCCATGTTAAGTTAAACTCTTGTGTAAATCATACATGTATATGAGAAAGAATAAAAGCAGATCTTTAGACTCAAATGCTCACATCAAATTGCCGCCAAACTTTTGAATACACATGGAACCTCCTACATTTGAAATTGAGGCAATATATGGTGGCAATCTTCTGAGTTTAGGGTGAGCTAAAAAAAAGTTAAATAAGATCCTTTGCGAATTTGTGCTGAATTCAAATTTGGAAGGCACATTCAAACTGAACTTGTGAGGTTCATATTAGGACAAGAGTGATCAAGCATGGGCTATGATCAAACACAATTTTCCACTCAAATTCAAATGGGTAATCACAAAAGAGGTTTGCAAACTGTTGGTTCAAAGTTTATATTTGCAGCAACCAAATTTAAAAGTTGATTCCATATTTGAAATCATCAGCTCCAAATTTGTGGGAATATAAATTTTTACCACATTTGGAGGTGTTTGACTAAGTATTAGCAAGAGGATGTGAAGTAGCATTTGAATTCAAATTCAAATTCAAACTTGGATGAAACTTTGCCATATGTCCAAATGAATTCCCAAATTTGAGCACTACAAATTGGAATTTATTACCTGCCAAAATTAGGGTATATTTGTGAGGATTCTTGGGGGGATAAGAATAGGGAAAAGAGGGGTGGACCCACCTGTCAGTGAACAAATAAGACTTGCACTCGAAGTCTTCACGCTCTGTTCAGACTCAAAGCAGCCGAAGCTCACCCGAGCGCCACCGAGGGTGGGAAAAATGGACACCTCTCAAGCTTCTTTCGTCGATCTGGGCTCAGCTCGTGGCTTTAGCACCTCAGAGTGCGATCTTTTCGTGCGCAAACCGCCACACCGAGGCTTCACTGCTCCCTCGCACTGAATTGAGCAAAGCCCGCCCGCCGCTGCCACCTCGGGTGTGATCGGGAGACGATGAGCTTGTGTGCACACATTCCCTCCAAGCTGCAAAATGGCACGGGAGTCTTTCCTCTACCTCCTCGGCACCAAACCGAGAGAATTCCGGCTGCCCCGAGCGAGAACGGTGTTTGCTTGCGGTGAACCGAGAACTATCCACGATCGGGCTCACATGGACTGCCCAACCGAGGGGCTTTCACACCCGAGCAAGGGCACCCAAGGACGCACCGTTGATCCGTGCTGCTCATTGTAAAGGTCCCAAAAAATATGAACACAAAGAAAATTATGTTTGCACAAAGTTAGTTCATATGTAGGAAAAATGGGACCTGTTTAAACTTTTTCACATGTGATAATACACGAGAGCTCCCTCCACACAAGTTCAATGGTTATTTGAAAACATGGAACAAAAAGGGATTTGACACTAAGTAGAGAAGTACCCATATGTGTGAGAGGGCTAAATTCAGATTTTGGAGCAGGTTGGTTCCACTCAAAAATTCAAATGAGATTAACACAATGGTTTTCAAAACTGTTATATTAAAAATCTCATTTGCAGCAGCTAACTCAATGAGAAGGTTTCATAGTTGAATTCTTTATGTCCAAATTAAGGGGTAGGCAAAGTCTCATGAACTTTTGAGGATATTTGCTACTCATTTTTCCAATTAGACCCAAATGTACAATGAATTCAAATACCTATTTGAATTTGAATGAATTGTGCCCAATTATCCAAATGCAGTTTAGTTTTCAACTCCACACAGTTAAATTTCATCAGTTGCAAATTTTGGGATATTTTGGGGAGATAAGGGGGAGATGGGGCCCACTTGTCATATGCACACAAATATCCTCACAGAAGCAACCGGTCTCTGTTTTGCTTCTACGGGGGATCGACAGCGAGGTGGAGCCGACGCCAGCGCTCGTGCGCTCGAGGATTCGACCGAGGACGCGCTGAACCGACTCCACATCGAGGATAAAGATCACCCGGCCTCCCCCAGAGCTCGGCAAAACGAACTGGCCGACACTCTCTCGCTCTCACGTCTCTGAACCGAACTACCGCCGCCGCCGTCGTTTGATCGACAGCCGGCTCAAACGGGCGTGAACAGCAGCTAGTCAGTAGCCAAATAGCACCGGCGCAGCTCCCTCTTCCTCCTCGACGCGCCCCTGACCGATGATCGTCTCTCCTACCCCGGGGACACCACGTCTGTGCGGCGGCCGAACCAGGATCGATTGGGAGGCGTCCGTGGACAGCTCAATCTGGTGAGTGTCATGACCAAGTACCGGCGCCTCTGGACGCGCCAAGGCACCGTGCTTCTCCCCTCCCAAGCTCAGACCATGCCATGCACCACCGGGAAAGAATTTGGAAAAGTTGCTCCGGCGTACTTAATTCGACCTTCCGGCACGGTAATCCAAAATTCCCCTCAATTCTTAATCTTTGTTCGTCACAGTTTGCACGAAGGGTCCAAAGTAGTAGGCGATCCTTTGCTCTTCACGGTTCTAGCCTCAAACTGCACCTAGAGCGAGTATCTGGTGGTTTTCTACCGGCAACCGAACCGAGGGACCGCGGTCGCACGGGGAAAGCAGATTTGCCATTGTTCCCGAATGTTTTTGAGGCTAGGTCGAGCTCCCCCATAATTCACTGGTGCTGTAGCACTGTTTTGCCAGACTGTTATCGCGCTAGGATGGCCGGCCGACGTCGCCGATGATGTGCCGAGCTGCCGCATCGCCGCTAGCTACCGTAGAGGCCGTGCCGGCTCGGGGAAACCTCACCATCGTACTCAGCGAGGCAGGTTAGGCCCTGGCGGCGAGCAAGGGCTCAGGCAGAGGCCGGGAGATCGGTTTCCGGCGATCTCCGGCGAGGGCGGCGGCGCGGGCACCCGGGCGCGGGAACTGACCCGAGGTTGAAGAAGGGGTCGGCGGGCCCAGTTGTCCGTGAGAGAAAGTTTAAAACCCTGATCTTATGTGGCGGTTGGATCCGGTGCAACTGCGCGTATGGAAACGTGTGGCCCCATGTGTCTTTGTGCCAGTGAGTGACACGTAGCTCGGACCCACTGTCAGCATTTTAAACATTTTAGGGTTTTCAGTTTCCAGTTCAATCTTTGAAGAGCCACAACTTTGTGTAGAAATGTCCATAAAGTGTGAAACAAATTTTGTTGTATTCCTCTCAAAGAGTACTATCCAGGTATGCAGACCAATATTTATGAAATCCCTGGATTTGGCTCATTACTTCACATAAGGAAAATCTTGTGGGATTTATTCCAGGAGTTCTATGTGTTGGAAAATTCCCAAATTTTGGAAGGAGATTCTTCCAAAAACACTTGACCTCCAGTAAAAACTTCAGAGGCATTGGACCTAATTTGCTTGGTCAAATGTGGTGTTAATTCCTTATGTCTCTGAAAAATGGAAAATAGAACAAAGCTCATTTCCAGATTTTCCCCAATTCTTGTGGAGCTCATATCTTTGGGTAGAAACCTCCAAACTTAGTGATTCAAATTGGGTTAGATTCAGGTTGACAAATTCTATTAAATTATACAACCCAATTCGTATGATAGCCTTTAGTTAGTTCTGGAAAATTCTTTAAAGCTTTTCAGCAAAAGAATTTTAGAGGGAGTTTGGTTTATCCAAAACCCCTTAAATTTTGCCAAGATATTCCTTAGTGTGTTACTAGACTCCTGTAAAAGTTTCAGCTCATTTTGAGTTGATTTGATCAGGAAGAGTTCAGATGTTGAGTTGCTGTGTTCAAAATAATACAGAAACATTTCAGAGAATTTCCAAAACTTGGAAATTCAATTCTGGGCAATTCTTAACTCCAAAAACCCTAGGAAAATTTATGCAGACTCTATGAACTATAATTGAAATTGCAGTTCACTAAGTTGGGCATGAACATGTGAGTTAATTCAGAATTAATTTCTTTGTGCTTAATTGCTTAGGGAATTTTTCTGAATAAAATACTCAATGAAAAGTGTTCATTTTTGGTCCAGAGCACTTTCATGTGACCAGGAATTCACATGCATACTTTCAGCTCAAATTGAGCTTTGAGTCTCCCGGTCCTTGTCTTCCTTTCTACTGGATGTGAAGAACAACATGGGGGTTAGTGTGGAGGTTGTGGGAGACACAATGTCCTTTCACTTTACCTACAATTTAGCAAGCTAAGTCCCTGTGTAATATATGACTTCCTGTAAAAATTTCGAAGTCATTTGAGGTCCGGATCTTTAGTTATGTCCAGGTCATTAGAGCTCATCTTATATGGCATTAGAAACTTAGCTAGAGATATAATGAAACATCTAAGGTAGATTTAGTCTCTTTGAGTTCTTTGCACAACAGAGGCAACTACTTCATCCTAGGATTTCTACACAACCTCTGTTCTTAAAAAGTTTTAATCTCTAAGCCTTGAATTACATTATAAAATACTATGCATATACATGTCGATAGGGTTTACGACGAAGGACTTCGACGGAGCCATCCCTTGACGTGTGGATCAGTTGAGCAAGTTCAGAAAGATCAAGGGATTGAAGATCACTAACTTCTATTATATACTATTACCTTACAAAGCAGGCAAGCTCCGGTTTGCATTAACCTTTTTACAATTTTTTATTGTTTTGTGCACTTACTTGAGTACCATTATTCCTTGCATTAGAGTCTTGTTTGGAAACCCAATTGCATAGCCAAGAAAACCATGGGCTGGGATTAGGATTGAAAACCCCGTTAGCCACTGCCATGCTAAGATAGTGTAGGATTCGGTACTAGTCGAGTAGTTGGAACTACTCGGAAGCATAGGCTAGAGGCACTCGACTCGGGTAGAAATAGCACATGAAACACATGGCAAGAAAGATGAGACCGAGCGGAGAGTAAGGGCAGCAGGACTTTGGGGCCTGTGTGCTATAGCTCCGCTTGTGTCGATTGAGGACCGAGCCGTGTGCGGGCCTGTTGAACAAGCTATAACAGTACCGAAAACCTACCGGCTATATGGGAACCGGGTAACCGATGTAACTCGGGTAGCTGGGTGTTGAGGCATAGCTGGTCGTTCAGAGGGTAGGTTGAGAGCTCGAGGTGTAAATCGACTGGCGGCACTGAGATGCGCGTGCAGAGACCTCTTGCTCGGGAGGATCGGACCGGTTCAACATTTGGCTAACGGTGAAAGGTAGATGCGTACGACGTCCGTGATGGTTGTTGTAGGCAACATCGAGTACGGGCGTACGTGACGGGTTATTCGGGTAACCCTGCAGGTGTAAATCGATTATAATCGCCGTCCCTCACAGTCAGTGAGTACCACTTGTTCACTGTACCGTGACGTAGAAAGAACAGACTTGTTACATGTTAAAAATATTGCTGAATGAAAGATGGACTTGATTGTTAATTATTGCTGTAGTTTAGAGCTAATTGAAGTTCCTTTCAACTTTGGGCAAAGTACATGAGAGAAATGCGTTTCTTGTTTGATTGCGGCTCTCTCATGTGCCTTAGCGTAAGGTTCTCCACAACCTGCTGCTAAAACTTGAAAGTAAGGTTCCACTAATTAGGCGAGTCCTCTGCAAGTTGTTTTTATGTCATGTACCCATCACCCCTCATGTAGAAGTTCCATATTTAGGAGAGATGGGTCAGACTTGCTGAGCCTTCATGCTCACTGCTTGTGTTTGAAGCTTTTGCAGGGTTCTATGAGGAAGGGACTCCCGAGGAGGAGACAGAACCCCAGGAGGGGAACCCCGTCGAGTGGGAGTCGTGCACGCCGCCGTGTTAGTGTGCGTGTGTGCTAGCAAGGACACGTTCACGGGCTGAACGTGAACTTCAAGCGTACTCTACGCCCGTGAGTGTAGACTGAACATATTTTGTTGTAAAAATGTTCATAAACCTCTTTATGTAACAAAGCTTTGCTTCCGCTTTGTACCTTTAATGTGTGTTATCCGGTGCTTGCAACGCAGCACCCCTCAGCGTGATCCTGGCTCAACAAGGCCGTGGGGTCGTGTCAGCGCTGGTATCAGAGCTTGCTTGAGGTTTAACGCACTAAAAAGGACATCTTTTTCAAAAATCCAGTGAGGAACGAGTTAGTAGCCCGTATAAGGATGTTATTAGTGTATAGAAAGTGGCATACTAAACTATTCGTCTATGTTGGAAATCGTGCATCTGAGGATGTTTATGTCTTGGGGGGTGCATGTAAGCGCTGTCCACCAGTGCGCACAAGCTGAAGGGTGGAGCCCCACGGGTGGCAGGTAACCCGACCGGCTTTAATATCCTCTACGACTCTTCATGTCGTTTGGGGTATTCGAGCAACGTCTATCCCTGGCGTGCGTGGTGCAATTTGGGAGACCCCGCCACATGGTCAGTAATGTGAACATGTAGCTCAAGGCGTGTTTGGCTTGAGAACATCCGTGCGAGTGATGACGGCCGGGTGTACGAACTGTATGGATACCGGGCTCGGTGTGCAGCCGAGTCTGACGATTGCTTGAGTTATCTGAAGGTAGTCTAACCACGAAATGGTAGACGTGTAGCATCCATGTGCGAGTGACGTTTAGTGCCACTGAACTAACGAAGCCGGCTAAGTCCGGTATAGGATTTTCTTTTGTGAGGCAACGTAGTACCGTAATATGTCTTACGGTGCATCGTCACCGTACTACACTTTATAACTTCTTTCCTATGAAGAAATTATTCATGGCTAACTTTAAACTAAAAATGGAAGTTGGAAAACACATATTAGTTACTGAACTCTTCATTTGAACTAAGTTTCAAAGGGGAGAATTCATAGGTTTCTATGTTTCTCAAAAACAGAGTGCTCTGTTCTGGCAGAAATTTTTGCTGGACTTTGATAGAGCATAACTCTGAGAAGATTGACCCAATGGAGGTATATGATACAGTTCTGGAAAGGTTTTTAATTGCTCTACAACTTCTTTGTAGAACTCTAGAGCAACATCACACGCCAAATTGGTTAAATGTCCAGTTGAATGCAAACTGTTCACAAAACAGGACTGATGCAAATCTCCCTGGATGTTTCTGTAAAACACTTATAACATTCTGTAGAAAAATCCTTAAGAGTCATATGATACACCGTTGGAAAGGTTATGAGATAAACGACATTGTTGTAATTCAGAGTTTGTTCAGATTCCTACTGTATTTGCATATACAACTGTGATAAAACCAGCCACATACAAAGGAGATGCTGGCAAATTTTATCCAGCAATTCTTTCAACTTTGAAAAATCATAACTCTTAATCCAGAAGTGATATAGAAGCATGTGAATACTCGTTGGAAAGATATTGAAGTTAACTTTAACTCTTGTATACAACTTGAGTTATGAAAATGCTTCTAACTGGATAAAAATCTAGATGTAGTGCATCAAGGTCTGTTCTGTACAGAGGAGGAAAATGAGTGATATCATGCGGGCTAGTACAAGTTATGTGCCTTAAAAGTACCGGTTGGTGTTCCGAACGCCATTCAGTGAAATGGAGGCCCCTGTACGATTAACTCCTTAGAGGTTGATTGCTGGTCAAGTACCACAACTTGCACCACCTCCAGAGCAGCAGCATCAGACGGTGGTTTGTACTCCATCGCTGCAGCTATATGTATCTGGCTTCCAACCACAAGTCAGAGAAGAGCCGGAGAGACATCCGTGCTCTAATTGTGGTCGGATGGACCATTGTGCTAGGTATTGTCTGGAGGAAATTCGAGGGTGCGGGTCATCATATTAAAAATGTTCAGACCCGTACCGATATCTGCAGAAAAGAGGGCAGACAAGGGGCAACATTCACTACACAGTGAGTGATGATGTTCCAGAAGGAGAAGCCGTGTTAGCAGAGATGTTTTCTCTGAATCGGCTACCGGTATTAATTCTCTTGGACTTAGGTGCCATACCTAGCTTTGTTAGTCAATCTTTCGTGGCTCAACATCAGCTCCAAACCACTTTTACAAAGAGGTAATACCTCATATCTTCGCCGGGGCAGCATTACAAGAAGTGATGTTGTTTTCTGAGCATCTCTTTGTTTGCGGGTTAGACTATAACCCACGACCCTCCTTATTCTTGGGGTCTGATGATCGACATTATTTTGGGGATGTCATGGTTGAATTACCACAAAACGGGTTACAACATCAGTTTTAAACCGTTAAGCTCAAACTCCCCTCGGCACGGTCTTCATGCATTAGTTCTGGGCGTCAGTCGGCAACAGATTGCAATATTGGACCACTCAGAAGCTGTTTAGATAGAGGGCAGTCCGGTGGTACGTAAAGTTCAGGAGATGTTTCCCAATTGTTTACCTGGCATACCGCCCGAACAGGACGTAGAGTTCAATATTGAACTTGCGCCGGGAACACCACCGAGTTTTCGAAGGCCGTACAAAATGGCACCCAATGGATGGGCCGTACAAAATGGCTAGCCGTCGTAAGTAAACTAACTTACGACGGTCGCCCTGGGCCGTCGTAAGTAAACTAACTTATGACGGCTACGGGCCCACGGCCGTCATAAGTTAATGGACCATCGTAAGATAATGGTAACTTACGATGGACGCAACCCTAGGCCGTCGTAAGTTACACCACCATCGTAAAATAAGCGTAGCTTACGACGGCCATAACCTAAACAATCGTAAGTTACGTGACCGTCGTAAGTCGATGGTTTTAATCTAAGCCCCGGCCCGTGCTCGAGCTAATTAGCCCAAGCCCGAGCACAGCAGCGCCGCCTGCCGCAGCCGCTGCACCGCCCGGCGCCACCACCGAGCCGGCTGGCGCCGCCCCTGAGCCGCACGGTGCCGCCCAGCGCCGCCCGAGCCACCCTGGGCCGCCCCGGCCCTGCCCGAGCCGTCCCGACCCCGCCCTGAGCCGCCTGGCGCCGCCCCGAGCCGCCGAGCCACCTTCTCCATCGCCGCCGCCGTCGTTGCCTAACCGAATCAAGTAATTTTTTAGTTTTTGTAATTAGTTGTTAGTTAGATTAGATAAATTTTTTATTACTTAATCAATTTGTATGTATTTAGTAGATAATTAGTTTAGTTGCTAATTATTTGGTTTAAATTAGTAATTGTTTCTGATTTTAGTTATTTGATTTAGTTAATTGATTGATTAGTTTTTTAGGCACATTGTTTTTGCTTTACCCCCGGCCCCACTGCCACCAGCCCCCGTCGTCGCCGACAGCGTACCGACGCCGAGGCGTCCAGTCGGTGGCGGGGGGATGCCTGGGCGGCTCGCCTCGCCTGGCCGAGCGCCGCCGATGCCGGCGCCGCCTCCGCCCGCCGCCGTGCTCTGGAGAGGAGAGAGGGAGGGGATGAAAATGAGTGTATTGGAGTTGTGGGCCATTTTTCATCACCCTTATAGAACGCGTGGATCGTCGGATTAGATCCGAAGGTCGTGGGCACTTGGGCAGCTCAGCACGAGCCCGAGCCAGACTCTCAGCACTGCCCCGAGCTGACCTCCGCCGCCACTTCCATTGCCGCCCGTCGCCGCTGCCTCCACCGCCGGCCGCCAGCCGCAGCCGCGGCGCTTCACTACAGGAAAATCAACATTTTATGACGGCTGAATCTATTTACGTGGGTCAGCCGTCGTAAATTAACATACTTACGACGGCGCGTGGTAGCCGTCATAAGTTTACTAACTTACGACGGTCGCTGGCTCTTGGCCGTCGTAAATAAAATGACCGGCGGAATTTAAGTACCATTTACGACAGCTAAATGCTAAACCGTCGTAAGTAAAGAAGCCGTCGTAAATAAAGAACATAACTTTACATCTCACGGGCCGCACGCGCGGCCCACTCATGCCCGCGCCTCGCCCCGCCCTGCTGCAGCTGCCGCCGTCCCGCCCCAAGCCCCGCCTGGCCGCCCGTGCTCGCGCCGAGCCCCAGCCACGCCTCGGCCGCCGCCGCTCGCCCCGCCCCGCCTCGAGCCCCGCCCTGCTGCGCCGCCCAACCCGCCTCACCCGGCCCCTGCTCACCGCGCCGCCTGGAGCCCCTGCTGGCCACCCCTGCTCGCCGTGCCGCCCCCCGACACTGTGTATGTGTGACCCGACACCGTGTGTATGTGTGACCCGACACCGTGTTTATGTGTGATTACATTTTTAATTTGATCTTAGTTGATTAATTGTTTAATTAGTATTGTAATTGATTATTGTTGAATTAATACTTTGATTGATTGCATGATTAGTTACTATATGTAAATAAATGGGTTTCGGCCCGGTCCGGCCTGACACGACCCATTTAGAGTCTGTCATGGCCCATTTAGTGGTAATGTATTAGTCGAGACAGGCACGGAGGACGGCAAGCTCCCGCGCGTGGACGGCGGGCCCCGACGGGGCGGTTTCATCTTTGACCCACTTACGACGGGGCATAACGTACGACGGCTAACCCTAAAGGCGTCGTAAGATAGTGGCAGTTTCATTCTTTCCTCTCTCTCTTTTAAATGACTCAAAAATGAAAGATTGATGTAAACCTATACAACATGCGTCACCCGTTTCGAACCGGCCCGTCTCACATGTGTTACAGCCTGGGAGTGACCGAGGGGGCATGGCTTGTGATGAGACGCGGGTTTAGATCTAGACGAGGTTTCGGCGGCATTACCCTGTTATTCTCTGCTGCACCATTTTCGGGCGTGCAGTGGAGAACAGCGGGGTTATGCTGCCGAAATTTCGTTTGGATCCAGACCACGCGTCTCGTCATGAGCACGCTCTGCTCGGTCACCCTTGGGTGGGTTTAGGACCTATCCTTTCCAATAGATGTAGGGCCGTGACATAAATAAATTATAAAGTGACTATAATTTCCTTGACGTTAAACTGCAGATTCAAACATGGGTGAGGACCGTAGTTGGATGTATACCGGTTGGAAGAACAGTTCTGGTGATCACTCGGATGAGTGGTTCGCCAAGATAGATGCTTTTGTAGATCGAGCGTTTTCATTGTCAAAGATCGATAAGGTGCGTTGCCCATGTACGAAATGTCGGAATACCAAGTTTTTGGACAAAATAACGGTCTCGATACGCTTGTGTCGAAACGGTTACACGCCACATTATGAGGTGTGGACCTTCCACGGCGAGACAACTTCTAAAAATGTACAAGAAGGGGAAGAGGAAAATGATGATAACACGGGGGTTGATAGGATGGATGAGATGCTTGAAGCTATATAACCAGAGTTTACGGAGGATCCTCCTACAATGGAGGTTGAAGCGTTCTTCAAGCTTCTCAAAGCTTCAGAAGAGCCGCTGCATGAACACACTGAAGTGACCCTCCTCACTTTCATGACTAGACTTATGGCAATTAAGGCTAAGTACTTCTTTTCTAATAACTGCTACAACGACCTCATCAAATTGATCAGCGACATCCTTTCACAGCCTCATAAAGTACCTAAAGATATGTATCAGGCGAAGAAATTGCTTTTCGGTCTTGGTACGAAATATGAGAAGATTGATGTTTGTCCAGATAATTGCATGCTTTTCTGGAAACAGCATGCAAAAGAGAAGAAATGCTTAAAATATGGTGAATCAAGGTTTGTCGAAGTTGTTAATAACGATGGTGATAATGTGATGACAGAAGTCGCACGTAAGCAACTTCGTTACTTACCCGTGACACCTCGGTTGAAGCGGTTGTTTCTATCAAAAAAAAAAACGGCCAGACACATGAGATGGCACAAGGAAGGTGTACGTGAGAACAATGCAGTCATGATACACCGGGCCGACGGAGAGGCATGGAAGACGCTTGACCGGTTCGATCCAGACTTCAGTCGTGATGCGAGAAATGTTCGCATCGGGTTGGCGACAGATGGATTCTCGCCGTTCAGTACAAACGCCCCACCATACTCCTGTTGGCCTGTCTTTGTCATTCCGTATAACCTACCACCAGCTAGCTCTTTGCATGAAGTACGAGTTCATGTTCCTTAGCCTCATTATACCTGGGCCGGATCATCCTGGGCCACGTCTCAACGTGATGTTGAAACCGCTGATCGAAGAATTGAAAATGTTGTGGACAGGAGTCGAAGCGTACGACTTACAAAAAGCAGAAATTCAACCTTCGAGCTGCTTATTTGTGGTCCGTCCATGATTTTCCGGCATACGGTATGTTTTTTGGATGGAGCACTCACGGTCGTTTGACTTGTCCAATATGTGCTTCTGACACGGACTGTTTTCAACTTACTCATGGAGGAAAGATATGCTACTTCGATTGTCACAGACGTTGGCTGCCTCCGAATCACATGTTTAGGCAACAGAGAAATGTCTTTAAAAAAGACACCGTTGTCAATAAAGGACCACCGAAACGTCTAAACGGATCTGAAATATCTGATATGTTGGACAAACTAGTGCCAGATAAAGGACATCCTGGTTATTTTATCGGTTACAGAGAGGATCACAATTGGACTCATATATGTGGACTATGGGAGCTACCATATGTGAAGTCGTTGATACTAATGCATAACGTTGATGTAATGCATCAAGAGCGTAATATGGCCGAATGTATTATAAGCACATGCATGGACATGATGGGCAAAACGAAAGACAATATAAAGGCTTGAAAGGACCTGGCAGAGCTTTGTAACCGTCCAACTCTTGAGCTCTCTGAAAGTGGTGCTAAACCACGTGCTTCTTTCTGTCTTCGACCTAAAGAAAAGAAAGAAGTACTCAAATGGTTGAAAAATTTGAAATTCCCAGATGGTTACGCAGCTAGTCTGAAATGAGCCACGAATATCAAAACGGAAAAGCTGATAGGGTTGAAGAGTCATGATTATCACATAATTATGGAAAGACTTCTACCTGTTATGTTTCGGAGCTATTTTGATGATGCGGTATGGAAGGTGCTAGCCGAGCTTAGTCACTTCTATAGATAACTCTGTGCAAAAGAAATCACGATAGAGATGATGCGTAAATAGGAGAAGGAGATACTGGTACTATTATGTAAGATGGAAAAAATTTTCCTCCAGGGTTCTTCAATCCCATGCAACATCTCCTCATCCATCTTCCATTTGAAGCTAAAGTTGGAGGTCCCGTTCAATTATTCCTTGCAACAGGATGTCGTCATCAAAGGGGAGCGGGAAGAAGAGGACACGAGAGTTCCTTAGTCGGTCACGCGACCTCTTCTCAGGTAGCTCGTCAGGTGCGAGCAAACGCTCTCAGCTGATGAGGAACCTACCAGACTTTGCGGGCTGACCACTAGCCTTACAGCGCATAGAGGTAAATGTCAGTTGTCAATCACGTTATTTTAAATTGCACTTATAAATAATTTATTCTTATCAATCCTATAATTTTGCAGTCTGACTCACAGTCATCAGATTCAGAGTCAGAGGTTAGGCCGCCGCCACAGGCTAGCCAGCCCTCGGAGATGGCTACCCTACCTTCGGAGCCGGCGAGCGTGGAGCCATTGGGCTCTAGTGGTGACCATCCTTCTGAGTCACCGGACGTGGTGCCCGCGCCGAGACGACGGACGACGAGGACCCACTTTGCAGCTCCTCCTACTGTTCCATGTGAGCGGGTCACTATTTGTCCAGTTGGATATCGGTAGAAAAATCATATACTTGGTACATATTTCATGATGTCTATAGATACTTACTGAGATAACAAATTTTGCAGATCTTGGTACGACTGTTCGTTCACGGGCCAGGGACACCACAGGCAGGTTAACGGTGTCATAGGGGCTTTAGTGCGTTTGCACTATCCCGGTCTCATCGATGGTGTCCCTGCTTTGGGGTGGGACGACAATGCTCATGTCTCGCACGAGGTGCACGACACTCTTCAGGGGGTGTGTGGAACGATTTTATGGTAAGTTTAAATGTCTACATTCTTCAACTCATTTAAATTGTTAATGCATATTGATTAAATGTTTATTTCCTTAAAGCTGAGGTACCAGTTAGAGGAAACGAGCGAGAGCATGATGGAGCACGCGACACTCGTGTTCCACACAAACACTCGGAAGCTCGTGACGCAGGCGTTGTCGTACGCCCGCATACAGGCCGTTAACGACTACCAGAAATGGCATCAGCAGCAGCAGGAACAGGGTCCCTTTAGAAGGGACTCCGACACGTACTTGATAGAGGATCAATACGCAGAGGTAAGTTCTAATTGTTAAAAAAACTCAATAGTTACTTATGTTAACAGTTAATGATATACTAAATATGTGCAGGTTAGTATTTCCTGGTTAGAGGGTCAACCCGACGCATACCGAGCTCTTTGTCGGTATTGGGCTAGCGATGACTTCAAAGCTAAGTCCACGAGGGCTCGAGGATGCAGAGGGTCCGACGGGAAGCACACCTATGGCGCCGATGGTCATTTGCGTTTGGCTAAACACATGGTAAGTGTATTATAAGTTCGTTTATGTGTTCCTAACATATTTATCCTACTAACACGCATCTACAGGAGCGAGAGACCGATCAGGAGCCTAGCGCGATCGAGGTTTGGAAGAGAGGTCACAGGGGAAGTGACCCGTCGCAGCCGGGGCAGTGCAGTCAGGTCGCGACCGATCGATTGGTAAGTTTACAGAATTATTCAATTTAATTATGACTAATATTATTATTGACACACTAACACCATTTCTATGTTTTTTTTGGAAAAGTACGGACAGGAAGTCATCAAAATACACGGTAAAGAGTACGATTGGGAAAACGCGCCAATCAACCCTCAAGCCGTGTATGCAAGTGGCGGCGGGAAGGCCCATGGCTGGTGAGTTGGTTTCTTTTATTTAGGTTTTCCAATCTTCCTTCTTTTACTTATTATTTTTATTTCTTTTGTAGGTTTGCCATTTTCGATGGAGTTGTCGACTCGAGGTCGGCGCGACCTGCGAGAGGCACTTCATCGACGCAGGCTTCGTCGGTTGGTCCGTCGAGTGGCCGTCTCTCGCAGAGGGACATGGAGTTCCGTGCCATGCAGGAGAGGCTGACGCGGACCCAGGAGGAGCTCGACAGGACGAGAGCCATCCAGGAGTACAAAGCTAACTACATGGCCCAGATGCAGATAGCGGTGGAGGTAAGTAATTTAAATTACTGTAGTTTACTTTCATAACATTTCAGAAATACATATGTTCTAATATTTTTCAATTATAGGCCTTAGCTCGACAGAACAGCCAACAAATCACGATTCCTGCGTGGTAGCCGCCACAGGTGACCCCGTCACAGGAGCCCGCAGCCCAGGTGCCTCCGGTACAGGTAATAAACTCTTTAATATTGTATTTTTCATCTAACATAAGGAGAAAGGGAGATGTAGAGTGGTACAGAAGGGAGAGAGTAAGTGCGAGAGAGAGTGAGAGTGAGATGGAGAGATCGAGTGTTGCAATAGAGGGAGAGAGAGAGTGCAATAGAGAGTGTGAGTGAGAATAACATAAAGAGGGGATGAATATTACAGAGAGAGGAAGAGAGTGATAAAAAAGAGAAAGGCATTGATATCTGAATCCAAACCGTCCTAACTACTCATGTGTTTTGTAGGGTTCGGCGACGGAGGCCTCTACTCTATCGCCACAGCTACCGGTTCCAAGAGAGACGCGTGGAGATGATATCTTCGGCTCCGGAGGTAGTCGAGAGGGTAGTGTGTAGCCCGTTTTAATTTGTGTTGTGTGTGATGCATATGAACTATTTTATAACTATTTGTTCTGTGAGCTGGCCATCGTGCTAGGTTAGTGCTTTTCTGTTTTTTAAAAAAATTACAAATATAACTTACGACGGCTACTGCCCAGAAGCCGTCGTAAGTTAGCCTCTGTTACTTACGACGGTCACCAGAACCGTCGTAAGTAACGTGCCTTGGGCCACCACGTGGCCTGGGCCGTTACTTACGACGGATGCGCGACGCCATCGTAAGTTATGTTATTTACGGCGGTAGCCGTCGTAAGTTATGTTATTTACGATTGGGTAATTACCTCGGCTGTACACCGTCGTAAGTAAAGAAATACCGTCGTAAGTAGCTAACTTACGATGGTTTATGACTTAATTACGACGGCCTCAGCCGTCGTAACTTTGTCGAATCCCTGTAGTGCAAGTAGGAGTAGGGAGTCCTAGATTCAATGGACTTGCCACAGGGCTCGTTATATAAGTAAGGTGGCCAGGTCTCGTGGATTACATGACTAAGAGCTGCTTCTCTTGTGTTTAGATCACTAAAATTCGTAGTTTGTGAAGTGCTTTTAGTCCTTGGTCGTCTGGCTTGTTTGCTTCAAGCTTTTTCCGGCGAGTCTCTGCGCAGCCTGACGCTGGATAGGTATTTCGATCATAACTCTTGTTTTACAGATTGTAAAAGTCCCAACAACATGTACATGAATAAAACTAAGGTTTGAGTTCATATGTGTGGCAAAGGCATAAAAAATGGGACTTGCTAAAACTTTTCTTCTTGCAAAGTGATACATGGATGATTGTCCAAAGTGAGGTTCACATCGTTATTTGAAAGTGTTGAACTAATAAGGAATTAAACACCCTTTGCATACAAGTTTAAAAATCAGAATTGAAATTCAAAGTTCACACAAATGGTGGCCAAAAACTTTGAACAATCATGCAGCCATATTGTTGGGAAGTATGGAAAAAGAGTTGGGTGACAAACTTGTCATTAGGGTGGGCTCAAAAAGGAGTTAAAGAGAAGCATTTGCAAATTCCAACCAAATTCAAATTTGTCATGCAAATTCAAACTGAATTTGGAGACTTCAAATTCTAGCTCACCTTTCCAACTCTGAATTGTGGAATTTAGAGAGATCAACATGAGGAGATATTTGGGAGGAAAAGGTGGGGAGGGACCCACATGTCATTGAGTGGAAAAAATCAAAAACTTGCACATGAAGCAAAGGACTTTGTCTCTGTGTTTCAACTCCACCGAGTGCTCTCACCGTGTGATCCACCGAGGAGCTTGCTGCACCACCTCCTGCTGCCTGCCCCCACGCGCTGGCTCCCCGAGGCGGTGCCCCCTCGTGCTACTCGGCGTGATCATGTTCCCTCAGCCGAGCGAAGCCTCAGTTGCTTTCTTCCCCTCGCGAGCACACGAGCAAAACTGCTTTCCCCCTCCGCTGCTCGGCCTGATTGGGAAAACGGCAAAACATCACGCCCCTCTCCTCCCCGTGTTGCTAAACCACACCCTGAGCTCAATACACACCTCCCCGACCCAGAAACCAGCGAGCTTCGGCCTCTTTTCCCGTTATCAGCACTGCCCACCGCGACCTAGCTCAAAAACGGTGATCTGGCGCTCGTGGACAGCCCTCCACAGGGGGTTTCACGGTCGGCCGATCAAGGCCAAGGGAGCGCGCTGTGTTGGTGCTGCTCTCAACCAAATCTCAAGCCACACCGTGCAGCTTCGACGGCCAATTTGAAGATTTTGTCCCGGCAGCTTCACAGTGAACGTCTGGTACGATTTCTGCAAATTTCCCCTCTCCAATCCTTCTTAGGTTATCAAACTTGGCATATAGATGCTGGACTAGCCGGCGATCAGAATCCTTTTAGCATCCGTTGCATGAAACCGGCTAGGAACGACGGATTTTGAGCTCGATCAAGGGCGTTCATGGCGGACATGATCGGTCACACGGTGCTGACCAACTTGCAGCTGTTTTTGAACACCTTTGAGGCCTTGTCGAGCTTCCTAGAGGTGCACTGGTGCTGTAGAAAGCTCGTCGGTCAAGATTTTGGCGGGCTAGAGACCTCGGGCGACGGTGCCGAACCTCATCTGAGGCCGTCGCACGTCACCGAGGCATCGCAGGTCATTGGCAGCACGAGATAACCCCACAGCCGTGTTCCTCAATATAAATAACGCCCTGGCGGCAAGTATTAGATCGGATGGTGGCTGGGAACGGTCGGCCGGCAAGCACCGACTTGCTCCGGCGAGCTGAACGCGCGGGCACGAGAAGGGCCGGCTGGAGGTGGAAGAAAGGGCCGGGCCCGGCTGTCAACGGCTCAATTTTTAAATCCGGGATCGGCTGTGGCCGGCATCCTGTGTGCTGGCGCACTGAGGACCCCGTGACCCGGTGTGGCTTCAATCCTATTGGCTGGGATTTAAACAGTGGGTCCAGCCGAGTTTTCAGTAGGAAAAATAATTCCAGAGATTGCTATAACTTTGGAAATTCATATCTCTCTGTATAAACCTCCAAATTGAGTGATTCCAATTGGTTTTGATTCATCTTTCAGAGTTCTATCCAAATATGAACTCAGATTTGTATGAAAGTCAATATTGTATTCTGGAAATTTTTTTGAAGTCTTTGTGAAAAAAGAATTATTGAGCGAGTTTGGGTTATCAAAAAATCCTCAAATTTTGCTAGAATATTCCTTAGTATAGTGTTGTCCTTCTAGCAAATTTTCAGCTCATTTGAAGATCATTTTAGTAGGAATTTGCTAAAAACAATTTTCTGTGTTCATAAGAGTCCTGAAACATTTTCAGAAAATGTTTCCCACTTCTAAAATTTAGATAATCTCTCTGAGACATACTTGAAATTGTAGTTTACTTAATTGGGCATGACAATGCACATTACTTCAGAATTAATTCTTTTAAGTAGAAACACTTAAAGAATTGTTCTGTAAGAACTACTCAAGTAAAAGGGCTGAATTTTGGACCAGATTACTTTCATGTGACCAGGAACTCATATGTAAATTATCAGCCCATGTCGAGCTGTATAACTCCCTGTTCTTATTCTCCATACTTATGTATAGGTGGAAATACATGAGAGACATTGTGAGAATTATAAAGAATATAATTTGACTCCAAATTAGCTGCAATTTGGCAAGCTAAATCCCTAGGTAGTATAGAACCTGCTGTAAAAGTTTTGAGGCCATTGGAGTTCTTGTTCTTCAGTGCACCCCATTCTTTTCAGCTCATCTATTATGTTCACTAAGGAAAGTAGTTAGTGTATAGGTAAAACATTAAGATCAAGTATATTATTTCTGTTTCTTTGCACAACAGAGGCAAACCAAGCCATTCTTGGCTTTTCCACACAACCTCTGTTCCTAAGAACTCCATTGTATAACTTCTTTCCATTACATTCTATAAAACATGTGCATATGCATTTCAATAGAAACCACAACGAAGGGGATTCAAAGGAGCGATTCATTGAAGTGGATCAAGCTCCGGAGAATCAAGGGTGGATCAGCAAGGATACTAACTGCTTTTATACGACTACCCTGCAAAACAGGCAAGCTCCGGTTTGCATTTAAAAGCTGTTCAGTTTCCATTTTGTATTCACTTTCGGTTAAGATATGAACTGTGCATTAGGTCTAGTGTTTGATACTCCTCTTGCATAACCAAATGACCCATGGAGTGTTGGGTAGGTGTCTTTCACCGTGTAGAACTGCCATGCTTAAGTACGGTTCGGTAGAAGTCGAGTGGTGAGATGCTACTCGCATGTTCAGGAACAACAGGGGCATACGGGAGTGGTTCAAAATGAATTAGCAAGTTAAAGTTGAGACCGGAAGGTTGTAGGGGCAGCAGGACGTAGGGGACTGGGTGCTATAGACCTGTCCTTGTCGGTCAAGGACCGATCCATATGCGGCCCTGTTGGACAAGTTTGAGTTGTGTACCGGACTCATGCTGGTATTATGGAACCCAGTAAACTGATGTACCTAGGGAAGCTGTTGTTAGGACTTTTTGGGTCGCCTCAGGCGGATGGCCACTGTGCAGTACGTGGAGAACATTCTCATGACATCTCATGTCGGTAGGTGCACCATGAGAGTGGCTACTGTACGGGGCGACTTGATCGATTCAACGGGGGTGAAACAGGAGAAAGGCTGCCCCGTACGACGTCAGTGATGGTTGCCGTAGGCAACGTCGAGTACAGGTGTACGTGTCGTGTAGTCCGGGTGTTATTGATTCGAATCACTGTTGCTCGCGGAATGGACCAAGTATACTTGTTCTCACAGTCATGACGTAGTAAGAACTTGCATGAGAAATGAACTAATCAAATTGGTTGAAGTTTATACTACCCTTGTATGGTATCTTTGATGATTAGCTAGTGCCAACTCGATTCTTTATGCCGTGGGCAAATTACATCGGTGAAAAGTCTTTCTTGTTTGATTGTGGACTCCCGATGTGGCGTGCCTAAGGTTACTTAAAATTGCTGCCAATAATACCTGAAAGTAAGGATTCACTTTTAGGCGAGTTTATTATGCATTATGCTATCCTACTTTAGGTTCATAACCTCACATACAGTTTCATGTTTAGGGTGACGGTTAAGTCTTGCTGAGCGTTATGCTCACGGATGCTATCCGAGTTGTTTTGCAGGTATTTGACTTCATGCTTATGAGAAGGGATGCCGATGAGAGTCGTGAACCTCTGAGTGCTTACTCAAAGAGCATCCTCGCCGCTGCAGATTGTTATTCGTGTTGCTAGTAAGAAACGTCCGCGGGCTGGACTGTTTCTTTGCTGCTAAGTTAGGATGGAGTCGTGAGAGTTATAGTATTCCGCTGTAGCTTATTTCGAGATAAGTATTTGTAAAACACTTTTGTATGCTTTCGCAATTGATTTATGTAATGGGATGTGTTTCTTCGACCCGTGTGCTGTTGGGTGCCGCATATCACGGCACCACCCAGTGAGGTCCTGTTGTCGATGGGGCGTCCGTCCCTCACAGCGTGGTATCAGAGCTGTGACAAATGGTATTAGAGCCCTGTTTCAGTTGGTATCAGAGCTGCGTTGTGAATAGCACATGGATTGAGCATCATATTACGTTCAAAACTTAGGATACAGTGAGATAACGGTACTAGGCCCACATAAGGACTACTATTAGCATATTATGAAGGTGGCAATATAACTTATTTATTATGTCGGAAAATCATGCATCTCAGGACGTTTTATGTCTTGGGGGGTGCATGTAAGCGCTGTCCACCAGTGCGCACAAGTTGAAGGGTGGAGCCCCACGGGTGGCAGGTAACTCTATGACTCTTCGTGTCGTTTGGGGTATTCGAGCAACACCATTTCCTAGCGTTCTTTGGGCAAGTATGGGAGACCCCGTCACGTGGTCAGTAACGTGAACACGTAGCTCAAGGCGTGTTTGGCTTGAGAACACCTGGGCGAGTGATGATGGCCGGGTGTAGGAACTGTATGGATACCAGGTTCGGTGTGCAGCCAAACCTGATGATTGAGTGTGTTTTATGTAGGTACTATCCACGAAAACCTTAGTGCATGTAGAACACTTTTGCGAGTAACCGTTTTAGTGCCACCTAATCATACGTATATGCCGGTGTAATCCGGTTAGGTTTTTCTTTGGTGAGGCAACGTAGTACCGTCATGTGTCTTACGGTGCATCGTCACTTTACTACACATAATAGTATTCTTTCCTATGAAGAAATCACTCATGAATAACTTTCAAAATTAAAAATTGATGTTGGAAAGCACATATTAGTTACTGAGCTCTTCATTTGGACTATCAAAGAAGAGAATTGCTAGGCTTCTTTTGATCTCAAAAACCGAGTGCTCTGTTCTGGAAGAAATGGTTGCTGGACTTTGACAAAACATAACTCTGTGTAGATTGACCCAATGAAGGTATATGATACAGTTATGGAAAGGTTTTTAAGTGCTCTACAACTTTTCTGTAGACCTCCAGAGCAAAAATCAGACGCCAATTTGGTTGAATGTCCAGATGAATGCAAACTGTTCAGAAAATAGAACAGCTGCAACCTTCTCTGGATGTTTCTGTAAAAGGGCCATAACATTCTGAAGAAAATGTTCTAGGGGTCATATGATACACCGTTGGAAAGGTTAGGAAACTTGCAACAATTTTGTAGTTCATAGTTTGTTCATAATTGTACTCCATTTGTATGTAAAACTGTGAGGAAAACAGCCACATACAAAGGAGGTGCTGGCAAATTTTATCCAGAAATTTTGTCAACTTTGAACAATCATAACTTCTGATTAATGGATGATCCAGAGGCATGTGAGTACTCGTTGGAAAAATGATGAAGTTAACTCTAACTTTGGTATGACCCTTGAGTTATGAAAATGCTTCTAACCGGACGAAAATCTGGGTTAAGTACAGAAAGGTTGGTTCTGTACAGAATAGGGGACTGATTATCTTGCCTTTACGGAGATGTGTAAACATGAAATTTTGTTATGCTTTCATAAAGTTTTAGCATGTTCATGTTTTACATACTTTCACATACTGCTGAGATTAAGTTTTGACTCCCTTCAAAATTATGCTTTTGCAGTATGGTGCGTACTCATTCTCCGAGTAGGGCCGAAGGTTCTCGCCGAGACGGTGATGACTCGACTCCACCACAGGCACCGCCATCAACGGTATGGGAGGATGCCATGGCTCAGATGGTCGAGTCAAGCCAAGAGAACACAAGAATACTCCAAGCCTTGATACAACAAGGATTACTCCAACGTGCACAACAGGACGTTCCACCTCGGAACGCCTATTTGGACTTCTTGGCGACACAACCGCCAATTTTCACGGAAGCCAATGAACCAGTGGAAGCTGATCAGTGGCTTCGAGTTATGGAGTCTAAGTTTGGAGTGTTTGAGTGCGATGATTATCAGAAGACTTTGTTTGCAGCTCAACAGCTCCATGGAGCCGCCGGAAATTGGTGTTTCTCTTATCTCAAGACCGTTCCGGAACGCCATCAAGTGGAATGGATGGAATTTCATGAAGCATTCCGTGCTCATCACATTCCTATGGATTTTATCAAGGCCCAGCAGCAAGAATTTAGGAACTTGAAGCAGGGGGACATGAGTGACCTCGATTATGTCAAACGGTTCAACCTTTTGGCACAATATGCTCCTGCTTATGCGACGAGCGAAACTGCTAGGTGGGACTACTTCTTCTATGGCTTGAGTGCCATACTAAAAGATAAGTTAGCTTTGTTCAATCAAGGCAGTTACACCGAGTTAATCAGTGCTGCCCTGCTGCAAGAACAAGCGACATTTGAGTGTCAAGCATAGAAGAGGGACCAGGATGATGTGCAAGAAGACACACCAGTTGTACCTCGCAAATACCGTGTGATGTATCACACACCATCCAATGAACTATGGCAAGCACCAGTGAGGTCAACTCAGTACAGACTTCCTGCTAAAGAATCATGTCTTGAAGCAACACCATTGCCGCAGCAACGAATGACACCTGTTGCATCGTTGCTGCAGCCAAGTACATCAACTTCTCAATCACAAATCAACGAAGAACCGGGGAAACCTCCGTGTTCTTATTGCCACTGTTCTGGGCATTTTAGGCAAGAATGCCGGGAGAAGTTGTTGAACAACAGACAACCATCATTATCAGGTGGTATGCCGCCACCTGCTCAAGTCAACATCACAGCATTGCAATCCGGGAGTGTGCAACATCTTGCTATTGAGGATGTCCTGGAGGAAGCACCGGTGTTAGCGGGCATTTTCACTCGACTTTTTTCTTCCGGACGAAGCCCTAACCACTGACCAGCAGCAACAAGGAAGCCCCGGTTTACATTAACCAATTTTACAAAGTTTTGCTTTATGAATACTTAGTATGTGATATGAATGTGCATTAGGTGTAGGATGGATGAAACCCAAGTGCATAACCAGATCTTCCCACATGAGTGAGGATAGTGTCTACGTCCTCGAGTAGACAGGCTATGCTTAATGATTCATAGAACTTCGGAACAAGTCGAGTAGTTGGAATCTACTCGCGAGTTAGGCTTGGGACACACAGGATTGGTTTGAGTGATGTGAGATCACTTTACTAATGAAAATGAGACTAGGCAGGGGCTAGGGCGCAGTAAGAGGAAGTCTTGTGTGCGCAGCCCTGTCCGTGTCGATTGAGTACCGATCCATGTGCGGCCCTGCTGAACAAGTATCGAACCTACAGAAAGCATATCGGATATATGGGCCCCGATAAACCGATGTAACCTAAACCTCCAGGCGTCGAGGCATAGCACACCGATTTATAGGTGTAGGTTGTGGGCAGCAAGATGGAAATCTGCTAACAGGCATAGAGAGATGCTCTGTGTAGGGAACCTCCTGTCCATTTCGGTGCGACCGGTTCGACGTTTGGGCTGTTGGGTGAAAGGTTGTCCCATACGACATCGAGTGAGCGTGCTGTGCAGCTCCACGGGTGGGCGTACGTGACGTGCTATTCAGGTATCCCTGCAGGTGTATATCGAGTCGATTCACTGTCCCTCGTGGTGACGAGTACCACTTGTTCACTGTGTCATAACGTAGATAAATTATGGAATGTTATGATTTAATTCTGCTGATATGTATAATTGTATTGCTACATGTGTGCCACCAAATATTGCTCACTAAATTTCATATTCATGAACTGTTAACTTGTGGCAAAAGGATGACCTAAGGATGAACTTGTAGGCGTGTCCGTTTGCTGAAATTTACCATCCCATGTTCGTGTAAACTGCATGTAGAGTTTCATGCCTAGGTGAGTCAGTTAAGCCTTGTTGAGCCATCATGCTCATGGTTCCTGCTTAAGTGTTTTTCAGGTGAGGAGTATCCCACGGACTCGGGTTGCAAGTACACCGGCGAGGGCTACCCTCCATCTGGGACCACGGCTATGTGGGAGCCGTACACGCCGCGCTGAGCTGAGGAGTGCAGCTAGTGTGGGTTGCCCTAGGGCTTGGCAACCAACTTTTGCTAGATAGGTGGCGTGAGTTGTATAAACTTAGCTTCCGCTTTTTTAATCCAAATACTAGTTTGTAACTGAAGTCTTGTACTAGTTTGTACATATTCAGTTGGTTTTCTATGTAATACAATATCGTTCTTATGATGTGTGCTATCGGGTGTCGCATCGTGCGGCACCACCCTCTGCGATCCTGGATGAGCAGATTTCGGTCTGCAACACCTGGCATGTGCTCGCATGAACCGGTACTTAGATCTATGGCAAGTAAACCACCATCTCATTCAGCAACATCCACGAACCAAGCATGCCTAGATCTCCCCGATTCCATGCTCATTAACATCATCAAGTTATCATCATCATTATTATTTGAGTGCAGTAGCTAACGATGTTTTATTTCAGCTTCCCGTATACCGCAAGTTAAGCGAAGCAAAAATGAAAAAATTGACCATACCCGACTCATCAACTTTCCCGGCAATAAGGATGGTCAACAAAACTAGTAAACTCCTATAAAAAGGGTGCCCCATCAAGTTGACTCAAGTATATGGGTTTTCACAAGCAAAACAGTTTTGAAAACATGGGATCAATATGGTCAAGGGGCACTTGCCTTGCTCCCGTGGTTCGTGTTGCTCAAGCGTCTGGAAGTCTTGGTGCTGTAGTTCCTCATAGACGGCCTCTTGAGCTTGTCCTTCTACTTACGACCACGCACATACAAAATCTACAGCAATAAATCATCATGTACAAACTTTACTCAAGATGCAACGGCTTAGATGAATGCAAATCCTATAGTGCAGTTTAATAAAACCAGTTTGTACGTGTTCTTGCATGTTTTAATGGGCTTTCATGGGGTTTTATGATGAACAAGAGTTTAGTGATCAAGTGTGGACGTGGTGATGATCTTGACACAAGATGTAGATCAATTCCACCATCAAAAATCGACGAAAACATGATCTGTCCACACGCCAAAAGTTTCTGCTCGAAGGGGCGAAGAAAACGGATGCATAGAAACAGCGGCAACGTCGTAAGAGGGGTAATGAAGACCTATGTCACTTCCTTCTTACGGTAGGGCCTCCCCCCTAGCAATGGCAGCAGCGGGTGATTTTTCTGCGTATAATTATGGTAGGGCAGAACTTGGGCTTCTTCTCCGGTGATGGCGAGGCGTGACGGGGCTCTACAGCAGGTCTCTACGGTGGGGCTAGACGGCGGCCAAACTCCGGCAAGGGGGGATCGGTGAATTGGGCAGAGGGGAGGGGGCAACTTGGCGAGTTGTGGGCAGAGTGCGGGGTCCAAAAGGAATAGGGGGCGGCTGGGAGGTTGTATTTATAAGGGGGAAAAGGAGAGTCCTAGGGGTGGAAACATAGAGTCCTAGCAAGATGGGACTCAACCAAAGAGTCCTAGCGAAATGGGACTCAACCAAAGATTCCTAGAGGTGGGGGATAGGGTTCCCCCCCTCAAGGCTGCGGCCAAGGGGTCTCCCCCCTAATTGGTGCGGCCAATTTGGGGGAAAATTGCCCCCAAATGTCGGGGAAATTCCCCATAGGGGAATTTGGGGAGATTTGGGGAAATTTGGGATGGCTCAATTTAGCTATCTTACTTCCATTTCTCTCCATTTCTATGTTCCTTTCTAAATTCTATATTTCTTTCTCCATTTCTATGTTCCTTTCTCCATTTCTATATTCCTTTATCCATTTCTACTTCTTTTTAAATGTTTCTCTACATGAAAAATGTATGAAATGCATGGTTGTGAAATTGAGGGTGTTACAAAGCTACCCCCCTTTAAATGAATCTAGCCCTCGAGATTCGATTGAGTGGAGAAAAGATGGGGGAATTCCGCCTAGAGATTGTCCTCACGTTCCCATGTAGTTTCGGCTTCCGTGTGATGGCCCCATTGTACCTTGCACCAACGGATCACTTTGTTTCTCTTGACCCTTTCCTTTACGTCCAAAATTTTGATGGGGTGTTCTGCATAGGTAAGATCCTCTTGAAGCTCTAGCTCATCCATCGGTACTCGTTCTTCCGAAACTCTTAAGCACTTCTTGAGTTAGGATACGTGAAACACGTCGTGCACGCCGGAGAGGTGCGTTGGCAGCTCCAGCTGATAGGCTACCTCTCCTCGCTTGCCCAAAATCTTGAATGGCCCGATGTAGAGAGGTGCTAATTTGCCTTTGACGTTCAACCATTGTTGGCCTTGGATGGGTGACACTTTAAGATACACAAAGTCTCCCACTTCGATTGGTCAATCTTCTTCGCTTATTGTCCGCATAACCGTTTCGTCGTGACTGAGCGGCCTTCAAGTTTTAACGTATCGTTTGGACTTGCTTTTCGGCAACTTGCAGCTCTTCGGGACCAAATACTTGGCTTTCTCTGGTCTCATTCAAGAACAACGGTGTTCTACGCTGTCTACCATACAATGCTTCGAAGGTTGACATCTTCAAGCTGGCTTGGTAACTGTTGTTGTACAAGAATTCAGCATATGGCAAGCTCTTATCCCAACTATGCCAATGTTTCAGGCGTAAGCTCTAAACATGTCTTCCAAAATCTGATTTGTCCTCTTAGTTTGCCCATCGGTTTGCGGGTGATATGCAGAGCTGAAGTTCAATCGCATACCCATATCTTCATGCAGCTTCTTCCAGAACCTAAAGGTAAATTGAGAACCTCGATCTGAAACTATCCTCTTCGGAACTCCATGACGACACACGATTTGCTCCATATACAGCTCGGCTAGTTGTGCGACGGTGTACTTGGTTCTCACAGGAAGGAAATGGGCTGTTTTTGTCAATCGGTCCACGATAACCCAAATGGAGTTGTAGCCGGACTGAATACGCGGCAATCCGACCATGAAATCCATGCTTATGTCTTCCCACTTCCACTCGGGTACTTTTAATGGCTGCAACAATCCAGTGGCTTTTTGATGTTCGGCCATCACTCGTAGGCACGTGTCGCATAGGGCAACATATTCATCAATATCTCTTTTCATGCCATCCCACCAATAGCATGCTTTCAGGTCCTTGTACATCTTTGTACAGCCGGGGTGTATGGAATAAGGCGAGTCATGTGCCTCCTTTAGTATCGTGTCGCGGATGTGCTTCAAGTTAGGCACTCAAATCCTTTTCCCTAACCAAAGCGTGCCTTTCTCGTCTTCCTTGAAATCCTTTTCTATGCCTTGTCGGATCCTTTCCTTGATTTCCTCATACGCTGCTTGGCCACCTCGTATTTCTTGTTCCAGTGTTGAGTTCAGTTCTATCACCTCCATCTCAATAAAGAACCCGAGATGTAACCGTTCGAACTCCTTACGCAGCTTGGGTGGCAGCTCCTGAACCGTGAGCTGGTGACATGCTCCCTTTCGGCTCAACACATCAGCTACCACATTGGCCTTTCCGGGGTGATTGTTTATTCCAACATCATAATCCTTGATGAGTTCCAACAATCGACGTTGCCTCAAATTCAGATGTGTTTGCATGAATATATACTTGAGGATTTTGTGATCCGTGTAGATCTCACATCGGTGACCAAGGATGTAATGCCTCCAAATCTTCAAGGCATGTACCACGGCTGCCAGTTCCACGGATTTAATTCAGCCCATGTTTCTTTAATTTTCTCGATGCATAGGCTACCACTTGTCCTCCTTGCATAAGAACACATCCAAGCCCTTGTATTGGTGCGTCACAATATATATTGAAACTCTTGCTCACGTCCGGCAATACCAAAACCGGCGCTGTTGTTAATCTCTTCCTTAGCTCCTCAAAGCTGTCTTGACACGCTGATGTCCACTGAAATGCTTTCCCCTTCATCAACAATTCCGTCATAGGCTTCGCTATTTTGGAGAAATTCTTGATGAACCGGCAATAGTATCCAGCCATCCCAAGGAAACTCCGAATATCCCTCACATTTTGTGGTTGGTTCCACTTCAAAACCTCTCCCATTTTTCCGGGATCAACCGATACTCCTCCCGAGATAATGTGGCCTAAGAATGCTATTTCCTTTAGCCAAAATTGACACTTTCTGAACTTGGCATACAATTGATGCTCTCGCAGTTTCTGCAATGTTAATCTCATGTGTTCTTCATGTTATTCCTCGCCTTTTGAATACAGCATGATATCGTTGATGAAAACCACGACGAACTTGTCCAAGTACTCCATGAAGACCTTATTCATGAGATACATAAAGTATGCGGGTGCATTCGTTAACCCAAAAGACATAACGGTATATTCATACGAACCGTACCGTGTTCGAAATGCAGTTTTGGGTATGTCAGAGGGCTTAATATTCAGATGGAAGTATCCCGAGCGAAGAGTCTTGGAGAAAATTCGGGCACCTTTCATTTGGTCGAATAGGTCCTCTATACGTTGCAGCGGGTATTTATTCTTGATCGTCACCTCGTTGAGAGACCTATAGTCCACACACATCCTTTGGGTCCCATCTTTCTTGTCTACGAAGAGCACGGGGGCTCCCCACGGTGACAAGCTTGGGTGTATAAAACCCTTTTCTAGCTGCTCTTGAATTTGCTTCTTGAGCTCCACTAATTCATTAGCAAGCATCCTATATGGCCTCTTCGCTATAGGTGCAGTTCCGGGTACTAAATCAATGGCAAATTCAATGTCCCGGTCAGGTGGCATACCTGGAAGTTCTTCCGGAAACGCATCTGAATATTCTTGAACTACCGGAATGCTTTCTAATGTCGCTTCTTCAACGTGGTTCAGCACTACCTTCTCGGTTGCCGGTTGGGCTGCCTCAAACTCAATACGAGTACCGTGCTCACTCATCAACTGCACGAATCACTCCGTTGTGCTTTCTTAACCAATCCATTTCAAGTATTATGTCAATCCCTTGGGAATCCAAGACAATAAGGATGGCAAGAAAGTCTACCCCCCTTATTTTAAGGCTTACTTTCGGACGTACTATGTTAGTCCTCATCTCTCCACCAGGAGAATTAACCAACATAGTTTGTTTCTTGTGAGATATGGGCAGGTTATACTTGGCAACATAATTGGATGAGATGAATGAATACGATGCTCCGGAATCTAATAAAACAGTGGCTGTGTTGGAGTTTTCTCTCACCATCTGTGAGAGAGAGTAGAGTAGGAAATAGAATTAGATTGATCCCCCAACTATATGCATCAAGGTGTATGAACTAAGCAACTTCTTTTACTAATTTCAGCCTATATGAGGATGTGAACACGTGCCAAAGCATCTCACATCTCTCCACTATGTGTGGATGTGGACATTCACCGAAGCGTCCCACAACTCACTCCAGCACACAAACAAAGCAATCATCACAAAAATTCAGCACACCACTCTTATTCGAACTACTACGATCTAAACGTTCCTATTACAGCTTTATTTAATGAAAACCTAAACTGAATCGTGAGAATTGGTGCTGTTCTCGCCGTGTGACGGGGGTGGTCCATACATGGGCACACGTCATTGTGAGTCGGCAGTCCATGTAGGGATAGATGATGCTGGTGCTCCATTTGCTCCCGCGTTGGCACGAGTTTCCTCCTGTTTTTGCAGCAAGTACACCTTCTTGCAGAGGTAACGGATCTCTTCTTGTGCGCTTGCATAGCGGTTTCCTAACTCCACAAGCAACCTCTAAAACTTGTCAGCAGCTTGTGGGTTGGAAATAGATCCTCCATGGGGTCCAATGATCTCCCTTGTACCACTCTTCCGATACGAGTGCAGCTCAAAAGTAGTGTTCTCAAGCTGCTCACGAAAGGCGTAGCACAGTCCGATGAGTGCATCCCATGCGGCATCATCACTAGCTTCTGCCCTTGTAACTCTCCATGTGGGTGCGAAGTGCCGAGTGACAACTCGACCGTTAGATAGGATGGTTACCTCAGCCTTCCACTCTTCATATTCAAGACGAGGGACTTTCTTGAGAAGATACTCTGGGTATAAGCTGCAGCAATCCAGAAATTGTTTGAGCTCCTTGGATATGTGTCCTCCTTCCATTCTGTCGGACCGGATTTTTTGAACTGAATGGTTGGCCCGTTCATCACCTTCATTCTCGGCCTCAGCAAGTGGTGGCTCCTCTTCAAATTCATCTCCTTCCGACATAGCTTCATGAGGCTCTACGAGGTGTAAGCCCGCGTGAAACTCCTAATCACCGGCATCTTTAAATAAGACATGAAAACTTTAGAGAAGGAAGAAATAACTCCAAAACTTCAGAAGCTACGAAGCAAGAAAACAAGAATGTTGCTGTCTAATGAAAGAGAAAAAGAGGGGCTGAAAATAGCACTTTGCGGTGGCTGAATTGACAAGTAAAGTGTAGCAGCAAGCAATTTTCGAAAATAGCAGTTTAGAGGGATGTTCCTATGTGTTTTAGAGTGTCCATCTACTTAGGCTTGCGTCCTACGGTCAACGTGGCTCTGATACCAATTTGTGACACCTGGTTCCGAAAATAGAACCAAGTGAATGCATATGTGTGCCAAGGATGTTCATCACAAATACACATGTACTCCACAAACTAAATTCAGAATATAACCACATACAAATAATGTTTAAGTACTTTATTACATTGACTCAATGTCTCAGTTATGAATATATAACTTATTCTTGCAGCGGAAGACTCCAAACAACAGCGGAAAATGACTAAAACAGCAGGCTCCAACTTCAACTACACAGGCATGTTGACGGTAGTGCGCACGCCTATTACTCCACATTTTCGTCAAAGTATTCTTCTCCTGTAGCTGATGTATATGTGGGAATGTAAGGGTGAGTACATGTCCTACTCAGCAAGTGCGGGAAAAGTATGACATGTAGCTTACAACAAGGCAGGGAATAATAAGCCTCATTGCAGCAAGCAAATTTTATTTCACAAACATGGTAAAAACAACATCTATTTCTAGGTGAGTTTAACCCCATAATTCACCATTTATCAAGTCTCAACCAGCCATTAATATTTCTCAAGTTCATCTCATGCTCATAAATATTCATAACCATCTCATATTCATATAACCAAAACAAAACTCATTGTTATGACTCAAAAAGTTCCAAAACCAATCCCAATGAACATACATTAACCATACCCAAGTTTTGCCTCCAATCATGGAAGTTGGCCAGGTGCTTGTGACCGGAAGCACGGCTATCATGATAGTTTTACACTCTGCAGAGGTGGCACCACTTTACCCACAAGTTTGTGATTTCATCACCTGTCGGCGACTAGAAAGAACCTCCATTACACCAGTACACAACCGTCGGTGTATGGCTAAGAGATCACAAAATAGCCTTTACAAAGGGGCTACTAGGATGTACGGACCCACTGAGGTTTCACCGGCAGGCTCGAATCTCCATTCTCCCACCTACGGGTCCCCTCTTGTGCCATGCATTTCCCAGGGCAGTCCCTCTCGACTACCATTCCTTACACCATCCAACGGTCCATAACAAGCTAGCAACACACCTAATTAGTTAGCTAAGCCACACCCATATTTGACCTTGTGGTGGCACTGTTTTCCTGGCATGTGCTCGCATGAACCGGTCCTTATATCTACGGCAAGTAAACCACCATCTCTTTCAGCAACATCCATGAACCAAGCTTGCCTAGATCTCCCTGATTTCATACTCATTAACATCATCAAGTTATCATCATCATTATTCATATGAGTGCAGTAGCTAACCATGTTTTATGTCAGCTTCCCGTATCCCGTAAGTTAAGAGAAGCAAAAAGGAAAAACGACCATACCCGACTCATCAACTTTCCCAGCAACAAGGATGGTTACGAAAACTAGTAAACTCCTATAAAAAGGGTTTCCCATCAAGTTGACTCAAGCATACAAGTTTTCACAAGCAAAACAGTTTCGAAAACATGGGATCAATATGGTCAAGGGGCACTTGCCTTGCTCCCTTGGTTCGTGTTGCTCAAGCGTCTCGAAGTCTTGGTGTTGTAGTTCCTCGTAGATGGCCTATTGAGCTTGTCCTTCTACTTACGACCACACATATACAACATTTACAGCAATAAATCATCATGCACAAACTTTACTTAAGATGCAATGGGATAGATAAATGCAAATCCTATATTGCAGTTTTATAAAACCAGTATGTACGTGTTCTTGCATGTTTTAATGGGCTTTCATGGGGTTTTATAAAGAACAAGGGTGTAGGGATCAAGTGTGGACGTGGTGATGATCTTGACACAAGATATAGATCAATTCCACCATCAAAAATCAACCAAAACATGATCTGTCCACACGCCAAAAGTTTCTGCTCGAAGGGGCAAAGAAACAGATGCGTAGAAACAGCGGCGACGTTGTAAGAGGGGTAATGAAGACCTACCTCACTTCCTTCTTACGACAGCGCCTCCCTCCTAGCAATGGAAGCAGCGGGAGGTTTTTCTGCGGAGAATTATGGTAGGGCAGAAAGTCGGGCTTCTTCTCCAGCGACGGCGAGGAGTGACGGGGCTCGACGGCAGGTCTCGACGGCGGGGCTCGACGGTGGCCAAACTCCGGCATGGGGGGGGAGCTCGGCGACTTGGACAGAGGGGGGGCAACTCGGCGAGTTGTGGCAGGGGGCGGCCAAAAGGAATAGGGGGGCGGCTGGTGGGTTGTATTTATAAGGGGGAAAAGGAGAGTCTTAGGGGTGGAAACATAGAGTCCTAGCAAGATGGGACTCAAACAAAGAGTCCTAGGGGTGGAAACAAAAAGTCTTAGCAAAATGGGACTCAACCAAAGAGTCCTAGAGATGGGGGATAGGGTTTCCTCCCCCCCCCCCCACTCAATGCTGCGGCCAAGGGGTCTCCCCCCTAATTGGTGCGGCCAATTTTGGGGAAAATTCCCCCCAAATGTGGGAAAAATTCCCCCTAGGGGAATTTTGGGAAATTTGGGAAGATTTGGGGAAATTTGGGATGACTCAATTTAGCTATCTTATTTCCATTTCTATGTTCCATTCTCCATTTCTATATTTGTTTCTCCATTTCTATTTACCTTTCTCCATTTCTATATTCCTTTCTCCATTTCTACTTCTTTTTAAATGCTTCTCTACATGAAAAGTGTATGCAATGCATGGTAGTGAAATTGAGGGTGTTACAGCTACCATGCGGAGTCGTTACCATTCTTGGTTCTTGGTAAGCCCATGATGAAGTCCATCCCCACTTCATCCCATTTCTAAACGGGGATTCGTAATGGCTGGAGTAGGCCACTCATCTTCTGATGCTTAGCTTCAATCCTCCTACACACATCACAGTAGGCCACTAATTTGGCTTTGTCACCTTTCATGACAATCCACCAATACTTCTTATTAAGATTGGATACATTTTAATGGCTCTAGGGTGGATAGAATATGCGGAGTTGTGACCTTCGTCCAAGATGGTGCCCCTGTAGTGGCCTTGTGTAGGGACACACAATCGTTTCTTGAACCACAATATTCCATCTCTATCTACCCTAAAATCCAGGGCCTTGTTTTCACTGGTTAGTTACTTGATCTCCATAAAATTTTTATCTTCCTATTGAGCCTTCTTAATATGTTCATCTAGGACGGGTTGAACACTAATGTTGTAGTTGCAAGAGAGAGGTACAACACTCAGGTTCAACTTCATCATCTCGTCGCACAGTCGTGGTGCTTGAGTTAGCAGGTGATGACAGTAAGATTTCATGTTGAGAGCATCCGCTACCACATTTGCTTTACCCGGGTGATAAGTGGATTTCCATGTCGTAATCCTTGATAAGTTCTAACCACCTCTGTTGCCTTAGATTGAGGTCAGGCTGTGTGAAGATATACTTGAGACTCTTGTGGTTTGTGTAAATCTCACAGTTGTTCCGGATCAGGTAGTGCCTCCAAATCTTTAGCGCATGCACCACCACAGCCAACTCCAAGTAGTTTTGCTCGTGTGGCCTCAGCTGGAGAGAGACATAGGCTACGACTAGCCCTTCCTGCATAAGCACACAATCCTAACTCCGTCTCGAAGCCTCACAGTATATAATGAAGTTCTTATGAATATGTGGTAGGACTAACACCGGTGCGGTGGTTAGTCTTTTCATCAACTCACAAAAACTTTGTTCACATGCTTCTAACTAGACAAACATACTGTATTTCTTTAGCAACTATGTCATTGGTCGAGCTAGTTTAAAGAATCCATCAATGAACTCCGGGAATAGCCAGCCAAACCCAGAAAACTACGAATCTCCGACACAGATGTTGGCTGCTTCCAAGATTCTACAGCTTCGACCTTCTCCGGATCTAATGCAACACCCTCTGTTGTTAGAACATGCCCCCGGAAGCTGACTCTTTGCAACCAAAACTCACATTTACTGAACTTGGCATAAAGTTGATGATTTCTAAGCCGGTTCAGGACAATATGAAAGTGTTGTGCATGCTCCTCTTCGCATCGTGAATATACCAGAATGTCGTTGATGAAGACAACGACAAACCTGACTAGCTCCTGCATGAACACTCGGTTTATTAGGTTCATGAAGTATGCAGGAGCGTTGGTCAACCTGAAAGACATGACCGTGTACTCGAACTGGCCATAACGAGTCACAAATGTCATCTTGGGTATATCCTCAGGCTTAATTCTCACCTGGTGGTACCTGGACCGCACATGAATTTTTGAAAAGAACTTGGCTCCTTTTATCTGGTCGAACAAATCATCTATCCGAGGTAGAGGATACTTGTTCTTGATGGTCACCTCATTGAGAGCTCAGTAGTCTATACAAAGCCTCATGCTTCCATCCTTCTTCTTCACAAAGAGGACTAGTGCACCACATGGTGATGCACTAGGTCTGATGTACCCTTTTTGTTGTAACTCATCTAACTGCTTTTTCAGCTCTACCAGTTCAGGGGCTGCCATCCTATAAGGCATCTTAGCAATCAGGGAAGTTCTGGGAAAAGGTCAATAGAGAACTCTACCTCCCTTTCTGGTGGCATGCTTGGCAATTCTTCTGGGAACACATCAACATACGTTCTGATCACTGGCACCTCTTGGGGTGTTTCGGCCTTCAAGTGATTTATCACTGGCTTAGATAGGCCATATTGGACGTGGCAGATGAAAGTCTTTCCTTGATGGTTTGTTACAATGATAACCCTTTCTTCACAGGCTATTCTCCCTTTGCACTTAGCCAACACATCCATGCCAAGTATCACATCTATCCCGTGGGAGTGAAGCACTACTAGGTTAACCAAGAATACTACACCACTTAGGTCTAGAGGGTTGTTGCAAGCGGCAAGGTACACAGCCTCCCGGTGATCTAGTTATTAAAGGCCTCTTAAGGGCCACTGTGGCTATAAAAGAGTGATGATATGAAAGAGTATGATGCACCCGAGTCAAATAGCACTGAAGCCAAGACTGACTGAACCAAAGACTCACCGTGTAACACTCCTGGTGCCGCATCGGCCTCCTCAATGTAGACGTGGTTCACCGTGGCCTTCCCGAAGTGTTGCTGAGCTTTAGAGTGTGCTCCACGGCTACCTCCAGCTGGCAGCCTTGGTCCATTAACTGAGTTGGAGAAGACGGAGGGCGTTGGATTGTTCTTGTAAGGAAAATTTGTAATGAAGTGACCAATCTCACGGCAGTGGAAGCAAGTCTTCTTGCCGCTAATATGACTCACTTCAGACTGCTGAGGGTGGAAGGAGCCTTGGAGTTTGCCAGGATGTACTGGATGCTTGAATGTTGTACCTAGTGTTTTATAAGACACCCCACTTTGAGTCTTTTGCCCCGAGTAAGCTGGTTGTTGCTGCTTTTGCATAGGGTAAACTAGCTTTTGGGCTCTCTGTCCGAATAAGAAGGTTGAAAAGTCAAACTTTTCCTGTTGGAACATCTTCTTGCTTTCAAACTTCCCCTACTTCTCCTGCATTTCCTCCCTCACGTTCTTCTTAGTGATGATAGCCCAGTTGACCATGGTACTCAAATCTGGGTATACACACACCCCGAGCAATGTCCTGATCTTAGGGTTAATGCCACGAAGGAAGGCATCATGCTTCTTCTCATCTGTGTCCGTCGTGTATGGGTCGTAGCGGGATAATCCCGTGAAACTGTGTAGGTACTCCGTCATAGTCGTACCCCTCTGCTGGAGGTCCCTGAACTATACCTGCTTTCTCTTCACAACACTGCTAGGAATGTGGTGCTCTCGAAAAAGTCTTACAAACTCATCCCATATCATGGTCTTGGCATGTGCATTCATATCTCTGTAGCTCTTCCATCAAGCTAAGGCAGGTCCCCTCAACTGCTGTACTGCAAGAAGAACCTTATCCTGCTCATTTGCATGCACAACCTCGAGCTTCATCTCGATCTCTCTCAGCCAGTCATCTGCCTCAATAGGGTCCTCAGATCCAGCAAACATGAGCGGATTCATCCCGTTGAAGTCTGTGATCTGGTGATTGTTCTGTGGCGCTGGCTGATGGCTATTGAGGCCATTGTTGTTTTGAGCAGCAAGTGTGTTCGCCAGCATTTCAAGGAGTCAAGTCTGGTGGTCCAAAATGGCAGTCAGGTCATAGGCAGGTTCTTGGGGAGGCAGTGGAAGTGGCAGGATTGGTGTACTTTCCGCCCTCTCCTGCTCGTGCGGTGCAGGCGGAACCTCTTGGTGCCGCTGGCCCGTCTCCTGTCCGTCCCTAACTTTGTTAAAGCGGTGAGTCATCTGTGACAATGCAAGGGTGGGATTAGAAAGTTTTTTGTTTACTTGCTTAAAATATATTATAAGTGCATTGGGTGTATTAAGATACTTCTTGGTTCCTCATGTATATTATTATTATATACATCTGTGAATACACATATATATTGCCCTTATTGTTGAGGCGTATGTATATACGTACATTTTAATATATATATATATATATATATATATATATATATATATATATATATATATAGTATGGCACGGAAGGCACGTCAAGCATTGTAAGCAACACACCCAAACATTCATTCATTCAAGCAAGCTGGTACAAGATAGATTGGGCATGTCGTCCCTAGGTCCGTCCCCTTAAGGGTCGGCTGGGGCCTCTGCCTGGCTACTGGGTCCTACATCCTAATCTTCGGGGTCTTTGTTAGTCAAGCGAGGTGAGGTCGGAGGAGTAGGTGGCACGGGCTCACAGATCCTCCTACGGAGGTTGGATAGGTGATATGTTGGAGTTCCTTCTAGGACGAGTGGCCCAGTCGTTGCACATGGCTAACGGCACTACAAGAATAGCGAAAATAGACGACGGCCAAAAACTGTCGTATATAAGGTTACTACCGTCGTCAATAACTTATTGACAACGGTAAAGGGTTATAGACGACGGTTTCTGGCAGTCGTCAATAATTAGTCGTCAATAAGTTTATTGACGACGGTAACCGTCGTCAATAAACTTATTGACGACGGCTAAAACTAGCTATCGTCTATAAGTTTGGTGAGCCACATGGCTGTTCAAGAAGCTTATAGAGGACGGCCAGTAGTTGGCCGTCATCAATAAGGTCTATTAAAGACGACGGTACAGCTGGGCGTCATCAATTATTATGGCTTATTGACTACGGCTATGCTGGCCGTCGTGAATTATTATAGCTTATTGATGACGGTTATGCTGGCCGTCGTCAATTATTATGGCTTATTAACGATGGCTAAGTACCAGAAACCGTCGTCAATAAGGATTGCTGTTTTTTTAAAAAAAATAGAAAAGGCTGCCCTGGCTTCGAGACCAGCCCTGGCTCGATGGCCAAATCACACGGGCAACAAAACAAAAATATCACAATCATTAAAACACTGTAAGCACGCCACTACCCAACGCTACCCCGACCGCTGCCACCGGAGTCCAGGAAGTCGTCCTCGTGCTGTCCTCCAAACGCCGGATGCTGGGGGGATGGAGTTTGTTGAGACTGCGTCGCCGATCCCTGTGATGTGCATGTATAGTTAGACAAATTGGAAGTTTAAAAATGCATGTTTGACAAAATAAAGTCATTACAAGTTAGAATTTAGCAAGTTAACAAAATAGAAGTTAACTAGAATTGAGCAAGTTCAGCTACTGAGCAATTTTGTACCCGTGCTCCTGTCATCGGCCCCTGTGGCACCTGTGGCGGCTGTATCGGTGGCAGCGCCTACTGGGGAAAGACAGCCTGCTGTCCTATGCCATAGCCTGCAAATATGAAGCAAAATGTTATACATGTCATTCATATATTAGAAATGTTGACTACAAGGGTCCGAACTTACCTGCATGGCAACTTGCAACTGTAGCATGTACGAGTGTTGATACTCGTCCCTAGCCCTGAGCTCGGCTGCCTTCCTCTCGTTCGTCAGTCGCAGCGCTTCCTGCATCCTCTGGAGCTCCTCCTAGACACTCTGGAGCTCCAGATCTCGGCTCATACGCCTGCTGGACCCACCCTGGGATGAAGAGGCACTCAAGGAAGACCGTGCCTCCCTCGAGTCGACTACTCCATCGAAGATGGACAACCTACACAACGAAGTAAGAGTATTAAAGTTTTGTGTTTCGAAGTCCATGACATTAAATAAAAAATAACAGAACTCACCGGCCATGAGGTTTCCCACGACCGCTTGCATATGCGGCTTCAGGTACGATCGGCGCGTTCTGCAAATCGTAATCTTCACCTTGAAACTTCCGCACCTCCTGCCCATACTTTTCCTAGAAATACAGGAAAAAATAGTCATCAGTAGTATTAAAGAATCCAATTAAGTTAATAAAAGATGTCCACGCCATCGTCGTCCGCTTCCGTGCCGTCTCGACGCATACATTACGACTACAACTGTCTATACGCCACGAACACGTTTAACACGTGTCGTGCCATTTCAGGTCAGACCGTGCCGGGCCGGGCAGGCCCCGGACCCGTTTACTTAAATATATTAAGTAATCACTCAAAAACATAAGCAATTAACCTAAACAATATAATAAAAGCAACATAATCATGTAAACAACATAATCATGTAAATAACAAGATCATCTAAACTACTCTAGATTATACAATCTTGTTTATTTCATCCTAGGTTGAAATAAGCAACTAGATGATACATTCATCTAGTAAAACAAAATTCTTCAAAAGGATATATTCGAAATAGTACTACGTGCAATTTCTGAACATGAATACAACCACCGAGAAGTGTCCTGGATGTCATGCACCCCCAACGCAACCTATGTGGCTACTTTCCCATAATAGTCCATGATTCTAATGGAGACCATACTTTTTAGAGCCATGAACTTATTCCCACTAGCTAGGCAAGATAATACTTCTAACCAAACAGATACCACCACTTTTGGAGTTGGAAGCAGTACAGAGCAGCCCAAAAGTTACGCAAAGAATAATCTAATAAGAAGTTCAGAAACAGTGAGCCACATGTTTTCAGGTTTCATTATCATCACAAAACATAAACTGGAACTAGATTTCGGTAAACATGACATACTCTTTTTAATAAAAGCATACAACTAGAAAGGCTATATTTTGTATATATGCATCAATCAAATAACACTTTAAAGGAAGAGAGGGGCGGCGGGGGCAGCAAGGAGGGAGGTGGGCCAGTTCGGCGGAGCAGCGGGGCGGGAGGGGGGCTGTGGCAGTGCGGGGTGGCGGGGGTGACCGGCGGCGCGGCATCAGAGAGGGCCGGTGGGGGCAGCGGGGCGGGAGGGGGCCGGGGCGGCGGGGCAGCGGTGCGGCAGGGGGGCCGGGGCATCACGGGGGCGGAGAGGGGCAGCGGGGAGAGATATGGGTGAATCTAATATTTTAATGTCATCAGATTCTAATAAAAATTAACATCTTCCCTCACAAATAATGTGATGGTTTAAATTCCCACGTGTCTGAAACATAATACGGTGGCCTGCAAAATACAATCCAACTATGTAGGTGCACTAAATTTCATTGAGTTTGACATATCAACCGACAGTACAGTGTCACGGCACAATGTGAAGTGATTTATTGTTTGCAAACCATGCCATTTGAGGTTCTCAAACCATTCCGGTGTTGATCTTAGTTCAAGACCGACATCATTTGTGTTATTGTGGTCAGTTTTCACATATGCATCTGCATTGACCTGACACCTTCACGTTGTTCTATTTTAATGCACCCACCAATGCGCCACCCACGACCACTCTATTGCCCCGTACTACCATACACCGCCACAACATAAACTATACCAAGCTGATGTAAACATGACAACGGTGTTCAAAAATTTTTTACTGGTCTTTCAAGGTATGAAAAAAAAGCACAAAATAGCAGCAAGAATATATTATATATTATTAATGGAACACATGTAGCAAGAACAAAATTAACAGTCCAATCACAGTATTCTCGTTAACAGCAGCAAACATTGGCAGATACTAGTACACCATGGTAGCAACTAAATGATTTTGTTGGATTTATAACAGAAGCAAAGCGACAAAAGGATATTCCTTACAATCGGTTTGGCGCAGGGTGGCGGGGGCGGCCGGTGGCACGGCGGCAGAGAGGGGCGGTGGGGGCAGCGGTGCGGGAGGGGGGCCGGGGCGGCGGGGCAGCATGCGGGAGGGGGGCCGGGGCATCGCAGGGGCAGAGAGGGGTGGCAGGGAGAGGGGTGGCGGGGGCGGCTGTGACGGACCAGAATCCACTCATCCAGGATCGTAGAGGATGGTGCCGCGCGATGCGACACCCGACAGCACACATCATAAGGATACACTGTATTACATAGAAAACAAACTGAGATGTACAAAGTAGTACACTTGTTCAGTTACAAACTAAGGCATACATTACACAGCGGAAGTTTTAATTTGTACAACTCACGCCCGCCTATCTAGCAAAAGTCGGTTGCCCAGCCCTAGGGCAACCCATACTAGCTGCACTCCTCAGTTCAGTGCGGCGTGTACGGCTCCCACTCAGCCGTGGTCCCCGACGGAGGGTAACCCTCGCCGGTGGACTCGTAACCCGAGTCCGTGGGTGGCTCCTCACCTGAAAAAACACTTAAGCAGCAACTATGAGCACGATGGCTCAACAAGACTTAACCGACTCGCCTAGGCATGAAACTCTATATGTAGTGTACAACAAACATGGGGTGGTACATTTTCAGCAAAGGGATACGCCTACATGTTCATCCTTACTTCATCTTTTGGCCACAGTTAACAGTTCATGAATCTGAAATTTAATAAGCAATTTTTGGTGGCACACATGTAACAATACAATTATATCAAACAGCAGAATTGAATCATAACATTCCATAAATTATCTGCGTTACAACGCAGTGAACAAGCGGTACTCGTCAGCGTGAGGGACGGTGAATCGACTCAATATACACCTGCAAGGATACCCAAAGAGCACGTCACGTACGCCCACCCGTGGAGGTGGACAGCACGCTCACTCGATGTCGTACGGGACAACCTTTCACCCAACAGCCCAAATGTCGAACCGGTCACACCGAAACGGACAGGAGGTTCCCTACACGGAGCATCTCTCTATGCCCGTTAGCAGATTTCCATCTTGCTTCCCTCAACCTACACCTATAAATTGGTGTGCTATGCCTCGACGCCCGGAGGTTTAGGTTACATCGGTTTACCGGGGCTCATATATCTGATATGCCTTTGGTACATTCAATGCTTGCTCAGCAGGGCCACACACGGATCGGTCCTCAATTGACATGGACAGGGCTACGCACACAAGACTTCCTCTTGCTGCGCCCTAGACCCTTCCTAGTCTCGTTTTCATTACTAAAGTGATCTCACATCACACGAACCAATCCCGTGTGTCCCAAGCCTAACTCGCGAGTAGATTCCAACTACTCAACTTGTACCGAAGTCCTATAAATCATTAAGCATAGCTTGTCTACCAGAGGTCTTAAACACTACCCTCACTCTTATAGGAAAATTTTGGTTATGCAAGTGGGGTTCCATCATCCTACACTTAATGCACATTCATACTTCACCCTAGACATGTGAAAAAAGCAAAACTTTATAAAAGGATTAATGTAAACCGGGGCTGGCCTTGTTGCTGCTGGTCAGGGATTAGGTATTCGTCCGGAAGGAGGAAGTCGAGCACTTCCGGAGTCTCCTCGCCTTCAGCGACTACACATTAACGTTAAGCTATATGTCAATTTACATGCAATGTTTAGAATTGAATAAGCAATTACTATAACTCTAGCTATACCTCCCCTTTGGTTCTGAAATTTTTATGTTAACTTTGTAGGGTCCTAACCAGAGTACTGACCAAGTTTCATTTGAACCACAGTTCAATTGAGCCTTGCACAAATAAAAACCTATTTGGTCAATATTGGAGCCTCTAAGGGATTCCAGGGTTTTTCATGGCTCCAACACTTATTTCCTGGAAACTATAATTTGAGATGATTCTAATGGAATTGGTTTCATGTCATTTTAAGAATTCTAGAGGAAGTTATGCCCTAAACAAGATTTGAGAAAATCTGAAAAATGTTTCTGAACATTTTTCTATTTTCTCAGGGCAGTTCACTTAATCACCTCATTAGGGGGACTAAATGAACTTGGATGAGTCTGAAAATTTTACTGTGACTCAAGGATTTTCCAATGAACCTCCCAGCCAAATTTCAGAATTGTTCATGAAGTAATCCTCCAGATAAAATTCCTGACAGTTTAAAATTTAGGGATTTAATTCTGGAAAACTATTAAGTTTCATGAGCTGAAATTGGTCTTGCTGAAAAGTACTCACAATTCTGAGTTCAGAAAAATTTGGTTCACTGCAATTGGAGCTTCCTAGCAAGAGTTCTATGCATTCGAAGTTTGAACTAAACTGGAAATTCCCCAAAATGTTTAAACTCTGCGGGTGGGACCACTCCTCAAATCGGCCCACTGAGAACGCGGCCACACCGCGGCCCACGGGGTTTTACCCACGCTGTCGCACTGAATCCGGCCGCCACTGGATCCCTGCGCGAGAATAGAGGCTGACCAGTGGACCCGTCCCCCCTTCGTCTACCTCGTGCCATCCCGCGACTCCCGTGGCGGCGTTTCGCCGGAGCTCTCACCGCCGGGTGTTCCGCTGCCCGACCTTCGACGAAACTTGCCGCCTGTGCCTAACTTGGCTCGGGGAACACGCTGGTGCCCTCACCGAAGCTTGGCGATGGCCGGAACCACGCCCGCGACGGTGACAGCGGCTCTATCTACTCCGGCGATGTCGTCCGAGCTACTCAGGGCCTTATTTTCTGAACGGTTTGCTCCTACAGCTCCGCTGTGGCATGCTGAGCACGAAAATAGCTCGGTTGTCCATGGAAACGGCCGGAGCTATGTGCTCACCATCGACCTAGGGCTAAACTGGCGGATGCTCGAAAAACTTGAATAGCAGCGCCAAGACTCGATGATTTTCGATGGTCTTTGATCCTAGGTGGCCGTGGGGATGTGTAGAACATGTGCTTAGCTGGGTTTACGCAGTGGAGGGCCGATCACTATGAATTTCAGATTCTTTGCTAACTCGGTTCTTTGAACACCGAGGACTAAGCGTGGAAATACTCTGCCTACAGAGCATGAAAGGGGGTAGGGTCTTCACCGTGAGTTCGAGCAGCGTCCGGCCCGCCTCTTTGCTGTTGATCTTCGGTCGCGAGAATGCCTGGATCAGCGGCGCACCGAGGAGCCAAGGAGAGCGGCCGAGAGATGAGCGTTTTCGGTCGAGAGCGCGTGAAAGCCAGCCGGTCGGCGTGTGAGCTGCGAGGGATGACTTCGTGGGCAGGTAATAGCGCGGCGCAGGCCTCCAGCACGACACCAGCTCGTCGCGGTGTCCGCGTTGGGGCGGGGTTTCACCCGTGCGCTGGCGACCGCAGGTGTTCGACCGAGTGACTGAGTCGGTTTGATCTCTGTGTGGCTGACCAGTGGGTCCTCTTCTCCCCTCTAATTCTTTCTCCCCCTTCTGCTGCAAATATCCCAGCTACTAAACATTGAATGATAGACTTAAGCACCAAGCTACATTTTGAATTTGGTTCCCTCAATTGGAATTTGGTTTGTCTAAATTTGCTTCACATTTGAACTGAAATTCAAATTCAGTTTTTGAATTATTGCAAATTTAGCTCCCAACAAGATAAATACCAATTGGGGTGAAAATTGGTGGACTAACTCAGACAAATGTGCTGAGTTTGAATATGAAGCCAAATTTTGAATTTAAGTGATGAAAGTTGGTGCAATTTGAATTTACATTCAATTTGGCCTCTTTTTCAAATGCCTCCAAAAGTGCCACAAAAAGTGTGGGATTTGCATGAAATTTGGCCTGAACCTTCCCAAGACATTTTAAGTCCAAGGGGTGAGCCCAACCTCTCATGTTCATGTGTAGAAATCCCACTTTGTTAAAGTTAGGGCTTTCCCCTCTAATCACCCTTTTGATGGTGGTTACTTGCTCTTCACAAGTCATCACAAGATATCCACAACAAAAGCTGTGGTGTTGTGAGGTGATGAAAATTTTTTGCAAGTCCCTTTTTCTTGGGCTTTTACATCCCTCTCCCCTTCAAAGGATCTCGTCCCGAGATTACAAAAGAAGACACAGCGATGTAATAGGAACTCACCCGTGCTGAGACGCCATGAACTCCGGGTAGTTTGAGCGAAGGAATTCCTCGCTCTCCCATGTTGCTTCTTCGGCGGTGTGGTTGATCCAGAGTATCTTGTAGAACCACAACGTTCGGCTACGTGTGGTCCGAGCTTTCTCATCAATTATTGCCACCGGATATTCATCATATGTCAAATACGGTTGCAACTCACCGATGTCTTCGGTAGGAACAGCAGCTGTATGCTTCAGACATTTTCGCAGTTTCGAAACATGGAAAATGTCGTGAACACCAGCAAGAGATGCCGGTAGCTCCAGCCTATACGCCGCTGGTCCACACTTCTCGGTGATAGCATAGGGTCCAATGAAACGGGGAGCGAGTTTCCCCTTCACGCCGAACCGGTGCACGCCCTTCATCGTAGACACACAGAGGTACACGTGCTCTCCGACGTCAAAGTGCAGCGGTCTACGCCTCTTATCAGCGTAGCTTTTCTGCCGGGATTGAGCGGCCTTCAAGTTGGCTTGAATCGTCCGAACGCGCTCTTCGGTGTCGTTCACCACATCAACCCCGAATGTGACCCTTTCACCGGACTCGCACCAGTTTAATGGGGTGCGGCACTTGCGACCGTATAGAGCTTCATAGGGTGCCATCTTGATACTCGCCTGATATCCATTATTGTACGATAATTCCGCCAACGGTAAGTGATCATCCCAGTTCCTACCGTGGTGCATGGCACATGCTCTCAACATGTCTTCTACTACTTGATTCACCCTCTCTGTTTGGCCATCGGTCTGACGGTGACAGGTGGAGCTCCTGATCAGCTTAGTACCCAATGCAGCGTGTAGCTGCTCCCAAAAGCGAGATACAAATAATCCACCTCGATCCGAGACGATGGTCTTGGGTACCCCATATAAGCATAGAATCTTTTCTATGTACAGCTCCGCATATTTGCCGGCATTGTAACGTGTATGCACCGGGATGAAGGAGCCATCTTGGTTACTCGATCAACGATTAACCAAATGGAGTCATGCTTGTTGGAAGTCAGGGGCAATCCCATAATGAAATCCATGCTCACATCTTCCCATTTCCATGCCGGAATTTTCAGGGGTTGCAGCAGCCCTGATTTTCTTATATGATCAGCTTTCACTCATCTACACGTATCACACTCGGATACGTACTTAGCTACTTCCCGCTTCATCCGTGTCCACCAAAATTTATTTTTCAAATCATGGTGCATTTTGTTGCTGCCCGGATGAATGGAGTATTTAGACAAGTGAGCTTCATCGAGGATCTTTCTCCTCAGCTCCATATCTTGGGGTACGACTATGCGGTCATTGAACCATAGCGTCCCCTCATCATCCTTCCGGAAACATTTGATCTCCCTATTGTCTATCCGTCTCTGGAGATGTGCCATGCCCTTATCAACTTTCTGAGCTGCAATGATATCCTCCCTAATAGTAGGGATGAGGGCAAGATTGTAGAGCGATGCATAAGGAACCAAGTATAAACTCGGCTCTTCCTGATCCCGCGGTGTAATGGTGAGGTTATGGACATGTGATTTCCGACTCAGCGCGTCGGCATCCACATTCGCCTTGCCGGGGTGGTAGTGAATCTCAATCTCATAGTCTTTGATTAGTTCTAACCACCTCCTTTGCCTCATGTTCAGCTCCTTCTGGATGAAAATATACTTCAAGCTCTTGTGGTCGGTGTAGAGATGCACCAAATTCCCAAGGAGATAGTGCCTCCACATTTTTAGCGCCAAAACCACAGCAGCAAGCTCCAGACCATGAGTTGGATAATGCTGCTCATGGTTCCGAAGTTGGCGTGAGCCATATGCGACCACACGTCCTTCCTGCATCAACACGCAGCCGAGCCCAATACCGGACGCGTCACAATACACGTCGAAGGGCTTGGTCGTATAAGGTTGAGCTAGGACCGGGGCTGTTGTGAGATGCTTCACTAATGCTTGGAACGCTCCTTCACACGCCGTGTTCCAAACATATTTTGTTCCCTTCTTCAGCAATTCTGTCATCGTCTTAGCAAGCTTGGAGAAGCTTGGAATGAATCTCTGATAGTATCCCGCTAAGCCGAGGAAGCTTCTGACTTCATGGACCGAAGTGGGAGCCTTCCATTTCAGCACTTGCTCTATTTTGCTTCGGTCAACCGCAATACCTTCGGCTGAGATATTATGTCCCAGAAATGGCACTTGGCTGATCCAAAACTCACATTTTCTGAACTTGGCGTGTAGTTTGTGGTCTCGCAATCGTTGAAGAACGATTCTTAAGTGTTCGGCGTGTTCTGCTTCTGTCTTGGAGTAAACCAAGATATGATCAATGAACACAACCATGAACTTGTCCAGCTCCGGCATGAACACCGAGTTCATGAGATACATGAAATGGGCTTGAGCATTAGTGAGACCAAAAGACATGACAAGATATTCATATAAGCCGTATCTCGTCGAGAAGGCCGTCTTCGGGATATCCTCCGCTCGGATCTCTATCTCATGATACCCAAAGCGAAGGTCCATCTTGGAGAACACACTTGCACCCACAAGCTGATCAAATAATATGTCAATGCGGGGCAGTGGGTACTTATTCTTGATAGTGACGGTGTTAAGCGGCCTGTAGTCCACACACAGCCTCAAGGTTTCATCCTTCTTCTTTACGAACAGCGCCGAGCATCCCCAAGGCGAGGAACTCGGCCTAATGAAACCTTTGCTCAACAGATCATTGAGCTGTTCTTTTAATTCAGCCAGCTCGTTCGGGGCCATCTTGTATGGTCTCTGTGATATGGGCGTAGTCCCGGGTGCAAGCTCAATATTGAACTCGACATCCCGCTCAGGTGGCATGCCCGGAAGATCGTCTGGGAACACGTCGGGGTACTCCCGGACTACGGGGATGTCCTCTAACTTGAGAGCTTCAGCATTATTAATTTCTTAAACATCCCGGACTGGAGTGTCTAACACCATGGAATGCAGACGGTGGAATGGAGAATTTAAATGAACCCTCCATGTCCACGTCTCCAGGACAGCGCCATGGTAGTGTAACCATGACATCCCTAAGATTGCATCAATCTTTTGCCCCGTGAGGATTATCAAGGTGGTGGGATATAGCTTCCCACCTAAGCACAGTGGTGCTTTTGGAATCATCATATTTGCTGAAATCTTCCCTCCCGGTGAGCAGATCATATATGTGCAGTCGGTTGGGAATACTTGCATTTGTTGTTTAGCCACATAGGATGCACTTATAAAACTGTGGGTTGCACCAGGATCGAAAAAAATGATGATTGCTTGGTCGTTGAGAGTGAACGTACCCATCAGCATGTTGTCTCCCTCTGGGGCGTCCTCATTGTCGAGGTTGTAATCGTCCCCAGTCCGCTGACCAACCTTCTTGACCGGAGGCCGGCCTCGAGCACCACCCTGGAACTGGGCTTGCCCGCTGCTATGCTGCCCCTGGGGACAGTCCTTCGCGAAATGGCCCTCCTGGCCACACCTGAAACAAGTGTAGCGGGGCAGTCCTCCGCTGATCGGCGGACGGGAACCCGGGGTGCGTTGTGGTGGTGGAAACGCCCGGGGTGCCATCTGCTGCAGCTGCTGTTGTTGAAGTCGTGGTGGTGGCATCGGCGGTCGGAACGGGGGTGCCTGGAAAGAATGACCCCCCGAACTGTTGAGGTCGCGCCGGTGGATGTCACTGCTGTCCGGATGGTGTCCGATACACCATGTGGTACTTCTGGGGAGCGCCACCCCCACTGCTGGTTGGAGTGCTGTGCTTCCTCTGCTCAGCTGCAACTCCCGCTGAGCGTCCTCTTGCATAATCGCGGCATTGACGAGGTCGTTGAAGGTGCCGCGATTCCATTGAACGAGATGCGTCTTCATCTTGGGATGTAACCCCCGATATAAGTGCTCCCGCTTCTTCTCCTCGGTGGAGATGTAGTCTGATGCATATTGCGCCAGATGGTTGAAGGCACGGGAGTAGTCATGGGCACTCCTCCCGCCCTGCTTCAGTTCCAAGAATTCTTGGAACTTCCTCTTCATTATCCCGGGAGGAATATGATAGGCGCAGAACGCCTCCCGGAATTCCTCCCACTGTGGGACGCGCCCGCGGCCCGGGAATCGCAGTGGGTGGTGCCGTGCGATGCGGCACCCAACAGCATGCACGAAAAGAGGCGTAAGAAACATAACGACACCATTTTGTTACTCAAAGTAATTTCTTTTACAACATAATGTACACACGCAGCGGAAATTAAAATGTACTGGACAAACTACTCACTCTCGACCCTAACTACGCCGAAGAGAAGTCGTTCAGCCCGTGAACGCTTCCTACTAGCTTCACCAAAGAAAGGCAGCGGCTAGGTTTCCGATGAGTTGACCAAACCGTGAGGTTCATCGTCTCACCGAACAACCCTCTTCATAGCAGGCATCCTGCTACCTGCAAAAACAACTCAGAAGCAACCGTGAGCACTAAGGCTCAACAAGACTTACCCGTCACTCCTAAACATGCAACTCTACATGCAGAGGTAGTAAGAAAGTAGGCATAGGAATTTGCAAAATGCATCATGACTAAACTTGATCCTTATATTCAGATTCTTATAGCCTTCATTTTAGTGGTCCTCACGCCTCACAACATCGGAAGTCCACAATCAAACAAGAAACGCTTATCCCGATGTTGCTAGCCTAAGGTGGAAATGAAATTTAGTTGGCTCTATATCTACTTCAGTCAAGGTTCCAATACAGTGATTAATCCACAAACAGCAAGTTAAGAGACTTAGTTCATCTTTTTACTAAGTCACGGCGCAGTGGGCAAGTATGCTCAATCCTCTTCCGCGAGCGACGGTGATTCGAATCAATAACAACCCGGAATACACGACACATACACCCGCCTCGAAAGACTCTCTCAAGAGCTCTTTCTTACGTTGTATGCAGCAACCTTTCACACGACACCCCGACATAGAAAAACGCTTCGCGCCGAGCAGGATGGTCCTCTACGCGGACACGTCGAAGTTGCCCGCTAAAGGATTTACACCTCCCGCCTTCTCAACGCCATTCCCACGCGAAGGATGAGTTTCTATATCACGGTCCATCGTGTTACATCGGTTTCATGGGTCCCATACCCCACTATATATCCGGTACAGCTCAATCTTGTCCAGCAGGGCCGCATACATACGGTCCTTAACCGACACGGACGGGGCTACAACCAACCTCCACATTTGCCTTACCATCCCGGTCCAGGCCAAATGTGGTCTCAAGCATTGTCACACCCATCGCAGGTCGAGACCAACCTTGAGCGTTCCATCCTACAGGAACATCCCCGTCCCCATCTCATATTCATGAGGGTGCTCTTATCATTTATCTCTCGCGAGTAACTTCATTACTCGAACTTTCTCGCGAGTAGCTTTTTACTACTCGACTTCTACCGAGCTAGCTACAACATTAGCCTAGCATCTACAACGTGGCAAAGCCTACACTAAACCTTCTAATTAGGGATGTAATAGTCATGCAAGTGGGTTTCAATCATCCTAGACATAATGCACTCAAGTCTAACAAACATGGTGTGAAGTAAAGCAAAATTTAAAATGGTAACGATATGCAAACCGGGGCTTGCCTTGCTCAACGGTTTTGTTAGAAGCTAGAAGTTAGTCTTCCTCCGGAGAATCCGCCAAACTCGTCACGAGATGGAGATCCTCGCTGTAGAGTCGGACCCTCGTCGAACGTCAACGTCACGTGAGCTATTATATTGCAATGCACATATATTTCAAAAGCAATTTAGAAACTGTTTCAAAACTGTTGTACAGTTAACTCACACATAAAAGAGATAAACAACAGCAAGGTTTCTGTTGTTGGATCTAAACCTTAGAGATGATGAAATCTAGGTGAAAAGAGATACTAGTAATCACCATGTGATTATGTCCATTATATGAACACTTAACCTAAAAGATGGTAGCTCAAGTTCCAGAGGTCCAATGAAGCTGAGAATTTAACCACAGCCTCTATGGAAGGTATTCAGGCAGTGTGCAAAAATTGAGCTCATGAAATGGCTTCATGTGAGCACAACAAATCCTTATGTGGTTTTCACTAATTTGCCTTTACCCCCTAGATATTAAGCTTTCCTATGCTGAAAAGTAGACTTTTTGTGAAGTACAAAATGTCCTGAGTCCATAGGAATTGGTTTTACCATTTTTGGAGTTTCCTACATGGAGATATGGATTTTTCAAAGAATGGTGAAAAGCTGAAATTGTCTCTGTTTATTTTCCTATTTTTCAGAGACATAAGGAATGAACACATTATTTGACCAAGAAAATTAGGTCCAATGCCTCTGAAATTTTTACTGGAGTTCAAGGAATTTTGGAAGAATGTCCTGTCAAAATTTGGGAATTTTCCAATAAACAGAACTCCTGTAAAAATTCAGACAAGATTTTTCTTAAATGAATTAATGAGCCAAATCCAGGGATTTTCATAAACATTGGCCTGCACCCCTGGATAGTACTCTTTGAGAGGAATCCAACAAAATTTGTTTCACAATTTTTGGACATTCCTACACAAAGTTATGGCTCTCCAAAGTTTGAACTAGAGTGGGAAAATCTGGAAAATGTTTAAATGCTGACAGTGGGTCCCACTCGTCATCCCTAACCTCCAGCCACGCGCCAAAACAGAGCAGTGGCGGCTGCCTCCGGTGAGGTCGCCGGAAATGAGCTTCCCGGCCACCTCCGGACCCCCTGCTGGCCGCCCCCCCATTTTCCACCCTGCTGAACTCATTGGTGAGGTCCCCGGCGGCTGAAACTCGCCGGAAAGCAGTGCGCACCGGCCACAGTTAACCCTAGAGCTCCGGCGAGGTCTTGCACGGTGAATTCTCCACCAAATGGTCGGTTCTTGGGCTCTACAGCACCAGGGGAACATCTAGAAGACCGGCATGAGGTTTAAACCAGCTGGAGATGGCTCTAAACCCATCGGCACCGTGCACCCGATAGGGTCCAGCGGCAAAGCCTCTAAAAGAGCTCGGACTGCTCACTCTACACTCAATTTCTTGGTCTAAAATCGATGGAGGAGGTGTGCTAGGAAGTTAACAACCTGTGTATGAAGTTTGAGACCCAACAAACATGAATTGAGGACGAATTTTACAATTCTTTACCTCAAGGTCCGTTTCTGCCGCCCGGGAGAAAAACTTGAAATTCTCCCTCTGTGATCAATGGCTGGGGCTGAGCTTTGGAGGTGAGAAACTAGACTTGTTGGTGCACAGATGGGGTGGCTTGCTTGGGCGTGATCCCTGCTGGTTTGTGCTGTCCACGGTGTCCAGTCCCAGCTTCTTCAGTCTCAGTTCGGGACAGTGGGAGCTTTGCCGTTTCTAGGCGCCGGTGAGCTCAGGACTGTGGGGTAAAGTGGCTGGACGGCTAGAGCAGGGGTATGCGATGATCTTTGCTGTGGAGACCTCGATCATTCGTCGCTCAGGTGGCTGTGTAGAATCGAGAGAAGGAGGGGCGCTGTTCTGCTCGGGAGGACGAACAGAGAGCGGGAGCTCGGTTGGGAGAAGGCAAAATGGTGTTGCTGCCCTCATGGGCGTGGATTAGGACGGCAAAAGATCAAAGCAGGAGGTGGCATCGGCAGAGAATCGGGAGGAGCTGCTGTCGAGCTCTCCGTCGCTGAAGAACAGAGCAGAGTCGGTCTCATTCTTGTGAGACTGACCGGTGGGGTCCACGGCCCCAATTTTGCTTCTTATCCCCAATTCGATTTAAAATAGCAAATGAGCTCCAGTTGTGATCAAACTTGGAGGATAGGCCAAAAGAATTATGAGGAACTCAAATCTGAAATCAGATTTTGAAATTGAGTATGTTTGGTTCAAAATTCAAATTTAAGTTTGAATTTGAACGTGACCTCATTTAATCCTCGGAATAAATAGTATATGAAACCTAAAATTCTCCAAACTTGAAACTTAGGCTCTTGAATACATGAGAAATGCATCTATGCTCTCACATATAGGCCTTTGTACAATCTGAATAAGAATCCTTCCAAAAGAATTCAAATTGCATTTAAATTTCCTCCACTCTACTCATAGAGAAGGTGCATATGAGTTAGAGTTTTAGGAGTGTAATTATTTCCCCTAGGTTAACATGTGTTGAGCATGGGCTAGAGAAAATTTTTAACTCCCTCACATGTCCATATGTGTGTTCCTCATTTCATGTGACACAATTATAGTCTTTTGTTGCCTTAACTTTGTTTTATGAGCTGACATCAAACTTTACAAAAGTTAGGGCTGTTACATTCCTCCCCCCTTAAAAGAATCTCGTCCCGAGATTACAAAAAGAAAGAAGAAGGGAGAATGACTACTGGACATATGGTACAAACAAGTCGGGAAAATTTAAACGGAGAAAATCCTCGCTTTCCCACGTGGCTTCATCAGCGGTGTGGTTGCTCCACAAGACTTTGTAAAATCGCAATGTCCGATTTCTTGTGGCGCGAGTCTTCTCGTCAATAATCTGTATCGGATACTCCGAATAAGTGAGATCCGGTTGAAGATCCTCAATGTTCTCCATATGAACTGCGGTTGGGTACTTAAGACATTTCCGCAGCTGAGAGACGTGGAAAACATTGTGAATGCCCGAAAGTGACGCCGGTAACTCCAGACGATAGGCCACGGGTCCGCATATCTTAGTGACAGCAAACGGCCCGATGAATCGCGGAGCGAGCTTCCCTTTCACTCCAAAACGATGAACCCCTTTCATCGGAGAGACACGAAGATAAACGTGGTCCCCGATGTCGAAGTGAAGAGGTCGACGTCTTTTGTCCGCATAACTCTTCTGCCGAGATTGAGCAGCCTTTAAATTGGCTTGAATCACTCGCACTCGTTCCTCGGCTTCATTCACCAGATCAATCCCGTAGACCACTCTCTCGCCGGACTCACACCAATTTAGTGGTGTGCGGCACTTCCGGCCATAAAGAGCTTCGTACGGGGCCATCTTGATGCTGGATTGATAACCGTTATTATATGAGAATTCTGCTAACGGTAGATGGTCATCCCAATTCTTCCCATGATTGATGACACATGCCCGTAGCATATCCTCCAGAATCTGATTTATCCTCTCCGTTTGACCATCAGTTTGCGGATGATACGCTGAACTCCGAATTAACTTGGTTCCCAAGGAAGCATGCAGTTGCTCCCAAAATCTAGATACGAACAACGCACCCCGATCAGACACGATGGTGCGGGGAACCCCGTGTAAACACACGACTCTTGAGATGAACAGCTCCGCATACTTCTTTGCCACATATTTTGTATGGACTGGAATAAAATGTGCTGTCTTGGTCAAACGATCGACGATTACCCAAATAGAATCATGCTTGTTGCTGGTCATGGGTAAACCGACGATGAAGTCCATACTTATGTCTACCCACTTCCATGCTGGAACCTCCAGCGGTTGAAGTGGTCCGGCTTTCCTCATATGGTCGGCTTTAACCCGCCGACACGTATCACACTCGGATACGTACTTCGCAATCTCTCTTTTCATCCGTGTCCACCAGAACTTAGATTTCAAGTCCTGGTACATCTTATTGCTTCCCGGATGAATGGAGTACTTGGATAAATGTGCTTCATCCAATATCTTCCTCCGCAATTTCATGTTTCGGGGGACCACTATGCGGTTGTTAAACCATATAGTACCCTCTTCATCTTTGCGGAACATCTTCAGTTCACCACTGTCCACTCTCCTCCGGATGTGAGACATACCTCTGTCTCTCTTCTGAGCCTCTACAATCTCATCTCGGATTGTAGGAATAAGAGCTAGGTTGAACAGCGATCCGTAGGGAACTAAGCGCAGGCTTGGTTCTCCTTCTTCATGTGCAGCCATGGCTAAATGGTGAACGTGAGCTTTCCGACTAAGTGCGTCGGCAACCACATTCGCTTTACCCGGATGGTAATGAATTTCAAGTTCATAGTCCTTGATCAATTCGAGCCATCTTCGCTGCCTCATATTCAGTTCCTTCTGTGTGAAGATGTACTTCAAGCTTTTGTGGTCAGTGTAGAGATGTACTAGATTGCCTAGTAGATAATGTCTCCACATTTTTAATGCTAAAACCACTGCAGCTAGTTCAAGGTCGTGCGTCGGGTAATTCTGCTCATGACCCCTGAGTTGTCGGGATCCATACGCGACCACACGTCCTTCTTGCATCAACACACAACCCAAACCGATGCCGGATGCATCACAATAAACATCAAACGGCTTCGTAGTGTCCGGCTGGGCCAAAACTGGAGCTGTAGTGAGATGCTTCACTAATGTTTGAAAAGCTTGTTCACATGAATCGCTCCAATCATATTTGGTGCTTTTCTTCAAAAGCTCCGTCATAGGTTTAGCGACTTTGGAGAAGTTTGGAATGAATCTCCGGTAATAGCCCGCTAAACCTAGGAAACTCCTCACTTCATGAACAGATGTTGGAGATTTCCAATTCAGCACTTGCTCGATTTTACTTGGGTCCACAGCGATGCCTTCCGCTGAAATAATATGCCCAAGAAACGGCACTTTGCTGATCCAAAACTCACATTTACTGAACTTTGCATATAGCTTGTGGTCCCTCAAGCGTTGGAGTACAATACGCAAATGTTCAGCATGTTCTTCTTCTGACTTTGAATAGACCAAAATGTCGTCGATGAAAACCACGACGAACTTGTCTAACTCCGGCATGAACACAGAGTTCATGAGATACATAAAATGAGCCGGAGCATTGGTCAATCCAAAGGACATGACAAGATATTCATAAAGACCATATCTTGTTGAGAACGCCGTCTTAGGTACATCTTCTGCCCGAATCTTTATCTGGTGATACCCGGACCGAAGATCCATCTTGGAAAATACCTTAGCACCCACTAGTTGATCGAACAAAATGTCAATGCGCGGTAGTGGATACTTATTCTTGATAGTGACAGCATTCAGTGGACGATAATCTACACATAGTCTCAAAGTCTCGTCCTTCTTCTTCACGAAGAGTGCGGAACAGCCCCAAGGTGATGAACTTGGGCGTATAAAACCTTTGTCCATGAGGTCATTAAGCTGCTCCTTCAATTCTGCTAGCTCCTTCGGTGCCATTTTGTATGGTCGCCGAGAAATAGGTGTTGTTCCCGGTGCTAGTTCAATCTTGAACTCTACATCACGTTCGGGCGGCATGCCCGGCAAGTCTTCGGGAAACACATCTGGATATTCACATACCACTGGAATATCCTCAATTTTAGGAGCTTCAATCTGATGCACTGCTGCAACTTGTTGTGATGGATCCACAAGATTCAATGTGTTGCAACCGTGTATTGGGGAATTCAGTTGGACAGTTCGAGAGCTGATGTCAAAGATAGCTCCATAATGTGTCAACCATGACATCCCCAAGATAATATCAATCCTTTGGCCTTTGAGTATGATAAGGCTCGCAGGATAGATGTTTCCACCCAAACATAATGGTGCCCGAGAGACCATCTCATCTGTTGATATCTTGCCTCCGGGTGAGCTGATATGAAACGGATGCTTAACTGTGCTAAATGGAAGATTATTCTTCAGCACATAGTCTCTGCTAATAAAATTGTGGGTGGCTCCGGAATCAAACAACACGAAAGTGGGCTGTTCATGTAAAGTGAACATGCCCGCTAAAACTGGTTCGCCTTTAGCAATGTCCTCACTAGCAGTATAATTAACCCTGCCAGCTTTTGAAAGATTCTTCTTTGAAGGTTTATGATGCTGATCTGAGCATTGACGAGACAACACATAAGTGTGGCTCTGCTCAGCTCCATGAGGGTTTCGTGTTGTAGAAATCTTCAGCTCTCTACTAACACGAGGTGGAGATAATTCGTGCGTAGCTGGTTGTGGTAGGGTTGCACGAATAATTTCTGCCCGCTGTTGTTGAGGTGGATGCTCATAAGTGATCAACTCCAGCCGTGGTTGTGAGAGTTGCACCACAGGCTGAATTTGTTGCCTAACTGGCGAGTGATACCGCACTCGATAGTTCGGACGGACCTCGATGTCACTGTCCGGCGGTATACTTCTTTTCAGTTCCGCTTCACAACGAAGATGCATGTCTTCCTTAATGATAGCAGCATTTACCAACTCATTATAAATACCGTTATTGAACAAAGTCACTTGTTCCTGAAGTTCAACATTCAAACCTCGGAAGAAATAGTCGCACTTCAACGCTTCCGAGTCAACCATATGAGTTGAGTATTGCATCAAGTCTTTGAACTCCTTGAAGTACTCGTACGCCCTCCTTTCTCCTTGCTTTAGCTCCAGAAAGTCTTGATACTTTGTTCGAAGAATTCCCGAACAAATGTGACGTGCCCGAAAAACATTCCGGAATTCATCCCACGTCACTCGATGACCTTCAGGAAGAGTAGCGATATACTCTGCCCACCAAGCTCCAGCAGCTCCGTGGAGTTGTTGAGCGGCAAATAAAGTCTTCTGATATTCATCGCACTCAAGCACATCGAATTTGGCTTCAATACATTGAAGCCAATGAGCCGACTCCAACGGTTCTTTCGCTTCCGAGAAAACCGGTGGTTGTCTTGCTAGAAAATCTAGATAAGTGCTTGGCGGAGGATTTTGCTGTAGTGTCTCCTGTTGTATGCTTTGTCGCACCAACAGATCCAGAGACTCAGCCATCTTTGCCAAGATTTCCGCCAATCCGGTTGATGATGTCGGCACTTCTTGTCGTGGCGAATTACTTTCGCCGTGACTCGACTCACCAACCTCACTCCTGGAATGAGCACGATCCATGCTGCAAGAATGAGCAATTTACGGTTAAAATTCAAAGTTCAAACTCAACTTGAATTCAAAAACATTAACCGTCAAAGCATCACTTCAATAATGCAGCACACATACTCTAACCAGGGTTCCGACAATTCTGGAATCTATCAAACGTGAGAAAGTTTGTCCAAACCCTTAATTCCAACAGTAGGACAAACTGACAAATAACTCAAGGACATGTTACGGAGTTTAGAGAAGTCTAAGACATCCCTGTCCACAACAAGTCTCGAGCTAAAGGACAATAAGTACTACTCTGTTCAGAATGACCAATAGGTCTTAATCCCAGAGTTTGAATATGACCATGGCAATTTCATGTCTCAAGTTGAATATCAAAGTTATAGTTAACTTTAATCTCTTTCCAACTAGTATTCATTTGCCTTCATATAAGTTCTGGATCAAAAGTTGTGATATTTCAAAATCGACAGAAATCTGGAACAATTTTGACAGCACTTCGTTTGAAAGTGGCTGTTTTGTCCACAAGATTTCATCACTTTAAACTCCAAATCTGGAGACTTTGAACTATGAAGTCATAGCACATATCACAAGCTTTCCAATGGTGTATTACTTGACCCTTAGAAGATTTTCTACAGAAAGTTATGGTCGAAATACAGAAATTTCCAGAGAGCAATTTGTGCCTGCCCTGGTTTTGGACAGTTCACACTCATCTGAGAATTTCATCCATTTGGAGGGTGATTCTGGTCTGGAGTTCTAATGAAGAGTTGTAGAATACTTCAATAGCTTTCCATAAATGTATCACTCACCTCCATTGGTTCAACCAAACAAAAGTTACGTCCTGTTTAACTTCAGAAAAAAAAAAATTTGCTGAAAACAGGGGAGGTTATTCCTAAGCCTTTGTGAATGAATCTATACCCCCAATTGACTCTTAGTTCAATATAGGAGTTCATTAACCCCTAATAGAATCCTAGACTCCAAATTTACTCTTTTTATTTTCAAACCTTCTTTTTCTTGCAGTTCAAAACACATCACGGTACTACGTTGCCTCACCAAATTAAAATCCTATCCGGCTTTATACCGGCTTATACGTCTCAAGTGGTGGCACTAAAACGATCACTCACAAACGTTTTCTACACGACATGTTCTAACGTGGTTAAGGTACCTGCAGAAAATCACTCAATAATGATGCACACATTGGTTTATCATTTCAGGCAGGTCCATATCATAGTAAAAACATACGCCCCGTATCATTGCCATACGGGCCGTCCTTGAGTCAAGCCACGTCTCAAGGTACATGATCGGGTTATTCACCACCCGACGGGGGCTCCACACCTTTGCAATAAAGCACACCGGTGAAACAGCGCTTTCGTAAGCCTCATAGGACATGAAGAGTCCTAGAGAACATACTTCGTGTTACAAACCACACAATGGGGTCTCCTCCTCTTGCCCCTGGGTTTGCGTACTGGAGGCTAGTGCCATTCATATGTCTCTAAGACATGAAGAGTCTTAGAAAACATATTCACTTCCCGTCCATTGCTGAACAGGACATCCCACACTACTTTCCTCGTATGGGTGAGCTAACCGAAATTGATCCGCTTTCAGTGGCGTTCCTTACCATTCTTACCTCCACGTAGGTGCGTCGTTACTGAATTTAAATACTGAAGAGTAACACACTGTTAGCTTGCCACCTTAGATAACTATGCTAATAATACTCCTTATGTGGGCATACAATACGTTCCTCACTCGTATACCCCTAAGTTTTCAAAAATATACTCTTTTCATGCGTGCTATTCCCAATGCGGCTCTAATACCACGTCTGTGGGACGCGCCCGCGGCCCGGGAATCGCAGTGGGTGGTGCCGTGCGATGCGGCACCCAACAGCATGCACGAAAAGAGGCGTAAGAAACATAACGACACCATTTTGTTACTCAAAGTAATTTCTTTTACAACATAATGTACACACGCAGCGGAAATTAAAATGTACTGGACAAACTACTCACTCTCGACCCTAACTACGCCGAAGAGAAGTCGTTCAGCCCGTGAACGCTTCCTACTAGCTTCACCAAAGAAAGGCAGCGGCTAGGTTTCCGATGAGTTGACCAAACCGTGAGGTTCATCGTCTCACCGAACAACCCTCTTCATAGCAGGCATCCTGCTACCTGCAAAAACAACTCAGAAGCAACCGTGAGCACTAAGGCTCAACAAGACTTACCCGTCACTCCTAAACATGCAACTCTACATGCAGAGGTAGTAAGAAAGTAGGCATAGGAATTTGCAAAATGCATCATGACTAAACTTGATCCTTATATTCAGATTCTTATAGCCTTCAGTTTAGTGGTCCTCACGCCTCACAACATCGGAAGTCCACAATCAAACAAGAAACGCTTATCCCGATGTTGCTAGCCTAAGGTGGAAATGAAATTTAGTTGGCTCTATATCTACTTCAGTCAAGGTTCCAATACAGTGATTAATCCACAAACAGCAAGTTAAGAGACTTAGTTCATCTTTTTACTAAGTCACGGCGCAGTGGGCAAGTATGCTCAATCCTCTTCCGCGAGCGACGGTGATTCGAATCAATAACAACCCGGAATACACGACACATACACCCGCCTCGAAAGACTCTCTCAAGAGCTCTTTCTTACGTTGTATGCAGCAACCTTTCACACGACACCCCGACATAGAAAAACGCTTCGCGCCGAGCAGGATGGTCCTCTACGCGGACACGTCGAAGTTGCCCGCTAAAGGATTTACACCTCCCGCCTTCTCAACGCCATTCCCACGCGAAGGATGAGTTTCTATATCACGGTCCATCGTGTTACATCGGTTTCATGGGTCCCATACCCCACTATATATCCGGTACAGCTCAATCTTGTCCAGCAGGGCCGCATACATACGGTCCTTAACCGACACGGACGGGGCTACAACCAACCTCCACATTTGCCTTACCATCCCGGTCCAGGCCAAATGTGGTCTCAAGCATTGTCACACCCATCGCAGGTCGAGACCAACCTTGAGCGTTCCATCCTACAGGAACATCCCCGTCTCCATCTCATATTCATGAGGGTGCTCTTATCATTTATCTCTCGCGAGTAACTTCATTACTCGAACTTTCTCGCGAGTAGCTTTTTACTACTCGACTTCTACCGAGCTAGCTACAACATTAGCCTAGCATCTACAACGTGGCAAAGCCTACACTAAACCTTCTAATTAGGGATGTAATAGTCATGCAAGTGGGTTTCAATCATCCTAGACATAATGCACTCAAGTCTAACAAACATGGTGTGAAGTAAAGCAAAATTTAAAATGGTAACGATATGCAAACCGGGGCTTGCCTTGCTCAACGGTTTTGTTAGAAGCTAGAAGTTAGTCTTCCTCCGGAGAATCCGCCAAACTCGTCACGAGATGGAGATCCTCGCTGTAGAGTCGGACCCTCGTCGAACGTCAACGTCACGTGAGCTATTATATTGCAATGCACATATATTTCAAAAGCAATTTAGAAACTGTTTCAAAACTGTTGTACAGTTAACTCACACATAAAAGAGATAAACAACAGCAAGGTTTCTGTTGTTGGATCTAAACCTTAGAGATGATGAAATCTAGGTGAAAAGAGATACTAGTAATCACCATGTGATTATGTCCATTATATGAACACTTAACCTAAAAGATGGTAGCTCAAGTTCCAGAGGTCCAATGAAGCTGAGAATTTAACCACAGCCTCTATGGAAGGTATTCAGGCAGTGTGCAAAAATTGAGCTCATGAAATGGCTTCATGTGAGCACAACAAATCCTTATGTGGTTTTCACTAATTTGCCTTTACCCCCTAGATATTAAGCTTTCCTATGCTGAAAAGTAGACTTTTTGTGAAGTACAAAATGTCCTGAGTCCATAGGAATTGGTTTTACCATTTTTGGAGTTTCCTACATGGAGATATGGATTTTTCAAAGAATGGTGAAAAGCTGAAATTGTCTCTGTTTATTTTCCTATTTTTCAGAGACATAAGGAATGAACACATTATTTGACCAAGAAAATTAGGTCCAATGCCTCTGAAATTTTTACTGGAGTTCAAGGAATTTTGGAAGAATGTCCTGTCAAAATTTGGGAATTTTCCAATAAACAGAACTCCTGTAAAAATTCAGACAAGATTTTTCTTAAATGAATTAATGAGCCAAATCCAGGGATTTTCATAAACATTGGCCTGCACCCCTGGATAGTACTCTTTGAGAGGAATCCAACAAAATTTGCTTCACAATTTTTGGACATTCCTACACAAAGTTATGGCTCTCCAAAGTTTGAACTAGAGTGGGAAAATCTGGAAAATGTTTAAATGCTGACAGTGGGTCCCACTCGTCATCCCTAACCTCCAGCCACGCGCCAAAACAGAGCAGTGGCGGCTGCCTCCGGTGAGGTCGCCGGAAATGAGCTTCCCGGCCACCTCCGGACCCCCTGCTGGCCGCCCCCCCATTTTCCACCCTGCTGAACTCATTGGTGAGGTCCCCGGCGGCTGAAACTCGCCGGAAAGCAGTGCGCACCGGCCACAGTTAACCCTAGAGCTCCGGCGAGGTCTTGCACGGTGAATTCTCCACCAAATGGTCGGTTCTTGGGCTCTACAGCACCAGGGGAACATCTAGAAGACCGGCATGAGGTTTAAACCAGCTGGAGATGGCTCTAAACCCATCGGCACCGTGCACCCGATAGGGTCCAGCGGCAAAGCCTCTAAAAGAGCTCGGACTGCTCACTCTACACTCAATTTCTTGGTCTAAAATCGATGGAGGAGGTGTGCTAGGAAGTTAACAACCTGTGTATGAAGTTTGAGACCCAACAAACATGAATTGAGGACGAATTTTACAATTCTTTACCTCAAGGTCCGTTTCTGCCGCCCGGGAGAAAAACTTGAAATTCTCCCTCTGTGATCAATGGCTGGGGCTGAGCTTTGGAGGTGAGAAACTAGACTTGTTGGTGCACAGATGGGGTGGCTTGCTTGGGCGTGATCCCTGCTGGTTTGTGCTGTCCACGGTGTCCAGTCCCAGCTTCTTCAGTCTCAGTTCGGGACAGTGGGAGCTTTGCCGTTTCTAGGCGCCGGTGAGCTCAGGACTGTGGGGTAAAGTGGCTGGACGGCTAGAGCAGGGGTATGCGATGATCTTTGCTGTGGAGACCTCGATCATTCGTCGCTCAGGTGGCTGTGTAGAATCGAGAGAAGGAGGGGCGCTGTTCTGCTCGGGAGGACGAACAGAGAGCGGGAGCTCGGTTGGGAGAAGGCAAAATGGTGTTGCTGCCCTCATGGGCGTGGATTAGGACGGCAAAAGATCAAAGCAGGAGGTGGCATCGGCAGAGAATCGGGAGGAGCTGCTGTCGAGCTCTCCGTCGCTGAAGAACAGAGCAGAGTCGGTCTCATTCTTGTGAGACTGACCGGTGGGGTCCACGGCCCCAATTTTGCTTCTTATCCCCCAATTCGATTTAAAATAGCAAATGAGCTCCAATTGTGATCAAACTTGGAGGATAGGCCAAAAGAATTATGAGGAACTCAAATCTGAAATCAGATTTTGAAATTGAGTATGTTTGGTTCAAAATTCAAATTTAAGTTTGAATTTGAACGTGACCTCATTTAATCCTCGGAATAAATAGTATATGAAACCTAAAATTCTCCAAACTTGAAACTTAGGCTCTTGAATACATGAGAAATGCATCTATGCTCTCACATATAGGCCTTTGTACAATCTGAATAAGAATCCTTCCAAAAGAATTCAAATTGCATTTAAATTTCCTCCACTCTACTCATAGAGAAGGTGCATATGAGTTAGAGTTTTAGGAGTGTAATTATTTCCCCTAGGTTAACATGTGTTGAGCATGGGCTAGAGAAAATTTTTAACTCCCTCACATGTCCATATGTGTGTTCCTCATTTCATGTGACACAATTATAGTCTTTTGTTGCCTTAACTTTGTTTTATGAGCTGACATCAAACTTTACAAAAGTTAGGGCTGTTACACCCACTCCACGGCATGGCCAGCCGGACGTGAGGCGACATAGTTCGCCCACCATGAACCAGCGGCACCGTGAAGCTGCTGCGCCGCAAACAGAGTCTTTTGCCGCTCCGTACATTGGAGCAGCCCGAATTTGGACTCGATTGTCCGCAGCCAGTTGTCGGCCTCCAGTGGTTCTGCGGCTTCTGTGAACACCGGAGGGTGCGTACTCATGAAATCCGAGTACTTCACATCACGGGGCTCACGAGGCCCCCTCTCTTGACGCCCCCCCCCCCTGCCTGGGACGTATTCTGCACAATCGTGCGGAGCAGGTCGGTCTGCTCCTCACGATTCCCCACCAGTGCCGCTATCACATCCGCTAGGGTAAGAGGAGGCGGCGGTGGTGGTTGCTGACGCGGGTTGCTGTCATAGGCAGGTGGCTGGGAGTCATCGCCTCCCAGCTAGATATAGCCACCAATCTGGTGCGTGGTCCGAGAGTGAACCATCTGCAGCCATACGACAATAAACATTAGTTCCGCAACATATTGCATGCAGTCCAATAAAATAGGCGTAAAACATAATGACATTAAAACATGCGATACATCTCGTATACGGATAATGTAATAACTTTGCACAAGCTACACCATTACCAGACCAAATACAAGCTAGTTAAATCCAACTTGATGAACCTCCTCTTTGGAAGCTCACCACAACTAGATTTGGTCACTACGAGGTGTTACTATCGCTTGGTCATCACGTATACCACCCTTTTATCTTCAATACGACACAAACATGGTCTCTAGCAAAAGAAACTTGAGTAAAGCATATACGCAATCTTTCACTAGTTGAAGATAACCACTCATGATTATGTTCTACCCCATTGGAAGTACTTAAACCCCCTAGGTACAACAATCTCCCAAATAAGTTCAACAGTCATTCCTCTGTCAAAATGACCAGTTTCTACATATCCAAGATTTTGATCTGGTTCTGGGCGTTTTCATGACTCAAGTTGAATACCAAAGTTAAAGTTAACTCCCGTAGATTTCCACCGAGTATTTATTTGCCCTCAGATCTGACACGACCCCACGGTCTTGTCGAGCCAGGATCACGCTGAGGGGTGCTGCGTTGCACAGCACCGTATAACACACGTCAAAGGTACAAAGCGGAAGCGAAATTATATTACATAAAGTGGATTATGAACATGTTTACATCAAAATAAGTCCAGTCTACACTCACGAGCGTAGACTACGCATCAAGTTCACGTTCAGCCCTTGAACGTGTCCTTGCTAGCACACACGCACACTAACTCTGCGGCGTGCACGACTCCCACTCGACGGGGTTCCCCTCCTGGGGTTCCGTCTCCTCTTCGGGAGTCCCTTCCTCATAGAACCCTGCAAAATCTTCAAACACAAGCAGTGAGCACGAAGGCTCAGCAAGACTGACCCGTCTCACCTAAACATGGAACTTCTACAAGAGGGGTGATGGGTTACATGAGGTAAAAATCATTTGCAAGGACTCGCCTAATTAGTAAAACCTTACTTTCAAGTTTTAGCAGCTGGTTGTGGAGAACCTTACGCTAAGGCACATGAGAGAGCCGCAATCAAACAAGAAACGCATTTCTCACATGTACTTTGCCCAAAGTTGAAAAGAACTTTAGTTAGCTCTAAACTACAGCATATCATTAACAATCAATGTCCATCATTCAATCAGCAACATTTTAACATGTGACTAGCCTGTTCTTTCAACGTCATGGTACAGTGAACAAGTGATACTCACTGACCGCGAGGGACGGCGATTATAATCGATTTACACCTGCAGGGTTACCCGAATAACCCGTCACGTACGCCCGTACTCGATGTTGCCTACAACAACCATCACGAACGCCGTACGCAACCACCTTTCACCCGTTAGCCAAATATTGAACCGGTCCCATCGTCCCGAGCAAGAGGTCTCTGCACGCGCATCTCCGTGCCGCCAGCCAATTTACACATCAAGCTCTCAACCTACCCTCTGAACGACGGGCAATGCCTCAATACCCAGCTACCCGAGTTACATCGGTTTCCCGGTTCCCATATAGCCGGTAGGTCTTCGGTACTGTTCTAGCTTGTTCAACAGGCCCGCACACGGCTCGGTCCTCAATCGACACAAGCGGAGCTACAGCACACAGGCCCCAAAGTCCTGCTGCCCTTACTCTCGGCTCGGTCTCATCTTTCTTGCCATGTGTATCATGAGCTATCTCTACCCGAGTCGAGTGCCTCTAGCCTATGCTCGCGAGTAGTTCCAACTACTCGACTTGTACCAAATCCTACACTATCTTAGCATTGCAGTAGCTAACGGGGTTTGCAATCCTAAACCCAACCCATGGTTTTCTTGGCTATGCAATTGGGTTTCTAAACAAGACTCTAATGCAAGGAACAATAGTATTCAACTATGTGCTCAAAACAATAAAAATTTGTAAAAAGGTTAATGCAAACCGGAGCTTGCCTTGCTGCTCTTGGTTGTAGGCTAGCTGCTCCTCCGGAGTAACGAAGTCTAGGACTTCGGGTTCCTCCTCGACCTTAGCGACTACATGATATACAAAGATATGTATTAATTTAGATGCATTTGTATTAAGTTTGAAATTGTGAAGCTTATAAGTCCCACTAGACAGACTCTATCACGGTGAAACTTTTACTGTAGCTTGGTTACAACCTAAATACAGACTTGGTCAAGTTTTAGTTGCAGCAAAGCTCATTTGAGCCCTCCACAATTAATTATGTACTTGACCTTGATTGGCACTCTTAGGGTGTTCTAGGGATTTTCATGGAACAAACTATGACTTTCTGAAAACTAGATTTTCAGAGGGTTCCAATGGAGTTGGTCTCACTTAATTTGAAGGTTCCTAACTAAAGATATGAGCTAAACAATTTCAGAGAAAATTCTGAAAATGTTTCTGAACATTTTCTATTTTCTCTGGAACAGTTCACTAATCACACCATTAGGTTGATCAAATGAGCTCAAATGGATCTGAATTTTTTATGGTAGTTCAGGGATATTTTGGTGAACATCCCAGCAAAATTTCAGGATTTTTCTCCAAAGGATTCTCCAGTTAAAATTCCAAACATTTTAAATTTTGAGGAATTAATTCTGGAGAAATAAGGATTTTCATGAAGTGAAACTTGATTTTCTGGAAAGTTCTAAGATAGATGAATCCAACAAAATTTGGTTCACTCGATTTGGAGCTTTCTAGCCAAAGTTATGAGTATTTGAAATTTGAAGGAAATCTGGAAATCGGGGGAAAAGTTTAAATCTTCCGGGGCCCGCGGGGACACGTGTTGAGCGCCGAGGCGACCGCAAAATGCGGCCCACAGGGTCTTTGCGCGCCATCACACCCGATCCCAGCAACACCCGATCCTGATTTCAAATTTTGAGCCGCTGACGCGTGGGCCAGCCGGCTTCGTCTACCTCTCGACGCGCCCGCGCGCCCGCGCCGTCGCCCCTCGCCGGAGCAGACCCAGAGCTCGCCGCTCGCTGCTGCCGGCCATCCCATGGTCTGAAACTCGCTGCCAGGGGGTTGTCGACGTCGAGGAACACATCGGTTGTGTCAGTTCGGGCTCAAGGTGACCGGAAATAGCCCGGCGACGTGCCGCGGCCTCGGTTGAGGTTCGGCGCCGTCGACCGTGGGTTCTAACCCGCCAACACCTCGAACAAACAGTCCTACAGCATCAGTGTACCTCTAGGAAGCTCGACAAGGTGTCAAAAGGGTTCAGTGATGGCGGCAAGTCGGTCGGCACCGTGTGACCGATCGTGCCCGCCATGACCGCCCTTGGTCGAGCTCGAAATTCATCACTCCTAGACAGTTTCACGCCACGGATGGAAAGGAACTTGATCGCCGGCTAGTCCAGCGTCTATGTGCAAGATTTGATAGCTAGAGAAGTATCTTAGAGCGAGAATTTGAAGGATCCGTACTGGAAGCTCAGTTTAAGGTCGCCGGAGCAAAAACTGAAAATTCGCCGTGGACTCTTCACGGTTTGCTTCCAAACTTGGAGGAGAGCAGCACGGTGGTCGCGCTCTCCTGTGGCCTCTCTTGCTGGACCGTGAAAACGCCTGTGGAACGCTGTCCACGGACGCCTGACTCTCGGCTGAGGCAAGGTCACCGCGGTGGCGATCGTTTTCGGGCAAAGGAGGTCGGAGCTCGTGGTTTCTGGCGTTGGGGAGGTAGAGGGCGATCTCAGGTTGCTGTCTAGCAGCTCAGGAACGAAGGAGGAGATCGTTTGCTGATTTTCCTGATCGAGCAGTGAGCTGCGGGAGAAGAACTGCCGCTGCTCGGGTACACACGCGAGGAGATAAAGCCAGCCGACTCCTGCTCGGGCTGAGGCGGTGCCAGTCGCTTGGAGGCGCGAGTAAGCCGCCCTGGGCGCCAGCGCGCGTAGAGGGGAAGCAGCTGGTGTCGCCGGTGGCTGCTCGGTGGCACAGCCGACAGCTGCTCAGTGGAATTTCCCACCGAGGCTGTGACTTTGTGTGCAAGTTTTCCCTCCTTCTCTCTATGACATGTGGGTCCCACCCGGGGTTTTAACCTCTGAAATTTATTCCTAATCACTGTTGTAAACAGTGAGCCCCATAATACCCCTGGTGATTCAAATTATTCACCCATGAGCCATTTGAATTGATTAGAATTCAAATTTGGTTTTTGTTTGAATGAATTTCAGCACATGTGCAGTTTTAAATTCAAATAAAGTTTGAATTTGCCCCACTTAGCTCATGTCAAGATCAACTCCAAATGGAGCGAAAATTGGAGTGTGAGCTGACAAAAATGTGCTGAATAAGAATATGCCTCCCACTTTTGAATTCATGGGATAAAAACAGTTTGAATTTGAATATGGTTTCAAACTGCCCTCTTTCTAGCTATACCCCAAAATGACCTCAAAAAGGTTTTGAATTTGGGTGAAACTTGGCATGGACATCCTTAGCAATGTAGGAGTTTTCATATGCCCAGCCCCTCTATATCACATGTGGGAAATGCCACTTTTGCAATATGTGAGCTTGTTCTCTAATGAGCATGTTGATGGTGGTTACTTGATCTTTATTTGTGTTCATCAACTTTCCTCAAATGAGGTGTGTGTGTATGGTGATGAACACTTTAAATATGTGTCAAAAACTGAGGCCCTTACATTCCTACCCCCTTAAAAGAATCTCGTCCCGAGATTATAAGGTGAAAATGAGAGAGAGGACGGTGGAAAATTACCGGATATGCGACGTGAAAAAGTCGGGGTAGTTAGCGCGAAGGAATCCTTCGTTCTCCCATGTCGCTTCGTCCACAGAGTGATTACTCCATAGAATCTTGTAGAACCACAACGTACGGTTGCGTGTGGTTCGGGCCTTTTCATCAATAATCTGAACCGGTTCCTCCCGATAGGTGAGATCCTGTTGCAGTTCTTCAATGTCTTTCAGCTGAATGGTAGTTGATAGCTTGAGACACTTCCTCAGCTGGGAAATGTGAAAGACGTCGTGCACACCGGAAAGTGCTTCTGGTAATTTCAGCCGGTATGCCACTGATCCACATCTTTCGGTAATCTGGAATGGACCGATGAATCGGGGTGCCAACTTTCCCATCACCCCGAATCTGTTTACGCCCTTCATTGGAGACACCCGTAGATATACGTGATCTCCAACTTCGAATTGTAATGGGCGCCTTCTCCGGTCCGCATACTGTTTCTGACGGGATTGAGCGGCTTTTAGGTTCGCTTGAATCAGTCGAACCTTTTCTTCCGCGTTGTTGACGAGGTCAATCCCGAAGGTAACCCTTTCGCCAGACTCACACCAATTCAATGGTGTGCGGCATTTTCTCCCGTATAGCGCCTCGTAGGGCTCCATCTTGATGCTGGCTTGGTACCCATTGTTGTACGAGAACTCGGCTAACGGCAAGTGATCATCCCAATTCTTGTCGTGGTCGATAGCGCAAGCTTGTAGCATGTCTTCTAAGATCTGATTTACCCGCTCCGTTTGCCCATCCGTCTGCGGGTGGTATGCTGAACTACGGATCAGCTTTGTCCCCAAGGCAGCGTGTAGCTGCTCCCAAAAATGGGACACAAATAAAGTGCCCCGATCCGATATGATGGTACGGGGTACACCGTACAAGCACAGGATCCGTGAGATGTACAGTTTAGCGTACTTCTTGGCGTTGTAGTTGGTGTTGACCGGGATGAAATGGGCAACTTTGGTGAGCCAGTCGACGATCACCCACACCGAATCATGTTTTTGAAAGGTGGTGGGTAAACTGATGACGAAATCCATGCTCACATCCTCCCACTTCCAGGCAGGAACGCCCAGTGGTTGTAGCAGTCCCGGTTTCCGCATATGGTCTGCCTTCACCCTTCGACATGTATCACACTCGGACACGTACTTGGCGATCTCCCGCTTCATCCGTGTCCACCGAAACTTGCTTCTGAGTTCTTGATACATTTTGTTGCTGCCGGGGTGAATAGAAAACTTTGACAAGTGAGCCTCATCAAAGATTTTCTTCCGTAATTCCGGGTTACAGGGTACGACGATCCGGTCCTTGAACTATAGGACGTCGTCTCCGTCCTTCCGGAAACATTTCAGCTCCCCACTGTCTACACGTCTCCGCAAATGTGACATGCCCTTGTCATTCTTCTGGGCTGCCGCTATCTCTTCACGGATGGTGGGGATCAAAGCTAAGTTGTAGAGAGCTCCATGTGGAATCACATGCAGTGGTGGTTCGCTCTCTTCCAGCGGTGTGATGGTCAGATTGTTGACGTGTGACTTGCGGCTCAGCGCATCTGCCACTACGTTTGCCTTGCCCGGATGATAATGGATCTCTATTTCATAATCCTTTATCAATTATAACCATCTTCGCTGCCTCATGTTCAGCTCCTTCTGAGTGAATATGTACTTGAGGCTTTTGTGGTTGGTATATAAATGTACGAGGTTACCGAGGAGGTAGTGCCTCCACATTTTCAGTGCAAGTACCACGGCAGCGAGCTCCAAATCGTGGGTTGGATAATTCTGCTCATGGTTTCTAAGCTGCCGTGATCCATACGTGACCACTCTCCGGTCTTTCATCAGCACACATCCGAGCCCAATGCCGGATGCATCGCAGTACACATCGAATGGTTTTGTTGTGTCTGGCTGCGCCAAAACCGGTGCTGATGTCAGGTGCTTGACTAAAGCCTTGAATGCTGCTTTACATGTTGGACTCCAAACATATTTGGTAGCCTTCTTCAGCAGCTCCGTCATAGGCTTGGCAATCTTCCAGAAGTTCGGAATGAACCTCCGATAATATCCCGCGAGTCCGAGGAAACTCCGTACCTCGTGAACAGTTCTCGGGATTCAGCACTTTGGTGATCTTGCTCGGGTCTACAGCGATACCCTCCGCTGAGATAATATGACCGACAAATGGCACTTGCGATATCCAGAACTCACATTTGCTGAATTTCGCGTATAGCTTGTGATCCCGCAGCCGTTGCAAGACTATACGCAGATGTTTCTTGTGATCTTCCTCTGACTTGGAATATATCAGTATGTCGTCGATGAAGACCACGACAAACTTGTTCATCTCCAGCATGAATACCGAGTTCATCAAGTACATGAAGCGAGCTGAAGCATTGGTGAGGCCGAAGGACATGACCAGGTACTCATAAAGTCCGTACCTCGTCGAGAAAGCTGTCTTTGGAATGTCCTCTGCCCTTATCTCAATCTGATGGTACCCGGATCTTAAGTCCATCTTTGAAAAGATCTTTGCTTCGACCAACTGATCAAACAACATGTCGATCCGTGGCAACGGGTACTTGTTCTTGATGGTTACAGCATTTAATGGACGATAGTCCACGAAAAGCCGTAACGTCTCATCCTTCTTTTTCACAAATAATGCTGAACAGCCCCATGGCGAGGAGCTCGGCCTAATAAAACCCTTTTCCAGGAGGTCCGTGAGCTGAGTCTTCAGTTCAGCCAACTCCTTGGGCGCCATCTTGTACGGCCTTCGGGATATTGGCATGGTTCCCGGTGCAAGTTCAATCTTGAACTCCACCTCTCTATCGGGCGGCATTCCCGGTAAATCATCCGGGAACACATCAGGGAACTCTCGGACCACTGGAATATCTTCCAATCTGATGGTTGTGGCTTGATAGACACTTGGAAGTTTTATTTCTGGACTGTCCAGAAATAATGAGTGAGACCCGTGCACTTCTGAGTTTAAGTGCACGACTCGAAGGACGGTGTCTAAAACAGCGCCGTGGAGGGTTAACCACGACATCTCCCTACGATGACATCGACCTTCTGTCCCTCTAAGATAATGAGAGACGTGGGGTACACTCTACCCGCTAAGCATAATGGTGCTTTGGAAACCATTACGCTTGCTGAAATCTTCCCACCCGGTGAACAAATTAAATATGGACTATCGGTGGGTAGTATTGGCAAAAGGTGTCTAGCAATGAAAGCTTGGCTAATAAAATTATGCGTGGCGCCTGAATCAAACAGTACTATAGCGGGGTGCTGGTGGAGTTGGAACATACCCGCAAGGATTTGCTCACCCTCCGGCACGTCCTCTATGGCAAGCTGGTGGATGGTGCCGGGCCTAGGGTTTGCCCGCCGCGCATTAGTAGGGTTACGGGGTTGATTCCTCCCCGGAAACGGTGGTGCAACTCCGCCGCCTTGCCTCTCCGGGCAACTGCTCACGAAGTGTCCTGGACGACCACACTTGTAACATGTGGCCGCTGCTGGTGTAGTGCTCGGGGGATGAAAGCCCGGCATGCGTTGCTGAGGTGCATACGCACGCGGCATCGTCCGCTGCTGTTGTTGTTGTTGTGGAGGTGGTACTGGCAGTGCCGGCCGGAATGCCGGTGAAGAGTACGGCCGACTGCGGAAAGGCATCGACCTTTGGGGTGGCTGCCAGCGTGAACCTGATGGTGGGCGATTCACCATCTGAAACTTCTGAGAAGGACCGCCTCCTTCTCCACTGCTCTGCGGCGCGCTTCGCTTTTGCTCCGCCGCCGCCAACTCCTTGCTGGAGTCCTCTTGAACAATCGCAGCGTCAATGATGTCGTTGAGGCTGTCGCGATTGAACATCGCCAACTTGTCCTTCAGGAGCGGATTAAACCCCTGGTAAAAGTGGTCCCGCCACTTCTCGTCAGTATCGGCATGATATGACGCATAGAGCGCGAGATAATTGAACGCCTTGGAGTATTCCAGCGCGTTCCGGATCCCTTGTTGCAGGTGTAATAGTTCCTGCGTCTTCCTATTCATTAGACCTGGCGGTATGTGATAGGCCCTAAAGGCCGTCCGAAACTCCGTCCAGGTCATTACTCGGTCGGTGGGCTGTGAAGCACAGAAGTTGGCCCACCACGCGCTGGCGGATCCTTGGAGCTGCTGGACCGCGAACTGAGTCTTGCGCTGCTCACTTATCTGGAGCAGCCCGAACTTCATCTCTATTGCGCGGAGCCAGTTGTCCGCGTCAAGATGTTCATCCGCCCTTGAGAATACCGGGGGATGAGTAGCCAGGAAGTCGGAGTAGGAGCTCTGTTGATGCTTCTCACGATCTTGACCTCTCTCATGGCGAGACGTATTTGCGATTAGAGTCTGCAGCAACTCCGTGTGCTGCTGATGTGAACCCGCCATTGCCGCGACGATGTCGGCCAATGTAACCGTTGGCAGTGGCGGTGGCGGTGTTTGCTGTTGCTGTTGCTGCTGCTGTCCCGAGGAGTCCTCGGGAGGCTGTTGGGAGGTCTCTCCCCCTTGGCTAGTACCCCCAACATCCGGGTTGGCACGAGTACGCGTCATTCTGAGATTCAAAACATCAACGATTAGCACATGTCCTACTTAAAATTCCATATACAACAGTAGGTATTGAAGTGACACATGAATGATTTGCACAACATTCACATATATTGATAAAGCATAAACTTTATACAAGATACATTGTTCTCGGTTCTCTGAGAAGTCGTGCTCATGTCGTCACTACCTATACATACGCTACTGCCTACACGACATGTCACCGATTACAAAAGTTGGGTTACACTACCCTAGCTGCCATACTTGGCAACTGTAACCCCCTACTCGGAGTAGAACTCGACCTCCTGTGGGTCGTCTTCCTCCGGTACCTCTGCTGGTGGCTCTGGATCTACCACCTCTTCTCCCATCTCGGGTTCTCCCATTGCTGGAAGGCCCAAAACTACCGGTATGCCCAATACCGGAGGTACGAGGTCCTGCAATGCATGCACCTCGTCCATAGCCTGGTTGTAGTCCTCTTCCCAGCCTTGCCCTTCCTCAATAGCGTCGTCTCGCTCTTGAGTAAGGTCCTCGTTCTGCTGGGTCAGATTCTGTACCAGTTCTTGCAACGCCGCGATGTCGACACGGCTCTTCTTCTTTGCCTTCTTCAGACGATGCAACTGATTGTGTTGTTCATTCAGTCGCTTGATCGTCGGAAGGAGCACATTACGGAGTGTGCTGTGAGCAGTCTCGAAATGGTCTCCACGGCTCATGCTCTCCTTAAGCTTCGTGGCGAGATGCTCCATATGAACAGCTTGGCTGTCCATCACGGCATTTCCCGCCATCATCTGGAGGCTGAGATTTGCTCCGCGGGGTTGTACCTTGGGCAACTCGGGTCCGTTGCCTCCAGGTACCTCTCTTCTCACACATGCTGAGCCCGTCCCTCCACTGGAACGAGCGCATATGGAGTGCCCTCCATAGCCTGCACGTGTAGTCGGCAGAACCGTGACATGGTATCACGGGCTGCCACTTGCCACATCCCTTCCGGTTGCCTACCTCTCACCGTAACGGTGAACGGCACCCAACCGGATGGCGTGGGTTCTGCAGGGACTTCGACATGGATCGTCCACGCCTTGTTCCCCTCTTCGCCTTCTTCCTTGGCGAAGTACTGCGGCATTTGGCTGTATCCGAAGTATTGAAGCATCTGCCTCAATGTTTCTGGATAGCCGTTGCGGTGAGAACAGTGGGACACCACCCACCCGTTCTCCAACTGCTTATCTGCTGTCATCTGTAAACATATATTTGAGAAATGTCAAATATTTATTTAAACAGTAAACTATGGAGTTATAACATAAAACATGTCATTGAACGCATAAAACATGGAAACATAGTTCAAATTTTAAACAAATTTGACTGCTGATCTGCTGTTCACATGACAGCCCTGACCAGTTTCCATTTCAACCAGATTTAGGCCATGCTAAAGGCAAAACCAGTTCTGGGGCTTAGCATCAAAATTAAAGCTAACTTCAATAGCTTTCCAGAAAGTAATTGCTTGGCCTAATATCTGTCCTGGTTCGAAAGTTGCGAGAGGTTAAATTAACAAAATTTCTGGAGAAAATTGGACAGCACCTCCCTGCTTTAGGTACTGATTTGATCCAAGAATTCCAGTTAATTATCTTCCTAATCTGACAAAACTTTCTGTTACAAAGTTGTAACCCATCTCATAAGCTTTTCAGAACAACATCATTTTCTATTTTTGGATTTTTATGTAGGAAGTTATACTCAATTTACAGAGAGTTTACAGAGAGTCTTTGCTCTGTCCTGTTTTCTGGACAGTTTCAACTCTACTGCATTTTTCGATTGGTTAAGGGATGAAACACCTCTGGACATCAACAGAAAAGTTGTAAAGATCTTCCAAATATTTCCATAAATGTATCATATGACCCCAACCTCGAAAGAACTCAACCTCTAACCTCTGATTAACTTCAGCCTTGATTCAACTGAAACAGAGTGCTCTGTCCTTAACAATCTATAAGTTGAAAACTTGTTAACTTTGAATATCCTGTTCAAGGGAAGGAGTTACATCAAGTTTTACTACTTTGGATCAAAACTTTAAAGTTTTAAATGAACTTGTTCATTTAATGGGGTGTGACGTCGATGTGTCACCAGATTATGTCGGTACTATGTCCTCACAAAGAAAAACCTATACCGGACTTAGCCGGCTTCGTTAATTCAGTGGCACTAAACGTCACTCGCACACGGATGCTACACATCTACCGTTTCGTGGTTAGACTACCTGCAGAAACTCAAGCAATCGTCAGACTCGGCTCCACACCGAGCCCGGAATCCATACAGTTCGTACACCCGGCCGTCATCACTCGCCCGGATGTTCTGAAGACAAAGACGCCTTGAGTTACGTGTTCACGTTTCAGACCATGTGACGGGGTCTCCCAAATTGCACCACGCACGCCCGGGACAGACGTTGCTCGAATACCCCAAACGACATGAAGAGTCATAGAGGACATTAAAGCGGGTCGGGTTACCTGCCACCCGTGGGGCTCCACCCTTCAGCTTGTGCGCACTGGTGGACAACGCTTACGTGTACCCCCCAAGACATAAACGTCCCGAGATACATGATTTTCTGACATAAGCAATTAGGTTAGTATGCCACTTTCTATACGCTAATAACATCCTTATACGGGCTACTAACTCGTTCCTCACTGGATTTTTGAAAAAGATAACCTTTGTAGTGCGTTAAACCTCAAGCGAGCTCTGCTACCAACGCTGACACGACCCCACGGTCTTGTCGAGCCAGGATCACGCTGAGGGGTGCTGCGTTGCACAGCACCATATAACACACGTCAAAGGTACAAAGCGGAAGCGAAATTATATTACATAAAGTGGTTTATGAACATGTTTACATCAAAATAAGTCCAGTCTACACTCACGGGCGTAGACTACGCATCAAGTCCACGTTCAGCCCTTGAACGTGTCCTTGCTAGCACACACGCACACTAACTCTGCGGCGTGCACGACTCCCACTCGACGGGGTTCCCCTCCTGGGGTTCCGTCTCCTCTTTGGGAGTCCCTTCCTCATAGAACCCTGCAAAAGCTTCAAACACAAGCAGTGAGCATGAAGGCTCAGCAAGACTGACCCGTCTCACCTAAACATGGAACTTCTACATGAGGGGTGATGGGTTACATGAGGTAAAAATCATTTGCAAGGACTTGCCTAATTAGTAGAACCTTACTTTCAAGTTTTAGCAGCAGGTTGTGGAGAACCTTACGCTAAGGCACATGAGAGAGCCGCAATCAAACAAGAAACGCATTTCTCTCATGTACTTTGCCCAAAGTTGAAAAGAACTTTAGTTAGCTCTAAACTACAGCATATCATTAACAATCAATGTCGTTCATTCAATCAGCAACATTTTAACATGTGACTAGCCTGTTCTTTCTACGTCACGGTACAGTGAACAAGTGGTACTCACTGACCGCGAGGGACGGCGATTATAATCGATTTACACCTGCAGGTTTACCCGAATAACTCTTCACGTACGCCCGTAATCGATGTTGCCTACAACAACCATCACGAACGCCGTACGCAACCACCTTTCACCCGTTAGCCAAATATTGAACCGGTCCCATCGTCCCGAGGAAGAGGTCTCTGCACGCGCATCTCTGTGCCGCCAACCAATTTACACCTCAAGCTCTCAACCTACCCTCTGAACGACGGGCAATGCCTCAATACCCAGCTACCCGAGTTATATCGGTTTCCCGGTTCCCATATAGCCGGTAGGTCTTCTGTACTGTTCTAGCTTGTTCAACAGGCCCGCACACGGCTCGGTCCTCAATCAACACAAGCGGAGCTACAGCACACAGGCCCCAAAGTCCTGCTGCCCTTACTCTCTTCTCGGTCTCATCTTTCTTGCCATGTGTATCATGAGCTATCTCTACCCGAGTCGAGTGCCTCTAGCCTATGCTCGCGTGTAGTTCCAACTACTCGACTTGTACCAAATCCTACACTATCTTAGCATTGCAGTAGCTAATGGGGTTTTCAATCCTAAACCCAACCCATGGTTTTCTTGGCTATGCAATTGGGTTTCCAAACAAGACTCTAATGCAAGGAACAATAATATTCAAGTATGTGCTCAAAACAATAAAAAATTGTAAAAAGGTTAATGCAAACCGGAGCTTGCCTTGCTGCTCTTGGTCGTAGGCTAGCTGCTCCTCCGGAGTAACAAAGTCTAGGACTTCGGGTTCCTCCTCGACCTTCGCGACTACATGATATACAAGTATATGTATTAATTTAAATGCATTTGATTGAATTTAAATTTGTGAAGTCTATAAACCTTACTAGACAGACCCAATGACTGTGAAACTTTTACTGGGGCTTGGTTACATCCTAAACAGAGATTTGGTCAAGTTTTAGTATCAGCAAAGCTCATTTGAGCCCTCCACAATTAATTATGTACTTGACCTTAATTGAAGGATTTTAGGGTGTTCTAAGGATTTTCATGAAACAAACTATGACTTTCTGAAAACTAGATTTTCAGAGGGTTCTAATGGAGTTTGTCTCACTTAATTCGAAGGTTCCTAGCTGAAGATATGAGCTAAACCATTTCAGAGAAAATTCTGAAAATGTTTCTGAACATTTTCTATTTTCTTTGGAACAGTTCCACTAATCACACCATTAGGTGGATCAAATGAGCTCAAATGGATCTGAAATTTTTATGGTAGTTCATGGATATTTTGGTGAACATCCCAGCAAAATTTCAGGATTTTCCTCCAAAGGATTCTCCATTTAAAATTCCAAACAGTTTAAATTTTGAGGAATTATATCTGGAGAAATAAGGATTTTCATGAAGTGAAACTTGATTTGCTGGAAAGTGCTCAGAGAGATGAATCCAACAAAATTTGGTTCACTCGATTTGGAGCTTTCTAGCCAAAGTTATGAGGATTTGAAGTTTGAAGGAAATCTGAAAATCGGGGGAAAAGTTTAAATCTGCCGGGGCCCGCGGGGACACGTGTTGAGCGCCGAGGCGACCGCACACTGCGGCCCACAGGGTCTTTGCGCGCCAGCACACCCGATCCCGGCCACACCCGATCCCGATTTCAAATTTTAAGCCGCCGACGCATGGGCCAGTCGGCTTCGTCTACCTCTCGACGCGCCCGCGCCGCCGCCCCTCGCCGGAGCAGACCCGGAGCTCGCCGGCTCGCCGCTGCCGGCCATCCCATGGTCTGACGTTGAGGAACACGTCGGTGGTGCGGGCTGGCGGTGACCGGAAATAGCCTGACGACGTGCCGCGGCCTCGGTTGAGGTTCGGCGCCGTCGACCGTGGGTTCTAACCCGCCAACACCTCGAACAAACGGTCCTACAGAATCAGTGTACCTCTAGGAAGCTCGACAAGGTGTCAAAAGGGTTCAGGGATGGCGGCAAGTCGGTCGGCACCGTGTGACCGATCGTGCCCGCCATGACCGCCCTTGGTCGAGCTCGAAATTCATCACTCCTAGACAGTTTCACGTCATGGATGCAGAAAGGAACTTGATCGCCGGCTAGTCCAGCGTCTATGTGCAAGATTTGATAGCTAGAGAAGGATCTTAGAGCGAGAATTTGAAGGATCCGTACCGGAAGCTCAGTTTAATGTCGCCGGAGCAAAAACTGAGAATTCACCGTGGATTCTTCACGGTTTGCTTCCAAACTTGGAGGAGAGCAGCACGGTGGTCGCGCGCTCCTGTGGCCTCTCTTGCTGGACTGTGAAAACGCCTGTGGAACGCTGTCCACGGGCGCCTGACTCTCGGCTGAGGCTAGGTCACCGTGGTGGCGATCGTTTTTGGGCAAAGGAGGTCGGAGCTCGGGGTTTCTGGCGTTGGGGAGGTAGAGGGCAATCTCAGGTTTCTGTCTAGCAGCTCAGGAACGAAGGAGGAGATCGTTTGCTGGTTTTCCCGATCGAGGAGTGAGCTGCGGGGAGAGGAACTGCCGCTGCTCGAGTACACACGCGAGGAGATAAAGCCAGTCGACTCCTGCTCGGGCTGAGGCGGTGCCGGTCGCTTGGAGGAGCGAGTAAGCCGCCCTGGGCGCCAGCGCGCGTAGAGGGGAAGCAGCTGGTGCCGCCGGTGGCTGCTCGGTGGCACAGGCGACAGCTGCTCGGTGGAATTTCCCACCGAGGCTTGTGTGCAAGTTTTCCCTCCTTCTCTCTATGACATGTGGGTCCCACCTGGGGTTTTAACCTCTGAAATTTATTCCTAATTACTGTTGTAAACAGTGAGCTCCATAATACCCCTGGTGATTCAAATTATTCACCCATGAGCCATTTGAATTGATTACAATTCAAATTGGGTTTGGTTTGAATGAATTTCAGCACATGTGCAGTTTGAAATTCAAATAAAGTTTGAATTTGGCCCACTTAGCTCATGTCAAGATCAACTCCAAATGGAGTGAAAATTGGAGTGTGAGCTCATAGAAATGTGCTGAATAAGAATATGCCTCCCACTTTTGAATTCATGGGATAAAAACAGTTTGAATTTGAATATGGTTTCAAACTGCCCTCTTTCTAGCTATACCCCAAAATGACCTCAAAAAGGTTTTGAATTTGGGTGAAACTTGGCATGGACATCCTTAGCAATGTGTAGGATTTTTCATATGCCCAGCCCCTCTATATCACATGTGGGAAATGCCACTTTTGCAATATGTGAGTTTGTTCTCTAATGAGCATGTTGATGGTGGTTACTTGCTCTTTATTTGTGTTCATCAACTTTCCTCAAATGAGGTGTGTGTGTATGGTGATGAACACTTTAAATATGTGTCAAAAACTGAGGACCTTACAAGATCAGCTCTGGTTAAAAAGTTATGGTAATTCAAAGTAAACATATTTTCTGGAAGAATTTCAACAGCACCTCCTTTGGGAAGTTGCTGTTTCCAACTCTGTTTTCCACTTAATTCCGTGCTGCAAATACAGAAACTTTGAATTACAAAGATGTAACACATCTCCTACCCTTTATAAAGATGTATGATATGACAATTTTAGATTTTTCTATAGTAAGTTATGCTTGAAAAACAGACCAGTACAGAGTGTTTTGAATCTGTCCTGGTTCTGGACAGTTTACATCCCTCTGGAAATTAAGCCCTCTTAAGGTGTGATTCAGCTCTGGAAGTCTACAACAAAGTTGTGGAGTGCTTAAATACCCTTCCAGAACTATATCCCACACCTCAATTGGCTAAATAATCTGTGAGTTATGCCCTGTCAAAGTTAAGCAACTTGCTGCCCAAAACAGAGCACTCTGTTTTTCAATCCCCTTTGAGCTACACTGATCCACTATTGACTTTTTCTACCCAACCAGGGTCCTAAATGTTGAAACTTAGTGATTTTAATTCCTTGTTATCATTATCTTTCATGCACATGTGTAGGATCGAAGAGCACGTGAAAAGCTACCAGAGGGGGGTGAATGGTAGATTAAAACTTTTTGCAGCGGAAACAACAAAACCCCTCAGCAAAAAATCAATCGGTTAAAGAAACCATGTGTGCAAGTGTTTTCAAACGTGTTCAACCGTGACAAATCAAGTAGAGAGGTAGAGAATCAAGTCACGGATCTAATGCAACAAGAATCACTTGAAAACACGAAGTAAAACTTGAGATATGATCAAAACATTAAACGAAGATCAATCTGTTCTACCCGATATAAAACAGATCTGCAACGCTGCAACGAAACTCGTGTATCTCAAAACTACAGATCCGAAGCTCGTGAAAATTTCACAGATGATAGATAATTGAGTTGTGAAGACAACCCAAAAAGAATCATGTCAATCGTATCTGTAAAACGCAAGTTATGAACGAAACACTGAAGCAATGTCGGTCTGTCCAGAAACTCGGCGAGAAAGACTTGACGAAAAACAAGTCAGACGAACAAGGCACAAAAGCTCCTCGAAACTATGAACTTTATTCAATAGAAACACAAGAGGAACAGCCCAAAGTTCTCTTCACATGAGAGCTCTGGCCTCACTTGCTTTTATAGCCAGCCCTCAGGCTAAACAATCCAATCTAGAACTCCTACTCCTAATTGGACTCGTATCCTAACTTACCATAACTGCTCAGGACTCTCCTATTCGCAGATAGAAGCAATCGTGAGACTTCCAAACACCTTAGGAACGTCCTAAACATTCCTAAAACAACTCAACTTCGTGTCTAGCACGAAATCCTATCATAACCAACTCAAATCTTCCATATTTGAGCCATATCCGACTCAGCCTCGGCCTGAGTACGCAATCCAGCTGGTTGGACCTTTCCGACCAATTCTTTACGTCCACTTCTCTTCATCACGCCTTGGAACAATGTTGCCACGTCCATGCACTCCTTGCACACGTGCAAACACCTTCCAACGACGTACACGCAACCTTCATATGCACTGCCCTTGATCCAAACATGCTGCGCGACCTCCCGATCAACAAAACCACAGCTCCTCCCGAACTTGGTTGTTGCAACCTCATCTCCTCTCTGAGACTAGTCCAAGGATCTCGTCACCAGCCATGTCTTGAACTCAAGCAACACCTGCACATGAATAAACAACCAATTCTTCCGAGCACAAGTCCTCGACTTGACTCACGTTAGTTCGAAAACCAGAACACCTTACATGAGCACGTCACATAAGCATGTTGCAAACCATATCAAATGATAACAGCCATAACCACCAAAACACACCAAAAACTTAGCAAATTAATACTAAGCAAACCTTCCCATAAAGAAAGTTTGAAACATTGCGATTTAAAATAAAAAACAAGACGCTGCAGTTCTACGAGTTGAACTTCATGGGAGCTCCCTAAAAACAAGCTCCGGACCTCACAGAAGCTCTCCGGACCTTGCAGGAGCTCTCCGGACCTTGCGTCGGACCTTGCCAACACTTTTTGGACCTAACAAAGAACTTGTCGGACCTTGCCACAGAAGAATGTTTTGGCAATATTCAAAACTTTGAGTGTTAATGCTAACTTTTATCCTAATTGCCAATGTATTCTGCACAAATAGGTCTCACAATCTCCCCCTTGATGAATGCATTGGCAACACCAATTAAAATCCGAACATTGGCTTATGAAAAGTTTTGAAAAGCTTTGAAAACTCATTTCTCCCCCTTTATTAATTTCTCCCCATTTTTTAAAATCAGAGAAGGAAGAAAGTGTATAACATATGCAAATTGTAAAAAAAATCTCTCCTTATACATGTTTCTCCCCCTTTGACAATGTATTCAGCAAGGTTCAAAAGAGAAATTTTTAAATGTTATGAGCATATTATAACATATACATACAAAAAAAAGCTCATCCAAGTCATACTATCAGGTTACTTACACTATCACATCAATGAGATACATAAAGTAGTGTAAGCCATGCTAGAGATCAAATGTATTTTTCAGTTTAAGCAAGTCATGATCTCCCTTACTCAACTATTTCAAAACCTGAAAACATGACACTTGTTGCTGCATTTTTATTATTCATAATCATTTAAGGCACAAAGTTGATCATATGATATTTGCAAGAGATTATATGCCGCATCAGCCTTATTCTAACCAACCAAGCCAAGCCTATGTCATTTGACAATCAGAAGCTTAAGGACATGGTTTTAGTCATACACAATTCCTTCCAAGTTCATATCTTAGTGCAATGATAAGCAATCTCAAAAGAAGAAGTGCGATGCATGCATATTCTCTTGATCTTTTCTCAATTTTTTATTTGAAAACTCAACATGTGAGCTGATCACTTGATTAATTTTTTATGATTAAAAGCACTTGTGAGCACGCAACAAGTTCAAAACAGCAAGAAAGTTCGATCATGACCAGATTTAGTGTAAGTAATTATTCCAATTACTAGTCATGGCAAAAACTACAAAATGTATAACATGAGTAATGTAGTAAGAACTTTCAGCCTGTAAAAGGAATCACAAAGTCATATATGTATGAAATACTATGCTCATATTATTTTAGTTTCAGATTCACACATAGACTTTCAAAGTTTCAAAAACTCCCCCTCAATTTAAGCCATGAGGATGCATAACCCCTATTTCACTACGAATGAAACAAAAACGAGTGAAATCCAAAGGTTTTGTAAAAATATCAGCCAATCGTTGTTCGGTATCGACATGGTGAAGCACAATGTTTCCTTTTTCAACATTATCACGAAGAAAGTGATACCTAATGTCAATGTGCTTAGTTCTAGAGTGTTTCACATGGTTTTTAGCAATACAAATTGCACTAGGGTTATCACAAAACAGTGGAACACTATCTAAATCAACCCCATAGTCCTTAAGTGTTTGAACAATCCAAAGAATTTGTGAGCAAGCGCTAGCCGCAGCTACATATTCAGATTCGGCCATGGATTGTGCAACAGAACTTTGTTTTCTATAGGACCAAGCAACAAGTGAATTACCAAGAAAATGACAAGCACCCGAAGTACTTTTCCTATCAATCCTACAACTCCCAAAATCAGCATCCGAAAAAGCTTTCAAAGAAACGGTTGAGGAAGAAGGAAGAAAAATGCCAAATTCTTGAGTTCCATGTAGGTACCTGAGAATCCTTTTGATGGCTTGGAGATGTGAAGCACGTGGAGAAGCTTGAAAACATGCACAAAGACATACGCTGAATTGTATGTCCGGTCTTGACGCCGTGAGATACAAAAGTGATCCAATCATACTTCTGTATTCCTTTTTATCGACCGGGTCACCATCTTCGTCAAGTTCAAGTGTTGTTGCTGTTCCCATTGGTGTCCGAAGAGGCTTGCATTTGTCCATGTTGAAGCGCTTAAGAAGGTCCTTTGTATACTTAGTTTGATGCACAAAAGTTCCTTCTTTTGTTTGCTTGATTTGCAGCCCCAAAAAGTATGTGAGTTCTCCCATCATACTTATCTCAAATTCTGAACTCATCATAGCTGAAAACTTGGACACGAGATCATGAGAAGCACAACCAAAGATAATATCATCCACATACACTTGAACGAATAATGAGTCATTGCCATGCTTAAGTACAAAAAGAGTTTTATCAACCTTGCCCATGGTAAACCCCTTTTCAAGTAAGAATGTTTTTAACATATCATACCATGCTCTAGGGGCTTGTTTTAGACCGTACAAGGCTTTGGACAGTTTGTAAACATGATTAGGAAAATTTGAATTTTCAAAACCCGGTGGCTGCTTAACATAAACCTCCTCCTCTATGTAGCCATTAAGAAAAGCACTTTTAACATCCATTTGATATAACTTGAAACCTTTAGATGCAGCAAATGCTAATAAAATTCTTATAGCTTCTAATCTAGCAACATGAGCAAATGTTTCATCAAAATCTAGACCTTCAATTTGAGTGAAACCTTGAGCAACCAAACTAGCTTTATTCCTAACCACAACCCCATCCTCACTTTGCTTATTTTTAAATACCCATTTAGTTCCAATTAATGTGTGACCTTGAGGTGGAGGTACAAGTTTCCAAACATTATTTCTTTCAAAATTTTCTAACTCTTCTTGCATGGCATTAATCCAAGATTCATTAGTGAGTGCGTGTGATATATCCTTGGGTTCAAAAGAAGCAACAAAAGCAGAATGAGCATGAGAGTTTGGATCGCAAAACCTGGACCGAGTGACTCGTTCCTGCAAGCTTCCAATGATTTATTATGGAGGATGACTTTTAAGTACTCGGATGGGAGTAGACACTTCACAAGCACCTTCTTATTCATGTTCGGACCTTTGATTAGGAGAGCTTGTTGATTGAGGAAGGTCCGAACCAGCAGTAGTGACTGTTGGTGCTGGTTGTGGCGCAAAATCAGCAGCTTGATCGTTATTTACTTCCGAGTTTTCGGGCAGCAGCACCACTTCTTCAACTTCTTCAATAAAAATACTCTCCCCCTGTGGATATGGATCCGGACCTGAAATATCGAAGCTAGTACTTGGGCTAGCTTCATCAAAAGAATCCTCGCAAGTCTCCACAATTTTGTTAGTGTCAAGTAAAAGCACACGGTAGCCTCTAGTATGAGATGGATAACCAAGAAACATGCCATCAACAGATCTAGCTTCAAATTTATCAAGATTACCATGTTTCTTAACAAAGCATTTGCAACCAAAAACCCTAAAGTGTGCAACACTAGGCCCATGTCCAAACCGGAGCTCATATGGGGTTTTTCCAAGCTTAGCACGCAAGAAAACACGATTTGAGACATAACAAGCGGTTGCAATTGCATCAGCCCAAAATTTCCTAGGAGTTTGATATTCATCAAGCATAGTCCTAGCCATCTCAACTAAGGTCCTGTTCTTTCTTTCTACGACACCATTTTGTTGTGGTACATAGGGTGAAGAGTATTGATGATCTATTCCATTTTCAGCACAAAAGTGATCAAAGGATTGGTTTTTAAATTCAGTTCCGTTATCACTTCTAATTGCTTTTAATGACCCTGGGTGATCAATAGATAATCTAAGAAATAAAGTTCTAAAATGACTAAAAGCTTCATTCTTAGATGTCGTAAAATAAACCCAAGAATATCTGGAATAATCATAAACAATCACAAGCACATACCATTTACCTCCGAAGGCTTGAACACGTGCCGGACCTACTGTGTCAAGATGTAAAAGTTGTCCCGGTTCAGCTGTCATGGTCATTGTGAGAGGAGCATGTGAACCTGCAACAAACTTAGCATGTCTACAAGAAGAGCACACAATATCATTGTCCTTTTTAAGCTTCGGCAGCCCACATATGCGATCGAGAGCACTAACACGAGTGAGATGATCAAAGTCTATGTGACCAAGTCTACGATGCCAAAAATATAGATCCTTTGTATCATTAGCAACTAGACACCGATGCTTAGAAGTTGACAAATCAAAATCAGCTTTAAAAACTCTTCCAAACCTAGACATGTTAAACAAAAGCTCACCTTTTGAATCTACAACCTTGCAGCAATTTATAGCAAAGCTAACCTCTAGATTTTCATCTAGCAATTGTGAAACCGAAAGCAAGTTGTATTTAAAATTTTTAACAAATGCCACATATTTCATAGTGTAGAGATTGTTTACTCTAACCGAACCTTTAGCAATTATGGGAGTAGAAGAGTTATCGGCGAAAGTAACATTTTCTACACGTAACACAAAAGAGAGAGAGGAGAACCATTCTTTGTTACCGGTCATGTGGCGTGAGCAACCTGAATCTACAATCCAAATGTTCTCCTTCCTCAAACGTGAAACCTACACAGCAGCACAATACGTTGATGACTCAATACTGGGGTTAGTTAAAAGACTTTTAGGAATCCACTACTGAGTCACACGACGTCCAGCAGGATTAACACGCGAAAGCTGAGAAGGTACAGCAGGTTTATGAGCCAAACATCGAAAATTTTTGTTCCCAACTACTGACTTAGAAGATGTGTTATATGTAGCACAAAAAACAGTAGGTCCGGGAGCAAGTTTTTGACTCATTACAGCAGGTTGCAAGCTCCGAACATTCGGTCTAGCAGATTTTGCTTGGTTGTTATGTGATCTAGCAAGTATTCCTTACTTCTTATCGTGTTTAGCTAGTCTATAACAAAAATCCATGACATGACCATCTCTACCACAGTAGGTACAATGAAAAATAACCTTATTATCATGTCTAGATGAGCAAGCAACACGTTTATTAGAACCCAAAAGGGACAGTACTCCTGCAGATTTGAAAATCACCTCTTTTTGTCTAGGAGCTGTTTGAATCAAACCGCTTCCTAATGACTTTACAACTTTAGGTGGGTGTGCCTTAGCATGAGCATGAGAATTAAAACCTAAACCAGCTTTATAATTACAAGACTTGGAAGAATTCAGCAGCAAGTTTAGGTTATTATTTGTATTAGAAAACCGATCTAGTGTCCTATGCATGTCATCAAGTTTATTGGACAGATCAAAGCAGTTTTCACATGAAGTTTTTCCTTTTAGTTTGCAATTTGAACAATATTTAACTTCATGCACACGTAAAGCATTGTTCAAAATAGAAATCTCATTCATAGCATCATTTAGTTTCTTATTCAGATCATCACATGAAGAACAATGCAAATCAATTGTAGAACAACAAGCATCTTTCAAATTTTTATCATTAAGTGCAGCAAGCTCTTTGTTCTTTTCAATTTCAAGTTCAAGTTTATCAAGTGTAGATGTGTGTGCACTTCTTAAAGAGGATAATTGTTCATAAATCAAATCACATGAGGAACAAGAATCATCACTAGGAACCAAAGTTTTTAAACGATTAATTTCAGATTCTAGTGATTCAATGTTAACAGCATTGTTCCTAAATTTTTTATCCTTTTTCTGTCACACCCGGTTTTTCCGAAGAAACAACCAAGTGAATATCACATGTATGCCAGGATCATTTTCTCATACATGTGATGACAAATAGTGAAGCATCATTTATTACAAGCCAGGTGTCGAATATAAATAAGTCTTACATCACAAATGTCTCAATGGACACTAATGCTTCATCACAAGTAAATAAACTAGCAGCGGAATATTATTCTTTTAGGGCTCCATCACAGGCGTTGCCCGGGGTCTCCATGAACCTAGAATCCTTCTTCGGGTCCAAAGTCTTGGTCATTATACACCACCTCATTATATTGACCTGAGCAGCAATATAAACCAACAAAAATGTAAGGTTGAGTACCAATGGTACTCAGCAAGTGTGGGAAAATTACATCATGCAGGGCTAGAACAAGGAGAGATTGAACTCATGGTTAAAGCACTACGCAATTAATACCTATCACCTTAGCTTATTAAGCACCTACATTACTACACAGGTGAAATGGTCCCAATCTCCCATCCCATCATCATAATCTAATAACCATAACATCATTTCCAATGTTAAGCTCCCCGCTTAACATCCACAACTTCCAAAAACCATCACTCCTTTAATCATGAATAAGTCCAGGCCGCTCTTAATCGTGAGCACGGCTGTCAAGACAGTTTTGACTCTGCAGAGTTTGTACCACTGTACCCACATGTAGTGATTTCATCCCCCGTTGCCGGGTGGACTAAAAGAACCTCCATTATGCCAGTGGCTACGATCCACATTCACACTTCCCAGGTGTGCAGCCAGGAGATCACTACGAAGCCTTTACAAAGGGATTCCCGACGAGCGTGGGCCCACTGAGGTTTCACCCCTAACAGCATACAAGAGGCTCCAACCCCGCTGCAGTGGCCCCCTCTTGAGCCTTGCGGTTCATATGGTAGTCCAGCTGACACCTATTCCCCGCACCATCCAACACACCCATACTACGCCGGGGATACACCTAATTAATTGGCCAAGCTGCCCCATCTCAGCATGTGGTTGGCACTGTAAAGCCAGGTTACATGCTCCATGAACCGGTCCTTAGGATCCAGGCAAGTACTAAACACAAACCCAAGTCTCGTGCACCCAGCACACAACCAAAACATCCAACTTGCCTTGATCCCTACCTCTACATAACTCAGAATATCTCATTCAAGAGTAGGGTAATATAAACTGATGATCTCATATCCCAATTATCCCATTCTAAGCATGGCTAAGCATATGCATAATATTAAATGACATGATAAAATAAATCCCAACCCAAGCTACAAGGAAATAAGGTAATGCAATTCTGGGGAAACTTCCTAACATGGGTTTCATATTTAAATTGACAATGCAATTTATTGTAGCTACACATCCTAGCATAGGATCAAAGTGGTCAAGGACACTTGCCTCCTTCTTGCTGCTCTTGAAATGGGTAGTCCTGGTCTTGGAAAGGAATAACTTGCTCTTGAGCAGGTTCTACATCACACCACCACACATAGCAAAAGAAAAACAACAATCCATAAGACATAGTTCACACTTCCACTTCATACAAACCACACATTCATACTTATGAAATTCATTCACCATTATATGTGTTGTGGTTACTCTGTGTGTGTTGATCTGTGGCTTGCATACACTTTTATTTATATATATACGATTCCTACTTTGGTGTTAATATTTATACTTACATACTATATATATATATATATATATATATATATATATATGTGTGTGTGTGTGTGTGTGTTTCAGTTTTAAATGAATTCCTTATATTAAACTACTACACCTTTTCACTACCAAGTGTGTATGAAAAGTATTTTTCTTCTCCATATGTGCCTTCAGAATTTCTACCAACCCTAAACTGAATTCTTTGGATTTTAGAAACTCCATTTATCATTTGCTAGTTGCTATATTTTCAGATTTATTCTCCTATGCATAAATGTGTTTTTTTTATTATGAAATTAGTAATACACATCATCTAAACAGAATAGGTTCTGGTCCTAAATAATTTAATAACATATTTTGACCTTTGCCTCTGATGTAAACTATTTTATAATTATTTTACCTATTTTCTATAACTATTCTTTACTTAAAAATGTGTCCCTAAATGTGAATAATAAATTAAACAGATTCAATTCTGTCCAAAATATGTTTTTATCTCACTCCAAAATTTTCTAAACACTGAGAAAGTCTTTAACTTAATTTTGACAATATGTTTGTCCCACTTTTTAATTTTTAAACACTAGTTACATATTCAATTTTCTAAATTAAATACTAAACAGGGTTAAAAAGTAAACTCACCCCATTACAGGGTCTATAATATTAGTTTCAGAATTTCCAGGGGTCTAGCTACACTTATCAGAGGTGTTTTTCCTAATTTTTATTAAGTCCAGGGGCTAAAACTGATTTTTAAATGAATTTACATGATTTTCTGGAGTTCCAGGGGCTAGATCTAAAGTTTCCGGGGCTAGCTATTAATTCCCGAGAACCCCAGGGGGTAGCACGTAAGAATTCCAGTCTTTATAATGCGGGGCTGACGTGGACCGTCCGATTTTAAACCGACGGCTGAGATTATAACATCGAACCGGTACGCGGGGATTTAAACCCTACCGTGCGATTTAAAATAAACGGCGCACAAGCGGCCACGTCGCTCTGATCGAGCGCGGGCGGCGATGCCGGCGGCGCATGGCGGCGGGAAGCGGCGATCTCGCCGGAAAGTTTCGGATCCTCGAGAATTCTGCCTAGAACTGTGATCTTATGGCATAGATCGGTAGAGGGGAGGTCAGGGATCTCACCTCGGGGGTTTTCTTGAGCTCGGGGGTCCTGGGAGGTGATCGGCGGCGAGGTCCGAGGCAAAACCACGGCGAAGCTCGTCGGCGCTGTGTTTACACCGCAAGTCACCGAGTTTTCTGCACCTGCAAGGTTCCCCGGAGGCGGTGGATCAAGACCAGCGAGTTAGATCGGAGTTTCCGAGCTTAGATCGGCTAGAATTCACCGGAGAATTCTTGGTTCTCACCGGAGTAAAAATTGGCGATCGCGTGAGAAAAACCGATCGGGGCTGGGGTTTTTATAGCCAGGGGAGGGCGGTGGGTCGGTTGTGATCGAGTTTGAGTCTTCTGGGACCGGAATTCGGGCTGAGGGACGCGGTATTCCGATTGGTTAAGATCGCGCGCGCGCGGGAGAGAGTCCGGGGTCGGCGCGAGCGAGGTTGGGAATGACAGGTGGGTCCCACCTGTCTCTGTGAGAGAGCGCGGGCGCGCGCGGCTGCGGGCTGGCGCGGGGGAAACTGGGCCGGCTGGCGGGTTTCGGCCCACTGGCCGGTTTTTTTCCGTTTTCTCTTTTTCTTTTTCCATTTCTTTTCTGATTTGAGTTAAATTTGAATTCCAGTTTGAATTTGAATTTTTGCAAAACATGCAACACGTCCAAAAATTTTTAAATTGCCCTCTGAACATGGTTTAGTGTTTTGAATCAAAATTTTGGGGTGTTACATTTTCTTTTAATATAACAGTGGCACGAGAAATAGCATCACACATTTCTTTGCAAGTGGGACATACCTCTTCATCGTCGCTGTTGTGTTCTGCCTCCTCGGAGCTTGAACTTGACTTGCTCGCCATGCAGCACATATTTGCCATAGCTTCTTCATCTTCATCACTACCGGTGTCCACATCACTTGAATCTTGAACTGCAGAGATCATACTATGCACTATGTTGTGCATTGATAAATCTTTCTTCTTCTTATTCTTTGCAAACGATTTCTTCGACCTTGTTTGCTTTTCTTCATGTGAAGTCGGACCTGAAAGGTTAGGGCACTCCGTACGAAAATGTCCTGTCTTACCACATTCAAAACATCATTGAGATCCGGAGCTTCCTCTCCTTCTAGTTCTCACATTTTGCAATGCTGAGAACCGAGTAGAAATGAATGCAAGCTCCTCCTCTGGAAACTCTTCAATCTGTTCAAGGGTTAGAGAGGACAGCAAAGAGAGTGCACCACTAGATGATGATTGACTAGAACTAGACATGTCACGTTGCGAAACAAATGCAATAGACTTGTTGGGGTTTTTACGTGAGATGATGTCAATTTCATGAGTTTTCAATTTAGAATAAAGCACGTCTAAAGTAAGAGAACTCATGACAGTAGATTCACGAATAGATGTAACTTTCATCTCCGAAATTGACATATCTAATGCTCCTAACAATTGTCTAGCATTTTCAGCATCTGAAAAGTTAACATTGACACTACGCAAGTTGCTGAGAATTTTATTAAAGCGAGCAAAAAGGTCGTCAATTGACTCACCGGGTTGCATCTCAAAACGCATGTATTCTTTCTTGAACATATCTTGCCTTACCTCCTTGATCGTATTGGATCCTTCATGGTAGTCACAAAGAGCTTTCCAAATATCATATGCAGATCGGAGGTGTGCAACACGGTCGAAGTCGCTTTGAGTCAATCCTTGGATGATCAAGTTGCGAGCCTTGTTGTTGTTGTTAACATCTCTCATGTTCGCAGCCATAACTTGATCGTTGGGTGGTACATCAAAGTTCCAGTAGACCTTTTCCCATATGGCGAAGCCTTGCGCCTGTATGTAGGCCTCCATCCACGCCTTCCAAACCTGAAAATCGATGCCATTGAACACACAAGGTTTTGCGGAGTACTTCTCCATGATGGTTAGTCAAAACACGTGCAAATCAATTAGATTAGAGCACCTTGGTTCTGATACCAATTGTAGGATTGAAGAGCATGTGAAAAGCTACCAGAGGGGGGTGAATGGTAGATTAAAACTTTTCGCAGCGGAAACAACAAAAACCCCTCAGCAAAAAATCAATCGGTTAAAGAAACCATGTGTGCAAGTGTTTTCAAATGTGTTCAACCGTGACAAATAAAGTAGAGAGGTAGAGAATCAAGTCACGGATCTAATGCAACAAGAATCACTTGAAAACACGAAGTAAAACTTGAGATACGCTCAAAAAATTAAACGAAGATCAATCTGTTCTACCCGATATAAAACAGATCTGCAACGCTGCAAAGAAACTCGTGTATCTCAAAAACTACAGATCTGAAGCTCGTGAAAATTTCATAGATGATAGATAATTGAGTTGTGAAGACAACCCGAAAAGAATCAAGTCAATCGGATCTCTAAAACTCAAGTTATGAACGAAACACCGAAGAAACGTCGGTTTGTCCAGAAACTCGGCGAGAAAGACTTGACGAAAAACAAGTCGGACGAACAAGGCACAAAACCTCCTCGAAACTATGAACTTTATTCAATAGAAACACAAGAGGAACAGCCCAAAGTTCTCTTCACACGAGAGCTCTGTCCTCCCTTGCTTTTATAGCCAGCCCTCAGGCTAAACAATCCAATCTAGGACTCCTACTCCTAATTGGACTCGTATCCTAACTTACCATAACTGCTCAGGACTCTCCTATTCGCAGATAGAAGCAATCGTGAGACTTCCAAACACCTTAGGAACGTCCTAAACATTCCTAAAACAACTCAACTTTGTGCCTAGCACGAAATCCTATCATAACCAACTCAAATCTTCCATATTTGAGCCATATCCGACTCAGCCTCAGCCTGAGTACGCAATCCAGCCGGTTGGACCTTTCCGACCAATTCTTTACGTCCACTTCTCTTCATCACGCCTTGGAACAATATTGCCACGTCCATGCACTCCTTTCACACGTGCAAACACCTTCCAACGATGTACACGCAACCTTCATATGCACTGCCCTTGATCCAAACATGCTGCGCGACCTCCCGATCAACTCAACCACAGCTCCTCCCGAACTTGGTTGTTGGAACCTCGTCTCCTCCCTGAGACTAGTCCAAGGATCCCGTCACCAGCCATGTCTTGAACTCAAGAAACACCTGCACATGAATAAACAACCAATTCTTCCGAGCAGAAGTCCTCGACTTGACTCACGTTAGTTCGAAAACCACAACACCTTACATGAGCACGTCACATAAGCATGTTGCAAACCATATCAAATGATAACAGCCATAACCACCAAAACACACCAAAAACTTAGAAAATTAATACTAAGCAAACCTTCCCATAAAGCAAGTTTCAAACATTGCGAGTTAAAAGCAAAAACAAGACGCTGCAGTTCTACGAGTTGAACTTCACGGGAGCTCCCTAAAAACAAGCTCTGGACCTCACAGAAGCTCTCCGGACCTTGCAGGAGCTCTCCGGACCTTGCGTCGGACCTTGCCAACACTTGGCGGACCTAACAAAGAACTTGTCGGACCTTGCCACAGAAGAATGTTTTGGCAATATTCAAAACTTTGAATGTTAATGCTAACTTTTATCCTAATTGCCAATGTATTCAGCACACATAGGTCTCACAACATGCCTATGATATGTCGGTACTACGTTCCTCACAAAAGAAAATCCTAATCAGATTATACCGGCATATACGTCTCAGTTGTGGCACTAAACGGCCTCTCGCACACGTTTACTACACGGAATACATACGTGGTTAGTACCTGCAGAAGGCCACACAATAATGATGCACTCAATGGTTGTTTCCATTTCAGGCAGGACCATATTAAGAAGTAAATACAAAAATACGGCCGTCCTTGAGTTAAGTCACGTCTCAAGGTATGTGATCGTGTTTCAACACCACACGACGGGGAACCCGAGTAGATCATGAACGGGTCGTCACGGTTGGGAATGTTATCAACCCAAGGGATACCAACTACTTCCCTGCAGGGCATGCCGATGGCAAGCGCTGCGTATGTTCTCCTGGGCTATTTCCTGACGAACACACTCTCGCGTTACTGACCACGCGATGGGGTCTCCACTTACTTGCCTAATGCACGCTAGGGATCAGCGTTTCATATGAACTCAGGAACATGAAGAGTCCAAGAGTTTCATATTGACGTCTCACACCAAGCTGTGAGACCTATCCCTGAACCACGTTCCTCGTCAGGGGAGCTAACCGAAATTGAACCACATTCGGTGGCGTTCCTTACCATTCTTACCAGAGCGTAGGTGCGTTGTTACATAAGTAAAATTCAGAATTATAACACATGTTAGTCTTGCCACTTTAAGTAACTATGCTAATATAGTCCTTACTTTGGAAAACTACCGAATCCTCACTGAAACCTACGTTTTCACGTAATACAGTCCTTAATTAATGTGCTATCCCCAATGCAGCTCTATTACCAGGCTGTGGCGGACCGGAATCCGCTCATCCAGGATGGCAGAGGGTGGTGCCGCGCGATGCGACACCCGACAGCACACATCATAAGGATACATTGTATTACATAGAAAACAATCTGAGATGTACAAAGTAGTACACTTGTTCAGTTACAAACTAAGGCATACATTACACAGTGGAAGTTTTAATTTGTACAACTCACGCCTGCCTATCTAGCAAAAGTCGGTTTCCCAGCCCTAGGGCAACCCACACTAGATGCACTCTTCAGCTCAGCGCGGCGTGTACGGCTCCCACTCAGCGGTGGTCCCTGACGGAGGGTAACCCTTGCCGGTGGACTCGTAACCCGAGTCCGTGGGTGGCTCCTCACCTGAAAAATACTTAAGCAGCAACCATGAGCACGATGACTCAAAAAGACTTAACCGACTCGCCTTGGCATGAAACTCTATATGTAGTATACAACAAACATGGGGTGGTAAATTTTTAGCAAAGGGACACACCTACAAGTTCATCCTTACTTCATCTTTTAGCCACAGTTAACAGTTCATGAATCTGAAATTTAATAAGCAATTTTTGGTGGCACACATGTAACAATACAATTATATCATACAGCAGAATTGAATCATAACATTTGATAAATTATCTACATTACAACACAGTGAACAAGCGGTACTCGTCACCGCGAGGGACGGCGAATCGACTCGATATACACCTGCAGGGATAACCAAAGAGCACGTCACATACGCCCACCCGTGGAGCTGCACAGCACGCTCAATCGATGTCGTATGGGACAACCTTTCGCCCAACAGACCAAACGTCAAACCGGTCGCACCGAAACGGACAGGAGGTTCCCTACACGGAGCATCTCTCTATGCCCGTTAGCAGATTTCCACCTTGCTGCCCTCAACCTACACCTATAAATCGGTGTGCCATGCCTCGACACCTGGAGGTTTAGGTTACATCGGTTTACCGGGGCCCATATATCCGATATGCCTTTGGTACGTTCAATGCTTGCTCAGCAGGGCCGCACACGGATCAGTCCTCAATCGACACGGACAGGGCTACGCACACAAGACTTCCTTTTGCTGCGCCCTAGCCCCTGCCTAGTCTCATTTTCATTACTAAAGTGATCTCACATCACTCGAACCAATCCCGTGTGTCCCAAGCCTAACTCGCGAGTAGGTTCCAACTAATCGACATGTACCGAAGGCCTATAAATCATTAAGCATAGCTTGTCTACTCGAGGTCTCAAACACTACCTCGCTCCTATAGGAAAATTTTGGTTATGCAAGTGGGGTTCCATCATCCTACACCTGATGCACATTCATACTTCACCCTAGACATGTGAACAAAGCAAAACTTTATAAAAGTATTAATGCAAACCGGGGCTTGTCTTATTGCTGCTGGTCAGGGGTTAGGTCTTCGTCCGGAAGGAGGAAGTCGTGCACTTCCGGAGTCTCCTCGCCTTCAGCGACTACACGTTAACGATAAGTTATATGTCAATTTACATGCAATGTTTAGAATTGAATAAGCAATTACTATAACTCTAGCTAGATCTCCCCTTTGGTTCTGAAATTTTTATGTTAACTTGGTAGGGTCCTAACCAGAGTACTGACCAAGTTTCATTTGAACCACAGTTCATTTGAGCCTTGCACAAATAAAAACCTATTTGGTCAATATGGGAGCCTCTAAGGGATTCCAGTGGTTTTCATGGCTCCAACCCTTATTTCCAGGAAACTAGAATTTGAAATGATTCTAATGGAATTGCTTTCATGTCATTTGAAGAATTCTAGAGGAAGTTATGCCCTAAACAAGATTTGAGAAAATCTGAAAAATGTTTCTGAACATTTTTCTATTTTCTCAGGGCAGTTCACTTAACCACCTCATTAGGGGGACTAAATGAACAGTTTACTGTGACTCAAGGATTTTCCAATGAACCTCCCAGCCAAATTTCAGAATTGTTTATGAAGTAATCCTCCAAATAAAATTCCTGACAGTTTAAACTTTAGGGATTTAATTCTAGAAAACTATTAAGTTTCATGAGCTGAAATTGGTATTGCTGAAACATACTCAAAATTCTGAGTTCAGCAAAATTTGGTTAACTGCATTTGGAGCTTCCTAGCAAGAGTTCTATGCATTTGAAGTTTGAACTAAACTGGAAATTCCCCAAAATGTTTAAACTCTGCAGGTGGGCCCACTCCTCAAATCGGCCCAATGAGAATGCGGCCACACCACAGCCCACAGGGTTTTACCCAAGTTAAAGCACCGAATCCCGACCGCCACTGGATCTCCGCGCGAGAATAGAGGCTGACCGGTGGACCCAGCTCCCCCCTCGTCTACCTTGTGCCATCCCACGACTCCCGCGGCGGCGCTTCGCCGGAGCTCTCGCCGCCGGGCGTTCCGCAGCCCGACCTTCGACGAAACTTGCCGCCTGTGCCTAACTTGGCTCAGGGAACACGCTGGTGCCCTCACCGAAGCTTGGCGATGGCCGGAACCACGCCTGCGACGGTGACAGCGGCTCTATCTACTCCGGCGATGTCGTCCGAGCTACTCATGGCCTTATTTTCCGAATGGTTTGCTCCTACAGCTCCGCTGTGGCATGCTGAGCACGAAAATGAGCTCGATTGGCCATGGAAACGGCCGGAGATATGTGCTCACCGTCGACCTATGGCTAAACTGGCGGCTGCTCGAAAAACTTGAATAGCAGCGCCAAGACTCGATGGTTTTTTATGGTCTTTGATCCTAGGTGGCCGTGGGGATGTGTAGAACATGTGCTTAGCTGGGTTTACGCAGTGGAGGGCCGATCACCACGAATTTCAGATTCTTTGCTAACTCGGTTCTTTGAACACCGAGGACTAAGTGTGGAAATACTCTCCCTACAGAGCATGAAAGGGGGTAGGGTCTTCACCGTGAGTTCGAGCAGCGTCCGGCGCGCCTCTTTGCTGTTGATCTTCGGTCGCAAGAACGCCTTGATCAGCGGCACACCGAGGAGCGGAGGAGAGCGGCCGAGAGATGAGCGTTTTCGGTCGAGAGCACGTGAAAGCCAGCCGGTCGGCGTGTGAGCTGCGAGGGATGACTTCGTGGGCAGGTAATAGCGCGGCGCAGGCCTCCAGCACGACACCAGCTCGTCGCGGTGGCTGCGTTGGGGCGGGGTTTCACCCGTGCGCTGGCGACTGCAGGTGTTCGACTGAGTGACTGAGTCGGTTTGATCTCTGTGTGCCTGACCAGTGGGTCCTCTTCTCCCCTCTAATTCTTTCTCCCCCTTCTGCTGCAAATATCCCAGCTACTAAACATTGAATGATAGACTTAAGCACCAAGCTACATTTTGTATTTGGTTCCATCAATTGGAATTTGGTTTGTCTAAATTTGCTTCACATTTGAACTGAAATTCAAATTCAGTTTTTGAATTATTGCAAATTTAGCTCCCGACAAGATAAATTCCAATGGGGGTGAAAATTGGTGGACTAACTCAGAAAAATGTTCTGAGTTTGAATATGAAGCCAACTTTTGAATTTAAGTATGAAAGTTGCTGCAATTTGAATTTACATTCAAATTGGCCTCTTTTTCAAATGCCTCCAAAAGTGCCTCAAAAAGTGTGGGATTTGCATGAAATTTGGCCTGAACCTTCCCAAGCATTTTTAAGTCCAAGGGGTGAGCCCAACCTCTCATGTTCATGTGTAGAAATCCCACTTTTTGAAAGTTAGTGCTTTCCCCTCTAATCACCCTTTTGATGGTGGTTACTTGCTCTTCACAAGCCATCACAAGATATCCACAACAAAAGCTGTGGTGTTGTGAGGTGATGAAAAATATTTGCAAGTCCTTTTTTCTTGGGCTTTTACAGCGGCCGGCGGTGCGGCGGCAGAGAGGGGCGGCAGGGGCAGCCGGGCAGGAGGGGGGCCGTGGCGGCGCGGGGTGGTGGCGGCGGCCGGGGGGGCGGCGGCAGAGAGGGGCTGCGGGAGCAGCAGGGCGGGAGGGGGGCTTGGGCGGCGGGGCAGCGGCGCGGGAGGGGGCCAGGGCGTCACGGAGGCTTAGAGGGGCGGCTGGTGGCGGCCGGCGGCGCGACGGCGGAGAGGGGCGGCGGGGTCGGCCAGCTGCGTGGCGGTGGGGAGGGGTGGCGGGGAGAAGGGCGGCGGGGAGAGGGGCGGTGGAGAGAGGGGCGGCGGGGAGGAGGGCGTACCTCGGGAGGCGGCGACCGGAGACGGGGCGGCGGAGACTGGCGACGGTGAGTCAGGAAACGGCGCACGGGGCGGCGGAGACCGGCGACGGCGAAGTGCGCGGAGTCAGGAGGCGGCGTGGGTGAGAGAGAATGCCGCCTCCCGACTCGCGCTCGGGGAGTATAACGGGCTTATTGACGACGGTAGCTCCTCACCGTCATCAATAAGAAGCTTATTGACGACGGTTGTGTCTCCCCGTCGTGAATAATGCCTCGAGTGTGGCCAGATCTCGGCCAAATTTGATGACGGCCATTATAGACGACGGCCACCATCGTCTTTAAGTTTATTGACGACAGTTTTTAGTTGGCTGTTGTTAATTACAACATTATTGACGGCGTCTGTATCTAGCCATTGTCAATTAATTAAAGACGACGGCCCCGTCATCAAAAAATTTGGCCATCGTCAATGGTTGCTTTTCCTGTAGTGCGGTCCTTCCACTTGGCCCGGTCTACGTGGTAGACACCCCTAAGTAGCTGGCTGTGGCAGTCGGCCTGCTCCTTAAGGTTCTCCTCGGTCAAGGCAACACGGCTTTCGATGCTGGCAACCCGGGCTTCAGCCTACGCTAGCGATAGCTTAGCCTTTCGCCAGAGAGTCTCCAATGTATCAGCGTGTTGGACGAGGTTCTTCACGCGCTGGTTCAGCTGGTCGGACAGATCGTCCAGGCTCGATAAATAGCCGGACATGACGACAATGGTGGGGTCATCTTCGGTCGACCCAAGGCCTTCCAAGTTGTGGATCCTCGCGACGTATGCAGGACGACTACGATCCAGTGGCGGGAAGTACTTCATGGGTGTGGAACCCAAATACCATTCAAACATGTGGCAGGGGTACTTCAGGGCTTTGCGGGCCACCAATTGGCGAGTATCTTTCATGCGGCATCTAGGGGTGGAGACATTCCATGGCCTCATATCCAGGAACCTCTCACTGGCGCCGATGTGCATCATGACCTCGCAGCTCTTGGTTCCATGCTCCACTAACTCATGACCATGTACTCTGGGCAGTCTGAAATACCGAGTCGCATTGTAACATCATAGAACACCTTGGGTAAACCATATTCATTGAAGTAGAAGGTGGTGATACGGCCGTCGACCATCTGGCTTAGAACAGGGTACAAGGAGTAGATCAGAGCAAAACCTATCACAAAGTCTCACAGTCCACGTCTCCTACAGGCAAACCATCCTATGGTCTCCTACGGTCACCTAAGTACTAGGGTCCACATCCTTCAGCCATGTACGGCTCTAATACCACTTTAAGCGTCCTGATCAACAAGATCGGGACTAAACATGTAATATTATACCAGAAGCAGAGTTCGGTACACAATATAACAATACAAGTAGAACCACAAGCATACAGAGCTTTATTACAACAACATAGTATTGTGTATAAAAACTATAACTACTAACAAGAAAGATATAATGGTCAACAACACAGAGACTAGTAGCTCCTTGTCACCCATGATTCCACTACACACAACTTTTGTGCGGACGCGACCCTACTCAAAGTCCTCCCACACGAAATCAAGATCATCTGAAAAACATTCAACAACATATGAGTACAAAGGTACCTAGTAAGCTCCACCACGCCCTTTAGGAGGGGAATGAAACAAATATAAATGCAATGCACAAAGTGGAGGGTGGTGAAACCTAATGCAAATTAATGAACCCAATATCCTAGCCAGAGACGTCCCTCACCTAAATCCCACAACATGTGAATTTCTAGTTGTTAAGACTACACCATAACCTGTCCCATACCAAGGACACGGCCGTTCAAACAGGTTATACACTCTGCAGAGGTTGTACATTGTGCCCACTCGCATAGACCATCAAATGGCCCATCATAACAGACACCCAGTCAAAACATCACTCATACAAGTCATCCCCAACCAAGTATCATGACTCATATCGATATTATCTCAATTTTTAGTCATACATATGACACGACCCCACGGTCTTGTCGAGCCAGGATCACGCTGAGGGGTGCTGCGTTGCACAGCACCGAATAACACACATCAAAGGTACAAAGCGGAAGCGAAACTTTTATTACATAAAGTGGTTTATGAACATTTTTACATCAAAATAGGTCCAGTCTACACTCACAGGCGTAGACTACGCATCAAGTTCATGTTCAGCCCGTGAACGTGTCCTTGCTAGCACACACGCACAATAACACGGCGGCGTGCATGACTCCCACTCGACGGGGTTCCCCTCATGGGGTTCCGCCTCCTCTTCGGGAGTCCCTTCCTCATAGAACCCTGCAAAAGCTTCAAACACAAGCAGTGAGCACGAAGGCTCAGCAAGTCTGACCCGTCTCACCTAAACATGGAACTTCTACATGAGGGGTGATGGGTACATGAGGTAAAACCATTTGCAAAGGACACGCCTAATTATTGGGACCTTACTTTGAAATTTTAGCAGCAGGTGGTGGAGAACCTTACGCTAAGGCACATGAGAGAGCCGCAATCAAACAAGAAACGCATTTCTCTGATGAACTTTGCCCAAAATTGAAAAGAACTTTAGTTAGCTCTAAGCTACAGCAAATCATTAGCAATCAAGTCCATCTTTCATTCAGCAACATTTTAACATGCAACTAGCCTGTTCTTTCTATGTCACGGTACAGTGAACAAGTGGTACTCACTGACCACGAGGGACGGCGATTATAATCGATTTACACCTACAGGGTTACCCGAACAACCCGTCACGTACGCCCGTACTCGATGTTGCCTACAAAAAACATCCGGACGCCGTACGCAACTACCTTTCACCCGTTAGCCAAATGTTGAACCGGTCCAATCGTCCCGAGCAAGAGGTCTCTGCACGCACATCTCAGTGCCGCCAGCCGATTTACACCTCGAGCTCTCAACCTATCCTCTGAACGACCAGCTATGCCTCAATATCCAGCTACCCGAATTACATCGATTTCCCGGTTCCCATATAGCTGGTAGGTCTTCGATACTGTTCTAGCTTGTTCAATAGGCCCGCACACGGCTCGGTCCTCAATCGACACAAGCGGAGCTATAGCACACAGACCCCAAAGTCCGGCTGCCATTACTCTCCGCACGGTCTCATTTTTCTTGCCATGTGTGTCTTGTGCTATCTCTACCCGAGTCGAGTTCCAACTACTCGACTTGTACCGAATACTACTCTATCTTAGCATTGCAGTAGCTAACGGGGTTTGGAATCCTAAACCCCACCCATGGTTTTCTTGGCTATGCAATTGGGTTTCCAAACAAGACTATAATGCAAGGAAATAAGTGATACGCAAAGGAAGTGCTCAAAACAATAAAAATTTGTAAATAGGTTAATGCAAACCGGAGCTTGCCTTGCTGCTCTTGGTCGTAGGCTAGCTGCTCCTCCGGAGTAACGAAGTCTAGGACTTCGGGTTCCTCCTCGACCTTATCGACTACATGATATACAAGTATATGTATTAATTTAAATGCATTTGATTGAATTTAAACTTGTGAAGTCTATAACTCTTACTAGACAGACACAATGGCTGTGAAACTTTTACTGTGGCTTGGTCACAACCTAAAGAGTAACTTGGTCAAGTTTTAGTTGCAGCAAAGCTCATTTGAGCCCTCCCAATTAATTATGTACTTGACCTTAATTGAAGGCTTTTAGGGTGTTCTAAGGATTTCCATGAAACAAACTATGACTTTCTGAAAACTATATTTTTCAGAGGGTTCTAATGGAGTTGGTCTCACTTAATTTGAAGGTTCCTAGCTAAAGATATGAGCTAAACAATTTCAGAGAAAATTCTGAAAATGTTTCTGAACATTTTCTACTTTCTCTGGAACAGTTTCACTAATCACACCATTAGGTGGATCAAATAAGCTCTAATGGATCTGACATTTTTGTGGTAGTTCAGAGATATTTTGGTGAACATCCAAGAAAAATTTCAGAGTTTTCCTCCAAAGAATTCTCCAGTTAAAATTCCAAACAGTTTACAATTTGAGGAATTAATTCTGGCGAATTAATGATTTTCATGAAGTGAAACTTGATTTGCTGGAAAGTGCTCAGAGAGCTGAATCCAACAAACTTTGGTTCACTCGATTTGGAGCTTTCTAGCCAAAGTTATGAGGATTTGAAGTTTGAATAAAATCTGAAAATCGGGGGAAAAGTTTAAATCTGCCGGGGCCCGCGGGGACACGTGTTGGGCGCGGAGGCGACAGAACACTGAGGCCCACAGAGTTTTTGCGTGCCAGCACATCAGATCCCGGCCACACCCGATCCCGATTTAAATTTTAATCCACTGATGCGTGGGCCAGCCGGCTTCGTCTTCCTCCCGGCGCGCCCTCGCTCCCGCGCCGCCTCCCCTCGCCGGAGCAGACCCGAAGCATGCCGGCTTGCCGCTGCCGGCCATCCCTTGGTCTGAAACTCACCGCCAGGGGGTTGTCGATGTCGAGGAGCACGTCTGTGGGGTCAGTTCGAGCTGGCGGTGACCGGAAATAGCCCGGCGACATACGGCGGCCTCGGTTGAGGTTCGGCGCCGTCAGCCGTGGGTTCTAACCCGCCAAAACCTCGAACAATCGGTTCTACAGCATCAGTATACGTCTAGGAAGCTCGACAAGGTGTCAAACGGGTTCAAAGATGGCGGCAAGTCGGTCGGCACCGTGTGACCGAGCGTGCCCGCCATGAGCACCCTTGATCGAGCTCCAAATTCGTCACTACTAGTCGGTTTCATACCACGGATGCAGAAAGGAAATTGATCGCCGGCTAGTCCAGCGCCTATGTGCAAGACTTGATAACCAAAGAAGGATCATAGCGCGAGAGTTTGAAGAATCCGTACCGGAAGCTCGGTTTAAGGTCGCCGGAGCAAAAGCTAGAAATTCGCAGTGGATTCTTCACGGTTTGCTTCCAAAATTGGAGGAGAGCAACACGGTGGTCGCGCGCTCCTGTTGCCTCTCTTGCTGGACCGTGAAAGCTCCTGTGGAACGCTGTCCACGAGCGCCTGACCTTCGGCTGAGGTTAGGTCGCCGCTGTGGCGATCGTTCTCGGGCAGGGGAGGTCGGAGCTCGGGGCTTTTATCGTTGGGGAGGTGGAGTGCGATCTCAGGGTGCTGCCTAGCAGCTCAGGGACGGGAAGGGGCGATCGTTTGCTGGATTTTCCGATCGACCGAGAGCTCGGGGAGAAAAAGAATGGCGCCGCCCGGTGTCGCCCACGGGGATAAGAGGGCACCCGGTCTTCACTCGGCTGAGGCGGTGACGGTCGCGTGGGGGCGCGAGCAGGCCGCCTGGGACGCCAGCGCGCGAAGGGAGAAGCAGCTGGTGGCGCTGGTTGCTTCTCGGTGGCACAGCCGGCAGCTGCTCGGTGGAATTTCCCACCGAGGCTGTGACATTGTGTGCAAGTCTCCCCTCTTCCCTCTATGACATGTGGGTCCCACACTCAAGTTTAACCTCTGAAATTAACTCCTCATCACGGTTGTAAACAGTGAGCCCCAAAATACCCATGATGATTCAAATTATTCACCCATGAGCCATTTGAATTGGTTAGAATTCAAATTGGGTTTGATTTGGATAAATTTCAGCACATGTTTAGTTTGAAATTCAAATAAGGTTTGAATTTGCCCCACTTAGCTCATGTCAAGATCAACTTCAAATGGAGTGAAAATTGGAGTGTGAGCTCACAAAAATGTGCTGAGTAAGAATATGTCTCCCACTTTTGAATTCATGGGATAAAAACAGTTTGAATTTGAATGTAGTTTCAAACTGCCCTTTTTCTAGCTACACCCCAAAATGACCTCAAAAAGTTTTTGAATTTGGGTGAAACTTGGCATGGGAATTCCTAGCAATGTGTAGGAGTTTTTCATATGCCCAGCCCCTATATCACATGTGGAAAATACCACCCTTGCAATATGTGAGTTTGTTCCCTAATGAGCATGTTGATTGTGGTTACTTGCTCTTCCAATGTGTTTATCAACTTGCTACAAATGAGGTGTGTGTGTGGTGATGACACTTCAAACATGTGTCAAAAACTGAGGCCCTTACATTCCTCCTCCCTTAAAAGAATCTCGTCCCGAGATTATAAGGTGAAAATGAGAGAGAGGACGGTGGAGAATTACCGGATATGCGACGTGAAAAAGTCGGTGTAGTTAACGCAAAGAAATCCTTCGCTCTCCCATGTCGCTTCGTCCACGGAGTGATTACTCCATAGAACTTGGTAGAACCACAACGTACGGTTGTGTGTGGTTCGGGCCTTCTCGTCAATGATCTGAACCGGTTCCTCCCGATAGGTGAGATCCGGTTGCAGGTCTTCAATGTCCTCCAGATGAACGGTAGTAGATAGCTTAAGACACTTCTTCAGCTGGGAAATGTGAAAGACGTCATGCACACCGGAAAATGTTTCTGGTAATTTCAGCCGTTATGCTACCGATCCACATCTTTCGGTAATCTGGAAGGGACCAATGAATCGGGGTGCCAACTTTCCTATCACCCCAAATATGTTTACGCCCTTCATTGGAGACACACGTAGATATACGTGATCCCCCACTTCGAATTGTAATGGGCGTCTTCTTCGGTCCGCATACTGTTTCTGATGGGATTGGGCGGCTTTTAGGTTCGCTTGAATCAATCAAACCTTTTCTTCCGTGTTGTTGACAAGGTCAATCCCGAAGGTAACCCTTTCGCCAGACTCACACCAATTCAGTGGTGTGCGGCATTTTCGCCCGTATAGCGCCTCATAAGGCGCCATCTTTATGCTGGCTTGGTACCCATTGTTGTACGAGAACTCGGCTAACGGCAAGTGATCATCCCAATTCTTGCCGTGGTTGATAGCGCAAGCTCGTAGCATGTCTTCTATGATCTGATTTACCCGCTCGGTTTGCCCATCCGTCTGCGGGTGGTAGGCTGAACTACGGATCAGCTTCGTCACCAAGGCAGCGTGCAGCTGCTCCCAAAAACGGGACACAAATAAAGTGCCCCGATCCGATATGATGGTATGGGGTACGCCGTACAAGCATAGGATCCGTGAGATGTACAGTTCAGCGTACTTCTTGGCATTGTAGTTGGTGTTGACCGGGATTAAATGGGCAACTTTGGTGAGTCGGTCGACGATCATCCACACAGAATCATGTTTCTGAAAGGTGGTGGGTAAACCGATGATGAAGTCCATACTCACATCCTCCCACTTCCAGGCAGGAACGCCCAGTGGTTGCAGCAGTACCGGTTTCCGCATATGATCTGCCTTCACCCTTCGACATGTATCACATTCGGACATGTACTTCGCGATCTCACGCTTCATCCGTGTCCACCAAAACTTGCTTCTGAGTTCTTGATACATTTTGTTGCTGCCGGGGTGAACAGAAAATTTTGATAAGTGAGCCTCATCAAAAAATTTCTTTCGTAACTCCGGGTTACGGGGTACGACGATCCGGTCCTTGAACCATAGGACGCTGTTTCCGTCTTTCCGGAAACATTTCAACTCCCCACTGTCTGCACGTCTCCGCAAATGCGACATGCCCTTGTCATGTTTCTGAGCTGCCGCTATCTCTTCACGGATGGTGGGGATCAAAGCTAAGTTGTAGAGAGCTCCATGTGGAATCACATGCAGTGGTGGTTCGCTCTCTTCCAAGGGTGTGATGGTTAGATTGTTGACGTGTGACTTGCGACTCAGCGCAGCCGCCACTACGTTTGCTTTGCCGGGGTGATAATGGATCTTTATTTCGTAATCCTTTATCAGTTCTAACCATCTTCGCTGCCTCATGTTCAGCTCCTTCTGAGTGAATATGTACTTGAGGCTCTTGTGGTCGGTATATAAATGTACGAGGTTACCGAGTAGGTAATGCCTCCACATTTTCAGTGCAAGTACCACGGCAGCGAGCTCCAAGTTGTGGGTTGGATAATTCTGCTCATGGTTTCTAAGCTGCCATGATCCATACGCGACCACTCTTCGGTCTTGCATCAGCACACATCCTAGCCCAATGCCGGATGCATCGCAGTACACATCGAACGGTTTTGTTGTGTCTGGCTGCGCCAAAACCGGTGCTGATGTCAGGTGCTTGACTAAAGCCTTGAATGCTGCTTCACATGTCAGACTCCAAACATATTTGGTAGCCTTCTTCAGCAGTTCCGTCATAGGCTTGGCAATCTTCGAGAAGTTCGAAATGAACCTCCGATAATATCCCGCGAGTCCGAGGAAACTCCGTACCTCGTGAACAGTTCTCGGGGATTTCCAATTCAGCACTTGAGTGATCTTACTCGGGTCTACAGCGATACCCTCCGCTGAGATGATATGCCCGAGGAAAGGCACTTGCGAGATCCGAAATTCGCACTTGCTGAATTCCGCGTATAGCTTGTGATCCCGCAGCCGTTGCAAGACTATACGCAGATGTTTCTTGTGATCTTCCTCCGACTTGGAATATACCAGTATGTCGTCGATGAAAACCACGACAAACTTGTCCAGCTTCGGCATGAAAACCGAGTTCATCAAATACATAAAGTGAGCTGGAGCATTGGTGATGCCGAAGGACATGACCAGGTAATCATAAAGCCCGTACTTCGTCGAGAAAGCCGTCTTCGGAATGTCCTCCGCTATTATCTTAATCTGATGGTACCCGGATCTTAAGTCCATCTTGGAAAAGATCTTTGCTTCGACCAACTGATCAAACAACATGTCGATCCGTGGCAACGGGTACTTGTTCTTGATGGTTACGGCATTTAATGGACGATAGTTCACGCAAAGCCACAACGTCTCATCCTTCTTCTTTACAAATAATGCCGAACAGCCCCATGGCGAGGAGCTCGGCCTAATAAAACCCTTATCCAGGAGGTCCATGAGCTGAGTCTTCAGTTCAGCCAACTCCTTGGGCGCCATCTTGTACGGCCTTCGGGATATTGGCATGGTTCCCGGTGCAAGTTCAATCTCGAACTCCACCTCTCTATCGGGCGGCATCCCCGGCAAGTCATCCGGGAACACGTCAGGGAACTCTCGGACCACTGGAATATCTTCCATTCTGATGGTTGTGGCTTGATAGACACATGGAAGTTTTATTTCTGGACTGTCCAGAAATAAGGAGTGAGATTCGTGCACTTCTGAGTTTAAGTGCACAACTCGGAGGACGGTGTCTAGAACAGCGCCGTGGCGGGTTAACCACGACATCCCTAAAATGACATCGACCTTTTGTCCCTCTAGGATTATGAGAGACGTAGGGTAAACTATACCCTCTAAGCACAATGGCGCTTTTTGGACCATCATGCTTGCTGAAATTTGCCCACCCGGTGAACAGATCACATAAGGACTATCGGTGGGTAGTATTTGCAAGCTATATTTATCAATGAAAGCTTGGCTAATGAAGCTATGCGTGGCGCCTGGATCAAATTGTACAATGGCGGGATGCTGGTGGAGTTGGAACATACCCGCAAGGATTAGCTCACCCTCCGGCACGTCCTCTATGGCAAGCTGATGGACGGTGCCAGGCCTAGGGTTTGCCCGCCGCGCATTAGTAGGGTTCCGGGGTTGATTCCTCCCCGGAAACGGTGGTGCAACTCTGCCGCCTTGCCTCTCCGGACAACTGCTGGAGAAGTGTCCTGGACGACCACACTTGTAACATGTGGCTGCTGCTTGTGCGGTGCTCAGGGGACGAAAGCTCGGCATGCGCTGCTGAGGGGCATACGCACGCGGCATCGCCCGCTGCTGCTGTTGTTGTTGCAGAGGTGGCACTGGCATTGCCGGCCTGAACGCCGGTGAAGAGTACGGTCGACTGCGGAACGGCATCGACCTCTGGGGTGGCTGCCAGCGTGGACCTTATGGTGGGCGATTCACCATCCGAAACTTCTGAGAAGGACCGCCTCCTTCTCCGCTGCTTTGCGGCACACTTCGCTTTCTCTCCGCCGCCGCCAACTCCTTGCCGGAGTCCTTCTGGACAATCGCAGCATCAATGATGTCGTTGAGGCTGCCGCGATTGAACATCGCCAATTTGTCCTTCAGGAGCAGGTTAAGCCCCTGGTAAAAGTGGTCCCGCCGCTTCTCGTCGGTATCTGCGTGATACGACACGTAGAGCGCGAGATCGTTGAACGCCCTGGAGTATTCCAGCGTGTTTTGGCTCCCTTGCTGCAGGTGTTGAAACTCCTGCGTCTTCCTCTTCATCAAACCTGGCGGTATGTGATAGGCCCGGAAGGCCGTCCGGAACTCCGTCCAGGTCATAACTCGGTCGGTGGGCTGTGAAGCACAGAAGTTTTCCCACCACGCGCTCGCGGATCCTTGGAGCTGCTGGACCGCGAACTGAGTTTTGCGCTGCTCACTTATTTGGAGCAGCCCAAACTTCATCTCTATCGCGCGGAGCCAGTTGTCCGCGTCAAGAGGTTCATCCGCCCTTGAGAATACCGGGGGATGAGTCGCCAGGAAGTCGGAGTAGGAGCTCTGTTGACGCTCCTCACGATCTTGACGTCTCTCTGGGTGAGACATATTGGCAATAAGACTTTGCAGCATTTCCATGTGCTGCTGATGTGAACCCGCCATTGCCGCGACGATATCGGCCAATGTAACCGTTGGCAGTGGCAGTGGCGGTGTTTGCTGTTGCTGTTGCTGCTGCTCCGAGGAGTCCTCGGGAGGCGGTTGGGAGGTCTCTCCCCCATGGCTAGTACCCCCAACGTCTGGGTTGGCACGAGTACGCATCATTCTGAAATTCAAAACAGCAGCGATTAGCACATGTCATACTTAAAATTCCATATGCAACAGTAGGTATTGAAGTGACACATGAATAGTTTGCACAACATTCACATATATTGATAAAGCATAAACTTTATACAAGATACATTATTCTCGGGTCTCCAAGAAGTCGTGCTCATGTCGTCACTACCTATACATACGCTACTGCCTACACGACATGTCACTTATTACAAAAGTTGGGTTACACTACTCTAGCTGCCCTACTTGGCAACTGTAACCCCCTACTCGGAGTAGAACTCGACCTCCTGCAGGTCGTCCTCCTCCGGTACCTCTGCTGGTGGCTCTGGATCTACCACCTCTTCTCCCATCTCGGGTTCTCCCATTGCTGGAAGGCCCAAGACCACCGGTATGCCCAATACCGGAGGTAAGAGGTCCTGCAACGCGTGAACCTCGTCCATGGCCTTGTTGTAGTCCTCTTCCCAACCTTTCCCTTCCTCAATACTGTCGTCCCGCTCTTGAGTAAGGTCCTCATTTTGCTCGGTTAGATTCTGTACCAGTTCTTGCAACGCCGCGATGTCGACAAGGCTTTTCCTCTTCGCCTTCTTCAGACGATGCAACTGATTATGTTGTTCATTCAGTCGCTTGATCGTTGGAAGGAGCACATTGCGGAGTGCGCTGTGGGCACTCTCGAAATGGTATCCACGGCTCGTGCTCTCCTTGAGCTTTGTGGCGAGATGCTCCGTATGAACAGCTTGGCTGTCCATCACAGCGTTTCCTGCCCTCATCTGGAGGCTAAGGCTTGCCTCCACAGGGTTGTACCTTGAGCAACCCGGATCGGCTGCCTCCCGGTACCTCCCTTCCCACACATGCTGAGCCCGTCCCTCCACCAGAACGAGCGCGTATGGAGTGCCCACCATAGCCTGCACGTGTAGTTGGCAGAAATGTGACATGGTGTCACGGGCTGCCACTTGCCACATCCCTTCCGGTTGTCTACCTCTCACCGTGACGGTGAACGGCACCCAACCGGGTGGCGTAGGTCCTGCAGGGACTTCGACATGGATTGTCCACGTCCTGTTCCCTTCCTCGCCTTCTTCCTTGGTGAAGTACTGCGGCATCTGGTTGTACCCTAAATTTTGAGGCATCTGCCTCAATGCTTCCGGATAGCCGCTGCGGTGAGAACAGTGGGACACCACCCACCCGTTCTCCAACTGCTTATCTGCTGTCATCTGTAAAAATATATTTGAGAAATGTCAAATATTTATTTAAACAGTAAACCATTGAGTTATAACATAAGACATGTCATTGAACCCATAAACATGGAAATATAGTTCAAATTTAAACAAATTTGACTGCTGATCTGCTGTCTGCATGACAGCCTTGACCAGTTTCTATTTCAACCTGATTTAGGCCATGCTAAAGGCAAAACCAATTCTGGAGCTCCACATCAAAGTTAAAGCTAACTTCAATAGCTTTCCAGAAAGTGTTCGCTTGGCCTAAGATCTATCCTGGTTCAAATGTTATGAGAGGTCAAAGTTAACAGAATTCCTGGGAAAAATTGGACAGCACCTCCCTGCTTTAGGTACTGATTTGACCCAAGAGTTTCCAGTTAATTCTGCTCCCAATCCGACAAAACTTTCTGTTACAAAGTTGTAACCCATCTCATAAGCTTCCAGAACTACCTCATTTCCTATTTTTGGATTTTATGCAGGAAGTTATGCTTAATTTACAGAGAGTTTACAGAGAGTATTTGCTCTGCCCTGTTTTCTGGACAGTTTCAACTCTACTGCATTTTTCGATTGGTTAAGGGATGAAACACCTCTGGACCTCAACAGAAGAGTTCTAAAGCTCTTCCAATGCTTTCCATAAATGTATCATATGACCCCAACCTCGAAAGAACTCAACCTCTAACCTCTGATTAACCTCAGCCTTAATTCAGCAGAAAACAGAGTGCTCTGTCCTTAGCAACCTATAAGTTGAAAACTTGTTAACTTTGAATATCCTGATTAAGGGAAGAGGTTACAGCAAATTTTAGTGCTTTGGATAAAAACCTTCAAGTTTTACAATGAAGTTGTCCATTTAGTGGGGTGTGACGTCGATGCGTCACCAGATCATGTCGGTACTACGTCCTCACCAAGAAAAACCTATACCGGACCTAGCTGGCTCCGTTAATTCAGTGGCACTAAACGTCAATCACACACGGATGCTACACGTCTACCGTTTCGTGGTTAGACTACCTGCAGATAACTCAAGCAATCGTCAAACTCGGCTGCACACCGAGTCCGGTATCCATACAGTTCGTACACCCGGCCGTCATCACTCGCCCGGATGTTCTCAAGCCAAACACGCCTTGAGTTATGTGTTCACGTTTCAAACCACGTGACGGGGTCTCCCAAATTGCACCACGCATGCCAGATCAAGCGAGACCTTTTTAGTGCGTTAAACCTCAAGCGAGCTCTGATACCAACGCTGACACGACCTCACGGTCTTGTCGAGCCAGGATCACGCTGAGAGGTGCTGCGTTGCACAGCACCGAATAACAGACATCAAAGGTACAAAGTGGAAGCGAAACTTTTATTTCATAAAGTGGTTTATGAACATTTTTACATCAAAATAGGTCCAGTCTACACTCACAGGCATAGACTACGCATCAAGTTCACGTTCAGCCCGTGAACGTGTCCTTGCTAGCACACACGCATACTAACACGGCGGCGTGCATGACTCCCACTCGACGGGGTTCCCCTCCAGGGGTTCCGCCTCCTCTTCGGGAGTCCCTTCCTCATACAACCCTGCAAAAGCTTCAAACACAAGCAGTGAGCATGAAGGCTCAGCAAGTCTGACCCGTCTCACCTAAACATGGAACTTCTACATGAGGGGTGATGGGTACATGAGGTAAAACCATTTGCAAAGGACTCGCCTAATTATTGGGACATTACTTTCAAATTTTAGCAGCAGGTGGTGGAGAACCTTACGCTAAGGCACATGAGAGAGCCGCAATCAAACAAGAAACACATTTCTCTCATGTACTTTGCCCAAAGTTGAAAAGAACTTTAGTTAGCTCTAAGCTACAGGAAATCATTGGCAATCAAGTCCATCTTTCATTCAGCAACATTTTAACATGCAACTAGCCTGTTCTTTCTACGTCATGGTACAGTGAACAAGTGGTACTCACTGACCGCGATGGACGGCGATTATAATCGATTTACACCTGCAGGGTTACCCGAACAACCCGTCACGTACGCCCGTACTCGATGTTGCCTACAACAACCATCACGGACGCCGTACGCAACTACCTTTCACCCGTTAGCCAAATGTTGAACCGGTCCAATCGTCCCGAGCAAGAGGTCTCTGCACGCGCATCTCAGTGCCGCCAGCCGATTTACACCTCGAGCTCTCAACCTACCCTCTGAACGACCAGCTATGCCTCAACATCCAGCTACCCGAGTTACATCGGTTTCCCGGTTCCCATATAGCCGGTAGGTCTTCGGTACTGTTCTAGCTTGTTCAACAGGCCCGCACATGGCTCGGTCCTCAATCGACACAAGCGGAGCTATAGCACACAGGCCCCAAAGTCCTGCTGCCCTTACTCTCCGCTCGGTCTCATTTTTCATGCCATGTATGTCATGTGCTATCTCTACCCGAGTCGAGTGCCTCTAGCCTATGCTCGCGAGTAGTTCCAACTACTCGACTTGTACCGAATCCTACTCTATCTTAGCATTGCAGTAGCTAACGGGGTTTGCAATCCTAAACCCCACCCATGGTTTTCTTGGCTATGCAATTTGGTTTCCAAACAAGACTCTAATGCAAGGAAATAAGTGATACGCAAAGGAAGTGCTCAAAACAATAAAAAATTGTAAATAGGTTAATGCAAACCAGAGCTTTCCTTGCTGCTCTTGGTCGTAGGCTAGCTCCTCCTCCGGAGTAACGAAGTCTAGGACTTCGGGTTCCTCCTCGACCTTAGCGACTACATGATATACAAGTATGTGTATTAATTTAAATGCATTTGATTGAATTTAAACTTGTGAAGTCTATAACTGTTACTAGACATACCCAATGGCTGTGAAACTTTTACTGTGGATTGGTCACAACCTAAACAGAGACTTGGTAAAGTTTTAGTTGCAGCAAAGCTCATTTGAGCCCTCCATAATTAATTATGTACTTGACCTTAATTGAAGGCTTTTAGGGTTATCTAAGGAACTTAGATTTTCATGAAACAAACTATGACTTTCTCAAAACTAGATTTTCAGAGGGTTCTAATGGAGTTGGTCTCACTTAATTTGAAGGTTCCTAGCTAAAGATATGAGCTAAACAATTTCAGAGAAAATTCTGAAAATGTTTCCGAACATTTTCTATTTTCTCTGGAACAGTTTCACTAATCACACCATTAGTGGATCAAATTAGCTCAAATTGATATGAAATTTTTATGGTAGTTCAGGGATATTTTGGTGAACATCCCAGCGAAATTTCAGAGTTTTCTTCCAAAGGATTCTCCAGTTAAAATTCCAAACAGTTTAAATTTTGAGGAATTAATTCTGAGAATTAAGGATTTTCATGAAGTGAAACTTGATTTTCTAGAAAGTGCTCAGAGAGCTGAATCCAACAAAATTTGGTTCACTCGATTTGGAGCTTTCTATCCAAAGTTACGAGCACTTGAAGTTTGAAGGAAATCTGAAAATCGGGGGAAAAGTTTAAATCTGCCGGGGCCCGCGGGGACACGTGTTGGGCGCGGAGGCGACAGCACACTGAGTCCCACAGAGTTTTTGCGTGCCAGCACATCAGATCCCGGCCACACCCGATCCTGATTTAAATTTTTAAGCCGCTGACGCGTGGGCCAGCCGGCTTCGTCTTCCTCCCGACGCGCCCTCTCGCCCGCGCCGCCTCCCCTCGTCGGAGCAGACCCGAAGCTCGCCGGCTTGTCGCTGCTGGCCATCCCTTGGTCTGAAACTCGCCGCCAGGGGGTTGTCGACGTCGAGGAGCACGTCTGTGGGGTCAGTTCGAGCTGGCGGTGACCGGAAATAGCCCGGTGACGTGCAGCGGCCTCGGTTGAGGTTCGGCGCCGTCAACCGTGGGTTGTAACCCGCCAAAACCTCGAACAATCAGTTCTACAGCATCAGTATACCTCTAGGAAGCTCGACAAGGTGTCAAACTGGTTCAAAGATGGCGGCAAGTCGGTCGGCACCGTGTGACCGAGCGTGCCCGCCATGAGCACCCTTGATCGAGCTCAAAATTCGTCACTCCTAGTCGGTTTCATACCACGGATGCAGAAAGGAAATTGATGGCCGGCTAGTCCAGCGCCTAGGTGCAAGATTTGATAACCAAAGAAGGATCATAGCGCGAGAATTCAAAGTATCCGTACCGGAAGCTCGTCTTATGGTCGCCGGAGCAAAAGCTGGAAATTCGCAGTGGATTCTTCACGGTTTGCTTCCAAACTTGGAGGAGAGCAACACGGTGGTCGTGCGCTCTTGTTGCCTCTCTTGCTGGACCGTGAAAGCTCCTGTGGAACGCTGTCCACGAGCGCCTGACCTTCAGCTGAGATTAGGTCGCCGCTGTGGCGATCGTTCTCGGGCAGGGGAGGTCGGAGCTCGGGGTTTTTTGTCGTTGGGGAGGTGGAGTGCGATCTCAGGGTGCTGCCTAGCAGCTCAGGGACGGGAAGAGGCGATCGTTTGCTGGGTTTTCCAATCGACCGAGAGCTCGGGGAGAAAAAGAATGGTGCCGCCCGGTGTCGCCCGCGGGGATAAGAAGGCACCCGGTCTTCACTCGGCTGAGGCGGTGGCGGTCACGTGGGGGCGCTGGTGAAGGGAGAAGCAGCTGGTGGCGCCGGTTGCTTCTCGGTGGCACAGCCGGCAGCTGCTCGGTGGAATTTCCCACCGAGGCTGTGACTTTGTGTGCAAGTCTCCACTCTTCTCTCTATGACATGTGGGTCCCACACTCAAGTTTAACCTCTGAAATTAACTCCTCATCACGGTTGTAAACAGTGAGCCCCAAAATACCCATGGTTATTCAAATTATTCACCTATGAGCCATTTGAATTTGTTAGAATTCAAATTAGGTTTGATTTGGATAAATTTCAGCACATGTTTAGTTTGAAATTCAAATAAGGTTTGAATTTGCCCCACTTAGCCCATGTCAAGATCAATCCAAATGGAGTGAAAATTGGAGTGTGAGCTCACAAAAATGTGCTGAGTAAGAATATGTCTCCCACTTTTGAATTCATGGGATAAAAACAGTTTGAATTTGAATGTAGTTTCAAACTGCCCTTTTTCTAGCTACACCCCGAAATGACCTCAAAAAGGTTTTGAATTTGGGTGAAACTTGGCATGGGCATTCCTAGCAATGTGTAGGAGTTTTTCATATGCCCAGCCCCTATATCACATGTGGAAAATACCACCCTTGCAATATGTGAGTTTGTTCCCTAATGAGCATGTTGATGGTGGTTACTTGCTCTTCCAATGTGTTTATCAACTTGCTACAAATGAGGTGTGTGTGTGGTGATGACACTTCAAACATGTGTCAAAAACTGAGGCCTGTCAAAAACTGAGGCCCTTACAACATATCTCTTTCCCCATTGTGGATGACTGTCGGGCTAGCCACTGGGGTTAGGATAAGCCCCACCCATACAGGGTCATGTGGTTGTACTGAAAGAAGTTAGGTGAGATGTCAAAACAACTCGATCCTTAGGGATCACCAGGGCAGCCTCCATACTCAAACCACGAGCCTGGCATCCTGATATTACTCACAGTAAGTCTACCACCATGGTAGTGCTTACACCAACGCTAACCCTTCTGCCCGGTCTCAACTCATACTCTCACCAACCATACAACATACACAAGGCAACATCATCATGCATAATCTCATCATATCAATATGCCACAAAAGGGCAACTAGTATGGTAAAACTCTATCCCTCAAATAACTCATGCTCAACAGTGCAAGGACCTAATCTATTGATCACAATGAATGAATCTCTCATTGGATCAATATGATCAAAATGGATTGATGGAACTTTCCTTCGCTACTGTCTGCAGTGTCATGCTCCTAGTCTCCCGGCTATCCAAAAACACCTCGCGCAAGCAAACATACACGCAAAGCAAACGTATATTAATACATCATTCAAATTGGCTTGCATCAATTAAATTGGTGTTTTGTGGATGAGTATGGTCTCAGGCCGATCAAGTGATTGCTTGGGTTTGCGCCCAACATGTGGACGAAACACCTAGTTAACTAATGTTCAACAAGATATTAGCCCGATAGAGGCATAAGAGTCTTCGAGTTCCTTCTCTGGTTCGATCTCCTCTCCCTCCAGCCACCATAGATAGCATTCGGGGTTGAATCAGGGTGGGTATAAAAGAGAAGGTGGACAGAGAGCATAGAATCAAACACCAACGCTATGGCTCCCTCGTTCGAACCATCAAGAGGTGGAGGATAGAGGAAGGAGGATAACTTCGTGGGAGGGCGGTCATGGCGCGGGGTGGTCGCGTCTAGGCATGAGGAGAGGGGGAGATAACTCGGGGACAAGTTCGGGGAAGAAAATTCGACGGTGGGGGTACTCACCTAGGCCACGACTCAGGCGTGGAGGCTTGTTATTGGAGATCGACACGATAGTTACCGGAGAGCATCGCAGAGGCAAGGCGCGGCTGGTTGGAGCAGGGTGAGTTCACGAGCGCCCCTTTAAAGACGTCGGGGAGGGGAGAGGGGTGGCCAACACTCGTTGCAGATGATGATAATGGTGATGCGATGAGACTCTGCTAGCCACTGTACTCTGAGCAAGCTACAGGAGGAGTCTTAGCACCTGGTGTGGCTCAGTCGATGGGACAACACAGGCAGTGGCTGAGCGAGACACAGGGGTGAGGCGAAGGCTCAGGCAGTGGATGTCTGCTCGTCACTGTGCTCCGGGTAACCGGCTTGAGGAGTTCCAGCACATGGTGCGTGGCTCACTCGATTGGACTCCATGGACAGCGGCTCAGCAAGCCATAGAGGTGGGGCGACGGCTCAGGCAGTGGGTGTCTGCTCGTCACTGTGCTCTGGGCAGCCTGCTTGAGGAGTTCCAACACATGGTGTGGCTCAGTTGATTGGACTCCATGGACAGCAGCTCAGTGAGGCACAGATGTGAGGCGAAGGCTCAGGCAGTGGGTGTCTGCTCGTCACTGTGTTCTAGGAAGCCTGCTTGAGGAGTTCCATCACATGGTGTGGCTCTGTCGATTGGACTCCATGAACAGTTGCTCAGCGAGGAACAGAGGTGAGGCGACGGCTGAGGCAGTGGGTATTAATGGCGCTGAGCATCATTGACGCATGAGCAGTGAGGAGGGCCCTAGAGATTTGTGTCATGCAGCTCATCTTGAAGCTAAGGAGATGGCACAGGAGGTATGGTAGTGTTTGAGTGAGAAAACGGGTCGGCAGTAGGATGGCGTGTGCAATAGCGCCACAGAAAGGGAGAGGGGGCATTACATTTGTTAGTGTATTAAGAATAATTTGGTTGATCTCATTTATATACCCTTTCTTTTTCTCTTTCTTGTTTCCAGCTCTTGGTTTTTCTTAAGCGTTTTGCGTATGTATATAAATTTACATACACATGCTTGGAATATTGATATAAAGCTTTGTTTATTAACTCATAAGAAAAATTGGATGTTACAAAATCGGTTGCCCAAACAATTCCCACTTACTATATGAGCCGTTTCAAACTGCCCACCAGGTTGTGTGAGAGAATTCATTGGCTAAATGGTCAAAGTTGACTCGCCCGAAAGGTAATGGAAGTATGGGTTCAAGAGAACTGAAGCTTTTTAATCAGGCTCTACTAGGTAAAAAGGGTTGGAGGTTGATGGTAAATCCTGACTCTCTCTGCAGTAGAGTTCTAAAATGCAGTACTGTCACTTGGCGATCTATCCTTTTTGGAAGAGATATCCTGAAGAGGGGTGAAATAAAAAGAATCGGGTTAGGAACATCAACAAGTGTATGGGATGATAACTGGATTCCCTCAAACATTTCTATGAATCCAATCGTGAGACCAGACACAGTGCAGTCTCTCTCTGTTTTACTGATCTGATAATGGAGGGAACCCGACAATGGGATGTTCAGAAACTGAAAGAAAATTTCACTGAGATGGATGTGGAGGAAGTTCAAAAAATTCATCTAGGCCACCACGTGATGTATGATGTACCTGCATGGGCATGTGAAAGAAGTCGAGAATATCTGTTTGTTCTGCTTATCGGCTGCTAAAAGACATTCAAATGTCGATGGTCGATCATATAGAAAATATTTCTTCAAGTTCAGGAGGTCATGGGTTATGGTGTAAGCATCCTTGGAAAAAAAGTACCACCTAAGGTGAGGTTTTTTTAGTGGAGAGCAGTCCACAATTTCCTACCTTCCAAGGCCATGTTACAATATCTGTCACATTGCAAAAAGCGTATTTGTGTGGATTATGGTCATTATTTAGAGACAGTGTATCACATAATATTTGAGTGTACTTATTCTAGAAGATTTTGGGATTGTATTAGGGATATTACCTAAAAGAAACTACCACTATTACATCCAACGACATGGGCAAAGGATGTATTGGTTGGGAACATGTGTGAAGCACAGGATGGTACGTTGTTTGCTTGTTGTTGCTGGTAATTGTGGATAGTGAGGAATAACAGGCAACATGTCATACCCTGTTTTTCCGAAGATCAACCAAGTGATACTCACATGTATGCCAGGATCATTTCTCATACATATGACGACAAATAGTGAAACATCATTAAAGTACAAGGCAGGTGTTCGAATACATAAAAGTCTTACATAAAGTCTCAAAGGACTATAAAATGTTCGTAACATAACAACAAACAAAGCAGCGGAAATATGATCTTGTGGGCTCCGTCACAGGCGTTGCCCGGGGGACTCCATGAACCTAGAACCCATCTTCAGGACCAAAGTCTTCGTTGTTGTACTCCACTTACTTACCTTGGCCTGAGCAGCAAGTAAAACCAACGAAAAGAAAGCTTGAGTACCATTGGTACTCAGCAAGTGTGGGAAACTAATGTCATGTAGGCTATAACAGGGAAAGGCTTAAATCATGGTTAATGCACTACGTAATTAAATCCTATAACCTTAGCTTATTAAGCACCTATTTTACTACATGTGTGAAATTGTCCCAATCCCATCACCCATTCATCAATGTCAAGCTACCATAACCTCATTTCCATTGTTAAGCTCCCCGCTTAACATCCTCAACTTCTCAATTCATCATCCTCTAATCACGAATAAGTCCAAGCAGCTCTTTACCGTGATCACGGCTGTCATGACAGTTTTGACTCTGTAGAGTTTGCACCACTTTACCCACATGTAGTGATTTCATCCCCCGTTGCCGGTTGGACTAAGAACCTCCATTATGCCTGTGGCAGCGAACCACGTTCACACTTCCCATGTGTGTAGCTAGGATATCACTATGATGCCTTTACAAAGGGATTCCCGACGAGCGTGAGCCCACTGAAGTTTCACCCCTAACAGCATCCAGGAGGGTCCAACCCCCGCTGCAGTGGCCCCCTCTTGAGCCTTGCAGTTCCTATGGTAGTCCAGCTGATACTTATTCCCCGCACCATCCAAACACCCGACACTACGTCATAAATACACCTAATTAATTAGCCAGGCTGCCACATCTTAGCATGTGGTTGGCACGGTAAAGCTAGACTACATGCTCCATGAACCAGTCCTTAGAACCCAGGCAAGCACTAAACACGAACCCGAGCCTCGTGCATGCAGCACCAACCAAAACATCCAGCTTGCCTAGATTCCTATCTCTATCACAATTCATCATATTTGTAGGATCGAAGAGCACGTGAAAAGCTATCAGAGGGGGTGAATGGTAGATTAAAACTTTTCACAGCGGAAACAACAAAAACCCCTCAGCAAAAAATCAATCGGTTAAAGAAACCGTGTGTGCAAGTGTTTTTAAACGTGTTCAACCGTGACAAATCACGTAGAGAGGTATATAATCAAGTCACGGATCTAATGCAACAAGAATCACTTGAAAACACGAAGTAAAACTTGAGATACGATGAAAACATTATACGAAGATCAATCTGTTCTACCCGATATAAAACAGTTCTGCAACGCTGCAAAGAAACTCGTGTATCTCAAAAACTACAGATACGAAGCTCGTGAAAATTTCTCACATGATATATAATTGAGTTGAAGACAACCCAAAAAGAATCACGTCAATTGGATCTGTAAAACTCGAGTTATGAACGAAACACCGAAGCAACGTCGGTCTGTCCAGAAACTCGGTGAGAAAAACTTGACGAAAAACATGTCGGACGAACAAGGCACAAAAACTCCTCGAAACTATGAACTTTATTCAATAGAAACACAAGAGGAACAGCCCAAAGTTCTCTACCCACGAGAGCTCTGGCCTCCCTTGCTTTTATAGCCAGCCCTCAGACTAAACAATCCAATCTAGAACTCCTACTCCTAATTGGACTCATATCCTAACTTACCATAACTGCTCAGGACTCTCCTATTCGCAGATAGAAGCAATCGTGAGACTACCAAACACCTTAGTAACGTCCTAAACATTCCTAAAACAACTCAACTTCGTGCATAGCACGAAATCCTATCATAACCAACTCAAATCTTCCATATTTGAGCCATATCCGACTCAGCCTCAGCCTGAGTACGCAATCCAGCCGGTTGGACCTTTCCGACCAATTCTTTACGTCCACTTCTCCAAATGACGCCTTGGAACAATGTTGCCACGTCCATGCACTCCTTGCACACGTGCAAGCACCTTCCAACGACGTACACGCAACCTTCATATGCACTGCCCTTGATCCAAACATGCTGCGCGACCTCCCGATCAACTCAACCACAGCTCCTCCCGAACTTGGTTGTTGGAACCTCATCTCCTCCCTGAGACTAGTCCAAGGATCCCGTCACCAGCCATGTCTTGAACTCAAGCAACACCTGCACATGAATAAACAACCAATTCTTCCGAGCACAAGTCCTCGACTTGACTCACGTTAGTTCGAAAACCACAACACCTTACATGAGCACGTCACATAAGCATGTTGCAAACCATATCAAATGATAACAGCCATAACCACCAATACACACCAAAAACTTAGCAAATTAATACTAAGCAAACCTTCCCATAAAGCAAGTTTGAAACATTGCGAGTTAAAAGCAAAAACAAGACGCTGCAGTTCTACGAGTTGAACTTCACGGGAGCTCCCTAAAAACAAGCTCCGGACCTCACAGAAGCTCTCCGGACCTTGCAGGAGCTCTCCGGACCTTGCGTCGGACCTTGCCAACACTTGGCGGACCTAACAAAGAACTTGTCGGACCTTGCCACAGAAGAATGTTTTGGCAATATTCAAAACTTTGAATGTTAATGCTAACTTTTATCCTAATTGCCAATGTATTCAGCACACATAGGTCTCACAATCTCCCCCTTGATGAATGCATTGGCAATACCAATTAAAATCCGAACATTGGCTTATGAAAAGTTTTGAAAAGCTTTGAAAACTCATTTCTCCCCATTTATTAATTTCTCCCCATTTTTTAAAATCAGAGAAGGAAGAAAGTGTATAACATATGCAAAGTGTAAAAAAAATCTCTCCTTATACATATTTCTCCCCCTTTGACATGTATTCAGCAAGGTTCAAAAGAGAAATTTTTAAATGTTATGAGCATATTATAACATATACATACAAAACAAAGCTCATCCAAGTCATACTATCAGGTTACTTACACTATCACATCAATGAGATACATAAAGTAGTGTAAGCCATGCTAGAGATCAAATGTATTTTTCAGTTTAAGCAAGTCATGATCTCCCTTACTCAACTATTTCAAAACATGAAAACATGACACTTGTTGCTGCATTTTTATTATTCATAATCATTTAAGGCACAAAGTTGATCATATGATATTTGCAAGAGATTATATGCCGCATCAGCCTTATTTTAACCAACCAAGCCAAGCCTATGTCATTTGACAATCAGAAGCTTAAGGACATGGTTTTAGTCATACACAATTCCTTCCAAGTTCATATCTTAGTGCAATGATAAGCAATATCAAAAGAAGAAGTGCGATGCATGCATATTCTCTTGATCTTTTCTCAATTTTTTATTTGAAAACTCAACATGTGAGCTGATCACTTGATTAAATTTTTTATGATTAAAAGCACTCGTGAGCATGCAACAAGTTCAAGATAGCAAGAAAGTTCGATCATGACCAGATTTAGTGTAAGTAATTATTCCAATTACTAGTCATGGCAAAAACTACAAAATGTATAACATGAGTAATGTAGTAAGAACTTTCAGCCTGTAAAAGGAATCACAAAGTCATATATGTATGAAATACTATGCTCATATTATTTTAGTTTCAGATTCACACATAGACTTTCAAAGTTTCAAAAACTCCCCCTCAATTTAAGCCATGAGGATGCATAACCCCTATTTCACTACGAATGAAACAAAAATGAGTGAAATCCAAAGGTTTTGTAAAAATATCAGCCAATTGTTGTTCGGTATCGACATGGTGAAGCACAATGTTTCCTTTTTCAACATTATCACGAAGAAAGTAATACCTAATGTCAATGTGCTTAGTTCTAGAGTGTTTCACGGGGTTTTTAGCAATACAAATTGCACTAGTGTTATCACAAAACAGTGGAACACTATCTAAATCAACCCCATAGTCCTTAAGTGTTTGAACAATCTAAAGAATTTGTGAGCAAGCGCTAGCCGCAGCTACATATTCAGATTCAGCCGTGGATTGTGCAACTGAACTTTGTTTTCTAGAGGACCAAGCAACAAGTGAATTACCAAGAAAATGACAAGCACCCGAAGTACTTTTCCTATCAATCCTACAACTCCCAAAATCAGCATCCGAAAAAGCTTTCAAAGAAACGGTTGAGGAAGAAGGAAGAAAAATGCCAAATTCTTGAGTTCCATGTAGGTACCTGAGAATCCTTTTGATGGCTTGGCGATGTGAAGCACGTGGAGAAGCTTGAAAACGTGCACAAAGACATACAATGAATTGTATGTCCGGTCTTGACGCCGTGAGATACAAAAGTGATCCAATCATACTTCTGTATTCTTTTTTATTGACCGGGTCACCATCTTCGTCAAGTTCAAGTGTTGTTGCTGTTCCCATTGGTGTCCGAAGAGGCTTGCATTTGTCCATGTTGAAGTGCTTAAGAAGGTCCTTTGTATACTTAGTTTGATGCACAAAATTTTCTTCTTTTGTTTGCTTGATTTGCAGCCCCAAAAAGTATGTGAGTTCTCCCATCATACTCATCTCAAATTCTGAACTCATCATAGCTGAAAACATGGACACGAGATCATGAGAAGCACAACCAAAGATAATATCATCCACATACACTTGAACGAATAATGAGTCATTGCCATGCTTAAGTACAAAAAGAGTTTTATCAACCTTGCCCATGGTAAACCCCTTTTCAAGTAAGAATGTTTTTAACCTATCATACCATGCTCTAGGGGCTTGTTTTAGACCGTACAAGGCTTTGGACAGTTTGTAAACATGATTAGGAAAATTTGGATTTTCAAAACCCGGTGGCTGCTTAACATAAACCTCCTTCTCTATGTAGCCATTAAGAAAAGCACTTTTAACATCCATTTGATGTAACTTGAAACCTTTAGATGCAGCAAATGCTAATAAAATTCTTATAGCTTCTAATCTAGCAACAGGAGCAAATGTTTCATCAAAATCTAGACCTTCAATTTGAGTGATACCTTGAGCAACCAACCTAGCTTTATTCCTAACCACAACCCCATCCTAACTTTGCTTATTTTTAAATACCCATTTAGTTCCAATTAATGTGTGACCTTGAGGTGGAGGTACAAGTTTCCAAACATTATTTCTTTCAAAATTTTCTAACTCTTCTTGCATGGCATTAATCCAAGATTCATTAGTGAGTGCGTGTGATATATCCTTGGGTTCAAAAGAGCAATAAAAGCAGAATGAGCATGAGAGTTTGGATTGCAAAACCTGGACCGAGTGACTCGTTCATGCAATCTTACAATGATTTGTTGTGGAGGATGACTTTTGAGTACTCGGAGGGGAGTAGACACTTCACAAGCACCTTCTTCTTCATGTTCGGACCTTTGATTAGGAGAGCTTGTTGATTGAGGAAGGTCCGAACCAGCAGTAGTGACTGTTGGTGCTGGTTGTGGTGCAAAATCAGCAGCTTGATCGTTATTTACTTCCGAGTTTTCGGGCAGCAGCACCACTTCTTCATCTTCTTCAATAAAAATACTCTCCACCTGCAGATATGGATCCGGACCTGCAATATCGGAGCTAGTACTTGGGCTAGCTTCATCAAAAGAAACCTCGCAAGTCTCCACAATTTTGTTAGTGTCAAGTAAAACACACGGTAGCCTCTAGTATGAGATGGATAACAAAGAAACATGCCATCAACAGATCTAGCTTCAAATTTATCAAGATTACCATGTTTCTTAACAAAGCATTTGCAACCAAAAACCCTGAAGTGTGTAACATTAGGCCTATGTCCAAACCGGAGCTCATATGGGGTTTTTCCATGCTTAGCACGCAAGAAAACACGATTTGAGACATAACAAGCGGTTGCAATTGCATCAGCCCAAAATTAACTAGGAGTTTGATATTCATCAAGCATAGTCCTAGCCATCTCAACTAAGGTCCTGTTCTTTCTTTCTACGACACCATTTTGTTGTGGTACATAGGGTGAAGAGTATTGATGATCTATTCCATTTTCAGCACAAAAGTGATCAAAGGATTGATTTTGAAATTCAGTTCGTTATCACTTCTAATTGCTTTTAATGATCCTGGGTGATCAATAGATAATCTAAGAAATAAAGTTCTAAAATGACTAAAAGCTTCATTCTTAGATGCCATAAAATAAACCCAAGAATATCTGGAATAATCATCAACAATCACAAGCACATACCATTTACCTCCGAAGGATTGAACACGTGCCGGACCTACTGTCTCAAGATGTAAAAGTTGTCCCGGTTCAGCTGTCATGGTCATTGTGAGAGGAGCATGTGAACCTGCAACAAACTTAGCATGTCTACAAGAAGAGCACACAATATCATTGTCCTTTTTAAGATTCGGCAGCCCACGTATGCGATCGAGGGCACTAACACGAGTGAGATGATCAAAGCCTATGTGACCAAGTCTACGATGCCAAAAATATTGATCCTTTGTATCATTAGCAACTAGACACCGATGCTTAGAAGTTGACAAATCAAAATCAGCTTTAAAAACTCTTCCAAACCTAAACATGTTAAACAAAAGCTCACCTTTTGAATCTACAACCTTGCAGCAATTTTTAGCAAAGCTAACCTCTAGATTTTCATCTAGCAATTGTGAAACCGAGAGCAAGTTATATTTCAAATTTTTAACAAGTGCCACATATTTCAATGTGTAGAGATTGTTTACTCTAACCGAACCTTTAGCAATTATGGGAGTAGAAGAGTTATCGGCGAAAGTAACATTTTCTACACGTGACACAAAAGAGAGAGAGGAGAACCATTCTTTGTTACCGGTCATGTGGCGTGAGCAACCTGAATCCACAATCCAAATGTTCTCCTTCCTCAAACGTGAAACCTACACAGCAGCACAATACGTCGATGACTCAATACTGGGGTTAGTTAAAAGACTTTTAGGAATCCAGTACTGAGTCACACGACGTCCAGCAGGAATAACACGCGAAAGCTGAGAAGGTACAGCAGGTTTATGAGCCAAACATCGAAAATTTTTGTTCCCAACTACTGAATTAGAAGATGTGTTATATGTAGCACAAAAAACAGTAGGTCCAGGAGCAAGTTTTTGACTCATTACAGCAGGTTGCAAGCTCCGAACATTCGGTCTAGCAGATTTTGCTTGGTTGTTATGTGATCTAGCAAGTATTCCTTGTTTCTTATCGTGTTTAGCTAGTCTATAACAAAAATCCATGACATGACCATCTCTACCACAGTAGGTTCAATGAAAAATAACCTTATTATCATGTCTAGATGAGCAAGCAACACATTTATTAGAACCCGAATGGGACAGTACTCCTGCAGATTTGAAAATCACCTCTTTTTGTCTAGGAGCTGTTTGAATCAAACCGCTTACTAATGACTTTACAACTTTAGGTGGGTGTGCCTTAGCATGAGCATGAGAATTAAAACCTAAACCAGTTTTATAATTACAAGACTTGGAAGAATTCAGCAACAAGTTTAGGTTCTTATTTGCATTAGAAAACCGATCTAGTGTCCTATGCATGTCATCAAGTTTATTGGACAGATCAAAGCAGTTTTCACATGAAGTTTTTCCTTTTAGTTTGCAATTTGAACAATATTTAACTTCATGCACACGTAAAGCATTGTTCAAAATAGAAATCTCATTCATAGCATCATTTAGTTTCTTATTTAGATCATCACATGAAGAACAATGCAAATCAATTGTAGAACAACAAGCATCTTTCAAATTATTATCATTAAGTGCAGCAAGCTCTTTGTTCTTTTCAATTTCAAGTTCAAGTTTTTCAAGTGTAGATGCGTGTGCACTTCTTAAAGAGGATAATTGTTCCTAAATCAAATCACATGAGGAACAAGAATCATCACTAGGAATCAAAGTTTTTAAACGATTAATTTCAGATTCTAGTGATTCAATTTTAACAGCATTGTTCCTAAGTTTTTTTATCCTTTTTCTTTAATATAACAGTGGCACGAGAAATAGCATCACACATTTCTTCGCACGTGGGACATACCTCTTCATCGTCGCTGTTGTGTTCTGCCTCCTCGGAGCTTGAACTTGACTTGCTCGCCATGCAGCACATATTTGCCATAGCTTCTTCATCTTCATCACTACCGGTGTCCACATCACTTGAGCCGAAATCTTGAAGTACAGAGATCATACTATGCACTATGTTGCACATTGATAAATCTTTCTTCTTCTTATTCTTTGCAAACGATTTCTTCGGCCTTGTTTGTTTTTCTTCACGTGAAGTCGGACCTGAAAAGTTAGGGCACTCCGTACGAAAATGTCCTGTCTTACCACATTCAAAACATCGTTGAGGTCCGGAGCTTCCTCTCCTTCTAGTTCTCACATTTTGCAATGCTTTTGAGAACCGAGTAGAGATGAGTGCAAGCTCCTCCTCTGGAAACTCTTCAATCTGTTCAAGGGTTAGAGAGGACAGCAAAGAGAGTGCACCACTAGATGCTGATTGACTACAACTAGACATGTCACGTTGCGAAACAAATGCAATAGACTTGTTGGGGTTTTTAAGTGAGATGATGTCAATTTCATGAGTTTTCAATTTAGAATAAAGCACGTCTAAAGTAAGAGAACTCATGACAGTAGATTCACGAATAGATGTAACTTTCATCTCCCAAATTGACATATCTAATGCTCCTAACAATTGTCTAGCATTTTCAGCATCTGAAAAGTTAACATTGACACTACGCAAGTTGCTGAGAATTTTATTAAAGCGAGCAAAAAGGTCATCAATTGACTCACCGGGTTGCATCTCAAAACGCATGTATTCTTTCTTGAACATATCTTGCCTTACATCCTTGATCATATTGGATCCTTCATGGTAGTCACAAAGAGCTTTCCAAACATCATATGCAGATCGGAGGTGTGCAACACGGTCAAAGTCGCTTTGAGTCAATCCTTGGATGATCAAGTTGCGAGCCTTGTTGTTGTTGTCAACATCTCTCATGTTTGCAGCCGTAACTTGATCGTTTGGTGGTACATCGAAGTTCCGGTAGACCTTTTCCCATATGGCGAAGCCTTGCGCCTGTATGTAGGCCTCCATCCGCGCCTTCCAAACCTTAAAATCGATGCCATTGAACACACAAGGTTTTGCGGAGTACTTCTCCATGATGGTTAGTCAAAACATGTGCAAATCACAAAAATTAGAGCACCTTGTCTCTGATACCAATTGTAGGATCGAAGAGCACGTGAAAACCTACCAGAGGGGGGTGAATGGTAGATTAAAACTTTTCGCAGCGGAAACAACAAAAACCCCTCAGCAAAAAATCAATAGGTTAAAGAAACCGTGTGTGCAAGTGTTTTTAAACATGTTAAACCGTGACAAATCAAGTAGAGAGGTAGAGAATCAAGTCACGGATCTAATGAAACAAGAATCACTTGAAAACACGAAGTAAAACTTGAGATACGATCAAAACATTAAACGAAGATCAATCTGTTCTACCAGATATAAAACAGATCTGCAACGCTGCAAAGAAACTCGTGTATCTCAAAAACTACAAATCCGAAGCTCGTGAAAATTTCACAGATGATAGATAATTGAGTTGTGAAGACAATACAAAAAGAATCACGTCAATCGGATCTGTAAAACTCGAGTTATGAACGAAACACCCAAGCAACGTCGGTCTGTCCAGAAACTCGGCGAGAAAGACTTGACGAAAAACAAGTCGGACGAACAAGGCACAAAAACTCCTCGAAACTATGAACTTTATTCAATAGAAACATAAAAGGAACAGCCCAAAGTTCTCTACCCACGAGAGCTCTGGCCTCCCTTGCTTTTATAGCCAGCCCTCAGGCTAAACAATCCAATCTAGAACTCCTACTCCTAATTGGACTCATATCCTAACTTACCATAACTGCTCAGGACTCTCCTATTCGCAGATAGAAGCAATCGTGAGACTTCCAAACACCTTAGGAACGTCCTGAACATTCCTAAAACAACTCAACTTCGTGCCTAGCATGAAATCCTATCATAACCAACTCAAATCTTCCATATTTGAGCCATATCCGACTCAGCCTCAGCCTGAGTACGCAATCCAGCCGGTTGGACCTTTCCGACCAATTCTTTACGTCCACTTCTCTTCATCACGTCTTGGAACAATGTTGCCACGTCCATGCACTCCTTGCACACGTGCAAACACCTTCCAATGACGTACACGCAACCTTCATATGCACTGCCCTTGATCCAAACATGCTGCGCGACCTCCCGATCAACTCAACCACAGCTCCTACCGAACTTGGTTGTTGGAACCTCATCTCCTCCCTGAGACTAGTCCAAGGATCCTGTCACCAGCCATGTCTTGAACACAAGCAACACCTGCACATGAATAAACAACCAATTCTTCCGAGCACAAGTCCTCGACTTGACTCACGTTAGTTCGAAAACCACAACACCTTACATGAGCACGTCACATAAGCATGTTGCAAACCATATCAAATGATAACAGCCATAACCACCAAAAAACACCAAAAACTTAGTAAATTAATACTAAGCAAACCTTCCCATAAAGCAAGTTTGAAACATTGCGAGTTAATAGCAAAAACAAGACGCTGCAGTTCTACGAGTTGAACTTCACGGGAGCTCCCTAAAAAGAAGCTCCGGAACTCACAGAAGCTCTCCGGACCTTGCAGGAGCTCTCCGGACCTTGCGTCGGACCTTGCCAACACTTGGCGGACCTAACAAAGAACTTGTCGGACCTTGCCACAGAAGAATGTTTTGGCAATATTCAAAACTTTGAATGTTAATGCTAACTTTTATCCTAATTGCCAATGTATTCAGCACACATAGGTCTCACAATATTCCATTCAAAGGTAAATAATCAAGGTTGTGAATCTCATATCCCAATTATCCCACTCTAAGCATGGCTAAGCATGAATAATATAAATAAATAACATAATGAGAAATTCCCAACCCAAGCTACAAGGGATAAGGCATTCAAAACTTGGGAAACATCCTAGCATGGGTTTCATAATTCATAACTCAATGCAATTAATTCTAACTAAGCATCCTAGCATAGGATCAAAGTGGTCAAGGACACTTGTCTTCTTCCTGCTGCTCCGGGAATGGAAAGTCTTGATATTGGAAGTTGAGAACCGGCTCTTGGGCTGGTTCTACTCATGCCATCATACATATAGAGAATGAAAATAACACTTTATAAGCAATCATCCACATATACACTCATGAAAGTCACACATACATACACAATGCTTCACTTTACTAATTTAGCTTAAAGTTACCAAGGTCTATCTATGTATATGATCCTCTTGGGTATCTCACGGTGAAATTCTCAACTTTAACTTCATATGATGTACCCACCAATTTTTGTGGTGTAGGTGTGCATATATATTACATTTAAAATTTTCTTTTATCCAAATTTCAACATGAGTTGTTTCTATGCATAACTACACTTTTTCAACATATATATTGTTCCTAAATTTGATATTTCAGATTTTAAATGCACACCTAAAATGAATTGTCAACTTAAACCTATTTCTACATACCACACCCTTTTAGCTACAGACTTGCATAAAAGTGTATTTTCAGCCCTAAAATTTACATATTTTATCAACAACAACAACAACATCCAAGCCTTTATCCCAAGCATGTTGGGGTCGGCTAGACATGAAACCCAATAATTATATATATATATATACATATATGTATATATATCAATGAAGTAAAAGAGAGGAAGAGATATAAGAATAACAAAGAAAAAAGAAAAAAAACAAGACTAAGATTCTAGCATATGAATTGCTATTTCCATGCGGTCCTATCATGAGCTAAGTCTCTGGATACATTCCAATCTCTCAAATCTCGTTTTACCGCCTCCTCCCAGGTCAACCTTGGACGTCCTCTACCCCTCCTAATATTTTCTCTACCTCTTAAAATCCCACTGTTAACCGGTGCTTCTGGAGGTCTTCGCTGGATATGTCTAAACCACCTTAGTCGATGTTGGACTAACTTCTCTTGAATCGGCGCCACCCCTACCCTATCACGAATCGCCTGATTCCTTATTCGGTCCCTTCTCGTGTGCCAGCACATCCATCGTAGCATGTGCATCTCTACGACACTCATTTATTGGATATGTTGCCGTTTAGTTGGCCAACATTTTGCCCCATAAATCATCGCGAGTCTGATCACCGTACTATAGAACATCCCTTTTAGCTTTTGTGGGACCTTCCTATCACATAGGATTCCAGAGGCTTGTCGCCATTTCATCCACCCTACCTTGATCCTGTGGAAAACATCCTCATCAATATCGCCATTGCTTTGTAACATTGATCCTAAGTATCGGAAAGAGTCCCTTCTAGGTACTATTTGTCCTTGTAGACTAACATTTCCCTCTTCACGACCAACACCACTAAAGTCACACCTCATATACTCGGTCTTGGTCCTACTAAGTCTAAACCCATTGGACTCTAAGGTTTGTCTCCATAACTCTAATTTCTTATCAACACCAACCCTAGTTTCATCTACCAGCACTATATCATCGGCAAAGAGCATGCACCAAGGGATATCCCCTTGTATATCCTTCGACACCTCATCCATCACCAAGGAAAAAATTTATGGGCTCAAAGCTGATCCTTGATGTAGTCCTCTACCGTGATAGGAAATGCATCAGTCTCACTATCACTTACGCGCACACTTGTCCTAACATTATTGTACATATCCTTGATAAGGGTAATGTACTTTGTTGGCACTTTATGTGTCTCTAGTACCCACCACATGACTGACCTTGGTATCTTGTTATACGCCTTCTCCATGTCAATGAACACCATATGCATGTCCTTCTTCTGCTCCCTATATCTCTCCATAAGATGACGAAGCGAAAAAATTGCCTCCAATGTATACCTCCTAGGCATAAAACCAAACCGGTTTTTAGTAACATTGGTCACTTTCCTCAGGCAATGTTCAATCACTCTCTCCCAAAGCTTCATAGTATGACTCATAAGCTTAATAAGTTGATAATTAGTACAACTTTGAATATCTCCTTTACTTTTGAAGATAGGTACTAATATACTTTTCCTCCATTCTTCAGGCATCTTGTTTGACTGAAAAATGTGGTTGAATAGCTTTGTGAGCCATACTATTACCACGTCCCCAAGGCATCACCACATCTCAATAGGGACATCATCAGGGCCAAGGGCCTTTCCTCCTTTTCATCCTTTTTAAGACCTCCTTAACCTCAAACTCTTGTATCCTCTGCACGAACCGCCTGTTGGAGTCATTAAAGGAGTCATCCAACTCAACCATTGTGCTCCCATTCCCATCATTGAATAGCCCATTAAAGTAATCCCACCATATATTCTTAATCTCTTCATCCTTCACTAGAATGCAGTCAGTCTCATCTTTGATGCATTTAACTCGATTCAAATCCCTCATCTTTCTCTCACGGATTTTTTCTATCTTGTATATGCCCCTTTCACCTTCTTTTGTCTCTAGTCTCTCAAATAACTCATCATAGGTCTGTCCTCATACCTTACTCACAGACCACCTTGCATTTTTCTTGGCCTCCTTGTACTTAAGCATGTTGCTTGTGCTTCTATCATTATGCCAACTCTTGTAACACTCCTTCTCCTCAATGGCCTTTTGTACATCCTCATTCCACCACCAAGTGTCTTTATCTACAAGTTTCTTTCCTTTTGTCACACCGAACACCTCACTAGCTACCTTCCTAATGCAAGATGTCATCTTCACCCGCATACTATCTGCATCTCCATTTTCTGCCCAGGGTCCTTCTGTGATCACCCTATTTGTAAAGGATTCTTGTGATTCTCCTTTCAACTTCAACCACTTTATTCTTATGATTTTGACACCTTTGTCCCGCAAAGAACCTGTATGGAAGCGAAAGTCAACTACCACAAGCTTATGTTCTGTCACAACACACTCCCCGGGGATCACCTTACAGTCTAGGCACTCCCGTCTATCCCTTCTCCTAGTGAGGACAAAGTCAATCTGGCTAGAGTGTTGGGCACTACTAAAGGTCACTAGGTGAGATTGCCTCTAACTAAAGAGGGTGTTAGCTACCAACAGATCATAGGCTACGACAAAGTCTAGGATGTCCTTACCCTCTTGATTTCTATCGGCGCATCCAAAGCCTCCATGTACTCCTTCAAATCCTAGGTTAGTTGCTCCCACATGACCATTGAGATCTCCTCCTATGATGAGTTTCTGGGTTATTGCTACACTACTAACCATATCCTCCAAGTCCTCCCAGAATTGCCTTTTAGCACTCATGTTGAGCCCAACTTGTGGGGCATAAGCACTAATGACGTTCAAGACAATGTCCTCAATTACTATCTTGATTAAGATGATCCTATCTCCTCGTCTTCGAACATCCACTACTCCATCCTTAAGACTCTTATCTATTAGAACACCTACGCCATTCCTAGTCCCAGCCGATCCTGAATACCAAAGCTTGAAACCGGTATTCTCGACTTCTCTCGCCTTTTGACCCACCCATCTAGTCTCTTGTACACAAAGGATATTTACTCGTCTCCTAATGGCAACATCTACTAACTCACGTAGCTTCCCCGTCAAGGATCCTACATTCCAACTACCCACCCGAAACCTATGTTCCTCGGCTAGCTTCCTTACGCTTTGCACCTGTCGAGTAAGATGCAAAGACCCTTGCTCACTTATCACTACATCCGGGCGATGATGTAGCGTGCCACTAAGGTGATGGTGATCCGGCCCTTGCTCATTTAACACCATATCTAGGTTCCGATATGGCGCGCCACTAAGGCGGTGGTGACCAGGCCCTTACCCACTTAACACCATACCCGGGTTCCGATATTGCGCGTTGCTAAGAGGGTTACGCCCCCAACGAATTTCTATTGGGTTTCATTTCCATGAGAATGGCTAAGTGTAGTTGTATGCTCGCCAAGCCTATCACAACCCCTCCTCCTTTACACGGACTTGGGACCAGCTATGTCATTATCAGTTTCTAAAAATTAATTTCCATATTCAAAAGCATATATTAACATTTCTTAAAGTTTTTATTACTTTTTCCTATATTCAGATTTATTTTTCTGCTTACGATTAAATTTTCAGCAATAAACAGAAATTTAATCGTGTTTCCAGAATTTATTTTCCATCTAACAAATTTTCAGATTGTGCTAAAAGGTTTTCTAGATGCTATGTCAATTACATATGAATTTCATATAATGGTTTCCACTTCTAATGAATTCAAACTGAATTTAAATGACCAATTGCATAATTGAATTATTGTGCAGGGTCTAATCCTTAAATATTCACTACTGCATGTCCAAAATCTTATTTTCCTAAAGTTCAGGGGTCTAAACATGTAAAACAGAATGTTTCTCCTAATTTTCTAGTTTTGCAGGTGCTAAATCAGCTTTTCTTAGCATTTTTCTTAATTCCAGAGAACCTCAGGGGGTAGCTTAGAAGAGTACGGGGTTAGATTATAATTCCCTATCAAGGGGCTGGTCCGAAAGTTTCCCGGCTGGAATCAGTGGATTGATTTTGGGCCGTAGGATTTCAAATGGACGATCCCGATTAGATCACCGAAGGGATACGGAGGGTTCTGTTCTCGGCCGCCCAATTTAAAATGGACGCTCGGCAAAGGGCCACGTCGCTTCTCTGCCTGTTAGAAGTGGCGACCGGCGGCGCACGGCGGCGAGCTCGCCATTGAAGCTTCGGAATTGCCTCTACAAAATGCTAAAACTCGGACTTCTCGGCATAATTCGGCAGAGGGGAGGTAGGGGATCTCACCTCGAAGGTTTTCTTGATCCCTAAGTGGCCGGAAATTGCTCAGCGAAGGTGTCCAACAGTGAAGCTCGTCGATGAACGTCGTGAAGATGTTCCGTTCCGGTTTTCTTCAAGTATTTGGGTCATTGAGCTTCATTGTGGTCCGTAGAGGAAGCACCGAGGGTGAGTTTGGATCAAAACCACGAAATTTGGGGCTTCAACGACGACCGGCGGCTAGACCATACCGGGACTCGGTGGCTTCAGATTTCTGGGTGACAACTCTTTGCAACATGGGCGCTGAGGAATCATTGATGCTCGTGCCGTGCACGACAGCGTGTTAGCTCGATGGAATCGGCACTGGGTGCGGCGGGTTTTGACTTAGGCCGTGTTACTCACCTTCGGGGCGCGGTTGCAGGGGAGGAGAAATCAGAGGGGGGTTGCGAGGTTTTAAAACCAGAGGAGAGGAGGTCGGGGGAGGTTGAGATCGTGCGGGGACGTGCAAAGAATTCAGACGCGTGGGACATGGGCACAGAATTCGGTTGCTGGGCGGCGCTGCGATCGGGCGCGGGAGAAAAGCGGGAGTGGTTAGAGGGGAATGAAGGAACTGACAGGTGGGTCTGATGCAGCAGTGAGAGGAGAGGGGGGAAAGCATCTGCGGATGGCTTGCTGTTTCTGGGCTCCTCACGAGGAATTCGGCCCACTGCCATTTTCCTTTTATTTTCCTTTTTCCTTTTCTGTTTCTTCTTCAAATTCAAATTCCAGTTTGAATTTTCAATCTTTTTCAACATGCAGAACATCAACTTGCTTGGAATTTACTTTACAAATTTTTGGGACATTCCCCCTTAAAAGAAATCTCGTCCTCGAGATTTGGTAATCCCGAGCGGAATAGGTCTGGGAACTGTGCCTTGAGTTCGTCTTCTCTTTCCCATGTGGCTTCTTCTTCCGAATGATGCTTCCACTGCACTTTGCACACGCAGACTCTTTTGTTTCTTGTGATGTGTTCCATCGTCTCAAGAATCTTAACCGGTTGTTTGGGGTTTTCTCGGACTTCTAACTCATTCATTGGTAACCTCTCTTCAAGTGTTCTCGGGCACTTCATGAGTTGTGACACATGAAACACATCGTGCACGTCTGATAGTCATGATGGTAATTCCAACTGATATGCATCTTCTCCTTTCCTCTCTAGAATATGGAAAGGTCCGATATACCGAGGTGATAGTTTTCCTTTCACTTTGAATCAACGAAGCCCTCTGATAGGAGACACTTTCAGATCGACGTAATCCCTACTTCGAAGGTGAGCTTTCTCCGTCGTGTATCCGCATAGCTCTTTTGTCGGGTCTGAGCTATCCTCAAGTTGTTACGGATTTCTCTCGCTCTCACCTCGGCATCTTGTAGCACTTCTGTAAAAGCCCAAGAATTTACTTGTTAGAGTGTTCATCACATCACCACAGACCAGCTCATTTTGTGGATAGCTCATGAACACATGTGAAGAGCAAGTAAACATCATCAAGAGATGGATTAGAGGGAGAACTCACAAATACAAAAGTACGGTCTCATAATTATAAACATGAGGGGCTAAGCTGTCCATTAGGCCCAAAACCTTCTTGGGAATGCTCAGGCCAAGTTTCATCCAAATACAAACCATTTTGAGGCACTTTTGGATATAAATGCAAAAAGGGCTAATTTGAATGCAAATTCAAATTTCAGCCACTTTCAACACTTGGATTTTGACTTCATATTCCAACTCAGCACATTTTTCTGAGTTCACTAAACACTTGGATTTTGACTTCATATACCAAACAAGATAAATCGGAGGTAGCTGCCCTAGAACGTGGTAGCGAGCTCGATTTGCTTCGTCGACGCCGTGAGTCACCGCCGCTACAAAAACTGGTCGCCCGGCCACGAGCGTCCTTCTTCTTCAGAGTTTAGCACACCAAAAGGTTCGCCTAGGAGCACACTTCCTTCCCCGCAACCCCGGCCGCATGCCACAGAGTGCTCGTCAGAATTTCAGTTCTTGCCGAAAGCATGTGATATAGACCGTGGCCATCTAACTCAAAAATTCATCTAACCGGTCAAGCAAACTTTCCCCAACTTATAAAACCATCCGGAAATGTCCGTGCAAATCCTATTTTTCGTTCTTCATCAGATTTAGACCTATGGCGCACGGTGAATGCCTATTTGCCGCCACCTTTAGCCAGATCAGAGTCATGATCGTTGCTCCTTCGGTCATGGCAGTGCTGTAGGATCCAACATCAAAGTTTTTGAGTCACTACAGCGCCATACCGACCTTGCCGAACTTGCCACAGAGGCTGTCTCCGTTGCACGACCATTTCCAGTGATCACCGGGCGGCGACAAGGTCAGCAACATATTCTCTGAGCAATTTTAGGTGGAGGCGGCGAGTTTTGTTGAGTTCCGGGCACGGGAACCCTCTTCCGGCGAGTGCTCCAGCGAGGGGGGAGCCGGTTGGCCACGGGAGCGTGAGGAAGAAGAAGACTCGCGGGCCCCATGTAAGGGCCTAATTTTTTGCACACACTCAAAGTCTTCATCACACCATAAACACCTCATTTGAGGAAAGATTATGAACACATTTGAAGAGCAATAAACACCATCAACATGGTCATTATATGATAAACTCACAAAATGCAAATGTGGCATTTCCCACATGCATCATATAGGGGCTGAGCATATGAAAAACTCCTACACTTTGCTAAGAATGCTCATCCCAAATTTCACACAAAGCCAAAATCTTTTGAGTTATTTTTGGGTATAATTAGAAAGAGGCTAGTTTGAACTTGAATTCAAATTCAAACTCTTTGCATCCCATGAATTCAAAAGTGAGATTCATATTCACACTCAACACATTTTTTGAGCTCACACACCAATTTTTACTCCATTTGGAGTTGATCTTGACATGAGCCAATTTGGTTAGATTCAAACCAAAATTTGAATTTCAGTTAGCCTTTGCTGAAAATTTGATCAAATCAAATCACACTTTGAATTATTGAAAGTCAAGTGGCAATTTTGAAATTTGATCAACTCACAAAGGATATTGGGGACTCTACTTTTTTTAGCAGTGGAGAAATTGAATTTAGGAGGTTAAAATTGGGAGTGGGGCCCTCATGTCAGCCTCACAAGGCAGAGAACCGACAGAGGACTCGGGTGCCCGGGTTCTCGGGCTGAGGCAGCGCGCACCACCGAGCTGAAGCCGGCGCCAGCTCCTGCTTTCCGCACGGCTGGGGAATTGCTCGGTTACATCCACCCACGCGACGATCTTTTGCCTCACGAGCAGCAGCAGCTCGGTTTTTCCTTCTCCTCGCACGCACGAACAGAACCGCCCTGCCGTTTTCCATCGAGCAGTCGGACGCCGGCAAACGCTCTGTGCAATCCGAGCTTCTGAGCTGCAAAACGGTACTAGAGCCTCTCCTCCTACCTTCCCATCACAGGAACCAGCCGAGTCCTGCTTTTCTCGACCAAGATCGAAAGCTTTTCTGGTGACCTAAGGTTCTCCCGCACCTCAGGCTCACGTGGACAGCCCTAACGGGAACGTGTCACGCCAAAGCTAAGGCATCCTGAGACGTGTTAGGACTTCATGTTGCTCACCTCCAAAGCATAGCCCGAGTGCTCGATCACTGGCGATGAATTTCGTATTTTCCTTCCATTCAGTGTAGACCGACCTTCGGGTGCGATTCTCCAAATTCTCGTTCCATAATCGTGTAGAGATCCTCAAACTGCACCTACACGAGCTAGACTCGGTAGTAAACAACCTTCCTTCGCAACCTTAGCGTGAAAACCTTGGTAGACAGCCTATTTTGAGTTTTGCTACTGGCGACAATGGCGGGAGCCATCGGGCGCACAGTGCGAGCTCACTTAGGACCTCTTCCGAGCTAACCCAAATGCAAGCCGAGTGTCTACATGTCACACCGGTGCTGTAGAGCTTGAAAACTCAGGGTTTGGCGGGCTAGATATGGCGGGCAACGTCGTCGGAGTCGGTGTGAGCCGCTGTGTCGTCGTAAGCTAGGTAGGGGCCACGGCCGGCGCGGTGAAACTTTACTGGAGTGCTCCTCATGTTGGGTTCGAGCCTAGTGGTGAGCTAGAGCGTGGGAGGTCGCCGGAGGAGCATGTTCCGGCGAGCTCGGGCGCGGGCGCGCGCGGGAGCGAGGGGAGGAAGAAGATGGGTGCGGGTCCCACACGTCAGCCACTATGTTGATCAGGACTGGATCTTCTGTGAATCCGGATCGGCTGTGGCTGCGTGCGAAAATATCTGTAGCCCCGTGTGTCAGCAGCTGAGAAGCCAACACTTAGCTCCGGTCCCACGCGCAGCAATTTAAACTTTTTCCGATTTTTAGTTTCTAGTTAAAACTTCAAACCCCCATAACTTTGGCTAGGAAAATCCAAATCGAGTGAAACAACTCTTGTTGGATTCAGCTCTATGAGTACTTTACAACAAATCAAATTACACTTCATGAACATCTTTATTTCTCCAGAATTAATTCTTCAAAATTTAAACTGTTTAGAATTTTAACTTGAGATCCCTTTAGAGGAAAATTCTGAAATTTTGCCAGGATGTTCACCATAATATGACTGAGCTACCATAAAAGGTTCAGATCCATTTGAGCCCATTTTATCCCCCTAATGGTGTGATTAATTAAACTGTTCCAGAGAAATGAAAAATGTCCAGAAACATTTTTCAGATTTTCCCTTAACTTGTTTAGCTCATATCTATGGCTAGGAATCTTCAAATTAGGTGAAACCAATTCCATTAGAACCCTCTGAAAATCTAGTTTTCAGAAAGTCATGGCTTTCTCCATGAAAATCCATAGAACACCCTAAGAGCTCCAATTAAGGCCAAATACGCAATTATTTGTGGAGGGCTCAAATGACCTTTGCTGCAAATGAAAATTGGCCAAGTCTCTGTTTAGGTTGTATACAAACCACGGTATCCAAACCACAGTAAAAATTTTAGACCAACAGCAGAAAGGCAAGCTCCGGTTTGCATTAACCATTTTTTATAAATTTTACTGTTTTGAGAACTTACTTTGAGTACCCACTTTATTTATGCATTAGAGTCTTGTTTGAAAACCCAAATGCATAGCCAAGAAAACCCTGATTTGGGCTTAGGTTTCCAAACCTCAATTAGCTACTGCAATGCTAAGATAGTGTAGGGTTCGGTACAAGTCGAGTAGTTGGAACTGCTCACGAGAATAGGCTAGAGGCACACTACTCGGGTAAAGATAGCAAATGGAACACATGTCAAGAAAAATGAGACCGAGCAGAGAGTGAGGGCAGCAGGACTTTGGGGCCTCGGTGCCATAGCTCCGCTTGTGTCGATTGAGGACCGAGCCGTGTGCGGGCCTGTTGAACAAGTTAGAACAGTACCGAAGACCTACCGGATATATGGGAACCGGGAAACCGATGTAATTCGGGTAGCTGGGTGTTGAGGCATAGATGGTCGTTCAGAGAGTAGGTTGAGAGCTTGAGGTGTAAATCGGCTGGCGGTACTGCGGATGCGCGCACAGAGACCTCTTGCCTGGGACGATTGGACCGGCTCAACATTTGGCTGACGGATGAAAGGTGGTTGCGTACGACGTCCGTGATGGTTGCTGTAGGCAACATCAAGTACGGGCGTACGTGACGCGTTATTCAGGTAACCTTGCAGGTGTAAATCGATTATAATCACCATCCCTCACGGTCAGTGAGTACCACTTGTTCACTGTACCGTGACGTAGAAAGAACAGGCTCGAGTCATGTAAAAGTTGCTGATTGATAGCTATACCTTGATTGTTAATGACTTGTTGTAGTTTAGAGCAAATTAAAGTTCTTTTCAACCTTGGGAAAAACACATGAGAGAAATGTGTTTCTTGTTTGATTGCGGCTCTCTTATGTGCCTTAGCGTGAGGTTCTCCACAACTTGCTGCTAAAACTTAAAAGTAAGGTTCAACTACTAAGGCGGGTTCTTTGCAACTTAATTTCCCTTTTACACTGTAATCCAGCATGTAGAAGTTTCATTTTGGGAAAGACGGGTCAGACCTGCTGAGCCATCGTGCTCACTGCTTGTGTTTGAAGCTTTTGCAGGGTGTTATGAGGAGGAGACTCCCGAGGAGTATATGGACCCCCAAGAGGGAAACCCCGTCGAGTGGGAGTCGTGCACGCCGCCGTGTTAGTGTGTTTGTGTGCTAGAGGGGAGACATTCACGGGCTGAACATGAACTCGGTGCGTAGTCTACACCCGTGAGTGTGGACTGAACATATTTTGTTGTAAAAATATTCATAAACTCTTTTATGTAATAAAAATTTTCTTCCGTTGTGTATCTTTTATGTGCGTTATTCGGTGCTGTGCAACGCAGCACCCCTCAGCGTGATCCTGGCTCGTCGAGGCCGTGAGGCCCTCGCAGCGTGGTATCATAGCTCGCTTGAGGTTTAACGCACTAAAAAGGTCATCTTTTTCAAAAAATCGGTGAGGAACGAGTTAGTATCCCATATAAGGATGTTATTAGTGTATAGAAAGTGGCAATACTAACCTATTTTCTTATGTCGGAAAATCATGCATCTCGGGATGTCATATGTCTCGTGCGGTGCATGTAAGCGCTGTCCACCAGTGTGCACAAGCTAAAGGGTGGAGCCCCATGGGTGGCAGGTAACCCGGCCCGCTTTAGTATCCTCTACAACTCTTCATGTCGTTTGGGGTACTCGAGCAACATCCTTCCCTGGCATGCTACGGGCAAGTATGGGACCCCGTCACGTGGTTAGTAATGTGAACACGTACCTCAAGGCGTGATTGGCTTGAGAACAACCGTGCGAGTGATGATGGACGGTTGTATGAACTGTATTGGGACAGGGTTCGGTGTGCAGCCGAGCCCGACGATTGTGTGAGTTTTTTGCCGGTAGTCTGACCACGAATCAGTAGAAGAGTAGCACATGTGTGCGAGAGATGTTTAGTGCCACTGAATTAACGAAGCCGGCTAAGTCCGGTATAGGTTTTTCTTTGTGAGGAACGTAGTACCCGCATGAACTGGTGACGCTTCGACGTCACACCCCACTAAATGATCAACATTATTGTAAAAATTGAAGGTTTTGGTCCAGAGCACTAAAACTTTGATATAACTTCTTCCCTTAATCAGGATGTTCAAAGTTAACAAGTTTTCAACTTATAGGATATTAAGGACAGAGTCCCCTGTTTTCAGCTGAAATAAGGCTGAAGTTAAACAGAGGTTAGAGGTTGAGTTCTTTCGTGGTTGGGGTCATATGATAAATTTCTGGAAAGCTTTGGAAGAGCTTTATACCTTTTCTATTGATGTCCAGAGGTGTTTCATCCATTAACCAGCCGAAAAATGCAGTAGAGTTGAAACTGTCCAGAAAACAGGGCAGAGCTAATACTCTCTGTAACTCTTTGTAAATTGAGCATAACTTTCTGCATAAAAATCCAAAAATAGAAAATGAGGTAGTTATGAAAAGATAATTATATAAGTTACAACTTTGTAACAGAAAGTTTTGTCAAATTCGATGAAAAATTAACTGGAATTCCTGGATCAAATCAGTACCTCGAGCAGGGAGGGGCTGTCCATTTCCTCCAGAAATTCTGTCAACTTTGACATTTCATAACTTTTGAACAGGAAAAATTTGAGGCCAAGCAAATACTTTATGGAATGCTATTGAAGTTAGCTTTAACTTTGATATTGGCTCCAGAATTGGTTTTGCATTTCGCATGGTCTAAATCAGGTTGAAATGGAAACTGGTCAGGGCTGTCAGTTTGGGCAGCAGACCAGCAATCAAATTTGTCTAAGCTTGAATTGTGTTTCCAAGTTTTACGAGTTCAATGACATGTTTTAATGTTATAGCTCAATGATTTACTGTTGAAATGAATATTTGACCTTTTTCAAATATGTTTCTATATATGACAGTGGATAGACAATTGGAGAACGTGTGGGTGGTATCCCACTGTTCTCAACGCAACGGTTATCCGGAAGTGTTGAAGCAATTGCTTTAATATTTCGGGTACGTGGAGACGCTGCAGTACCTCACCAAGGAAGAAGACGAGGAGGGGAACAAGACGTGGACCATCCATGTAGAAGTTCCTGCAGGACCTACGCCACCTGGTTGGGCACCGTTCACCATCACGGTGAGAGGTAGACACCAGGAGGAGATGTGGCAAGTGGCAGCCTGCGACACCATGTCGCGTTTCTGCCAACTATACGTGAGAGCTATGGAGGGCACTCCATACGCGCTCGTTCCGGTGGAGGGACGAGCTAATCATGTGTGGAGGAGAGGTACTTGGAGGCAACAGATCCGGGTTGCCCAAGGTACAATCCCGCGGAGGCGAAGCCTCCAGTTAATGGCAGGGAAGACCGTGAAAGACAGCCAAGCTGTCTATACGGATTGTATTGCCGTGAAGCTCAAGGAGAGCAGTAGCCGTGGAGACCATTTCGAGAGTGCTCACAGCGCACTCCGTAATGTTCTCCTTCCAACGATAAAGCGACTGAATGAACAACACAATCAGTTGCATCGTCTAAAGAAGGCGAAGAAGAAAAGCCGCGTCGACATCACGGCTTTACAACAGCAGGTGCAGGCCTTGACCCAACAGAATGAAGTTCTCACTCAAGAGTGTGATGACGCCATTGAGGAGAGCCAGGGCTGGGAAGAGGACTACAACCAGGCCATGGATGAGGTGCACGCATTGCAAGACCTCGTACCTCTGGTAGTGGGCCTACCAATGGTAGGTGCAGTACCCGTGGTTTTGGGTATCACGGCGATGTGGGAACCTGAGCCAGAAGAGGAGGTCATGGACCCGGAGCCTCCAGCAGAGGTAGCGGAGGAGGACGACCCACAGGAGGTCGAGTTCTACTCCGAGTAGTGAGCTACCGTTGCCAAGTAGGGCAGCGAGGGTGGGGTCTAAAAACATTTGTAATCGGTGACATGTCGTGTAGACAGTAGTATATGTATAGGTAGTGTTGACATGAGTACGACTTCTCGGAGACCCGACAAAAATGTATATTGTATAAAGTTTTTGCTTTATCAATATATGTCAATATTGTGCAAGTTTATTCATGTGTCACTTTAATACCTACTGTTTTATATGGAATTTTAAGAATGACATGTACTGATCGCTGCTGTGTTAAATTTCAGAATGACTCGCACTCGTGCCAACCCGGAAATTAGGGGTACTAGTCAAGGGGGAGATGCCTCCCAATAGCCTCCCGAGGATTCCTCCGGACAGCAACAGCAGAAACAGCAACAACCGCCACCACCACCGCCAACGGTTACATTGGCCGACATCGTTGCGGCCATGGCGGGTTCACATCAGCAGCACACAGAGTTGTTGCAAACTCTTATTGTGAATACGTCTCGACCAGAGAGGCGTCAAGACTGCGAGGAGCGCCAACAAAGCTCCTACTCCAACCTTCTGGCTACTCTTCCCTCGGTATTCTCAAGGGCGGATGAACCCCTCGATGGGGACAACTGGCTCCGCCCGATGGAGATGAAATTCAGGCTGCTCCAAGCGACTGAGCAGCGCAAGACTTAGTTCACGGCCTAGCAGCTTCAGGGTTCCACGAGAGCTTGGTGGGCAAACGTCTGTGCTTCGCAACCCACCGAGCGAGTAATGTCCTGGGCAGAGTTCCGGATGGCCTTCAGGGCCTATCACATACCGCAGGGTCTAATGAAAAAGGAAGACGCAGGAGTTCCTCCGCCAACAGCAAGGCAGCAGGAACGCGCTGGAATACTCCAGGGCGTTCAACGATCTCATGCTCTACGCTCCATATCACACTGATACCGATGAGAAGTGGCGGGATCACTTTTACCAGGGGCTTAATCCGCTCCTGAAGGACAAGCTGGCAATGTTCAATCATGGCAGCCTCAAAGACATTATTGATCCTGCGATTGTACAAGAGGACTCCAGCAAGGAGTTAGCGGCGGCGTAGAAGAAGTGAAGCGCGCCACAGAGCAGCGGAGAAGGAGGGGGTCCTTCTCAAAAATACCGGATGGTGTATCGCTCACCATCGGGTCAACGCTGGCAGCCACCACAGCGGCCAATGTAATTCCGCAGTCGGCCATATTCTCCATCGGCGTTCCAGCCGGCATTACCAGCACCACCTTCGCAGCGACAACAGCAGCAGCGGGAGATGCCGCGTGCATTTGCACCACAGCAGCGCATGCCAGTCTTTTGTCCCCCATGCACGGGCCAGTTGTCAACCGCATGCTTCAAATGCGGTGGCCCAGGGCACTTCGCCAACAACTTCCCTGAGAGGCAAAGCGGCGGAGTGGCACCACAGTTTCCTTGGAGGAATCAGCCCCGGAATCCCATTAATGCACGGTGTGCAAATCCAAAGCCCGGCACCGTCCACCAACTCACCAAAGAGGGCGTGCCGGAGGGAGAGCAAATCCTTGCGGGTATGTTCCAACTCCACCAGCATCCCGTCATAGCGTTATTTGATTCAGGTGCCACACATAGTTTCATTAGCCAAGCTTTTATTGCTAAATACAGCTTGCAAATACTACCCACCGAAAGTCCTTATTTGATTTGTTCACCGGGTGGGAAAATTTCAGCAAGCATGATGGTTCCAAAAGCGCCATTATACTTAGAGGGTAGAGTATACCCTACGTCTCTCATAGTTTGGGCAGAGGGTCGATGTCATCTTAGCGATGTCGTGGTTTAACCCGCCACGGCGCTGTTTTAGACACCGTCCTCCGAGTCGTGCATCTACACTCAGAAGTGCACGAGTCTCACTCATTATTTCTGGACAGTCCAGAAATAAAACTTCCAACTATATACCAATCCACCACTATCAGATTGGAAGACATCCCGGTAGTCCGTGAGTTCCCTGACGTGTTCTCGGATGATTTACCAGGGATGCCTCCTGACAGAGAGGTGGAGTTCAAGATTGAAATTGCACCAGGAACGATGCCAATATCCCGAAGGCCGTACAAGATGGCGCCAAAGGAATTGGCAGAACTGAAGACGCAATTAACTGATCTGCTGGAGAAGGGTTTTATTTGGCCGAGTTCCTTGCCCTGGGGCTGTTCGGCATTATTTGTGAAGAAGAAGGATGAGACGTTGCGGCTTTGCGTGGACTATTGTCCACTAAACGCTGTAACTATCAAGAACAAGTACCCGTTGCCACGGATCGATATGTTGTTTGATCAGTTGGTCAAAGCAAAGATCTTTTCCAAATTGGACTTAAGATCCGGGTACCATCAGATTAAGATACGGGCTGAGGATGTCCCGAAGACGGCTTTCCCGACGAGGTACGGACTTTATGAGTACCCGGTCATGTCCTTCGTCCTCACCAACACTCCAGCTCACTTCATGTACTTGATGAACTCGGTATTCATGCCGGAGCTGAACATGTTTGTCGTGGTCTTCATCGACAACATATTGGTATATTCCAAGTCGGAGGAAGAAAACACGAAGCATCTGTTTATAGTCTTGCAAAGGCAGCGAGATCACAAACTATACGCAAAATTCAGCAAGTGCGAATTCTGGATATCGCAAGTGCCTTTTCTCGGGCATATTATCTCAGCGGAGGGCATCGCTGTAGACCCGAGTAAGATCACACAAGTGCTGAATTGGAAGTCCCCGAGAACCGTTCACGAGGTACGGAGTTTCCTCGGACTCGCGGGATATTATCGGAGGTTCATTCTGAACTTCTCGAAGATTGCCAAGCCTATGACCGAGCTGCTGAAGAAGGCTACCAAATATGTTTGGAGTCCAGCATGTGAAGCAGCGTTAAAGGCATTAGTGAAGCACCTAATATCAGCACTGGTTTTGGCGCAGCCAGACACAACAAAACCATTCGATGTGTACTGCAATGCATCCGACATTGGGCTCGGATGTGTGCTGATGCAAGACTGAAGGGTGGTCGCGTATGGATTTGGGCAGCTCAGTAACCATGAGCAAAATTATCCAACTCGTGACTTAGAGCTCGCTTCCGTGGTACTCGCACTCAAAATGTGGAGGCACTACCTACTCGGTAACCTCGTGCATTTATATACCGACCACAAGAGCCTCAAGTACATATTCACTCAGAAAGAGCTGAACATGAGGCAACGAAGATGGCTGGAATTTATAAAGGATTACGAAATAGAGATCCATTATCATCCCTGCAAGGCAAACATAGTGGCGGATGCGCTGAGTCGCAAGTCATACGTCAACAATCTGACCATCACACAGTTGGAAGAGAGCGAGCCACCATTGCATGTGATTCCACATGGAGCTCTCTACAACTTAGCTCTCAGCTCCACCATCCGTGAAGAGATAGCGGCAGCTCAGAAACATGACAAGGGCATGTCGCATTGCGGAGATGTGTAGACAGTGGGGAGCTGAAATGTTTCCGGAAAGACGGACACGGCGTCCTATGATTCAAGGACCAGATCGTCGTACCCCGTAACCAAGAGTTGTGGAAGAAAATCTTTGATGAGGCCCACTTGTCAAAGTTTTCTATTCACCCTGGCAGAAATAAGATGTATCAACAGCTCAGAAGCAAGTTTTTGTGGACACGTATGAAGCGGGAGATTGTGAAATACGGGTCAGAGTGTGATACATGCCGAAGGGTGAAGATGGATCATATGAAGAAACCTGGACTACTACAGCCACTGGGCATTCCTGCCTGGAAGTGGGAAGATGTGAGCATGGAATTTATCGTCGGTTTACCCACCACATTTCAGAAGCATGATTCAGTGTGGGTGATCATTGACCGGCTCACCAAAGTTGCCCATTTTATCCCGGTCAACACCAACTACAGCGCCAAGAAGTGTGCTGAATTGTACATCTCACGGATCCTATGCTTATACGGCGTACCCCGCACCATCATCTCGGATCAGGGCACATTATTTGTGTCTCGTTTTTGGGAGCAGCTGCATGCTTCCTTGGGGACAAAGCTGATCCGTAGTTCAGCCTACCACCCGCAGACGGATGGGCAAACCAAGTGGGTAAATCAGATTTTAGAAGACATGCAACGAGCTTGTGCTATCAACCATGGTAAGAATTGGGATGATCACTTACCGTTGGCCGAGTTCTCGTACAACAATGGGTACCAAGCCAGGATCAAGATGGCGCCTTACAAGGCGCTATACGGGAGAAAATGCCGCACACCGCTGATTGGTGCGAGTCTAGCGAAAGGGCCACCTTCGGGATTGATCTTGTCAACAATGCAGAAGAAAAGGTTCGGCTGATTCAAGCGAACCTAAAGGCTGCTCAATCCTGACAAAAACAGTATGCGGGCCGGAGAAGACACCCGTTACAATTTGAAGTTGGGGATCATGTGTACCTACGTGTGTCTCCAATGAAGGGCGTGAACAGATTCATAGTGAGAGGTAAGTTGGCACCCCGATTCATCGGTCCATTCCAGATTGTGGAAAGATGTGGATCAGTTGCATACCGGCTGGAATTACTGGCGACACTCTCCGGTGTGCACGACGTCTTTCACATTTCTCAGCTGAGGAAGTGTCTTAAGCTATCAACTACCATTCAGCTGGGGGATATTGAGAAACTGAAACCGGATCTCAATTATCGGGAGGAACCGTTTCAGATAATTGATGAAAAGGCCCGAACCACACGCAACCGTACGATGTGGTTCTACAAAGTTCTATGTAGTAGTCACTCTGTAGGTGAAGCGACATGGGAGAGCGAAGGCTTTCTTCGCGCTAACTACTCCGACTTTTTAAGGTCGCACATACGGTAACTTTCCACCATCTTCTCTCTCATTTTTACCTTATAATCTTGGGACGAGATCCTTTTAAGGGGGGGAATGTAAGGGCCTAAGTTTTTGCACACACTCAAAGTGTTCATCACACCACACACACCTCATTTGAGGAAAGAATATGAACACATTTGAAGAGCAAGTAAACACCATCAACATGGTCATTAGATGATAAACTCACAAAATTCAAAAGTGGCATTTCCCACATGCATCATATAGGGGCTGAGCATATGAAAAACTCCTACACTTTGCTAGGAATGCTCATGCCAAATTTCACTCAAAGCCGAAACCTTTTGAGGTATTTTTGGGTATAATTAGAAAGAGGCTACTTTGAACTTGAATTCAAATTCAAACTCTTTGCATCCCATGAATTCAAAAGTGGGATTCATATTTACACTCAGCACATTTTTATGAGCTCACACACCAATTTTCAGTACATTTGGAGTTGATCTTGACATGAGCTAATTTGGTTAAACTCAAACCAAATTTGAATTTCAGTTAGCCTTTACTGAAAATTTTATCAAATCAAATCACACTTTGAATTATTCAAACTCAAGTGGCCATTTTGAAATTTGATCAACTCACAAAGGATAAGTTTTGAGCAGTGGAGAAATTGAATTTAGGAGGTTAAAATTGGGAGTGGGGCCTCATGTCAGCCTCACAAGGCAGAGAACCGACAGAGGACTGGGGCGCTTGGTTCTCGGGCTGAGGCTGGGGAATTGCTTGGTTACATCCACCCACACGATGATCTTTTGCCTCACGAGCAGCAGAAACTCGGTTTTTCCTTCTCCTCGCGCGCACGAACACAGCCGCCCTGCCATTTTCCGTCGAGCAGTCGACCGCCAGCAAATGCTCTGTGCAATCCGAGCTTCTGAGATGCAAAACGGTACTAGAGCCTCTCCTCCTACCTTCCCGTCACAGAAACAAGCCGAGTCCCGCTTTTCTCGACCAAGACCGGAAGCTTTTCCGGTGACATAAGGTTCTCCCGCACCTCGGGCTCGCGTGGACAGCCCTAACGGAAATGTGTCACGCCGAAGCTAAGGCATCCCGAGATGTGTTAGGACTCCATCTTGCTCACCTCCAAACCATAGCCCGAGTGGTCGATCACCGGTGACGAATTTCGTATTTTCCTTCCATTCGGTGTAGACCGACATTCGGGTGCGGATTCTACAAATTCTCGTTCCATAATCGTGTAGAGATCCTCAAACTGCACCTACACGAGCTAGACTCAGTAGTGAACAACATTCCTTCGCAACCTTAGCGTGAAAACCTTGGTAGACAGCCTATTTTGAGTTTCGCTACCGATGACAGTGGTGGGAGCCGTCGGGAGCACAGTGCAAGCTCGCTTAGGACCACTTCTGAGCTAACCCGAGTGCAAGTCGAGCGTCTACATGTCACACCGGTGCTGTAGAGCTCGAAAACTCAGGGTTTGGTGGGCTAGAGATGGCGGGCGACGTCGCCGGAGTCAGTGTGAGCCGCTGTGTCGTCGCAAGCTAGGTAGGGGCCACGGCCGGCACGGGGAAACTTCACAGGAGTGCTCCTCGTGTTGGATTAGAGTCTAGCGGCGAGCTAGAGCATGGGAGGTGGCCGGAGGAGCATGTTCCGGCGAGCTCCGGCAAGCTCGGTCGCGGGCACACGCGGAGCGAGGGGAGGAAGAAGATGGGTGCGGGTCCCACACGTCAGCCACTGTGTTGAGCCGGACCGGATCTTCTGTGAATCCGGATCGGTTGTGGGTGCGCGCAAAAAACTCCGTAGCCCCGTGTGTCAGCCGCTAAGAAGCCAACACGTAGCCCCGGTCCCACTCGCCGCAATTTAAACTTTTCCCGATTTTTAGTTTCTAGTTCAAACTTCAAACCCACATAACATTGGCTAGGAAATTCCAAATCGAGTGAACCAAATTTTGTTGGATTCAGCTCCCTGAGTACTTTCCAACAAATCAAATTTCACTTCATGAAAATCTTTATTTCTCCAGAATTAATTCTTCAAAATTTAAAATTTTTAGAATTTTAACTGGAGAACCATTTGGAGGGAAATTCTTAAATTTGGCCAGGATGTTCACCATAATATCACTGAGATACCAAAAAAGTTTAAGATCCATTTGAGCTCATTTGATCCACATAATGGTGTGATTAATGAAACTGTTCCAGATAAAATGAAAAATGTCCAGAAACATTTTCTAGATTTTCTCTGAACTTGTTTAGCTCATATCTTTGGCTAGGAATCTTCAAATTAGGTGAAACCAATTCCATTAGAACACTCCGAAAATCTAGTTTTCAGAAAGTCATGGCTTGCTCCATGAAAATCCCTAGAACACCCTAAGATATCCAATTAAAGCCAGAAACACAATTATTTGTGGAGGGCTCAAATTAGCTTTGCTGCAAATGAAAATTGGCCAAGGGTCTGTTTATGTTGTATCCAAACCACAGTAAAAATTTCGAGTTATTGGGCATGTCTAGCAATACTTATAGTCTTATCAAATTCAACTTCAAATTCAAATGCATTCAAATTGACATATACATATGTTTATCTGATGTAGTCGCTAAGGTTGAGGAGGAGCCAGAAGTATTAGACTTTATAAATACGGATGAACGGCTAGCCTATGACCAACAGCAGCAAGGCAATCTCCGGTTTGCATTAACCATTTTTATAATTTTTACTGTTTTGAGAACTTACTTTGAGTACCACTTTATTTATGCATTAGAGTCTTGTTTGAAAACCCAAATGCATAGCCAAGAAAATCCTTGTTTGGGCTTATGTTTTTAAACCTTAGTTAGCTACTGCAATGCTAATATAGTGTAGGATTCGGTACAAGTCGAGTAGTTGGAACTGCTCGCGGGAATAGGCTAGAGGCACACTACTCGGGTAAAGATAGCAAATGGAACACATGGCAAGAAAAATGAGACCGAGTGGAGAGTAAGGGCAGCAGGACTTTGGGAACTAGGTGCCATAGCTCTTCTTGTGTCGATTGAGGATCGAGCCATGTGCGGGCCTGTTGAACAAGATAGAACAGTACCGAAGACCTACCGGATATATGGAAACAGGGAAACCGATGTAATTCGGGTAGCTGGGTGTTGAGGCATATTTGGTTGTTCAGAGGGTAGGTTGAGAGCTTGAGGTGTAAATCGGCTGGCGGTACTGCGGATGCGCGTGCAGAGACCTCTTACTCGGGACAATTGGATCGTCTCAACATTTGTCTGACGGATGAAAGGTGGTTGCGTACGACGTCCGTGATGGTTTCTGTAGGCAACATCGAGTACGGGCGTACGTGATGGGTTATTCGGGTAATCCTGCAGGGATAAATCGATTATAATCATCGTCCCTCGCGGTCAGTGAGTACCACTTGCTCACTGTACCGTGATGTAGAAAGAACAGGCTAGAGTCATGTAAAAGTTGCTGTTTGAAAGCTATACCTTGATTGTTAATGACTTGTTGTAGTTTAGAGCAAATTAAAGTTCTTTTCAACCTTAGGAAAAGCACATGAGAGAAATGTGTTTGTTGTTTCATTGCGGCTCTCTTATGTGCCTTAGCGTGAGGTTGTCCACAACTTGCTGCTAAAACTTGAAAGTAAGGTTCAACTACTTAGGCGAGTCCTTTGCAACTTACTTTCCCTTTTACACTGTAATCCAGCATGTAGAAGTTTCATGTATAGGAAAGACGGGTCAGACTTGCTGAGCCATCGTGCTCACTGCCTGTGTTTATAGCTTTTGCAGTGTGTTATGAGGAGGAGACTCCCGAAGAGGAGACGTATCCCCAAGAGGGAAACTTCGTCGAGTTGGAGTTGTGCACGACGCTGTGTTAGTGTGCGTGTGTGCTAGAGGGGACATGTTTACGGGCTGAACGTGAACTCGGTGCGTAGTCTACGCCCGTGAGTGTGGACTGAACATATTTTGTTGTAAAAATGTTCATAAACTCTTTTATGTAATAGAACTTTGCTTTCGCTTTGTATCTTTTATGTGCGTTATTCGGTGTTGTGCAACGCAGCACCCCTCAGCGTGATCCTGGCTCGTCGAGGCCGTGAGGCCCTCGCACCCCACGTGTTGGTCTCTGTTAAAACCGCGCCGGATCGTCTGTGTCTACGTGAGATATTCCCTGTGGCCCCGTGTGTCTGGCTATCGGTGGTGCCACATCACCCCGGGACCCAGCTGTCAGAATTTTAACATTTCCCAGATTATAGGTTTTCCTAAATCTTTAGAAGCCCATAACTTTTGCTAGGATGGTCCAAATTTAGTGAAACAAATTTTGTTGGATTCAGCTCTCCGAGTGCTATCCAGAAAAACAAGTTTCGGTTCATGAAACTTATTATTTTTTCCAAAATTAATTCCCTTAACTTTAAACTGTTGGGAATTTTGTCTGGAGAATTCCTTTATGGAAAATTCTGAAATTTTGCTAGGATGTTCACTTGAAAATCCTTGAGCCACATGAAAAATTTCAGATCCATTTGAGTTCATTTAGTTCCCCTAATGGTGTGATTAAGTGAACTGCCCTGAGAAAATAGAAAAATGTACAGAAACATTTTTCAGAATTTTCTTAAATCTTGATTAGGTCATAACTTTCTCTAGGATTCTTTAAATTACATGAAACCAACTCCATTAGAACCATATCAAACTCTAGTTTCTATAAAGTAATGGTTTGATCTATGAAAATCCCTGGAATCCTTAGAAGATCTAGTAATTACCATTTAAACTTTTATTTGTGCAGAGCTCAAATGAGCTTTGTTTCAAATAAAATTTGGTCAAGTCTCTGTTTATGTTGTTACCATGCCACAGTAAAACTTTCAGAGCTAAAGGGGATGTCTAGCTAGAGTTATGATCTTTACATACGAAATTCAACACATTTGCATTTAAGTTGCCATATCGTTAAATTGCTTACATGTAGTCGCTGAACGAGAGGAGACCCCGGTGATACTGGACTTCATACCTCGGGAGGAAACACTAACCCCTGACCAGCAGTGTAAAATCCCCAATAAGTGGTAGCAAGAATTTCCTGACATGTACACTTAGGAAAAATGAGGGGAATTAAAACTTTGGATTATAACGGTGTGAGTTCAAAGTGATGATTGAAACCTCCCAAAAAAACTTCCAACATGGAGGTCTACATTCATAACTTGGGTCTTCACATTTCAAATATTCAACCTCATAAATTTCAGCTCATTTGGAGGGGTTCTAATATTTGTTTGGGATTAAAAGAGGAAACCCTCTAATCTGAATTTAAATTTTAGTTTCAAATCCCAACTTCCTCAATTTGTAAATTTGGTTCCACAAATGTGTTCTCCACATTGAATTAGCAGCCATGCCAAAAATCAGAAACTCTGGGGTTGGTTTCCCTTGTTTTTGGAACAATGCAAAAGGGAGAATTCAAATTCCATTTCAAATTCAAATGACCATACTCAATTCAAACTCCACACTAGAATTCAAATCATTTGAATTCAACATTTCAAATCTTAGCTTTGGGGTGAAGTAAAGCATTCAATTGGGAGTAGCTGTGGGAAAATATCAAAAGGGCATACCCAGTGCAGAAAGTTCCCACATGTTGTGGGGTCTGGGGAAGGGAATTTCTAGGCAGCCTTCCCCTTGCTTATTTTGCAAGGAGGCTGATTCGAACCCAGGACCTCCAGGACACAAGTGGAGTGACTCTACCACTGCGCCAGGCCTTCCCTTCAGCGGTGGGAAAATATCAGTGGAAAAAAATTGGATTAAGAATAGAGGGGGTGGGACCCCTTTGTCAGCCACACAATCTTCAAACACCGCCTCTATTTTTCTTCAGGTGATCACCAAACGCGCCAGCGCCGGCTGCGACGTGTAGCCGATGATTTTCACCGTGCCACCTCCTGCTGGCTCATCCGATGCTCATCCTGATCACCACGCTACGAGTGCCACAGAGCCGTTTCGTTTTCCCCAGTTCGCTCTCGCCTCGGTTGTCTGCCTCTCGATGAACACCGCCGCTCGGTTCTTTCAATTAGATGAAACCAACTCCATTAGAACCATATCAATCTCTAGTTTCCATAAAGTAATGGTTTGATCTATGAAAATCCCTGGAATCCTTAGAAGCTCTAGTAATGACCATTTAGACTTTTATTTGTGCAGAGCTCAAATGAGCTTTGATTCAAATAAAATTTGGTACAGTCTATGGTTATGTTCTTACCAAACCACAGTAAAACTTTCAGAGCTAAAGGGGATGTCTAGCTAGAGTTATGGTCTTTACATACGAAATTCAACACATTTGCATTTAAGTTGACATATCGTTAAATTGCTTACATGTAGTCGCTGAACGAGAGGAGACCCCGGAGATACTGGACTTCATACCTAGGGAGGAAACACTAAACCCTGACCAGAAGTGTAAAATCCCCAAAAAGTGGTAGAAAAAATTTCCACACATGTACACTTAGGAAAAATGAGGGGAATTAAAACTTTGGATTATAACGGTGTGAGTTCAAAGTGATGATTCAAACCTCCCAAAAAAACTTCCAACATGGAGGTCTAAATTCATAACTTGGGTCTTCACATTTAAAATATTCAACCTACCAAATTTCATCTCATTTGGTGGGGTTCTAATATTTGTTTGGGATTAAAAGAGGAAACCCTCTAATCTGAATTTAAATTTCAGTTTCAAATCCCAACTTCCTCAATTTGTAAATTTGGTTCCACAAATGTGTTCTCCACATTTGAATTAGAAGCCATGCCAAAAATCAGAAACTTTGGGGTTGGTTTGCCATGTTTTTGGAACAATGCATAAGGGAGAATTCAAATTCCATTTTAAATTCAAATGACCATACTCAATTCAAACTCCACACCAGAATTCAAATCATTTGAATTCAACACTTCAAGCCTTAGCTTTGGGGTGAAGTAAAGCATTCAGTTGGGAGTAGCTGTGGGAAAATATCAGTGGAAAAAAATGGATTAAGAATAGAGGGGGTGGGACCCCTTTGTCAGCCACACACTCTTCACACACCGCCTCTATTTTTCTTCGGGTGATCACCAAACTAAAACAGCTATGATACCACACTGTGAGGGATCGACACCCCGTTGACACAGGACCTCGTTGGGTGGTGCCGTGATATGCGGCACCCAACAGCTCATAGGTCGATGAAACACATCACATTACATAAATCATCTGCGAAAGCGTACAAAAGTGTTTTACAAATACTTATCTCAAATAAGCTACAGAGGAAGACTATAACTCTCACGACCCACTTCTAACTTAGCAACAAAGAAAAAGTCCAGCCCGCAGACATTTCTTACTAGCAACACGAAGAACAATCTACCGCGGCGAGGATGCTCTTGAGTAACCACTAGGAGGTTCCGGAGTCTCATCGGCATCCCTTCATAAGCATGAAGTCAAACCTGCAAAACAACTCAGATAGCATCCATGAGCATAACGCTCAACAAGACTTAACCATCACCCTAAACATGAAACTCTATGTGAGGTTATGAATCTAAAGTAGGATAGCCAAAAGCATAATAAGACTTGCCTAAAAATTGAATCCTTACTTTCAGGTATTCTCTGCAGCAATTTTAAGTAACCTTGGGCACACCACATCGGGAGTCCACAATCAGACAAGAAACGCTTTCCCCCAATGTAAATTGCTCATGGCATAAAAGAATCGAGTTTGCGCTAGCTATTCATCAAATAAACATTTCAAAGATAGTATAAACTTCAACCAATGTGATTAGTTCCTTTCTCATGCAAGTTCTTAATACATCACGACTGTGAGAACAATTATGCTCGGTCCATTCTGCGAGCGACAGTGATTCGAATCAATAACACCCGGACTACAAGACACGTACGCCCGTACTAGACGTTGCCTACAGCAACCATCACTGACGTCGTACGTGGCAGCCTTTCTCCCGTTTCACCACCGTTCAATCGATCAAGTCGTCCCGTAAAGTAGCCACTCTCATGGTGCACCTGCCGACATGAGATGTCATGAGAATGTTCCCCACATACTGCATACCGGCCGTCCGCCTGAGGCAATCCAAAAAGGCCCAACGACAGCTTCTCGAGGTACATCGGTTTACTGGGTCCCATAATACCAGCATGAGTCCGGTACACAACTCAAACTTGTTCAACAGGGCTGCATACGGATCAGTCCTTGACCGACACGGACAGGTCTATAGCACCCAGGCCCCTATGTCCTGCTGCCCCTACAACCTTCCGATCTCAACTTTAACTTGCTAATTAATTTATTAACCAATCGCGTATGTCCCTGTTGTTCCTGAACGTGTGAGTAGCATCTCACCACTCGACTTCTACCAAACCTTTCTTAAGCATGGCAGTTCTACACGGTGAAAGACACGTACCCAATACTCCATGGGTCATTTGGCTATGCAAGAGGAGTATCAAACACTAGACCTAATGCACAATTCATATCTTAACCGAAAGTGAATATAAAATGAAAACATAACAGCTGTTAAATGCAAACCGGAGCTTGCCTGTTTTGCAGGGTAGTCGTATATAAGCAGTTAGTATCCTTGCTGATCCACACTTGATTCTCCGGAGCTTGATCCACGTCAATGAATCGCTCCTTTGAATCCCCTTCGTTGTGGTTCCTATTGAATTCCATATGCACATGTTTTATAGAATGTAATGGAAAGAAGTTATAGAATTAATTTCATAGAAACAGAGGTTGTGTGGAAAAGCCAAGAATGGCTTGGTTTGCCTCTGTTGTGCAAAGAAACAGAAATGAACTAAATTGATCTTAATGTCTTAGCTATACCCTAACTACCTTCCCTAATGAACATAATAGATGAGCTGAAAAGAATTGGATGCAACTGAAGAACAAGAACTCTAAAGGCCGCAAAACTTTTACAGTAGGTTCTATACTACCTAGGGATTTAGCTTGCCAAACTGCAGCTAATGTGGTGTTAAATTGTGTTCTCCATAATTCTCCCAATGTTCCTTATGTATTTCCACATATACATAAGTATGGAAAACAAGCACAGGTAGTTCAAGTGCTCAACTTGAGCTGATAATTTACATGTGCGTTCCTGGTCACGTGAGAGTCCATTGGTCCAAAATTCAGCCCTTTTAGTTGAGTAGTTCTTCCAGAACAATTCTTTAAGTATTTCTACTTAAAACAATTAATTCTGAAGTAATGTGCATTTTCATGCCCAATTAAGTGAACTCCAATTTCAGGTATGTTTCAGAGAGCTTTCCTAATTTTTCCTATGATTTTTGGAGCTATGTATTGCCCAGAATAGATTTTTGAAGTGGGAAACATTTTCTGAAAATGTTTCTGGACTCTTATGAACACAGCAGTTTTGTATTTAGCAAATTCCTACTCAAATGTGCTTCAAATGAGATGAAAATGTGCTAGAAGGTTAACAAGATGTTAAAAAAATATTCTGGTAGAATTTGAGGATTTTGGGATTCAAACTCCCTCAATAATTATTTTTCAGAAAAACTTCAAAGAATTTCCCAGAATACAATATTGACTTTCATACAAATTGGAGTTCATATTTGGATAGAACTCGGAAAGATGAATCCAACCCAATTGGAATCACTCAATTTGGAGGTTTCTACAGAGAGATATGAATTTCCAAAGTTTGAGCAACCACTGGAATTGTTTTCCTACTGAAAAGTCTACTGGCCCGCTATTTAAGTCCCAGCCAATAGAATTGAAGCCACACCGGGGTCACGGCCCTGTTGCGCGCCAGCACACCAGATCCGGCCACAGACCGATCCCGGATTTAAAATTGAGCCGCTGACAGACGGGCTCGCCCCTTTCTTCCACTTCCCGCCGGTTCCCAGCGCGCGCGCCGCCTCCCTTCACCGGAGAAAAACTGATGCTCGCCAAAACTCGCCACCAGGGCGTTTTGCCATCGAGGAACACGTTGGGAGTACCAGTTCGAGCTGCCCGTGACCGGAAATACCCCGGCGACGTGCGGCGGCCTCGGTTGAGGTTCGGTGCCGTCGGCCGTGGGTTCTAACCTACCAAAACCTTGACCACATAGCTCTACAGAACTAGTACACCTCTATGAAGATCGACAATGCCTCAAAGGTGCTCCGAAATGGCTGCAATTGGGTCGGCATCGTGCGCCCGATTGGTTCCGCGAAGAACATGCTCGGGAGACTTCAAAATTCTCTGCTCCGAGGTGATTTCGTGCTAGGGATGCTGAAAGGAAAATGACTGCCGGCTAGTCCAGCTGCTACATGCAAGATTTGAGGACCTATGGAGGATCAGAGAGGGGGAATTCGAAGAAACCGTACCGGCTGCTCAGTTTGAACTCGCCGGAGCAAAACCTTGAAATTCCCTGTCGATGCTTCACGGTTTGCTCCAAGAGTTGGAGGAGAGTAGCACCTCAGTAGCTCGCTCCCGTAGCCGTGATCGCTTGACCGTGAAAACTCCTGTGGAGGGCTGTCCACGAGCGCCCGACCGTCAGTTTGAGCTACGTCGCCTCTGTGGAGTTTGTTCTCGGGCAAGGAGGCCGGAGCTCGCCGGTTTCTGGGTCGCGGAGGTGTGTATTGAGCTCAGGGTGTTGTTTAGCAGCTCAGAGGAGGGTGGCACGAGGATTGCTGCCGATTTTCCGTTCGAACCGAGAGCAGAGGGCAGAGGAGAAACTTTGCTCGGGGTTCACGCGAGGAGGAGGAGGCAACTGAGCTTTTGCTCGTTCTGAGGAGAAGTGATTACGCTGAGACACGAGGGGAGGCACTCATTTGGTCTCCAGCGTGTTGGGGCAACAAGCAGGTGGTGGCGTTGTGGCTTCCTCGGTGGCACCCGGGCAGCTCTCGGTCAGTTCGAGTAAAACAGAGACTTTTGCTTCCTTTGCAAGTCAAGAGTTGTTCACTGACTTGTGGGTCCCAACGCACATTTTCCTCCCAAATATCTTCTCATGCTGATCTTCCTAAATTCCAAAATTCTGAGTTTGAAAGGTGGCTAGAATTTGAATTCTTAAAATTCAGTTTGAATTTGTATAACAAATTTGAATTTGGTTGGAGTTTGGAAAATGCTTCCATAAATCCTTTTTGGAGCCCACCATAAAAATGAAAAGTTTCTCCTCCACTTTTTCCTAGATTTCCAACTCTAGGGCTGCATGGTTATTCAAAGTTTTGTCCACCATTTGTGTGAACTTTGAATTTCAAATTTGATTTTTAAACTTGCATGCAAAGAGGTATTTAAATCCTTATTGGTTCAACACCTTCAAATAAAGACCTGAGCCTCATTTTGGATAATCATCCAGGTATCACTTTGCAAGAAAAAAGTTTTAGCAAGTCCCGTTTTTCATGTCTTTGCCAAACAATGAATTCAAACCTTAGTTTTATTCGTGTACATGTTTTGGGACTTTTACATTCCTCCACGCTTAAAAGAATCTCATCCCGAGATTACAAAAAAAGAACGAGACGGGAGAGGTAATTGCAAACTGTACAAAGCTAAAAGTTCCGGATAGTTGGTGCGGAGGTAATCTTCACTTTCCCACGTCGCCTCTTCCACGGTATGATTACTCCATAGCACCTTGAAAAATCTGATTGTCCGGTTCCGGGTCACCCGGGTCGTTTCATCCAAAATCTAAACCAGTCGCTCGCTGTAGGTGAGGTCCGGTTTCAATTCGTCGACGTCCTAGGTGCGGACAGCAGCGGTGAATTTGAGGCACTTCCACATCTGTGACACATGGAATACATCATGAACACCCGCTAGACTTGCCGGTAATTCCAGCCGGTAGGCTACGGGTCCGCACTTCTCCGTGATAGCAAAAGGACCTATAAAACGGGGAGCGAGTTTCCCCTTTACACCGAACCGGTGAATTCTCTTCATCGGAGATACACGAAGATAAACGTGCTCTCCGATGTCAAAATGTAATGGCCTACGCCTCTGATCAGCGTAGCTCTTCTGTCGGGATTGTGCAGACTTCAAGTTCTCTTGTATCAACCGAACTCGGTCTTCGGCTTCGTTAACAAGATCAACCCCAAACAGAACTCTTTCGCCAGACTCACACCAATTCAGCGGTGTGCGACACTTCCGGCCGTAGAGAGCTTCATACGGTGCCATTTTAATACTCGCTTGATAACCGTTATTGTATGAAAACTCTGCCAACGGTAGGTGATCATCCCAATTCCTACCGTGGTGGATGGCACACGCTCTCAACATATCTTTCAGCACCTGGTTCACCCTCTCAGTTTGTCCATCGGTTTGAGGGTGATATGCGGAGCTTCTAATTAGCTTGGTGCCCAACGAGGCATGCAGCTGCTCCCAAAAACGAGCAACAAACAGTGCACCTCGATCTGAAATGATGATCTTCAGGACACCATGTGAGCATATAATTCTGCAAATGTATAATTCCACATATTGCTTGGCTCAAAAATGAGTGTTCACAGGTATGAAATGAGCCGATTTCGTCAACCGGTCGACGATCACCCATATCGAGTCATGCTTCCGGGATGTGAGTGGTAATGCGACGATGAAGTCCATACTCACATCCTCCCATTTCCATGCCGGTATCTTCAAAGGATGTAGCGGTCCGGCTTTACGCATATGATCAGCCTTGACCCGTCTACACGTATCACACTCGGATATGTACTTAGCGATTTCCCTCTTCATCCTTGTCCACCAAAATTTCTGTTTAAAATCTTGGTACATCTTGTTACTTCCGAGATGAATGGAAAACTTCGACAGGTGGGCTTCATCCAAGATATTCTTCCGGAGTTTCATATTGTGCGGTACCACTATACGGTCGGTAAACCATATCGTACCGTTTTCATCCATCCGGAAACACTTCACTTCTCCGTTGTCTATTCTTCTCCGTATGTGAGACATACCTCTGTCTCTTCTTTGAGCCTCAATAATCTCTTCACGGATCATTGGAATGAGCACGAGGTTATAATGCGCGCCATACGGAATGACACGGAGACTTGGTTCTTCATCTTCCAACTCAGCAATTGCCAAGTTGTGAATGTGGGCTTTCCGACTAAGCGCGTCGGTAACCACGTTTGCTTTGCCCGGATGGTAGTGAATCTCAATTTCATAATCTTTGATGAGCTCCAACCATCTCCGTTGTCTCATATTCTGCTCCTTCTGCGTGAAGATATACTTCAGTCTTTTATGGTCGGTGTAGAGGTGAACAATATTACCAAGTAGATAATGCCTCCACATTTTTAACGCCAACACCACTGCAGCAAGCTCGAGATTGTGAGTTGGATAATGCTGCTCGTGGTTTCGCAGTTGACGAGACCCATAGGCGACTCCACGCCCTTCTTGCATCAGAACACAGCCGAGACTGATGCCGGATGCATCACAGTATACATCAAATGGCTTCGTCGTGTCCGGCTGAGCAAGAACTGGAGCTGTTGTGAGATGTTTCACCAGAGTTTTGAATGCGGCTTCACATGCTGCATTCCACCTGTATTTAGTGCCCTTCTTCAGCTGTTCCATCATTGGTTTAGCAATTTTTGAGAAGCTTAGAATGAACCTCCGATAATACCCCGCTAAACCTTGGAAACTTCGGACATCGTGGACTGATTTGGGGGATTTCCATTTCAGCACTTGTTCAATTTTGCTAGGGTCCACGGCAATGACCTCTGCTGAAACAATAGGGCCTGGGAAAGGCACTTGATCAATCCAAAACTCGCACCTGCTGAACTTGGCGTATAACTTGTGCTCCCTCAACCGTTGTAGCACTATCACAAATGTTCAGCGTGCTCTTCTTCAGATTTGGAGTAAACCAATATGTCGTTGATGAATACTACGACAAACTTGTCTAACTCCGGCATGAACACCGAATTCATCAAGTACATGAAGTGTGCCGGAGCGTTGGTTAACCCAAATGACATGACGAGGTACTCACAGAGTCCGTATCTCGTCGAGAAAGCTGTCTTCAGTATGTCCTCCGGTCGTATCTTAATTTGGTGATAGCCCGACCGAAGATCCATCTTCAAAAATACCATTGCACCCACAAGTTGATCGAACAAAATGTTGATGCGGGGCAAAGGATACTTGTTCTTTATCGAGACAGCATTTAGAGGACGGTAATCAACACATAGCCGTAGTGTTTCGTCCTTCTTCTTAACAAACAGCACAGAGCAACCCCAAGGTGAAGAACTTGGTCGTTTGAAACCCTTGCTCATGAGTTCGTTCAGTTGCTCCTTCAACTCCACTAGCTCGTTAGGTGCCATCTTGTAAGGCCTTCGTGAGATAGGTGTTGTTCCCGACGCCACTTCAATCTTGAACTCGACGTCTCGTTAGGGTGGCATACCCGGTAAATCATCGGGAAATACATCGGGATAATCACGTCCCACCGGAATATCTTCAAGCTTAAGTGCTTCCATGTGGTAGGCCTCTACCATATCTAGGTCTTCGCTGTCTAAAAACAGCATGTGATGTACGTGAATCGGCGAGTCAATCTGGACAGTCCGGTTACCGGTATTGAGAACGGCACCGCGACAATTTAACCAAGACATCCCCAATATTATGTCTATCTTCTGCCTATCCAACATAAACAGCGATGTTGGGTATATTTTTCCGCCCAAACAAAAAGCTGCTCGGGACACAATCTGATTAGCAGAGATATTACCTCCCGGTGAACGTATAAGATAACTTGTTGTGGGAGTATTGGTGGATAATTGGTGCTGATCCACGCCTGATTTGCTGATAAAATTGTGTGTTGCACCGGAATCAAAAAGTACAAGCACAGGCACGTCTTTGAGAGTGAACATGCCCGCTAACACCGGTGCTCCCTCCCGGACACCCTCAATAGCAAGATGTAGCACAGTCCCGGATTGCAATGCTGTTACATTCACTTGAGCAGGTGGCGGCATACCACCTGAATATGATGGTTATCTGGTGTTCAACAACTTCTCCCGGCATTCTTGCATAAAATGCCCTGAACGGTGGCAATAAGAGCAGGGAGGTTTCCCCGGTTCTTCATTGACTTGTGGTTGAGAAGTTGATGTACTTGGCTGCAGCAATGATGTAACAGGTATCTTTCGTTGCTGCGGCAAGGGTGTTGCTTCAAGACATGATTCTTGAGCAGGAAATCTGTGCTGAGTTGATCTTACTGGCGCTTGCCATAGCTCATCGGATGGTGTGTGATACACCACACGGTATTTGCGAGGAAAACCTGGTGTGTCTTCTTGCACATCATCCCGGTCCCTCTTCTCTGCTTGACACTCAAGTGTCACTTGTTCTTGCAGCAGAGCAGCACTGATCAACTCGGTGTAATTGCCTTGATTGAACAAGACTAGCCTATCTTTTAACATGGCACTCAGGCCATGGAAGAAGTAGTCACACCTTGCAGCTTCACTTGTCGCATAAGCAGGAGCATATTGTGCCAAAAGGTTGAACCATTTGACCTAATTGAGGACACTCATGTCCCCCTGCTTCAAGTTCCTAAATTCTTGCTGCTGGTCCTTGATAAAAACCATAGAAATGTGAAGAGCACGGAACGCTTCACGAAATTCCGTCCAATCCACTTGATGGCCTTCCGGAACGGTGGCGAGATAAGCGAACCACCAATTACCGGCGGCTCCATGGAGCTATTGAGCTGCAAATAAGGTCTTCTGGTACTCATCGCACTCAAACACTCAAATCTTGGACTCCATAATCCAAAGCCACTGATCAGCTTCCACTGGTTCATTGGCTTCCGTGAAAATTGGCGGTTGAGTCGCCAAGAAGTCCAAATAGGCGTTCCGAGGTGGAACGACCTGTTGTGTACGTTGGAGTAAGTATTGTTGTACCAAGGCTTGGAGTAGTCTTGTGTTCTCTCGGCTTGACTCGACCATCTGAGCCATCACATCCGCCCATACCATTGATGGCGGTGCCTGGGGTGGAGTCGAGTCATCACCGTCTCGGCGTGAACTTTCAGCCCTACTCGGAGAATGAGTACGCACCATACTACAAAAAGATAATTTTTGAGGGGAGTCAAAACTTGATCTCAGCAATATGTGAAAGTATGTACAACATGAACATGCTAAAACTTTATGAAAGCATAACAGAATTTCATGTTTACACATCTTCCTAAAGGCAGCATAATCAGTCCCCTATTCTATACTGAACAGACCTTTCTGTACTTAACCCAGATTTTGATCCGGTTAGAAGCATCTTCATAACTGAAGTTGAAAACAAAAGTTAAAGTTAACTTCAGCATTTTCCAACGAGTACTCACATGCCTCCGGGTCATCTCTGGATCAAAAGTTACGATTGTTCCAAGTTGACAGAATTTCTGGATAAAATTTGCCAGCATCTCCTTTGTATGTGGCTGTTTTCATCACAGTTGTACATAAAAATGGAATACAATTCTGAACAAACTATGAACTACAAAAATATTGAAAATTTCATAATCTTTCCAATGGTGTATCATGTGACCCTTAGAAAGTTTTCTACATAAAGTTATGACTAATTTACAGAAACATCCAGAGAAGGTTGCAGCGGTTCTGTTTTTCTGAACAGTCTGCATTCCTCTGAACATTCAACCAGTTTGACATCTGAGTATGCTCTGGAAGTCTACAGAAAAGTTGTAGAGCACTTAAAAACATTTCCAGAACTATATCATACACCTCCATTGGGTCAAGCTACTCAAAGTTATGCTCTGTAAAATGCCAGCAAAAATTTCTGCCAGAACAGAGCACTCTGTTTTTGAGATCAAAAGAAGCCTAACAATTCTCTTCTTTGAAACTTAGTTTAAATGAATAGATCAGTAACTGAGAGGTGCTTTCCAACATCCATTTTTAGTTTGAAAGTTAGTCATGAATGATTTCTTCATAGGAAAGAAGACTATCTAGTGCAGTACGGTGGCGATGCACCGTAAGACATATGACGGTACTACGTTGCCTCACCAAAGAAAATCCCAACCGGATTACACCGGCATATACGTATCCTTAGGTGGCACTAAAACGGTCACTCTCGAATGTGTTCTACACGTACTAAGGTTTTCATGGTTAGTACCTACATAAAACACACTCAATCGTCAGGTTTGGCTGCACACCGAACCCGGATCCATACAGTTTGTACACCCGTCCGTCATCACTCACACAGGTGTTCTCAAGCCAAACACGCCTTGAGCTACGTGTTTACATTACTGACCACGTGACTGGGTCTCCCATACTTGCCCAAAGCACGCCAGAGAATGGCGTTGCTCGAATACCCCAAACGACATGAAGAGTCGTAGAGGATACTAAAGCAGGTCGGGTTACCTGCCACCCGTGGGGCTCCACCCTTCAGCTTGTGCGCACTGGTGGACAGTGCTTACGTGCACCCCCAAGACATAAACCGTGCCGAGATGCACGATTTTCCAACATAACAAATAAGTTGGGTTGTCACCTTCATAATATGCTAATAGTAGTCCTTATGTGGGCCTAGTACTGTTATCTCATCGTATCCTAAGTTTTTAATGTAATATTATCTCAATCCATGTGCTATTCCCAACGCAGCTCTGATACCAACTGAAAAAGCTCTGATACCACGCTGTGAGGGACTGACGCCCCATTGACACAGGACCTCGTTGGGTGGTGCCGTGATATGCGGCACCCAACAGTATACGGGTCGATGAAACACATCACATTAGATACATCATTTGCGGAAGCGTACAAAAGTGTTTTACAAATACTTATGTAAAATAAGCTACAGCGGAAGACTATAACTCTCACGACTCACTTCTAACTTAGCAACAAATAAACAGTCCAGCTCGCAGACGTTTCTTACTAGCAACACGAAGAACAATCTGCCGCAGCGAGGATGCTCTTGAGTAACCACTAGAAGGTTCCCGAGTCTCATCGGCATCCCTTCATAAGCATGATATCAAACCTGCAAAACAACTAAGATAGCATCTGTGAGCATAACGCTCCACAAGACTTAACCGTCACCCTAAACATGAAACTCTATGTGAGGTTATGAATCTAAAGTAGGATAGCTAAAAGCATAATAAGACTTGCCTAAAAAGTGAATGCTTACTTTCAGGTATTCTCTGCAGCAATCTTAAGTAACCTTGGGCACGCCACATCGGGAGTCCACAATCAGACAAGAAACACTTTCCCCCGATGTAAATTGCTCATGGCATAAAAGAATTGAGTTTGCGCTAGCTATTCATCAAATAAACATTTCAAAGATAGTATAAACTTCAACCAATGTGATTAGTTCCTTTCTCATGCTAGTTCTTACTACGTCACGACTGTGAGAACAATTATGCTCGGTCCATTCTGCGAGCGACAGTGATTCGAATCAATAACACCCGGACTACAAGACACGTACGCCCATACTGGATGTTGTCTACAGCAACCATCACTGACGTCGTACGTGGCAGCCTTTCTCCCGTTTCACCACCGTTGAATCGATCAAGTCGTCCCGTAAAGTAGTCACTCTCATGGTGCACCTGCCGACATGAGATGTCATGAGAATGTTCCCCACATACTGCACACCGGCCGTCCACCTGAGTCGACCCGAAAAGGCCCAACGACAGCTTCCTGAGGTACATCGGTTTACTGGGTCCCATAATACCAGCATGAGTCCGGTACACAACTCAAACTTGTTCAACAGGGCCGCATACGGATCGGTCCTTGACCGACACGGACAGGTCTATAGCACCCAGGCCCCTATGTCCTGCTGCCCCTACAACCTGCCGGTCTGAACTTTAACTTGCTAATTCATTTATGAACAAATCCCGTATGCCTCTGTTGTTCCTGAACGTGGGAGTAGCATCTCAACACTCGACTTCTGCGGAACCTTTCTTAAGCATGGCAGTTCTACACGGTGAAAGACACCTACCAAATACTCCATGGGTCATTTGGCTATGCAAGAGGAGTATCAAACACTAGACCTAATGAACAATTCATATCTTAACCGAAAGTGAATACAAAATGAAAACTTAACAGCTGTTAAATGCAAAGCGGAGCTTGCCTGTTTTGCAGAGTAGTCATATATAAGCAGTTAGTATCCTTGCTGATCCACCCTTGATTCTCCGGAGCTTGATCCACGTCAATGAATCACTCCTTTGAATCCCCTTTGTCGAAGTGTGCGATCGACACTTCCCCCGGGTCTGCACTGGGCAGCCCATGGAGGTTCTTTTTTCGGAGGGGCTAGTTCCTAGCGGAGAGCTTGCGCAGATGGACGAGTTAGTGAGAGCTTGACACGGGGAGTTTTACGTGGTTCAGGCCGCCGGAGCGTAAAACCCTACGTCCACGGCGAGCTATGGAGCTCGCTGTATTGCTTGCTGCTCAGGGCCGGGGGCCTGAGCTTGGGGGTGAGTTACAGCTTGAGAGTGTATGGCTGGCGTATGAGTTGCAGAATGCAAACCCTTGCTATCGACGCCTACCCGAGCCTTTTATAGTCCAAGGCTCGGGCGGCTTACAAGGGAAGCCGGGACCCGACAGGTGGTCCCGGGAAGATTGTCTATTATCTACCGTATCTGTAGTTATGCCGGTGGTTGCCTCCGGTCGAAGGCTTCTGAGTCTTCATCTTGCCGCCCTGCCCATGCCGCGTGCTATTCGTAGTGGTTGATGACGGCGCAGGCGGCATGGGATGTCTTGTCGCGGCGTTTATTACCTGTCAGGTTCTGACACCGCGCGCCAGTCTGTGATGCGACTGGGCGCAACGGCTCCTGACAGGCGCGTGCTCCGTGTTTCCTCGTCTTGGGAAGACGCGGGCCTTGAATACCTTGTAGGGGCAAGGTGAGGAGCGCTTTTACGCCCGCCGCCTACCGCTTGGGGGTGGGCAGCTCCGTTCTTCTGGCCATGTGGCGGGTCCAGAGCTCTTCTCTGAGGAGAGGGAGGTCCGGCCCCGCTGGACGCGTGGCGCCTTCGGACCTCTCTCCCGCGGAGGGGGAGGTCTGGCTTCTGCATGCCACGTGGCGGGCCTGGAGCTCACCTCTGAGGAGAGGGAGGTCCGGCCCCACTGGACGCGTGGCGCCTTCGGACCTCTCTCCCGCGAAGGGGGAGGTCCGGCTTCTGTATGCCACGTGGCGGGCCCGGAGCTCTCCTCTGAGGAGAGGGAGGTTCGGCCCCGCCAGACGCGTGGCGCCTTCGGAGCTCTCCCTGCAGAGAAGGGCGAGCACCTTAGGCATTTCACCCTGTGCGCGGGGGTACCCCATATCTCAGGTACCGACAGTGGCCCCCGGGCCCATCTCGGGGGAGATAGCGAGCCCGAGGTGGGACCTCCGTCTCTTCCGATCCGTGCACTTTCTCTAAGTCCTGACTTGACCGCTGCCGGAGCACGAACGGCCGCAGGGTCGTGAGGGCGTGCGCCCACTTGATGACTGCTTTTACTGCGGTGGTTCCCAAAGCTGCTACTTCTGCACGTTGCGGCGCTTTCTTCGGGAACCGCCGAAGGGCCTTGCCGGCTCATCTTCTCAGGAGACTGACTCCTTGACCCCACCACTTTAGTTAAGCGGCTTGGGCCTACCCGTCATCGGCACTCGGTCTAGGAACCGAAGCAGTTGCGGGTGCGGGGTATTCGAAGAGTTCCGTATCGCTTGGAACTGCACCGGGAAGCTTTTTAGAGGGGGTCTCACCCACATTGTAGCTTCCCTTCACACTTCTCTGCGTTTCTTCTTGGACTCTTGCGCTTTTGCTCTTTTGCCTTTGAGCTCTCCCTTGCCGTGGCTTCCAAACCGCTGCCAGAGAAGAAACGCGCTCGATCTCCTCCAGCAACGGCGCCGGTGCTAAGTCGGGATTCTGGGGTGCCTGACACTCCCTCCGGTGGCGACTCGAAGAGGCCCCGGGCTGATGTGCTGGGGGAAGCCTCTGAGGCGTCCCCTGTTCCGCCAGTCCAAGCGACTGCGGAGCGGTCGTCGGAGACGGTAGCGGGCTCTGGAAATCCTACCCCGGCTCATAAGTCGGGGTTTAGAGCCCGCTGGAGTGTCCGCGCCTCCCGGCCTTCCCCGTCCTGCGGGGAATCTGTGCCGATGCGCTCGAAGCCAGGGGCAACTGCTTCGGCCCCCAGGCCAGCACGGACTTCTCCTGTTCCGGTGTGCCCGGACTCCACGGCGGCGTCGTCTCTTCCTGCCGAGACAGCCACCGCGGCCCCCGAGCCAGCACAGGTTGATCCTGCACTAGGCGGCCTGGCTTCTTCTCCAGCACCGTCTTCCCCGGCTCGTCCCTCTCCTCAGGTCAAGGAGCCTAAAGCTGAAGAGGGCCCGGCTGGCCCGGCTGCCAGGGCCGCTGGGCCAGTTTCTCCTGATCGGCGTCTCGTCTTGGCGGCTGGCGCGTCGGCTCTTCCCGAGGACGAGGTAATGGAGGAGGTCGGAGGGACTGCCCCAGCTTCTGTTGCTCCATTGCCTCTGGCGGACGCCTTCGCGCTTGCCGAGTCGAGCGTCTGGCAAGTCTTGGCTGCGCTAGGGCGCGAGCGGGAGGAGTATACGGTTGAACGGGACCACCTCCTCACCTGGGGGAACCTTTTGCGGGAGAGGACCGCGAAGGTTAAGAGCGAGCTCGACTCCAGGCGGGAGTTGCTCGACTTCCGGGAAACGCTCGTCGACCGGATGAAGCGGGCTGTTGACCGCATGGACACCCAGTCGCGGCGGATCAACAGGGAGGCCCTGGAGGCTCACGCCCGGGCTGAAGAGAGCCTCTCTGCTGCTGTGGAAATATGGCAGCGGTTGGAGCGCCGCGAACTCGCCGTTGTGGAGCGGGAGCGTTCCGTGGCAGCTGAGGCAGAGAGGGTCGCCGCGCAGCTGGCCGCGGGCGAGGATGACCTCCGAGCTCAGATGGAGGAGCTGGAGATTCTGAAGGCAGACCTTGACTTGAGGGATGAACAGGTCTCCCATGATCGCCGGGCGGTCTTGGACGGGGAGTTGACTGCCGGCTTCAAGGCCGCTGAGTTGGAGCGGCTAGCCGAGACTCTCCGTCTTCGGGAGAGTTCCCTGGCGGCCAAGGAGAAGGAATTCTTCGAGAGGAACCTGGAGGCTCTGCGGGCGGCCCGCCGCGAGGTGGAGGAGCTCTCAGCCCTACGGTCCTCCGAGGCCATTGCGGTCTCAAGCTTCGTGGATCGAGCGGGGTCCGCCCTGATCCCTCTTGGCTTCAGTCCGGTGAGGGCCGCAACTCCCGCATTGCAGGTGGCAGAGGTGATCCCTGCATTGGAGTCGATCGGCGCCAAGCTGGACAGACTCGACTCGGTGGTCGCCAGCGAGCTCGAAGCCGAGGGCTGCGGCTTAGCTTTAGAGGTCGCCTCGCATGTGCTGGCATGCTTCAAGAGTCGCGACCCCTCTTTCTCACTGGAGCCAGCAAGAGAGGGCCCAGCCGCGGAGCGGGAGGAAGCTGCCAGGGCTGAAGTCGAGGATGTGGCCGCCCTTGTAGCCGCAAGGTTCCGGCGAGAGCCGGGAGGTCCTTAGGACTCGCTTCTCCCTTTTTTATCGAGTCTGTAGTCCAGCTCAAGGAGCCTTGCTTAATTTGACTATCTTGGATACTTGTGTCCGTGATGCTTTTTCTCTCCTTCTTGGTTTTGCCTGGCTGAGTCCTTAGCTCCGCAAGGTACTCAGAGGCCATTTCCAATCTCGGAGCTTCGCACAGACACCCTCCCCGGGTCCTAACCGTGTTAGGGGCCCCCGGAGGTCTCCGAACCTCGCCCTATGGGGGGCTCCTAGTCTGCCGGCCATGTGGCGGGTCCGGAGCTCCTACTCAATAGACGGGAGCTCCGGTCATGTTGGACATGTAGGGCTTTCGGAGCCCTCCCGCTGAGGGGGGAGGTCCGGTCCCTGCCTGCCACGTGGCGAGCCCGGAGCCCTCCTCAAGGAAGGAGAGAGTTCCGGGCCTGCTGGACACGTGGGGCCCCCGGGCCCCGCCCCTGCTGGAGGGGCGGGTCCCGGTCCTTCCAGTCCCAGGCCGGTGTAGTTGGTAGCTCCTTTCCCCCCGCTTCATGCAGTCCCTGTTGCCGTAACCTGAAGGTCCTGCACACAGGTAGAGGAAACGTAATTCTCCTCGGGGGGTCCTCCCCTCCTGTCTCCTAGTCTTATCCGTCTTATGGTCCTGACCCGCTATACGGGGCTTGGGCAATTCTGTGCACGAGGCGCCGGAGCTCCGGCTCCCTCCGAGGTCCGGGTACGGCCGTCCGATCCCTAGTACCGGGCCATGCGCTGGGGAAGCAGAGTGCACGCGCTTTGGGTTCATGAGCAGGCAAAGCGGACGTACTCCCCTGGACCTCCGGAGAGCAGGATGCGCATGCTTTGGGCTCTGGGCCGGCTAAGCTGGATACTTACCCTGGACCCCCCATGCACAACGCTGGCCTTCCCTGGAGGTGACCAACTGACACCGCAACACCTGACTGGGGGAGGCCCGAGAGACTCACTCGGCCATCGGCAGGTGCCTCAAGCACAACCGCCTTCGGGAGGATAGCAAATGCGGACTATGGATGAGCGCAGGAGAGGGGGAGCTAGACGTATGATGAACATACAGAGATAGTGCGATCATAAAAATTAATGCATAATTTAAATGAGCGCATGAGAAGGAGCTAAGTAGAACAGGTCTCTGTATTCACGCCCATAGGTGGAATTCTGGCTGTACGTGGGGGCAATGTTCCGCCTCGTCTACAAGGGAAGCAAGACTCTACGCGCTTAGGGTCGGAACCTGGCTAAACTGGACGCAGTCCTGTCCCGTCCCTTGAGACTTAGCTACCCCAAGCCCTGTTCCTAAGTTCTATGGGGTCTATTACAGAAGTGAATAACCCTGTTCTACCAATGCTCAGTAAGTAGGACTTACAGTGTTGCTCCATGGCAAGGATTTTTGGGAATGGATCCCACTCTCGGTTGAAAGGCATGTGTACCTGGGGCGGCAGCTTTCATGATTCAGAAGGGACCTTCCCTGCTGGGGGAGACCTTATGGATCCTTCTTGGAATATAGCGTGCCGCTTCACCAGGCTGCCCTCTTGCGGGCCCCTGTCGCGTTTGGTTCTTTGGCGGTAGTGCTTAGAGCATTAGCCGAGACCGTGCATTGTGGGGTGTTCCCTGCAAGCCGAGTCTTGTCGAAGTTGTTGTCTTCACGCTGGATCAGGTCCTGCGTGGCTTCTCTCCGGGCCCCCCGGGGAGTTCTCCCCTTCTGGCTAAGGCCTTCAAGGGGTAGGTGGACCCGGGCTCGCCTTGGGTGACCTAAGGCGTCTCCCCCTTCTGGCAAGGCCTTCAAGGGGTTGACGGACCCTAGGCGGCCCCCGAGAGGTATGTTCGAGGCACGGAGGCATGCCGCAGCTGGATAACGCCTTGGCCCGTCACCGTTTGAACTGGAGTCCTCACCGTCATGCACTGTCTTTATGACATGCTGAGGCTCCTGGAACCCCACTTGGTGGGCGGCGGTGACTGGGGCATCGGCCTTCTGTTTGCCATCCCTCTGAGGGTAGGGCGGTGCTTCAGCCCTCTGTTGTCTTCCATTGCGGAAGCGCTCTGCGAGCCTCTGGATCTCCCAGCACTCGGCAGCTGTATGGTTGCAGGTGCCATGCACGGGGCATAGCCCGCCTTGGCCACTGTCTGGGGCTGGTGATTGCCGCTGCCTCTTGTCGGGGCGCGGCCCCCGAGCTCCGCTGGTTGTCGCAGCTGCGGCGACGGGGGCCGTGAATGGTGACTTCATCTTCCCACTCCCCCGGTTCTTGGTCTTCTTGCCACCCCCATAGGCAGCAGCACCGGACCCGGGCTGCCCTCCTGACTCGGAGGTCGGCAGTGCGTGCCAGTTCCGCCCTTCAGCTGCCCTGGCGCACTTGTCCGCCAGGCTAAAGAGCTCCAAGACGTCGCGGAGCTCTCTGGTCGCGAGCTTCTCGAGCATTTTCTCGTCCCGGACACCCTGTCGGAACGCCACCACCACAGAGGCGCTTTGGATATGTGGGATGGTGTTGCGCACCTGAGAGAACCGTTGGATGAAAGAGCGCAGCGACTCCCCAGGTTGTTGCTTGACGGCGTGGAGGTCGAGCTCCGTGCCGGGACGGGTGTAGGAGCTGCCGAAGTTGGCGACGAACTGCCGGCAGAGCTCACCCCAGGAGGTTATGGACCCCTGGGGTAGATTCATGAGCCAGGACCGGGCTGGGCCGGTCAAGGCGACGGGAAAGTAGTTGGCCATGACAGCCTTATCGCCTCCTGCAGCAAGTACGGCGGTGGAGTAGATCTGGAGGAACTCCGCCGGGTTGACGCTTCCGTCGTACTTCTCGGGCAAGTGCGGGCGAAACTTGCGCGGCCACTTTGCGAAGCGAAGGTGGGGTGCAAGGGCCGCACATCCTGCACCTGCTGCTGCAGGTACTGGTGCTGCGAACAGGTGGTTCACACCTGGCACCACGTATCGCGGCATGGGCAAGGCTGCACCATAGGCCGGGGCCGCTACTTGTGGCGCATATGGTGGTGGCATATGTTGCGCAGCATATGCCTGAGGCGGGGCTCGCATGGCGAAGGCCTGCCCTTCTGGTTGCGTCGAGGCCGATGACATGCTGTCGCCTGCCTCATGGTTGCGACGCCTTTCTCGACGTCGCTCGAGGTACACTCGGGCGTCCTGCCCCAAGTGGCACCGTTCCAGTTCCCTTCGCAGGTCCGTCGACAGGAGCCTGGAGGAGCTGGAATCCACCGTTAGCCCGTCAACCGTGGGTGTGCGCGTCAGTGACACAGCCGGTTGCCCTGGGCGCCGCCCTCGCCGAAACCGAGGGTTCGCGGCGGCGACGACGAGGCGGTCCACCTCGCGGACCCATTGCTGGGTCGCTGAATGGGGCGCATCCCCTGCAGGTGGGTTGCACAGCAGCGCCCTTGCTGCAGCTAGCGCACCTCCATGGTGTACGCTCAGCGCTGCAGAAGACCTCACGCTGGTCAGGGCCTGCATAGCCGGAGTCGGCTGCTGGCTACCCGCTTGCGCCGACACACTCCGTCCTGAGTGCGTCGACATGTACTCTCCGCTGGTCACGGTTCGCCATGAATGCGGAGGGGGAGAGTTTGCCGCTGAAGGGAGCTTGGTCATCTTCGCCGGCGGAAACTCGTCGCGCTAGGGGAAAAGCCCCCTACCTGGCACGCCAAATGTCGAAGTGTGCGATCGACACTTCCCCCGGTTCTGCACTGGGCAGCCCGCGGAGGTTCTTTTTTCTGAGGGGCTAGTTCCTAGCGGAGAGCTTGCGCAGATGGACGAGTTAGTGAGAGCTTGACACGGGGAGTTTTACGTGGTTCAGGCCGCCGGAGCGTAAAACCGTACGTCCACGGCGAGTTATGGAGCTCGCTGTATTGCTTGCTGCTCAGGGCCGGGGGCCTGAGCTTGGGGGTGAGTTACAGCTTGAGAGTGTATAGCTGGCGTATGAGTTGCAGAATGCAAACCCTTGCTATCGACGCCTACCCGAGCCTTTTATAGTCCAAGGCTCGGGCGGCTTACAAGGGAAGCCGGGACCCGACAGGTGGTCCCGGGAAGATTGTCTATTATCTACCGTATCTGTAGTTATGCCGGTGGTTGCCTCCGGTCGAAGGCTTCTGAGTCTTCATCTTGCCTCCCTGCCTATGCCGCGTGCTAGTCGTAGTGGTTGATGACGGCGCAGGCGGCATGGGATGTCTTGTCACGGCGTTTATTACCTGTCAGGTTCTGACACCGCGCGCCAGTCTGTGATGCGACTGGGCGCAACGGCTCCTGACAGGCGCGTGCTCCGTGTTTCCGCGTCTTGGGAAGACGCGGGCCTTGAATACCTTGTACGGGCAAGGTGAGGAGCGCTTTTACGCCCGCCACCTACCGCTCGGGGGCGGGTAGCTCCGTTCTTCTGGCCACGTGGCGGGTCCGGAGCTCTTCTCTGAGGAGAGGGAGGTCCGGCCCCGCTGGACACGTGGCGTCTTCGGACCTCTCTCCCGCGGAGGGGGAGGTCTGGCTTCTGCATGCCACGTGGCGGGCCCGGAGCTCACCTCTGAGGAGAGGGAGGTCCGGCCCCGCTGGACGCGTGGCGCCTTCGGACCTCTCTCCCGTGGAGGGGGAGGTCCGGCTTCTGTATGCCACGTGGCGGGCCCGGAGCTCTCCTCTGAGGAGAGGGAGGTCCGGCCCCGCCAGACGCGTGGCGCCTTCGGAGCTCTCCCTGCGGAGAAGGGCGAGCACCTTAGGCATTTCACCCTGTGCGCGGGGGTACCCCATATCTCAGGTACCGACACCCTTCGTTGTGGTTCTATTGAATTGCATATGCACATGTTTTATAGAATGTAATGGAAAGAAGTTATAGAATTAATTTCTTAGGAACAGAGGTTGTGTGGAAAAGCTAAAAATTGCTTGGTTTGCCTCTGTTGTGCAAAGAAACAGAAATGAACTAAATTGATCTTAATGTCTTAGCTATACCCTAACTACCTTCCCTAATGAACATAATAGATGAGCTGAAAAGAATTGGATGCAACTGAAGAACAAGAACTCTAGTGGCCTCAAAACTCTTACAGCAGGTTCTATAGTACCAAGGGATTTAGCTTGCCAAACTGCAGCTAATGTGGTGTTAAATTGTGTTCTCCATAATTCTCACAATGTTCCTTATGTATTTCCACATATACATAAGTATGGAAAAGAAGCACAGGTAGTTCAAGGGCTCGACTTGAGCTGACAATTTACATGTGAGTTCCTGGTCCCATGAGAGTCCATTGGTCCAAAATTCAGCCCTTTTACTTGAGTAGTTTTTCCAGAACAATTCTTTAAGTATTTCTATTTAAAAGAATTAATTATGAAGTAATGTGCATTTTCATGCCCAATTAAGTGAACTACAATTTCAAGTATGTCTCAGAGATCTTGCCTAAATTTTCCTATGATTTTTGGAGCTATGTATTGCCCAGAATAGATTTTTGAAGTGGGAAACATTTTCTGAAAATGTTTCTGGACTCTTATGAACACAGCAGTTTTGTATTTAGAAAATTCCTACTCAAATCTTCTTCAAATGAGCTGCAAATTTGCTAGAAGGTCAACAAGATGTTAAACAATATTCTGGCAGAATTTGAGGATTTTTGGATAACCCAAACTCCCTCAATAATTCTTTTTCAGTAAAACTTCATAGAATTTCCCAGAATACAATAATGTCTTTCATACAAATTGGAGTTCATATTTGGATAGAACTGGGAAAGATGAATCCAACCCAATTGGAATCACTCAATTTGGAGGTTTCTACAGAGAGATGAATTTCCAAAGTTTGAGCAACCACTGGAATTGTTTTCCTACTGAGAAGTCTACTGGGCCCGCTATTTAAATCCCAGCCAATAGAATTGAAGCCACACCGGAGTCACGGCCCTTTTGTGCGCCAGCACACCGGATCCGGCCACAAACCGATCCCAGGTTTAAAATTGAGCCGCTGACAGACGGGCCCGCCCCTTTCTTCCACCTCCCGCCGGTTCCCAGCGCGCGCGCCGCCCCCTTCGCCGGAGCAAAACTGATGCTCACCGGATCGCCACTGCCGGCCACCGCACGAGCCAAAACTCGCTGCCAGGGCGTTTGTGCCATCGAGGAACACGTTGGGAGTACCGGTTCGAGCTGCCAGTGACCGGAAATACCCCGGCGACGTGCGGCGGCCTCGGTTGAGGTTTGGCGCCGTCGGCCGTGGGTTCTAACCCGCCAGAACCTTGACCACATAGCTCTACAGCACCAGTACACCTCTAGGAAGATCGACAAGGCCTCAAAGGTGCTCCGAAATGGCTGCAATTGGATCGGCATCGTGCGCCCCATTGGTTCCGCGAATCACATGCTCGGGAGACTTCAAAATTCTTTGCTCCGAGATGATTTCGTGCCAGGGATGCTGAAAGGAAAATGACCGCCGGATAGTCCAGCTGCTACATGCAAGATTTGAGGACTATGGAGGATCAGAGAGGGGGAATTCGAAGAAACCGTACCGGCTGCTCGGTTTGAACTCGCCGGAGCAAAATCTTGAAATTCCCCGTCGATGCTTCACGGTTTGCTCCAAGAATTGGAGGAGAGTAGCACCTCAGTAGCGTGCTCCTGTAGCCGTGATCGCTTGGCCGTGAAAACTCCTGTGGAGGGCTGTCCACGAGTGCCCGACCGTCGGCTTGAGCTAGGTCGCCGCTGTGGAGTTTGTTCTCGGGCAAGGAGGCCGGAGCTCGCCGGTTTCTGGGTCGGGGAGGTGTGTATTGAGCTCACAGTATTGTTTAGCAGCTCAGAGGAGGGTGGCACGAGGGTTGCTGCCGATTTCCCGATCGAACCGAGAGCGGAGGGCAGAGGAGAAACTTTGCTCGGGGTTCACGCGAGGAGGAGGAGGCAACTGAGCTTTTGCTCATTCTGAGGAGAAGTGATTACGCTGAGGCACGAGGGGGGGGGCACTCATTCGGTCTCCAGCGTATTGTGGCAACGAGCAGGTGGTGGCGCAGTGGCTTCCTCGGTGGCACCCGGGCAGCTCTCGGTCAGCCCGAGCAGGAGCTGTCCCGGCGATCAGCTCGGTGGCGCCCTCGGAGGAAGCCTGAGAAACCAAGGGTTGAATCTTCAGTCGGTTGAGTTTGCTTCAGTGGCTGACATGTGGGTCCCACCCAGGGTTTTCACCTCTGAAATTAACTTTTCTCCACTTCTCTTAACAGTAGAGACCAAATTAACCTCAGGCATTTGAATTATCTACCCCTTGGCCATTTGAATGGGATAGAATTCAAATTGGTTTATGTTTGACTAAATTTGAGCACATATGCAGTTTGAAATTCAAATAAAGTTTGAATTTGCTAAACTTAGCTCATGTCAAGATCAACTCCAAATGGAGTGAAAATTGGTGTGTGAGTTCACAAAAATGTGCTGAGTAAGAATATGTCTCCCACTTTTGAATTCATGGGATGAAAACAGTCTGAATTTGAATTAGAGCTCAAACCACCCTCTTTCTAGCTATACCAAAAAGGACTTCAAAAAGGTTTTGAATTTGGGTGAAACTTGGCATGGACATTCCTAGCAAGGTGTAGGAGTTCTTCATATGCCCAGCCCCCATATAATGCATGTAGGAAATACCACTTTTGCATTTTGTGAGTTTATTCTCTAATGATCATGTTGATGGTGGTCTCTTGCTCTTCAAATGTATTCATCAAGTTTCTTCAAATGAAGTGTGTGGGTGGTGATGAACACTTTGAATATGTGCCAAAAAACTTAGGCCCTTACATTCCTCCCCCTTAAAAGAATCTCGTCCCGAGATTATAAGGTGAAAATGAGAGAGAGGATGGTGGAAAATTACACTATATGCGACGTGAAAAAGACGGCGTAGTTCGCGTGAAGAAATCCTTCGCTCTCCCATGTCGCTTCGTCCACGGAGTGATTACTCCATAGAACTTTGTGGAACCACAAAGTACGGTTGTGTGTGGTTCGGGCCTTTTCATCAATAATCTGAACCGGTTCCTCCCGATACGTGAGATACGGTTTCAGTTCTTCTATGTCCTCCAGCTGAATGGTAGTTGATAGCTCAAGACACTTCCTCAGCTGGGAAATGTGAAAGACGCCGTGCACACCAGAAAGTGCTTCTGGTAATTTCAGCTGGTACGCTACTGATCCACATCTTTTGGTAATCTGAAATGGACCGATGAATCGGGGTGCCAACTTTCCTCTCACCCCGAATCTGTTTACGCCCTTCATTGGAGACACACGTAGATATACGTGATCCCCGACTTCGAATTGTAGTGGCGCCTTCTCCGGTCCGCATATTGTTTCTGTCGGGATTGGGCGGCTTTTAGGTTCGCTTGAATCAGCCGAATGTTTTCTTCCGCGTTATTGACAAGATCAATCCCGAAGGTAACCCTTTCGCCAGACTCACACCAATTCAGTGGTGTGCGGCATTTTCTCCCGTATAGCGCCTCGTAAGGCGCCATCTTGATGCTGGCTTGGTACCCATTGTTGTACGAGAACTCGGCCAACGGCAAGTGATCGTCCCAATTCTTGCCGTGGTTGATAGCGCAAGCTCGTAGCATATCTTCTAAAATTTTGTTTACCCACTCAGTTTGTCCATCCGTCTGTGGGTGGTATGCTGAGCTACGGATCAGCTTCGTCCCCAACGCAGCATGTAGATGCTCCTAAAAACGGGACACAAAAAAAGTGCCCCGATCCGATATGATGGTACGGGGTACGCCGTACAAGCATAGGATCCGTGAGATGTACAGTTTAGCATAGTTCTTGGCGTTGTAGTTGGTGTTGACCGGGATGAAATGGGCAACTTTGGTGAGCCAGTCGACGGTCACCCACACAGAATCATGTTTCTGAAAAGTGGTGGGTAAACCGACGATGAAGTCCATGCTCACATCTTCCCACTTCCAGGCAGGAATGCCCAGTGGTTGTAGCAGTCCCCGTTTCCTCATATGGTCTGCCTTCACCCTTCGACATGTATCACACTCGGACACGTACGTTGCGATCTCCCGCTTCATTCGTGTCCACCAAAACTTGCTTCTGAGTTCTTGATACATTTTTTTGCTGCCGGGGTGAATAGAAAACTTTGACCAGTGAGCCTCATCAAAGATTTTCTTCCGTAACTCCGGGTTACGGGGTACGACGATCCGGTCCTTGAACCATAGGACGCCGTCTCCGTCTTTCGGGAGACATTTCAGTTCCCTACTGTCTATACGTCTCCGCAAATGTGACATGCCCTTGTCACTTTTCTGGGCTGCCGCTATCACTTCATGGATGGTGGGGATCAAAGCTAAGTTGTAGAGAGCTCCATGTGGAATCACATGCAGTGGTGGTTCGCTCTCTTCCAACGGTGTGATGGTCAGGTTGTTGACGTGTGACTTGGGGCTCAGCGCATCCGCCACTACGTTTGCCTTGCCAGGGTGATAATGGATCTCTATTATGTAATCCTTTATCAACTCTAACCATCTTCGCTGCCTCATGTTCAGCTCCTTCTGAGTTAATATGTACTTGAGGATTTTGTGGTCAGTATATAAATGTACGAGGTTACCGAGTAGGTAGTGCCTCCACATTTTAAGTGCAAGTACCACGGCAGCGAGGTCTAAGTCGTAAGTTGGATAATTCTGCTCCTGGTTTCTGAGCTGCCGTGATCCGTACGCGACCACCCTTCGGTCTTGCATCAGCACACATCCGGGCCCAATGCCGGATGCATCGCAGTACACATCGAACAGTTTTGTTGTGTCCGGCTGCGCCAAAACCGGTGCTGAAGTCAGGTGCTTCACTAACGCCTTGAATGCTGCTTCACATGCTGGACTCCAAACATATTTGGTAGCCTTTTCAGCAGCTCCGTCATAGGCTTAGCAATCTTCGAGAAGTTCGGAATGAACCTCCGATAATATCCCGCGAGTCCGAGGAAACTCCGTACCTCGTGAACAGTTCTCAGGGACTTCCAATTCATCACTTGTGTGATCTTACTCGGGTCTACAGCGATGCCCTCCACTGAGATGATATGCCCGAGAAAAGGAACTTGCGATATCCAGAATGTGCACTTGCTGAAATTCGCGTATAGCTTGTGATCCCGCAGCCGTTGCAAGACTATACGCAAATGCTTCTTGTGCTCTTCCTCCGACTTGGAATATAACAATATGTCGTCGATGAAGACCACGACAAACTTGTCCAGCTCCAGCATGAATACCGAGTTCATCGAATACATGAAGTGAGCTGGAGCGTTGGTGAACCCGAAGGACATGACCAGGTACTCATAAAGCCCGTACCTCATCGAGAAAGCCGTCTTCGGAATATCCTCAGTCTGTATTTTAATCTGGTGGTACCCGGATCTTAAGTCCATCTTGGAAAAGATCTTTTCTTCAACCAACTGATCAAACAACATGTCGATCCGTGGCAAGGGGTACTTGTTCTTGATAGTTACAGCATTTAATGGACGATAGTCCACACAAAGCCGCAACGTCTCATCCTTCTTCTTCACAAATAATGCCGAACAGCCCCATGGCGAGGAGCTCGGCCTAATAAAACCCTTCTCCAGCAAGTCCGTTTGCTGAGTCTTCAGTTCAGCCAATTCCTTGGGCGCCATCTTGTACGACCTTCGTGGTATTGGCATGGTTCCCGGTGCAAGTTCAATCTTGAACTCCACCTCTCTGTCGGGCGGCATCCCAGGTAAATCATCCGGGAATACGTCAGGGAACTCTCGGACTACTGGAATGTCTTCCAATCTGATGGTCGTGGATTGATAGATACTTGGAAGTTTTATTTCTGGACTGTCCAGAAATAAGGAATGAGATTCGTGCACTTCTGAGTTCAAGTGAACAATTCGGAGGACGGTGTCTAAAACAGCGCCGTGGCAGGTTAACCACGACATCCCTAAGATGACATCGACCTTCTGTCCCTCTAAGACTATGAGGGACGTAGGGTACACTCTACCCGCTAAGCATAATGGCGCTTTTGGAACCATCATGCTTGCTGAAATTTTCCCACCCGGTGAACAAATCAAGTATGGACTATCGGTGGGTAGTATTTTCAAGCTGTATTTAGCAATGAAAGCTTGGCTAATAAAGCTATGCGTGGCGCCTGAATCAAATAGTACTATGTCAGGATGCTGGTGGAGTTGGAACTTACCCACAAGAATTGGCTCCCCCTCCGGCACGTCCTCTATGGAAAGTTGGTGGACGGTGCCGGGCCTAGGGTTTGCCCTCCGTGCATTAGTGGGGTTCCGGGGCTGATTCCTCCCCGGAAGTTGCGGTGCAACTCCGCTGCCTTGCCTCTCAGGACAACTGCTGGTGAAGTGTCCTGGATGACCACATTTGTAGCATGTGGCTGCTGCTTGGCCGGTGCTCGGGGGACGAAAGCCTGGCATGCGCTGCTGAGGTGCATACGCATGCGGCATCGCCCGCTGTTGTAGTTGCTGTGGAGGTGGTACTGGCAGTGCCGGCCTGAATGCCGGTGGAGAATATGGCTGACTGCGGAATGGCATCGGCCGCTGTGGTGGCTGCCAGCGTGGACCCGATGGTGGGCGATTCCCCATCCGGTATTTTTGAGAATGACCACCTCCTTCCCTGATTTGCGGCGTGCTACGCTTCCTTTCCGCCTTCGCTAACTCCTTGCCGGAGTCTTCCTGATCAATCGCAGTATCAATTATATCGTTGAGGCTGCCGCGATTGAACATCACCAGTTTGTCCTTCAGGAGCGGGTTAAGCCCCTGGTAGAAGTGATCCTGCCGCTTCTCATCGGTATCAGCGTGATACGACGCGTAGAGTGCAAGATCATTGAACGCCCTGGAATATTCCAGCGCGTTTCGGCTCCCTTGTTGCAGGCGTAGGAACACCTGCGTCTTCCTCTTCATGATATATGGCGGTATGTGATAGGCCCTGAAGGCCGTCCTGAATTTTGTCCAGGTCAAAACTCGGTCGGTGGGCTGCGAAGCACTGTAGTTCGCCCACCACGCGCTCGCGGATCCCAGGAGCTGTTGGACCGCAAACTGAGTCTTGCGCTGCTTACTCACTTGGAGCAGCCCGAACTTCATCTCCATCGTGTGGAGCCAGTTGTCCGCATCGATGGGTTCATCCGCCCTTGAGAATACAACGGGATGAGTAGCTAGAAAATCGGAAGGAGCTTTGTTAGCACTCCTCACGATCTTGACGCCTCTCTGGTCGAGACGTATTTGCAATCAGAGTTTGCAGCAACTCCGTGTGCTTCTGATGAGAACCTGCCATTGCCGCAACGATGTTGGCCAATGTAACCGTTGGCGGTGGCGGTTTTTGCTGTTGCCGTTGTTGCTGTTGCTGTCCCGAGGAGTCCTCGGGAGGCTGTTGGGAGGTCTCTCCCCCCTGACTGGAACCCCCAACGTCTGGGTTGGCATGAGTACGAGTCATTCTGAAATTCAAAACAGCAGCGATCAGCACATGTCATACTTAAAAATTCCATATGCAACAGTAGGTAATGAAGTGACGCATGAATAATTTGCACAACATTCACATATATTGATAGAGCATAAACTTTATACAAGATACATTAGTCTCGGATCCCCGAGAAGTCGTGCTCAAGTCGTCACTATCTATACATGCACTGCTGTCTACACGACATGTCATCGATTACAAAAGTTTGGGTTACATCACCCTTGCTGCCCTGCTTGGCAACAGTAACCCCTACTCGGAGTAGAACTCGACCTCCTGCGGGTCGTCCTCCTCCGGTACCTCTGCTGGTGGCTCTGGGTCCAAAACCTCCTCTTCCGGCTCGGGTTCCCCCATTGCCAGAAGACCCAAGACCACGGGTACGGCACCAACCACCGGTATGCCCATTACCGGTGGTACAAGGTCCTGCAACGCGTGCACCTCGTCCATGGGTTGGTTGTAGTACTCTTCCCAGCCTTTCCACTCCTCAATAGTGTCGTCCCGCTCTTGAGTAAGGACCTCGTTCTTCTGGGTCAGAGCCTCCACCTGCTGTTGCAAAGCCGTGATGTCGACACGGCTTTTCCTCTTCGCCTTCTTCAGACGATACAACTGATTATATTGTTCGTTCAGTCGCTTGATCGTCGGAAGGAGCACATTGTGGAGTGCGCTGTGAGCACTCTCGAAATGGTCTCTACGGCTGTTGCTCTCCTCGAGCCTCATGGCTAGATTTTCCGTATGAACAGCTTGGCTGTCCATCACGGCTTTTCCCGCCCTTATCTGGAGACTGAGGTTTGCCTCCGCGGGGCTGTACCTTGGGCAACCCGGATCTGTTGCCTCCATGCACCTCCCTTCCCACACGTGATTAGCCCGTCACTCCACCAGAACGAGCGCGTATGGAGTGCCCTCCATAGCTCTCACGTGTAGCTGGCAGAAACACGACATAGTGTCGCGGCCTGCCACTTGCCACATTCCCTCCGGTTGTCTACCCCTCACCGTAACGGTGAACGGCGCCCAACCGGGTGGCGTAGGCCCTGCAGGAACTTCGACATGGATCATCCACGCCTTGTTCCCCTCCTCGCCTTCTTATTTGGCGAAGTACTGCGGCATCTTGCTGTACCCGAAATATTGAAGCATTTGCCTCAATGCTTCTGAATAGCCGCTGCGGTGAGAACAGTGGGACACCACCCACCCGTTCTCCAACTGTCTATCCGCTGTCATCTGTAGAAACATATTTGAGAAATGTCAAATATTTATTTGAACAGTAAATCATTGAGTTATAACATAAAACATGTCATTCAACTCATAAAACTTGGAAACATAGTTCAAATTTATACAGATTTGACTACTGCTCTGCTGTCCAAGATGACAGCCCTGACCAGTTTTCATTTCGACCAGATTTAGACCATGTTAAATGCAAAACCAATTCTGGAGCTCAACATCAAAGTTAATTATAACATCAATAGCTTTCCAGAAAGTATTTGCTTAGCCTAAGATCTGTCTTGGTTCAAAAGTTATGAGATGTTGAATTTGATAGAATTTCTGGAGAAAATTGGACAGCACCTCCCTGCTTTAGGTATTGATTTGATCGAAGAATTCCAGTTAATTCTACTCCCAATCTGACAAAACTTTCTGTTACACAGTTGTAACCCATGTCATGAATTTTTCAGAACTAACTCATTTTCTATTTTTGGATTTTTATGCAGGAAGTTATGCTCAATTTACAGAGAGTTACAGAGAGTGTTTGCTCTGCCCTGTTTTTCTGGACAGTTTCAACTCTACTGCATTTTTCGATTGGTTAGGGGATGAAACACCTCTGGACCTCAACAGAAAAGTTGTAAAGCTCTTCCAATGATTTCCATAAATGTATCATATGACCCCAACCTCGAAATAACTCAACCTCTAGCCTCTGATTAATCTCATCCTTAATTCAGCTGAAAACAGGGGACTTTGTCCTTAGTATCCTATAAGTTCAAAACTTGTTAACTTTGAATATCCTGATTAAGGGAAGGAGCTACATCAAGTTTTTAGTACTCTGGATTAAAACTTTCAAGTTTTACAATGCAGTTGCTCATTTAGTGGGGTGTGACGTCGATGCGTCACCAGAGCATGTCGGTACTACGTCCTCACAAAGAAAAACCTATACCGGACTTGGCCGGCTTCATTACTTCAGTAGCACTAAGCGTCACTCGCACACGGATGCTACACGTCTACCGTTTCGTGGTTAGACTACCTGCAGATAACTCACACAATCTTCAGACTCGGCTGGACACCGACCCCGGTATCCATAGAGTTCGTACACCCGTCCATCATCACTCGCCCGGATGTTCTCAAGCCAAACACGCCTTGAGCTACGTGTTCACGTTACTGACCACGTGACGGGGTCTCCCAAATTGCACGAAGCATGCCAGGGACAGACGTTGCTCGAATACCCCAAACGACATGACGAATCGTAGAGGATATTAAAGCGTGTCGGGTTACCTGCCACCTTTGGGGCACCACCCCTCAGCTTGTGCGCACTTGTGGACAGCGCTTACGTGCACCCCCCAAGACATAAAGCGTCCCGAGATGCACAATTTTCTGACATAAGAAAATAGGTTAGTATGCCACTTTCTATACACTAATAACATCCTTATATGGACTACTAACTCGTTCCTCACTGGATTTTTGAAAAAGATGACCTTTGTAGTGCGTTAAACCTCAAGAGAGCTCTGATACCACGCTGAATGACCCCATGGTCTTGTCGAGCCAGGATCACGCTGAGGGGTGCTGCATTGTACAGCACCAGATAACACACATCAAAGGCAAAAAGCGGAAGCAAAGTTTTATTACATAAACCAGTTTATGAACATTTTTACAACAAAATATTCCAGTCCACACTCACGGGCGTAGACTATGCATCGAGTTCACGTTCAGCCCGTGAACGTGTCCCCGCTAGCACGCAAACGCACTAACCCGGCAGCGTGCACGACTCCCACTCAACGGGGTTCCCCTCCTGGGGTTCCGTCTCCTCCTCAGGAGTCCCTTCCTCATAAAACCCTGCAAAAGCTTCAAACACAAGCAGTGAGCACGATGGCTTAGCAAGACTGACCCGTCTCTCCTATACATGAAACTTCTACATGAAGGTTGATATGTTACATGAGGTAAAATAAGTTGCAAAGGACTCGCCTAATTAGTGGAACCTTACTTTCAAGTTTTAGCAGCAGGTTGTGGAGAACCTTACGCTAAGGCACATGAGAGAGCCGCATCAAACAAGAAACGCATTTCTCTCATGTACTTTGCCCAAAGTTGGAAAGAGCTTTAATTAGCTCTAAGCTACAACAAGACATTAACAAGCAATGTATGTCTTTCAAATCAGCAAACTTTTAACATGTATCTAGCCTGTTCTTTCTACGTCATGGTACAGTGAACAAGTGGTACTCACTGATCGTGAGGGACGGCGATTATAATCGATTTACACCTGCAGGGTTACCCGGATAATCCGTCACGTATGCCCGTACTCGATGTTTCCCACAGCAACCATCACGGCCACCGTACGCAACCACCTTTCACCCGTTAGCCAAATGTTGAACCGGTCCAATGGTCCCGAGCAAGAGGTCTCTGCGCGCGCATCCACAGTGCCGCCAGCCGATTTACACCTCGAGCTCTCAACCTACCCTCTGAACGACCAGCTATGCCTCAACACCCAGCTACCCGAGTTACATCGGTTTCCCAGTTCCCATATAGCCTGTAGGTCTTCGGTACTGTTCTAGCTTGTTCAACAGGCTCGCACATGGCTGTCCTCAATCGACACAACTGGAGCTATAGCACCCAGGCCCCAAAGTCCTGCTGTCCTTACGCTCCGCTCGGTCTCATTTTTCTTGCCATATGTTTCATTTGCTACCTTTACCCGAGTCGAGTGCCTCTAGCCTATCCTCGCGAGTAGTTCCAACTAATCGACTTGTACCGAATCCTACGCTACCCTAGAATTGCAGTAGCTAAACGGGGTTTCAATCCTAATCCCAACCCATGGTTTTCTTGGCTATGCATTTGGGTTTTCAAACAAGACTCTAATGCAAGAAGTAATGGTACTCGAAGTAAGTGCTCACAACAGTAAAAATTTGAAAAAGGGTTAATGCAAACCGGAACTTGCCTTGCTGCTCTTGGTCGTAGGCTAGCTGCTCTTCCGGAGTTACGAAGTCTAAGACTTCGGGTTCCTCCTCAACCTTAGCGACTACATGATATAACAAGTATATGTGTTAATTAAATGTATTTGAATTGAATTTCAACTTGTGAGGCCTATAAGTTTACTAGACAGACCCAATGACTCTGAAATTTTTACTGTGGTTTGGATACAACCTAATCAGAGACTTGGCCAAGTTTTATTTTCAGCAAAGCTCATTTGAGCTCTCCACAAATAATTTTGTACTTGACTTAATTAGAGCTTCTAGGGTGTTCTAGGGATTTTCATGAAGTAAGCCATGACTTTCTGAAAACTAGATTTTCATAGGGTTCTAATGGAGTTGGTCTCACTTAATTTGAAGGTTCCTAGCAAAAGATATGAGCTAAACAATTTCAGAGAAATTCTGAAAATGTTTCTGGACATTTTCTATTTTCTCTGGAACAGTTTTATTAATCACACCATTAGGTGGAACAAATGAGCTCGAATGGATCTGAATTTTTTATGGTAGATCAGGGATAGTTTGGTGAACATCCCAGCGAAATTTCAGAATTTTCCTCCAAAGGGTTCTCCAGTTAAAATTTTAACCATTTTGAATTTGAAGAATTAATTCTGGAGAAATAGGGATTTTCATGAAGCGAAACTTGATTTTCTGGAAAGTACTTAGAGACCTGAATCCAACAAAATTTGGTTCACTCGATTTGGAATTTCCTAGCCAAATTTATGTGGGTTTGAAGTTTGAACTAAATCTGAAAATCGGGAAAAAGTTTAAACCACTGCGCGTGGGACCGGGGCTACGTGTCAACTCTTCATCGGTCAACACACGGGGCTACGGATTTCTTCGCGTGCAGCCACACCTGATCTGTGCCACAGTGAATCCCGGGGTTTAAAATATCGGCCGCTGACGCGTGGGACCAGGGGCTTCGTCTACCTCCCGTCTCCCGCGCTCGGCTGCCGCGACACCTCGCCGGGGAGCTCGCCAGTGGCCTCTGGCCGCCTCTGCCTAAATCCACCCGGGAAACATGATGCTGGGCTCAGCTCGTCATGAAAATCACCGGCACATAGTCGCGCGACGAGCGGCGGCTTCGGAAGAACTTCGGCCGTGTCGGCCGACCTTCCTAGCACCCCAACCGACCGAGCAAAAGTCCGAAAAGCATCAGTGGTCCCTAAGGAAGCTCGGCATGGGCTCGAAGCAGCTCGGGAGAGGTCCGAAGTAGGCTCTCATTGTGAGCCCGATGCTTCCCGCATGATCTGCCGTCGGCAAGCTTTGAAATACGCCGTGTACAGGGGTCCTCATGCTAGAGGTTGTGAAAGCAACTTGTGCGCCACTAAGTATAGTTGGTGTAGGAACGGATTGAGACTCTCTAAACCTTTCTGGACTGTGAATTCGGCAGAGCCGCAACCGAAGTTTGGTCTGCACGAGTGAAAGGGAAAACTGAAATTCGTCGCAGGCGATCAAGCACTTGGGCTGCGGCTCGGGGGTGAGCAGCACCGGTCCCTAACGCGTCCAGGGACGCCTTAGCTTGGGCGTAACACCCTTCCGATTGGGCTGTCCACGGGAGCCCGAGGTGCGGCGGACATAGGTCCCCGAAAGGAACTCTCGGCATGGTCGAGATCGCCCGAGTTCAACCAATTTCCAGCGATGGAGAAGGAGAAAGAGAGCCCTTCGTACCGTTTTACCGTTTGGAGGCGATGGAGAGGCTGTGGTCGTGGGCTTCTCCGATCAACCGAGAGAGAACGGCGGCGAGAGCTGTTTTTCTAGCGCGAGGGAGCAGAGGATCAGCTGAATACTTCTCTCGCTGGCTCAGGCTTGGTGATAAGAAGGCGGGGGCGACGTTTGTCGATGTGGCCAGCCCGAGCAGGAGCTGTCCCGGCGATCAGCTCGGTGGCGCCCTCGGATGAAGCCCGAGAAACCGAGGGTTGAATCTTCAGTCGGTTGAATTTGCTTCAGTGGCAGACATGTGGGTCGCACCCGGGGTTTTAACCTCTGAAATTAACTATTCTCCACTGCTCTAAACAGTAGAGACCAAATTAACCTCAGGCATTTGAATTATCTACCCCTGGGCCATTTGAATGGGATAGAGTTCAAATTGGTTTTTGTTTGACTAAATTTCAGCACATATGCAGTTTGAAATTCAAATAAAGTTTGAATTTGCTAAACGTAGCTCATGTCAAGATCAACTCCAAATGGAGTGAAAATTGGTGTGTGAGTTCACAAAAATGTGCTGAGTAAGAATATGTCTCCCACTTTTGAATTCATGGGATGAAAACAGTTTGAATTTGAATTAGAGCTCAAACCACCCTCTTTCTAGCTATACCCAAAAGGACTTCAAAAAGGTTTTGAATTTGGGTGAAACTTGGCATGGACATTCCTAGCAAGGTGTAGGAGTTTTTCATATGCCCAGCCCCTATATGATGCATGTGGGAAATACCACTTTTGCATTTTGTGAGTTTATTCTCTAATTATCATGTTGATGGTGGTTACTTGCTCTTCAAATGTATTCATCATGTTTCTTCAAATGAAGTGTGTGGGTGGTGATGAACACTTTGAATATGTGCCAAAAACTTAGGCCCTTACATTCCCCCCCCCCCTTAAAAGAATCTCGTCCCAAGATTATAAGGTGAAAATGATAGAGAGGACGGTGGAAAATTACCGTATTTGCGACGTGAAAAAGTCGGGGTAGTTCGCGCGAAGAAATCCTTTGCTCTCCCATGCCGCTTCGTCCATGGAGTGATTACTCCATAGAACTTTATAGAACCACAACGTACGGTTGCATGTGGTTTGGGCCTTTTCATCAATAATCTGAACCGGTTCCTCCCGATACGTGAGATCTGGTTTCAGTTCTTCTATGTCCTCCAGCTGAATGATAGTTGATAGCTTAAGACACTTCCTCAGCTGGGAAATGTGAAAGACGTCGTGCACACCAGAAAGTGCTTCTGGTAATTTCAGATGGTACGCTACTGATCCACATCTTTCGGTAATCTGAAATGGACCGATGATTCGGGGTGCCAACTTTCCTCTCACCCCGAATCTGTTTACGCCCTTCCTTGGAGACACACATAGATATACGTGATCCCCGACTTTGAATTGTAGTGGGCGCCTTCTCCGGTCTGCATATTGTTTCTGTGGATTGGGCGGCTTTTAGGTTCGCTTGAATCAGCCGAACCTTTTCTTCCGCGTTATTGACAAGATCAATCCCGAAGGTAACCCTTTCGCCAGACTCACACCAATTCAGTGGTGTGCGGCATTTTCTCCCATATAGCGCCTCGTAAGGCGCCATATTGATGCTGGCTTGGTACCCATTGTTGTACGAGAACTCAGCCAACGGCAGGTGATCATCCCAATTCTTGCCATGGTTGATAGCACAAGCTCGTAGCATATCTTCTAAAATTTGGTTTACCCACTCAGTTTGTCCACCCATCTGCGGGTGGTATGCTGAGCTACGGATCAGCTTCATCCCCAACCCAGCATGTAGCTGCTCCCAAAAATGGGACACAACTAAAGTGCCCCGATCCGATATGATGGTACGGGGTACGCCGTACAAGCATAGGATCCGTGAGATGTACAGTTCAGCATACTTCTTGGCGTTGTAGTTGGTATTGACCGGGATGAAATGGGCAACTTTGGTGAGCCGGTCGATGATCACCCACACAGAATCATGTTTCTTAAAAGTGGTGGGTAAACCGACGATGAAGTCCATGAGACGGCCCCACGGGACCTCGTCGGGTGGTGCCGTGTTATGCGGCACCCAACAGCACACGGGTTGCAGAAACACATCATATTACATAAATAGTTTAGCGGAAGCGGACAATAATGTTTTACAAATAGTTATATGAGAGTAAACTACAGCGGAAGACTATCACTCTCACGTATCATATCTAAACTAGCAACAAAGAAACGGTCCAGCCCGCGGACGTTTCTTACTAGCAACATGAAGACAATCTGCAGCGGCGAGGATGCTCTTTGAGTAAGCACTCGGAGGTTCCCGAGTCTCATCGGCATCCCTTCTCATAAGCATCGAGTCAATTACCTGCAAAACAACTCGCATAGCATCCGTGAGCATAACGCTCAGCAAGACTTAACCGTCACCCTAAACATGAAACTCTAAGTGAGGTTATGAACCTAACATAGGATGGCATAAGCATAATTAAACTCGCCTAAAAGTGAATCCTTACCTTCAGGTATTAATTGCAGCATTTTAAGTAACCTTGGGCATGCCACATCGGGAGTCCACAATCAAACAAGAAACGCTTTCCCCCGATGTAAATTGCTCATGGCATAAAAGAATCGAGTTTGCACTAGCCTATGCATCAAGATCCAATACAAAGGTAGGATAATACTTCACATCAAAATGATTAGTTCCTTTCTCATGCAAGTTCTTACTACGTCACGACTGTGAGAACAAGTATGCTTGGTCCATTCCGCGAACGACGGTGATTCGAATCAATAACACCCGGACTACACGACACGTACGCCCGTACTCGACGTTGCCTACAACAACCATCACTGACGTCGTACGTGGCAGCCTTTCCCCCGTTTCACCCCCGCTGAATCGATCAAGTCACCCCGTATAGTAGCTACTCTCATGGTGTACCTTCCGATGTGAGATGTCATGAGAATATTCCCCACATACTGCACACCGGCCGTCCGCCTGAGGCGACCTGAAAAGTCCCAACGACAGCTTCCCGAGGTACATCGGTTTACTGGGTCCCATATAGCCAGCATGAGTCCGGTACACAACTCAAACTTGTTCAACAGGGCCACATACGGATCGGTCCTTGACTGACACGGACAGGTCTACAGCACTCAGGCCCCTATGTCCTGCTGCCCCTACAACCTTCCGGTCTCAACTTTAACTTGCTACTTCATTTATGAACCAATCCCGTATGCCCCTGTTGTTCCTGAAACTGCGAGTAGCATCTCACCACTCGACTTCTACCGAACCGTACTTAAGCATGGCAGTTCTACACGGTAAAAGACACCTACCCAATACTCCATGGGTCATTTGGTTATGCAAGAGGAGTATCAATCACTAGACCTAATGCACAGTTCATATCTTGACCGAGAGTGAATACAAAACAAAAACTTAACAGCTGTTAAATGCAAACCGGAGCTTGCCTGTTTTGCAGGGTAGTCGTATATAAACAGTTAGTGTCCTTGCAGATCCACCCTTGACTCTCCGGAGCTTGATCCACTTTGATGAATCACTCCTTTGAGTCCCCTTCGTTGTGGTTCCTATTGAGATGCATATGCACATGTTTTATAGAATGTAATGGAAAGAAGTCATGGAATTAATTTCTTAGGAACAGAGGTTGTGTGGAAAAGCCAAGCATGGCTTGGTTTGCCTCTGTTGTGCAAAGAACAGAAATAAACTAAATTGACCTTAAGGCCTTAGCTATACACTAACCCTTTTCTCTAATGAACATAATAGATAAGCTGAAAAGATTTGAGTGCAACTGAAGAACAAGAACTCCAATGGCCTCAAAACTTTTACAGAAGGTTCTATACTACCTAAGGATTTAGCTTGCCAAATTGCAGCTAATGTGGAGTCATATTGTGTCCCCCATAATTCTCACAACATCTATTTTCTATTTTTCCCTTATACATAAGTATGGAGAATAAGAACAGGGAGTTCAAGGACTCATCTTGGGCTTATAATTTACATGTGAGTTCTTGATCACATGAGAGTCATCTGGTCCAAAATTCAGCCCTTTTACTTAAGTAGTTCTCCCCGAACAATTCTTTAAGCATTTGTACTCAAAAGAATTAATTCTGTAGAAATGTGCACTTTCATGCCCAATTAAGTGAACTACAATTCCACGTATGTCTCAGAGACCTTGACTAAATTGTCCTATGATTTTTGGAGCTATGGATTGCTTAGAACAGATTTTTGAAGTGGGAAACATTTTTCTGAAAATGTTTCTGGACTCTTATGAACACAGCAGATTGTTTTTAGTAAATTCCTACTCAAATGATCTTCAAATGAGCTGACAATTTGCTAGAAGGTCAACAATAGGCTAAAGAAAATTCTGGCAAAATTTGGGGATTTTTGGATAATCCAAACTCCCTCAATAATTTTTTTCAGAAAACCTTCCAAAAATTTTCCAGAATATAATATTAACTTTCATACCAATCTGAGTTCATATTTGAATAGAACTCAGAGAGATGAATCCAACCCAATTGGAATCACTCAAATTGGAGTTTTCTACAGGGAGATATGAATTTCTAAAGATTGAGCTAAGTCTGGAATTATTTTCCTATGGAAAATCCGGCTGGACCCACAGTTTTGAATTCCAGCCAATAGAAACGAAGCCACACTGGGCCACAGCGTGTCTGCGCGCCAACACACGGGATCCCAGCCACACCCGGTCCCGGGTTTAAAATTTGAGCTGCTGACAGGCGGGGCCCACGCTCCGTCTTCTTCCTCCGGCTTCCTCCCCGCGCCCGCGCTGCCCCTCGCCGGCCCGACGCCGGAGATCGTCGGCTCGCCATTTCCGGCCACAGCCTCAGCTGAAACTCTCTACCAGGGAGTTTGTGACACCGAGGAACACGACTGTGGGGTCTGCTTGGGCCACCGGCGGCCGGAAACTGGCCAGCGACGTGCGGCAGCCACTGTGGAGGTCCGGTAGCGTTGCCTAGGGCTTCCAGCCCGCCAAAACCTACGCCGACACACCCTACAGCACCAGTGCACCTCTAGGAAGATCGGCACGACCTCAAAATGGCTCGGGAGTGGCTGTAAATAGGTTGTCGCCGTGCGACCGAATGGGTCCGCCATGAACACCTCTAGTCGAGCTCGAATTCCGTCGTGCTGAGGCGTTTTCATGCGCTGGATCCTAAAGGCAAAATGACCGCCGGCTAATCCAGCGTCTATGTGCCAAATTTGATGACTTAAGGAGGATCAGAGGGCGGAAATTTGCTGAAGCCATACCGGAAGCTCGAAATGAGGTCGCCGGAGCAAAACCTCGAAATTCGCCGTCGACAGCTCACGACACGGCCTGAGCTTCGGCTGAGAGCAGCGCACCCATGCACGTCCGTAGGTGTGATCGTTTGGCCGTGAAACCCGCTGTGGAGGGCTGTCCACAAGCGCCCGATCACCTTCTTGAACTCGGTCGCCGCGGCGGCGGTTGTTCTCAGGCACTGGAGGCCACAGCTCGCTGGCTTGCGGGTCAGGGAGGTGGAGGTTGAGCTCGTGGAAGTGTTTAGCAGCTCGGGGGAGGAGGAGGCGCGATGATTCCTTCGGTTTCCCGATCGACCGAGAGGGCGGAGGGGGAGAACGTCTGCTGTACGTGTGCTCGCGAGGAGGAGAAGATGGATGGCCCTTGCTTCATCCAGGGGGGTGATCAGGCCGCGAACCGCCTCTGGGCGCCGTGCGTGGGGAAAGGCAGCAGCTGGTGGCGCTGCCAAGCCTCCCCGTGGCTCCACGGTGGGAGCTGCTCGTGGCCCACGTGCTGCTCGACGAATTTCCCCACTGGGGCTGAGACTTAAGGTGCAAGGCTCCTCTTTTAGCTCTATGACATGTGGGTCCCACTCCACATTTCCTCCCAAAATATCTTCTCAAGCGGATCCTCTTAATTCCCACAATTCTGAGTTTTAAAATGTGGGTTAGAATTTGAATCCTTCCAATTCAGTTTGAATTTGCTTGCCAAATTTGAATTTGGTTGAAGTTTGCAAATTCTCCTCTTTAACTCCTTTTTGAGCCCACCCTACAAATGCAATGTTGGTGATAACACTTTTCCCTATCCATTCAACTATATGGCTGCATGTTTATTCAAAGTTCTTGGTTACCACATGTGTGAACTTTGAATCTCAAATCTGATTTTTAAACTTACATGCAAAGAGTATTTAACTCCTTATTGGTTCAACACTTTTAAATAAAAAGGTGAACCTCATGTTGGATGTTCATCCACGTATTACCTTGCATGAAGAAAAGTTTTAGCAAGTCCCATCTCTCATGTCTTTGCCACACATATGAATTCAAACTTTAGTTTTTATTCATACACTTTTTTGGGACTTTTACAGTCCATGCTCACATCTTCCCACTTCCAGGCAGGAACGCCCAGTGGTTGTAGCAGTCCCCGTTTCCTCATATGATCTGCCTTCACCCTTCGACATGTATCACACTCAGACACTTACTTTGCGATCTCCCGCTTCATTCGTGTCCACCAAAACTTGCTTCTGAGTTCTGGATACATTTTGTTGCTGCTGGGGTGAATAGAAAACTTTGACCAGTGAGCCTCATCAAAGATTTTCTTTCTTAACTCCGGGTTATGGGGTACGACGATCCGGTCCTTGAACCATAGGATGCCATCTCCGTCTTTCCGGAGACATTTGAGTTCCCCACTGTCTATACGTCTCCGCAAATGTGACATGCCCTTGTCACTTTTCTGGACTGCCGCTATCTTTCACGGATGGTGGGGATCAAAGCTAAGTTGTAGAGAGCTCCATGTGAAATCGCATGCAGTGGTGGTTCACTCTCTTCCAATGGTGTGATGGTCAGGTTGTTGACGTGTGACTTGCGGCTCAGCGCATCCGCCACTATGTTTGCCTTGCCATGGTGATAATGGATCTCTATTTCGTAATCCTTTATCAACTCTAACCATCTTTGCTGCCTCATGTTCAGCTCCTTCTTAGTGAATATGTACTTGAGGCTTTTGTGGTCGGTATATAAATGTACGAGGTTACCGAGTAGGTAGTGCCTCCACATTTTAAGTGCAAGTACCACGTCAGCAGGCTCTAAGTCATGAGTTGGATAACTCTGCTCATGGTTTCTGAGCTGCCGTGATCCGTACGCGACCACGCTTTGGTCTTGCATCAGAATACATCCGAGCCCAATGCCGGATGCATTGCAGTACACATCGAACGGTTTTGTTGTGTCCGGCTGCGCCAAAACCGGTGCTGATGTCAGGTGCTTCACTAATGCTTTGAATGCTGCTTCACATGCTGGACTCCAAACATATTTGGTAGCCTTTTTCAGCAGCTCCGTCATAGGCTTAGCAATCTTCGAGAAGTTCGGAATGAACCTCCGATAATATCCCGCGAGTCCGAGGAAACTCCGTACCTCATGAACAGTTCTCGGGGACATCCAATTCAGTACTTGTGCGATCTTACTCAGGTCTACAGCGATGCCCTCCGCTGAAATGATATGCCCGAGAAAAGTAACTTGCGATATCCAGAATTCGCACTTGCTAAATTTCGCGTATAGCTTGTGATCCCGCAGCCGTTGCAAGACTATAGGCAGATGCTTCTTGTGCTCTTCCTCTGACTTGGAATATACCAATATGTCATTGATGAAGACCACGACAAACTTGTCCAGCTCCGGCATGAATACCGAGTTCATCAAATACATGAAGTGAGCTGGAGCGTTGGTGAGGCCGAAGGACATGACCAGGTACTCATAAAGCCCGTACCTCGTCGAGAAAGCCGTCTTTGGAATATCCTCAGTCCGTATTTTAATCTGGTGGTACCCGGATCTTAAGTCGATCTTGGAAAAGATCTTTGCTTCAACCAACTGATCAAACAACATGTCGATCCGTGGCAACGGGTACTTGTTCTTGATAGTTACAGCATTTAATGGACGATAGTCCACGCAAAGCCGCAACGTCTCATCCTTCTTCTTCACAAATAATTCCGAGCAGCCCCATGGTGAGGAGCTTGGCCTGATAAAACCCTTCTCCAGCAAGTCCGTTTGCTGAGTCTTCAGTTCAGCCAATTCCTTGGGCGCCATCTTGTACGGCCTTCGGGATATTGGCATGGTTCCCGGTGCAAGTTCAATCTTGAACTCCACCTCTCTGTCGGGCGGCATCCCCGGTAAATCCTCCGGGAATACGTCAGGGATCTCTCGGACTACTGGAATGTCTTCCAATCTAATGGTTGTGGATTGATAGATACTTGGAAGTTTTATTTCTGGACTGTCTAGAAATAAGGAATGAGATTCGTGCACTTCTGAGTTCAAATGCACAATTTGGAGGACGGTGTCTAAAACAGCACCACGGCGGGTTAACCACGACATCTCTAAGATGACATCGACCTTTTGTCCCTCTAAGACTATGAGGGACGTAGGGTACACTCTACCCGCTAAGCATAATTGCGCTTTTGGAACCATCATGCTTGCTGAAATTTTCCCACCCGGTAAACAAATCAGGTATGGACTATCGGTGGGTAGTATTTGCAATCTGTATTTAGCAATGAAAGCTTGTCTAATAAAGCTATGCGTGGCGCCTGAATCAAATAGTACTATGGCGGGATGCTGGTGGAGTTGGAACATACCCGCAAGGATCGGCTCCCCCTCCGGCACGTCCTCTATGGCAAGTTGGTGGATGGTGCCGGACCTAGGGTTTGCCCGCCACGCATTACTGGGGTTCCGGGGCTGATTCCTCCCCGGAAGTTGCGGTGCAACTCCGCCGCCTTGCCTCTCAGGACAACTGCTGGCGAAGTGTCCTGGACGACCACATTTGTAGCATGTGGCTGCTGCTTGGCAGGTGCTCGGGGGACGAAAGCCCGGCATGCGCTGCTGAGGTGCATACGCACGCGGCATCACCCGCTGTTGTAGTTGCTGCAGAGGTGGTACTGGCAGTGCCGGCCTGAATTCTGGTGGAGAATATGGCCGACTGCGGAATGGCATCGGCCGCTGTGGTGGCTGCCAGCGTGGTCCCGATGGTGGGCGATTCCCCATCCGGTATTTTTGAGAAGGACCACCTCCTTCTCCACTGCTTTGCGGCGTGCTACACTTCCTTTCTGCCACCGCTAACTCCTTGCCGGAGTCTTCCTGAACAATCGCAGCATCAATTATATCGTTGAGGCTACTGCGATTGAACATCGCCAGTTTGTCCTTCAGGAGCGGGTTAAGCCCCTGGTAGAAGTGATCCCGCCGCTTCTCGTCGGTATGGCGTGATATGACATGTAGAGCGCAAGATCATTGAACGCCCTGGATTCCAGCGTGTTTTGCCTCCCTTGTTGCAGGCGTATGAACTCATGCGTCTTCCTCTTCATGATACCCGGCGGTATGTGATAGGCCCTGAAGGCTGTCCTGAATTCCGTCCAGGTCATAACTCGGTCGGTGGGCTGTGAAGCACTGTAGTTCGCCCACCACGCGCTCTCAGATCCATGGAGCTGTTGGACCGCGAACTGAGTCTTGAGCTGCTCATTCACTTGGAGCAGTCCGAACTTCATCTCCATCGTGCGGAGCCAGTTGTCCGCATCGATGGGTTCATCCGCCCTTGAGAATACTAGGGGATGAGTAGCTAGAAAATTGGAGTAGGAGCTTTGTTGGTGCTCCTCACGATCTTGACGCCTCTCTGGTCGAGACGTATTTGCAATGAGACTTTGCAGCAACTCCATGTGCTGCTGATGAGAATCCGCCATTGCCACAACGATGTCGGCCAATGTAACCGTTGATGGTGGCGGTTGTTGCTGTTGCTGTCCCGAGGAGTCCTCAGGAGGGTGTTGGGAGGTCTCTCCCCCCTGACTGGAACCCCCACCATCCGGGTTGGCACGAGTACGAGTCATTCTGAAATTCAAAAAAGCAGCGATCAACATATGTCATACTTAAAAATTCCATATGCAACAGTAACGGTTGTCTACCCCTCACCGTAACGGTGAACGGCGCCCAACCGGGTAGCGTAGGCTCTGTACGAACTTCAACATGGATCATCCACGCCTTGTTCCCCTCCTTGCCTTCTTCTTTGGCAAAGTACTGCGGCATCTTGCTGTACCCGAAATATTGAAGCATTTGCCTCAATGCTTCCTGATAGCCGCTGCGGTGAGAACAGTGAGACACCACCCACCCATTCTCCAACTGTCTATCTGCTGTCATCTGTAGAAACATATTTTGGAAATGTAAAATATTTATTTGAACAGTAAATCAGTGAGTAATAACATAAAACATGTCATTCAACTCATAAAACTTGGAAACATAGTTCAAATTTATACAAATTTGACTACTGCTCTGCTGTCCAAGATGACAGCTCTGACCAGTTTCCATTTCAACCTGATTTAGACCATGCTAAAGCAAAACCAATTCTGGAGATCAACATCAAAGTTAAAGCTAACTTCAATAGCTTTCCAGAAAGTATTTGCTTAGCCTAAGATCTGTCCTGGTTATAAAGTTATGAGATGTTGAATTGGATAGAATTTCTGGAAAAAATTGGACAGCACCTCCCTGCTTTAGGTACTGATTTGATCTAAGAATTCCAGTTAATACTTCTCCCAATCTGACAAAACTTTCTGTTACACAGTTGTAACCCATCTCATGAACTTTTCAGAACTACCTAATTTTCTATTTTTGGATTTTTATGCAGGACGTTATGCTCAATTTACAGAGAGTTACAGAGAGTGTTTGCTCTGCCCTGTTTTCTGGACAGTTTCAACTCTACTGCATTTTTCGATTGGTTAGAGGATGAAACACCTGTGGACCTCAACAGAAAAGTTGTAAAGCTCTTCCAATGCTTTCCAGAAATGTGTCATATGACCCCAGCCTCGAAATAACTCAACCTCTAGCCTCTGATTAATTTCAGCCTTAATTCAGCTGAAAACAGGGGACTTTGTCCTTAGTATCCTATAAGTTGAAAACTTGTTAACTTTGAATATCCTGATTAAGGGAAGGAATTACATCAAGTTTTTAGTACTCTGGATTAAAACTTTCAAGTTTTACAATGCAGTTGATGATTTAGTGGGGTGTGACGTCGATGCATCACCAGAGCATGTCAGTACTACGTCCTCACAAAGAAAAACCTATGCCGGACTTGGCCAGCTTCGTTAGTTAAGTGGCACTAAGCGTCACTCACACACGGATGCTACACGTCTACCTTTTCGTGGTTAGACTATCTGCAGATAACTCATACAATCGTCAGACTCGGCTGCACACCGAGCCCGGTATCCACACAGTTCGTACACCCGGCCGTCATCACTCGCCCGGATGTTCACAAGCCAAACACACCTTGAGCTACGGGTTCACGTTACTGACCACATGACGGGGTCTCCCAAATTGCCCGAAGCACGCCAGGGACAGACGTTGCTCGAATACCACAAACGGCATGACGAGTCGTAGAGGATATTAAAGCGGGTCGGGGTACCTGCCAACCGTGGGGCTCCACCCTTCAGCTTGTGCGCACTGGTGGACAACGCTTACGTGTACCCCCCAACACATAAAGCGTCCCGAGATGCACAATTTTCTGACATAAGCAAATAGGTTAGTATGCCACTTTCTATACACTAATAACATCCTTATATGGGCTACTGACTCATTCCTCACTGGATTTTTAAAAAAGATGACCTTTGTAGTGCGTTAAACCTCAAGCAAGCTCTGATACCACGCTGACACGACCCCACGGTCTTGTCGAGCCAGGATCACGCTGAGGGATGCTGCGTTGTACAGCACCAGATAACACACATTAAAGGCACAAAGCGGAAGCAAAGTTTTATTACATAAACCAGTTTATGAACATTTTTACAACAAAATATTCCAGTCCACACTCACGGGCGTAGACTATGCATCGAGTTCACGTTAGGCCCGTGAACGTGTCCCCGCTAGCACGCACACACACTAACATGGCGGCGTGCATGACTCCCACTCGACGGGGTTCCCCTCCTGTGGTTTCGTCTCCTCCTCGGAGTCCCTTCCTCATAAAACCCTACAAAAGCTTCAAACACAAGCAGTGAGCACGATGGCTCAGCAAGACTGACCCGTCTCTCCTATACATGAAACTTCTACATGAAGGTTGATAGGTTACATGAGGTAAAATAAGTTGCAAAGGACTCGCCTAATTAGTGGAACCTTACTTTCAAGTTTTAGCAGCAGGTTGTGGAGAACCTTACGCTATGGCACATGAGAGAGCCGCAATCAAACAAGAAACGCATTTCTCTCATGTACTTTGCCCAAAGTTGAAAATAACTTTAATTAGCTCTAAGCTACAACAAGACATTAACAAGCAAAGTATGTCTTTCAAATCAGAAAACTTTTAACATGTATCTAGCCTGTTCTTTCTACGTCACGGTACAGTGAACAAGTGGTACTAACTGAACGCGAGGGACGGCGATTATAATCGGTTTACACCTGCAGGGTTACCCGAATAACCCGTCACTACGCCCGTACTCTATGTTGTCCACAGCAACCATCACGGCCGCCGTACAAAACCACCTTTCACCCGTTAGCCAAATGTTTAACCGGTCCAATCGTCCCGAGCAAGAGGTCTCTGCGCGCGCATCCACAGTGCCGCCAGCTGATTTACACCTCGAGCTCTCAACCTACCCTCTGAACGACCAGCTATGCCTCAACACCCAGCTACCCAAGTTACATCGATTTCCCGGTTCCCATATAGCCGGTATGTCTTCGGTACTGTTCTAGCTTATTCAACAGGTCCGCACACGGCTCGGTCCTCAATCGACACAAGCGGAGCTATAGCACCCAGGCCACAAAGTCCTGCTGCCCTTACTCTCCGCTCGGTCTCATTTTTCTTGCCATGTGTTTCATTTGCTCTCTTTACCCGAGTCGAGTGCCTCTAGCCTATCCTCGCGAGTAGTTCCAACTACTCGACTTGTACCGAATCCTACCCTACCCTAGCATTGCAGTAGCTAAACAGGGTTTCAATCCTAATCTCAACCCATGGTTTTCTTGGCTATGCATTTGGGTTTTGAAACAAGACTCTAATGCAAGAAGTAATGGTACTCAAAGTAAGTGCTCAAAACAGTAAAAAATTGAAAAAGGGTTAATGCAAACCGGAGCTTGCCTTGCTGCTCTTGGTCATAGGCTAGCTGCTCTTCCGGAGTTATGAAGTCTAGGACTTCAGGTTCCTCCTCAACCTTAGCGACTACATGATATAACAAGTATATGTGTTAATTAAATGTATTTGAATTGAATTTCAACTTGTGAGGTGATGAGGACATCACAACAGTGGATACTCACATTGATATACAAGGACCAATCACAAGAGGACGAGCACGGTTACTAAATCAGCAGGTGAACTCGTTCCTAACTTCCTACCCATGTGATTTTGAGAATGGATTGCTATTGAATGATTTAATTGTTATTAGGAACCATGGACATGATCACCAAGTAAAGGGAGGAGGATTTGGGGACGTGGAGAATCAGATGGAACGTCCACAAGTTGATGGAAACAGTCACCAACTCGGACTCGAGTTAAACTCGGAGTCCAGGAGCAGTACATCTTAAAACAGACGCCCAGGATGCATACGGACTTCGTTTTTGAAGTTCTACATATGCATGGAAAGATGAGAAGATAAAATTTCCAATGGTTCGGGTCCCACATTAAAATTCGCCGGGAGTCGTTGGGAGTTGTCGAAACAAGTTGAATTCGGAGTTCTGTCCGGTGTTGCACCACCGTATTGGGCTTTTGGGCCTTGTATCCCATATGAGTCCATTAGGGATGCGTCTAAGGGTCTTATGGTCGAACCCTAGCCTTTAAATACTGCAGCCACTGGCCATATTTGGTGGGTTTTGCTTAGATTAAACACTTTCGCCGTCTACGGTTTGTGAGACCCCAATCTCGCAATTTCAGATTGCATCTTCATCGTTCTTGCTTGTGTTCTCGGTTGCACCGGCAGGGATAACCTTCTTGGCGAGGTCAAGCGTATGAAGCACGGTTGATAACGAACAGAGCAGTGGTGTAGTGATTGCAGGGGTGTTCGGGTCTGCTCAAGTTCCTCGGATCATCAACGTCGAGATCTCCACTTCAATCGACCTACCTTTCGGAAGATCGGGACTAAACAACTCATCATTTCGTATCAGATTTCAGGTTGCCCGTGAGGTACTTTGATTTCCCACTATATTAGTTTTTTTCATATTAGAGTCCACAGAAAAAGACACAGAAAAACATATCGTGTTACCGATTCCTAGACTATAGCGCCAGCAAGTTTTCGTTTTTCAGTTTGCATTCGTGTGGTCGAGTCTTGTTGCTGGTCTAGCTTTGTGTTTTTGGGTCGTAGTTATCGTTTTTCTTCCTTGTTTTCCTTGCTGCTCACCTGTTCCACAATCCCTAAACAACAAACCGAGCCACCAAGATCATCGGTTTGCCCTAGCTAGCCGCCTTGCGTGAACTCCCGCATCGCCAGCCGTAGAACAGGTGACAAACCATTGTGCCAGTCCTCCTTGATTCATCACACAACATCCCATCAGCCGTCGTTGCTAAATTCCAATTGTTTTTCACATCCTATTGCGAGATCTTTTTCAAAACCGAGTTTGAATCAACATAAAAAAACAGTAACTCGGGTAGCCTACCTTAAAACGGCCATAACTTTTGCATACGAACTCGAAATCGGGCGATTTTTTTTCAAATTGATCGACTTGAAATTTCGCAACCGATTTTCCACTGCTTCGCCGTGTTCAGCGAAATTTGTTTGGCCAAATTCCCCTCAAAAGATAGACTATCTGGCCTCCGAAGTTTCAGCATAAATTTTAAAGAATCTTCCTGATTTTCTATAGGCCACATCTTACATCCAATTGAGCTGCAAAGTTGTGTGCTTCCTATTTTTGTGCTCTCAAGTAAATAAAAAATATCAGAAAAATATTAAAAAAAAGAAAAAATAGTGAAGAGAGCACAGATATTAAAGCATTGACAGCACACACTTGAAACAGTTGGCCTGTACACTTGTGCTGTACTTGTTGCTTATATCTTTTTGATCTTCTATTTGCCTCTCTACCGCCTTGTGTTGTGCTAGGCCTAGAACACTTGTTAATCAGCAACAGTTCCTACATTGAATACTTATTCAACTTTGTTTTGCTGTTAACGATTTTTATTTGCTTATTAACCAATATATTGTGCCATCCAAGCTCCACTTTTCCTCTTGAGCAGAACAGGTACCTTTGCAATCACTCCACGCTTCATGGGTTCTCACCATCCACCGTTTACCACCTGCTGTGTCGGTAAGAACACTTGTAAGAACGTGGTAAGACACTTGAGAGAGAGAGAGAGATTGTTTCATTCCTTCCACTTTTCACATTGCCACTATCCTTCGTAGTTGATAGGGATACCATATTTTTGTTGTCTTTTGTTTACTACTAACAATGGCAGAAGATAAAAGGGATGATGAATGTGTTCATCATGCTGAGTTGCATGACATGATGAGGGAAATGACAGATATGTTCTCCAAAACCCAAGCATCGACAGAGGCGTCATTGACAACCTTGAATCGGCAACTTGCTGATCTTGTTGTTCGGATGGATACTCTTGAGGAGTGGCTGCCTCTCGCTGAAGATCGTGAAGACGATGCTTGCAATATGGAAGATTATAACAATCAACCACGACTTCCACGTTATCTACGAGGTATGGGAGGTAATAATCGTTATAATTACAATGATTGACATAACAATTTTAATCGCCCTCTTGATGATCCTTTTGCTAAAGTCAAATTTACTATACCCTCTTTTTATGGTGCTTATGATGCTGAGGCATATCTTGATTGGGAGACGACAGTAGAGCAGAAATTTAATGCCCACCTTGTTCCTGAACAACATAGAGTTCGTCAAGCCACTAGTGAGTTTAAGGATTTTGCTATCATATGGTGGAATGAACTTGTTAAAACTAGAACTGATCCTCCAACATGGGATAGATTAAAGGAAGCTATGCATGTTCGTTTTGTTCCTCTTTCTTTTCAGCGGGACCTTCGCAAAAAATTGCAGCGCTTAGACCAAGGTAACATGTCCGTAGAGGAGTATTATCAAGAGTTACAAAAGGGTATGTTGCGCTGTGGCGTAGTAGAGGACATGGATGTTAAAATAGCTCATTTTTATGGGGGGTTGAGGCGTGAAATTCAGTACATTGTTGATTATAAGGAATATGATACCGTTAACAGATTATTTCAGCTGGTTATGTTGGCAGAAAAAGAATTGCAGGGGCACCAACAGCAGCAGCACCAACGCATGAGGAGCACATTTACACCGCGTTCAACATCTACACCATACAAAACAGCACCATCTTCGAGTTTTCCTACTGCCACTACATCATCCAATGGTGGCCGACGAACTTCATCTACTGCTCCATTTCCTCGCGTGCCGGAGGGCAGCAAGACGACACCATTCAAGCCTACATCTTCTACTCCTTCCACGAGTCGAACTTCCAACATTAAGTGTCACCACGGCCAGGGAGCTGGTCATGTAATGAAAGATTACCCTAGCAAACGAGCATACATAGCAAGAGATGATGGCGGGTATGATAGTACTTCGGATGTTGAAGATGAATATTCTCTTGCTACTAACGTTGCAGGACCAAAAGATGACCACTATAGCACAGATGAAGAGGTACTTGGTACTGTACCAACCGAAAATTATAGAACCATAATTGCGCAGGGTGCTTCGAGCTCCAAAGTTGAGGCGGATGACAAGCTACAACAACACAATCTTTTTCACATGTTTCTCATCGTCAAGGACTGCCGCGTGCACACTATAATTGATGGAGGCAGCTGCAACAACTTGGTGAACACGGATGTGGTCAAGAAACTTGGGTTGACAACAAGAGCACACCCTCATCCATACCACATTCAGTGGTTCAATAACAGCGGTGAGGTTAGGGTAACACAAGCAGCGAGGGTACATTTCTCGATTGTTTCTTACCATGATTTTGCTGATTTTGATGTCGTACCTATGGATGCTTGTTCTCTTTTGTTAGGACGTCCTTGGGAATTTGATACGGATGCTATTCATCATGGTAGAACTAATAAATATACTCTGATGCATAAAAGAAATAAAATCACTTTGCTTCCTATGACTCCTGCTGAAATTGTACATTTTGAGAAAAGTAAAACACGTGATGATAAGGCAACAAAATCACTAGACTCTGAAAAACAGCAAGTAATTAAGTTAAAATCACCTTTGTTGCTCACAACTAAATCTGACCTTGCTGATTTATTTAATACCAAGGGGATGTACTACGCTTTAGTATGCAAAGAAGCCATGTTTTCAATTCATGAAGTGTCCATTGCATTGCCCCCTGCTGTTGCTAACCTTTTGCAGTATTTTGCAGATTTGTTTTCCCCCGAGATACCCCCTGGATTACCACCTATGAGGGGTATTGAACATAAGATCGACTTGATTCCAGGGGCAAGTTTGCCAAATCATGCGGCATACAGGGCAAATCCGGAAGAGAGAAGGGAAATTCAGCGACAAGTTCAAGATCTTTTGAACCGTGGGTATATTCGTGAAAGCCTTAGTCCTTGTCCTGTTCCTGTTCTTTTGGTTCCTAAGAAAGATGGTAGCTGGCGCATGTGTGTTGATTGTAGAGCGATTAATAACATCACTATTCGATATCGTTATCCTATTCCTCGCTTAGATGACATGCTTGATGAATTGAGTGGTGCTATTATTTTCACAAAAATTGACATGCGTAGTGGTTACCACCAAATTAGAATGGCACTAGGAGATGAATGGAAAACTGCATTTAAAACCAAGTTTGGACTTTATGAGTGGTTAGTAATGCCTTTTGGTTTAACTAATGCACCTAGCACTTTTATGCGATTGATGAACGAGGTTTTACGTCCTTTTATTGGAAAATTTGTGGTGGTTTACTTCGATGATATCCTCATTTACAGAAAGTCATATGACGAACATCTTAATCACTTATGTGCTGTTTTCAGTGTCTTGAGAGATGCACGTTTGTTTGGTAACCTCGAAAAGTGCGTCTTTTGCACCAATCGAGTTTCGTTTCTTGGATATGTCGTTTCATCGTAGGGAATTGAGATGGATGAGGCAAAAATTGTGACGATCACTAGCTGGCCAACTCCATCGACCGTCACGCAGGTGCATAGTTTTCTTGGTCTTGCAGGTTTTTTATCGACGCTTTGTGCGGGATTTCAGCACCATTGCAGCACCTCTCCATGAACTGACGAAGAAGGGAGTGCAGTTTCGATGGGGCGAACAGCAGCAACAAACTTTTGATGTTCTCAAATCAAAGCTTACACAAGCACCATTGCTACAACTTCCTGATTTTTACAAGACATTTGAGCTAGAATGTGATGCAAGCGGCATTGGTATTGGAGGTGTTCTCATACAATGAGGTAAACCTGTTGCATTCTTTAGTGAAAAATTGCATGTTCCTTCTCTGAATTATTCTACTTATTATAAGGAATTGTATGCCTTAGTGCGAGTTCTACAAACTTGGCAACATTACCTGTGGTCTAAGGAGTTCGTCATACATTCCGATCATGAATCTTTGAAGTATCTTAAGTGTCAAACCAATCTGAATAAACGACATGCTAAATGGATTGAGTTCATAGAATCGTTTCCGTACATCATTAAGCATAAGAAAGAGAAGGAGAATGTTATTGCAGATGCATTATCTAGACGTTACACCATGTTGTCCCAACTTGATCATAAAATATTTGGTTTGGAAACAATAAAAGGATTATATCCTACTGATTTGGACTTCAAAGATGCCTTTGAAAATTGTAGAGAAGGAAGAACTTGGAATAAATATGTACTACGGGAGGGCCTCCTCTATCGTGCTAACAAGCTATGTGTTCCTGCTAGTTCCGTTCGCCTATTACTTTTGCAGGAAGCACACGTAGGAGGTTTGATGGGACATTTTGAGTAAGGAAAACTGAGGACGTGCTGGCCACACACTTCTTTTGGCCAAAGATGAGACACGATGTCGAGCGCTACGTGTCACGATGCACTACTTGCAATAAAGCTAAGTCTCGACTTAACCCAGATGGTCTTTATATGCCTCTTCCTGTTCCTAGTGTACCTTGGCAGGATATTTCCATGGATTTTGTTTTGGGATTGCCTGGGACTAAGAGGGAGAGAGATAGTATTTTTGTGGTTGTTGATCGTTTCTCCAAAATGGCACATTTCATACCTTGTCATAAGAATGATAATGCCTCACACATTGCTGATTTGTTTATGACAGAAATTATTCGTTTACATGGTGTGCCAAATACCATTGTTTCTAATCGTGATGCAAAAATTTTAAGTCATTTTTGGAGAACTTTGTGGTATAAATTTGGAACCAAGCTGCTGTTCTCAACCACATGTCACCCACAAACCGATGGACAAACTGAGGTAGTAAATCGTACTTTATCCACTATGTTGCGGGCTGTTTTAAAAACAAATTTAAAGGGTTGGGAGGATTGTTTACCACATATAGAATTTGCTTACAACAGGTCAGTTCACTCTACTACAAAGGTAAGCCCATTCCAGGTAGTGTATGGTTTCAATCCCGTGCTCCTATTGATTTATTACCTTTGCCTCCTTCTGAAACTATAAATTTGGATGCTACACAATGATCTGAATTCATTCTTAAGATGCATGAAACTACAAAGAAAAATATTGAAAGGATAAATGAGAAGTATAGAATTTCTGGTAGTAAAGGTAGAAAAGAAGTAAAACTTGAACCAGGGGACTTGATATGGCTACATTTGAGAAAAGAACGATTCCCTCACTTGAGAAAATCTAAACTTATGCCACGAGCTGCTGGTCCTTTTAAGATTGTTGAAATGATCAATGACAATACATATATGCTTGAGTTGCCTCCCGATTTTGGGGTTAGTCCCACATTTAATATTTCAGATTTACGACCATACATGGGGGACTTAGATGATGTTGAGTCGAGGACGACTCCGATTCAAGAGGGGGAGGATGATGAGGACATCACAACGGTGGATACTCACATTGATATACAAGGACCAATCACAAGAGGACGAGCACGGTTACTAAATCAGCAGGTGAACTCGTTCCTAACTTCCTACCCATGTGATTTTGAGAATGGATTTCTATTGAATGATTTAATTGTTATTAGGAACCATGGACATGATAAAAAAGTAAAGGGAGGAGGATTTGGGACGTGGATAATCAGATGGGAGGTCCACAAGTTGATGGAAACTGTGGCGGACCGGAATCCGCTCATCCAGGATCGCAGAGGGTGGTGCCGCGTGATGCGACACCCGACAGCACACGTCATAAGGACACAATATATTACATGGGAAAACAAGCTGAATGTACAAAGTAGTACAATACTCAGTTACAAACTAGTATTTATTTTACACAGCGGAAGTTTCTTTTATACAACTCACGCCCGCCTATCTAGCAAAAGTCGGTTGCCCATCCCTAGAGCAACCCACACTAGCTGCACTCCTCAGCTCAGCGCGGCGTGTACGGCTCCCACTCAGCCGTGGTCCCCGACGGAGGGTAACCCTCGCCGGTGGACTCGTACTCCGAGTCCGTGGGTGGCTCCTCACCTGAAAAACACTTAAGCAGCAAGTGTGAGCACGAAGGCTCAGCAAGGCTTAACCGACTCACCTAAACATGAAACTCTACATGAGGTGTACAATGACATAGGATAGTAATATTGCAGCAATTGGACACGCCTACAAGTTCATCCTTAGTTCATCTTTTAGCAATAAGTTAACGGTTCAGGAATCTGAAATTTAGTAAGAAGTATTTGGTGGCACACATGTAGCAATACAATTATATCATGACAGCAATATTGAATCACAGCATTCCATAAATTATATACGTTACGACGCAGTGAACAAGCGGTACTCGTCACCGCGAGGGACGGCGAATCGACTCGATATACACCTGCAGGGAAACCCAAAGAGCACGTCACGTACGCCCACCCGTGGAGCTGCACAGCATGCTCAATCGATGTCGTACGGGACAACCTTTCACCCAACAGCCCAAACGTCGAACCGGTCGCACCGAAACGAGCAGGAGGTTCACCACACAGAGCATCTCTCTATGCCCGTTGGCAGATTTCGACCAGGCTGCCCTCAACCTACACCTATAAATCGGTGTGCTATGCCTCGACGCCCGGAGGTTTAGGCTACATCGGTTTATCGGGGCCCATATATCCGATATGCCTTTGGTACGTTCAATACTTGTTCAGCAGGGCCGCACACAGCTCGGTCCTCAATCGACACGGACAGGGCTGCGCACACAAGACTTCCTCTTGCTGCGCCCTAACCCCTGCCTAGTCTCATTTTCATTACTAAAGTGATCTCCCGTCACTCGAACCAAACCCGTGTGTCCCAACCTATCTCGCGAGTAGATTCCAGCTACTCGACTTGTACCGAAATCCTATGAAATTATTAAGCATAGCCTGTCTACTCAAGATCTTAGACACTACCCTCACTCTTATGGAAAAATTCTGGTCATGCAAGTAGGGTTCCATCCATCCTATACCTAATGCACAATCATACTTCACATGACACATGTAAACAAATTAAAACTTATAAAAAGGTTAATGCAAACCGGGGCTTGCTTTGTTGCTGCTGGTCAGGGGTTAGTTCTTCGTCCGGAAGAAGGAAGTCCAGCACTTCCGGAGTCTCTTCTTCAGCGACTACACGTTTAATGAAATACGACATGTAAATTTAAATGCAATGTGTAAACTTGAATCCTTAATTACTAATAACTCTAGCTAGCCCTGCCCTTTCGTCCTGAAATTTTTATGGTGGCTTGGTAGGGTCCTAACCAGAGTCTTGACCAAGTTTCATTTGAAACAAAGTTCACTTGAACCTTGTACAAATAAAAGTCCATTTGGTCAATATTTGAGCCTCTATGTAATTCCAGGGGTTTTCATGGCTCCAACCATTACTTTATGGAAACTAGAATTTATGTTGGTTCTAATGGAATTGGTTTCATGTCATTTTAAGAATTCTACTGAAAGTTATGCCCTAATTAAGATTGGAGAAAATCTGAAAAATATTTCTGTACATTTTTCTATTTTCTCAGGGCAGATCTCTTAATCACCCCATTAGGGTAACTAAAATAAATTGGATGAGTCTGAAAATTTTATTGTTATTTAGAGATTTACCAATGAACCTCTCAGCCAAATTTCAGAATTTTTCATAAAGTAGTTCTCCAGATAAAATTCCCAACAGTTTAAATTTAGGGATTTAATTCTGGAAAACTATTCACTTTCATGAGCTGAATTTGGTATTGCTGGAAAGTACTCAGAATTCTGAGTTCAGCAAAATTTGGTTCATCGAATTTGGATTTTCCTAGCCAAAGTTATATGCATTTGAAGTTTGAACTAAAACTGGAAATTCCAAAAATGTTTAAATGTCTGCCAGTGGGTCCCACCCAGCAGGTCTTCTCCTTCCTCACGCCAAACAGGGGTCCGCGGCGGCGCACTCCAGCGAGTGTCACTGGAACCGCTTTCCCGGCCATCTCCCGACCCCAAACTCGCCGCCCCGCCCTACCTCATGACGCTGAACTCAGCTCGGGGGTCACCGGCGGCCGTAGCTCACCGGAACAGGGCTCCCGACGGTGACAGCGGCGGTTAGGGTTCCAGAGTGGTCGGGAATGAGTTACAACGCATCAAAACGATCGGGAAAGGGTCGGAGAGCACCGTGGAAGCTCGAGGGTGATGAAAATGGCCGCCAAACCCCATGAAAACGTCGGCAACCTAGAGCTCCACGGTGACCCGAGCTATTATTCTATGGCGGCCCGGAAAACAACCAGAACCCAGCCATTTCTGGGTCATATCCCTTGATTCTTGGTCGAGGAGGGCCGCTAGCGCTGGGACAGCCAGGACCTCGTCGGATGGTGCCGTGTTATGCAGCACCCAACAGCACACGGGTCGATGAACACACATCATATTACATAAATAGTTTGCGGAAGCGTACAAGATTGTTTTACAAATAAGTATATCAGAGTAAACTACAGCGGAAGACTATCACTCTCACGACTCATATCTAAACTAGCAGCAAAGAAACGGTCCAGCCCGCGGACGTTTCTTACTAGCAACAGGAAAACAATCTGCAGCGACGAGGATGCTCTTTGAGTAAACACTCGGAGGTCCCCGAGTCTCATCGGCATCCCTTCTCATAAGCATCGAGTCAATTACCTGCAAAACAACTCGGATAGCATCCGTGAGCATAACGCTCAGCAAGACTTAACCGTCACCCTAAACATGAAACTCTAAGTGAGGTTATGAACCTAACATAGGATGGCATAAGCATAATTAAACTCGCCTAAAAGTGAATCCTTACTTTCAGGTATTATTGCAGTATTTTAAGTAACCCTGGGCACGCCACATCGGAAGTCCACAATCAAACAAGAAACGCTTTCTCCCGATGTAAATTGCTCATGGCATAAAAGAATCGAGTTTGCACTAGCCTATTCATCAAGATCCAATACAATGTAGGATAATACTTCACATCAAGATGATTAGTTTCTTTCTCATGCAAGTTCTTACTACGTCACGACTGTGAGAAAAAGTATGCTCGATCCATTCCGCGAGCGACGGTGATTCGAATCAATAACACCCGGACTACACGACACGTACGCCCGTACTCGACGTTGCCTACAACAACCATCACTGACGTCGTACGTGGCAGCCTTTCCCCCATTTCACCCCCGCTGAATCGATCAAGTCGCCCCGTACAGTAGCTACTCTCATGGTGCACCTTCCGACGTGAGATGTCATGAGAATATTCCCCACATACTGCACACCGGCCGTCCGCCTGAGGCGACCCGAAAAGTCCTAACGACAGCTTCCCGAGGTACATCGGTTTACTGGGTCCCATATATTCAGCATGAGTCCGGTACACAACTCAAACTTGTTCAACAGGGCCGCATACGGATCGGTCCTTGAACGACACGGACAGGTCTACAGCACCCAGGCCCCTATGTCCTGCTGCCCCTACAACCTTCCGGTCTCAACTTTAACTTGCTAATTCAATTATGAACCAATCCCGTATGCCCCTGTTGTTCCTGAAACTGCGAGTAGCATCTCACCACTCGACTTCTACCGAACCGTACTTAAGCATGGCAGTTCTACACGGTGAAAGACACCTACCCAATACTCCATGTGTCATTTGGTTATGCAAGAGGAGTATCAGACACTAGACCTAATGCATAATTCATATCCTGACCGAAAGTGAATACAAAACAAAAACTTAACAGTTGTTAAATGCAAACCAGAGCTTGCCTGTTTTGCAGGGTAGTCGTATATATAACAGTTAGTGTCCTTGCAGATCCACCCTTGACTCTCCGGAGCTTGATCCACTTCAATGAATCACCCCTTTGAGTCCCCTTCGTTGTGGTTCCTATTAAAATGCATATGCACATGTTTTATAGAATGTAATGGAAAGAAGTTATAGAATTAATTTCTTAGGAACAGAGGTTGTGTGGAAAAGCCAAGCAAGGCTTGGTTTGCCTCTGTTGTGCAAAGAACAGAAATAAACTAATTTGTCCTAAAGGCTTTAGCTATACACTAATCATGTTCCCTAATGATCATAATAGACAAGCTGAAAAGATTTGAGTGCAACTGAAGAACAAGAACTCCAATGGCCTCAACACTTTTACAACAGGTTCTATACTACCTAAGGACTTAGCTTGCCAAATTGCAGCTAATGTGGAGTCATATTGTGTCCTCCCCAATTCTCACAATATCTCTTATGTATTCCCACCTATACACAAGTATGGAGAATAAGAATAGGGAGTTCCAGGACTCATCTTGGGCTGATAATTTACATGTGAGTTCTTGATCACGTGAGAGTCATCTGGTCCAAAATTCAGCCCTTTTACTTGGGTAGTTCTCCCAGAACAATTCTTCAAGCATTTGTACTCAACAGAATTAATTCTGTAGGAATGTGCATTTTCATGCCCAATTAAGTGAACTACAATTCCAAGTATGTCTCAGAGAGCTTGCTAAATTTTCCTATGATTTTTGGAGCTATGGATTGCTCAGAACAGATTTTAGAAGTGGGCAACATTTTCTGAAAATGTTTCTGGACTCTTTTGAACAAAGTAGTTTGCATTTAGCAAATTCCTACTCAAATGATCTTCAAATGAGTTGAACATTTGCTAGTAGGTCAACAATATGCTAAAGAATATTCTGGCAAAATTTGGGGATTTTTGGATAACCCAAACTCCATCAATAATTCTTTTTCAGAAAACCTTCAAAGAATTTTCCAGAATATAATATTGACTTTCATACAAATCTGAGTTCATATTTGGTAGAACTCAGAGAGATGAATCCAACCCAATTGGAATCACTCAAATTGGAGTTTTCCACAGGGAGATATGAATTTCTAAAGATTGAGCTAAGTCTGGAATTATTTTCCTATTGAAAATCCGGCTGGACCCACTGTTTTCAATTCCAGCCAATAGAAACGAAGCCACACCGGGCCACAGCGCCTCTGCACGCCAACACACGGGATCCCGGCCACACCCGATCCCGGGTTTAAAATTTGAGCTGCTGACAGACGGGGCCCACGCTTCGTCTTCTACCTCCCGCTCCTCGCTCGCGCCCGCTGACGATCGGAACATGGCCGGCGACGTGTAACTGCCTCTGTGAAGGTCCGGCGGCGTTGGCCAAGGTATCCAGCCCGCCAAAACCTGTGCCGACGAGCCCTACAGCACCAGCGCACCTCTAGGAGGATCGATACGACCTCAAAGTGGCTCAGGAATGGCTGGAAATGGGTTGTCACCGTGCGACTGAATGGGTCCGCCGTGAACAATCCCATGAAAAGCTCGAAATTCGTCGATCTGAGGCGTTTTCATGCGCTGGATGCAAAATGGAAAACGATCGCCGGCTAGTCTAGCTTCTACGTGCAAAATTTGACGACCTAGGGAGGATTAGAGAGCGGGAATTTGCTGAATCCATACCGGAAGCTCGAAATGAGGTCGCCGGAGCAAAACCTCAAAATTCGCCGTCGACAGCTCACGGCACGGCCTGAGCTTCGGCTGAGAGCAGCACTGCACCCGTGCGCGTCCGTAGGTGTGATCGCTCGGCCGTGAAACCCCCTGTGGAGGGCTGTCCACGAGCGCCCGATCACCTTCTCGAAGTCGGTCGCCGCGGCGGCGGTTGTTCTCGGGCACTGGAGGCCGCAGCTCGCTGGCTTGCGGGTCAGGGAGGTGGAGGCCGAGCTCGCGGCGATGTTTAGAAGCTCAGGGGAGGAAGAGGCGCTCCGTTTCCGTGATTTCTCGAGCAGGCCGAAGCAGCGGCGGTGAGGCGCTCGGCTCTCGGATTGTTTGCGAGGAGAAGAAAGCAATTGTGCTTTGCTTCGGCCGGGGGGCACGTGATCACGTTGGGGGCGCGGCCAGGACTGACCTCGGGACGCCAGCGCGTGGAGACCGGCAGCAGGAGCTGGCGCGGCAAGCTCCTCTGTGGCGCTCGCGAGCTGCTCGGGAAAATTTCCCACCGAGAGCAAAACTTAGTGAGTAAGTCTCCTCCTTTAGCTCTATGACATGTGGGTCCCACTCCACATGTACCTCCCAAATATCTGTTCAAGCTGATCTCTTTAATCCCCAGAATTCTAAGTTTAAAAAGGTGGGCTAGAATTTGAATTCCTCAAATTCAGTTTGAATTTGCAAGACTAAATCTGAATTTGGTTTAGAATTTGCAATATCTTCTTTTTAGCTCTGTTTTGAGCCCACCCTACAAATGGAAAGTTGGTGAGCAAACTCCTCCCTATGATTCCACCTATATGGCTGCATTTTTATTCAAAGTCCTTGACCACCACATGTGTGAATCTTTGAATTTCAAATCTAAATTTTAAACTCACATGCAAAGAGGTATTTAACTCCTTATTGGTTCAACACTTTTAAATAAGAAGGTGAACCTCATGTTGGATGTTCATCCATGTATTACTTTGCATGAAGAAAAGTCTTAGCAAGTCCCATTTTTCATGTCATTGCCACACATATGAACTCAAACCATAGTTTTTATTCATACACATTTTTGGGACTTTTACATTCCTCCCCCCTTAAAAGAATCTCATCCCGAGATTACAAAAGAGAAACGAGACGGTAGAGGTAGTTACAAACTGTACAAAGCTAAAAATTCCGGATAGTTGGTGCGGAGATAATCTTCACTTTCCCATGTTGCCTCTTCCGCGGTGTGATTACTCCACAGCACCTTGAAAAATCTGATCGTCCGGTTATTGGTCACCCGGGTCTTTTCATCCAAAATCTGAACCGGTCGCTCGGTGTAGGTCAGGTCCGGTTTCAGTTCGTCGATGTCCTTGGTGCGAACAGCAGCGGTGAATTTGAGACACTTCCGCAGCTGTGAAACATGAAATATATCATGAACACCCGCTAGACTTGCCGGTAATTCCAGCCGGTAGGCTACAGGTCCGCACTTCTCCGTGATAGCAAAAGGACCAATAAAACGGGGAGCGAGTTTCCCCTTTACACCGAACCGGTGAATTCCCTTCATCGGAGATACACGAAGATACACGTGCTCTCCGACGTCAAAATGCAAAGGCCTACGCCGTTGATCAGCGTAGCTCTTCTGTCGGGATTGTGCAGCCTTTAAGTTCTCTTGTATCAACTGAACTCGGTCTTCGGCTTCGTTGACAAGATCAATCCAAAACATAACTCTTTCACCGGACTCACACCAATTCAGTGGTGTGCGACACTTCCGGCCGTAGAGAGCTTCATAAGGTTCCATTTTAATACTCGCTTGATAACCGTTGTTATATGAAAACTCCGCCAGCGGTAGGTGATCGTCCCAATTCCTACCGTGGTGGATGGCACACGCTCTCAACATGTCCTCGAGTACTTGATTCACCCTCTCAGTTTGTCCATCGGTTTGAGGGTGATATGCGGAGCTCCTAATCAGCTTGGTGCCCAACGAGGCATGCAGCTGCTCCCAAAAACGAGCAACAAACAGCGCACCTCGATCTGAAATGATGGTCTTCGGGACACCATGTGAGCATATAATTCTGGAGATGAATAACTCCGCATATTGCCTTGCTCGATAATGAGTGTTCACCGGTATGAAATGAGCTGATTTTGTCAACCGGTTGACGATCACCCATATCGAGTCATGCTTCCGGGATGTGAGCGGTAATCCGACGATAAAGTCCATACTAACATCCTCCCATTTCCATGCCGGTATCTTCAAAGGTTGTAGCGGTCCGGCTTTCCGCATATGATCAGCATTGACCCGTCTACACGTATCGCATTCGGATACGTATTTAGCAATTTCCCTCTTCATCCTCGTCCACCAAAATTTCTGTTTCAAATCTTGGTACATCTTGTTACTTCTCGGATGAATGGAAAACTTCGACAGGTGGGCTTCATCCAATATCTTCTTCCGGAGTTTCATATTGCGCGGTACCACTATACGGTCGTTAAACCATATTGTACCGTTCTCATCCTTCCGGAAGCATTTCACCTCTCCATTGTCCAGTCTTCTCCGTATGTGAGACATACCTCTGTCTCTTCTTTGAGCCTCAACAATCTCTTCACGGATTGTTGGAATGAGCGCAAGATTATAAAGCGCGCCATACGGAATGACACGGAGGCTTGGTTCTTCATCTTCCAACTCAGCAGCCGCTAAGTTGTGAACGTGGGCCTTCCGACTCAGCGCGTCGGCAACCATGTTTGCTTTTCCTGGATGATAGTGGATCTCAATTTCATAATCTTTGATGAGCTCCAACCATCTTCGTTGTCTCATATTTAGCTCCTTCTGCGTGAAGATATACTTCAAGCTTTTGTGGTCGGTGTAGAGGTGAACAAGATTAACCAGTAGGTAATGCCTCCACATCTTTAACGCCAACACCACAGCAGCAAGCTCAAGATCGTGAGTTGGATAATGCTGCTCGTGGTTTCGCAGTTGACGAGACCCATAGGCGACTACACGCCCTTCTTGCATCAGAACGCAGACGAGACCGATGCCGGATGCATCACAGTATACATCAAATGGCTTCGTCATGTCCGGATGAGCAAGAACTGGAGCTGTCATGAGATGTTTCACCAAGGTTTTGAATGCGGCTTCACATGCTGCATTCCACATGTATTTAGTGCCCTTCTTCAGCAGCTCCGTCATTGGTTTAGCAATCTTTGAAAAGCTCGGAATAAACCTCTGATAATACCCCGCTAAACCTAGGAAACTTCGGACCTCGTGGACTGACTTGGGAGATTCCCACTTCAGCACTTGTTCAATCTTGCTGGGGTCCACGGCAATGCCCTCTGCTGAAATAATATGGCCTAGGAAAGGCACTTGATCGATCCAGAACTCGCACTTGCTGAACTTGGCATATAACTGGTGCTCCCGCAACTGTTGTAGCACAATACGCAGATGTTCAGCGTGCTCTTCTTTAGATTTAGAGTAAACCAATATGTCGTCGATGAATACCACGACAAACTTGTCTAACTCCGGAATGAACACTGAATTCATTAAGTACATGAAGTGTGCCGGAGCGTTGGTTAACACAAATGACATGACGAGGTACTCATAGAGTCCGTATCTCGTCGAGAAAGCTGTCTTCGGTATGTCCTCCGGTCGGATCTTGATTTGATGATAGCCCGACCGAAGATCCATCTTCGAAAATACCTTTGCACCCACAAGTTGATCGAACAGGATGTCGATGCGAGGCAAAGGATACTTGTTCTTGATCGTGACAGCATTGAGAGGACGGTAATCAACACATAGCCGTAGTGTTTCGTCCTTCTTCTTAACGAACAGCGCAGAGCAACCCCAAGGTGAAGAACTTGGTCGTATGAAACCCTTGCTCATGAGTTCATTCAGTTGCTCTTTCAACTCCGCTAGCTCGTTAGATGCCATCTTGTAAGGCCTTCGTGAGATGGGCATCGTTCCCGGCGCCAGTTCAATCTTCAACTCGACGTCTCGTTCGGGCGGCATGCCTGGTAAGTCATCGGGAAATACGTCGGGATAATCTCGTACCACCGGAATATCTTCAAGCTTCAGCGCTTCCGTGTGGTAGGCCTCTACCAGATCCGGATCTTTGCTGTCTAAAAACAGTGTGTGCTGTCCGTGAATCAGCGAGTCAATCTGGACAGTCCGGTTACCGATATTGAGAACGGCACCGTGACGATTTAACCAAGACATCCCCAATATAATGTCTATCTTCTGCCTATCCAACATAATCAGCGAGGTTGGGTATATTTTTCCACCCAAACACAAAGCTGCTCGGGACACAATCTGATTGGCAGAGATATTTCCTCCCGGTGATCGTATAAGAAAACTCGTTGTGAGAGTATTGGTAGATAATTGGTGCTGATCCACGCATGTTTTGCTGATAAAATTGTGGGTTGCACCGGAATCAAAAAGTATGAGCACGGGCACGTCCTTGAGAGTGAACATGCCCGCTAACACCGGTGCTCCCTCCGGGACATCCTCAATAGCCAGATGTTGCACACTCCCAGATTGCAATGCTGTTATGATGACTGGAGCAGGTAGCGGCATACCACCTGATAGTGATGGCTGTCTGGTGTTCACCAACTTCTCCCGGCATTCTTGCCTAAAATGCCCTGAACGGTGGCAATAAGAACACGGAGGTTTCCCCGGTTCTTCATTGACTTGTGGTTGAGAAGTTGATGTACTTGGCTGCAGCAATGATGCCACAGGCGTCATTCGTTGCCGCGGCAAAGGTGTTGCTTCAAGACATGATTCTTGAGCATGAAATCTGTACGGAGTTGATCTCACTGGCGCTTGCCATCTTTCATCGGATGGTGTGTGATACACCACACGGTATTTACGAGGAACAATTGGCGTGTCTTCTAGCACATCCTCCCGGTCCCTCTTCTCTGCTTGACACTCAAGTGTCGCTTGTTCTTGTAGCAGAGCAGCACTGATCAACTCGGTGTAACTGCCTTGATTGAACAAAGCTAACTTCTCTTTTAGTATGGCACTCAAGCCATAGAAAAAGTAGTCACACATTGCAGCTTTGCTCGTTGCATAAGCAGGAGCATATTGTGCCAGAAGATTGAATCGTCTGACATAATCGAGGACACTCATGTCCCCCTGCTTCAAGTTTCTGAATTCCTGCTGCTGGGCCTTGATAAAACCCATAGGAATGTGACGAGCCCGGAATGCTTCATGAAATTCCGTCCATTCCACTTGATGGCCTTCCAGAACGGTGGTGAGATAAGCAAACCACCAATTTCCGGCGGCTCCATGGAGCTGTTGAGCTGCAAATGATGTCTTCTGATATTCGTATCAAACACTCCAAACTTGGACTCCATAACTCGAAGCCACTGATCAGCTTCCACTGGTTCATTGGCTTCCGTGAAAATTGGCGGTTGTGTCGCCAAGAAGTCCAAATAGGCGTTCCGAGGTGGAACATCCTGTTGTGCACGTTGGAGTAAACCTTGTTGTACCAAGGCTTGGAGTAGTCTTGTGTTCTCTTGACTTGACTCGACCATCTGAGCCATGACATCCGCCCATACCGTTGATGGCGGTGCCCGTGGTGGAGTCGAGTCATCACCGTCTTGGCGAGAACTTTCAGCCCTACTCGGATACTGAGTACGCACCATACTGCAAAAAGATAATTTTTGAGGGGAGTCAAAACATGATCTCAGCAGTATGTGAAAGTATGTAAAACATGAACATGCTAAAACTTTATGAAAGCTTAACAAAATTTCATGTTTACACATCTTTCTAAAGCCAACATATTCAGTCCCTAATTCTGTACAGAACAGACCTTTCTGTACTTAACCCAGAATTTGATCCAGTTATTAGCATTTTCATAACTCAAGTTGAATACCAAAGTTAAAGTTAACTTCAGTATCTTTTCAAGAGTACTCACATGCCTCTGGATCATCTCTGGAACAAAAGTTAGGATTGTTCAAAGTTGACAGAATTTTCTGGCTAAATTTTGCCAGCACCTCCTTTGTATGTGGCTGTTTCCATCACAGTTTTACATACAAATGAATTACAATTCTGAACACACTATGAACTACCAAATTGTTGCAAATTTCCTAACCTTTCCAACGGTGTATCATATGACCCTTAGAAATTTTTCTACAGACTGTGACGGCTAATTTACAGCAACATCCAGAGAAGTTTGCAGCTGCTCTGTTTTCTGAACAGTTTGCATTCATCTGGACGTTCAACCAAGTTGGTATCGGATTTGGCTCTGGAGTTCTACAGAAAAGTTGTAGAGAACTTAATAAACTTTCCAGAACTGTCTCAAACACCTCCATTGGGTCAAACTAATTAGAGTTACGCTCTGTTAAAGACCAGAAAAATTTCTGTCTGAACAGAGCACTCTGTCTTTGAGATCAAAAGAAGCCTAACAAGTCTCTTCTTTGAAACTTAGTTCAAATGAAGAGCTCAGTAACTAATATGTGCTTTATCACATCCATTTTTAGTTTGGAAGTTAGTCATGAATGATTTCTTCATAGGTAAGAATACTATCCAGTGTAGTACGGTGACGATGCACCGTAAGACATATGACGGTATTACATTGCCTCACCAAAGAAAAACCTAACCGGATTACACCGGCATACACGTATCATTAGGTGGCACTAAAACGGTCACTCGCAAACGTGTTCTACACGCACTAAGGTTTTTCGTGGTTAGCACCCTCATAAGCCGCACTCAATCATCAGGTTCGGCTGCACACCGAACCCGGTATCCATAACAGTTTGTACACCCGGCCGTCATCACTCGCCCCGGTGTTCTCAAGCCAAACACGCCTTGAGCTACGTGTTCACGTTACTGACCACGTGACGGGGTCTCCCAAATTGCACCACGCACGCCAGGGAAGACGTTGCTTGAATACCCCAAACGACATGAAGAGTCGTAGAGGATACTAAAGCGGGGTCGGGTTACCTGCCAGCCGTGGGGCTCCACCCTTCAGCTTGTGCGCACTGGTGGACAGCGCATACGTGCACCCCCAAGACATAGACGTCCCGAGATGCACGATTTTCTAACATAACACATAAGTTAGCTTGCCACCTTCATAATATGCTAATAATAGTTCTTATGTGGGCCTAGTACCGTTATCTCACCGTATCCTAAGTTTTTGACATAATATGATGCTCAATCCGTGCTTTGTTCCCAACGCATCTATGATACCACGCTGGGATAGCCAGGACCTCGTCGGGTGGTGCCGTGTTATGTGGCACCCAACAGCACACGGGTCGATGAACACACATCATATTACATAAATAGTTTGCGGAAGCGTACAAGATTGTTTTACAAATAAGTATATCAGAGTAAACTACAGCGGAAGACTATCACTCTCACGACTCATATCTAGACTAGCAGCAAAGAAACGGTCCAGCCCACGGACGTTTCTTACTAGCAACAGGAAGAACAATCTGCAGCGGCGAGGATGCTCTTTGAGTAAACACTCGGAGGTCCCCGAGTCTCATCGGCATCCCTTCTCATAAGCATCGAGTCAATTACCTGCAAAACAACTCGGATAGCATCCGTGAGCATAGCGCTCAGCAAGACTTAACCGTCACCCTAAACATGAAACTCTAAGTGAGGTTATGAACCTAACATAGGATGGCATAAGCATAATTAAACTCACCTAAAAGTGAATCCTTACTTTCAGGTATTATTGCAGTATTTTAAGTAACCCTGGGCACGCCACATCGGAAGTCCACAATCAAACAAGAAACGTTTTCTCCCGATGTAAATTGCTCATGGCATAAAAGAATTGAGTTTGCACTAGCCTATTCATCAAGATCCAATACAATGTAGGATAATACTTCACATCAAGATGATTAGTTCCTTTCTCATGCAAGTTCTTACTACGTCACGACTGTGAGAAAAAGTATGCTCGGTCCATTCCGCGAGCGACGGTGATTCGAATCAATAACACCCGGACTACACGACACGTACGCCCGTACTCGACGTTGCCTACAACAACCATCACTGACGTCGTACGTGGCAGCGTTTCCCCTGTTTCACCCCCGCTGAATCGATCAAGTCGCCCCGTACAGTAGCTACTCTCATGGTGCACCTTCCGACGTGAGATGTCATGAGAATATTCCCCACATACTGCACACCGGCCGTCCGCCTGAGGCGACCCGAAAAGTCCCAAAGACAGCTTCTCGAGGTACATCGGTTTACTGGGTCCCATATATCCAGCATGAGTCCGGTACACAACTCAAACTTGTTCAACAGGGCCGCATACGGATCGATCCTTGACCGACACGGACAGGTCTACAGCACCCAGGCCCCTATGTCCTGCTGCCCCTACAACCTTCCGGTCTCAACTTTAACTTGCTAATTCAATTATGAACCAATCCCGTATGCCCCTGTTGTTCCTGAAACTGCGAGTAGCATCTCACCACTCGACTTCTACTGAACCGTACTTAAGCATGGCAGTTCTACACGGTGAAAGACACCTACCCAATACTCCATGGGTCATTTGGTTATGCAAGAGGAGTATCAAACACTAGACCTAATGCATAATTCATATCCTGACCGAAAGTGAATACAAAACAAAAACTTAACAGTTGTTAAATGCAAACCGGAGCTTGCCTGTTTTGCAGGGTAGTCGTATATATAACAGTTAGTGTCCTTGCAGATACACCCTTGACTCTCCGGAGCTTGATCCACTTCGATGAATCACCCCTTTGAGTCCCCTTCGTTGTGGTTCCTATTGAAATGCATATGCACATGTTTTATAGAATGTAATGGAAAGAAGTTATAGAATTAATTTCTTAGGAACAGAGGTTGTGTGGAAAATCCAAGCAAGGCTTGGTTTGCCTCTGTTGTGCAAAGAACAGAAATAAACTAATTTGTCCTAAAGGCTTTAGCTATACACTAATCATGTTCCCTAATGATCATAATAGACAAGCTGAAAAGATTTGAGTGCAACTGAAGAACAAGAACTCCAATGGCCTCAACACTTTTACAACAGGTTCTATACTACCTAAGGAAATGTGGAGTCATATTGTGTCCTCCCCAATTCTCACAATATCTCTTATGTATTCCCACCTATACACAAGTATGGAGAATAAGAATAGGGAGTTCCAGGACTCATCTTGGGCTGATAATTTACATGTGAGTTCTTGATGTCATGAGAGTCATCTGGTCCAAAATTCAGCCCTTTTACTTGGGTAGTTCTCCCATAACAATTCTTCAAGCATTTGTACTCAACAGAATTAATTCTGTAGGAATGTGCATTTTCATGCCCAATTAAGTGAACTACAATTCCAAGTATGTCTCAGAGAGCTTGCCTAAATTTTCCTATGATTTTTTGAGCTATGGATTGCTCAGAACAGATTTTAGAAGTGGGAAACATTTTCTGAAAATGTTTCTGGACTCTTTTGAACACAGTAGTTTGCATTTAGCAAATTCCTACTCAAATTATCTTCAAATGAGTTGAAAATTTGCTAGTAGGTCAACAATATGCTAAAGAATATTCTGGCAAAATTTGGGGATTTTTGGATAACCCAAACTCCCTCAATAATTCTTTTTCAGAAAACCTTCAAAGAATTTTCCAGAATATAATATTGACTTTCATACAAATCTGAGTTCATATTTGGATAGAACTCAGAGATATGAATCCAACCCAATTGGAATCACTCAAATTGGAGTTTTCCACAGGGAGATATGAATTTCTAAAGATTGAGCTAAGTCTAGAATTATTTTCCTATTGAAAATCCGGCTGGACCCACTGTTTTCAATTCCAGCCAATAGAAACGAAGCCACACCTGGCCACAGCGCCTTTGCGCGCCAACACACGGGATACCGGCCACACCCGATCCCGGGTTTAAAATTTGAGCTGCTGACAGACGGGGCCCACGCTTCGTCTTCTACCTCCCGCTCCTCGCTCGCGCCGGCGCGCTCCCCCTCGCCGGAGTAACCGGAAACTCGCCGGACCGGCCTTCCCGGCCACCGCCGGAGCTACAACTCGCCGCCAGGGGGTTTAGGGCCTCGAGGAACAGGGCTGTGGGGTTTGCTAGGGCCGCCGATGATCGGAACATGGCCGGCAACGTGTAACTGCCTCTGTGAAGGTCCGGCGGCGTTGCCCAAGGTATCCAGCTCGCCAAAACCTGTGCCGACGAGCCCTACAGCACCAGCGCACCTCTAGGCGGATCAATACGACCTCAAAGTGGCTCGGGAATGGCTGGAAATGTGTTGTCACCGTGCGACCGAATGGGTCCGCCGTGAACATTCCCAAGAAAAGCTCGAAATTCGTCGATCTGAGGCGTTTTCATGCGCTGGATGCAAAAGGGAAAACGATCGCCGGCTAGTATAGCTTCTACGTGCAAAGTTTGATGACCTAGGGAGGATTAGAGAGCGGGAATTTGCTGAATCCATACCGGAAGCTCGAAATGAGGTCGCCGGAGCAAAACCTCAAAATTCGCCGTCGACAGCTCACGGCACGGCCTGAGCTTCGGCTGAGAGCAGCACTGCACCCGTGCTCGTCCGTAGGTGTGATCGCTCGGCCGTGAAACCCCCTGTGGAGGGCTGTCCACGAGCGCCCGATCACCTTCTTGAACTCGGTCGCCGCGGCGGCGGTTGTTCTCGGGCACTGGAGGCCGTAGCTCGCTGGCTTGCGGGTCAGGGAGGTGGAGGCCGAGCTCGCGGCGATGTTTAGCAGCTCAGGGGAGGAAGAGGCGCTCCGTTTCCGTGATTTCTCGAGCAGGCCGAAGCAGCGGCGGTGAGGCGCTCGGCTCTCGGTTTGTTTGCGAGGAGAAGAAAGCAATTGTGCTTTGCTTCGGCCGGGGGGCACGTGATCACGTTGTGGGCGCGGCCAGGACCGACCTCGGGGCGCCAGCGCGTGGAGACCGGCAGCAAGAGCTGGGGCGGCAAGCTCCTCTGTGGCGCTCGCGAGCTGCTCGGGAAAATTTCCCACCGAGAGCAAAACTTAGTGAGTAAGTCTCCTCCTTTAGCTCTATGACATGTGGGTCCCACTCCACATGTACCTCCCAAATATCTGTTCAAGCTGATCTCTTTAATCCCCAGAATTCTAAGTTTAAAAAGGTGGGCTAGAATTTGAATTCCTCAAATTCAGTTTGAATTTGCAAGACTAAATCTGAATTTGGTTTAGAATTTGCAATATCTTCTTTTTAGCTCTCTTTTGAGCCCACCCTACAAATGGAAAGTTGGTGAGCAAACTCCTCCCTATGATTCCACCTATATGGCTGCATTTTTATTCAAAGTCCTTAACCACCACATGTGTGAATCTTTGAATTTCAAATCTAAATTTTAAACTCACATGCAAAGAGGTATTTAACTCCTTATTGGTTCAACACTTTTAAATAAGAAGGTGAACCTCATGTTGGATGTTCATCCATTTATTACTTTGCATGAAGAAAAGTTTTAGCAAGTCCCATTTTTCATGTCATTGCCACACATATGAACTCAGACCATAGTTTTTATTCATACACATTTTTGGGACTTTTACAGCTAGGGAGTGAGGAAGGTGTGTGTAGGCTCACCCGAGCTGGGTTGGACGGTGCAGCTAGAATTTCGGGGTAGACCGACCCCTACCCTGGTGCACCAGTTCTCGGGATTCTTAGGAATTCTATGCGCTCGGTCTGTCAACGGCTATGAGGGTTGCAGCTACACGATCTGGAGACTAAGGCGCACCTTTCTCGTGTAGAAGTCAGGCGGTGAAACTGGCCGTGGCATGCTATCCACGGGGAGCAATCCTCGGCTTTCCGCCGGTGGCCTGAGTTCTCAGTGGTGATCGTCGATGGTCGAATGCGGTGCTAATGCCGCGATGTGGTGGGGTGGTTAGCTAGAGCACACGCTGGTGCTCCTTTTTGTGTTGGCGGCTCGGGCAAAGGCCGAGCAGGCGCCGGCATTCAGGGGAGATCGAGGAGGCGGCGTCGGTGAACGAAACAGAGCCGGGGCGGAGCTGTTTTGCAGGGAAGCACACGCACGGCTCGTTGCGTGGGGAGGGGGTCACGTAGAGGAGGGGGCGAGCTGTTTCCCGGCTGCCAGCGCGATCGACGGGAACCAGGAGGTGGCTGGCCGAGGCGGTCGGGCGCCGACGCGGCTGGCGCGCTGTCTCGGCCGAGAGAGGTAAAATCAGTGGGAGACTTCTCTGTTAAGTCTACTGACAGGTGGGACCTCCCCTCTAATTCTTTTTCCAAATTTTCTCAATTCTGTGGTGCCAAAATATCCTCAGCTACTCACAATTTAATGTGAGACTTAGTCACCAAGTCTTATTTTGAATTTGAATTCTCAAATTTGAACTGTTTTGGGCTAAATTTGCTGCATGTTTAAACTGAAATTCAAATTCAGTTTTGAATTCTTGCAAATTTAGCTCTTGACAAGATGACCTTCAATGAGGATGAAAATTGGTGGACTTACTCAGAAAAATGTACTGAGTTTGAATATGAAGCTAACTTTTGAATTTGAGTGATGAAAGTTGCTGCAATTTGAATTTACATTCAAATTGGCCTCTTTTTCAAATACTTCCAAAAGTGCCTCAAAAATGTTTGGATTTGCTTGAAATTTGGCCTGGACCTTCCCAAGACTTTTTAAGTTCTAGGGGTGAGCTCAACCTCTCATGTTCATGTGTACAAATCCCACTTTGTGAAAATGAAAGCTTTCCCTTCTAATCACTCTTTTGATGGAGGTTACTTGCTCTTCACAATATTTCCTAAGATATCCACAAATAAAATTGTGGTGTTGTGAAGTGAAGAAAAATTTTTGCTTGTCCCTTTTCTTGGGCTTTTACATCCCTCCCCCCTTAAAAGAATCTCGTCCCATGATTACAAAAGAAGAGATAGTGATGTAATAGGGACTTACCCGCGTTGAGACGCCATGAACTCTGGGTAATTTGAGCGAAGGAATTCCTCGCTCTCCCACGTCGCTTCTTTGGCGGTGTGGTTGCTCCAGAGTATCTTGTAGAACCACAACGTCATATTATGCATGGTTCGGGCTTTCTCATCCAGAATTGCCACCGGATATTCAGCATATGTCAAATCCGGTTGCAACTCGCCGATGTCTTCGGTAGAAACAGCAGCGGTATGTTTCAGACATTTTCTCAGCTGGGAGACATGGAAAATGTCATGGACACCTGCAAGAGATGCCGGTAACTCCAATCTATACGCTGCTGGTCCACATTTCTCGGTGATAGCGTAGGGCCCAATGAAACGGGGAGCGAGCTTCCCCTTCACACCGAACCGGTGCACGCCCTTCATTGAGACACGCGGAGGTACACGTGTTCAACGACGTCAAAGTGCAACGGTCTACGCCTCTTATCGGCGTAGCTCTTCTGCCGGGATTGAGCGGCCTTCAAATTAGCTTGGATCGTCCGAACACGCTCTTCAGCGTCGTTCACCACATCAACCCCGAATGTGACCCTTTCGCCGGACTCGCACCAATTTAATGAGGTGCGGCATTTGCGACCGTAGAGAGCTTCGTACGGTGCCATCTTGATACTCGCCTGATAGCCGTTGTTGTACGAGAATTCCGCCAATGGTAGGTGATCATCCCAGTTCCTACCATGGTGGATGGCACATGCTCTCAACATGTCCTCTAATACTTGGTTCACCCTCTCTGTTTGCCCATCTGTTTGAGGGTGATAGGCGGAGCTCCTGATCAACTTAGTACCCAATGCAGCGTGTAGCTGCTCCCAAAAGCGAGATACAAATAATGCACCTCGATCTGAGACAATGGTCTTGGGTACCCCGTATAGGCATATAATTTTCGCTATGTACAGCTCCGCATATTGTGGCGGACTGGCATCCGCTCATCCAGGATCGCAGAGGGTGGTGCCGCGCGATGCGACACCCGACAGCACACGTCTTAAGAACATAATATATTACATGGGAAACAACTGAAACTGTACAAACAGGTACAAACTTCAGTTACACTATTGTTTACATTACACAGCGGAAGTCTACACTATACAACTCACGCCCGCCTATTTAGCAAAAGTTGGTTGCCCAGCCCTAGGGCAACCCACACTAGCTGCACTCCTCAGCTCAGCGCGGCGTGTACGGCTCCCACTCAGCCGTGGTCCCCGACGAAGGGTAACCCTCGCCGGTGGACTCGTACCCCGAGTCCGTGGGTGGCTCCTCACCTGAAAAACACTTAAGCAGCAACCGTGAGCACAAAGGCTCAGCAAGGCTTAACCGACTCACCTAAGCATGAAACTCTACATGAGGGGTACAATGGACATAGGATAGTAATGTTGCAGCAAAAGGACACGCCTACAAGTTCAGCCTTAGTTCATCTTTTAGCAACAAGTTAACAGTTCATGAAATCTGAAATTTAGTAAGCAGTATTTGGTGGCACACATGTAACAATACAATTATATCATAACAGCAATATTGAATCATAACTTTTCATTCATTAGTCTACGTTACGACGCAGTGAACAAGCGGTACTCGTCACCGCGAGGGACGGCGAATCGACTCGATATACACCTGCAGGGAAACCCAAAGAGCACGTCACGTACGCCCACCCGTGGAGCTGCACAGCACGCTCTCTCGATGTCGTACGGGACAACCTTTCACCCAACAGCCCAAACGTCGAACCAGTCGCACTGAAACGAGCAGGAGGTTCCCCACACGGAGCATCTCTCTATGCCCGTTGGCAGATTTCCACCTTGCTGCCCTCAGCCTACACCTATAAATCGGTGCGTTATGCCTCGACGCCCGGAGGTTTAGGCTACATCGGTTTATCGGGGCCCATATATCCGATATGCCTTCGGTACGTTCAATACTTGTTCAGCAGGGCCGCACACGGATCGGTCCTCAATCAACACGGGCAGGGCCGCGCACACAAGACTCTCTCTTGCTGCACCCTAGCCCCTGCCTAGTCTCATTTTCCTTACTAAAGTGATCTCACATCACTCAACCGAACCCGTGTGTTCCCAGCCTATCTCGCGAGTAGATTCCAACTACTCGACTTGTACCGAAGTCCTATGACTCATTAAGCATAGCCTGTCTACTCGGGGTCTTAGACACTACCCTCACTCTTAGGGAAAAATTCTGGTTATGCAAGTGGGGTTCCATCCATCCTATACCTAATGCACAAACATACTTCATATGACGCATGTAAACAAAGTAAAACTTATGAAAGGGTTAATGCAAACCGGGGCTTGCCTTGTTGCTGCTGGTCAGGGGTTAGTTCCTCTTCCGGAAGGAGGAAGTCCAGCACTTCCGGAGTCTCTTCTTCAATGGCTACACGTTTAATACAATACTACATGTTAATTTGAATGCAAAGTGTAAACTTGAATACTTATTTACTAATAACTCTAGCTAGCCCTCCCCTGTGGTTCTGAAATTTTTATTGTGGCTTGGTAGGATCCTAACCAGAGTCTTGACCAAGTTTCATTTGAAACCAAGTTCATTTGAACCTTGTACAAATAAAAGCCTCTTTGGTCAATAATTGGGCCTCTAAGTAATTCCAGGGTTTTTCATGGCTCCCACCATTACTTTCTGGAAACTAGAATTTAGGATGGCTATGATGGAATTGGTTTCCTGTCATTTGAAGAATTCTACAGAAAGTTATGTCCTAATTAAGATTGGAGAAAATCTGAAAAATGTTTCTGTACATCTTTCTATTTTCTCTGGGCAGTTCCCTTAATCACCCAATTAGGGTAACAAAATGAACTTGGATGAGTCTGAAAATTTTTCTGGGATTCTGGGATTCTCCAATGAACTTTTCAGCCAAATTTCAGAATTTTTCATAAAGTAGTTCTCCAGATAAAATTCCCAACAGTTTAAACTTTAGGGATTTAATTTTGGAAAACTATTCACTTTCATGAGCTGAATGTGGTATTGCTGGAAAGTGCTCAGAGAGCTGAATCCAACAAAATTTGGTTCACCCGATTTGGAGCTCTCTAGCCAAAGTTATGAGGATTTGAAGTTTGGAAGAATTCTGAAAATCGGGGGAAGAGTTTAAACTCTCGGGGCCCGCGGGGACACGTGTCAAGCGCGGAGGTGTCTGGTACACCGGGGATACCACACGTGTCGAGCGCGGAGGTGTCCGGCACACCGGAGATACCACACGTGTCGAGCGCGGAGGTGTCCGGCACACCGGAGCTCACAGGGTATTTGCACGCCAGCGCAGCCGATCCCTGGCCACCCGATCACGATTTAAATTCTTCAGCCGCTGACACGTGGGCCAGCCGGCTTCATTTTCCTCCCGCCGTTCTCTCGCGCCCGCGCCGCCGACCTTGCCGGAGCAGACTCGGGGCTCGCCGGCTCGCCGCTGCCGGACCTCCCATGGTCTGAAACTCGCCGCCAGGGGGTTGTCGACGTCGAGGAATACGTCGGGGGTGACAGGTCGGGCTGGGGGTGACCGGAAGTAGTTCGACGACGTGCCGCGGCCTCGGTTGAGGTTCGACATCATCGACCGTGGTTTCTAAACCCGCCAACACCTCGAACAAACGGCCCTACAGCATCAGTGTACCTCTAGGAAGCTCGACAAGGTGTCAAAACGGTTCAGGGATGGCGGCAAGTCGGTCGGCACCATGTGACCGATCGTGCCCGCCATGACCGCCCTCGATCGAGCTCGAAATTCGTCACTCCTAGAAAGTTTCATGCTACGGATGCAGAAAAGAACTTGATCGCCGGCTAGGCCAGCGTCTATGTGCAAGATTTGATGACCTCCGAAAGATCATAGAGCGAGAATTTAAAGAAACCGTACCGAAAGCTCGGTTTACGGTTGCCGGAGCAAAAACTGGAAATTCTCTGCAGATTCTTCACGGTTGGCTTCCAAACTTGGAGGAGAGCAGCACGGTGGTCGCGCGCTCCTGTTGCCTCTCTCGTTGGACCGTGAAAACGCCTGCGGAATGCTGCCCACGGGCGCCTGACTCTTGGCTGAGGCTAGGTGGCCGCAGTGGCGATCGTCTTTGGGCAAAGGAGGTCGGAGCTCGGGGTTTCTGGCGTTGGGGAGGTGAAGTGCGAGCTCAGGTGGCTGTCTAGCAGCTCGGGGACGAAGGAGGAGATGGTTTTGCTGGTTTTCCGGGTTGAGCAGAGAGCTGCGGCGAGAAACAATGCCGCTGCTCGGGTTTGCCCGCGAGAAGATAAAGCCGGCAGACTCCCGCTCGGCTGAGGCGGTGCCGGTCGCGTGGGGGCGCGAGCCAGCCGCCCTGGGCGCCAGCACACGGAGAGGGAAGCAGCTGGTGGTGCCGGTAGCTGCTCGGTGGCACAGCCAACAGCTGCTCGGTGGGATTTCCCACCGAGACTCTGACTTTGGGTGCAAGTTTCTCCTTCTCCCCTCTATGACATGTGGGTCCCACCCGGGGTTTTAACCTCTGAAATTTACTCCTAATCACTGTTGTGAACAGTGAGCCCCATAATACCCCTGGTGATTCAAATTATTCACCCCTGAGCCATTTGAATTGAATAGAATTCAAATTGGGTTCGGTTTGAGTGAATTTCAACACAAGTTCAGTTTTGAATTCAAATAAAGTTTGAATTCGTCCCACTTAGCTCATGTCAAGATCAACTCCGAATGGAGTGAAAATTGGTGTGGTGTGGTGATGGACATTTCAAATGTGTGCCAAAACTGAGGCCCTTACACATATTTGCCGGCATTGTAACGTGTATTCACCGGGATGAAGTGAGCCGTCTTGGTTAACCGGTCAATGATTACCCAAAGGGAATCATGCTTGTTGGAAGTTAGGGATAATCCCACAATGAAATACATGCTCACATCTTCCCATTTCCATGCCGGGATCTTCAGGGGTTGCAGCAGCCCTGATTTCTTCATGTGATCCGCTTTCACTCGTCGTCACGTATCGCACTCAGATACGTACTTCGCTACCTCCCGCTTTATCCGTGTCCACCAAAATTTCTTTTTCAAATCTTGGTACATTTTGTTGCTGCCCGGATGAATGGAGTACTTGGACAAGTGAGCTTCATCGGGGATTTTCTTCCTGAGCTCTATATCCCGGGGTACGACTATTAGGTCATTGAACCACAGCGTCCCCTCATCATCTTTCCGGAAACACTTAATCTCTCCATTGTCTATCCGTCTCCGGAGATGTGCAATGCCTTTATCCGTCTTCTGAGCTGCAATGATGTCTTCCCTAATGGTAGGGATGAGAGCAAGGTTGTACAGCGATCCATAAGGAACCAAGTATAAACTCGGCTCTTCCTCCTCTACCGGTGTAATGGTGAGGTTAGGGACATGTGATTTCCGACTCAGCGCGTCGGCAACCACATTCGCCTTGCCGGGGTGATAATGGATCTCAATTTCATAGTCCTTGATTAATTCTAACCACCTCCTTTGCCTCATATTCAGCTCCTTCTGGCTGAAAATGTATTTCAAGCTCTTGTGGTCGGTGTAGAGATGCACCAGATTCCCCAGGAGATAGTGCCTCCACATTTTTAGTGCCAACACCACGGCAGCAAGCTCAAGATCATGAGTAGGATAATGCTGCTCATGGTTTCGAAGTTGGCGTGAGCCATGTGCGACCACACGTCCTTCCTGCATCAACACGCAGCCGAGCCCAATACCGGACGCGTCACAATACACGTCGAAGGGCTTTGTTGTATCCGGCTGAGCTAAGACCGGGGTTGTGGTGAGATGCTTCACCAATGTTTGGAATGCTCCTTCACACGCCGTGTTCCAAACATATTTCGTCCCCTTCTTCAGCAATTCTGTCATCGGTTTAGCGAGCTTGGAGAAGCTTGGAATGAATCTCCGATAGTATCCCGCTAACCCAAGGAAGCTTCTGATTTCATGAACTGAAGTGGGAGCTTTCCATTTCAGTACTTGCTCTATCTTGCTTGGGTCAACTGCAATGCCTTCCGCTGAGATGATATGTCCCAAGAATGGCACTTGGCTGATCCAAAACTCGCACTTACTGAACTTGGCGTAGAGCTTGTGGTCTCGCAATCGTTGAAGAACGATCCGCAAGTGTGCGGCATGTTCGGCTTCTGTCGTGGAGTAAACCAAGATATCGTTGATGAACACTACCACGAACTTGTCCAGCTCCGGCATGAACACCGAGTTCATGAGATACATGAAATGGGCTGGAGCGTTTGTGAGACCAAAGGACATGACGAGATATTCATATAATCCATATCTCGTCGAGAAGGCCATCTTCGGGATATCCTCCGCCCGGATCTTTATCTGGTGATACCCAGAGCGAAGGTCCATCTTTGAGAACACACTTGCACCCACAAGTTGATCAAACAATATGTCGATGCGGGGCAGTGGGTACTTATTCTTGATGGTGACGGCGTTGAGCGGCCGGTAATCCACACACAGCCTCAAGGTTTCATCCTTCTTTTTAACAAACAGCGCCGAGCATCCCCAAGGCGAGGAACTCGGCCTAATGAAACCCTTGCTCAACAGATCATTGAGCTGTTCTTTCAGTTCAGCCAGCTCATTTGGAGCCATTTTGTATGGTCTCCGTGATATGGGCGTAGTCCTGGGTGCAAGTTCAATCTTGAACTCGAAATCCCGCTCAGGTGGCATGCCCGGAAGATCATCCGGGAACACGTCAGGGTACTCCCGGACTACGGGGATGTCTTCTAACTTGAGAGCTTCAGCATTTTTAATTGCTAAAACTTCCCGGACTGGCGGGTCTAACACCATGGAATACGGATGGTGGAATGGAGAATTTAAGTGAACCGTCCGTGTCCGAGTCTCTAGGACAGCGCCATGGTATTGTAGCCATGACATCCCTAAGATTGCATCAATCTGTTGTCCCATAAGGATTATCAAGGTGGTGGGGTATAGTTTCCCACCTAAGCACAGAGGTGCTTTTGGAGTCATCATATTTGCTGAGATGTTCCCTCCCGGTGAGCAGATCATATAAGTGCAGTCGGTTGGGAAGACATGCATTTGATGCTTAGCCACATAGGATGCACTTATAAAGCTGTGGGTTGCACCAGAATCAAACAATATAACGATGGCTTGATTGTTGAGAGTAAACGTACCCGCCAGCACGTTGTCTCCCTCTGGGGCGTCCTCATTGTCGAGGTTGCGGACACCCCCAGTCGGCTGACCAACCTTCTTCACCGGAGGTCGGCCTCGAGCACCGCCCTGGAACTGGGCTTGCCTGCTGCTCTGCTGCCCCTGGGGACAGTCCTTCGCGAAGTGGCCCGCCTGGCCACACGTGAAGCAAGTGAAGCGGGGCGGTCCCCCGCTGATCAGTGGGCAGAAACCCGGGGCGCGTTGTGGTGGTGGAAACGCCCGGGGTACCGTCTGCTGCTGCTGCTGTCTTGGTGGTGGCATCGGCGGACGGAACGGAGGTGACTGAAAAGGACGTCCCCCAAACCGTTGAGATCGCGCCGGTGGATGCCACTGCTGTCCGGATGGTGTCCGATACACCATACGGTACTTCTGAGGAGCGCCACCACCACTGCTGGGAGGAGCGCTGCGCTTCCTCTACTCAGCTGCCAACTCCCGCTGAGCGTCCTATTGCATGATCGCGGCATTGACTAAATCGTTGAAGGTGCCGCGATTCCATTGCACGAGATGCGTATTCATTTCGGGGTGTAACCCCCGATAGAAGTGCTCCCCCTTTTTCTCCTCGGTGGAGATGTAGTCTGACGCATATTGCGCCAGATGGTTGAAGGCACGGGAGTAGTCATGGGCACTCCTCCCGCCCTGCTTCAGCTACAAGAATTCTTGGAACTTCCTCTTCATGATTCCGGGAGGAATGTGATAGGCGCGGAACGCCTCCTGGAACTCTCCCCATTCCACGGCATGGCCGGCCGGACGTGAGGCGACATAGTTCGCCCACCATGCACCAGCTGCACCGTGGAGTTGCTGCGCTGCGAACAGAGTCTTCTGCCGCTCCGTACATTGGAGCAGCCCGAGCTTGGACTCGATGGTCCGCAGCCAATTGTCAGCCTCCAGTGGTTCTTCAGCTTCGGTGAACACTGGAGGGTGCGTACTCATGAAATCCGAGTACGACACTTCACGGGGCTCACGAGACCCTTTATCTTGACGCCCCCCCGCCTGGGACGTATTCTGCACGATCGTGCGGAGCAGGTCGGTCTGCTCCTCACGACCACCCACCAGTGCCGCTATCACATCCGCTAGAGTAAGCGGAGGCGGCGGTGGTGGCTGCTGCTGCGGGGTGCTGTCGTAGGCCGGTGGCTGGGAGTCATCACCTCCCTGTTGGCTAGAGCCACCAACCTCGTGCGTGGTCCTAGTACGAACCATCTGCAACCATACGACAATAACATCAGTCCCACAACATATTGCATGCAGTCCAATAACAATAAGCGTGGAAAACATAATGACACTAAAACGTGCGATCCATCTCGTATGTAGATAATGTAATAACTTCGCACAAGCTACACCATTATCAGACCAAACACAAGCTAGTTTAATCCAACTTGATGAACCTCCCCTTTGGAAGCTCACCATAACTAGGTTTGATCACTACGAGACATTACTATCGCGTCGTCGTCACGTATACCACCCTTAGGGTACAACACCCTCTCCAATGAGTTCAACTGTCACTCCTCTATCAGAATGGCCAGTTTCTACCTATTCCAAATTTTGATCTGGTTCTGGCCATTTTCATAACTCAAGCTGAATACCAAAGTTAAAGGTGACTTTAGTATCTTTCCAACGAGTACTCATTTGCCCTCAGATCAGCTCTGGTTAAAAATGTTATGTTAATTCAAAGTCAGCAGAATTTCTGGAAGAATTTTAACAGCACCTCCCTTGGAAAGTTGCTGTTTTCAACCCCGGTTTCCACTGAAATCTGTGCTGAAATTTCAGAAACATTGAATTGCAAAGATGTAACACATATTCTACCCTTTCTAAGAATGTATCATATGAAAATTTTTGGTTTTGCTACTGGGAGTTATCATTGAAAAACAGAACAGTCCGGAGAATGTTTCACTCTGTCCTGGTTCTGGACAATTTACATTTCTCTGGGAATTAAACCATCTTAAGGTGTGTTTCAGCTCTGGAAGTCTACAACAAAGTTGTAGAGTACTCAAATACCTTCCCAGAACTATATGCCACACCTCCCTCGGCTAAAAGACCTGTGAGTTGTGCTCTGTTGAAGTTCAGCAACCTTGCTGCCCAAAACAGAGCACTCTGCTTTTCATCCCTTTGGCTATCCTGCTCCACTATCCCATTCTTATACCCAACCAGGGTCCTAGATGTTGAACCTAATGATTTTAGTTCCTTGTTATCAATTATTTTCATGCATATGCCTACAATATCTCGGTACTACGTTCCTCACAAAAGAAAATTCTAACCGGATTATACCGGCATATATGTCTCAAGGGTGGCACTAAACGGTCTCTCGCATACGTTTACTACACGGATACATACGTGGTTAGTACCTGCAGAAGCCCACACAATAATGGTGCACTCAATGGTTGTTTTCATTTCAGGAAGAACCATATTTGAAATTAAATACAAACGCCCGTATCATTATCATACGGCCATGCTTGAGTTAGGTCACGTCTCAAGGTACGTGATCGTGTTTCAACACCACACGACGGGGAACCCGAGTATGTCATGAACGGGTCGTCACGGTTGGGAATGTTATCAACCCAACAGATACCACCTACTGCCCTGCAGGGCATGCCGATGGCAAGCGCTGCGTATGTCCTTCTGGGCTATTTCCAGACGAACACACTCTCGCGTTACTGACCACGCGATGGGGTCTCCACTTAGTTGCCTAATGCACGCTAGGGATCAGCGTTTCATATGAACTCAGGAACATGAAGAGTCCAAGAGTTTCATATTGACGTCCCACACCAAGCTGTGAGATCAATCCCTGAACCACGTTCCTCGTTAGGGGAGCTAACCGAAATTGAACCGCTTTCGGTGGCGTTCCTTACCATACTTACCAGAGCGTAGGTGCGTCGTTACATAATTAAAATTCAGAATTATAACACATAGGTTAGTCTTTGCCACTTTAAGTAACTATGCTAATATAGTCCTTACTTGGCCAACTACCGAATCCTCACCGTAAACCTAAGTTTTCCCATAATACAGTCCTTAAGTACTGTGCTATCCCCAATGCAGCTCAGATACCAGGCTGTGGCGGACCGGAACCCGCTCATCCAGGATCGCAGAGGGTGGTGCCGCGCGATGCGACACCCGACAGCACACGTCATAAGGACACAATATATTACATGGGAAAACAAGCTGAATGTACAAAGTAGTACAATACTCAGTTACAAACTAGTATTTATTTTACACAGCGGAAGTTTCTTTTATACAACTCACGCCCGCCTATCTAGCAAAAGTCGGTTGCCCAGCCCTAGGGCAACCCACACTAGCTGCACTCCTCAGCTCAGCGCGGCGTGTACGGCTCCCACTCAGCCTTGGTCCCCGACGGAGGGTAACCCTCGCCGGTGGACTCGTACTCCCAGTCCGTGGGTGGCTCCTCACCTGAAAAACACTTAAGCAGCAACCGTGAGCACGAAGGCTCAGCAAGGCTTAACCGACTCACCTAAACATGAAACTCTACATGAGGTGTAAAATGACATAGGATAGTAATATTGCAGCAATTGGACACGCCTACAAGTTCATCCTTAGTTCATCTTTTAGCAATAAGTTAACGGTTCAGGAATCTGAAATTTAGTAAGCAGTATTTGGTGGCACACATGTAGCAATGCAATTATATCATGACAGCAATATTGAATCACAGCATTTCATAAATTATCTACGTTACGACGCAGTGAACAAGTGGTACTCATCACCGCGAGGGACGGCGAATCGACTCGATATACACCTGCAGGGAAACCCAAAGAGCACGTCACGTACGCCCACCCGTGGTGCTGCACAGCACGCTCACTCGATGTCGTACGGGACAATCTTTCACCCAACAGCCCAAACGTCGAACCGGTCGCACCGAAACGAGCAGGAGGTTCCCCACACGGAGCATCTCTCTATGCCCGTTGGCAGATTTCCACCTGGATGCCCTCAACCTACACCTATAAATCGGTGTGGTATGCCTCGACGCCCGGAGGTTTAGGCTACATTGGTTTATCGGGGCCCATATATCCGATATGCCTTCAGTACGTTCAATACTTGTTCAGCTGGGCCGCACACGGCTCGGTCCTCAATCGACACAGAGAGGGCTGCGCACACAAGACTTCCTCTTGCTACGCCCTAGCCCCTGCCTAGTCTCATTTTCATTACTAAAGTGATCTCCCGTCACTCGAACCAAACCCGTGTGTCCCAACCTATCTCGCGAGTAGATTCCAGCTACTCGACTTGTACCAAAGTCCTATGAAATTATTAAGCATAGCCTGTCTACTCGAGATCTTAGACACTACCCTCACTCTTATGGAAAAATTCTGGTCATGCAAGTGGGGTTCCATCCATCCTATACCTAATGCACAATCATACTTCACATGACACATGTAAACAAATTATAACTTATAAAAAGGTTAATGCAAACCGGGGCTTGCCTTGTTGCTGCTGGTCAGGGGTTAGTTCCTCGTCCGGAAGAAGGAAGTCCAGCACTTCCGGAGTCTCTTCTTCAGCGACTACACGTTTAATGAAATACGACATGTAAATTTAAATGCAATGTGTAAACTTGAATACTTAATTACTAATAACTCTAGCTAGCCATCCCCTTTGGTTCTGAAATTTTTATGGTGGCTTGGTAGGGTCCTAACCAGAGTCTTGACCAAGTTTCATTTGAAACAAAGTTCACTTGAACCTTGTACAAATAAAAGTCCATTTGGTCAATATTTGAGCCTCTAAGTAATTCCAGGGGTTTTCATGGCTCCAACCCTTACTTTCTGGAAACTAGAATTTAAGTTGGTTCTAATGGAATTGGTTTCATGTCATTTGAAGAATTCTACTGAAAGTTATGCCCTAATTAAGATTGGAGAAAATCTGAAAAATGTTTCTGTACATTTTCTATTTTCTCAGGGCAGTTCTCTTAATCACCCCATTAGGGTAACTAAACGAACTTGGATGAGTCTGAAAAATTTACTGTGATTTAGGGATTTACCAATTAACCTCTCAGCCAAATTTCAGAATTTTTCATAAAGTAGTTCCCCAGATAAAATTTCCAACAGTTTAAACTTTAGGGATTTAATTCTGGAAAACCATTCACTTTCATGAGCTGAATTTGGTATTGCTGGAAAGTACTCAGAATTCTGAGTTCAGCAAAAATTGGTTCATCGAATTTGGAGTTTCCTAGCAAAAGTTCTATGCATTTGAAGTTTGAACTAAAACTGGAAATTCCAAAAATGTTTAAATGTCTGTCAGTGGGTCCCACCCGGCAGGTCTTCTCCTTCCTCGCGCCAAACAGGGGTCGGCGGCGGCGCACTCCGGTGAGCGTCGCTGGAACCGCTTTCCCGGCCATCTCCCGACCCCAAACTCGCCGCCCCGCCCTAACTCATGACGCTGAACTCAGCTCCGGGGTCACCGGCGGCCGTAGCTCACCGGAACAGGGCTCCCGATGGTGACAGCGGCAGTTAAGGTTCCGGCGTGGTCGGGAATGCGTTACAACGCATCAAAACAATCGGGAAAGGGTCGGAGAGCACCGTGGAAGCTCAAGGGTGATGAAAATGGCCGCCAAACCCCATGAAAAGGTCGGCAACCTAGAGCTCCACGGTGACCCGAGCTATTATTCTATGGCGGCCCGGAAAACAACCAGAACCCGGCCATTTCTGGGTCATATCCCTTGATTCTTGGTCGAGGATGGCCGCTAGGGAGTGAGGAAGGTGTGTGTAGGCTCCCCCGAGCTGTGTTGGATGGTGCAGCTAGAATTTCGGGGTAGACCGACCCCTACCCGGGTGCACCAGTTCTCGGGATTCTTAGGAATTCTCTGCGCTCGGTCTATCAACGGCTATGAGGGTTGCAGCTACACGATCTGGAGACTAAGGCGCACCTTTCTCGTGTAGAAGTCAGGCGGTGAAACTGGCCGTCGCGTGCTATCCACGGGGAGCAATCCTCGGCTTTCCGCCGGTGGCCTGAGTTCTCAGTGGCGATCGTCGATTTGTGGTCGAATGCGGTGCTAACGCCGCGATGTGGTGGGGTGGTTAGCTAGAGCACACGCTGGTGCTCCTTTTTTGTGTTGGCGGCTCGGGCAAAGGCCGAGCAGGCGCCAGCGTTCAGGGGAGATCGGGGAGGCGGCGCCGGTGAACGAAACAGAGCCGGGGCGGAGCTGTTTTGCAAGGAAGCACACGCACGGATCGTTGCGTGGGGAGGGGGTCACGTAGAGGAGGGGGCGAGCTGTTTCCCGGATGCCAGCACGATCGACGGGAACCAGGAGGTGGCTGGCCAAGGCGGTCGGGCGCCGACACGGCTGGCGCGCTGTCTCGGCCGAGAGAGGGAAAATCAGTGGGAGACTTCTCTGTTAAGTCTACTGACAGGTGGGACCTCCCCTCTAATTCTTTTTCCAAATTTTCTCAATTCTGTGGTGCCAAAATATCCTCAGCTACTCAAATTTAATGTGAGACTTAGTCACCAAGTCTTATTTTGAATTTGAATTCTCAAATTTGAACTGTTTTGGGCTAAATTTGCTGCATGTTTAAACTGAAATTCAAATTCAGTTTTGAATTCTTGCAAATTTAGCTCTTGACAGGATGACCTCCAATGAGGATGAAAATTGGTGGGCTTACTCAGAAAAATGTGCTGAGTTTGAATATGAAGCTAACTTTTGAATTTGAGTGATGAAAGTTGCTGCAATTTGAATTTACATTCAAATTGGCCTCTTTTTCAAATACTTCCAAAAGTGCCTCAAAAATGTTTGGATTTGCATGAAATTTGGCCTGGACCTTCCCAAGACTTCTTAAGTTCTAGGGGTGAGCTCAACCTCTCATGTTCATGTGTACAAATCCCACTTTGTGAAAATGAAAGCTTTCCCCTCTAATCACTCTTTTGATGGAGGTTACTTGCTCTTCACAAGATTTCCTAAGATATCCACAAATAAAACTGTGGTGTTCTGAAGTGAAGAAAAATTTTTGCAAGTCCCTTTTCTTGGGCTTTTACAGAAACAGTCACCAACTCGGACTCGAGTTCAACTCGGAGTCCAGGAGCAGTACATCTTAAAACGGACGCCCAGGATGCATACGGACTCCGTTTTTGACGTTCTACATATACATGGAAAGATGAGAAGATAAACTTTCCAACGGTTCTGGTCCCACATTAAAATTCTCCGGAAGTCGTTGGGAGTTGTCGAAACAATTTGAATTCGGAGTTCTGTCCGGTGTTGCACCACCGTATTGGGCTTTTGGGCCTTGTATCCCGTATGAGTCCATTAGGGACGCGTCTAAGGGTCTTATGGTCGAACCCTAGCCTTTAAATACTGCAGCCGCCGGCCATATTTGGTGGGCTTTGCTTAGATTAAACACTTTCGCCGTTCTACGGTTTGTGAGACCCCAATTTCGCAATTTCAGATTGCATCTTCGTCGTTCTTGCTTGTGTTCTCGGTTGCACCTGCAGGGATAGCCTTCTTGGCGAGGTCAATCATGTGAAGCACAGTTGATAACTAACGGAGCAGTGGTGTAGTGATTGCAGGGGTGTTCGGGTCTGCTCGAGTTCCTCGGATCATCAACGTCGAGATCTCCACTTCAATCGACCTACCTTTCGGAAGATCGGGCCTAAACAACTCATCATGAGGCCTATAAGTCCTTCTAGACAGAACCAATGAATTTGAAATTTTTACTGTGGTTTGGATACAACCTAAACAGAGACTTGGATAAGTTTTATTTGCAGCAAAGCTCATTTGAGCTCTCCACAAATAATTATGTACTTGACCTTAATTAGAGCTTCTAGGGTGTTCTAGGGATTTTCATGGAGTAAGACATGACTTTCTGAAAAATAGATTTTCAGAGGGTTCTAATGGAGTTGGTCTGACGTAATTTGAAGGTTCCTAGCCTATGATATGAGCTGAACAATTTCAGAGAAATTCTGAAAATGTTTCTGGACATTTTCTTTTTTCTCCTGAACAGTTTTATTAATCACACCATTAGGTGGATCAAATGAGCTCAAATGTATATGAATTTTTTATGGTAGCTCAGGGATATTTGGGTGAACAATCCAGCGAAATTTCAGAATTTTCCTCCAAAGGGTTCTCCAGTTAAAATTCCAACCAGTTTGAAATTTGAAGAATTAATTCTGGACAAATAGGGATTTTCATGAAGTGGAACTTGATTTGCTGGAAAGTACTCAGAGAGCTAAATCCAACAAAATTTCGTTCACTCGATTTGGAGTTTCCTAGCCAATGTTATGTGGGTTTGAAGTTTGAACTAAATCTGAAAATCGGGAAAAAGTTTAAACCGCTGCGTGTGGGACCGGGGCTACGTGTCAACTCTTCATCGGTCGACACACGGGTCTACGGATTTCTTCGCGCGCAGCCACACCCGATCCGTGCCACAGCGAATCTCAGGGTTTAAAATATCGGCCGCTGATGCGTGGGACCTGGGGCTTCGTCTACCTCCCGCCTCCCGCGCTCGGCCGACGCGACACCTCGTCGGAGAGCTCGCCGGTGGCCTCTGTGGTGCGCCAAACTCCATGATCCTGGCCGCCTCTGCCTAAATCCACCCAGGGAACATGATGCTGGGCTCAGCACGTCATGAAAATCACCGGCACATAGTCGGCGACGAGCGGCGGCTTCGGAAGAACTTCGGCTGTGTCGGCCGACCTTCCTAGCACCCCAACCAACCGAGCAAAAGGCCGGGAAGCATCAGTGGTCCCTAAGGAAGCTTGGCATGGGCTCGGAGCAGCTCGGGAGAGGTCCGAAGTAGGCTCTCACCGTGCGCCCGATGCTTCCTGCATGATCCGCCGTCGGCAAGCTTTGAAATACGCCGTGTACAGGGGTCCTCATACTAGAGGTTGTGAAAGCAACTTGTGCGCCACTAAGTCTAGTTGGTGTAGGAACGGATTGAGACTCTCTAAACCTTTCTGGAGTGTGAATTTGGCGGAGCCGCACCCGAAGGTCGGTCTGCACTGAGTGAAAGGGAAAACTTAAATTCATCGCAGGCGATCAAGCACTTGGGCTGCGGCTCGGGGGTGAGCAGCACCGGTCCCTAACGCGTCCAGGGACGCCTTATCTTGGGCGTAACACCCTCCCATTTAGGCAGTCCACGGGAGCCCGAGGTGCGGCGGACATAGGTCCCCGAAAAGAACTCTCGGCATGTTCGAGATCACCCGAGTTCAACAAATTTCCAGTGATGGGGAAGGAGAAAGATTGCCCTTCATACCGTTTTACATCTTGGAGGGGATGGAGAGGCTGTGGTCAGGGGCTTCTCCGATCAACCGAGAGAGAGCGGCGGCAAGAGCTGTTTTCCTAGCGCGAGGGAGCAGAGGATAAGCCGAATACTTATCTCGCTGGCTCGGGCTCGGGGATAAGAAGGCAGGGGCGACGTCGGTCGACGCGGCCAGCCCGAGCAGGAGCTGTCCCGGCGATCAGCTCGGTGGCGCCCTTGGAGGAAGCCCGAGAAACCGAGGGTTAAATATTCAGTCGGTTAAATTTGCTTCAGTGGCTGACATGTGGGTCCCACCCGGGGTTTTAACCTCTGAAATTAACTTTTCTCCACTGCTCTAAACAGTAGAGACCAAATTAACCTCAGGAATTTGAATTATCTACTGCTGGGCCATTTGAATGGGATATAATTCAAATTGATTTTTGTTTGACTAAATTTCAGCACATATGCAGTTTGAAATTCAAATAAAGTTTGAATTTGCTAAACTTAGCTCATGTCAAGATCAACTCCAAATGGAGTGAAAATTGGTGTGTGAGTTCACAAAAATGTGCTGAGTAAGAATATGTCTCCCACTTTTGAATTCATGGGAAAAACAGTTTGAATTTGAATTAGAGCTCAAACCACCCTCTTTCTAGCTATACCCAAAAGGACTTCAAAAAGGTTTTGAATTTGGGTGAAACTTGGCATGGACATTCCTAGCAAGGTGTAGGATTTTTTCATATGCCCAGCCCCTATATGATGCATGTGGGAAATACCACTTTTGCATTTTGTGAGTTTATTCCCTAATGATCATGTTGATGGTGGTTACTTGCTCTTCAAATGTATTCATCAAGTTTCTTCAAATGAAGTGTGTGGGTGGTGATGAACACTTTGAATATGTGCCAAAAACTTAGGCCCTTACATCTTCGCCGACCGCGTACTACACAAGAAAGGTGCGTGGGGATCCCTTGATGGTGTAGCCGCAAACCATTCGGCAATTAATCCATCTGGTAGCAAGAATTTTAGAAAGTCACGAACCCTAGTGCAACTGACCGAGTTCGGCAAAAACCAAAAATTTGGCTTACACGCTGAATCAATGGTCAAGCTAGCTCGCAAGTAGCTTCTACACCTCCTAGCGTCCCTGCTCGAGGGAGAACTGAGCACAACCGTCCAGAAATGTGTAAAAGTCCCAAAACTTGTAAATAGAAAACTTGAGCTATGAATAAAGTTGAGTTTATATACAAGAAATGGGACTTACAAAAACTTTTGTGTTACTCCTGAAAGTGTTGGCATGTGCAATAAAACTTTGAATTCAGTTTGAATTAAGAGGTGCACTTCAAAAAGAAGAAGGGCATTTTCAAAAGAGAAAATTCAAACTGTTGTTTGAAAAAGTGTATTTGCAATAGCCAACTCAAAGATCAGAGGGCATATTTGAATTTCTCAGATCCAAATTATGAGGGAGCCAAGTTTTGAGCAAATTTGGAGGGGCTTTGATAGAAATATCCAAAGGACTTGTAAATTTCGCCCAAATTTGAATTTAAACTTGAAACTGTGGCACAAATTGTCAAATGGCAAAATGGCCTTTGAATTTGGATCCTCACAGCTGAATTTACAAGTTGTCAAAGTTTGGAGATATTTGGGAGATGGACAGTGGGTCCCATTGGTCATTGAGGGGAGGGAAAGACTTAGCACTTAAGCAAATGCTCTCTGTTCAGACTCACTCAAACCGGTTCCCCGTTTTCACTCGAAGGACCGAACAGGCGCGCGCGCCACCAAAGCAACTCAACCGCCAGCTCCCGAGCTGCTTCGACGTCGGTTCCCCCGCGCCCTTATCGGTCTCCCACCGAGTGCACACTTCACAACAACGAGCCCACGTCCGAGCCACGCCCCCTCCTCGCCACAGCGCCGTTTCCAGGAGCTTTTGCCTCTGCCGCGCCCACAAGCTCGGGCACCCATTGTCAACCCTCTCCCCGAGCCGTGGACACTCGGACAAGCTCGGAAGCAGCGTCGTCCACGCTCCCTGAAGCTGTCAAAGCCAATTCCGAGGGTGCAGCGGGCTGCAATCGCCTTAGCGAGCCGGTTCTTCCCCGGCGGACCAACCTCGGCGACTTGACTTCAAACCAAGCCCCTCCGGTGTTTCACACCCAACAAAGCCACAAATAAGGTTCGTTACCACCACTCCTTGCTGTCCACCGAGTTCGGGGTCATTTCATGGGACCACCTAGCCAGAATTTGAGTTTTACTCACGGCGGTTTCTTCGGGTCGCCGGCTCCAGACCGGGAAATTCTCCCCCGAGGTGTGAGGGCTTCCAGTTGTGTGCTGGTGTCATGATCCTCAGCCTCCTATGGACCTCCTCGACCAAACAGCGCACGATTCCATCAACCCTAGCCGAAGAAAGCCCAGTTTCTACTCTGTCGCCGCAAAAACCACCTCGGGCGCACTGTGACAGCATAGCTAGCGGCCTCTCCAAGCAAAATTGGGCACACGTCGATGAGCTACACCTTCCACTGATGCTGTAGCGCTAATCCTTCGTGTTTTTGGCAAGCTAGAACGGCGGCGCTACGTCACTGAAGCTCGGTTAAGCCGCCACACTGTCGCGAGCTCGGTTAGGGCCGACGTCGGTGTGGGGAAACCCTCTCCCCGTGTTCAGTGCACAAAATTAGGGGCTGACGGCAAGTTTGAGCACGGGAAGTGAACGGAAGACCGGGTTCCGATGTTCTCCGGCGAGTTCCGACGCCGGGGGTCGCGCGGGAGCCGGAGGAAGACGAAGGTGGTCGGTCCCACCCGTCAGAGGCTGACGTTAAACCTACGGGATCCTCTGTGGCCTCGGATTAAACCGTGATAATGCGGGCACGAGTCTGTGACCCCGTGTGGCATGGTTCCCGCAGTTGACACGTGTACGAGGGGCCCGCAATCAGAGTTTAAATAATTCTATGTTTAATTTGAAGTCCAAATTCAGTTCAAACTTTGGAACTGCATAACTTTTGCTAGGGAGCTCCAAAATTTGTGATTCAAATTGTGTTGGATTCAGGATGAAAAGAACTATCCAAATATGCAACCCAATTTGTACGAAAAGCAATAGAAAATTCTGGAAAATTCATTCAAGCTTTTCAGCAAAAGAATTTTTGAGGGAGTTTAGTTCATCCAAAAATTCCCATGTTTTGTCAGGATATTCTTTAGGATGTTAGGAGACTCATGTAAAAGTTTCAGCTCATTTGGAGTTGATTTAGTGAGGGTAATTCTGATTTCAAGTTTCTGTATTCAAATGAATACAGAAATATTTTCAGAGAATTTCCAAAACTTTGAAATTCAGTTCTGGGCATTCCTTAGCTCCAAATATCCTTGGAAAATTCCAGGCATACTCTCTGAACTATTCTTGAAATTGTAGTTCACCTGGATTTGCATGAAAGTGCAAGTTTCATCAGAATTAATTCCTTTATGCCTAAATGCTTAGGGAATTGTTCTGGGTGATCTAATCAGTGAAACATTCAGAATTTTGGTCCAGAGGACTTTCTTGTGACAAGGAACTCACAAGAAAATTTCCTGCTCCATTGGAGCCCTGGATCAGTAGTGTTCTGTTCAACTAATTAGGTGATCACCACCCAAGTGATGAACATAACTTCTCACTTGATGATAGTGCTTAGACACACACCCAAAACACCACCCTCAGTGTCATTTTAAATTCTTGAACAGAGTTCCAGTTTTAAACTTGTCTTTAGAACTTGTTAGCAAAAGTTCTACAATTAAAGATATATGCATGTTCATAACGTGTAGTGATAAAACGTGGAAAGTGAAGAAGGAGAAGTTGAGCTTGGATCAAGGAGCAAGAAGGGCACGAGTTGAACTTCAAGACATCAGCAACTAACCCCATATTATCTGACTCTAGTCACCTGCAAAACCAAGGCAAGCCCCGGTTTGCATATAAGTTGTTTTCTTAAGTTTTACTTTGTTCACTACTATGGGTCTAAGTTTGTATGTGCATTAGGTCAAGGATGTTTTACACTCCAATTTGATGACCAAATGAACCTTGGATTAAGGGTACAAAAGAAACACCGCTGTAGAATAACGCCGTGCTAAATAGCATAGGACATCCGGTATAAGTCGAGTAGTTGAAATCTACTCGCGAGCTATAGACGGGACTACCTGGGTGTAGATGGAAAAAGAGGGCAAACTAAAGTTTGCATTTCCAAAGATGAGACCGGGCAGGATGGTTAAGCAGCGACAAGATGAGGTCTTGGCCGAGTAGCTCTGCCTGTGTCGGTTAAGGACCGATGCGTGTGCGGCACCCAGGAGCAGGTATTGAGTTGTGTACCGGATGCTTACTGACATATGGGAACCAGGAAACCGATGTACCAGGTTCACTGGATTGTAGAGGCATACCATATCGTCTCGTTAGACCTATGAGCCTGAGACGACGCGACCAGTTCTACAGTTTAGTGTCCTGAGAAAGGTTGCCACATACGACGTAATGAATGACGGCAGAGTTGGGTCTTCAGGGGCGGACGTGTGTCGAGTTATCCGGGTAGTGTTTGATCCGAATCACCGTCCATCGCGGTTATTGATTACCGCTTGCTCCCTGTGTTGTGACGTAGTAATCAAGTTGTGTGAAAATAGTTTGCAAAGTTTAAAATGCTGTTATGATAATTGTAAATTGTATGAAAACCATGGGTGAAGTAGAGATAGAGCAAACTAAAGTTATTTTTCCACCTTGGGACAAGTAACATTGGAATGATGCGTTTCTTGTTTGATTGTGGAGTTCCAATGTTGCTGGGCGCAAGGTCACTACTATTATGGCTAAAACCTGAAAGTTAAGGATGAACTCGTAGGCGAGTCTTTTCACAAATTACCGGATTAGGTCTTAAGTTACCCTCATGTAGAGTTGCATGCTTTAGGAGAGACGGTTAAGTCTTGCTGAGCCTTTGTGCTCACTCTTGCTATATAAGTGGTTTTGCAGGTAAACTTCGACGCTATAAAGAAGGTTGTCCGGTGAGACTGAGGAACTTCCGAGTCATGTCACACTTGGAGACCCTAGCCGCTGCCATGTCTTCGTGTTGCTAGCGAGAGGAGTCCGTGGGCTGGACCTCTTCTTGAGTGCTTCTTAGATATTCAACGTGAGCTGTTTATAGACTTCCGCTGTAGCTATTTTATGTAAATTATTTACGCAGAACAATTGTAAGCTTCCGCTTTTGATTTATGTAATACATTGTTCCTTATATGTGTGCTATTGGGTGCCGCATAACACGGCACCATCCAATGCGATCCCTGGGCGAGGTGCCCCGTCCCCGTGATCGAGGTCGGGCCCTCTCAAAATGGCCGAGTTATAGCAGTTTCCGTAGCCGCCGGTGCAAACACGGCTCGGGTCGCCGTCGAGAGTGGGTTTGCAGGCATTTTTAGCTTCCGAGGTTGCTCACGTCGGGTTCCTCGTGACCCACTGGTGCTCCCTGAGCAAACCGTGACTCTTTTCATGCCTCAGAGAGCGAGAACAACCTCACCGGAGCCCTAACCTCCGTGGTTGACGTCGCACGGCCGTTTCCGGTCACCGCCGGCGAGCTCCGACCCCCGAGGGGAGTTCCACATGGCAGATAGGGCTAGGCGGCCAGTTCTAGCGCTGGGGACGGTCGGGAAGTCAGTTCCGCCGAACTCGCAGGCGTGCGCGAGGAGGAAGAAGGCGGGTGGTGGGGCCCACCCGCGAGTTTAAACATTTCTGGGATTTTCCAGTTTTAGTTCAAACTTCAATTGCATATAACTTCTGCTAGGAAGCTCCAAATTCAGTGAACCAAATTTTGCTGAACTCAGCCTTTTTAGTACTTTCTAGCAACACAAGTTTCAGCTCATGAAACTTAATAATTTTCCAGAATTAATTCCCTAAAATTTAAACTGTTAGGAATTTTATCTGAAGAATTACTTTATGAAAAATTCTGAAATTTGGCTGGTAGGTTCATTGGAAAATCCTTGTGTAACAGTAAAATTTTCAGACCCATCCAAGTTTATTTAGTCCCCCTAATAGTGTGATTAATTGAACTGCCCTGAGAAAATAGAAAAATGTCCAGAAACATTTTCAGATTTTCTCAAATCTTGTTTAGGGCATAACTTCATCTAGAATTATTCAAATTACATGAAACCAATTCCATTAGAACCATATTAAATTCTAATTTCCAGAAAGTAATGGTTGAAGCCATGAAAACTCCTGGAATTCCTTAGAGGTTCTAATATTGACCAAATAGGCTTTTATTTGTACAAGGCTCAAATGAACTTTATTTCAAATGAAACTTGGTCAAGACTCTGTTTAGGACCCTACCACGCCACCATAAAAATTTCTGAACCAAAGGGGAGGTCTAGCTAGGGTTATAGTAATTATTTATTTAGTTCTACACACTGCATTTGAATTGACATATAGTATATCGTTGACGTGTAGTCGTTGAAGGCGAGGAAACTCCGGAAGTGCTTGACTTCCTTCTTCTGGACGAAGCCCTAACCCCTGACCAGCAGCAACAAGGCAAGCCCCGGTTTGCGTTAACCCATTTTTCAATGTTTTTCTTTGTTTACATACTTAGTATGAGGTATCTATATGTGCATTAGGTGTAGGATGGATGAGACCCCAAATGCATAACCAGATTTTCCTATAAGAGTGAGGGTAGTGTCTAAGTCCTCGAGTAGACAAGCTATGCTTAATGATTCATAGAACTTCGGTACAAGTCAAGTAGTTGGAATCTACTCGCGAGTTAGGCTTGGGACACACGGAATTGGTTCGAGTGATGTGACATCACTTTAGTAATGAAAATGAGACTGGGCAGGGGCTAGGGCACAGCAAGAGGAAGTCTTGTGTGTGCAGCCCTGTCCTTGTCGATTGAGGACCGATCCGTGTGCGGCCCACACTGATCAAGGTTGAACGTACCGAAGGCATATCGGATATATGGGCCCCGGTAAACTGATGTAACCTAAACCTCCGGGCGTCGAGGCATAGCACACCGATTTATAGATGTAGGTTGAGGGCAGCAAGGTGGACTCTGCTAACGGGCATAGAGAGATGCTCCGTGTAGGGAACCTCCTGTCCGTTTCGGTGTGACTGGTTCGACGTTTGGGCTGTTGGGTGAAAGGTTGTCCCGTACGACATCGAGTGAGCGTGCTGTGCAGCTCCACGGGTGGGCGTACGTGACGTGCTCTTCGGGTATCCCTGCAGGTGTATATCGAGTCGATTCGCCGTCTCTCGCGGTGAAGAGTACCACTTGGTCACTGAGTCGTGACGTAGGTTAACATATGAAATGTTATGATTCAATATTGCTGTTATGATATAATTGTATTGCTACATGTGTGCCACCAAATATTGCTCACTAAATTTCATATTCATGAACTGTTAACTTGTGGCTAAAAGATGAACTAAGGATGAACTTGTAGGCGTGTCCATTTGCTGAAATTTACCGTCCCATGATCGTTGTACACTACATGTAGAGTTTCATGCCTAGGTGAGTCGGTCAAGTCTTTTTGAGCCATCGTGCTCACGGTTGCTGCTATAAGTGTTTTCCAGGTGAGGAGCATCCCACGGACTCGGGGTACGAGTCCACCGGTGAGGGTTACCCTCCGTCGGGGACCACGGCTGAGTGGGAGCCGTACACGCCACGCTGAGCTGAGGAGTGCAGCTAGTGTGGGTTGCCCTAGAGCTGGGCAACCAACTTTTGCTAGATAGACGGGCGTGAGTTGTACAAATTTAGTTTCCGCTGCTGTAATAATAACACTAGTTTGTAACTGAAGTATTGTACTACTTTGTACATTTCAGTTGGCTTTTCTATGTAATACAATGTTGTTCTTATGATGTGTGCTGCCGGGTGTCGCATCATGCGGCACCACCCTCTGTGATCCTGGATGAGCGGATTCCGGTCCGCCAGAGGCTGGTATCAGAGCTGCATTGGTGATAGCACAATAATTAAGGATTGTATTACGGGAAAACTTAGGTTTACAGTGAGGATTCGCTAGTTTGCCCAAGTAAGGACTATATTGACATAGTTACTTAAAGTGGCAAGACTAACATATGTGTGATAATTTTGAATTTTAATTATGTAACGACGCACCTACACTCAGGTAAGAATTGTAAGGAACGCCACCGAAAGCGGTTCAATTTCGGTTAGCTCCTCTGACAAGGAACGTGGTTCAGGGATAGGTCTCACAGCTTGGTGTGAGACGTTAATATGAAACTCTCGAACTCTTCATGTTCCTGAGTTCATATGAAACGCTGATCCCTAGCGTGCATTAGGCAAGTAAGTGGAGACCCCATCGCGTGGTCAGTAACGCGAAAGTGTGTTCGTCTGGAAATAGCCCAGGAGGACATACGCAGGCTTGCCATCGGCATGCCCTGCAGGGCAGTATTTGGTATCTGTCGGGGTGATAAAATTCCCAACCGTGACGACCCGTTCGTGCTCTACTCGGGTTCCCCGTCGTGTGGTGTTGATACACGATCACGTTCCTTGAGACGTGGCTTAACTCAAGGGCGGCCATATGGCAATGATACGGGCATTTATATTTACTTTCAAATATGGAACTGCCTGAAATGAAAATAACCTTTGAGTGCATCATTATTGGGTGTTTCTCTGCAGGTACTAACCACGTAGTGTATGCCTTGTAGTATACGTGTGCGAGAGACCGTTTAGTGCCACAATTGAGACGTATATGCCGGTATAATCCGGTTAGGATTTTCTTTTTGTGAGGAATGTAGTACCGACATATCATAGGCATGTGCATAAAGGATAATGATAACAAAGAACTAAAATCACCAAGTTTTAACATTTAGGACCCTGGTTGGGTAGAAAAAAATTCAATAATGGATCAGTGTAGATCCAAGGGATTGAAAAACAGAGTGCTCTGTTTTGGGCAACAAGCTTGCTGAACTTTGACAGGGCATAACTCACAGATTATTTAGCCAATGGGTGTGTGGGATATATTTCTGGAAAGGTATTTAAGTGCTCTACAACTTTGTTGTAGACTTCCATAGCTGAATCACACCTTAATCTGGCTGAAATTCCAGCGGCTTGTAAATTGTCCAGAACCAGGACAGATTTAAAACACTCTCTGGACTGTTCTGTTTTTCAAGCATAAATTTCTGTAGAAAAATCTAAAATTTTTATATCATAAACTTTGGAAATGGTAGGAGATGTGTTACCTCTTTGTAATTCAAAGTTTCTGAAATTTCAGCACAGAACTCACTGGAAACCAGAGTTGAAAACAGCAACTTCCAAAGGAGGTGCTGTTGAAATTCTTCCAGAAATTCTGCTGACTTTGAATTACCATAACTTTTAAACCATAGCTGATCTGAGGGCAAATAAGTACTCGTTGGAAATATACTGAAGTTAACTTTAACTTTGGTATTCAGCATGAGTCAGGAATATGCCCAGCGCCAGATCAAAATCTGGAATATGTAGAATCTGGTCATTCTGGCAGAAGGATGACAGTTGAACTCATTTGAGAGAGTATTGTGCTCTAGGGGGTTTTAAGTACTTCCAATGGGGTAGAACAAACTAATGAGTGTTTATCTTCAACTAGCGAAAGATTTGATTATGTCTTACTCAAGTTTGTTTTGCTAGAGACCATGTTTGTGTCGTATTGAAGATAAAAAGGTAGTATATGTGATGACAAAGCGATTTTAACGTCTCGTAGTGACCAAACCTAGTTGAGATGAACTTCCAAAGAGGAAGTACATCAAATTGGATTTAACTAGCGTGTATTTGGTCTGGTAATGGTGTAGCTTGTGCAAAGTTATTATATTATCTGTATACGAGATGTATCGCATGTTTTTACTGTCATTATGTTTTACGCCATTTTATTGGACTGCATGAACTATGTTGCGGGACTGATGTTTATTGTCGTATGGTTGCAGATGGTTAGCACTCGGATCACGCATGAGATTGGTGGCTCTAGCCAGCAGGGGGGTGATGACTCCCAGCCACCTGCCTACGACAGCACCCCGCAGCAACAACCACAACCGCCACCTCCGCTTACGCTAGCGGATGTGATTGCGGCACTGGTGGGTGCTCGTGAGGAGCAGACCGACCTGCTCCGCACAATCGTGTAGAATACGTCCCAGACTGGGGGGCGTCAAGAGAGGGGGATTCGTGAGCTCCATGTTGTGACGTAGTCAGATTTCATTACTACGCACCCTCCGGTGTTCACAGAAGCAGCAGAACCCCTGGAGGCCGACAACTGGCTGCAGACAATTGAGTCCAAGTTCGGGCTGCTCCAATGTACGGAGTGGCAGAAGACTCTGTTCGCGGCACAGCAGCTTCACGGTGCTGCTGGTGCGTGGTGGGTGAAATATGTCGCCTCACTGCTGGCCATGCCATGGAGTGGGAAGAATTCCGGGAGGCGTTCTGCGCCTACCATATCCCTCCCGAGATAATGAAGCGGAAGTTCCAAGAGTTCTTGGAGCTGAAGCAGGGCGGGAGGAGTGCCCACCACTACTCCCGTGCCTTCAACCATCTGGCGCAATATGCGTCGGATTACGTCTCCACCGAGGAGAAGAAGCGGGAGCACTTCTATCCGGGATTACATCCCGAGATGAAGACAAATCTCGTCCAATGCAATCGCGGCACCTTCAATGATCTCGTTAATACCGCGATCATGCAAGAAGACGCTCAGCGAGAATTGGCAGCTGAGCAGCGAAAGCGCAGCACTCCACCCAGCAGTGGGGGTGGAGCTCCCCAGAAATACTGCATGGTGTATCGAACACCATCCGGTCAGCAGTGGCATCCACCGGCGCAACCTCAACAGTTCGGGGGTCGTTCTTTCCAGTCACCCCCGTTCAGACCGCCAATGCCACCACCGTGACTGCAACAACATCAGCAGATGGCACCCCGGGCGTTTCCACCGCCACAACGCGCCCCAGGATTCCGTCCGCCGATCAGCGGAGGACCGCCGCGCTACACTTGTTTTACGTGTGGCCAGGCGGGCCATTTATCGAAGGACTGTCCCCAGGGGCAGCAGAGAAGCGGGCAAGCCCAGTTCCAGGGCGGTGCTCGAGGCCGACCTCCAGTCAAGAAGGTTGGTCAGCGAACCGGGGGCGTTCACAACCTCGACAATGACGACGCCCCAGAGGGAGACAACGTGCTGGCGGGTACGTTTACTCTCAACGATCAAGCAATCGTCATATTATTTGATTCAGGTGCAACCCACAGTTTCATAAGTGCATCCTATGTGGCTAAGCATCAAATGCAAGTCTTTCCAACCGACTGCTCATATATGATATGCTCACCGGGAGAGAAGATTTCAGCAAATATGATGATTCCAAAAGCACCTCTGTGCTTTGGTGGGAAAATATATACCACCACCCTGATAATCCTTACGGGGCAAAAGATTGATGCAATCTTAGGGACGTCATGGTTACTTTACCATGGCGCTGTCCTGGACACTCGGACACGGACGGTTCATTTGCATTCTCTATTCCACAGTCTGCATTCCATGGTGTTAGACAATCCTGTCCAGGAAGTTTCAGCAATTAATAATACTGAAGCTCTCTGAAGTTAGAGGACATCCCTGTAGTCCGGAAGTATCCCGACGTGTTTCCAGATGATCTTCCGGGCATGCCACCTGAGCGGGATGTCGAGTTCAAGATTGAGCTTGCACCCGGGATGACTCCCATCTCAAGGAGACCCTACAAAACGGCTCTGAATGAGCTGGCTGAATTGAAAGCACAGCTCAATGATCTATTGAGCAAAGGTTTCATTAGGCCGAGTTCCTCGCCTTGGGGATGCTCGGCGCTGTTTGTAAAGAAGAAGGATGAAACCTTGAGGCTGTGTGTGGACTACCGGCCGCTCAACAACGTCACCATCAAGAACAAGTACCCACTGCCCCGCATTGACATCCTGTTTGATCAGCCTGTGGGTGCAAGTGTGTTCTCCAACATGGACCTTCGCTCTGGATATCATCAAATAAAAATCCGGGCGGAGGATATCCCGAAGACAGCTTTCTCGACGATAAATGCTTTATATGAGTATCTCGTCATGTCTTTTGGTCTCACGAATGCTCCGGCACATTTCATGTATCTCATGAACTCGGTGTTCATGCCGTTGCTGGACAAGTTCGTTGTGGTGTTCATTGATGATATCTTGTTTTACTCCAAGACAGAAGCAGAACACGCCGAACACTTGAGAATTGTTCTTCAACGATTGAGGGACCACAAGCTCTATGCCAAGTTCAGCAAGTGTAAGCTTTGGATCAGCCAGGTGCCATTTTTGGGACATATCATCTCAGCAGAAGGCATTGCGGTTGACCCAAGCAAAATCGAGCAGGTGCTGAAATGGAAAGCTCCCACTTCAGTCCATGAAGTCAGAAGCTTCCTCGGCTTAGCGGGATATTACCGGAGATTCATTCCAAGCGTCTCCAAGCTTGCGAAGCTGATGACAGAATTGTTGAAAAAGGGAACAAAGTATGTTTGGAACTCAGCATGTGAAGGAGCGTTCCAAGCATTAGTGAAGCATCTCACAACAGCCCCGGTCTTAGCTCAACCGGATACAACGAAGCCCTTCGACGTGTATTGTGATGTGTCCGGTATCGGGCTCGGCTGCGTGTTGACGCAGGAAGGACATGTGGTCACATATGGCTCACGCCAACTTCGAAACCATGAGCAGCACTATCCGAATCATGATCTTGAACTTGCTTCTGTGGTTTTGGCGTTGAAGATGTGGAGGCACTATCTCCTGGGGAACTTGGTGCATCTCTACACCGACCACAAGAGCCTGAAGTATATTTTCACACAGAAGGAGCTCAATATGAGGCGAAGGAGGTAGTTAGAGCTAATCAAAGACTATGAAATTGAGATTCATTACCACCCCGGCAAGGCAAATGTGGTTGCCGACACGCTGAGTCGGAAAACACATGTCCATAACCTCACCATAGCACCAGTGGAGGAAGAAGAGCCGAGTTTATATTTGGTTCCTTATGAATCGCTCTACAATCTTGCCCTCATCCCTACCATTATGGAGGATATAATTGCAGCTCAGAAAGTTGATAAGGGCATGGCACATCTCCGGAGACGGATAGACAACGGGAAATCAAATGTTTGCGGAAGGATGATGAGGGGACGCTGTGGTTCAATGACCGCATAGTCGTACCCCGGGATATGGAGCTGAGAAAGAAGATTTTTGATGAAGCTCACTTGTCTAAATACTCTATTCATCCGGACAGCAAAAAATGTACCATTATTTGAAAATAAAATTTTGGTGGACACGGATGACGCGGGAAGTGGCTAAGTACGTATCCGAGTGTGATACGTGTAGACGAGTGAAAGCTGATCATATGAGGAAATCAGGGCTGCTGCAACCCCTGAAAATCCCAGCATGGAAGTGGGAAGATGTGAGCATGGATTTCATTGTGGGATTACCCCTGACTTCCAACATACAAGATTCAATTTGGGTGATCGTTGACCGGTTAACCAAGTCGGCTTACTTCATTTCCGTGCATACACATTTCCATGCCAACAGATATGTGGAGTTGTATATTGCAAGAATCCTGTGTTTGCATGGAGTACCCAAGACCATAGTCTCAGACCGAGGGGCACTATTTGTATCTCGTTTCTGGGAGCAGTTGCACGCTGCTTTGGGTACTAAGCTGATTAGAAGCTCCGCCTATCACCTTCAGACAGATGGTTAACAGAGAGGGTGAACCAAGTACTAGAAGATATGTTGAGAGCGTGTGCCATCCACCACGGTAGAAACTGGGATGATCATCTACCGTTGGTGGAATTCTCGTACAACAATGGCTATCAAGCGAGTATCAAGATGGCACCCTATGAAGCTCTCTACGGTCGTAAATGCCGCACTCCATTAAATTGGTGCGAGTCTGGTGAAAGGATCACATTCGGGGTTGATGTGGTGAACGACGCTGAAGAGCATGTTCGGATGATTCAAGCCAACTTGAGGGCCGCTCAATCCCGACAGAAAAGCTATGCTGATAAGAGGCGTAGGCCGCTGCACTTTGACGTCGGGGAGCACGTGTACCTCCGTGTATCTCCGATGAAAGGCGTGCACCGGTTCAGCGTGAAGGGGAAACTCGCTCCCCGTTTCATTGGACCTTATGCCATCATCGAGAAGTGTGGACCGGTGGCGTATAGACTGGAACTACCGGCATCTCTTTCTGGTGTTCACGATGTTTTCCATGTTTCACAACTGTGAAAATGCCTGAAGTATACAGCTGCTGTTCCCACCGAAGACATCGGCGAGCTGCAACCGGATTTGACATATGATGAATATCCTGTGGCAAATCTTGATGAGAAGGCCCGGACCACACGTAGACGAACGTTGTGGTTCTACAAGATAATCTGGAGCAACTACACCGCCGAATAAGCGACGTGGGAGAGCGAGGAATTTCTTCGCTCAAACTACCCGGAGTTCATGGCGTCTCATCACGGGTGAGTTCTTGTTACATCATTGTCTCTTCCTTTATAACCTCGGGACGAGATTCTTTTAAGGGGGAGGGATGTAAAGCCCAAGAAAGTGAAGGGCAAAGAAATGTTCATCACCTCACAAAACCACAGCTCTTGTGATGGATATCTCATGAAAACTTGTGAAGAGCAAGTAAACACCATCAAAAGGGTGATTATAGGGGAAAGCCCTAACTTCTAAAAAGTAGGATTTCTACACATAAGCATGAAAGGTTTAGCTGACCCCTAGATCTTATATATTCATGGGAAGGCTCAGGCCAAATTTCATGCAAATCCAATACTTTTTAGGCACTTTTGGAGGCATTTGCCAAAGGGCCAATTTGAATGCAAATTCAAATTGCAGCCACTTTCATCGCTTGAATTCAAAAGTTGACTTCATATTCAAACTCAGCACATTTTTCTGAGTTAGTCCACCAATTTTCATCCCCATTGGAATTCATCTTATCGGGAGCTAAATTTGCAATAATTCAAAATTGAATTTGAATTTCAATTCAAATGTGCAGCAAATTTAGCCAAACAAATTTCAAATTGGGGAAATCAAATTCAAACAGTGACTTGGAGGTTAAGTCTCTCATTCAATTGTGAGTAGCTGGGATCTTTTCAGTGAAAACAGAAATGAAAAATTGGAAAAGAAATTAGAGGGGGAAGGGCCCACTGGTCAGTGACTGTGCTCAGAGAGAAACCGACTCGGTGGTCGTCGGTCAGCCGCCGGGGCTGTTGCCGCCTCCCGGCCTCACCAGCGCACGTCTGGATCAGCTCGTGCCCCCCTCCCGATCACCACGTACACGGCACAAACAGATTTCGCTGCCTCCCTCGGCTGCGCTGCTCTGCTCAGCTCCCGCACGCGCGAAAAACCGGCAGAGGCGACCGCACCTTCGAACCTTGGCGCGCACCGGTGCTGATCATCGATCACTCATGGTCCCTGCAGCAGAAAGGAGCGCCAAGGTGTGCTCTAGCTGTTCTCCGTGCTGCACCAGCGAGCTGCACTAGGTTGTGCACGGTGTAAGCCGTCGAAGTCGAGAAACCGGAAGGAACCGCCGGAGCTGTGCTTCGGCTCAATGTTGACAGCCCCATCCGGCCATCTTCGCCGACCGCGTACTACACAAGAAAGGTGTGTGGGGATTCCTATATGGTGTAGCCGCAAACCATTCGGCGAATAATCCATCTGGTAGCAAGAATTTTAGAAAGTCCTGAACCCTAGTGCAACTGACCGAGTTCGGCAAAAACCAAAAATTCGGCTTACACGCTGAATCAATGGTCAAGCTAGCTCGCAAGTAGCTTCTACACCTCCTAGAGTCCCTCCTCGAGGAAGAACTGAGCACAACCGTCCAGAAATAGCCGAGTTATAGCAGTTTCCATAGCCACCGGTGCAAACACGGCTCGGGTCACCGTCGAGAGTGGGTTTGCAGGCATTTTTAGCTTCCGAGGCTGCTCACGTCGGGTTCCTCGTGACCCACTGGTGCTCCCTGAGCAAACCATGACTCTTTTCATGCCTCAGAGAGCAAGAATGACCTCACCGGAGCCCTAACCTCCGTGGTTGACGTCGCACGGCCGTTTCCGGTCACCGCCGGCGAGCTCTGACCCCCGACGCGAGTTCCACGTGGCGAGATAGGGCTAGGCGGCCTGTTCTAACGCTGGGGGCGGTCGGGAAGTCAGTTACGGCGAACCTCACCGGGGTGCACCGCCGCCGAACTCGAGGGCGCGCACGAGGAGGAAGAAGGCCGGTGGTGGGGCCCACCTGCAGAGTTTAAACATTCTTGGGATTTTCCAGTTTTAGTTCGAACTTCAATTGCATATAACTTTTGCTAGGAAGCTCCAAATTCAGTGAACTAAATTTTTCTGAACTCAGCTTTTTGAGTACTTTCCAGCAACACAAGTTTCAGCTCATGAAACTTAATAATTTTCAAGAATTAATTCCCTTAATTTTAAACTGTTAGGAATTTTACCTGAAGAATTACTTTATGAAAAATTCTGAAATTTGGCTGGGAGGTTCATTTAAAAATCCTTGTGTCACAGTAAAATTTTCAGACCCATCCAAGTTAAGTTATTCCCCCTAATGGTGTGATTAAGTGAACTACCCTGAGAAAATAGAAAAATGTCCAGAAACATTATCAGATTTTCTCAAATCTTGTTTAGGGCATAACTTCATCTAGAATTCTTCAAATGACATGAAACCAATTCCATTAGAACCATCTTAAATTCTAGTTTCCAGAAAGTAATGGTTGAAGCAATGAAAACCCCTGGAATTCCTTAGAGGTTCTAATATTGACCAAATAGGCTTTTATTTGTACAAGGCTCAAATGAACTTTGTTTCAAATTAAACTTGGTCAAGACTCTGTTTAGGACCCTACCACGCCACCATAAAAATTTATGAACCAAAGGGGAGGGCTAGCTAGGGTTATAGTAATTATTTATTCAGTTCTATGCACTGCATTTGAATTGACATATAGTATATCGTTGACGTGTAGTCGCTGAAGGCGAGGAAACTCCGGAAGTGCTCGACTTCCTTCTTCCGGACGAAGCCCTAACCCCTGACCAGCAGCAACAAGGAAAGCCCCGATTTGCATTGACCCATTTTTCAAAGTTTTGCTTTGTTTACATACTTAGTATGAGGTATCTATATGTGCATTAGGTGTAGGATGGATGAGACCCCAAATGCATAACCATATTTTCCTATAAGAGTGAGGGTAGTGTCTAAGTCCTCGAGTAGACAGGCTATGCTTAATGATTCATAGAACTTTGGTACAAGTCGAGTAGTTGGAATCTACTCACGAGTTAGGCTTGGGACACACGGGATTGGTTCGAGTAATGTGAGATCACTTTAGTAATGAAAATGAGACTGGGCAGGGGCTAGGGCGCAGCAAGAGGAAGTCTTGTGTGCGCAGCTTTGTCCGTGTCGATTGAGGACCGATCCGTGTGCGGCCCATGCTGATCAAGGTTGAACGTACCGAAGGCATATCGGATATATGGGCCCCGGTAAACTGATGTAACCTAAATCTCCGGGCGTCGAGGCATAGCACACCGATTTATAAGTGTAGGTTGAGGGCAGCAAGGTGGAAATCTGCTAATGGGCATAGAGAGATGCTCCGTGTAGGGAACCTCCTGTCCGTTTCGGTGCGACCAGTTCGACGTTTGGGCTGTTGGGTGATAGGTTGTCCCGTACGACATCGAGTGAGTGTGCTGTGCAGCTCCACGGGTGGGCGTACATGACGTGCTCTTCGGGTATCCCTGCAGGTGTATATCGAGTCGATTCGCCGTCCCTCGCGGTGAAGAGTACCACTTGGTCACTGAGTCGTGACGTAGGTTAATATATGAAATGCAATGATTCAATATTGCTGTTATGATATAATTGTATTGCTACATGTGTGCCACCAAATATTGCTCACTAAATTTCATATTCATGAACTGTTAACTTGTGGCTAAAAGATGAACTAAGGATGAACTTGTAGGCGTGTCCATTTGCTAAAATTTACCGTCCCATGATCGTTGTACACTACATGTAGAGTTTCATGCCTAGGTGAGTCGGTAAAGTCTTGTTGAGCCATCGTGCTCACGGTTGCTGCTATAAGTGTTTTCAGGTGAGGAGCATTCCACAGACTCGGGGTACGAGTCCACCAGCGAGGGTTACCCTCCGTCAGGGACCATGGCTGAGTGGGAGCCGTACACGCTGCGCTGAGCTGAGGAGTGCAGCTAGTGTGGGTTGCCCTAGGGCTGGGCAACCAACTTTTGCTAGATAGACGGGCGTGAGTTGTATAAATTTAGTTTCCGCTGCTGTAATAATAACACTAGTTTGTAACTGAAGTATTGTACTACTTTGTACATTTCAGTTGGCTTTTCTATGTAATACAATGTTGTTCTTATGATGTGTGCTGTCGGGTGTCGCATCATGCGGCACTACCCTCTGTGATCCTGGATGAGCGGATTCCGGTCCGCCACAGGCAAAACGCGCCAGCGCAGGCTGCGACGTGCGCCCGATGATTTTCACCACGCCACCTCCTGCTGGCTCACCCGATGCTCGTCCTGGTCACCACGCTACGAGTGCCGCAGAGCCGTTTCGTTTTCCCCAGTTTGCTCTCGCCTCAGTTGTCTGCCTCTCGATGAACACCGCCGCTCGGTTCTTCCCCGATCGACCACAGCACCCTGAGCTCGGTTGCTCAAGCTTTCCACAGCAAAAACCATCACCAACACGTGCTCTAGCCATCCACCATCCCTACTCCTTCGGTCTCTGCCCGTTGGAGCTCGAAATTCCCGGAGTTGCAGCTGTGCCGCCGTGAACACCGGAGGTTCCAACATTCGGTCGCCGTGGACAGCTCAAACTGCAGAAGCTCACGCTCAAGTGATCCAACCCATTGGTGCACCTACGACCGGAGCTGCTCACCTCCAAAATTCAGACCAAGCCGTGACTCCTCGGAGGAGAAGTTGGAGATTTCCCCCGCGCAGCGCAACTCGACCCCGACGTAAAGAGTTTCTAAATTCAGCTTCAATTCATGTTGTGAGTATCTCAAACTTCGCACATAGGTTCTAAACAAGCGAGCGCCCTTCCTCCCTCGATTCTAGGGCGGGAAATTAGGTGTAGAGCGAGGATTACACGTTCTTGTCGCGGGAAAACCTTAAGACCACTTCATGCGGACGGTACCGATAGGTTTGGAGGGCTCCCCGGCGGATGTGGTTGCCATGCCTAGCTCCTACATCTTCCACTGGTGCTTTTACAGCAAACCCTAGCCCGAAAGACCCACTGCTGAGTGGGAACGAGATCCCCGAAGTGGAGTTTGACATGGCCGCCGGTGTGAGCACTGTTCCGGCCGCTGTCACCCGCTCCCGACCCCACCATCGTGTTCAGCAAGGTGTAAAACTCACAGGCGGCAAGTCTGGTGAAGTTTGGACCACGGGAACCCCGTCCTGGCGAGCCTCGCCGGAGTGCACCGCCGCGGAATGCGCGGGCAGCGCGAGGTAGACGAAGGAGGGTCGGGTCCCACCGGTCAGCCTCTGTATCTGCGCGGGGATCGGCCTATGGCACCGGATCGGGTGCGGCTGCACGGGAAATAACCCTGTGGCCTCGGTGTTGCCATCATCTGAGTTGATAGCACCACGGGTGGGGCCCACAGCAAGAGTTTAAACATTTCTTCATTTTTCAGATTTAGTGCAAACTTCAAATGACCATAACTTTCAGTAGGAATGTCCAAAATTTATGAAACAAATTTTGCTGGAATCCTCTCAGTCAGTACTTTGCATAAATGGAAAGAAATTGATCTGAAGATCTCTGGAAATGTCTCCAAAATTCATTAAAAAATAAATCTTTGGGAATTAATTCCAGGAGATCCCTGTTACGGAATTTCTTCAAATTTGGTCAGAAGATTCCTCATGATATTATTAATCTTCTGTAAACATTTGAGCTTCATTGGAGTTCATTTGCTAGGCTAAATTGCCTTCAAAAGTTCAGCCTTTATTTGAAAATTCAAATTCTAAACAGAAACTTTTCAGAACTCCTACCCAACTTCAAAAATTCATATCTCTCTGTTGGTAGCTCCAAAAATGGTGAAACAAATTTTGTTAGAACCATGGAGACCTACCCTACTTAGATCTTCTACTGTTAGACATGTTATAACTCCAGATTTTGGCTCAAAATTCAGAGAAGCCTTGTACTTGTTGGAATTATGGAGACCATAAGGTGCAATGATATTTCTCCAAATTTTGCTCAGATCTCCAAGTTATGCTCAATTTACAGAGAGTTACAAAGAGTCTTTGCTCTGCCCTGTTTTCTGGACAGTTTCAACTCTACTGCATTTTTTGATTGGTTAAGGGTTGAAACACCTCTGGACCTCAACAGAAAAGTTGTGAAGCTCTTCCAATGCTTTCCAGAAATGTATCATATGACCCCCAACCTCGAAAGAACTCAGCCTCTAACCTCTGATTAACTTCAGCCTTAATTCAGCTGAAAACAGAGTGCTCTGTCCTTAGGAACCTATAAGTTGAAAACTTGTTAGCTTTGAATATCCTGATTAAGGGAAAGAGTTACATCAAGTTTTAGTGCTTTGGATCAAAACCTTCAAGTTTGTACAATGAAGTTGTTCATTTAGTGGGGTGTGACGTTGATGCGTCACCAGCTCATGTTGGTACTACGTCCTCACAAAGAAAAACCTATACCGGACTTAGTCGGCTTCGTTAATTCAGTGGCACTAAACGTCACTCGCACATGAATACTACATGTCTACCGTTTGGTGGTTAGACTACCTGCAGAAACTCAAACAATCGTCAGACTCGGCTGCACACCTAGCCCGGTATCCATACAGTTCATACATCCGGCCGTCATCACTCGCCTGGATGTTCTCAAGCCAAACACGCCTTGAGTTACGTGTTCACGTTTCAGACCATGTGACGGGGTCTCCCAAATTGCACCACGCACGCCAGGGACAGACGTTGCTCGAATACCCCAAACGACATGAAGAGTCACATAGGATATTAAAGCGGGTCGGGTTACCTGCCACCCATGGGGCTCCACCCTTCAGCTTGTGCGCACTGGTGGACAACGCTTACGTGCACCCCCCAAGACATAACGTCCCGAGATACACGATTTTCCGACATAGACAAATAGGTTAGTATGCCACCTTCTATACACTAATAACATCCTTATATGGGCTACTAACTCATTCCTCACTGGATTTTTGAAAAAGATGACCTTTATAGTGCGTTAAGCCTCAAGCGAGCTCTGATACCAACGCTGACACGCCCCCACGGTCTTGTCGAGCCAGGATCACGCTGAGGGGTGCTGCGTTGCACAGCACCAGATAACACACATCAAAGGTACAAAGCGGAAGCAAAGTTTATTACATAAAGAGGTTTATGAACATTTTTACATCAGAATAGGTTCAGTCTACACTCACGGGCATAGACTACGCATCAAGTCCATGTTCAGTCCGTGAACGTGTCCTTGCTAGCACACACGCACAATAACACGGCGGCGTGCACGACTCCCACTCGACGGGGTTCCCCTCCTGGGGTTCTGTCTTCTCCTCGGGAGTCCCTTCCTCATAGAACCCTGCAAAAGCTTCAAACACAAGCAGTGAGCACGAAGGCTCAGCAAGACTGACCCGTCTCTCCTAAACATGGAACTTCTACATGAGGGTTTATGGGCACATGAGATAAAACACAAGTTGCAAAGGACTCGCCTAATTAGTGGAACCTTACTTTCAAGTTTTAGCAGCAGGTTGTGGAGAACCTTACGCTAAGGCACATGAGAGAGCCGCAATCAAACAAGAAACACATTTCTCTCATGTACTTTGCCCAAAGTTTAAAAGAACTTTAGTTAGCTCTAAACTACAGCAAATCATTAACAATCAAAGTTCATCTTTCAATCAGCAACATTTTAACATGTGACTAGCCTGTTCTTTCTACGTCATGGTACAGTGAACAAGTGGTACTCACTGACCGCGAGGGATGGCGATTCTAATCGTTTTACACCTGCAGGGTTACCCGAATAACCAGTCACGTATGCCCGTACTCGATGTTGCCGACAGCAACCATCACGGACGCCGTACGCAACCACCTTTCGCCCGTCAGCCAAATATTGAACCGGTCCCATCGTCCCGAGCAAGAGGTCTCTGCACGCGCATCTCAGTGCCACCAGCCGATTTACACCTCAGGCTCTCAACCTACCCTCTGAACGACGGGCAATGCCTCAATACCCAGCTACCCGAGTTACATCAGTTTCCCGGTTCCCATATAGCCGGTAGGTCTTCGGTACTGTTCTAGCTTGTTCAACAGGCCCGCACACGGCTCGGTCCTCAATCGACACAAGCGGATCTATAGCACACAGGCCCCAAAGTCCTGCTGCCTTTACTCTCCGCTCGGTCTCATTTTTCATGGCATGTGTATCATGTTCTCTATCTATCCGAGTCGAGTGACTCTAGCCTATGCTCACGAGTAGTTCCAACTACTCGACTTGTACCGAATCCTACACTATCTTAGCGTCGCAGTAGCTAACGGGGTTTGCAATCCTAAACCCAACCCATGGTTTTCTTGGCTATGCAGTTGGGTTTCCAAACAAGACTCTAATGCAAGGAATAAGGTATTCAAGTATGTGCTCAAAACAATAAAAACTTGTAAAAAGGTTAATGCAAACCAGAGCTTGCCTTGCTGCTCTTGGTCGTAGGCTAGCTGCTCCTCCAGAGTAACAAAGACTAGGACTTCGGGTTCCTCCTCGACCTTAGCGACTACATGATACAAGAAGTACATGTATTAATTTAATGCATTTGAATTGAGTTTTAACTTGTGAACCTTCTAAGTCTCACTAGACAGACCCAAAGACTGTGAAACTTTTACTGTGGCTTGGTTACAACCTACACAGAGACTTGGTCAAGTTTTAGTTGCAGCAAAGCTCATTTGAGCCCTCCACAAATAATTATGTACTTGACCTTAATTGAAACTCTTAGGGTGCTCTAGGGATTTTCATGGAACAAGCCATGACTTTCTGAAAATTAGATTTTCATAGGGTTCTAATGGAGTTGGTATCACTTAATTTGAAGGTTCCTAGCTAAAGATATGAGCTAAACAATTTCAGAGAAAATTCTGAAAATGTTTCTGAACATTTTCTATTTTCTCTGGAAAAGTTTCATTAATCTCACCATTAGGTGGACCAAATAATCTCAAATGGACCTGAAATTTTTATGGCAGTTCAGGGATATTATGGTGAACATCCCAGCAAAATTTCAGAATTTTCTTCCAAGGGATTCTCCAGTTAAAATTCCAAACAGTTTAAAATTTGAGGAATTAATTCTGGAGAATTAAGGATTTTCATGAAGTGAAACTTGATTTTCTGGAAAGTGCTCAGAGAGCTGAATCCAACAAAATTTGGTTCACTTGATTTGGAGTTTCCTAGCCCAAGTTATGAGGATTTGAAGTTTGAATGAAATATGAAAATCGGGGAAAAGTTTAAATCGGCCGGTGGGCCACGGGAACACATGTTGGGCGCGGAGGCGTCAGCACATTGAGGCCTACAGGGTTTTTGCATGCCAGCACATCAGATCCCAGCCGCAGCCTGATCCCGATTTAAAATATCTGCCGCTGACAGCTGGGGTCCACCCCCTTCGTCTACCTCCCGCCACCCGCGCTCTGCCGCCGGGGTACCTCACCGGAGAGCTCGCCGGCAGCCTCTGTGGAGCTCCAAGCTTCATGATTCCGGCCGCCCCTGCCTACTTTCACACGGAGAACACAATTCCGGGCTCAGCTCGTCATGACAACGACCGGCACATGGTCGGCGACGAGCGGCTGCTTCGGAAAGACTTTGGCTGTGTCGGCCGACTTCCCTAGCACCCCAACTAACCGAGAAAACGGCCGGAAAGCATCAGTGGTACCTCAGGAACCTCGGCATGGGCTCAAGGCAGCTTGGGAGAGGTCCGAAGTAGTCCCTCACCGTGCGCCCAATGCTTTCCGCATGCTCCGCCGTCGGTAAACATCGAAATACGCCGGGTACACAGGTTCTCTGGCCAAAGGTTGTGAAGGCAACTTGTGCGCTACCGTGTCTAGTTTGTGTGGGAGCGGATTGAGGCTCTCTAATCCTTCCTAGAGTATGTATTCGGCAGAACTGCACCCGAAGGTCGGTCTGTACCCAGAAAGGGGAAAACTGGAAATTCGCCGCCGGTGAGCAAACACTCGGGCTGTGGCTCGGGGGTGAGCAGCACCGATCACCAGCGCATCCAAGGGTGCCTTTGCTTGGGTATGATCACCTCCCGGTTGGGCTGTCCACGGGAGCCCGAAGTGCGGCGGTTTTAGGTCACCGAATTGAACTCTCGGTATAGCCGAGATCGACAGGTTTCAGCTGAGTTCTAGAAACGGGGAAGAACGAGGAGGGTTCCTAGTACCTTGCCGTAGCTCTGGAGGGGACGGGGAGGCTGTGATCGGAGCTCTCCGATCGGTTCTGAGCGGCGGAAGAAAGTTTCCCGGCGCTGTGTTCTTGCGCGGAGAAAATGGCGAGGGCTTCGGCCGAGGAGGGGGGGCGCCTTAAGAAGGGGTCCGGAACCGACCCTGGGCGCGCGCGTGGGCAAGCTGCTGGTGGCGCGGCGGCCTCCCTCGGTGGCGCTCTCGGGAGGAGCTCGGGGACCCGAGTACTGAAAGTCTCAGTCGGTTGGATCATCCCAGTGGCTGACATCTGGGTACCATTTTCATTTTTAACCTCAGAGATTAACTCCTATTCACTGTTGTAAACAGTAGTTCCCACAAAGCCCCTGGTGATTTGAATTATCTACCCTTGTACCATTTGAATTGGTTAGAATTCAAATTGGGTTTGGTTTGAATGAATTTCAGCACATGTTCAGTTTGAAATTCAAATAAATTTTGAATTTGCCCCACTTTGCTCATGTCAAGATCAACTCCAAATGGAGTGAAAATTGGTGTGTGAGCTCACAAAAATGTGCTGAGTAGGAATATGCTTCCCACTTTTGAATTTATGGGATACAAACAGTTTGAATTTGAATATGAGTTCAAACTACCCTCTTTCTAGCTATATCCAAAAGGACCTCAAAAAGGTTTTGAATTTGGGTGAAACTTGGCATGGACATTCCTAGCAATGTGTAGGAGTTTTCATATGCCCAGCCCTTGTATATCATATGTGGGAAATACCACATTTGCACTATGTGAGTTTGTTCTCTAATGAGCATGTTGATGGTAGTTACATGCTCTTCAAATGTGTTCATCAACTTTCTTCAAATGAGGTGTGTGTGTGTGTGTGTGTGTGGTGATGAACACTTTAAATAGGTGTCAAAATGGAGGCCCTTACCTCCCCCCCTTAAAAGAATCTCGTCCCGAGATTATAAGGTGAAAATGAGAGAGAGGACGGTAGAAAATTACCGGATATGCGACTTGGAAAAGTCGGGGTAGTTAACGCGAAGAAATCCTTCGCTCTCCCATGTCGCTTCGTCCACGGAGTGATTACTCCACAGAACTTTGTAGAACCACAACGTGCGGTTGCGTGTGGTTCGGGCCTTCTCGTCAATGATCTGAACCGGTTCCTCCCGATAGGTGAGATCCGGTTGCAGTTCTTCAATGTCCTCCAGCTGAACGGTAGTAGATAGCTTAAGACACTTCCTCAGCTGGGAAATGTGAAAGACGTCATGCACACCGGAAAGTGCTTCTGGAATGGACCGATGAATCGGAAATCTGGAATGGACCGATGAATCGGGGTGCCAACTTTCCTCTCACCCCGAATCTGTTTACGCCTTTCATTGGAGACACACGTAGATATACGTGATCCCCCACTTCGGATTGTAATGGGCGTCTTCTCCGGTCTGCATACTGTTTCTGCCGGGATTGTGTGGCTTTTAGGTTCGCATGAATCAGCCGAACCTTTTCTTCCGCGTTGTTGACGAGGTCAATCCCGAAGGTGACCCTTTCGCCAGACTCACACCAATTCAGTGGTTTGGGGCATTTCCTCCCGTATAGCGCCTCATAAGGCACCATCTTAATGCTGGCTTGGTACCCATTGTTGTACGAGAACTCGGCTAACGGCAAGTGATCATCCCAATTCTTGACTTGGTCGATAGCGCAAGCTCGTAGCATGTCTTCTAAGATCTGATTTACCCGCTCGGTTTGCCCATCCGTCTGCGGGTGGTACGCTGAACTACAGATCAGCTTCGTCCCCAAGGCAGCGTGTAGCTGCTCCCAAAAACAGGACACAAATAAAGTGCCCCGATCCGATATGATGGTATGGGGTACGCCATACAAGCATAGGATCCGTGAGATGTACAGTTCAGCGTACTTCTTGGCGTTGTACTTGGTGTTGACCGGGATGAAATGGGCAACTTTGGTGAGCCGGTCGACGATCACCCACACAGAATCATGTTTTTGAAAGGTGGTGGGTAAACCAACGATGAAGTCCATGCTCACGTACTCCCACTTCCAGGCAGGAACGCCCAGTGGTTGTAGCAGTCCCGATTTCCGCATATGATCTGCCTTCACCCTTCGACATGTATCACACTCGGACACGTACTTTGCGATCTCCCGCTTCATCCGTGTCCACCAAAACTTGCTTCTGAGTTCTTGATACATTTTGTTGCTGCTGGGGTGAATAGAAAATTTTGATAAGTGAGCCTCATCAAAAATTTTCTTCCATAGCTCCGGGTTACGGGGTACGACGATCCGGTCCTTGAACCATAGGACGCCGTCTCCGTCCTTTCAGAAACATTTCAACTCCCCACTGTCTACACGTCTCCGCAAATGCGACATGCCCTTGTCATGTTTCTGAGCTGCCGCTATCTCTTCATGGATGGTGGGGATCAAAGCTAGGTTGTAGAGAGCTCCATGTGGAATCACATGCAGTGGTGGTCCGCTCTCTTCCAACGGTGTGATGGTCAGATTGTTGACGTGTGACTTGCGGCTCAGCGCATCTGCCACTATGTTTGCCTTGCCCGGATTATAATGGATCTCTATTTCATAATCCTTTATCAATTCTAACCATCTTCACTGCCTCATGTTCAGCTCCTTCTGAGTGAATATGTACTTGAGGCTCTTGTGGTCGGTATATAAATGTACGAGGTTACCGAGTAGGTAGTGCCTCCACATCTTGAGTGCGAGTACCACGGCAGCAAGCTCCAAGTCATGGGTTGGATAGTTCTGCTCATGGTTCCTAAGCTGCCGTGACCCATAGGCGACCACTCTTCGGTCTTGCACCAGCACACATCCGAGCCCAATGCCGGACGCATCGCAGTACACATCGAATGGTTTTGTTGTGTCTAGCTGCGCCAAAACCGGTACTGATGTTAGGTGCTTGACTAAAGCCTGGAATGCTGCTTCACATGTTGGACTCCAAACATATTTGGTAGCCTTCTTCAGCAGCTCCGTCATAGGCTTGGCAATCTTTGAGAAGCTCGGAATGAACCTCCGATAATATCCCGCGAGTCCGAGGAAACTCCGTACCTCATGAACAGTCCTCGGGGACTTCCAGTTCAACACTTGAGTGATCTTACTCGGGTCTACAGCGATACCCTCCGCTGAGATGATATGCCCGAGAAAAGGCACTTGCGATATCCAGAATTCGCACTTGCTGAATTTCGCGTATAGCTTGTGATCCCGCAGCCGTTGCAAGACTATACGCAGATGTTTCTTGTGATCTTCCTCCGACTTGGAATATACCAGTATGTCATCGATGAAGACCACGACAAACTTGTCCAGCTCCGGCATGAATACCGAGTTCATTAAATACATGAAGTGAGCTGGAGCATTGGTGAGGCCGAAGGACATGACCAGGTACTCATAAAGTCCGTACCAAGTCGAGAAAGCCGTCTTCGGGATGTCCTCCGCCCTTATCTTAATCTGATGGTACCCGGATCTTAAGTCCATCTTGGAAAAGATCTTTGCTTCGATCAACTGATCAAACAACATGTCGATCCGTGGCATCGGGTACTTGTTCTTGATTGTTACGGCATTTAATGGACGATAGTCCACGCAAAGTCGCCACATCTCATCCTTCTTCTTTACAAATAATGCCGAACAGCCCCATGGCGAGGAGCTCGGCCTAATAAAACCCTTCTCCAGGAGGTCCGTTAGTTGAGTCTTCAGCTCAGCCAATTCCTTGGGCGCCATCTTGTATGGCCTTCGGGATATTGGCATGGTTCCCGGTGCAAGTTCAATCTTGAAGTCCACCTCTCTATCGGGTGGCATCCCCGGTAAATCATCCGGGAACACGTCAGGGAACCCTCAGACCACTGGAATGTCTTCCAATCTGATGGTTGTCGACTGATAGACACTTGCAAGTTTTATTTCTGGACTGTCCAGAAATAAGGAGTGAGATCCGTGCACTTCTGAGTTTAAGTGCACGACTCGAAGGACGGTGTCTAAAACAGCGCCGTGGCGGGGTTAACCACGACATCCCTAGGATGACATCGATCTTTTGTCCCTCTAAGATGATGAGAGACGTGGGGTACACTCTACCCGCTAAGCATAATGGTGCTTTGGAAACCATTACGCTTGCTGAAATCTTCCCACCCGGTGAACAAATTAAATATGGACTATCGGTGGGTAGTATTTGCAAGCTGTGTTTAGCAATGAAAGCTTGGCTAATAAAATTATGCGTGGTGCCTGAATCAAACAATACTATGGCGGGATGCTGGTGGAGTTGGAACATACCCGCAAGGATTGGCTCACCCTCCGGCACGTCCTCTATGGCAAGCTGGTGGACGGTGCCGGGCCTAGTGTTTGCCCGCTGCGCATTAGTAGGGTTCCGGGGTTGATTCCTCCCCAGGAACTGTGGTGCAACTCCACCGCCTTGCCTCTCTGGACAACTGCTGGCGAAGTGTCCTGGACGACCACACTTGTAACACGTGGCCGCTGCTTGTGCGGTGCTCGGGGGACGAAAACCCGTCATGCGCTGCTGAGGTGCATACGCACGCGGCATTGTCCGCTGCTGCTGTTGTTGTTGCGGAGGTGGTACTGGCAGTGCCGGTCTGAATGCCGGTGAAGAGTACGGCTGACTGTGGAACGGCATCGACCTCTGTGGTGGCTGCCAGCGTGGACCTGATGGTGGGCGATTCACCATCCGAAACTTTTGAGAAGGACCGCCTCCTTCTCCGCTGCTTTGCGGCGCGCTTCGCTTTCTCTCTGCCACCGCCAACTCCTTGCCGGAGTCCTCCTGGACAATCACAGCATCAATGATGTCGTTGAGACTGCCGCGATTGAACATCGCCAATTTGTCATTCAGGAACGGGTTAAGCCCCTGGTAAAAGTGGTCCCGCCGCTTCTCGTCGGTATCGGCGTGATACGACGCATAGAGCGCGAGATCGTTGAACGCCCTGGAGTATTTCCAGCGCGCTCCGGCTCCCTTGCTGCAGGTGTAGAAACTCCTGCGTCTTCCTCTTCATTGGACCTGGCGGTATGTGATAGGCCCTGAAGGCCGTCCGGAACTCCGCCCTGGTCATAACTCGGTCGGTGGGCTGTGAAGCACAGAAGTTTGCCCACCATGCGCTCGCAGATCCTTGGAGCTGCTGGACCGCGAACTGAGTCTTGCGCTGCTCGCTTATCTGGAGCAGCCCAAACTTCATCTCTATTGCGCGGAGCCAGTTGTCCGCGTCGAGAGGTTCATCCGCCCTTGAAAATACCGGGGGATGAGTCGCTAGGAAGTCGGAGTAGGAGCTCTGTTGACGCTCCTCACGATCTTGACGTCTCTCTGGGTGAGACGTATTGGCGATGAGAGTTTGCAGCAACTCCGCGTGCTGCTGATGAGAACCCGCCATTGCCGCGACAATGTCGGCCAATGTAACCGTTGGCAGTGGCGGTGTTTGCTGCTGCTGTTGCTGCTTCTGTCCCGAGGAGTCCTCGGGAGGCGGTTGGGAGGTCTCTTCCACTTGGCTAGTACCCCCAATGTCCGGGTTGGCACGAGTACGAGTCATTCTGAAATTCAAAACAGCAGCAATTAGCACATGTCATACTTTAAATTCCATATGCAACAGTAGGTATTGAAGTGACACATGAATAATTTGCACAACATTCACATATATTGATAAGCATAAACTTTATACAAGATACATTATTCTCGGGTCTCCGAGAAGTCGTGCTCATGTCGTCACTACCTATACATACGCTACTGTCTACACGACATGTCACTCATTACAAAAGTTGGGTTACACTACTCTAGCTGCCCTACTTGGCAACTGTAACCCCCTACTCGGAGTAGAACTCGACCTCCTGCGGGTCGTCCTCCTCAGGTACCTCTTCTGGTGGCTCTGGATCTACCACCTCTTCTCCCATCTCGGGTTCTCCCATTGCTGGAAGGCCCAAGACCACCGGTATGCCCAATACCGGAGGTACGAGGTCCTGCAATGCATGTACCTCGTCCATGGCCTGGTTGTAGTCTTCTTCCCAGCCTTGCCCTTCCTCAATAGCGTCGTCCCGCTCTTGAGTAAGGTCCTCATTATGCTGGGTTAAAGTCTGCACCAGCTCTTGTAACGCCGCGATGTCGACACGGCTTTTCTTCTTCGCCTTCTTCGGACGATGCAACTGATTATGCTGTTCATTCAGTCGCTTGATCGTCGGAAGGAGCACATTGCGGAGTGCACTGTGGGCACTCTTGAAATGGTCTCCACAGCTTGTGCTCTCCTTGAGCCTTGCGGCGAGATGCTCCGTATGAACAGCTTGGCTGTCCATCACGGCGTTTCCCGCCCTCATCTGGAGGCTAAGGTTTGCCTCCGCGGGGTTGTACCTTGGGCAACCCGGATCGGCTGCCTCCTGGTACCTCCCTTCCCACACATGATGAGCCCGTCCCTCCACCGGAACGAGCGCGTATGGAGTGCCCTCCATAGCCTTCACGTGTAGTTGGCAGAAACGTGACATGGTGTCACGGGCTGCCACCTGCCACATCCCTTCCAGTTGTCTACCTCTCACCGTGACGGTGAACAGCACCCAACCGGGTGGCGTAGGTCCTGCAGGGACTTCGACATGGATTGTCCACGTCTTGTTCCCCTCCTCGCCTTCTTCCTTGGTGAAGTACTGCGGCATTTGGTCGTACCCGAAATATTGAAGCATTTGCCACAATGCTTCCGGATAGCCGCTGCGGTGAGAACAATGGGACACCACCCACCCGTTCTCCAACTGTTTGTCTGCTGTCATCTGTAAAAATATATTTGAGAAATGTCAAATATTTATTTAAACAGTAAACCATTGAGTTATAACATAAGACATGTTATTAAGCCCACAAAAAACTTCGAAATACAGTTCAAATTTAAACAAATTTGACTGCTGATCTGCTGTCTGCATGACACACCTGACCAGTTTCCATTTCAACCTGATTTAGGCCATACTAAAAGCAAAAATAAATCTGGAGCTCAACATAAAAGTAAAGCTAACTTCAATAGCTTTCCAGAAAGTGTTTGCTTGGACTAAGATCTGTCCTGGTTCAAAAGTTATGAGATGTCAAAGTTAACAGAATTTCTGGAAAAAATTGGACAGCACCTCCCTGCTTTAGGCACTGATTTGATCCAAGAATTCCAGTTAATTCTACCCCCAATCGGACAAAACATTATGTTACAAAGTTGTAACCCATCTCACAATATTTCCATAACTACCTCATTTTCTATTTTTGGATTTTTATGCAGGAAGTTATGCTCAATTTACAGAGAGTTACAAAGAGTCTTTGCTCTGCCCTGTTTTCTGGACAGTTTCAACTCTACTGCATTTTTCGATTGGTTAAGGGTTGAAACACCTCTGGACCTCAACAGAAAAGTTGTGAAGCTCTTCAAATGCTTTCCAGAAATGTATCATATGACCCCCAACCTCGAAAGAACTCAACCTCTAACCTCTGATTAACTTCAGCCTTAATTCAGCTGAAAACAGAGTGCTCTGTCCTTAGCAACCTATAAGTTGAAAACTTCTTAGATTTGAATATCCTGATTAAGGGAAAGAGTTACATCAAGTTTTAGTGCTTTGGATCTAAAACTTCAAGTTTGTAAAATGAAGTTGTTCATTTAGTGGGGTGTGACGTCGATGCGTCACCAGCTCATGTTGGTACTACGTCCTCACAAAGAAAAACCTATACCGGACTTAGCCGGCTTCGTTAATTCAGTGGCACTAAACGTCACCGCACACGAATACTACACGTCTACCGTTTCGTGGTTAGACTACCTGCAGAAACTCAAACAATCGTTAGACTCGGCTGCACACCGAGCCCGGTATCCATACAGTTCATACACCCGGCCGTCATCACTCGCCCGGATGTTCTCAAGCCAAATGTAAGGGCCTCAGTTTTGACACATATTTGAAGTGTTCATCACCACGCCACACACCTCATTTGAGGAAATATGATGAACACAGAGGAAGAGCAAGTAACCACCATCAACATGCTCATTAGAGAACAAACTCACATATTGCAAAAGTGGTATTTTCCACATGTGATATAGATAGGCTGGGCATATGAAAACCCCTACACATTGCTAAGGATGTCCATGCCAAGTTTCACCCAAATTCAAAACCTTTTTGAGGTCATTTTGGGTATAGCTAGAAAGAGGGCAGTTTGAAACCATATTCAAATTCAAACTGCTTTTATCCCATGAATTTAAAAGTTGGAGGCATATTCTTATTCAGCACATTTTTGTGAGCTCACACACCAATTTTCACTCCATTTGGAGTTGATCTTGACATGAGCTAAGTGGGGCAAATTCAAACTTTATTTGAATTCAAAACTGAACATGTGCTGAAATTCATTCAAACCAAACCCAATTTGAATTCTAATCAATTCAAATGGCAAATGGGTGAATAATTTGAATCACCAGGGGTATTATGGGGCTCACTGTTTACAACAGTGATTAGGAGTAAATTCCAGAGGTTAAAACCCCGGGTAGGGCCCACATGTCATAGAGAGAAGGAGGGAAAAACTTGCACACAAAGTCACAGCCTCGGGTGGAAATTCCACCGAGCAGCTGTCGGCTGTGCCACCGAGCAGCCACCGGCGCAACCAGCTGCTTCCCCTCCACCGTGCTACTCTCCTCCAAGTTTGGAAGCAAACCGTGAAGAATCCACGGCGAATTCTCAGTTTTTGCTCCGGCGACCTTAAACTGAGCTTCCGGTACGGATCCTTCAAATTCTCGCTCTATGATCCTTATCTAGCTATCAAATCTTGCACATAGACGCTGGACTAGCCGGCGATCAAGTTCCTTTCTGCATCCATGACGTGAAACTGTCTAGGAGTGACGAATTTCGAGCTCGATCAAGGGTGGTCATGGCGGGCATGATCGGTCACACGGTGCCGACCGACTTGCCGCCATCTTTAAACCCTTTTGACACCTTGTCGAGCTTCCTAGTGGTACACTGATGCTGTAGGACCGTTTGTTTCGAAGTTGAGTTCTTTCGAAGTTGGGGTCATATGATACATTTATGGAAAGCTTTGGAAGATCTTTACAACTCTTCTGTTGAGGTCCAGAGGTGTTTCATCCCTTAACCAATCGAAAAATGTAGTGGAGTTGAAACTGTCCAAAAAAAACAGGACAGAGCAAAGACTCTCTGTAAACTCTCTGTAAATTAAGCATAACTTCCTGCATAAAAATTCAAAAATAGAAAATGAGGTAGTTCTAGAAATCTTATGAGATGGGTTACAACTTTGTAACAGAAAGTTTTGTCAGATTGAGAGCAGAATTAACTGGAATTCTTGGATCAAATCAGTACCTAAAGCAGGGAGGTGCTGTCCAATTTTCTCGAGAAATTCTGTTAACTTTGACATCTCATAACTTTTGAACCAGGACAGATCATAGGCCAAGAAAATACTTTCTGGAAAGCTATTGAAGTTAGTTTTAACTTTGATGTTGAGCTACAGAATTGGTTTTGCTTTTAACATGGCCTAAATCAGGTTGAAATGGAAACTGGTCAGGGCTGTCATTTGAACAGCAGGTCAGCAGTCAAATTTGTTTAAAATTTGAACTATGTTTCCAAGTTTTATAGGTTCAATGACATGTTTTATGTTATAACTCCATAGTTTACTGTTTAAATAAATATTTGACATTTCTCAAATATATTTTTACAGATGACAGCAGATAAGCAGTTGGAGAACGGGTGGATGGTGTCCCACTGTTCTCACCGCAACGGCTATCCAGAAACATTGAGGCAGATGCTTCAATACTTCGGATACAGCCAAATGCCGCAGTACTTCGCCAAGGAAGAAGGCGAAGAGGGGAACAAGATGTGGACGATCCATGTCGAAGTCCCTGCAGGACCTACGCCACCCGGTTGGGTACCGTTCACCGTCACGGTGAGAGGTAGACAGCCGGAAGGGATGTGGCAAGTGGCAGCCCGTGACACCATGTCACGCTTCTGCCAACTACACGTGCAGGCTATGGAGGGCACTCCATACACGCTCGTTCCGGTGGAGGGACGGGCTCAGCATGTGTGGGAAGGAAGGTACCGTGAGGCAGCCGATCCGAGTTGCCCAAGGTACAACCCCGCGGAGGCAAATCTCAGCCTCCAGATGAGGGCGGGAAACGCCGTGATGGACAGCCAAGCTGTTCATACGGAGCATCTCGCCACGAAGCTCAAGGAGAGCACGAGCCGTGGAGACCATTTCGAGGGTGCTCACAGCGCACTCCATAATGTGCTCCTTCCGACGATCAAGCGACTGAATGAACAACACAATCATTTGGATCGTCTGAAGAAGGCTCAGAAGAAGAGCCGTGTCGACATCATGGCGTTGCAAGAACTGGTACAGAATCTGACCCAGCAGAACAAGGAACTTACTCAAGAGCGGGACGACGCTGTTGAGGAAGGCCAAGGCTGGGAAGAAGATTACAACCAGGCCATGGACGAGGTGCATACTTTGCAGGACCTCGTACCTCCGGTCTTGGGTCTTCCAGCAATGGGAGAACCCGAGATAGAGGAAGAGGTGGTAGACCCAGAGCCACCAGCAGAGGTACCAGAGGAGGATGACCCACAGGAGGTCGAATTCTACTCCGAGTAGGGGGTTACAGTTGCCAAGTAGGGCAGCTAGAGTAGTGTAATCCAACTTTTGTAATCGGTGACATGTCGTGTATGCAGCAGCATATGTATAGGTAGTGATGACATGAGCACGACTTCTCGGAGAACCGAGAACAATGTATCTTGTATAAAGTTTATGCTTTATCAATATATGTGAATGTTGTGCAAATCATTCATGTGTCACTTCAATACCTACTGTTGCATATGGAATTTTGAGTATGACATGTGCTGATCCATGCTGTTTTGAATTTCAGAATGACGCGTACTCGTGCCAGCCCGGATGTTGGGGGTACTAGTCAAGGGTGAGAGACCTCCCAACAGCCTCCCGAGGACTCCTCGGGACCGCAGCAGCAACAGCAACAACAGCAAACACCGCCACCGCCACTGCCAACGGTTACATTGTCCGACATCGTCGCGGCAATGGCGGGTTCACATCAGCAGCACACGGAGTTGCTGCAAACTCTCATCGCCAATACGTCAAGATCGTGAGGAGCGTCAACAGACCTCCGACTTCCTGGCGACTCATCCCCCGGTATTCTCAAGGGCAGATGAACCTCTTGACGCGGACAACTGGCTCCGTGCAATAGAGATGAAGTTCGGGCTGCTCCAGATAAGCGAGCAGCGCAAGACTCAGTTCGCGGTCCAGCAGCTCCAAGGATCCGCGAGCGCGTGGTGGGCCAACTTCTGTTCTTCACAGCCCACCGACCGAGTAATGACCTGGACGGAGTGCCGGACGGCCTTCAGGGCCTATCACATACCGCCAGGTCTAATGAAGAGGAAGACGCAGGAGTTCCTGCACCTGCAGCAAGGGAGCCGGAACGCGCTGGAATACTCCAGGGGGTTCAATGATCTCGCGCTTTATGCGTCGTATCATGCCGATACCAACGAGAAGCGGCGGGACCATTTCTACCAGGGGCTTAACCCGCTCCTGAAGGATAAATTGGCGATGTTCAATCCCGGCAGCCTCAACGACATCATTGATGCTGCGATTGTTCAGGAGGACTCCGGCAAGGAGCTAGAGGCGGCGGAGAGAAAGCGAAGCACTCCGCAGAGCAGCGGAGAAGGAGGCGGCCCTTCTCAGAAGTTTCGGATGGTGAATCGCCCACCATCAGGTCCACGCTGGAGCCACCACAGCGATCGATGCCGTTCCACAGTCGGCCGTACTCTTTACCGGCATTCAGGCCGGCACTGCCAGTACCACCTCCGCAACAACAGCAGCAGTGGGCGATGCCGCGTGCGTATGCACCTCAGCAGCGCATGCCGGGCTTTCGTCTCCCGAGTACTACACCAGCAGCGGCCACATGTTACAAGTGTGGTCGTGCAGGACACTTAGCGAGCAGTTGCCCGGAGAGGCAAGGCGGCGGAGTGGCGCCGCAGTTCCCGGGGAGGAATCAACCCCGGAACCCTACTAATGCGCGGCGGGCAAACCAGAGGTACCCCACGTCTCTCATTATCTTAGAGGGACAGAAGGTCGATGTCATCCTAGGGATGTCGTGGTTAACCCGGCACGGCGCTGTTTTAGACACCGTCCTTCGAGTCGTGCACTTAAACTCAGAGGTGCACGGGTCTCACTCATTATTTCTGGACAGTCCAGAAATAAAACTTCCAAGTGTCTACCAAGCCACAACCATCAGATTGGAAGATATTCCAGTGGTCCGAGAGTTCCCTGACATATTCCCGGATGATTTGCCGGGGATGCCGCCTGATAGAGAGGTGGAGTTCAAGATTGAACTTGCACCGGGAACCATGCTAATATCCTGAAGACCGTACAAGATGGCGCCCAAGGAGTTGGCTGAACTGAAGACTCAGCTCACGGACCTTCTGGAGAAGGGTTTTATTAGGCCGAGCTCTTCGCCATGGGGCTGTTCGGCATTATTTGTAAAGAAGAAGGATGAGACGTTGCGGCTTTGCATGGACTATCGTCCATTAAATGCCGTAACCATCAAAAACAAGTACCCGTTGCCACGGATCGACATGTTGTTTGATCAGTTGGTCGAAGCGAAGATCTTTTCCAAGATGGACTTAAGATCCTGGTACCATCAGATTAAGATAAGGGCGGAGGACATTCCAAAGACAGCTTTCTCGACGAGGTACGGACTTTATGAGTACCTGGTCATGTCCTTCGGCCTCACCAATGATCCAGCTCACTTCATGTACTTGATGAACTCGGTATTCATGCCAGAGCTGGACAAGTTTGTCGTGGTCTTCATCGACAACATCCTGGTATATTCCAAGTCAGAGGAAGATCACAAGAAACATCTGCGTATAGTCTTGCAACGGCTGCGGGATCACAAGTTGTACGTGAAATTCAGCAAATGCGAGTTTTGGATATCGCAAGTGCCTTTTCTCGGGCATATCATCTCAGCGGAGGGTATCGTTGTAGACCCGAGTAAGATCACTCAAGTGCTGAATTGGAAGTCCCCGAGAACTGTTCACGAGGTACGGAGTTTCCTCGGACTCGCGGGATATTATCGGAGGTTCATTCTGAACTTCTCGAAGATTGCCAAGCCAATGACAGAGCTGCTGAAGAAGGCTACCAAATATGTTTGGAGTCCAGCATGTGAAGCAGCATTCAAGGCTTTAGTCAAGCACCTGACATCAGCACCAGTTTTGGCGCAGCCAGACACAACAAAACCGTTCGATGTGTACTGCGATGCATCCGGCACCGGGCTCGGATGTGTGCTGATGCAAGACCGAAGGGTGGTCGCATATGGATCACGGCAGCTTAGGAACCATGAGCAAAATTATCCAACTCACAATTTGGAGCTCGCTGCCGTGGTACTTGCACTCAAGATGTGGAGGCACTACCTACTCGGTAACCTCGTACATCTATATACCGACCACAAAAGCCTCAAGTACATATTCACTCAAAAGGAGCTGAACATGAGGCAGCGAAGATGGTTAGAAATGATAAAGGATTACGAAATAGAGATCCATTATCATCCGGGCAAAGCAAACGTAGTGGCAGATGCGCTGAGTCGCAAGTCACACGTCAACAATCTGACCATCACACCGTTGGAAGAGAGTGAACCACCACTACATGTAATTCCACATGGAGCTCTCTACAACTTAGCTTTGATCCCCACCATCCGTGAAGAGATAGCGGCAGCCCAGAAGAATGACAAGGGCATGTCGCATTTGCGGAGACGTGTAGACAGTGGGGAGCTGAAATGTTTCCGGAAGGACGGAGACGGCGTCCTATGGTTTAAGGACCGGATCGTCATACCCCGTAACCCACAATTACGGAAGAAGATCTTTGATGAGGCTCACTTGTCAAAGTTTTCTATTCACCCCGGCAGCAACAAAATGTATCAAGAACTCAGAAGCATGTTCTGGTGGACACGGATGAAGCGGGAGACTGCAAAATACGTGTCCGAGTGTGATACATGTCGAAGGGTGAAGGCAGACCATATGCGGAAACCGGGACTGCTGCAACCACTGGGCATTCCTGCCTGGAAGTGGGAGGACGTGAGCATGGACTTCATCGTCGGTTTACCCACCAGCTTTCAAAAACATGATTCCGTGTGGGTGATCGTCGACCGGCTCACCAAGGTTGCCCATTTCATCCCGGTCAACACCAATTACAACGCCAAGAAGTATGCTGAACTGTACATCTCACGGATCCTATGCTTGTACGGCGTACCCCATACCATCATATCGGATCGGGGCACTTTATTTGTGTCCCGTTTTTGGGAGCAACTACACGCTGCCTTGGGGACGAAGCTTATCCGTAGTTCAGCATACCACCCGCAGATGGATGGGCAAACGGAGCGGGTAAATCAAATCTTAGAAGACATGCTGCGAGCTTGCGCTATCAACCACGGCAAGAATTGGGATGATCACTTGCCGTTAGCCGAGTTCTCGTACAATAATGGGTACCAAGCCAGCATCAAGATGGCGCCTTATGAGGCGCTATACGGGATAAAATGTCACACACCATTGAACTGGTGTGAGTCTGGCGAAAGGGTTACTTTCGGTATTGACCTTGTCAACAACGCGGAAGAGAAGGTTTGACTGATTCAAGCGAACCTAAAAGCCGCCCAATCCCGTCAGAAAGAGTATGCGGACCGGAGAAGACGCCCATTACAATTCGAAGTCAGAGATCACGTATATCTACATGCGTCTCCGATGAAGGGCGTAAACAGATTTGGGGTGAGAGGAAAGTTGGCACCCCGATTCAACGGTCCATTCCAGATTACCGAAAGATGTGGATCAGTGGCATACCGGCTGAAATTACCAGAAGCACTTTCCGGTGTGAATGACATCTTTCACATTTCCCAGCTGAGGAAGTGTCTCAAGCTATCAACTACCATTCAGCTGGAAGACATTGAAGAACTGCAACCGGATCTCACCTATCGAGAGGAACCAGTGCAGACATGGGAGTATGTTGTGGTTCTACAAGGTTTTATGGAGTAATCACTCCATGGACGAAGCGACATGGGAGAGCGAAGGATTTCTTCGCACCAACTACCCCAACTTTTTCACGTTGCATATCTGGTAATCTTCCACCGTCCTCGCTCTCATTTTCACCTTATAATCTCGGGACGAGATTCTTTTAAGGGGGGAGGAATGTAAGGGCCTCAATTTTGACACATATTTGAAGTGTTCATCACCACACCACACACCTCACTTGAGGAAAGATGATGAACACAAATGAAGAGCAAGTAACCACCATCAACATGCTCATTAGAGAACAAACTCACATATTGCAAAAGTGGTATTTTCCACATGTGATATAGATGGGCTGGGCATATGAAAACCCCTACACATTGCTAAGGATGTCCATGCCAAGTTTCACCCAAATTCAAAACCTTTTTGAGGTCATTTTGGGTATAGCTAGAAAGAGGGCAGTTTGAAACCATATTCAAATTCAAACTGTTTTTATCCCATGAATTTAAAAGTGGGAGGCATATTCTTATTCAGCACATTTTTGTGAGCTCACACACCAATTTTCACTCCATTTGGAGTTGATATTGACATGAGCTAAGTGGGGCAAATTCATACTTTATTTGAATTCAAAACTGAACATGTGCTGAAATTCATTCAAACCAAACCCAATTTGAATTCTAATCAATTCAAATGGCTCATGGGTGAATAATTTGAATCACCAGAGGTATAACGGGGCTCACTGTTTACAACAGTGATTAGGAGTAAATTTCAGAGGTTAAAATCCCGGGTGGGGCCCACATGTCATAGAGAGAAGGAGGGAAAAACTTGCACACAGAGTCACAGCCTCGGTGGGAAATTCCACCGAGCAGCTGTCGGCTGTGCCACCGAGCAGCCACCGGCACCACCAGCTGCTTCCCCTCTACGCGCGCTGGCGCCCAGGGCGGCTTGCTCGCGCCCCCACGCGACCGGCACCGCCTAAGCCGAGCAGGAGTCGGCCGGCTTTATCTCCTCGTGTGCAAACCGGAGCAGCGGCATTGTTTCTCGCCGCAGCTCTCTGCTCAATCGGGAAAACCAGCAAACGATCTCCTCCTTCGTCCCTGAGCTGCTAGACAGCAACCTGAGATCGCCCTCTACCTCCCCAACGCCAGAAACCCCGAGCTCCGACCTCCCTTGCCCGAGAACGATCGCCACAGCGGCGACCTAAACTCAGCCGAAGGTCAGGCGCTCGTGGACAGCATTCCACAGGCATTTTCACGGGCCAGCAAGGGTAGCAACAGGAGCAGACGACCACCGTGCGACTCTCCTCCAAGTTTGGAAGCAAACCGTGAAGAATCCACGGCGAATTCTCAGTTTTTGCTCCGGCGACCTTAAACTGAGCTTCCGGTACGGATCCTTCAAATTCTCGCTCTATGATCTTTATCTAGCTATCAAATCTTGCACATAGACGCTGGACTAGCCGGCGATCAAGTTCCTTTCTGCATCCGAGACGTGAAATTGTCTAGGAGTGACGAATTTTGAGCTCAATCATGGGTGGTCATGGCGGGCACGATCGGTCACACGGTGCCGACCGACTTGCCGCCATCTTTAAACCCTTTTGACACCTTGTCGAGCTTCCTAGAGGTACACTGATGCTATAGGACCGTTTGTTCGAGGTGTTGGCGGGTTAGAACCCACGGTCGACGGCGCCGAACCTCAACCGAGGCCGCGACAGGTCGCCGGGCTATTTCCGGGCACCGCCAGCCCGATCTGACACCACCGATGTGTTGCTCGACGTCGACAACCCCCTGGCGGCGAGTTTCAGACCATGGGAGGTCCGGCAGCGGCGAACCGGCGAGCTCCGGGTCTGCTCCGGCGAGGGCGGCGGCGAGGGCGCGTCGAGAGGTAGACGAAGCCAGCTGGCCCACGCGTCAGCGGCTGAAAAATTTAAATCAGGATCGGGTGTGGCCGGGATCGGCTGTGCTGATGTGCAGGAACCCCGCAGACCACGGTGTGCCATCGCCTCGGCGTGCGACGCGTGTCCCCGGGGCCCACCCGCAAGTTTAAACTTTTCCCGATTTTCAGATTTCCTTCAAACTTCAAATCCTCATAACTTTAGCTAGAAAGCTCCAAATCGACTGAACCAAATTTTTTTGGATTCAGCTCTCTGAGCACTTTCCAGAAAATCAAGTTTCACTTCATGAAAGTCCTTAATTCCCCAGAATTAATTCCTCAAATTTTAAACTGTTTGTAATTTTAACTGGAGAATCCTTTGGAGGAAAATCCTGAAATTTTTCTGGGATGTTCACCAAAATATCCCTGAACTACCATAAAAATTTCAGATTCATTTGATCCACCTAATGGTGTGATTAGTGAAACTGTTCCAGAGAAAATAGAAAATGGTAAGAAACATTTTCAGAATTTTCTCTGAAATTGTTTAGCTCATATCTTTAGTTAGGAACCTTCGAATTAAGTGAGACCAACTCCGTCAGAACCCTCTGAAAATCTAGTTTTCAGAAAGTCATAGTTTGTTTCATGAAAATCCTTAGAACACCCTAAGAGCCTTCAATTAAGGTCAAGTACATGATTAATTGTGGAGGGCTCAAATGAGCTTTGCTACAACTAAAACTCGACCAAATTTCAGTTTAGGTTGTAACCAAGCCCCAATAAAAGTTTCACAGTCATTGGGTCTGTCTAGTGAGAGTTATATACTTCACAACTTCAAACTTAATACAAATGCATTTAAATTGATACATGTATGTCTTATATCATGTAGTCGCTAAGGTCGAGGAGGAACCCGAAGTCCTAGACTTTGTTACTCCGGAGGAGCAGCTAGCCTACGACCAAGAGCAGCACGGCAAGCTCCGGTTTGCATTAACCTTTTTACAAGTTTTTATTGTTTTGAGCACATACTTGAATACTATTGTTCCTTGCATTAGAGTCTTGTTTGGAAACCCAAGTGCATAGCCAAGAAAACCATGGTTTGGGTTTAGGATTGCAAAACCCTGTTAGCTATTGCAGAGCTAAGATAGTGTAGGATTCGGTACAAGTCGAGTAGTTGGAACTACTCGCGAGCATAGGCTAGAGGCACTCGACTCGGGTAGAGATAGCACATGATACACATGGCAAGAAAAATTAGACCGAGCAGAGGGTAAGGGCAGCAGGACTTTGGGGCCTGTGTGCTGTAGCTCCGCTTGTGTCAATTGAGGACTGAGCCGTGTGCGGGCCTATTGAACAAGCTAGAACAGTACCGAAAACCTACCGGCTATATGGGAACCGGGAAACCGATGTAACTCGGGTAGTTGGGTATTGAGACATTGCCCGTCGTTCAGAGGGTAGGTTGAGAGCTCGAGGTGTGAATCGGCTGGCGGCACTGAGATGCGCGTGCAGAGACCTCTTGCTCGGGACGATGGGACCGGTTCAATATTTGGCTGACGGGTGAAAGGTGGTTGCGTACAGCGTCCGTGATGGTTGTTGTTGGCAACATCGAGTACGGGCGTATGTGACGGGTTGTTCGGGTAACCCTGCAGGTGTAAATCGATTATAATTGCCGTCCCTCACGGTCAGTGAGTATCACTTGTTCACTGTACCGTGACGTAGAAAGAACAGGCTAGTTGCATGTTAAAATGTTGCTGATTGAAAGATGGACTTGATTGTTAATGATTTGCTGTAGTCTAGAGCTAACTAAAGTTCTTTTCAACTTTGGGCAAAGTACATGAGAGAAACGCGTTTCTTGTTTGATTGCGGCTCTCTCATGTGCCTTAGCGTAAGGTTCTCCACAATCTGCTGCTAAAACTTGAAAGTAAGGTTCCACTAATTAGGCGAGTCCTTTGCAAATGATTTTACCTCATGTACCCATCACTCCTCATGTAGAAGTTCCATGTTTAGGTGAGACGGGTCAGACTTGCTGAGCCTTCGTGCTCACTGCTTGTGTTTGAAGCTTTTGCAGGGTTCTATGAGGAAGGGACTACCGAAGAGGAGACGGAACCCCAGGAGGGGAACCCCGTCGAGTGGGAGTCGTGCACGCCGCAGAGTTAGTGTGCGTGTGTGCTAGCAAGGACACGTTCAAGGGTTGGACGTGGACTTGATGCGTAGTCTATGCCCGTGAGTGTAGACTGGACTTATTTTGATGTACAAGTGTTCATAAACAACTTTATGTAATAAAAGTTTTGCTTCCGCTTTGTACCTTGGATGTGTGTTATCCGGTGCTGTGCAACGCAGCACCCCTCAGCGTGATCCAGGCTTGACAAGACCGTGGGGTGGTACTGTGGAACTTTTACTGTGGCTTGGTTAAAACCTACACAGAGACTTGGTAAAGTTTTAGTTGCAGCAAAGCTCATTTGAGCCCTCCGCAAATAATTATGTACTTGACCTTAATTGAAACTCTTAGGGTGCTCTAGGGATTTTCATGGAACAAGCCATGACTTTCTGAAAACTAGATTTTCAGAGGGTTCTAATGGAGTTGGTCTCACTTAATTTTAAGGTTCCTAGCTAAAGATATGAGCTAAACAATTTCAGAGAAAATTCTGAAAATGTTTCTGAACATTTTCTATTTTCTCTGGAACAGTTTCATTAATCTCACCATTAGGTAGACCAAATGAGCTCAAATGGAGCTGAATTTTTTATGGAAGTTCACGGATATTTCGGTGAACATCCCAGCAAAATTTCAGAATTTTCCTCCAAGGGATTCTCCAGTTAAAATCCAAACAGTTTAAACTTTGAGGAATTAATTATGGAGAATTAAGGGTTTTCATGAAGTGAAACTTGATTTGCTGGAAAGTGCTCAGAGAGCAGAATCCAAGAAAATTTGGTTCACTCGATTTGGAGTTTCCTAGCCCAAGTTATGAGGATTTGAAGTTTAAATGAAATCTGAAAATCGAGGAAAAGTTTAAATCGGCCGGTGGGCCACGGGAACACGTGTTGGGCGCGGAGGCGTCAGCACACTGAGGCCTACAGGGTTTTTGCGCTCCAGCACATCAGATCCCAGCCGCAGCCCGATCCCGATTTAAAATATCTGCCGCTGACAGCTGGGGTCCACCCCCTTCGTCTACCTTCCGCCGCCCGCGCTCTGCCGCCGGGGTACCTCGCCGGAGAGCTCGCCGGCAGCCTCTGTGGAGCTCCAAGCTTCATGATTCTGGCCGCCCCTGCCTACTTTCACTCGGAGAACATGATTCCGGGCTCAGCTCGTCATGACAACGACCGGCACATGGTCGGCGACGAGCGGCTGCTTCGGAAAGTCTTCGGCCGTGTCGGCCGACTTCCCTAGCACCCCAACTAACCGAGCGAACGGCCGGAAAGCATCAGTGATACCTCAGGAACCTCGGCATGGGCTCAAGGCAGCATGGGAGAGGTCCAAAGTAGTCCCTCACCGTGCGCCCGATGCTTTCCGCATGCTCCGCTGTCGGTAAACTTTGAAATACGCCGGGTACAGAGGTTCTCAGGCCAAAGGTTGTGAAGGCAACTTGTGCGCTACCGTGTCTAGTTTGTGTGGGAGCGGATTGAGGCCCTCTAGTCCTTCCTAGAGTATGGATTCGACAGAACCGCACCCGAAGGTCGGTCTGTACCCAGAAAGGGGAAAACTGGAAATTCGCCACCGGTGAGCAAACACTCGGGCTGTGGCTCGGGGGTGAGCAGCACCGATCACCAGCGCGTCCAAGGGTGCCTTGGCTCGGGCATGATCATCTCCCGGTTGGGCTGTCCACGGGAGCCCAAAGTGCGGCTGTTTTAGGTCACCGAATTGAACTCTCGGTATAGCAGAGATCGACAGGTTTCAGCTGAGTTCTAGCAACGGGGAAGAACGGGGAGGGTTCCTAGTACCTTGCCGTAGCTCTGGAGGGGACGGGGAGGCTGTGATCGGAGCTTTCCGATCGGTTCTGAGCGGCGGAAGAAAGTTTCCCGGCGCTGTGTTCTTGCGGGGAGAAAATGGCGAGGGCTTCGGCCGAGGAGGGGGGTGCCTTAAGAAGGGGTCCGGAACCGACCCGGGTGCGCGCGTGGGCAAGCTGCTGGTGGCGCGGTGGCCTCCCTCGGTGGCGCTCTCGGGAGGAGCTCGGGGACCCGAGTACTGAAAGTCTCAGTCGGTTGGATCATCCCAGTGGCTGACATGTGGGTCCCATTTTCATTTTTAACCTCTGAGATTAACTCCTATTCACTGTTGTAAACAGTAGTTCCCACAAAGCCCCTGGTGATTTGAATTATCTACCCTTGAACCATTTGAATTGGTTAGAATTCAAATTGGGTTTGGTTTGAATGAATTTAAGGACATGTTCAGTTTGAAATTAAAATAAAGTTTGAATTTGCCCCACTTAGCTCATGTCAAGATCAACTCCAAATGGAGTGAAAATTGGTGTGTGAGCTCACAAAAATGTGCTGAGTAGGAATATGCCTCCCACTTTTGAATTTACGGGATACAAACAGTTTGAATTTGAATATGAGTTCAAACTACCCTCTTTCTAGCTATACCCAAAAGGACCTCAAAAAGGTTTTGAATTTGGGTGAAACATGGCATGGGCATTCCTAGCAATGTGTAGGAGTTTTCATATGCCCAGCCCTTGTATATCATATGTGGGAAATACCACTTTTGCACTATGTGAGTTTGTTCTCTAATGAGCATGTTGATGGTAGTTACTTGCTCTTCAAATGTGTTCATCAACTTTCTTCAAATGAGGTGTGTGTGTGTGTGTGGTGATGAACACTTTAAATAGGTGTCAAAACTGAGGCCCTTACATATAGTGACCGAAGTTGAGGACGCACCGGAGCCATTGGACGTGCTCCCACTCGACGCTAACTTCTCCTTTGACTCGCAACCAGGCAAGCCCCGGTTTGCATTTAAGTACCTTTTATAAAGTTTTTTCATTTGGACACTTATGTCTAGGTCGAAATGGTTGCATTAGAGTTAAGATGTTTGAAACCCCCCTTGCGTGACTTTAAATCCTATGAAGGGTTGGGTAGTTTACAGACTCGACGAGTAGAGAATGCCGTTCTAATATGCTTAGGATCTCGGTAGAAGTCGAGTAGTTGGAATCTACTCGTGAGGTAAGGTTTTATCACACGGTATGGCAAGAGTAGAAAATGGCTTAAGAGTGGTGAAAATGAGACCCAGCAGGGGGGATAGGATGCAGTGAGTGGAGGTATCACGTGCGTAGCCCTGTTGGTGTAGATTGAGGACCGAGTCGTGTGCAGGCCTGATGAACAAGTATCGAACAATACCGGATGGCATACTGACATAAGCAGGAAACCGATGTAATTGGTTAACCTGGGTGCCGAGGCTTACCCAAACGTTTTATAGGAGTGGGTTGAGGGTAGCAAGGTATAAATCTGCCGGTGGGCACAGTCACGCTCCACGTGGGGACCTCCTGCCCGTTACAGATGGACCGGTTTGGCATTTGGGTTTCCTTTGAAAGGTGGTTGCATACAACAGAGTAGGAAGGGGTGTGGCATCACACTTATGAAAGTGGGTGTATGTGACGTGGTGTCCGGGTGTCTCCTGATTGCAATCACCGTCCCTCGCGGTTATTTGAGTACCGCTTGTTCACTATTCTGTGACGTAGTAAGAAGTGAAATAATCCAGATGAATGATAATATGCTGTGTTGAACTATTAATGTTTTGAAACCGTGTCTGCTGTAGATGTCGAGCTAATTAAGTTTATTTTCCACTTTGGGCATCACCACATCGGAGGAAAGCGTTTCTTGTTTGATTGTGGACTTCCGATGTGAGGGCTGCCTAAGGCTCATTAAACTGCTGCTATAAAACTGAAAGTAAGGATTAACATGTAGGTGTGTCTTTAATGCAATGTCGTTATCCTACATTACCAATACCTGCATGTATAGTTTCATGATTAGGGTGTCGGCTAATCCTTGTTGTAACAACCTCATATTCATTTCCGTGCATTGCATACATTTTTCATATAGAGAAACATTAAAAAAGAAGTAGAAATGGAGAAAGAATCATAAAAATGATCGGGAATTGGAAAAAGCTAGCTGAAATGAGCCAATTCCAATTTGTCTAAGTGCGCTGTCGACACATCCCCGGGTCGCGGGACACGTGGCGCCTTCGGAGCTCACCTCCGTGGAGGAGGGGAGGTCTGGCCTCGCTGGACACGTGGCACCTTCGGAGCTCACCTCCGCAGAGGAGGGGAGGTCCGGCACTGCTGGGCACGTGGCGCCTTCAGATCTCACCTCTGCGGAGGAGGGGAGGTCCGGCACCGCTGGACCCGTGGCGCCTTCGGAGCTCACCCTTGCGGAGGGGGATGAGGTCCGGCACTGCTGGACACGTGGTACCCTCGGAGCTCGCCTCTGAGGAGAGGGGAAGTCTGGCCCTGCTGGACACATGGCACCCTCGGAGCTCGCCTCTGAGGAGAGGGAAGGCCTGGCCCCGCTGGACACGTGGGGCCCTCGGAGCTCGCCTCTGAGGAGAGGGAAGTTCTGGCCCCGCTGGATACGTGACGCCCTCGGAGCTCGCCTCTAAGAAGGGGGCGAGGCCCAACTCCGCTGGCCGCGTGGCAGGCCTGGAGCTCGCCTCTGAGGAGAAGGGTGGCCTGGCCCTGCTAGGCACGTGGCGCTTTCAGAGCTCACCCCTGCGGAGGGGGCGATCTCCCTAGGCGGTTTTTCTACTGTGCACGGGGGTACCCAGTACTGAGGGTACCAACATAATTTCCCCAAATTTCCCCACATTACTGCCGCACATAACTGAAAAGATAAGTTTGTTAAGATCCAAAACATATTGAATAGAACTCTTATTTGAGCTCCAATTGGAGTAGGACTCTTTTCCCCCTTATAAATAGAACCCAAAACCGGAAAAGAGCCGACGATCATAAGGGAAGTGAGGTAGGTCTTCGTTACCCATCTTACGACGTCGACACTCTTTCTACGCATCCGTTTCTTCGCTCCCTTCGAGCAGAAACTTTTACGTGTGTACAGATCGTGTTTTGATCGGTTTTTGACGGTGGAATTGATCTAGATCTTGAGTCAAGATCATCACCACGTCCACACTTGATCCCTACACCCTTGTTCATCATAAAACCCCATGAAAGCCCATTATAACATGCAAGAACACGTACAAACTGGTTTAATAAAACAGCGCCATAGGATTTGCATTCATCTACACAATTGCATATTGAGTAAAGTTTGTGCATGATGTTTGATTTCTGAAAAATTTTTATGTGCGTGGTCGTGAGTAGAAGGACAAGCTCAGGAAGCCATCTACGAAGAACTACAGCGCCAAGACTTCGAGACACTTGAGCAACAAGAGCCACAGGAGCAAGGCAAGTGCCCCTTGACCATATTGATCCCATGTTTTGAAACTGTTTTGTTTGCGAAAACTCGTATGCTTGAGTCAACTTGATGGGACACCATTTTATAGGAGTTTACTAGTTTTGTTAACCATCATTGTCGCCGGGAAATTTGATGAGTCAGGTATGGTCATTTTTTTTCCTTTTTGCTTCGCTTAATCCACAGGATACGGGAAGCTGAATTAAAACATGGTTAGCTACTGCACTCATATGAATAATGATGATGAGAACTTGATGATGTTAATGAGCATGGAATCAGGGGAGATCTAGGCAAGCTTGGTTCGTGGATGTTGCTGAATGAGATGGTGGTTTACTTGCCGTAGATCTAAGGACCAGTTCATGCCAGCACATGCCAGGAAAACAGTGCCACAATAAGGCCAAATATGGGTGCGGCTTAGCTGACTAATTAGGTGTGTTGCTAGCTTGTTATGGACCATGGATGGCGCGGGGAATGGGAGTCAAGAGAGGACTGCCCTGGGAACTGCATGGCACAAGAGGGGGCCCATGGGTGGGAGAATGGTGATTCGAGCCTGCCGGTGAAACCTCAATGAGTCCATACATCTAGTAGCCCCTTTGTAAAGGCTATTTTGTAATCTCTTGGCCATACACCGACGGTTTTGTACTGGTATAATGGAGGTTTTGCAGTCACCGACGGGTGACGAAATCACAAACTTGTGGGTAAAGTGGTGCCACCTCTGCAGAGTGTAAAACTATCATGATAGCCGTGCTTCCGGTCACAAGCACCTGGCCAACGGACATGATTAGAGGGAAAACTTGGGATGGTTTATTCGGTATGGTTATGGTATGGTCATTGGGATTGGTTTTTGGACTGTCTCGAGTAATGCAAATAAGTTTGGCTTCGGTTATAAGAATATGAGATGGTTATGAATGTTTATGAGTATGAGATGAACTTGAGAAAGATTAATGGCTGGTTGAGACTTGATAAACGGTGAATTATGATGGAGAAATTGATGCTTAATTACTTGGTCATGTTGGGATAAATATCACTTAGACATAGTTGCTGTTTTTATCATGTTGTGAAATAAAATTTGCTTGCTGCAATGATCCCTTTTTATTCCTAACTTTTTGTAAGCTACATGTCATACTTTCCCCGCACTTGTTGAGTACAACATGTACTCACCCTTGCATTATCACATAAACATCAGCAACAGGAGAAGAGTACTTCGAGGACCATGTGGAGTACTAGGCATGCGAACTACCGTCAACATGCATGTGGAGTTGAAGATGGAGCTGCTGCCATTTAGTTATTTCCGCTGTCGTTTAGAGACTTCCGCTGCAAGAATATAAAAGAAAATCATGAGTGAGACAATTAGTCGATGTAATAAAGTACTCAACACTATTTATTCATGGTTATATTCTGAATTCAGTTTGTGGATTACATGTGTATGTGTGATGAACATCCTGGGCACACATATGCATTAACTTGGTTCTGGTTTCCGTAACCGGGTGTCACAGATTGGTATCAGAGCCACGTTGACCGTAGGACGCAAGCCTAGGTAGAATGGACACTCTAAAACACATAGGAACACCCCTCTAAACTGATATTTTCAAAAAAATTGCTTGCTGCTGCACTTTACTTGTCGTTTCTGCCACCGCAAAGTGCTATTTTCAGCCCCTCCTTCTCTCTTCTTTTGGACAGCAATACTTTTGCTTTCTTGCTTCATAGCTTCTGAAGTTTTGGAGCTATTTCTTCCTTCTCTAAAGTTTCTCATGTCTTACTTAAAGATGCCAGTGATTAGGAGAACCAGCACCATCTAACCCTACATGGACTGCCGACTCACCATGGCATGCGCCCATGTATGGACCACCCCCGTCACACGGCGGGAACAGCACCAGTTCACATGATTAAGTTTAGGATTCCCATTGAATAAGATGTAATAGTAACGATTAAATCGTAATAGCGTGAATAGGAGTGGTGTGTTGAACTTTTGTGATGATTGCTTGTGTTTGTGTGCTAGTGTGAGTTGTGGGACGCTTCTGCGAAAGTCCACATCCACACATAGTACAGAGATGTGAGATGCTTCGGCACGTATTCACATCCTCATATAGGCTGAAATTTATAAAATAAGTTACTTAGTTCATACACCCTTGATGCATATAGTTGGGGGATCAATCTAAACTTCTATACTCTATTCTACTCAACTCTCTCTCATAGATGGTGAGGGAAAACTCCAGCCGTCAAAGGTGGAACGTTCGTAGTAACCATGAACCACAAGAGGATGGCAACGTTGAAGAACCTTAAAATGCTAACCCCGGGGCTGATGCAAACAACCTTGAACGGTTGATGGCCATGCAGAACCAGCTCATGCAAACTATGATACAAACTTTGGGACAGCTGCAAGCCAACAACAACTACAATCCTAACCCCGTTCCTGCACCCCAACCACCACCACCGCCGGCTCACAACAGATTGGGAGAGTTCATGAGGACTCGACCGCCTACTTTTGCACAAGCTAATGACCCCATGGAGGCTGATGATTGGTTGAAATACATGGAAAAAGAAGCTTGCTATTATTCAGTGTGATGATCGGGAGAAAGTTCTCTTCGCATCGCACCAACTTATGAGAGCAGCCGCTGACTGGTGGGACACTCTTTGCAATGCTCATGACAACCAGGAGACTATCACTTGGACTGAGTTCAAGGAGAGTTTCCGCTCTCATTACGTCCCTGCTGGAGTCATGATGCTTAAAAGGCAAGAGTTCGAAGGTCTCCGCCAAGGAAAGAAGAGCGTGAATGAGTACCTCAACAAGTTCACACAGCTGTCAAGTTATGCTCCCGAAGACGTCAACTCGGATCAAAGGAAGCAATACTTGTTCATGAGAGTATTGAACAATGAGATCCATGTTCAGCTGCTCAACAATGATTATGCAAGCTTCCAGAAGCTCGTTGACAAAGCTATAGTGGTTGAGAGCAAGATCCGTGAGATCGAGCAAGAGGGCAAAAGAAAGATGCCATACCTGCCACGAGGGAGCAATGTACATCCCTGTTTCATGCCCCAGCTGCACCACAGTATGGCTCGTCCGCTTCTACTTTCCGCCCTGCAAACCCACCTCGCCCTAATCAACCATCACAGCAACGTCCTGTTATGCAAGCACCTTGTATGCCTTGGCCTCCTGCACCCCGTCCCAACATAGGCACCTATGCTCAAAACCATCCTCGGCCAAACATTCCTGCTGTTTTATTTGATCGGTATGTTCCTTGCCAACTCCTACCAAGCCACTGTTTTATTTGATTCTGGAGCATCGCATTCATTCATATCATCCAAGTATTTTGCCAAGTATAATCTGCCCATATCAAACATGAAACACACTATGTTGGTTAATTCTCCCGGTGGAGAGATGAGGACTAATATAGTATGTCCGAAAGTAAACATTAAAATAAGGGGTAGACTTTCTTGCCAACCTTATTGTCTTAGATTCCCAAGGGATTGATATAATACTTGGAATGGATTGGTTAAGCAAGCACAACGGACTAATTCAATGTGCTGAAAGGAACGTGCAGTTGACAAATGAGCACGGTACTCGTATTGAGTTTGAGTCAGCCCAACCGGCAACCGAGAAGGCAGCGTTGAACCATGTTGAAGAAGCAACATTGGAAAGCATTCCGGTGGTTCAAGAATTTTCAGATGTGTTCCTGAAAGAACTTCCTGATATGCCACCTGACCGGGACATTGAATTTTCCATTGATTTAGTACCTGGAACTGCACCTAGAGTGAAGAGGCCATATAGGATGCCCGTTAATGAACTAGTGGAACTTAAGAAGCAAATTCAGGAACAGCTAGGAAAGGGTTTTATACGCCAAAGCTCGTCACCGTGGGGAGCCCCCGTGCTCTTCATAGACAAGAAGGATGGGACCACCTGAGCGGGATGTCGAGTTCAAGATTGAGCTTGCACCCGGGACTACTCCTATCTCATGGAGACCATACAAAATGGCTCCAAACGAGCTGGCTAAATTGAAAGAGCAGCTCATTGATCTGTTGAGCAAAGGTTTCATTAGGCCGAGTTCCTCGCCTTGGGGATGCTCGGCTGTTTGTAAAGAAGAAGGATGAAACCTTGAGGCTGTGTGTGGACTACCGGCCGCTCAACACAGTCACCATCAAGAACAAATACCCACTGCCCCGCATTGACATCCTGTTTGATTAGGCTGTGGGTACAAGTGTGTTCTCCAAGATGGACCTTCGCTCTGGATATCATCAAATAAAAATCCGGTCGGAGGATGTCCCGAAGACGGCCTTCTCGACGAGATATGGCTTATATGAATATCTCGTCATGTCTTTTGGTCTCACTAATGCTCCGACACATTTCATGTATATCATGAACTCGGTGTTCATGCCGGAGCTGGACAAGTTCGTTGTGGTGTTCATTGATGATATCTTGGTTTATTCCAAGATAGAAGCAGAACACGCCAAACACTTGAGGATCGTTCTTCAATGACTGCGGGACCATAAGCTATATGCCAATTTCAGCAAATGCGAGTTTTGGATCAGCCAAGTGCCATTCTTGGAACATATTATCTCACCGGAAGACATTGCGGTTGACCCAAGTAAAATTGAACAAGTGCTGAAATGGAAAGCCCCTACTTCTGTCCATGAAGTCAGAAGCTTCCTCGGCTTAGCGGGATATTACTGGAGATTCATTCCAAGCTTCTCCAAGCTTGCTAAGCCGATGACAGAAGTGTTGAAAAAGGGAACAAAGTATGTTTAGAACTCAGCATGTGAAGGAGCGTTCCAAGCATTAGTGAAGCATCTCACAACAGCCCCGGTTTTAGCTCAACCGAATACAACTAAGCCCTTCGACGTGTATTGTGATGCGTCTGGCATCGGGCTCGGCTGTGTGTTGATGCAAGAAGGACGTGTGGTCTCATATGGCTCACGCCAACTTCGGAACCATGAGCAGCACTTTCCGACTCACGATCTTGAGCTTGCTGCTGTGGTTTTGGCGCTGAAAATGTGGAGGCACTATCTCCTGGGGAATTTGGTGCATCTCTACACCAACCACAAGAGCCTGAAGTATATTTTTACCTAGAAGGAGCTGAATATGAGGGAAAGGAGGTGGTTAGAACTAATCAAAGATTATGAGATTGAGATTCATTACCACCCCGGCAAGGCGAATCTGGTTGCCGACGCGCTGAGTCGGAAATCACATGTCCATAACCTCACCATTACACCGGTGGAGGAGGAAGAGCCGAGTTTATACTTGGTTCCTTATGGATCGCTCTACAACCTTGCCCTCATCCCTACCATTAGGGAGGAGATCATTGCAGCTCGGAAAGTCGATAAGGGCATGGCACATCTCGGGAGGCGGATAGACAAGAGCCGACGATTAGAGAAAGATGTGAGCATGGATTTCATTGTGGGATTACCCCTGACTTCCAACAAACTTGATGGCCGCTGAATCCCGGCAGAAAAGCTACACTGATACAAGGCGTAGGCCTTGACGTTGGGGAACACGTGTATCTCCGATGAAAGGCGTGCACCGGTTCGGCGTGAAGGGGAAACTTGCTCCCCGATTCACTGGACCCTATGCCATCACCGAGAAGTGTGGACCAGTGGCATATAGACTGGAACTGCCGGCTTCTCTTGCTGGTGTTCACGACATTTTCCATGTTTCACAACTGCAAAAATGTCTGAAGCATACGGCTGCTGTTCCCACCGAAGACATCGGCGAGCTGCAAACGGATTTGACGTATGATGAATATCCGGTGGCAATTATTGATGAGAAGGCCCGGACCACACGTAGCCAAACGCTGTGGTTCTACAGGATACTGTGGAGTAACCGCACCACCGAAGAAGCAACGTGGGAGAGTGAGGAATTTTGTCGCTCAAACTACCCGGAGTTCATGGCGTCTCAGCACGGGTGAGTTTCTATTACATCGCTGCCTCTTCTTTTGTAATCTCGGGACGAGATTCTTTTAAGGGGGGAGGGATGTAAAAGCCCAAAAAAGGGACATGCAAAAGTGTTCATTTCATCACCTCAGAACCCCACCACTCTTGTGATGGATATCTCATGAACACTTGTGAAGAGCAAGTAACCACCATCAAAAGGGTGATTAGAGGGGAATGCCCTAACTTCCAAAAAGTAGGATTTCTACACATGAACATGAAAGGTTGAGCTCACCCCTAGACCTTAAATAGTCTTGGGAAGGCTCAGGACAAAATTCATGCAAATCCAATACTTTTTGAGGCACTTTCGGAGGCATTTGAAAAAGGGGCCAATTTGAATGCAGATTCAAATTTCAGCCACTTTCACCACTTGAATTCAAAAGTTGACTTCATATTCAAACTCAGCACATTTTTCTGAGTTAGTCCACCAATTTTCATCCCCATTGGACTTCATCTTGTCGGGAGCTAAATTTGCATTAATTCAAAACTGAATTTGAATTTTAGTTCAAATGTGTAGCAAATTTAGCCAAACCAGTTTCAAATTGGAGAAATCAAATTCAAACATGACTTTGGGGCTAAGTCTTTCATTCAATTGTCCGTAGCTTGGATCTTTTCAGTGAAAACAGAAATAAAAATCAGAAAACGAATTAGAGGGGAGGGTCCCACTTGTCAGCAGCCTTAACACAGAAGCATTCTTGGTTGAATTTTCTCACTCGGCCGAGAGCGCACACCAGCTACTGAAGTCAGCCCCCGACTGCCTCACCTCTGCCACCTCCTGCTCGGTGACTGAGGGTGCTGGATGCAACACGCGGTTAAGAGGCCAGCCCACGTGAATCCGCCCTCATCCTCTTCATTCTGCCCGGCACACATCCGAACCGAAACACCTCGCCGGACGCCCTCCTCAGGTCCTCGGTGCGCTGCTGATCCAGGCATTCTCGCGACCGATGATCCACAGCAATGAGACGCGCCGGAGGCTGCTCGAACTCACGGTGAAAACCCTACCTCATTTCATGCCCTGTAGGGAGAGTATTTCTATGTTTAGTCCTCGGTGTTCAAAGAACGGAGCTAGCAAAGAATCCGAAATTCGTGGTGATCGGTCCACCAGGTCTGCCGCTAACTGGCCACGTGGCAGGGTTGGCGCTTGCCTCTGCGGAAGGGGCAAGGTCCGACCCCGTGGGACATGTGTTGCCCCCGGAGCTAGCCTCTGCGGAGGAGCGAGGCCAGCCCCGCAGGACACGTGTCACCGTCGGAGCTAGTCACTGTGGAGAAGAGGGAGGTCCAACCCACGGGACACGTGTCATTCTTGGAGCTCGTCTCCGAGAGGTCCGGCCCTGTTTGACACGCGTCATCCTCGGAGCTCACCTCTGAGAGGTCCGACACTACTAAACACGTGTCAACCTCGGAGCTCAACTCCGAGGAGAAGGTCCCAATGGACACGTGTCATCCTCGGAGCTCACCTCTGGGAGGTCCGACACTGCTTGACACATGTCGTTCTCGGAGCTTACCTCCGGGGAGAAGAGAGGTCCGATGCAGTTAGACACGTGTCGACCTCGGAGCTCATCTCTGAGCAGAAAGGAGATCTGGCGCTGCTAGGACACGTAGCACTTCCGGAGCCCACCTCCGAAGAGAGGGGAGGTCCGGCACTGACTCATGGCACTCTTGTTGCCACCTCCAAACAGAGGGGAGGTCCGGCACTGACACGTGGCGTACGTGGAGCTCGTCTCTCGAAAGAGGGGAGGTCCCGCCCGCTAGGACGCGTGGCGCACGCGGAGCTCGCCTCTGAGGAAGAGGGAAGTCCTGTCCACATGACACGTGGCGCAACCAGAGCCCGCCCTTGGGGAAAAGGGAAGCCCAGGCCCCCGCTGGACACTTTGCAAGTCAGTGTCTGAAGAAAATTTCGGGACAACCAAGCAACGCGCCCAAGCAGAACCCACGGCTGAATGGAGGAGCTACGCAAGGTAACCGTGGACAGCAGAAGTACGCTCGTGTCAACGTGAACCATGTCTCTGCTGAGGAAGCGCAACAGGCTGAGGACGTCGTGATTGGTATGTTCCTTCCCAACTCCAACCCAGCTACCATTTTATTTGATTCCGGAGCATCACATTCATTCATATCATCCAAGTATGTTGCCAAGTATAATCTACCCAAATCACACTTGAAATATACTATGTTGGTTAATTCTCCTGATGGAGAGATGAGAACTAATATAGTATGTCCAAGGGTAAACCTTAAAATAAGGGGGGTAGACTTCCTTGCCAACCTCATTGTCTTGGATCCCCAAGGGCTTGACATAATACTCGGAATGGATTGGCTAAGCAAGCACAACGGAGTGATCCAATGTGCTAAGAGGACTGTGCAGTTGACAAATGAGCATGGTACTCGTATTGAGTTCGAGTCAGCCCAACCGGCAACCAAGAAGGCAACTTTGAACCACGTCGAAGGAGCAACCTTGGAAAGCATTCCGGTGGTTCAAGAATTTTAGGACGTGTTCCCAGTAGAACATCCAGGTATGCCACCTGACCAGGACATCGAGTTTTCCATTGATTTGATACCCATAACTGCACCTATAGCAAAGAAACCGTATAGGATGCCCGTTAATGAACTAGTGTAGCTCAAGAAGCAAATTCAGGAGCAGCTAGAGAAAGGTTTCATACGCAAAAGCTCGTCACCATGGGGATCCCCCGAGCTCTTCGTGGACAACAAGGATGGGACCCACAGAATGTGTGTGGACTATAGGTCTCTCAATGAGGTGACGATCAAGAACAAGTACCCTCTGCCCCGTATAGAGGATCTGTTCGACCAGATGAAAGGTGCCCGAGTTTTCCCTAAGATTGATCTTCGGTCGGGATACTTCCAGCTGAAGATTAAGCCCTCCGACATACCCAAGACTGCCTTTCGAACACGGTATGGTTCGTATAAATATACCATTATGTCTTTTGGATTAATGAATGCACCCGCATACTTCATGTACCTCATGAACAAGGCCTTCATGGAGTACTTGGACAAGTTCATCGTGGTTTTCATTGACGATATCATGGTGTATTCAAAAAGTGAGGAATAACATGAAGAACATTTATGATTGACATTGCAGAAGCTGCGAGAGCATCAATTGTATGCCAAGCTTAGCAAATGTCAATTTCGGCTAAAGGAGATATCGTTCCTAGGCCACATCATCTACAAGGAAGGAGTATCGGTTGATCCCAGAAAAGTGGGAGATGTTCTGAAGTGGAACCAACCGCAAAACATGAGGGTTATTCGGAGTTTCCTTGGGATGGCTTGACACGACCCCACGGTCTTGTCGAGCCAGGATCACGCTGAGGGATGCTGCGTTGCACGGCACCGGATAACGCACATTAAAGGTACAAAGTGGAAGCGAAATTTTATTACATAAAGTTTGTTTATTAACATTTGTACATCAAAATAAGTTCAGTCTACACTCGCGGGCGTAGACTACGCATCAAGTCCACGTTCAGCCCTTGAACGTGTCCTTGCTAGCACACACGCACACTAACTCTGCGGCGTGCACGACTCCCACTCGACGGGGTTCCCCTCCTGGGGTTCTGTCTCCTCTTCGGGAGTCCCTTCCTCATAAAAACCTGTAAAAGATTCAAACACAAGCAGTGAGAGCGAAGGCTCAGCAAGTCTGACCCGTCTCACCTAAACATGGAACTTCTTCATGAGGGGTGATGGGTACATGAGGTAAAACCATTTGCAAAGGACTTGCCTAATTATTGGGACCTTACATTCAAATTTTAGCAGCAGATTGTGGAGAACCTTACGCTAAGGCACATGAGAGAGCCGCAATCAAACAAGAAACACATTTCTCTCATGTACTTTGCCCAAAGTTGAAATGAACTTTAGTTAGCTCTAAATTACAGCAAATCATTAGCAATCAGAGTCCATCTTTCAATCAGCAACATTTTAACATGCAACTAGCCTGTTATTTCTACGTCACGGTACAGTGAACAAGTTGTACTCACTGACCGCGAGGGACGGCGATTATAATCGATTTACACCTGCAGGGTTACCCGAACAACCCGTCACGTACGCCCGTACTCGATGTTGCCTACAACAACCATCACGGACACCGTACGCGACTACCATTCACCCGTTGCCAAATGTTGAACCGGTCCAATCGTCCCGAGAAAGAGGTCTCTGCACGCGCATCTCAGTGCCGCCAGCCGATTTACACCTCGAGCTCTCAACCTACCCTCTGAACGACCAGCTATGCCTCAACACCCAGCTACCCGAGTTACATCAGTTTCCCGGTTCCCATATAGCCGGTAGGTCTTCGGTACTGTTCTAGCTTGTTCAACAGGCCCGCACACGGCTCGGTCCTCAATCGACACAAGTGGAGCTACAGCACACAGGCCCCAAAGTCCTGCTGCCCTTACTCTCCGCTCGGTCTCATCTTTCTTGCCATGTGTATCATGTGCTATCTCTACCCGAGCGATGTGCCTCTAGCCTATTCTCGCGAGTAGTTCCAACTACTCAACTTGTACCGAATCCTACTTTATCTTAGCATTACAGTAGCTAAAGGGGTTTGTAATCCTAAACCCAACCCATGTTTTTTTTTGGCTATGCAATTGGGTTTCCAAACATGACTCTAATGCAAGGAATAATAGTATTCAAGTATGTGCTCAAAACAATAAAAATTTATAAAAAGGTTAATGCAAACCGGGGCTTGCCTTGCTGCTCTTGGTCGTAGGCTAGCTGTTCCTCCGGAGTAACGAAGTCTAGGACTTCGGGTTCCTCCTCGACCTTAGCGACTACATGATATACAAGTATATGTATTTATTTAAATGCATTTGATTGAATTTAAATTTGTGAATTCTATAACCCTTACTAGACAGACCCAATGACTGTGAAACTTTTACTGTGGCTTGGTTACAACATAAACTGAGACTTGGTCAAGTTTTAGTTGCAGCAAAGCTCATTTGAGCCCTCCACAATTAACTATGTACATGACCTTAATTGAAGGTTTTTAGGGTGTTCTAAGGATTTTCATGAAACAAATTATGACTTTCTGAAAACTAGATTTTCATAGGGTTCTAATGGAGTTGGTCTCACTTAATTTGAAGGTTCCTAACTAAACATATGAGCTAAACAATTTCAGAGAAAATTCTGAAAAGGTTTCTGAACATTTTCTATTTTCTCTGGAACAGTTTCACTAATCACACCATTAGGTGGATCAAATTAGCTCAAATGGATCTGAAACTTTTATGGTAGTTCAGGGATATTTTAGTGAACATTCCAGCAAAATTTCAGGATTTTCCTCCAAAGGATTCTCCAGTTAAAATTCCAAAAAGTTTAAACTTTGAGGAATTAATTCTGGAGAAATAAGGATTTTCATGAAGTGAAACTTGATTTGCTGGAAAGTGCGCAGAGAGCTGAATCCAACAAAATTTGGTTCACTCGATTTGGAGCTTTCTAGCCAAAGTTATAAGGATTTAAAGTTTGGAAGAAATCTGAAAAACGGGGAAAAAGTTTAAACTCGCAGGGGGCCGCGGGGACACATGTTGAGCACGGAGGTGTCCGGCACACTGAGGCCCACAGGGTATTTGCCCGCCAGCACAGCTGATCCCGGCCACATCTGACCCCGATTTAAATTCTTCAGCCGCTGACACGTGGGCCAGCCGGCTTCGTCTTCCTCCCGCCGCTCTCTCGCGCCCGCGCCGCCGACCTCGCCGGAGCAGACCCGGAGCTCGCCGGCTCACCGCTGCCGGACCTCCCATGGTCTGAAAATCGCCGCCAGAGGGTTGTCGACGTCGAGGAACACGTCGTCGGTGTCAGGTCGGACTGGGGGTGACCAGAAATAGCCCGGGGACGTGCCGCGGCCTCGGTTGAGGTTCGGCGCCGTCGACCGTGGGTTCTAACCTGCCAACACCTCGAACAAATGGTCCTACAGCATCAGTGTACCTCTAGGAAGCTCGACAAGGTGTCAAAAGGGTTCAGGGATGGCGGCAAGTCGGTCAGCACCATGTGACTGATCGTGCCCGCCATGACCGCCCTTGATCGAGCTCGAAATTCGTCACTCCTAGATAGTTTCACGCCACGGATGCAGAAAAGAACTTGATCGCCAGCTAGTCCAGCGTCTATGTGCAATATTTGATAACTGACGAAAGATCATAGAGCGAGAATTTGAAGAATCCATACCGGAAGCTCGGTTTACGGTCGCCGGAGCAAAAACTGGAAATTCTCCGTGGATTCTTCACAGTTTGCTTCCAAACATGGAGGAGAGCAGCACGGTGGTCGTGCGCTCCTGTTGCCTCTCTTGCTGGACCGTGAAAACGCCTGTGGAACGCTGTCCACGGGCGCCTGACTCTCGGCTGAGTCTAGGTCGCCGCGGTGGCGATTGTTTTCGGGCAAAGGAGGTCAGAGCTCGGGGTTTCTGGCATTGGGGAGGCGGAGTGCGACCTCTGGTTGCTGTCTAGCAGCTTGGGGAAGGAGAAGGCGGGCTGTTTTCGCGGATCTCCAATCGAGCAGAGGGGCGGCAGGTCGGGGGCTCGGTGTTCTCGGGAGAGGGGGAAACGATCGGTGCCTGCCTCGGTGGAGCTCCTTAAGAGGGCCCTGGAACCGCCCTTGGGCTTGTGTGTGGGCGCGGGAAGCAGCTGGTGGCGCTGCTCCTTTTCGGTGGCGAGCGCAGCTGCTCCCGAGCGTTGAGTAGGCAGCTGCTCGCTGGAAGTTCCCACCGAGACTGTGACATTGGGTGCAAGTCTCCCCTCTTCTCTCTATGGCATGTGGGCCCCACCTGGGGTTTTAACCTCTGAAATTTACTCCTAATCACTGTTGTAAACAGTGAGCCCCAAAATACCCATGGTGATTCAAATTATTCACCCATGATCCATTTGAATTGATTAGAATTCAAATTGGGTTTGGTTTGAACGAATTTCAGCACAAGTTCAGTTTGAAATTCAAATAAAGTTTGAATTTGTCCCACTTAGCTCATGTCAAGATCAACTCCAAATGGAGTGAAAATTGGTGTGTGAGCTCACAAAAATGTGCTGAATAAGAATATGCCTCCCACTTTTGAATTCATGGGATAAAAATCAGTTTGAATTTGAATATGGTTTCAAACTGCCCTCTTTCTAGCTATACCCAAAATGACCTTAGAAAGGTTTTGAATTTGGGTGAAACTTGGCATGGACATCCCTAGCAATGTGTAGGAGTTTTCATATGCCCAGCCCATCTATATCACATGTGGAAAATGCCACTTTTGCAATATGTGAGTTTGTTCTCTAATGAGCATGTTGATGGTGGTTACATGCTCTTCATTTGTGTTCATCAACTTTCCTCAAAATGAGGTGTGTGTGTGTATGGTGATGAACACTTCAAATATGTGTCAAAAACTAAGGCCCTTACATTCCCCCCCCCCCTTAAAAGAATCTCGTCCCGAGATTATAAGGTGAAAATGAGAGAGAGGACGGTGAAAAATTACCGGATATGCGACGTGAAAAAGTCGGGGTAGTTAGCGCGAAGAAATCCTTCGCGCTCCCATGTCGCTTCGTCCACGGAGTGATTACTCCATAGAACCTTGTAGAACCACGACGTACGGTTGCATGTTGTTCGGGCCTTTTCATCAATAATCTTCACCGGTTCCTCCCGATAGGTGAGATCCGGTTGCAGTTCTTCAATGTCTTCCAGCTGAAAGGTAGTTGATAGCTTAAGACACTTCCTCAGCTGGGCAATGTGAAAGACGTAGTGCGCACCATAAAGTGCTTCTGGTAATTTTAGCCGGTATGCCACTGATCCACATCTTTCGGTAAGCTGGAATGGACCGATGAATCGGGGTGCCAACTTTCCTCTCACCCCGAATCTTTTTACGCCCCTCATTGGAGACACACGCAGATATACGTGATCCCCGACTTCAAATTGTAGTGGGCGTCTTCTTCGGTCCGCATACTGTTTCTGCCGGAATTGGGCGGCTTTGAGGTTCGCTTGAATCAGTCGAACCTTTTCTTCCGCATTGTTGACAAGGTCAATTCCGAAGGTAACCCTTTCGCCAGACTCACACCAGTTCAATGGTGTGTGACATTTTCTCCCATATAGCGCCTCGTAGGGCGCCATCTTGATGCTGGCTTGGTACCCATTATTGTACGAGAACTCGGCTAACGGCAAGTGATCATCCCAATTCTTGCCGTGGTTGATAGCGCAAGCTCGTAGCATGTCTTCTAGGATCTGATTTACCCGCTCCGTTTGCCCATCCGTCTGCGGGTGGTATGCTGAACTACGGATTAGCTTCTTCCACAAGGCAGCGTGCAGCTGCTCCCAAAAACGGGACACAAATAAAGTGCCCCGATCCGATATGATGGTACGGGGTATGCCATACAAGCATAGGATCCGTGAGATGTACAGTTCAGCGTACTTCTTGGCGTTGTAGTTGGTGTTGACCGGGATAAAATGGGCAACTTTGGTGAGCCGATCGACGATCACCCACACAGAATTATGTTTCTGCAAAGTGGTGGGTAAACCGACGATCAAATCCATGCTCACGTACTCCCACTTCCAGGCAGGAATGCCCAGTGGTTGTAGCAGTCCCGGTTTCCTCATATGGTCTGCCTTCACCCTTCGACATGTATCACACTCGGACACGTATTTTGCAGTCTCTCATTTCATCCGTGTCCACCAAAACTTGCTTCTGAGTTCTTGATACATCTTGTTGCTGCCGGGGTGAATAGAAAACTTTGACAAGTGAGCCTCATCAAAGATTTTCTTCTGTAACTCCGGGTTACGGGGTACGACGATCCGGTCCTTGAACCCTAGGACGCCGTATCCGTCCTTCCGGAAACATTTCAACTCCCCACTGTCTACACGTCTCCGCAAATGCAACATGCCCATGTCATTCTTCTGGGCTGCCGCTATCTCTTCACGGATGGTGGGGATTAAAGCTAAGTTGTAGAGAGATCCATGTGGAATCACATGCAGTGGTGGTTCGCTCTCTTCCAACGGTGTGATGGTCAGATTGCTGACGTGTGACTTGAGGCTCAGCGCATCCGCCACTACGTTTGCCTTGCCCGGATGATAATGGATCTCTATTTCGTAATCCTTTATCAATTCTAACCATCTTCGCTGCCTCATGTTCAACTCCTTCTGAGTGAATATGTACTTGAGGCTTTTGTGGTCGGTATATAAATGTACGAGGTTACCGAGTAGGTAGTGCCTCCACATTTTCAGTGCAAGTACCACGGCAGCGAGCTCCAAGTCGTGGGTTGGATAATTCTGCTCATGGTTTCTAAGCTGCCGTGATCCATACGCGACCACCCTTCGGTCTTGCATCAGCACACATCCGAGCCCAATGCCGTATGCATCGCAGTACACATCGAATGGTTTTGTTGTGTCTGGCTGCGCCAAAACCGGTGCTGATGTCAGGTGCTTGACTAAAGCCTTGAATGCTGCTTCACATGCTGGACTCCAAACATATTTGGTAGCCTTCTTCAGCAACTCTGTCATAGGCTTGGCAATCTTCGAGAAGTTTGGAATGAACCTCCAATAATATCTCGCGAATCCGAGGAAACTCCGTACCTTGTGAACAGTCCACGGGGATTTCCAATTCAGCACTTGAGTGATCTTGCTTGGATCCATAGAGATACCCTCCGCTGAGATGATATGCCCGAGGAAAGGCACTTGCGATATCCAAAACTCGCATTTGCTGAATTTTGCGTATAACTTGTTATCCCGCAGCCATTGCAAGACTATACGCAGATGCTTCTTGTGATCTTCTTCCGACTTGGAATATACTAGGATGTCGTCGATGAAGACCACGACAGAATTGTCCAGCTCCGGCATGAATACCGAGTTCATTAAGTACATGAAGTGAGCTGGAGCATTGGTGAGGACGAAGGATATGACCAGGTACTCATAAAGTCCGTACCTTGTCGAGAAAGCTGTCTTTGGAATGTCCTCAGCCCTTATTTTAATCTGATGGTACCCGGATCTTAAATCCATCTTGGAAAAGATCTTTGCTTCGACCAACTGATCAAACAACATGTCGATCCGTGGCAACGGATACTTGTTCTTGATAGTTACGGCATTTAATGGACGATAGTCCACGCAAAGCCATAACGTCTCATCCTTCTTCTTCACGAATAATGCCGAACAGCTCCATGGCGAGGAGCTCGGCCTAATAAAACCCTTTTCCAGGAGGTCCGTGAGCTGAGTCTTCAGTTCAGCCAACTCCTTGGGCGCCATCTTGTACGGCCTTCAGGATATTGGCATGGTTCCCGGTGCAAGTTCAATCTTGAACTCCACCTCCCTATCGGGCGGCATCCCCGGCAAATCGTCCGGGAATACATCAGGGAACTCTCGGACCACTGGAATATCTTCCAATCTGATGGTTGTGGCTTGATAGACACTTGGAAGTTTTATTTCTGGACTGTCCAGAAATAAGGAGTGAGACCCGTGCACCTCTGAGTTCAAGTGCACAACTCGGAGGATGGTGTCTAAAACAGCGCCGTGGCGGGTTAACCACGACATTCCTAAGATGACATCGACCTTTTGTCCCTCTAAGATTATGAGAGACGTCGGGTAGACTCTACCCTCTAAGCACAATGGCTCTTTTGGGACCATCATGCTTGCTGAAATTTTCCCACCCGGTGAACAGATCACATAAGGACTATCGGTGGGTAGTATTTGCAAGCTATATTTATCAATAAAAGCTTGGCTAATGAAGCTATGCGTGGCGCCTGAATCAAATAGTACTACGGCGGGATGCTGGTGGAGTTGGAACATACCCGCATAGATTGGCTCGCCCTCCGGCACGTCCTCTATGGCAAGCTGGTGGACAGTGCCGGGCCTAGGGTTTGCCCGCCGTGCATTAGTAGGATTCCAGAGTTGATTCCTCCCCGGAAACTGCGGTGCCACTCCGCCGCCTTGCCTCACCGGGCAACTGCTCGCGAAGTGCCCTGGAAGACCACACTTGTAACATGTGGTCGCTGATGGTGTAATGCTCGGGGGACGAAAGCCCGGCATGCGCTGCTGAGGTGCATACGCACGCGGCATCGCCCGCTGCTGCTGTTGTTGCGGAGGTGGTACTGGCAGTGCCGGCCTGAATGCCGGTGAAGAGTACGGCCGACTGCGGAACGGCATCGACCGCTGTGGTGGCTGCCAGCGTGGACCTGATGGTGGTCAATTCACCATCCGAAACTTCTGAGAAGGACCGCCCGCTTCTCCACTGCTCTGCGGCGCGCTTCGCTTTCTCTCCGCCGCTGCTAACTCCTTGCCGGAGTCCTCCTGAACAATCGCAGCGTCAATGCTGTCATTGAGGCTGCCGCGATTGAACATCGCCAACTTGTCCTTCAGGAGCGGGTTAAGCCCCTGGTAAAAGTGGTCCCGCCGCTTCTCGTCAGTATCTGCTTGATACGACGCGTAGAGCGCGAGATTGTTGAACGCCCTGGAGTATTCCAGCGCGTTCCGGCTCCCTTGTTGCAGGTGTAAGAACTCCTGCGTCTTCCTCTTCATCAAACCTGGCGGTATATGATAGGCCCGGAAGGCCGTCCGGAACTCCGTCCAGGTCATTACTCGGTCGGTGGGCTGTGAAGCACAGAAGTTGGCGCACCACGCCCTCGCGGATCCTTGGAGCTGCTGGACCGCGAACTGAGTCTTGCGCTGCTCACTTATCTGGAGCTGCCCGAACTTCATTTCTATTGCGCGGAGCCAGTTGTCCGCGTCGAGAGGTTCATCCGCCCTTGAAAATACCGGGGGATGAGTCGCCAGGAAGTCAGAGTAGGAGCTCTGTTGACGCTCCTCACGGTCTTGACGTCTCTCTGGGCGAGACGTATTGGCGATAAGCGTTTGCAGCAACTCCGTGTGCTGCTGATGTGAACCCGCCATTGCCGCGACGATGTCGGCCAATGTAACCGTTGGCAGTGGCGGTGGCGGGGTTTGCTGTTGCTGCTGCTGTCCCGAGGAGTCCTCGGGAGGTGGTTGGGAGGTCTCTCCCCCTTGGCTAGTACCCCCAACATCAGGGTTGGCACGAGTACGTGTCATTCTGAAATTCAAAACAGCAGCAATTAGCACATGTCTTACTTAAAATTCCATATGTAACAGTAGGTATTGAAGCGACACATGATTAATTTGCACAACATTCACATATATTGATAAAGCATAAACTTGATGCAAGATACATTATTCTCGGGCCTCCGAGAAGTCGTGCTCATGTCGTCACTACCTATACATACGCTACTGCCTACACGACATGTCACTGATTACAAAAGTTTGGTTACACTATCCTAGCTGCCCTACTTGGCAACTGTAACCCCCTACTCGGAGTAGAACTCGACCTCCTGTGTGTCGTTCTCTTCCGGTACCTCTGCTGGTGGCTTTGGGTCTACCAACTCTTCCCCCATCTCGGGTTCTCCCATTGCTGGAAGACCCAAGACCACTGGTACGCCCAATACCGGAGGTACGAGGTCTTGCAATGCATGCACCTCGTCCATGGATTGGTTGTAATCTTCTTTCCGGTCTTGCCCTTCCTCAATAGCGTCGTCCCGCTCTTGAGCAAGGTCCTCGTTCTGCTGGGTCAGATTTTGTACCAGTTCTTGCAACGCCGCGATATCAACACTGCTTTTCCTTTTCGCCTTCTTCAGACGACGCAGCTGATTATGTTGCTCATTCAGTCGCTTGATCGTCGGAAGGAGCACATTGCGGAGGGCTCGTGCTCTCCTTGAGCTTTGTGGCAAGATGCTCCGTATGAACAGCTTGGCTGTCCATCACGGCGTTTCCCGCCCTCATCTGGAGGCTAAGGTTTGCCTCCGCGGGGTTGTACATTGGGCAACTCGGGTCCGTTGCCTCCAGGTACCTCTCTTCCCACACATGCTGAGCCTGTCCCTCCACCAGAACGAGCGCGTATGGAGTGCCCTCCATAGCCTGCACGTGTAGTTGGCAGAAACGTGACATGGTGTCACGGGCTGCCACTTGCCACATCCCTTCCGGTTGTCTTCCTCTCACCGTGATGGTGAATGGCACCCAACCGGGTGGCGTAGGTCCTGCAGGGACCTCGAAATGGATTGTCCACGTCTTGTTTCCCTCTTCGCCTTCTTCCTTCGCGAAGTACTGCGGCATCTGGTTGTATCCGAAATATTGAAGCATCTGCCTCAATGTTTTTGGATAGCCGCCGCGGTGAGAACAGTGGGACATCACCCACCCGTTCTCCAACTGCTTATCAGCTGTCATCTGTAAAAATATATTTGAGAAATGTCAAATATTTATTTAAACAGTAAACCACTGATTTATAACACAAGACATGTCATTGAACCCATAAAACTTGGAAACATAGTTCAAATTTTAAACAAATTTGACTGCTGACCTGCTGTTCCTATGACAGCCCTGACCAGTTTCCATTTCAACCTGATTTAGGCCATGTTAAAAGCAAAACCAATTCTGGAGCTCAACATCAAAGTTAACGCTAACTTCAATAGATTTCCATAAAGTATTTGCTTGGCCTAAGATCTGTCCTGGTTCAAAAGTTATGAGATGTCAAAGTTAACAGAATTTCTGGAAACAATTGAACAGCACCTCCCTGCTATAGGTACTGACTTGATCCAAGAATTCCAGTTAATTCTGTTCCTAATCTGACAAAACTTTTTGTTACAAAGTTGTAACCTATCTTATAAGCTTTCCAGAACTACCTCACTTTCTATTTTTGGATTTTTAAGCAGGAAGTTATGCTTAATTTACAGAGAGTTTACAGAGAGTCTTTATTCTGTCCTGTTTTCTGGACAGTTTCAACTCTACTGCATTTTTCGAGTGGTTAAGGGATGAAACACCTCTGGATCTCAACAGAAGATTGTAAAGCTCTTCCAAAGCTTTCCAGAAATGTATCATATGACCCCAACCTCGAAAGAACTCAACCTCTAACCTCTGATTAGCTTCAGCCTTGATTCAGCTGAAAACAGAGTGCTCTGTCCTTAACAACCTATAAGTTAAAAACTTGTTAACTTTGAATATCCTGTTCAAGGGAAGGAGTTACATCAAGTTTTACTACTTTGATCAAAACCTTCATGTTTGAAATGAAGTTGTTCATTTAACGGGGTGTGAAGTCGATGCGTCACCAGATTATATCGGTACTACGTCCTCACAAAGAAAACCTATACCGGACTTAGCCGGCTTTATTAGTTCAGTGGCACTAAACATCACTCGCACACGGATACTACACGTCTACCGTTTCGTGGTCAGGCTACCTGCAGAAACTCAAACAATCATCAGACTCGGCTGCACACCGAGCCCGGAATCCATACAGTTCGTACACCCGGCCGTCATCACTCGCCCGGATGTTCTCAAGCCAAACACGCCTTGAGTTACGTGTTCATGTTTCAGACCACGTGACGGGGTCTCCCAAGTTGCACCACGCACGCCAGGGACAGACGTTGCTCGAATACCCCAAACGACATGAAGAGTCATAGAGGATATGAAAGCGGGTCGGGTTACCTGCCACCCGTGGGGCTCCACCCTTCAGCTTGTGCGCACTGGTGGACAGCGCTTACGTGTACCCCAAGACATAAACCTCCCGTGATACACGATTTTCCGACATAAACAAATAGGTTAGTATGCCACTTTCTATATACTAATAACATCCTTATACGGGCTACTAACTCGTTCCTCACTGGATTTTTGAAAAAGATGACCTTTTTAGTGCGTTAAACCTCAAGCGAGCTTTGATACCAACGCTGACACGACCCCACGGTCTTGTCGAGCCAGGATCACGCTGAGGGATGCTGCGTTGCACAACACCGGATAACGCACATTAAAGGTACAAAGCAGAAGCGAAATTTTATTACACAAAGTTTGTTTATTAACATTTGTACCACAAAATAAGTTCAGTCTAACACTCGCGGGCGTAGACTACGCATCAAGTCCACGTTCAGCCCTTGAACGTGTCTTTGCTAGCACACACGCACACTAACTCTGCGGCGTGCACGACTCCCACACGACGGGGTTCCCCTCCTGGGGTTCCGTCTCCTCTTCGGGAGTCCCTTCCTCATAGAACCCTGCAAAAGCTTCAAACACAAGCAGTGAGCACGAAGGCTCAGCATGTCTGACCCGTCTCACCTAAACATGGAACTTCTACATGAGGGGTGATGGGTACATGAGGTAAAACCATTTGCAAAGGACTCGCCTAATTATTGGGACCTTACTTTCAAATTTTAGCAGCAGATTGTGGAGAACCTTACGCTGAGGCACATGAGAGAGCCGCAATCAAACAAGAAACGCATTTCTCTCATGTACTTTGCCCAAAGTTGAAATGAACTTTAGTTAGCTCTAAACTACAGCAAATCATTAGCAATCAGAGTCTATCTTTCAATCAGCAACATTTTAACATGCAACTAGCCTGTTATTTCTACGTCACGGTACAGTGAACAAGTGGTACTCACTGACCGCGAGGGACGGCGATTATAATCGATTTACACCTGCAGGGTTACCCGAACAACCCATCCCGTACGCCCATACTCGATGTTGCCTACAACAACCATCACGGACGCCGTACGCGACTACCTTTCACCCGTTAGCCAAATGTTGAATCGGTCCAATCATCCCGAGCAAGAGGTCTCTGCACGCGCATCTAAGTGCCGCCAGACGATTTACACCTCGAGCTCTCAACCTACCCTCTGAACGACCAGCTATGCCTCAACACCCAGCTACCCGAGTTACATCAGTTTCCCGGTTCCCATATAGCCGGTAGGTCTTCGGTACTGTTCTAGCTTGTTCAACAGGCCCGCACACGGCTCTGTCCTCAATTGACACAAGCGGAGCTACAGCACACAGGCCCCAAAGTCCTGCTGCCCTTACTCTCCGCTCGGTCTCATCTTTCTTGCCATGTGTATCATGTGCTATCTCTACCCGAGCGATGTGCCTCTAGCCTATTCTCGCGAGTAGTTCCAACTACTCGACTTGTACCGAATCCTACTCTATCTTAGCATTGCAGTAGCTAACGGGGTTTGTAATCCTAAACCCAACCCATGGTTTTTTTTTGGCTATGCAATTGGGTTTCCAAACTTGACTCTAATGCAAGGAATAATAGTATTCAAGTATGTGCTCAAAACAATAAAAATTTATAAAAAAGGTTAATGCAAACCGGGACTTGCCTTGCTGCTCTTGGTCGTAGGCTAGCTGTTCCTCCGGAGTAACGAAGTCTAGGACTTCGGGTTCCTCCTCGACCTTAGCGACTCCATGATATACAAGTATATGTATTAATTTAAATGCATTTGATTGAATTTAAATTTGTGAAGTCTATAACCCTTACTAGACAGACCCAATGACTGTGAAACTTTTACTGTGGCTTGGTTACAACCTAAACAGAGACTTGGTCAAGTTTTAGTTGCAGCAAAGCTCATTTGAGCCCTCCACAATTAATTATGTACTTGACCTTAATTGAAGGTTTTTAGGGTGTTCTAAGGATTTTCATGAAACAAACTATGACTTTTTGAAAACTAGATTTTCAGAGGGTTCTAATGTAGTTTGTCTCAATTAATTTGAAGGTTCCTAACTAAAGATATGAGCTAAACAATTTCAGAGAAAATTCTGAAAAGGTTTCTGAACATTTCCTATTTTCTCTGGAACAGTTTCACTAATCACAACATTAGGTGGATCAAATGAGCTCAAATGGATCTGAAATTCTTATGGTAGTTCAGGGATATTTTGGTGAACACTCCGGCAAAATTTCAGGATTTTCCTCCAAAGGATTCTCCAGTTAAAATTCCAAACAGTTTAAATTTTGAGGAATTAATTCTGGAGAAATAAGGATTTTCATGAAGTGAAACTTGATTTGCTGGAAAGTGCTAAGAGAGATGAATCCAACAAAATTTGGTTCACTCGATTTGGAGCTTTCTAGCCAAAGTTATAAGGATTTGAAGTTTGGAAGAAATCTGAAAATCGGGGGAAAAAGTTTAAACTCGCGGGGCCCGCGGGGACACGTGTTGAGCGCGGAGGTGTCCGGCACACTGAGGCCCACAGGGTATTTGCGCGCCAGCACAGCCGATCCCGGCCACACCCGATCCCGATTTAAATTCTTCAGCCGCTGACACATGGGCCAGCCGGCTTCGTCGTCCTCCTGCCGCTCTCTCGCGCCCGCGCCGCCGACCTCGCCGGAGCAGACCCGGAGCTCGCCGGCTCGCAGCTGCCGGACCTCCCATGGTCTGAAACTCACCGCCAGGGGGTTGTCGACGTCGAGGAACACGTCGGTGGTGTCAGGTCGGGCTGGGGGTGACCGGAAATAGCCCGGCGACGTGCCGCGGCCTCGGTTGAGGTTCGGCGCCGTCGACCGTGGGTTCTAACCTGCCAACACCTCGAACAAACGGTCCTACAGAATCAGTGTACCTCTAGAAAGCTCGACAAGGTGTCAAAAGGGTTCAGGGATGGCGGCAAGTCGGTCGGCACCGTGTGACCGATCGTGCCCGCCATGACCGCCCTTGATCGAGCTCGAAATTCATCACTCCTAGACAGTTTCACGCCACGGATGCAGAAAAGAACTTGATCGCCGGCTAGTCCAGCGTCTATGTGCAAGATTTGATAACCAATGAAAGATCTTAGAGCGAGAATTTGAAGAATCCGTACCGGAAGCTCGGTTTACGGTCGCCGGAGCAAAAACTGGAAATTCTCTGTGGATTCTTCACGGTTTGCTTCCAAACTTGGAGGAGAGCAGCACGGTGGTCGCGCGCTCCTGTTGCCTCTCTTGCTGGACCGTGAAAACGCCTGTGGAACGCTGTCCACGGGCGCCTGACTCTCGGCTGAGGCTAGGTCGCCGCGGTGGCGATTGTTTCGGGCAAAGGAGGTCGGAGCTCGGGGTTTCTGGCGTTGGGGAGGTGGAGTGCGACCTCAGGTTGCTGTCTAGCAGCTCGGGGAAGTAGAAGGCGAGCTGTTTTCGCGGTTCTCCGATTGAGCAGAGGGGCGGCAGGTCAGGGGCTCGGTGTTCTCGGGAGAGGGGGAAACGATCGGTGGCTGCCTCGGTGGAGCTCCTTAAGAGGGCCCTGGAACCGCCCTTGGGCTCGTGTGTGGGCGCGGGAAGCAGCTGGTGGCGCTGCTCCTCCTCGGTGGCGAGCGCAGCTGCTCCCGAGCATTGAGTCGGCAGCTGCTCGGTGGAAGTTCCCACCGAGACTGACTTTGGGTGCAAGTCTCCCCTCTTCTCTCTATGACATGTGGGTCCCACCCGGGGTTTTAACCTCTGAAATTTACTCCTAATCACTGTTGTAAACAGTGAGCCACAAAATACCCATGGTGATTCAAATTATTCACCCATGAGCCATTGAATTGATTAGAATTCAAATTGGGTTTGGTTTGAATGAATTTCAGCACAAGTTCAGTTTGATATTCAAATAAAGTTTGAATTTGTCCCACTTAGCTCATGTCAAGATCAACTCCAAATGGAGTGAAAATTGGTATGTGAGCTCACAGAAATGTGCTGAATAAGAATATGCCTCCTACTTTTGAATTCATGGGATAAAAATCAGTTTGAATTTGAATATGGTTTCAAACTGCCCTCTTTCTATCTATACCCAAAATGACCTTAAAAAGGTTTTGAATTTGGGTGAAACTTGGCATGGATATCCCTAGCAATGTGTAGGAGTTTTCATAAGCCCAGCCCATCTATACCACATGTGGAAAATGCCACTTTTGCAATATGTGAGTTTGTTCTCTAATGAGCATGTTGATGGTGGTTACTTACTCTTCATTTGTGTTCATCAACTTTCCTCAAATGTGGTGTGTGTGTATGGTGATGAACACTTCAAATATGTGTCAAAAACTGAGGCCCTTACATGGCTGGATGCTACCGCTAGTTCATCAAGGATTTCTCCAAGATAGTGAAGCCTATGACTGAATTGCTAATGAAGGGAAAAGCATTTCAGTGGACACCAGCGTGTCAACAAAGCTTCGAGGAGCTCAAGAAAAGGCTTACCACAGCGCCGGTTTTGGTATTGCCGGACGTAAGCAAGAGCTTCGATATATATATTGTGACGCATCAAGACAAGGGCTTGGATGCGTGCTCATGCAAGAAGGAGAAGTGGTAGCCTATGCGTCGAGGCAACTCAAGAAACACGAGCTGAATTACCCCACGCATGACCTGGAGCTAGCAGCCGTGGTACATGCCTTGAAGATTTGGAGGCATTATATCCTTGGTCATCGATGTGAGATCTATACGGATCACAAAAGTCTTAAGTACATATTCACCCAAACGGATTTGAATTAGTGGTAGCGTCGATGGTTGGAACTCATCAAGGATTATGATGTTGTAATCAACTATCACCCCGCAAAGGCCAATGTAGTAGCTGATGCATTGAGCAGAAAAAGAGCATGTCACCAACTCACGATTCGGGTGCTACCGCCCGAGCTACGCAAGAAGTTCTAACGATTATATCTCGGGTTCTTGAACAAAATGGAAGTGATGGAACTCCACTCTTTGCTGGAACAAGAGATAAGAGATGGTCAATCAACGGATGAGGAAATCAAGGAGATCAAGGAAAGAATCCGACAAGGCATAGAAAAGGACTTCAGGGAAGACGATGTAGGACGCCGTTGTTTTGGAACAAGACCGGAGAGAACCAAGTGTTTGGACCAGAATTGCTGCAAGAGGCTGAGAAGCAAGTCCAAACGATACGGGAGAACTTGAAGGCCACTCAGTCACGCCAAAAGGGCTATGAGGACAATAGGCGAAGAAAGTTGACCTTCGAAGTAGGAGACTTCGTATACCTTAAGCTATCGCCTATGCATGGCCAACGATATTTCAACGTCAAAGGCAAGTTAGCACCTCGCTACATTGGGCCATTAAAAATTTTGGGAAAGCGAGGAGAGGTAGCTTATAAACTAGAGCTCCCAACGCACCTCTCCGACATGCATGACGTGTTTCATCTATCCCAGCTCAAGAAGTGCTTGAGAGTACCGGAAGAGCAAGTACCAATGGATGAGCTTGAGCTTCAAGAGGATCTGACCTATGTAGAGTACCCTGTCCGAATTTTAGACGTGAAGGAAAGGGTCACGAAGAACAAAGTGATCTGTTGGTGCAAAGTACAATGGAGCCATCATAAGGAAGCAGAAGCTACACGGGAGTGCGAGGAAGACCTCAAGGTAGAATTCCCTCATCTATTCTCCACTATCAAATCTCAAGGGCGAGTTCAATTTAAGGGGGTAGGTTTGTAACACCCTCTAATTCATATTTATGCATTCATATAGATTTCATATAGAGAAAACATTTTAAATGAAGTAGAAACAGAGAAAGAATCAGAAAGATAGCCAAAAAGAGCCGAACCCAATCCACCGAGAGAGCCCTAGACACTTCCCGCGGCCCGCTGGCCACGTGACGCCTTTGGAGCTCATCCCCGCGGAGTGGGAGAGGTCCGCCACTAACTGGCCACGTGGCAGGCTCGGAGCTTGCCTCTGCAGAAGGGGCGAGGTCCGACCCCGTTGGACACGTGTTGCCCCCGGAGCTAGCCTCTGCGGAGGAGCGAGGCCAGCCCCGCAGGACACATGTCGCCTTCGGAGCTAGTCACTACGGAGAAGCGGGAGGTCCAACCCACGGGACACGTGTCGACCTAGGAGCTCATCTCTGAGCAGAAAGGAGATCCGGTGCTGCTAGGACACGTGGCACTTCCAGAGCCCACCTCTGAAGAGAGGGGAGGTCCGGCACTGACACATGGCACTCTCGGAGCTCACCTCCGACAAGAGGGGAGGTCCGGCACTGACACGTGGCATACGCAGAGCTTATCTATGGGAAGAGGGGAGGTCCTGACCCACCAGACACGTGGCGTACGCGAAGCTCGCCTCTGAGGGAGAGGGAGGTTCCCGCCGCCCGGACACATGGCGCACGCGGAGCTCGCCTCTGAGGAAGAGGGAGGTCCCGCCCGCCTGACACGTGGCGCAACCAGAGCTCGCCCCTAAGGAAAAGGGAAGCCCAGGCCCCCGATAGACATGTGGAGCCTCCGGAGCTTATCTCTGTGGAAGGATGAGGTCCTTAAGCGGTTTTGCTTTGTGCGCGAGCGCCCGATACAGAAGAAACCGACTTGATTTCTTCTACGATTGATACCGCACCAAATCTATTGAAGATAAGTTGTTAAGATCCAAACACAAATCAAATAGGACTCTTATTTGAAATCCAATTGGAATAGGACTCTTCTTTTCCCGATTATAAATAGAACCCGAAACAACCTTGGTCGTAACGTCTTCCTAAGACGACAACTTAAAGGCCCTAGCCCCAAACTCGCTGAGTTAACCCGTTCGCCGGAGTTCAACCACCGGTGAGATCGCCAACGAGCCCGACACGATCGCCGTAGGAGAGCTGACGATCTGTTTTCCTGCCATTGCTAGGGGGAAGGATCTGAAGGAAGTAAGGTAGGTCTCCATTACCACCTTACGACATCATCGCGGTTTTCTTTGCATCTGTTTCTTCAATCCCTTTGAACAGAAGATTTTTCTAGTGGACAGATCACGTGTTGATCTGGATCTTAAGTCAAGATCATCGCCACATCCACACCTGATCCCTACACCTTTGTTCATAGTAAAATCCCATGCAGGCCATTAAAACATGCAATAACACATACAAACTGATCTAATGAAACAGCGACATAGGATTAGAATGCATATGCACCATTGCATCTTGAATAAGGATTGTGCATGATGATTGATTACTGTAAATCTTGTATTTGCGTGATCGTAAGTAGAAGGACAACCTCAGGGAGCTATCTACAAAGGATTTCAGCACCAAGACATCGAGATCCAAGAGCAACAGAAGCCACATGAACAAGGCAAGTGCCCCTTGACCATATTGATCCCATGTTTTGGAAACTGTTTTTTTTTTTGCGAAAACTGTGTATGCTGAGTCAACTTGATGGGATACCCTTTTATAGGAGTTTACTAGTTTTGTTAACCACCCTTGTCGCCAGGGAAGTTTATGAGTCGGGTATGGTCGTTTTTATTTTCTGCTTCGCTAATCTACGGGATATGGGAATCGATAGAATGTGTCTAGCTACTGCACTCATAATGTTAATGATAACTTGATGATAATGAACATGAATCGGGGGATATCTAGTCAATATTGGTTCGTGGATGAGGTAGAATGAGATGGTGGTTTACTTGCCATAGATCTAAGGACTGGTTCATGCCAGCACATGCCAGGATAACAGTGCCACCACAAGGCCAAATATGGGTGCGGCTTAGTTGACTAATTAGGTATGTTGCTAGATTATTATGGACCGTGGAAGGCGCGGTGAATGGGAGTCGAGTGAGGACTACCCTGGGAACTGCATGGCACAAGAGGGGGCCCGTAGGTGGGACAATGGTGATTCGAGCCTGCTGGTGAAACGTTAGTGAGTCCATACATCTAGTAACCCCTTTGTAAATGCTATTTTGTGATCTCTTGGCCATACACCGACGGTTGTGTACCGGCATAATGGAGGTTCTGCAGTCGCCAACGGGTGACGAAATCACAAACTTGTGGGTAAAGTGGTGCAAACTCTGCAGGGTATAAAACTATCATGATAGCCGTGCTTCCGGTCACAAGCGCCTGGCCAACTCACATGATTAGATGGGATGGTTATTGGGATGGTATTTGGTTTGGATATTGGTTGACACGACCCCACGGTCTTATCGAGCCAGGATCACGCTAAGGGGTGCTGCGTTGCACAGCACCGTATAACACACGCCAAAGGTACAAAGCGGAAGCGAAATTATATTACATAAAGTGGTTTATGAACATGTTTACAGCAAAATATGTCCAGTCTACACACATGGGCGTAGTCTACGCATCAAGTTCACGTTCAGCCCTTGAACGTGTCCTTGCTAGCACACACGCACACTAACTCTGCGGCGTGAACGGCTCCCACTCGACGGGGTTCCCCTCCTGGGGTTCCGTCTCCTCTTCGGGAGTCCCTTCCTCATAGAACCCTGCAAAAGCTTCAAACACAAGCAGTGAGCACGAAGGCTCAGCAAGTCTGGCCCGTCTCTCCTAAACATGGAACTTCTACATGAGAAGTGATGGGTTACATGAGGTAAAAATCATTTGCAAGGACTCGCCTAATTAGTAGAACCTTACTTTCAAGTTTTAGCAGCAGGTTGTGGAGAACCTTACGCTAAGGCACATGAGAGAGCCGCAATCAAAAAAGAAACACATTTGTCTCATGTACTTTTACCAAAGTTGAAAGGAACTTTAATAAGCTCTAAACTACAGCAAATCATTAACAAGCAAAGTCCATCTTTCGCTCAGCAACATTTTAACATGTAACTAGCCTGTTCTTTCTACGTCACGGTACAGTGAACAAGTGGTACTCACTGACCGCGAGGGATGGCGATTATAATCGATTTACACCTGCAGGGTTACCCGAATAACCCGTCACGTACGCCCGTACTCGATGTTGCCTACAACAACCATCATGAACGCCGTACGCAACCACCTTTCACCCGTTAGCCAAATATTGAACCGGTCCCATCGTCCCGAGCAAGAGGTCTCTGCACGCGCATCTCCGTGCCGCCAGCCGATTTACACCTCAAGCTCTCAACCTACCCTCTGAACGACGGGCAATGCCTCAATACCCAGCTACCCGAGTTACATCGGTTTCCCGGTTCCCATATAGCCGGTAGGTCTTCGGTACTGTTCTAGCTTGTTCAACAGGCCCGCACACGGCTCGGTCCTCAATCAACACAAGCGGAGCTACAGCACACAGGCCCCAAAGTCCTGCTGCCCTTACTCTCCGCTCGGTCTCATCTTTCTTGCCATGTGTATCATGAGCTATCTCTACCCGAGTCGAGTGCCTCTAGCCTATGCTCGCGAGTAGTTCCAACTACTCAACTTGTACCGAGTCCTACACTATCTTAGCATTGCAGTAGCTAACGGGGTTTGCAATCCTAAACCCAACCCATGGTTTTCTTGGCTATGCAATTGGGTTTCTAAACAAGACTCTAATGCAAGGAACAATAGTATTCAAGTATGTGCTCAAAACAATAAAAATTTGTAAAAAGGTTAATGCAAACCGGAGCTTGCCTTGCTGCTCTTGGTCGTAGGCTAGCTGCTCCTCCGGAGTAACGAAGTCTAGGACTTTGGGTTCCTCCTCGACCTTAGCGACTACATGATATACAAAGATATGTATTAATTTAGATGCATTTGTATTAAGTTTGAACTTGTGAAGCTTATAAGTCCCACTAGACAGACTCTATCACGGTGAAACTTTTACTGTAGCTTGGTTACAACCTAAATACAGACTTGGTCAAGTTTTAGTTGCAGCAAAGCTCATTTGAGCCCTCCACAATTAATTATGTACTTGACCTTGATTGGCACTCTTAGGGTGTTCTAGGGATTTTCATGGAACAAACTATGACTTTCTGAAAACTAGATTTTCAGAGGGTTCCAATGGAGTTGGTCTCACTTAATTTGAAGGTTCCTAACTAAAGATATGATCTAAACAATTTCAGAGAAAATTCTGAAAATGTTTCTGAACATTTTCTATTTTCTCTGGAACAGTTCACTAATCACACCATTAGGTGGATCAAATGAGCTCAAATGGATCTGAAATTTTTATGGTAGTTCAGGGATATTTTGGTGAACATCCCAGCAAAATTTCAGGATTTTCCTCCAAAGGATTCTCCAGTTAAAATTCCAAACACTTTAAATTTGAGGAATTAATTCTGGAGAAATAAGGATTTTCATGAAGTGAATCTTGATTTTCTGGAAAGTGCTCATATAGCTGAATCCAACAAAATTTGGTTCACTCCATTTGGAGCTTTCTAGCCAAAGTTATGAGTATTTGAAGTTTGAAGGAAATCTGGAAATCGGGGGAAAAGTTTAAATCTGCCGGGGCCCGCGGGGACACGTGTTGAGCGCCAAGGCGACCGCACACTGCGGCCCACAGGGTCTTTGCGTGCCATCACACCCGATCCAGGCCACACCCGATCCTAATTTCAAATTTTGAGCCGCTGACGCGTGGGCCAGCCGGCTTCGTCTACCTCTCGACGCGCCCGCGCGCCCGCGCCGCCGCCCCTCGCCGGAGCAGACCCGGAGCTCGCCGGCTCGCCACTGCCGGCCATCCCATAGTCTGAAACTCGCTGCCAGGGGGTTGTCGACGTCAAGGAACACATCGGTGGTGTCAGTTCGGGCTGGCGGTGACCGGAAATAGCTCGGCGACGTGCCGCGGCCTCGGTTGAGGTTCGGCGCCGTCGACCGTGGGTTCTAACCCGCCAACACCTCGAACAAACAGTCCTACAGCATCAGTGTACCTCTAGGAAGCTCGACAAGGTGTCAAAAGGGTTCAGGGATGGTGGCAAGTCGGTCGGCACCGTGTGACCGATCGTGCCCGCCATGACCGCCCTTGGTCGTGCTCGAAATTCATCACTCCTAGACAGTTTCACACCACGGATGGAAAGGAACTTGATCGCGAAGTCCAGCATCTATGTGCAAGATTTGATAGCTAGAGGAGTATCTTAGAGCGAGAATTTGAAGGATCCGTACCGGAAGCTCAGTTTAAGGTCGCCGGAGCAAAAACTGAGAATTCGCCGTGGACTCTTCACGGTTTGCTTCCAAACTTGGAGGAGAGCAGCACGGTGGTCGCTCGCTCCTGTGGCCTCTCTTGCTGGACCATGAAAACGCCTGTGGAACGCTGTCCACGGGCGCCTGACTCTCGGCTAAGGCTAGGTCGCCGCGGTGGCGATCGTTTTCGGGCAAAGGAGGTCGGAGCTCGTGGTTTCTGGCGTTGGGGAGGTAGAGGGCGATCTCAGGTTGCTGTCTAGCAGCTCAGGAACGAAGGAGGAGATCGTTTGCTGGTTTTCCTGATCGAGCAGTGAGCTGCGGGGAGAAGAACTGCCGCTGCTCGGGTACACACGCGAGGAGATAAAGCCAGCCGACTCCTGCTCGGGCTGAGGCGGTGCCGGTCGCTTGGAGGCACGAGTAAGCCGCCCTGGGCGCCAGCGCGCGTAGAGGAGAAGCAGCTGGTGGCGCCGGTGGCTGCTCAGTGGCACAGCCGACAGCTGCTCAGTGGAATTTCCCACCGAGGCTGTGACTTTGTGTGCAAGTTTTCCCTCCTTCTCTCTATGACATGTGGGTCCCACCCGGGGTTTTAACCTCTGAAATTAATTCCTAATCACTGTTGTAAACAGTGAGCCCCATAATACCCCTAGTGATTCAAATTATTCACCCATGAGCCATTTGAATTGATTAGAATTCAAATTGGGTTTTTGTGTGAATGAATTTCAGCACATGTGCAGTTTGAAATTCAAATAAAGTTTGAATTTGCCCCACTTAGCTCATGTCAAGATCAACTCCAAATGGAGTGAAAATTGGAGTGTGAGCTCACAAAAATGTGGTGAATAAGAATATGCCTCCCACTTTTGAATTCATGGGATAAAAACAGTTTGAATTTGAATATGGTTTCAAACTGCCCTCTTTCTAGCTATACCCCAAAATGACCTCAAAAAGGTTTTGAATTTGGGTTAAACTTGGCATGGACATCCTTAGCAATGTGTAGGAGTTTTCATATGCCCATCCCCTCTATATCACATGTGGGAAATGCCACTTTTGCAATATGTGAGCTTGTTCTCTAATGAGCATGTTGATGGTGGTTACTTGATCTTTATTTGTGTTCATAAACTTTCCTCAAATGAGGTGTGTGTGTATGGTGATGAACACTTTAAATATGTGTCAAAAAATGAGGCCCTTACATTCCTCCCCCCTTAAAAGAATCTCGTCCCGAGATTATAAGGTGAAAATGAGAGAGAGGACGGTGGAAAATTACCGTATATGCGACGTGAAAAAGTCGGGGTAGTTAGCGCGAAGGAATCCTTCGTTCTCCCATGTCGCTTCGTCCACAGAGTGATTACTCCATAGAATCTTGTAGAACCACAATGTACGGTTGCGTGTGGTTCGGGCCTTTTCGTCAATAATCTGAACCGGTTCCTCCCGATAGGTGAGATCCGGTTGCAGTTCTTCAATGTCTTTCAGCTGAATGTTAGTTGATAGCTTCAGACACTTCCTCAGCTGGGAAATGTGAAAGACGTCGTGCACACCGGAAAGTGCTTCTGGTAATTTCAGCCGGTATGCCACTGATCCACATCTTTCGGTAATCTGGAATGGACCGATGAATCGGGATGCCAACTTTCCCCTCACCCCGAATCTATTTACGCCCTTCATTGGAGACACCCGTAGATACACGTGATCTCCAACTTCGAATTGTAATGGGCGCCTTCTCCGGTCCACATACTGTTTCTGACGGGATTGAGCGGATTTTAGGTTCGCTTGAATCAGTCGAATGTTTTCTTCCGCGTTGTTGACGAGGTCAATCCCGAAGGTAACCCTTTCGCCAGACTCACACCAATACAATGGTGTGCGGCATTTTCTCCCGTATAGCGCCTCGTAGGGTGCCATCTTGATGCTGGCTTGGAACCCATTGTTGTACGAGAACTCGGCTAACGGCAAGTGATCATCCCAATTCTTACCGTGGTCGATAGCGCAAGCTCGTAGCATGTCTTCTAAGATCTGATTTACCCGCTCCGTTTGCCCATCCGTCTGCGGGTGGTATGCTGAACTACGGATCAGCTTCGTCCCCAAGGCAGCGTGTAGCTGCTCCAGAAAATGGGACACAAATAAAGTGCCCCGATCCGATATGATGGTACGGGGTACGCCGTACAAGCACAGGATCCATGTGATGCACAATTCAGCGTACTTCTTGGCGTTGTAGTTGGCGTTGACCGGGATGAAATGGGCAACTTTGGTGAGCCGGTCGACGATCACCCACACCGAATCATGTTTTTGAAAGGTGGTGGGTAAACTGACGACGAAATCCATGCTCACGTCCTCCCACTTCCAGGAAGGAACGCCCAGTGGTTGTAGCAGTCCCGGTTTCCGCATATGGTCTGCCTTCACCCTTCGACATGTATCACACTCGGACACATACTTGGCGATCTCCCGCTCATCCGTGTCCACCAAAACTTGCTTCTGAACTCTTGATACATTTTGTTGCTGCCGGGGTGAATAGAAAACTTTGACAAGTGAGCCTCATCAAAGATTTTCTTCCGTAATTCCAGGTTACGGGGTACGACAATCCGGTCCTTGAACCATAGGACGCCGTCTCCGTCCTTCCGGAAACATTTCAGCTCCCCACTGTCTACACGTCTCCGCAAATGTGACGTGCCCTTGTCATTCTTCTGGGCTGCCGCTATCTCTTCATGGATGGTGGGGATCAAAGATAAGTTGTAGAGAGCTCCATGTGGAATCACATGCAGTGGTGGTTCGCTCTCTTCCAACAGTGTGATGGTCAGATTGTTGACGTGTGACTTGCGGCTCAGCGCATCTGCCACTATGTTTGCCTTGCCCGGATGATAATGGATCCCTATTTCGTAATCCTTTATCAATTCTAACCATCTTCGCTGCCTCATGTTCAGCTCCTTCTGAGTGAATATGTACTTGAGGCTTTTGTGGTCGGTATATAAATGTACGAGGTTACCGAGGAGGTAGTGCCTCCACATTTTCAGTGCAAGTACCACGGCAGCAAGCTCCAAATCGTGGGTTGGATAATTCTGCTCATGGTTTCTAAGCTGCCGTGATCCATACGCGACCACTCTTCGGTCTTGCATCAGCACACATCCGAGCCCAATGCCGGATGCATCGCAGTACACATCGAACGGTTTTGTTGTGTCTGGCTGCGCCAAAACCGGTACTGATGTCAGGTGCTTGACTAAAGCCTTGAATGCTGCTTCACATGTTGGACTCCAAACATATTTGGTAGCCTTCTTCAGCAGCTCCGTCATAGGCTTGGCAATCTTCGAGAAGTTTGGAATGAACCTCCGATAATATCCCGCGAGTCCGAGGAAACTTCGTACCTCGTTAACAGTTCTCGGGGATTTCCAATTCAGCACTTGGGTGATCTTGCTCGGGTCTACAGTGATACCCTCCGCTGAGATAATATGCCCGAGAAAAGGCACTTGCGATATCCAGAACTTGCATTTGCTGAATTTCACGTATAGCTTGTGATCCCGCAGCCGTTGCAAGACTATACGCAGATGTTTCTTGTGATCTTCCTCTGACTTGGAATATACCAGTATGTCGTCGATGAAGACCACGACAAACTTTTCCAGCTCCGGCATGAATACCGAGTTCATCAAGTACATGAAGTGAGCTGGAGCATTGGTGAGGCCGAAGGACATGACCAGGTACTCATAAAGTCCGTACCTCGTCGAGAAAGCTGTCTTTGGAATGTCCTCTGACCTTATCTTAATCTGATGGTACCCGGATCTTAAGTCCGTCTTGGAAAAGATCTTTGCTTCGACCAACTGATCAAACAACATGTCGATCCGTGGCAACGGGTACTTGTTCTTGATGGTTACGGCATTTAATGGACAATAGTCCACGCAAAGCCGTAACGTTTCATCCTTCTTTTTCACAAATAATGCCGAACAGCCCCATGGCGAGGAGCTCGGCCTAACAAAACCCTTCTCCAGAAGGTCCGTGAGCTGAGTCTTCAGTTCAGCCAACTCCTTGGGTGCCATCTTGTACGGCCTTCGGGATATTGGCATGGTTCCCGGTGCAAGTTCAATCTGGAACTCCACCTCTCTATCAGGCGGCATCCCCGGCAAATCCTCCGGGAATACGTCAGGGAACTCTCGGACCACTGGAATGTCTTCCAATCTGATAGTTGTGGCTTGATGGACACTTGGAAGTTCTATTTCTGGACTGTCCAGAAATAAGGAGTAAGACTCATGCACTTCTGAGTTTAAGTGCATGACTCGAAGGACGGTGTCTAAAACAGTGCTGTGGCGGGTTAACCACGACATCCCTAGGATGACATCGACCTTTTGTCCCTCTAAGATTATGAGAGACGTAGGGTAGACTCTACCCGCTAAGCATAATGGTGCTTTGGAAACCATTACGCTTGCTGAAATCCTCCCACCCGGTGAACAAATTAAATATGGACTATCGGTGGGTAGTATTTGCATGCTGTGTTTAGCAATGAAAGCTTGGCTAATAAAATTATGCGTGGCGCCTGAATCAAATAGTACTATAGCGGGATGCTGGTGGAGTTGGAACATACCCGCAAGAATTGGCTCCCCCTCCGGCACGTCCTCTATGGCAAGCTGGTGGACAGTGCCGGGCCTAGGGTTTGCCCGCCGCGCATTAGTAGGGTTCCGGGGTTGATTCCTCCCCGGAAACTGCGGTGCCACTCCGCCGCCTTGCCTCTCCGGGCAACTGCTCGCGAAGTGTCCTGGACGACCACACTTGTAACATGTGGCCGCTGCTGGTGTAATGCTCGGGGGACGAAAGCCCGGCATGCGTTGCTGAGGTGCATATGCACGCGGCATCGTCCGCTGCTGCTGTTGTTGTTGTGAAAGTGGTGCTGGCAGTGCCGGCCTGAATGCCGGTGAAGAGTACGGCCGACTGCGGAAAGGCATCGACCTCTGGGGTGGCTGCCAGCGTGGACCTGATGGTGGGCGATTCACCATCCGAAACTTCTGAGAAGGACCACCTCCTTCTCTGCTGCTTTGCGGCACGCTTCGCTTTCGCTCCGCCGCCGCCAACTCCTTGCCGGAGTCCTCTTGAACAATCGCAGCGTCAATGATGTCGTTGAGGCTGCCACGATTGAACATCGCCAACTTGTCCTTCAGGAGCGGATTAAGCCCCTGGTAAAAGTGGTCCCGCCGCTTCCCGTCAGTATCGGCATGATATGACGCATAGAGCGCGAGAACATTGAACGCCCTGCAGTATTCCAGCGCGTTCCGGCTCCCTTGTTGCAGGTGTAAGAATTCCTGCGTCTTCCTCTTCATTAGACCTGGCGGTATGTGATAGGCCCTGAAGGCCGTCCGAAACTCCATCCAGGTCATTACTCGGTCGGTGGGCTGTGAAGCACAGAAGTTGGCCCACCACGCGCTCGCGGATCCTTGGAGCTGCTGGACCGCGAACTGAGTCTTGCGCTGCTCACTTATCTGGAGCAGCCCGAACTTCATCTCTATTGTGCGGAGACAGTTGTCCGCGTCAAGAAGTTCATCCGCCCTTGAGAATACCGGGGGATGAGTAGCCAGGATGTCGGAGTAGGAGCTCTGTTGACGCTCCTCACGATCTTGATGTCTCTCTGGGCGAGACGTATTTGCGATTAGAGTCTGCAGCAACTCCGTGTGCTGCTGATGTGAACCCGCCATTGCCGCGACGATGTCGGCCAATTTAACCGTTGGCAGTGGCGGTGGCGGTGTTTGCTGTTGCTGTTGCTGCTGCTGTCCCGAGGAGTCCTCGGGAGGCTGTTGGGAGGTCTCTCCCCCTTGGCTAGTACCCCCAACATCCGGGTTGGCACGAGTATGCGTCATTCTGAAATTCAAAACAGCAACGATTAGCACATGTCCTACTTAAAATTCCATATGCAACAGTAGGTATTGAAGTGACACATGAATGATTTGCACAACATTCACATATATTGATAAAGCATAAACTTTATAAGATACATTGTTCTCGGTTCTCCGAGAAGTCGTGCTCATGTCGTCACTACCTATACATACGCTACTGCCTACACGACACGTCACCGATTTACAAAAGTTGGGTTACATTACTCTAGCTTCCCTACTTGGCAACTGTAACCCCCTACTCGGAGTAGAACTCGACCTCCTGCCGGTCGTCCTCCTCTGGTACCTCTGCTGGTGGCTCTGGATCTACCACCTCTTCGCCCATCTCGGGTTCTCCCAATTCTGGAAGGCCCAAGACCACCGGTATGCCCAATACCGGAGGTACGAGGTCCTGCAAAGCATGCACCTCGTCCATGACCTGGTTGTAATCTTCTTCCCAGCCTTGCCCTTCCGCAATAGCATCGTCCCGCTCTTGAGTAAGTTCCTCGTTCTGCTGGGTCAGATTCTGTACCAGTTCTTGCAACGCCGCGATGTTGACACGGCTCTTCTTCTTTGCCTTCTTCAGACGATGCAACTGATTGTGCTGTTCATTCAGTCGCTTGATCGTCGGAAGGAGCACATTACGGAGTGCGCTGTGAGCACTCTCGAAATGGTCTCCAAGGCTCGTGCTCTCCTTGAGCTTCGTGGCGAGATGCTCCGTATGAACAGCTTGGCTGTCCATCACGGCGTTTCCCGCCCTCATATGGAGGCTGAGATTTGCCTCCGCGGGGTTGTACCTTGGGCAACTCGGATCAGTTGCCTCCCGGTGCCTCCCTTCCCACACATGCTGAGCCCGTCCCTCCACCAGAACGAGCGCGTATGGAGTGCCCTCCATAGCCTGCACGTGTAGTTGGCAGAAACGTGACATGGTGTCACGGGCTGCCACTTGACACATCCCTTCTGGTTGACTTCCTCCCACGGTGACGGTGAACGGCACCCAACCAGGTGGCATAGGTCCTGCAGGGACTTCGACATGTATCGTCCACGCCTTGTTCCCCTCTTCGCCTTCTTCCTTGGCGAAGTACTGCGGCATTTGGCTGTATCCGAAGTATTGAAGCATCTGCCTCAATTTTTCTGGATAGCCGCTGCGGTGAGAACAGTGGGACACCACCCACCCGTTCTCCAAATGCTTATCTGCTGTCATCTGTAAAAATATATTTGAGAAATGTCAAATATTTATTTAAACAGTAAACTATGGAGTTATAACATAAAACATGTCATTGAACCCATAAAACTTGGAAACATAGTTCAAATTTTAAACAAATTTGACTGCTGATCTGCTGTTCACATGACAGCCCTGACCAGTTTCCATTTCAACTTTATTTAAGCCATGCTAAAGGCAAAACCAGTTCTGGGGCTTATCATCAAAGTTAAAGCTAACTTCAATAGCTTTCCAGAAAGTAATTGCTTGGCCTATGACCTGTCATGGTTCAAAAGTTGCGAGAGGTTAAAGTTAACAGAATTTCTGGAGAAAATTGGACAGCACCTCCCAGCTTTAGGTACTGATTTGATCCTAGAATTCCAGTTAATTCTGTTCCTAATCTGACAAAACTTTCTGTTACAAAGTTGTAACCCATCTCATAAGATTTCCAGAACTACCTCATTTTCTATTTTTGGATTTTTATGTAGGAAGTTATACTCAATTTACAGAGAGTTTACAGAGAGTCTTTGCTCTATCCTGTTTTCTGGACAGTTTCAACTCTACTGCATTTTTCGATTGGTTAAGGGATGAAACACCTCTGGACCTCAACAGAAAAGTTGTAAATCTCTTCCAAAGCTTTCCATAAATGTATCATATGACCCCAACCTCGAAAGAACTCAACCTCTAACCTCTGATTAACTTCAGCCTTGATTCAGCTGAAACAGAGTGCTCTGTCCTTAACAACCTATAAGTTGAAAACTTGTTAACTTTGAATATCCTGTTCAAGGGAAGGAGTTACATCAAGTTTTACTACTTTGGATCAAAACTTTCAAGTTTTAAATGAAGTTGTTCATTTAATGGGGTGTGACGTCGATGCGTCACCAGATTATGTCGGTACTACGTCCTCACAAAGTAAAACCTATACCGGACTTAGCTGGCTTCGTTAATTCAGTGGCACTAAACGTCACTTGCACACGGATGCTACACGTCTACCATTTCGTGGTTAGGATACCTGCAGGAAACTCAAGCAATCGTCAGACTCGGCTGCACACCAAGCCCGGAATCCATACAGTTCGTACACCCGGCCGTCACCACTCGCCCGGATGTTCTCAAGCCAAACACGCCTTGAGTTACGTGTTCACGTTTCAGACCACGTGACGGGGTCTCCCAAATTGCACCACGCACGCCAGGGACAGACGTTGCTCGAATATCCCAAACGACATGAAGAGTCATAGAGGACATTAAAGCGGGTCAGGTTACCTGCCACCCGTTGGGCTCCACCCTTCAGCTTGTGCGCACTGGTGGACAGCGCTTACATGTACCCCCCAAGACATAAACGTCCCGAGATACACGATTTTCTGACATAGACAATTAGGTTAGTATGCCACTTTCTATATGCTAATAACATCCTTATATGGGCTACTAACTCGTTCCTTACTGGAGTTTTGAAAAAGATGACCTTTGTAGTGCGTTAAACCTCAAGCGAGCTCTGATACCAACGCTGACACGACCCCACGGTCTTGTCGAGCCAGGATCATGCTGAGGGGTGCTGCGTTGCACAGCACCGTATAACACACGTCAAAGATACAAAGCGGAAGCGAAATTATATTACATAAAGTGGTTTATGAACATGTTTACAGCAAAATATGTCAAGTCTACACTCACGGGCATAGACTACGCATCAAGTTCACGTTCAGCCCTTGAACGTGTCCTTGCTAGCACACACGCACACTAACTCTGCGGCGTGCACGGCTCCCACTCGACGGGGTTCTCCTCCTGGGGTTCCGTCTCCTCTTCGGGAGTCCCTTCCTCATAGAACCCTGCAAAAGCTTCAAACACAAGCAGTGAGCACGAAGGCTCAGCAAGTCTGACCCGTCTCTCCTAAACATGGAACTTCTACATGAGTAGTGATGGGCTACATGAGGTAAAAATCATTTGCAAGGACTCGCCTAATTAGTAGAACCTTACTTTCAAGTTTTAGCAGCAGGTTGTGGAGAACCTTATGCTAAGGGACATGAGAGAGCCGCAATCAAACAAGAAATGCATTTCTCTCATGTACTTTGCCCAAAGTTGAAAGGAACTTTAATAAGCTCTAAACTACAGCAAATCATTAACAAGCAAAGTCCATCTTTCACTCAGCAACATTTTAACATGTAACTAGCCTGTTCTTTCTACGTCACGGTACAGTGAACAAGTGGTACTCACTGACCGCGAGGGACGGCGATTATAATCGATTTTCACCTGCAGGGTTACCCGAATAACCCTTCACGTACGCCCGTACTCGATGTTGCCTACAACAACCATCACGAACGCCGTACGCAACCACCTTTCACCCATTAGCCAAATATTGAACCGGTCCCATCGTCCCGAGCAAGAGGTCTCTGCACGCGCATCTCCGTGCCGCCAGCCGATTTACACCTCAAGCTCTCAACCTACCCTCTGAATGACGGGCAATGCCTCAATACCCAGCTACCAGAGTTACATCGGTTTCCCAGTTCCCATATAGCCGGTAGGTCTTCCGTACTGTTCTAGCTTGTTCAACAGGCCCGCACATGGCTCGGTCCTCAATCGACACAAGCGGAGCTACAGCACACAGGCCCCAAAGTCCTGCTGCCCTTACTCTCCGCTCGGTCTCATCTTTCTTGACATGTGTATCATGAGCTTTATCTACCCGAGTCGAGTGCCTCTAGCCTATGCTCGCGAGTAGTTCCAACTACTCGACTTGTACCGAATCCTACACTATCTTAGCATTGCAGTAGCTAACAGGGTTTGCAATCCTAAACCCAACCATGGTTTTCTTGGCTATGCAATTGGGTTTCCAAACAAGACTCTAATGCAAGGAACAATAGTATTCAAGTATGTGCTCAAAACAATAAAAATTTGTAAAAAGGTTAATGCAAATCGGAGCTTGCCTTGCTGCTCTTGGTCGTAGGCTAGCTGCTCCTCCGGAGTAACGAAGTCTAGGACTTCGGGTTCCTCCTCGACCTTAGCGACTACATGATATACGAAGATATGTATTAATTTAGATGCATTTGTATTAAGTTTGAACTTGTGAAGCTTATAAGTCCCACTAGACAGACTCTATGATGGTGAAACTTTTACTGTGGCTTGGTTACAACCTAAATACAGACTTGGTCAAGTTTTAGTTGCAGAAAATCTCATTTGAGCCCTCCACAATTAATTATGTACTTGACCTTGATTGGCACTCTTAGGGTGTTATAGGGATTTTCATGGAACAAACTATGACTTTCTGAAAACTAGATTTTCAGAGGGTTCCAATGGAGTTGGTCTCACTTAATTTGAAGGTTCCTAACTAAAGATATGAGCTAAACAATTTCAGAGAAAATTCTGAAAATGTTTCTGAACATTTTCTATTTTCTCTGGAACAGTTTCACTAATCACACCATTAGGTGGATCAAATGAGCTCAAATCGATCTGAAATTTTTATGGTAGTTCAGGGATATTTTGGTGAACATCCCAGAAAAATTTCAGGATTTTCCTCCAAAGGATTCTCCAGTTAAAATTCCAAACATTTTAAAGTTTGAGGAATTAATTCTGGAGAAATAAGGATTTTCATGAAGTGAAACTTGAGTTTGATCTGAATCCAACAAAATTTGGTTCACTCGATTTGGAGCTTTCTAGCCAAAGTTATGAGAATTTGAAGTTTGAAGGAAATCTGAAAATCGGGGGAAAAGTTTAAATCTGCCGGGGCCCGCGGGGACACGTGTTGAGCGCCGAGGCGACCGCACACTGCGGCCCACAGGGTCTTTGCGCGCCAGCACACCCGATCCCGGCCACACCCGATCCCAATTTCAAATTTTGAGCCGCCGACGCGTGGGCCAGCCGGCTTCGTCTACCTCTCGACGCGACCGCGCGCCACCGCCGCCGCCCCTCGCCGGAGCAGACCCGGAGCTCGCCGGCTCGCCGCTGCCGGCCATCCCATGGTCTGAAACTCGCCGCCAGGGGGTTTTCGACGTCGAGGAACACGTCGGTGGTGTCAGTTAGGGCTGGCGGTGACCGGAAATAACCCGGCGATGTGCCGCGGCCTCGGTTGAGGTTTCGGCGCCGTCGACCGTGGGTTCTAACCCGCCAACACCTCGAACAAACGGTCCTACAGCATCAGTGTACCTCTAGGAAGCTCGACAAGGTGTCAAAAGGGTTCAGGGATGGCGGCAAGTCGGTCGGCACCGTGTGACCGATCGTGCCCGCCATGACCGCCCTTGGTCGAGCTCGAAATTCATCACTCCTAGACAGTTTCACGCCACGGATGCAGCAAGGAACTTGATCGCCGGCTAGTCCAGCGTCTATGTGCAAGATTTGATAGCTAGAGAAGGATCTTAGAGTGAGAATTTGAAGGATCCGTACCGGAAGCTCAGTTTAAGGTCGCCGGAGAAAAAACTGAGAATTCGCCGTGGATTCTTCACGGTTTGCTTCCAAACTTGGAGGAGAGCAGCACGGTGGTCGCGCGCTCCTGTGGCCTCTCTTGCTGGACCGTGAAAACGCCTGTGGAACGCTGTCCACGGGCGCCTGACTCTCGGCTGAGGCTAGGTCGCCGCGGTGGCGATCATTTTCGGGCAAAGGAGGTCGGAGCTCGGGGTTTCTGGCATTGGGGAGGTAGAGGGCGATCTCAGGTTGCTGTCTAGCAGCTCAGGAACGAAGGAGGAGATCGTTTGCTGGTTTTCCCGATCGAGCAGTGAGCTGCGGGGAGAAAAACTGCCGCTGCTCGGGTACACACGCGAGGATATAAAGCCAGCCGACTCCTGCTCGGGCTGAGGCGGCGCCGGTCGCTTGGAGGCGCGAGTAAGCCGCCCTGGGCGCCAGCGCGCATAGAGGGGAAGCAGCTGGTGGCGCCGGTGGCTGCTCGGTGGCACAGCCGACAGCTGCTCGGTGGAATTTCCCACCGAGGCTGTGACTTTGTGTGCAAGTTTTCCCTCCTTCTCTCTATGACATGTGGGTCCCACCTGGGGTTTTAACCTCTGAAATTTATTCCTAATCACTGTTGTAAACAGTGAGCCCCATAATACCTCTGGTGATTCAAATTATTCACCCGTGAGCCATTTGAATTGATTAGAATTCAATTGGGTTTGGTTTGAATGAATTTCAGCACATGTGCAGTTTGAAATTCAAATAAAGTTTGAATTTGCCCCACTTAGCTCATGTCAAGATCAACTCCAAATGGAGTGAAAATTGGAGTGTGCGCTCACAAAAATGTGCTGAATAAGAATATGCCTCCCACTTTTGAATTCATGGGATAAAAACAGTTTGAATTTGAATATGGTTTCAAACTGCCCTCTTTCTAGCTATACCCCAAAATGACCTCAAAAAGGTTTTGAATTTGGGTGAAACTTGGCATGGACATCCTTAGCAATGTGTAGGAGTTTTCATATGCCCAGCCCCTCTATATCACATGTGGGAAATGCCACTTTTGCAATATGTGAGTTTGTTCTCTAATGAGCATGTTGATGGTGGTTACTTGCTCTTTATTTGTGTTCATCAACTTTCCTCAAATGAGGTGTTTGTGTATGGTGATGAACACTTTAAATATGTGTCAAAAACTGAGGCCCTTACATTGGTTTGGTCTTTGGATTTGGTTTTGGGACTTTTGAGTCTTGGTGATGAGAATGGGACTGTTATGTCGTGATAATGAGCTTTGGTCTCGGTGTGAGATGGAATTGAACATGAGATGAGATGGTAATGAATACGAGATGGTATTCATGAGCATGATAAAAAGTTGAGAAAGATGAATGTTTGGTGAGACATGAAAAGAGGCGAAATATGATGGAGGTATGTTGATGTTTTAATTGGATACATGTTGGGATTTAATTCACTTAAATCTAGTTGCTGTTTTTATCATGTTTTGTGAAGTAAACTTTGCTTTTATGCAATGAGCCTTTTTATACCTAGCTTAATGTAAGCTACATGTCATATTTCCCGCACTTGCTGAGTACAATGTGTACTTACCCTTGCATTATCATACATCATCAGCAACAGGAGAGGAGTACTTTGAAGAGCATGTGGAGTACTAGGCGTGTGATCCACTGTCAACTTGCCTGTGGAGTAGGAGATGGAGCCGCTGCTGCTATTTAGTTTGCTTCCGCAATAGTTTAGAAGACTTCCGCTGTTAGAATAAGACTTCCGCTGCTAGAATGAATTAGAGATTCATGATACTTTGTAATAAAACCCTATTATTCGTGGTCATATTCTGAATTCTGTTTGTGGGTACATGTGTATGTGTGATGAACATCCTCGGCACACATATGCATCAGCTCGGTTCTGAGATTTCTCGGAACAGGGGCGTCACAGATTACCCTCAAATTTGTATTTATGCATTCATACAGATTTCATATAGAGAAAACATTTTAAATGAATTGGAATCAGAGAAAGAATCAGAAAGATAGCCAAAAAGAGCCGAATCCAATCCACCGAGAGAGCCCTAGACACTTCCCGCGACCCGCTGGCCACGTGGCACCTTCGGAGCTCATCCCCGCGGAGGAGGAGAGGTCCGCCGCTAACTGGCCACGTGTCAGGCTCGGAGCTTGCCTCTGCGGAAGGGCGAGGTCTGACTCCGTGGGGCACGTGTTGCCCCCGGAGCTAGCCTCTGCGGAGGAGCGAGGCCAGCCCCGCAGGACACGTGCACTGCGAGAAGCGGGAGGTCCAACCCACGGGACACGTGTCATTCTCGGAGCTCGTCTCCAAGAGGTCCGGCCCTGTTTGACACGTGTCATCCTCGGAGCTCACCTCCGAGAGGTCCGACACTACTGAACACGTGTCAACCACGGAGCTCACCTCCGAGGAGAAGGTCCCGATGGCCACGTGTCATCCTCAGAGCTCCCCTCTGGGAGGTCCGACACTGCTTGACATGTGTCGTTCTGGGAGATTACCTTCGAGGAGAAGAGAGGTCCGACGCAGTTGGACACGTGTCGACCTCGGAGCTCATCTCTAAGCAGAAAGGAGATCCGGCGCTGCTAGGACACGTGGCACTTCCGGAGCCCACCTCCGAAGAGAGGGGTGGTATGGCATTGACACGTGGCACTCTTGGAGGCACCTCCGAAGAGAGGGGAGGTCAGGCACTGACACGTGGCACTCTTGGAGCCACCTCCAAAGGGAGGGGAGTTCCGGCACTGACACATGGCGTACGCGGAGCTCGTCTCTCGAAAGAGGGGAGGTCCCACCCGCCAGGACACGAGGCGCACGCGGAGCTCGCCTCTAAGGAAGAGGGAGGTCCCTCCCGCCTGACATGTGGCGCAACCATAGCTCGCCCTTGAGGAAAAGGGAAGCCCAGGCTCCCGCTGCACACGTGGAGCCTCCGGAGCTTATCTCTGCGGAAGGACGAGATTCTTAAGCGGTTTTGCCATGTGTGCAAGCGCCCGATACTGAAGAAACCGACACAATTTCTTTTATGATTGATACCGCACCAAATCTATTGAAGATAAGTTGTTAAGATCCAAACACAAATCAAATAGGACTCTTATTTGAAATCTAATCGGAGTAGGACTCTTCTTTCACCCCTTATAAATAGAACCCGAAACCTCTGGCCGAAACCACGTACTTTTATTTTCCACCTCTCGAGTCGAAGACTTGGAGGCCCTAGCTTCCAACTCGCCGAGTTCCACCCCCTTGCCGGAGTTCAGTCGCCAGTGAGCACCGCCGATGAGCCCGACACGATCGCTGGAGGAGAACCGACAATCTGTTTTGCTGCCATTGCTAGGAGGAAGGACCTGAGGAAGTAAGGTAGGTCTCCGTTACCACCTTACAACATCATCATGGTTTTCTTTGCATCTGTTTCTTCGATCCCTTCAAACAGAAGCTTTTTCATGTGGACAGATCATGTGTTGATCAGTTTTGACAATGGAATTGATCTAGATCTTGAGTCAAGATCATCACCACGTCCACACCTGATCCCTACACCTTTGTTTATAGTAAAATTCCATGCAAACCATTAAAACATGCAAGAACACATACAAACTTATCTAATGAAACAACGCCATAGGATTAGAATGCATATGCACCATGCATCTTGAATAAGGATTGTGCATGATGATTGATTACTGTAAATCTTGTATGTGCGTTATATTCTGAATTCAGTTTGTGGATACATGTGTATATGTGATGAACATCCTGGGTACACATATGCATCAGCTCGGTTCTGAGGTTTCTCGGAACAGGGGCATCACAGATTGGTATCAGAGCCACGGTTGACCGTAGGTCGCAAGCCTAGATAGAAATCACATATTAGTATCAAAATTGCCACGATTGACCATAGGACGCAGGCCTAGTAACAGATTAGCATTAGAGACACTGTGACCGTAGGATGCAAGCCTAGAATGCATAGATTGGCATCAGAACCACCTTGACCGTAGGATGCAAGCCTAGGAGAAGTCACAGATTGATCACAGATTGGTATCATAGGTATCACCCCAAACCACATTGACTATAGGATGAAGTCACAGATTGGTATCACCCTAAAAACACATAGGACTCCCATTGAATAAGCTTGAATAGGAGTTGTGTGAAACTTTTGTGATGATTGCTTGTGATTGTGTGTTTAGTGTGAGTTGTGGGACGTTTCAGCGTTGTCCATACCCACGCATAGTAGAGAGATGTGAGATGCTTCAGCATGTGTTCACATCCTCATATAGGTTGATATATAGTTCATACCCTTGATGCATATAGTTGGGGGGATCAATCTAAACTTCTAACTTCTATTCTACCCAAATCTCTCTCACAGATGGTGAGAGAAAACGTCAGCCGACAAAGGAGGAACGTACGTGGCAAACAAGAGGATGACCACGTCGAAGTTCCTGAGAATCTCAACCCCGGGGCTGGTGCAAACAACTTGGAACGGTTGATGGCTATGCAGAACCAGCTCATGCAAACAATGAACCAAACTTTGGGTCAGCTGCAAGCCAACGGCCTTGTCGAGCCAGGATCACGATGAGGGGTACTGCATTGCACAGCACCGCATAACGAACATCAAAGATAAAAAGCGGAAGCAAATTTTTATTACATAAACAAGTTTATGAACAATTTTTACAACAAAATAGTTCAGTCCACACTCACGGGCGTAGGCTACGCATCGAGTTCACATTCAGCCCGTGAACGTGTCCCCGCTAGCACGCACACACACTAACACGGCGGCGTGCATGACTCCCACTCGACGGAGTTCCCCATCTGCGGTTCGTCTCCTCCTCGGGAGTCCCTTCCTCATAGACCCTGCAAAAGATTCAAACACATGCAGTGAGCATGATGGCTCCGCAAGATTGACCCGTCTCTCATATACATGAAACTTCTACATGAAGGTTGATAGGTTACATGAGGTAAAATAAGTTGCAAAGGACTCACCTAATTAGTGGAACCTTACTTTCAAGTTTTAGCAGCAGGTTGTGGAGAACCTTACGCTAAGGCACATGAAAGAGCCGCAATCAAACAAGAAACGCATTTCTCTCATGTACTTTGCCCAAAGTTGAAAAGAACTTTAATTAGCTCTAAGCTACAACAAGACAGTAACAAGCAAAGTATGTCTTTCAAATCAGCAAACTTTTAACATGTATCTAGCCTGTTCTTTCTACGTCACGGTACAGTGAACAAGTGGTACTCACGGACCGCAAGGGACGGCGATTATAATCGATTTACACCTGCAGGGTTACCTGAATAACCCGTCACGTACGCCCGTACTCAATGTTGTCCGCAGAAACCATCACGGCCGCTGTACGCAACCACCTTTCACCCGTAAGCCAAATGTTGAACCGGTCCAATCGTCCCGAGCAAGAGGTCTCTACGCGCGCAACCACAGTGCCGCCAGCCGATTTACACCTCGAGCTCTCAACCTACTCTCTGAACGACCAGCTATGCCTCAACACCCAGCTACCCGAGTTACATCGTTTTTCCGGTTCCCACGTAGCCGGTAGGTCTTCGGTACCGTTCTAGCTTGTTCAACAGGCCCGCACACTGTTCGGTCCTCAATCGACAAAAGGGAAGCTATAGCACCCAGGCCCCAAAGTCCTGCTGCCCTTACTCTCCACTCGGTCTCATTTTTTTTGCCATGTGTTTCATTTGCTATCTTTACCCGAGTCGAGTGCCTCTAGCCTATCCTCGCGAGTAGTTCCAACTACTCGACTTGTACCGAATCCTACTCTATCTTAGCATTGCAGTAGCTAAACAGGGTTTTCAATCCTAATCCCATCCCATGGTTTTCTTGGCTATGCAATTGGGTTTCAAACAAGACTCTAATGCAAGAAGTAAGTGGTGCTCAAAGTAAGTTCTTCAAAACAATAAAAATTTATAAAAAGGGTTAATTGTAACAGCCCTAACTTTTGTAAAGTTTGATTTCAACTTATAAAACAAAGTTAAGGCGAAGAAAGGCTATAATTGTGTCACATGAAATGATGAACACACAAATGGACATGTGAGGGAGTTAAAAATTTCCTCTAGCCCATGCTCAACACATGTTAACCTAGGGGAAAGAATTACACTCCCAAAAACTCTAACTCATGTGCACCTCCTCTATGAGTAGAGTGGAGGAAATTTAAACGCAATTTGAATTCTTTTAAAAGGATTCTTATCCAGATTGTATAAATGTATCCAAAGGAATTCACCGATGCATTCTCCATGTATCAATGAGCTCATGATCCAAATTTGGATATTTTTGGAGCTCGTATACCAATTATTCCGGGAAATATGCGAGGGAGGGTTCAAATTCAAATTTGAATTTGAAAACTGAACCAAACGTGCTCAATTTTGAAATCTGATTTCAGATTCAAATTCTTCGTAATCTGTTTGATATACCATCCAATTTTGGTTGAATTTGGATGATAGTGGTGCGGGAAAATTAAAGCGCGGAGAGGGGAGATATTTGGGGGCTGTGGCCCACATGTCATACACACGGTAAACAAACCGACTCATTTTTTCCTTCTCTCCCGGCAGCCGACCTCTCCCTGATCTTTTGCTCGATCTAAGCCATCACAGCAAGTGCAACAAGGCGAGTTTTCTTCTCCCAGCTCGATCTCAGCCCCGTGCTGCCTTTCTCCCGTGTGTTTGCCACCTGAGAAGAACACAGCGACCCCTCTGTTTCCTCCATCACACAGCCACCACTGAACATCCTTTGCCCGAGCTCCCCAAAGCAAATAGCAGCGTACCAGCGTGCTCTAGCCGGCTAGCACTTCACCTCCACCATCCCGAGCTCACCAGCGCCAACAATCAGAAAAGTTCTGCTGCTCCCGTGTTGAACGTCGGAGAAACCGGAACTGGATGCTGTGGACAGCCCAAACCAGAAGGGATCACGCCCAAGCAAGCCACCCCATCTGTGCACCAACAAGTCTAGTTTCTCACCTCCAAAGCTCAGCCCTAGCCATTGACCACAGAGGGAGAATTTCAAGTTTTCCTCCCGGGCGGCAGAAACGGACCTTGAGGTAAGGAATTGTGAAATTCGTCCTCAAATCGTGTTTGTTGGGTCTCAAACTTCACACACAGGATTTTAACTGCCTAGAACACCTCCTCCATCGATTTTAGACCAAGAAATTGAGTGTAGAGTGAGCAATCCGAGCTCTTTTAGAGGGTATGCCGCTGGACCTTATCGGGTGCACGGTGCCGAAAGGTTTAGAGCCCCCTCCAGCTTGTTTAGACCTCATGCCGGTCTTCTACATGATCCCCTGATGCTGTAGAGCCTAAGAACCGACCATTTGGTGGAGAATTCACCGTGCAAGACCTCACCGGAGCCCTAGGGTTTGCTGTGGCCGGTGCGCCCTGTTTTCCGGCGAGTTTCAGCCGCCGGCGACCTCACCAACGTGTTCAGCGTGGGGAAATATGGGGGGGCGGCCAGCAGGGGGTCTGGAGGTGGCTGGGAACTGGTTTTCCGGCGACCTCACCGGAGGGGGCCGCCACTGGTGTGTTTGGCGCGAGTCTGGAGGTTAGGGATGACAGGTGGGACCCACTGTCGGCATTTAAACATTTTCCAGATTTTCCCACTCTTGTTCAAACTTTGGAGAGCCATAACTTTGTCTAGGAGTGTCCAAAAATTGTGAAACAAAATTTGTTGGATTCCTCTCAAAGAGTACTATCCAGGAGTGCAGACCAATGTTTATTAAAATCCCTGTATTTGGCTCATTAATTCATTTAAGTAAAACATTTTATGAATTTTTACAGGCGTTCTGTTTATTGGAAAATTTCCAAATTCGGACAGAACATTCTTCCAAAATTTCTTGAACTCCTTTAAAAATTTCAGAGGCATTGGACCTCATTTGCTTGGTCAAATGGTGTGTTCATTCCTTATGTCTCTGAAAAATGGGAAAATAAACAGAGACATTTTCAGCTTTTCCCCAATCCTTGAAAAATCCATATCTCCATCTAGGAAACTCCAAAAATAGTAAAACCAATTCCTATGGACTCAAGAAATTTTGTACTTCACAAAAAGTCTACTTTGCAGCATAGGAAAGCTTAATACCTAGGGGGTAAAGGCAGGTTAGTGAAAATCACATAAGGAATTATTGTGATCACCTTGAACCATTTCATGAGCTCAATTTTTGCACACTGCCTAAATACCGTCCATAGAGTCTGTGGTTAAATTCTTAGCTTCATTGGACCTATGGAACTTGAGCTACCATCTTTTAGGTTTAAGTGTTCATATAATGGACTTAATCACATGGTGATTAGTAGTATCTCCTTCTCACCTAGCATTCTTCTTCTCTAAGGTTTAGATCCAACAACAGAAACCTTGCTGTTGTTTGTCCCTTTTAGGTGTGAGTTAACTGGTACAACAGTTTTGAATCATTTTCTAAATTGCTTTTGAATACATGTACATAAATCATCTTAATAGCACGTGACGTCGACGTTCGACGAGGACTCGACTCTGCAGCGAGGATCTCCATCTCATGACGAGTTTGGCGGATTCTCCGGAGGAAGACTAACTCATAGCTTCTAACAAAACCGTTGAGACAGGCAAGCCCCGGTTTGCATATCGTTACCGTTTTAAATTTTGCTTTACTTCACATCATGTTTATTAGACTTGATATTGTGCATTATGTCTAGGATGATTGAAACCCACTTGCATGCCTATTACATCCCTCATTAGAAGGTTTAGTATAGGCTTTGCCTCATTGTAGATGCTAGGCTAATGTTGTAGCTAGCTCGGTAGAAGTCGAGTAGTAAAAGCTACTCGCGAGAAAGTTCGAGTAATGGAGTTACTCGCGAGAGATAAATGATAAGAGCACCCTCATGAATATGAGATGGGGACGGGGATGTTCCTGTAGGATGGAGCGCTCAAGGTTGGTCTCGACCTGCGATGGGTGTGACAATGCTTGAGACCACATTTGGCCTGGACCGGGATGGTAAGGCAAATGTGGAGGTTGGTTGTAGCCCCGTCCGTGTCGGTTAAGGACCGTATGTATGCGGCCCTGCTGGACAAGATTGAGCTATACCGGATATATAGTGGGGTATGGGACCCATGAAACCGATGTAACTCGATGGACCGTGATATAGAAACTCATCCTTCGCGTGGGAATGGTGTTGAGAAGGCGGGAGGTGTAAATCCTTTAGCGGGCAACTTCGACGTGTCCGCGTAGAGGACCATCCTGCTCGGCGCGAAGCGTTTTTCTATGTAGGGGTGTCGTGTGAAAGGTGGCTGCATACAACGTAAGAAAGAGCTCTTGAGAGAGTCTTTCGAGGCGGGTATATGTGTTGTGTATTCCGGGTTGTTATTGATTCGAATCACCGTCATTCGCGGAAGAGGATTGAGCATACTTGCCCACTGCGCCGTGACTTAGTAAGAAGAGGAACTAAGTCTCTTAACTTGTTGTTTGTGGATTAATCACTGTATTGGAACCTTAACTGAAGTAGATATAGAGCCAACTAAATTTCAGTTCCACCTTAGGCTAGCAACATCGGGATAAGCGTTTCTTGTTTGATTGTGGACTTCCGATGTTGTGAGGCGTGAGGACCACTAAAATGAAGGCTAAAAGAATCTGAATATAAGGATCAAGTTTAGTCAAGCTGCATTTTGCAAATTCCTATGCCTACTGTCTTACTACCCCTGCATGTAGAGTTACATGTTTAGGATTGACGGGTAAGTCTTGTTGAGCCTTAGTGCTCACGGTTGCTTCTGAGTTGTTTTTGCAGGTAGCAGGATGCCTGCTATGAAGAGGGTTGTTCGGTGAGACGATGAACCTCACGGTTTGTTCAACTCATCGGTAACCTAGCCACTGCCTTTCTTTGGTGAAGCTAGTAGGAAGTGTTCACGGGCTGAACGACTTCTCTTCGGCGTAGTTAGGGTCGAGAGTGAGTAGTTTGTCCAGAAAATTTTAATTTCCACTGCGTGTGTACATTATGTTGTAAAAGAAATTATGTTGAGTAACAAAATGGTTCCGTTATGTTCTTATCGTCTCTTTTCGTGCATGCTGTTGGGTGCCGCATCGCACGGCACCACCCACTGTGATTCCCGGGCCGGGCCTTCACAGCGTGGTATCAGAGCCGCATTGGGAATAGCACGCATGAAAAGAACATATTTCTGAAAACTTAGGGGTATACGAGTGAGGAACGTATAGTATGCCCACATAAGGATTATAAATAGCATAGTTACTTAAGGTGGCAAGCTAACAATGTGTTACTCTTCAGTATTTCAATTCAGTAACGACACACCTACGTGGAGGTAACAATGGTAAGGAACGCCACCGAAAGTGGATCAATTTCGGTTAGCTCACCCATACGAGGAAAGTAGTGTGGGATGTTCCGTTCAGCAATGGACGGGAAGTGAATATGTTTTATAAGACTCTTCATGTCTTAGAGACATATGAATGGCACTAGCCTCCAGTGCGCAAACCCAGGGGCAAGAGGAGGAGACCCCATCGTGTGCTTTGTAACACGAAGTGTGTTCTTTAGGACTCTTCATGTCCTATGAGGCATACGAAAGCGCTGTTCCACCGGTGTGCTTTATTGCAAAGGTGTGGAGCCCCCGTCGGGTGGTGAATAACCAGATCATGTACCTTGAGACGTGGCTTGACTCAAGGACGGCCCGTATGGCAATGATACAGGGCGTATGTTTTTACTATGATATGGACCTGACTGAAATGATAAACCAATGTGTGCATCATTATTGAGTGATTTTATGCAGGTACCTTAACAACGTTAGAACATGTCGTGTAGAAAACGTTTGTGAGTGATCGTTTTAGTGCCACCACTTGAGACGTATAAGCCGGTATAAAGCCGGATAGGATTTTAATTTGGTGAGGCAACGTAGTACCGTCATGTGTTTTGAACTGCAAGAAAATGAAGGTTTGAAAAGAAAAAGAGGAAATTTGGAGTCTAGGATTTCATTAAGGGTTAATGAACTCCTATATTGAACTAAGAGTCAATTGGGAGTATAGATTCATTCACAAAGACTTAGGAATAACCTCCCCTGTTTTCGGCAGAATTTTTGCTGAAGTTGAACATGACATAACTTTTGTTTGGTTGAGCCAATGGAGGTGTGTGATACATTTCTGAAAGGGATTGATGTTTTCTACAACTTTTATGTAGATGTCCAGACCAGAATCACCCTCCATATGGATGAAATTCTCATATTAGTGTGAACTGCCCAAAAACAGGGCAGGCATAAATTGCTCTCTGGAAATTTCTGTATTTCGACCATAACTTTCTGTAGAAAAATTTCTAAGGGTCAAGTAATACACCTTTTGAAAACTTTTGATATATTCTATGACTTTGTAGTTCAAAGTTTCTCCAGATTTGGAGTTTAAAGTGATGAAATCTTGCGGACAAAACAGCTACTTTCAAAGGAGGTGCTGTCAAAATTGTTCCAGATTTCTGTTAACTTTAAAATATCACAATTTTTGATCCAGAACATATATGAAGGCAAATGAATACTCGTTGGAAAGATATTGAAGTTAACTATAACTTTGATATTCAACTTGAGATATGAAATTGCCATTTTCATATTTAAATTCTGGGGTTAAGACCAATTGGTCACTCTGAACAGAGTAGTGCTTATTGCCTATGTAACTTAAGACTTGTTGTGGACAAGGATGTTTCAGACTTCTCTAATCTCCATAACATGTTCTTGAGTTATTTTTCAGTTTGTCCTACTGTTGGAATTAAGGTTTTGGACAAACTTGGTCACGTTTGATAGATTTCAGAATTGTCGAAACCCTGGTTAGATTATGTGTGCTGCATTATTGAAGTGATGCTTTGACGGTTAATGTTTTTGAATTCAAGTTGAGTTTGAACTTTGAATTTTAACCGTAAATTGCTCATTCTTGCAGCATGGATCATCCTCATTCCAGGAGTGAGGTTGGTGAGTCGAGTCACGGCGAAAATAATTTGCCACGACAAGAAGTGCCGACACCATCAACCGGATTGGCGGAAATCTTAGCAAAGATGGCTGAGTCTCTGGATCTGTTGGTGCGACAAAGCATACGACAGGAGACACTACAGCAAAATCCCCCACCAAGCACTTATCTGGATTTTCTAGCAAGACAACCACCGGTTTTCTTGGAAGCGAAAGAACCGTTGGAGTAGGCTCATTGGCTCCAATGTATTGAAGCCAAATTCGACATGCTTGAGTGCGACGAATATCAGAAGACTTTATTTGCCTCTCAACAACTCCACGGAGCCGCTGGAGCTTGGTGGGCGGAGTACATCGCTACTCTTCCTGAAGGTCATCGAGTGACGTGGGATGAATTCTGGGATGTTTTCCAGGCGCGTCACATTTGTTGGGGAATTCTACGAACAAAGTATCAAGACTTTTTGGAATTAAAGCAAGGAGAAAGGAGTGCGTACGAGTACTTCAAAGAGTTTGAAGACTTGATGCAATACGCCACTCATATGGTAGACTCGGAAGCATTGAAGTGCGACTATTTCTTACGAGGTTTGAATGTCGAACTTCAGGAACAAATGACTTTGTTCAATAACGGTATTTACAATGAGTTGGTAAATGCCGCTATCATTAAAGAAGACATGCATATCCGATGTGAAGCGGAGTTGAAAAGGAGTATACCGCCGGACAGTGATATCGAGGTTCCTCCGAACTATCGAGCGCGGTATTACTCACCAGTTAGACAACAAATTCAGCCAGGGGTGCAACTCTCACAACCACGGCTGGAGTTGATCACTTATGAGCCTCCACCTCAACAGCAGCAGTCAGGAATTATTCGTGCAACCCTACCGCCACCAGCTACGCACGAATTATCTCCACCTCGTGTTAGTAGAGAGCTGATGATTTCTGCAGCACGAAATCATCGTGGAGCTGAGCAGAGCCACACTCATGTGTCATCTCCTCAATGCTCAGATCAGCACCGTGAACCTTCAAAGAAGAATCCTTCGAAAGCTGGCAGGGTTAATTACACTGCTATTGAGGACATTGCAAAAGGCGAACCAGTGTTAGCGGGCATGTTCACGTTACATGAACATCCCACTTTCATTTTGTTTGATTCCGGGGCCACCCACAATTTTATTAGCAGAGACTATGTGCTGAAGAATAATCTTCCATTTAGCACCGTTAAGCATCCGTTTCATATCAGCTCACTCGGAGGCAAGATATCAACAGATGAGATGGTCTCACGAGCACCTTTATGTTTGGGTGGAAACATCTATCCTGCGAGCCTTATCATACTCAAAGGCCATCGATATTATCTTGGGGATGTCATGGTTGACAGATTATGGAGTATCTTTGACATCAGCTCTCGGACTGTCCAACTAAATTCCCCAATACACGATTGCAACACATTGAATCTTGTGGATCCATCACAACGTGTTGCAGCAGTGCACCAGATTGAAGCTCCTAAACTTGAGGATATTCCAGTGGTATGTGAATATCCAGATGTGTTTCCCGAAGACTTGCCGGGCATGCCGCCCGAACGTGATATAGAGTTCAAGATTGAACTCGCACCGGGAACAACACCTATTTCTCGGCGACCATACAAAATGGCACCAAAGGAGCTAGCGGAATTGAAGGAGCAGCTGAATGACCTCATGGACAAAGGTTTTATACGCCCAAGTTCATCACCTTGGGGCTGTTCCGCACTCTTCGTGAAGAAGAAGGACGAGACTTTGAGGCTATGCGTAGATTATCGTCCACTAAATGTTTTCACTATCAAGAATAAGTATCCACTACCGCGCATTGACATTTTGTTCGATCAACTAGTGGGTGCTAAGGTATTCTCCAAGATGGATCTTCGGTCCGGGTATCACCAGATAAAAATCTGGGCAGAAGACGTACCTAAGACGGCGTTCTCGACAAGATATGGTCTTTATGAATATCTTGTCATGTCCTTTGGGTTGACCAATGCTCCGGCTCACTTTATGTATCTCATGAACTCTGTGTTCATGCCATAGTTAGACAAGTTCGTCGTGGTTTTCATCGATGACATTTTGGTCTATTCAAAGTCAGAAGAAGAACACGCTGAACATTTGCGTATTGTACTCCAACGCTTGATGGATCACAAGCTATATGCAAAGTTCAGTAAATGTGAGTTTTGGATCAGCAAAGTGCCATTTCTTGGGCGTATTATCTCAGCAGAAGGCATCGCTGTGGACCCAAGTAAAATCGAGCAAGTGCTGAATTGGAAATCTCCAACATCTGTTCATGAAGTGAGGAGTTTCCTAGGTTTAGCGGGTTATTATCGGATATTAATTCCGAATTTCTCCAAAGTCGCTAAACCTATGACGGAGCTGTTGAAGAAAAGCACCAAATATGATTGGAGTAATTCATGTGAACAAGCTTTTCAAACTCTAGTGAAGCATCTCACTACAGCTCCAGTTCTAGCCCAGCCGGACACCACGAAGCCTTTTGATGTCTATTGTGACGCATCCGGCACTGGTTTGGGTTGTGTGTTGATGCAAGAAGGACGTGTGGTCGCGTATGGATCCCGACAACTCAGGGGTCATGAGCAGAATTACCCGACGCACGACCTTGAACTAGCTGCAGTGGTCTTAGCATTAAAAATGTGGAGACATTATCTACTAGGCAATCTAGTACATCTCTTCACTGACCATAAAAGCTTGAAGTACATCTTCACACAGAAAGAACTGAATATGAGGCAGCGAAGATGGCTAGAATTGATCAAGGACTATGAACTTGAAATTCATTACCATCCGGGCAAAGCGAATGTGGTTGCCGACGCACTTAGTCGGAAAGCCCACGTTCACCATTTAGCCATGGCTGCAGATGAAGAAAGAGAACCAAGCCTGCGCTTAGTTCCCTATGGATCGCTGTTCAACCTCGCTCTTATTCCTACAATTCGAGATGAGATTGTAGAGGCTCAGAAGAGAGACAGAGGTATGTCTCACATCCGGAGGAGAGTGGACAGCGGTGAGTTGAAGATGTTCCGCAAAGATGAAGAGGGTACTATATGGTTTAACAACCGCATAGTGGTACCCCGAAACATGAAATTGCGAAGGAAGATATTGGATGAAGCATATTTATCCATGTACTCCATTCATCCGGGAAGCAATAAGATGTACCAGGACTTGAAATCTAAGTTCTGGTGGACACGGATGAAAAGACAGATTGCGAAGTACGTATCCGAGTGTGATACGTGTCGGCGGGTTAAAGCCGACCATATGAGGAAAGCCGGACCACTTCAACCGCTGAAGGTTCCAGCATGGAAGTTGGAAGACATAAGTATGGACTTTATCGTCGGTTTACCCATGACCAGCAACAAGCATGATTCTATTTGGGTAATCGTCGATCGTTTGACCAAGACCGCTCATTTTATTCCAGTCCATACTAAATATGTGGCAAAGAAGTATGCAGAGCTGTTCATCTCGAGAATCGTGTGTTTACACGGGGTTCCCCGCACCATCGTGTCTGACCGAGGTGTGTTGTTCGTATCCAGATTCTGGGAGCAACTGCATGCTTCCTTGGGAACCAAGTTAATCAGGAGTTCCGCGTATCATCCGCAAACTGATGGTCAAACGGAGAGGATAAATCAGATTCTGGAGGATATGCTACGGGCATATGTCGTCAATTATGGAAAGAATTGGGATGACCATCTACCGTTAGCAGAATTCTCATATAACAACGGTTATCAATCCAGCATCAAAATGACCCCGTATGAAGCTCTTTATGGTCGGAAGTGCCGCACACCACTGAATTGGTGTGAGTCCGGCGAGAGAGTGGTCTATGGGATTGATCTGGTGAATGAAGCCGAGGAACGAGTGCGAGTGATTCAAGCCAGTTTAAAGGCTGCTCAATCTCGGCAGAAGAGTTATGCAGACAAAAGACGTCGACCTCTTCACTTCAACATCGGGGACCACGTTTATCTTTGTGTCTCTCCGATGAAAGGGGTTCATCGGTTCAGAGTGAAGGGAAAGCTCGCTCCGCGATTCATCGGGCCGTTTGCTGTCACTGAAATATGCGGACCCATAGCCTATCGTCTGGAGTTACCGACGTCACTTTCAGGTATTCACAAAGTTTTCCACGTCTCTCAACTGCGGAAATGTCTTAATTACCGAGCCGCGGTTCATATGGAGAACATTGGGGATCTTCAACCGGATCTCACCTATTCTGAGTATCCGATACAGATTATTGACGAGAAGACTCGCGCCACAAGAAATCGGACATTGCGATTTACAAAGTCTTGTGGAGCAACCACATCACTGATGAAGCCACGTGGGAAAGCGAGGATTTTCTCCGTTTAAATTTTCCTGACTTGTTTGTACCATATGTCCAGTAGCCATTCTCCCTTCTTCTTTCTTTTTGTAATCTCTGGACGAGATTCTTGTAAGGGGGGAGGAATGTAACAGCCCTAACTTTTGTAAAGTTTGATTTCAACTTATAAAACAAAGTTAAGGCGAAGAAAGGCTATAATTGTGTCACATGAAATGATGAACACACAAATGGACATGTGAGGGAGTTAAAAGTTTCCTCTAGCCCATGCTCAACACATGTTAATCTAGGGGAAAGAATTACACTCCCAAAAACTCTAACTCATGTGCACCTCCTCTATGAGTAGAGTGGAGGAAATTTAAACGCAATTTGAATTCTTTTAAAAGGATTCTTATCCAGATTGTATAAATGTATCCAAAGGAATTCACCGATGCATTCTCCATGTATCAATGAGCTCATGATCCAAATATTGGATATTTTTGGAGCTCGTATACCAATTATTCCGGGAAATATGCGAGGGAGGGTTCAAGTTCAAATTTGAATTTGAAAACTGAACCAAACGTGCTCAATTTTGAAATCTGATTTCAGATTCAAATTCTTCGTAATCTGTTTGATCTACCATCCAATTTTGGTTGAATTTGGATGATAGCGGTGCAGGAAAATTAAAGCGCGGAGAGGGGAGATATTTGGGGGCTGTGGCCCACATGTCATACACACGGTAAACAAACCGACTCAGTTTTTCCTTCTCTCCCGGCAGCCGACCTCTCCCTGATCTTTTTCTCGATCTAAGCCATCACAGCAAGTGCAACAAGGCGAGTTTTCTTCTCCCAGCTCGATCTCAGCCCCGTGCTGCCTTTCTCCCGTGCGTTTGCCACCTGAGAAGAACACAGCGACCCCTCTGTTTCCTGCATCACACAGCCACCACTGAACATCCTTTGCCCGATCTCCCCACAGAAAATAGCAGCGTACCAGCATGCTCTAGCCGTCTAGCACTTCACCTCCACCATCCCGAGCTCACCAGCGCCAACAAACAGAAAAGTTCTGCTGCTCCCGTGTTGAACGTCGGAGGAACCGGAACTGGACGCCGTGGACAGCCCAAACCAGAAGGGATCACGCCCAAGCAAGCCACCCCATCTGTTCACCAACAAGTCTAGTTTCTCACCTCCAAAGCTCAGCCCTAGCCATTGACCACAGAGGGAGAATTTCAAGTTTTCCTCCCGGGCGGCAGAAACGGACCTTGAGGTAAGGAATTGTAAAATTCGTCCTCAAATCGTGTTTGTTGGGTCTCAAACTTCACACACAGGATTTTAACTGCCTAGCACACCTCCTCCATCGATTTTAGACCAAGAAATTGAGTGTAGAGTGAGCAATCCGAGCTCTTTTAGAGGGTATGCCGCTGGACCCTATCGGGTGCACGGTGCTGATAGGTTTAGAGCCCTCTCCAGCTTGTTTAGACCTCATGCCGGTCTTCTACATGATCCCCTGATGCTGTAGAGCCCAAGAACTGACCATTTGGTGGAGAATTCACCGTGCAAGACCTCGCCGGGGCGCTAGGGTTTGCTGTGACGGGTGCGCCCTGTTTTCCGGCGAGTTTCAGCCGCCGGCGACCTCACCAACATGTTCAGCATGGGGAAATATGGGGGGGGGGGCGGCCAGCAGGGGGTCTGGAGGTGGCTGGGAACTGGTTTTCCGGCGACCTCACCGGAGGGGGCGGCCACTGGTGTGTTTGGCGCGAGTCTGGAGGTTAGGGATGATAGGTGGGACCCACTGTCGGCATTTAAACATTTTCCAGATTTTCCCACTCTAGTTCAAACTTTGGAGAGCCATAACTTTGTGTAGGAGTGTCCAAACATTGTGAAACAAATTTTGTTGGATTCCTCTCAAAGAGTACTATCCAGGGGTGCAGACCAATGTTTATGAAAATCCCTGGATTTGGCTCATTAATTCATTTAAGTAAAACATTTTATGAATTTTTACAGGCCTTATGTTTATTGGAAAATTTCCAAATCTCGACAGAACATTCTCCCAAAATTCCTTGAACTCCAGTAAAAATTTCAGAGGCATTGGACCTCATTTGCTTGGTCAAATGGTGTGTTCATTCCTTATGTCTCTGAAAAATGGGAAAATAAACCGAGACATTTTCAGCTTTTCCCCAATCCTTGAAAAATCCATATCTCCATGTAGGAAACTCCAAAAATAGTAAAAACAATTCCTATGGACTCAACAAATTTTGTACTTCACAAAAAGTCTACTTTGCAGCATAGGAAAGCTTAATACCTAGGGGGTAAAGGCAGGTTAGTGAAAATCACATAAGGAATTATTGTGATCACCTTGAGCCATTTCATTAGCTCAATTTTTGCACACTGCCTAAATACCATCCATAGAGGCTGTGGTTAAATTCTTAGCTTCATTGGACCTCTGGAACTTGAGCTACCATCTTTTAGGTTTAAGTGTTCATATAATGGACTTAATCACATGGTGATTAGTAGTATCTCCTTCTCACCTAGCATTCTTCTTCTCTAAGGTTTAGATCCAACAACAGAAACCTTGCTGTTGTTTGTCCCTTTTAGGTGTGAGTTAACTGGTACAACAGTTTTGGATCATTTTCTAAATTGCTTTTGAATACATGTACATAAATCATCTTAATAGCACGTGACGTCGACGTTCGACGAGGACTCGACTCTGCAGCGAGGATCTCCATCTCGTGACGAGTTTGGCGGATTCTCCGGAGGAAGACTAACTCATAGCTTCTAACAAAACCGTTGAGAAAGGCAAGCCCCGGTTTGCATATCGTTACCGTTTTAAATTTTGCTTTACTTCACATCATGTTTATTAGACTTGATATTGTGCATTATGTCTAGGATGATTGAAACCCACTTGCATGCCTATTACATCCCTAATTAGAAGGTTTAGTGTAGGCTTTGCCTCGTTGTAGATGCTAGGCTAATGTTGTAGCTAGCTCGGTAGAAGTCGAGTAGTAAAAAGCTACTCGCGAGAAAGTTCGAGTAATGGAGTTACTCGCAAGATATAAATGATAAGAGCACCCTCATGAATATGAGATGGGGACGGGGATGTTCCTGTAGGATGGAGCGCTCAAGGTTGGTCTCGACCTGCGATGGGTGTGACAATGCTTGAGATCACATTTGGCCTGGACCGGGATGGTAAGGCAAATGTGGAGGTTGGTTATAGCCCCGTCCGTGTCGGTTAAGGACCGTATGTATGCGGCCCTGCTGGACAAGATTGAGCTGTACCGGATATATAGTGGGGTATGGGACCCATGAAACCGATGTAACTCGATGGACCATGATATTGAAACTCATCCTTCGTGTGGGAATGGCGTTGAGAAGGCGGGAGGTGTAAATCCTTTAGCGGGCAACTTCGACGTGTCCGCATAGAGGACCATCCTGCTCGGCGTGAAGCATTTTTCAATGTCGGGGTGTCGTGTGAAAGGTGGCTGCATACAACGTAAGAAAGAGCTCTTGAGAGAGTCTTTCGAGGCGGGTGTATGTGTCGTGTATTCCGGGTTGTTATTGATTCGAATCACCGTCGCTCGTGGAAGAGGATTGAGCATACTTGCCCACTGCGCCGTGACTTAGTAAGAAGAGGAACTAAGTCTCTTAACTTGTTGTTTGTGGATTAATCACTGTATTGGAACCTTGACTGAAGTAGATATAGAGCCAACTAAATTTCAGTTCCACCTTAGGCTAGCAACATCGGAATAAGCGTTTCTTGTTTGATTGTGGACTTCCGATGTTGTGAGGCGTGAGGACCACTAAAATGAAGGCTAAAAGAATCTGAATATAAGGATGAAGTTTAGTCAAGCTGCATTTTGCAAATTCCTATGCCTACTGTCTTACTACCCCTGCATGTAGAGTTGCATGTTTAGGATTGACGGGTAAGTCTTGTTGAGCCTTAGTGCTCACGGTTGCTTCTGAGTTGTTTTTGCAGGTAGCAGGATGCCTGCTATGAAGAGGGTTGTTCGGTGAGACGATGAACCTCACGGTTTGTTCAACTCATCGGTAACCTAGCCGCTGCCTTTCTTTGGTGAAGCTAGTAGGAAGCGTTCACGGGCTGAACGACTTCTCTTCGTCGTAGTTAGGGTCGAGAGTGAGTAGTTTGTCCAGAAAATTTTAATTTCCGCTGCGTGTGTACATTATGTTGTAAAAGAAATTATGTTGAGTAACAAAATGGTTCCGTTATGTTCTTATCGTCTCTTTTCGTGCATGCTGTTGGGTGCCGCATCGCACGGCACCACCCACTGCGATTCCCGGGCCGGGCCTTCACATTAATGCAAACCGGAGCTTGCTTGCTGCTCTTGGTCGTAGACTAGCTGCTCTTTCAGAGTGACGAAGTCTAAGACTTCGGGTTCCTTCTCAACCTTAGCGACTACATGAGATAACATGTATATGTATCAATTTAAATGCATTTGAAATGAATTTAAACTTTTGAAGAATATAATCTTATTAGACAGACCCAATGACTCTGAAATTTTTACTGTGGTTTGGTTACAACCTAAACAGAGACTTGGCCAAGTTTCATTTGCAGCAAAGCTCATTTGAGCTCTCCACAAATAATTATGTACTTGACCTTAATTGGAGCTCTTAGTATGTTCTAGGGATTTTCATGGAGCGACCCATGGCTTTCTGAAAACTAGATTTTCAGAGGGTTCTAATAGAGTTGGTCTCACTTAATTTGTAGGTTCCTAGCTAAATATATGAGCTAAACAGTTTCAGAGAAATTCTGAAAATGTTTCCGGACATTTTCTATTTTCTCTGGAACAGTTTTATTAATCACACCATTAGGGGGGTCAAATGAGCTCAAATGGATCTGAAATTTTTATTGTAGCTCATAGACATGTTTGTCAACATCGCAGCGAAATTTTAGAATTTTCCTCCAAGGGGTTCTCCAGTTAAAATTCCAAATAGTTTAAATTTTGAAGAATTAATTCTGGAGAAATAAGGATTTTCATAGGGTTAAACTTGATTTGTTGGAAATTACTCAGAGAGCTGAATCCAACAAAATTTTATTCACTCGATTTGGAGTTTCCTAGCCAAAGTTATGTGGGTTTGAAGTTTGAACTAAAACTGAAAATCGGGAAATGTTTAAAACACTGCACGTGGGTCCCATGCACAGTGCCTTCGTCTACCTCCCGCCAGCGCCCGAGCGTGCGATTCCCAGCGCCGGTGGCCCTGTTCGTTCTCGGCCTCTACTGCCTAATGTTCGATGCGGTTTCTTCCTACGTGATCCTGGGAGCACGGCGCACACGCCGGGCACCTTCTCGGACCTTGACATCGCCGGAAACCTGGTCGGCGACGGCAGAGGCGGAAGATGAGCTCGGGTCCGACGGTGCTAGCCCGTCTCGGTGGTGAACACGATCAACTAATGGGTCGCAAAGCACCACTAGGGCACGAGGAAGCTATCCCTGCCCTTCTCTTGGCTGGAGATCGCCGGGAAAGTACACTTCACCGGCGACCCAAGCCGTTTTCACCGGCGATGGCCAAATTCCGGTCCTCTGCTCACTGGGTTGATCATTACGGCTAGGATTTGGCTGAGGTGACTGTGAGGTGCTACTCTAGCTTCAGCTCAACCAGGATCTCCGGTGATCAAGTGATCGAGGTGAATTTTGAGTTTTGGTTCTCGGTGTTCTTACCGGCGATCATCGGGAAAGTTGATATTCCGTCTAACCAGTGCTAAGAGGGACCTAGGGAGTTCGGGGAGAGCTACTAGACTTGGATTCTAACCTCAGAGACACGTTGGTCGTGCTGGAGAAGCTTTGTGCTGCCCGGGCGACGGCGTCGAGTCGGAGGAGCTCTCGGGTTGACAGAGCACCGAAAGACCGGATCGGACAAGCTACACCGTATCTTATCACGAGCAGCTGAGGGCTGTAACACGTCGAGAAAGGACCAGCGGTGCCGTTTGTAGCCTCATCTCTCGGTGGAAGGGACTGTGCTGGCCGGTCAACGCGAGGTGATGCGGCGGGGCTGTGCGGTGATCAGCTCGGTGTTTTCAGTGCTGGAAACGTCAAGGCAGTGGGAAAGTGGGCTGCTGCCGGCGGCAGCTCGCAGCTAAATAGCTGAGGACGTCGGTTTGGGGCAGTGATCAGCGACCAGGAGGTGGCAGCGGTGGGAAAACGCCGTGGCGCTGGCGTGGTCGCGTGCAGGAACCGAGCTGCGGTGACTTCAGTCGGTTTGAACACTGGTGAGGCTGACGTGTGGGTCCCACTACGGTTTTAACCTCTGAAATTGAATTTTCCCCACTGCTCTAAACAGTAGAGACCCAAATAACCCTGGCCATTTGAATCATCTACCCTCTGGACATTTGAATTGGATAGAATTCTAATTGGGGTTTGTTTGAATATAATTTCAGCACATATGCAGTTTGAAATTCAAATAAAGTTTGGATTTGCTAAACTTAGCTCATGACAAGATCAACTCCAAATGGAGTGAAAATTGGTGTGTGAGCTCATAAAAATGTGCTGAGTAAGAATATACCTCCCACTTTTGAATTCATGGGATGGAAACAGTTTGAATTTGAATTTGAGTTCAAACCACCCTCTTTCTATTTAAACCCAAAAAGACTTCAAAAAGGTTTTGAATTTGGGTGAAATTCGGCATGGACATTCCTAGCAAGGTGTAGGAGTTTTTCATATGCCCAGCCCCTATATGATGCATGTGGGAAATGCTACTTTTGCATTTTGTGAGTTTATTCCCTAATGAGCATGTTGATGGTGTTTACTTGCTCTTCAAATGTCTTCATCAAGTTTCTTCAAATGAAGTGTGTGTGGTGATGAAAACTTTGAATGTGTGCCAAAAACTTAGGCCCTTACATTCCTCCCCCCTTAAAAGAATCTTGTCCTGAGATTATAAGGTGAAAATCAGAGAGAGGACGGTGGAAAAATTACCGTATTTGCGACGTGAAAAAGTCAGGGTAGTTCACGCGAAGAAATCCTTCGCTCTCCCATGTCGCTTCGTCCACGGAGTGATTACTCCATATAACTTTGTAGAACCACAACATACGGTTACGTGTGGTTCGGGCCTTTTCATCAATAATCTGAACCGGTTCCTCCCGATACGTGAGATCCGGTTTTAGTTTTTCTATATGCTCCAGCTGAATGGTAGTTGATAGCTTGAGTGTGACACCCTCAATTTCGATTTCTGCATGCATTCATATTTTATATAGAAAACAATTTAAAAAGAAGTGGAAACAGAAAAAGAATCAAAAGGATATCCAAAAGAGCTAATTCCAGTTCACCGAGAAACGCCAAAGACATTTCCCACGGCCCGCTGGCCACGTGGCGCCTTCGGAGCTCATCCCCGCAAAGGGGGAGAGGTCCGCCGCTAACTGGCTATGTGGCAGGCTCGGGGCTCATCTCTGCGGAAGGGGCGAGGTCCGACCCTGTGGGACACGTGTTGCCCCCGGAGCTAGCCTCTGCGGAGGAGCGAGGTCAGCCCGCAGGACACATGTCTCCTTCGGAGCTAGTCACTGCAGAAAATAGAGGACCAGCCACGCGGGACACGTGTCGCTCTCGGAGCTCGTCTCCGAGAGGTCCGACCCGTGGGACACGTGTCGCTCTCGGAGCACACCTCCGAGAGGTCCGGTCCTACTGGACATGTGTCACCTCCGGAGCTCACCTCCGGTAGGTCCGACACTGTTGGACACGTGTCACCTTCGGAGCTCACCTCCGGGAGGTCCGACGCTGATGGACACGTGTCAACCTCGGAGCTCGTCTTTGAGGAGAAAGGAAGTCTGGCGCTATTGGACATGTGGCATTCTCGAAGCCCACCTCCGAAGAGAGGGGAGGTCCGACACTAACACGTGGCACCCTCAGAGCCACCTCCGAAGAGAGGGAAGGTCCGGCACTGACACGTGGCGTACGTGGAACTCGCCTCTGTTGAGAGGGGAGGTCCCGACCTACTAGACATGTGGCGCACACGGAGTTCGCCTCTGAGGAAGAGGGAGGTCTCGCCCGCCTGACACGTGGCACAACCGGAGCCACCCCTGAGGAAAAGGGAAGCCCAGCCCCCGCAGGACACGTGGAGCCTCCGGAGCTTATCCCTGCAGAAGGACGCGATTCTAAAGCGGTTTTCCTCTGTACGTGAATACCTGATACGGGAGGAAACCGACACGAACTCTTCTATGTTGAATACTGCAACCGAATCAATATAAGATAAGTCGTTGAGATTCGAAAGATTGAATAGGACTCTTATTTGAAATCCAGTCAGATTACGACTCTTCTTTTCCGGTTATAATAGAACCCGAAACAACCCCTTGGTCGTAACATCTTTTCTAAGCCGGCAACTTAGAAGCCCTAGCCCCCAAACTCGCCGAGCTAAACCCCTTCGCCGGAGTTTGACCACCGGAGAGACCGCCAACGAGCCCAGACATGATCGCCACCACCGGAAGAGAGCCCCAACGATCTGTTTTTGCTAGGAGGGAGGACCCGAAGGAAGCCAGGTAGGTTTCCATTACCACCATATGACGAGATCGCGGTTTTCTTTGCATCTGTTCTTCGATCCTTTCGAACAGAAGTTTGACAGATCATGTGTTGATCGGTTTTATCTGGAGTCAAGATCATCGCCACGTCCACATTTTATCCCTACACCTCTGTTCATCGTAAAACCCCATGCAAATCCCTTAAAATATGCAAGAACACGTACAAACCGATCTAATAAAAACAGCATCATAGGATTAGCATGCATATGCACCATTGCATCTTGAGTAAAGTTTGTGCATGATGATTGATTGCTATGAATATTGTATGTGCGTAATCATTAATAGAAGGACAAGCTCAGGGTGCTACCTACGAAGGATTTCAGCACCCAGACTTCGAGATCCCAGAGCAATAGAAGCTGCAAGAACAAGGCAAGTTCCCCTTGACCATATTGATCCCATGTTTTGAAAACTGTTTTGTTTGTGAAAACTGTGAATGCTTGAGTCAACTTGATGGGAAACCCTTTTATAGGAGTTTACTAGTTTTGTCAACCACCCTTGTCACCAGGGAAAGTTTATGAGTCGGGTATGGTCGGTTTTTGCTTTTTGCTTCGCTAATCTACGGGTTATGGGAAGCGATAGAATGTGTCTAGCTGCTGCGCTCATGAGAATAACAATAATGAGAACTTGATGTTAATGAACATGAATCGGAGGGAGATCTAGGAAAGTTTGGTTCGTGGAAGTGGTAGAATGATATGTTGGTTACTTGCCGTAGATCTAAGGACCGGTTCATGAGAGCACATGCCAGGAATCTAGTGCCACCACAAGGCCGAGTATGGGTGCGGCTTAGCTGCCTAATTAGGTAAGTTACTAGATTGTTATGGACCGTGGAAGGCGCGGGGAATGGGAGTCGAGAGAGGACTGCCCTGGGAACTTCATGGCACAAGAGGGGGCTCGTAGGTGGGAGAATGATGATTCGATCCTGCTGGTGAAACCTCAGTGAGTCCATGCATCTAGTAGCTCCTTTGTAAAGGCTATTTTGTGATCTCTTGGCCATACACCGACGGTTATGTACTTGTATAATGGAGGTTCTACAGTCGCCGACGGGTGACAAAATCACAAACTTGTGGGTAAAGTGGTGCAAACTCTATAGGGTATAAAACTATCATGATAGCCGTGCTTACGGTCACAAGCGCCTGGCCAACTTCCATGATTAGATGGGATGATTATTGGGATGGTATTTGGTTTGGTTATTTGTTTGGTGATGGTTTGGTCTTTGGATTTGGTTTTCGGGACTGTTGAGTCCGGGTAATGAGATTGGTTGCATGACTGTTGAGTCATGGCAGTGAGATTTGATCTCAGTTATGAGATGGAATTGTATATGATATGAGATGGTAGTGAATACGATATGGTATTCATGAGCATGTAAAAAGTTAAGAAATATAAATGTTCGGATGAGATATGAAAAGTGGTGAATCATGATGGAGGTATGTTGATGTTTAAATACATGTTGGGATTACATTCAATTAAAGCTAGTTGTTTTTTTTATCATGATTTGTGAAATAAACTTTGCTTTTATGCAATGAGCCTTTTCGTACCTTCCTTGTTGTAAGCTACATGTCATACTTTCCGCACTTGCTGAGTACGTCATGTACTCACCCTTGCATTATCATACATCATCAGCAACAGGAGAGGAGTACTATGAAGACCAAATGGAGTATGAGGCGTATGATCTATCCTCAACCTTTCCTATGGAGTAGAGATGGAGCCGCTGCTGCTGCTTAGTTGATTCCGCAATAGTTTAGAAGACTTCCGCTGCTAGAATAAAGACTTCCGCTGCTGGAATAAGACTTCCACTGCTAAGATAAGACTTCCGCTGCTAGAATGAGTCTAAGACTCATGAGACATTCTAATAAACCCTGTTACTCGTGGTATTATTCTGAAATTCAGTTTGTGGATTATATGTGTATGTGTGATGAACATACTGGGCACACATACGCATCAGTCTAGGTTCCTCACAGAACCGGGGCAATACAGTTTGGTATCAGAGCCACGGTTGATCGTAAATCACACGCCTAGATAGGTCACAGATTGGTAGCTGAACCACGGTTGACCATAGGACGCAAGCCTAGTCGCAGATTCGTATTAGCAGCCATGCTGAACATAGGATGCAAGGCTAGGTAGAATGCATAGATTGGCATTAGAACCCCATTGACCATAGGACAAAGTCACAGATTGGTAGTCGCAGATTGGTCACAGATTGGTATCACCCCAATCCACATAGGACCCCCATTGGGTAAGCCTTGAATAGGAGTTGTGTGCTGAACTTTTGTGATGATTGTTGTGCTTGAGTGCTTAGTATGAGTTGTGGGACGTTTCAGCGTTGTCCATATCCACACATAGTAGAGAGATGTGAGATGCTTCGGCACATGTTCACATCCTCATATAGGATGATATATAGTCCATCCACCTTGATGCATATAATTAGGAGGGATCACTCTAAACTTCTAACTTCTATTCTATCCAACTCTCTGTCAAAGATGGTGAGAGGAAACGCCGGCCGTCAAGGGAGGAATGCCCATGGTAACCAAGAGGATGACCATGTTGAGGTTCCTGAGAATGACAACCTCGGAGCTGGTGCAAATAACCTGGAACGGTTGATGGCCATGCAGAACCAGCTTATGCAAACTATGATCCAAACTTTGGGTCAGCTGCAAGCCAAATAAAACAATAACCCCGTTCCTGCACCACCGCCACCACCACCACCACCGCAGGCTCACAACCGATTGGGAGAGTTCACAAGGACTCGGGCACCTACCTTCGCACAAGCTAATGACCCTATGGAGGCCGATGACTGGTTGAAGTCCATGGAGAAGAAGCTTGCCATAGTTCAGTGCAATGACGGAGAGAAGGTTCTCTTTGCATCGCACCAACTTATTGGAGCTGCCGCTGATTGGTGGGACGCTCAATGCAATGCTCATGTTGTAAAAGTCCCAAAACATGTAAATGGAAAACTTGAGCTATGAATAAAGTGGAGTTTAAATACAAGAAATGGGACTCGCAAAAACTTTTGTTTACTCATGAAAGTGTTGGCATGTGCAATAAAACTTTGAATTCAGCTTGAACTAAAAGGGTCACTTCAAAAAGAAGAAGGGCATTTCCAAAAGGGAAAATTCAAGCTGTTGTTTAAGAAGTTGTATTTGCAATGGCCAACTCATGAATCAGAGGGCATATTTGAATTATTCAGGTCCAAATTATGAGAAAGGCAAATTTTGAGAAAATTTGGAGGTGCTTTGATATGTATATCAAAGTTACTTGTAAATTTCATCTAAATTTGAATTCAAATTTGAAACTGAGGCAAAACTTGTCAAATTGCCAAATGACTTTTGAATTTGAGTTCCTCATGGCTGAATTTGCACTAGGCCAAAAATTGAAGATCTTTTGGGGCAGAGAGGAGCTGTGGGTCCCAATTGTCATTGAGAGGGGGGGGTAAAACTTACTGCCTAAGTTTCAGCTCTCTGTTTACCGGATCACACCCGAGCTACCGAGCGACCTCCATACGCCACCGAGGGCGAAGCTGCTGCCACCTCCTGGGTGCGGTCGAACCGCCTCAGCCCCGATATTACCCACGGACGGCTGCCCCACGTAGGAAAAACCGATCGCATCTTCCCTCTTCCGTGACTGCTCCCGTGGGCACCGTTCCTGCCGCCGCTACTGCATCTCCTCGGAGCAACGCCGCCCGGACGCCTCGGCAACATTCACGCCGAGCTGAGCTCATCCTCGGTGTCGCCCACGCTCCCTCGACGTGGACACAGCGAGGACAAGGTGCTAACCCACGAGAAACCCGACGCCAAGCTCATTTGTTCTCTCTACCGCGCCGGGTGAAGCCGCCGTAGCAAGAATCTGTCGCCCGGCCACCCCAGAGATTCTCCCCTCGAGTTGCAAAAGCAAAAAGGTTCGCTGATACCACTACTCGCTTCACCGCAACCCCGGCTGCCTGTCATGGACGGTGCTCGCTGGAATTTCGTTTTTGACGACATGCAATGATAACCGAGGGGAGAAACTCGGCAAATTTGTCTCACACGTCAAACCACTCCACACACCACGTATCATACACCTTCTATACCTCCGTGCGCGTTAATAGGATCAAGAACCACCGAGAACCATCGAGCAAAGCTGCTGTTCATCGAGATTTTTGATTTTAGACGGATTTTGACCTAGCCCGACGGTGAGGTCATACTTCCAGCGAGTTTCAGTGAGATCGGCGGTTGGGTCCATGTTCTCCTCGGTGCAGTGGTGCTGTACGAGCAAACGGCGACGTGTTTAGTGCGGTACAGCGCCCTAGCGACATCGCCGGAGATCCCACAGCCACTGTCGCCATCGCACCTAGGTTTCCGGCCGTCGTCGATCTGAGGAAAGCCCGGCAACGTGTCCTCGCATGAGGAAACATGGGGGCGGCGAGAACCAGCGAGTTCCGAGCACCGGAAACCCCTTCCGGCGAGAGCTCCGGCGAGCTCGGCGGCGCGGGAGCGCGGGCTGCTGGAGGAAGACGAAGACGGGGGCTAACCCACGTGTCAGTCTCTGTTGCGAGGGGGTTAGATCTTCTGTGGCCCCGGATCGAATTGTGGCAATGCGGAAAAGACTCTGTGGCCCGTGTGGCACGAGTTCCATCGGTCGACACGTGGCCCTCTGGCCCGCAGTCAGAGTTTGAACAATTCTCGGATTATTTTGAATTCCAAATTCAAACAAAATTTAGAACCTCATAACTTTTCCTAGGAAGCTCCAAATTTAGTGATTCAAACTGGGTTGGATTCAGGATCAAAAACTCTATCCAAATATCCAACCCAATTTGTATGAAAATGAATAGGAAATTCTGGAAAATTCTTTAAAACTTTTTAGCAAAAGAATTTTAGAGGAAGTTTGGTTCATCCAAAAATTTCCAAATTTTGCCAGAATATTCTATAAGCTATTAGTGAACTCCTGTAAAAGTTTCAGCTCATTTGGAGTTGATTTAGTTAGTGCAATTCTGATTTCAAGTTTCTGTATTCAAATGAGTACAGAAATATTTTCAGGGAATTTACAAAACATGGAAATTCAGTTCTGGGCATTCTTTAGCTCCAAAAATCTTATAAAAATTCATGCATGCTCCCTGAGCTATGTTTGAAATTTTAGTTCAGTTGAATTTGCATGAAAGTGCAAATTTATCCAGAATTAATTCCTTTTTGCCTCCATGCTTAGGGAATTGTTCTGGGTGATCTACTTAGTGAAATATTCTAAATTTTGGTCCAGATGACTTTCTTGTGACAAGGAACTCATATGAAAGTTGTCAGCTCCATTGGAGCTCTGGATCACCACTATCCTGTTCAACCTATTTAGATTAGTAGCACACAAGTGATGAAATGTAATTATCACTTGGTCATGTTGCTTCACCCAAACCAAACCACTAGCCCCAGTGTCATTTTAAATTCTTAAACAGAGTTCCAGTTTTAAACTTGTCTTTAGAACTTGTTAACAAAAGTTTTATAATTAAACATGTATGCATATTCATAACGTGTAGTGATTAAACGTGGGAAAGGAAAGGAGGAGTTAAGCTTGGATCAAGAAGCAAGAAGGCAGTGATTCAGCTTCAAGTCAGCAGCAACTAACTTCATAATCATCTGATGTTAGTCACCTGCAAAACCAAGGCAAGCTCCGGTTCGCATTTAAATTGTTTATAAAGTTTTTCATTTGTTCACTACTATGGGTCAAAGTTTGTATGTGCATTAGGTCAAGGTTGTTTTATACTCCACATGCATAACCAAAAATGAACCCTAAGGTCAAAAGTAGAAATGTTTCATCGCTGTAGAATAAGGCCGTGCTAAATAGGCTAGGACATCCGGTAGAAGACGAGTAGTTGGAATCTACTCGCGAGCTTTAGTTTAGGCTTACATAAGGGTGATGGGAAAAGAGGCAAACTAAAGTTTACATTTCTAAAGATGTGACCGGGCAGGAGGGTAGGCAGCGACAAGATGAGGTCTTGGTCGAGTAGCTCTGCCTGTGTTGGTTAAAGACCGAAGCGTGTGCGGCCCCGTTGAGCAAGTATTGAGTTGTGCACCGGATGCTTACTGATATATGGGAACCAGGAAACCGATGTACCAGGTTCACTGGATTGTAGAGGCATACCATATCGTCTCGTTAGACCTATGAGCCCGAGACGGCGCGACCGGTTCTACAGTCTAGTGTCCTGCTAAAGGTTGCCACATACGACATAATGAAGGACGCCAGATTTGGGTCTTCAGAGGCGGGCGTATGTGTCGAGTTATCCGGGTAGTGTTTGATTCAAATCACCGTCCCTCGCGGTTATTGAGTACCGCTTGCTCACTGCGCTGTGACATAGTAATCAAGTTGTGTGGAAATAGTTTGCAAAGTTTTAAATGCTGTTATGATAATTGGGAATTGCATGAAAACCATGTTTGAAGTAGAGATAGAGCAAACTAAAGTTAATTTTTACCTTGGGACAAGTAACATTGGAATGAAGCGTTTCTTGTTTGATTGTGGAGTTCCAATGTTGCTGGGCGCAAGGTCACTACTATTATGGCTAAAATTTGAAAGATAAGGATAAACTCGTAGGCGAGTCTTTTCACAAATGACAGGTTAAAGTCTTAAGTTACTTCCAGATAGAGTTTCATGCTTTAGGAGAGACGGTTAAGTCTTGCTGAGCCTCTGTGCTCGCTCTTGCTATATGAGTGGTTTTGCAGGTTAAGACGATGCTTATAAAGAAAGTTGTCCAGTGAGACTCGGGAACTTCCGAGTCAGGTAACACATGGAAGACCTAGCCGCTGCCATATCTTCGTGTTGCTAGCGAGAAGAGTCCGCGGGCTGGACCTCTTCTCGAGTGCTTCGTAGATACTCGACGTGAGCTGTTATAGACTTCTGCTGTAGCTATTTTATGTAAATTATTTACAAACAACAATTTGTAAGCTTCCGCTTTCGATTTATGTAATACAGTTTCCCTTAGGTGTGTGCTGTTGGGTGCCACATAACACGGCACCACCCAATGCGATTCCAGGGTGAGGTGTCCCGTCCCCGTAATCGGCATGGCGGGCCCCCTCAGCATGGTATCAAAGCCGCATTGGTAATAGCGCACGGAATAAGGATCGTATTACGACAAAAACTTAGGATACGGTGAGGAAACGGTATTAGGCCAACATAAGGACTATAGTAGTATAGTTACTTAAAGTGGCAGCACTATTATATTTGTTATAATTCTGAATTTTGATTATGTAACGATGCACCTACGCTCAGGTAAGCATGGTAAGGAACGCCACCGAAAGCGGTTCAATTTCGGTTAGCTCCCCTGACGAGGAAAGTGGTTCAGAGCTAGATCTCACAGCTTGGTGTGAGATGTTAATATGAAACTCTTGGACTCTTCATGTTCCTGAGTTCATATGAAACGCTGATCCCTATCGTGCATTAGGCAAGTAACTGGAGAGCCCATCGTGTTGTCAGTAACGCGATAGTGTGTTCGTCTGGAAATAGCCCAGGGGGACATACGCAGCGCTTGCCATCGGCGTGCCCTGCAGGGCAGTAGGTGGTATCCGTTGGGTTGATAACATTTCCCAACCGTGACGATCCGTTCATGATATACTCGGGTTCCCCGTCGTGTGGTGTAAAAACACGATCACGTACCTTGAGACGTGGCTTAACTCAAGGACGGCCGTATGACAATGATACGGGCGTTTGTATTTACTTTTAAATATGGAACTGCCTGAAATGGAAACAACCTTTGAGTGCACCACTATTGTGTGTTCTTATGCAGGTACTAACCACGTACGTATCCCGTGTAGAACACGTGTGCGAGAGACCGTCTTAGTGCCACTGATAAAATGGATATGACGGTATAATCCGGTTTAGGATTTTCTATGGTGAGGCTACGTAGTACCGACATGCTTCTTACAGTGCATCGACACCGTACTGAACTTAATAATCTCTTCCCTATGAAGAAATGATTCATGAACTAACTTTCAACTAAAAATGGAAGTTTGAAACAAATATTAGTTACTGAACTCTTATTTTGAGCTAAGATTCAAATGAGAGCATGCCTAGGTTTCAAAGATTTCAAAAACAGAGTGCTCTGTTTCTGGCAGGAATTCTTGCTGGACTTTAACAAAGCATAACTCTGAGTAGCCTTCACCAATTAAGGTATATGATACAGTTACGGAGAGATTTTCAAGTGCTCTACAACTTCTTTGTAGACCTCCAGAGCAAAATCACACGTTAAGTTGGTGAAAAGTCCAGTTGAAAGCAAACTATTCAGAACCAGGACAGTAGCAAAAACCTCTCTGGACCTTTGTGTTTTTAAGCCATAACTTCCTGTAGAAAAATCCTTAAGGATCCTATGAGTACTCGTTGGAAAGATACTGAAGTTTACTAAAACTTTAGTATTGAACTCAAGTCAAGAATCTGTAGATAACGTGAGAAAATTTTGGATTTTGTGTGAACTGGTCAGGGTAGTCCCCTTGATTAGTTTAGCGTACTTAAGATTTGTTTAAACATGAATGTGGTTATGATTTCATAAAGTTCATGACATGTTCATGTTTTACTTATCTTTACTTACTACTTAAATAGAATTTTGATTGACCCAAAATTTTATTTTGTGCAGTATGGTACGCGCACACTCTCAAATGGAGATTGGAGGTTCAAGTCGAGGTGGGAATGACTCGACTTCATCACAAGAGCCATCGCCAACCGGATTGGCTGAAATTATGGCAAGGATGAATGAAACTCTCCAAACTCTAGTTCAGCAAGGCATAAATTGAGAAGCTCAACATCACATGCCAATCCCGAGCACTTATCTGGATTTCTTGGTGACACAACCGCCGGTATTCTCTGAGGCGGCTGACCATTGTGAAGCAAATCACTGGTTACGTGTCATTGAGTCCAAGTTTGGGTTGATCTAATGTGATGAATTCTCGAAGGCTCTATATGCCGCTCAGCAGCTTCACGGCTTTGCTGGAGCATGGTGGGCAGAATACCTTGCTGTCCATCCAGCAGCACATCGTGTCACATGGGCGGAGTTCCAGGATGAATTTCGTGCTCGTTTCATTCCAGCGGGCATAATGCAAGAGCACTGGTGGGCGCAGCTCTCCGCTGTGGGGCGCTCGAGCAACTGAGCTCAGTAGCTGCGGCGTGATTGGGAGGAACGGCGGTGGCGTTCTGGGCGAAAGAAACGGCTGAGGCGCGAGTTATGGCTGGGGGAGAAGTGAAACAGCTCCGGCGCACCCCTTGCCGTGATCCAACCGAGCCACCGAGGAAGCAGGAGGTGGCGCCGGCTCTCCCTCGGGCGCGGGTTCAACCGGGAGCTGGCGCGCTCCCGCTGTTCGACCGCCGTCGGCTGAGGCGGTAACCCCAGTGAGTGGCTGACAATTGGGCCCCACCTCCCTCTTTTGTTTAGTCAAACTTTTATGATATTTTTCCATCCAGCAACACAACATTAAAGGCTTTACTTCATCCCAAAGTTAAGTTCGAATTTGCAGAATTCAAATGGTTTGAATTCTGGTGTAGAATTTGAATGGGGTTTGATCATTTGAATTTGAAAAGGAGTTTGAATTCTCCACTTTGTATTGCCGCAAAAATATAGCAAACCAGCTCCAAAGTTTCCAATTTTTGGCATGGCTGCTTATTAAAAGGTGGAGAACACATTTGTGAAACCCTATTTTCAAATTGAGGGAATTGGAATTTGAAACTGAATTTGAAATTCAGATTAGAGGGATTCTCCTTTTAATCCCAAACAAATATGGAAACTCCTCCAAATGAGCTGAATTTTGGAAGGTTGAATATTTGGAATATGAAGATCCAAGCTGTGCATTTAGATCTCCATGTTTGGAAGCTTTGGGAAGTCTAAACCCTCACTTTGAACTTACACTATTATAATTCAAAGTTTTAATTCCCCTCATTTTTCATAAGTGTATATGAGCTGAATTTTCTTGCTACCACTTTTGGGGATTTTACATCCCTCCCCCCTTAAAAAGAATCTCGTCCCGAGATTCCAAAGGAAAATCAAAGTGGGGAAAACTTTACCGGGTATATGATGATAGCAAGTCCGAATAATACGTTCGTAGATTATCCTCGCTTTCCCATGTCGCCTCATCAGCGGTATGGTTACTCCACAAGACCTTGTAGAACCATAAGGTCCGGTTTCTTGTGGTACAAGTCTTTTCATCGATGATCCGGATGGGATACTCCGTGTACGTGAGGTCCGGTTGAAGAACTTCTATGTCTTCTGTGCGGATTTCAGCCGAGGGTTTGAGGCACTTCCTCAGCTGAGAGATGTGGAAGCTGTTGTGAATGCCTGCGAGCGACGCCGGTAAATCCAAGCGATAGGCCACGGGTCCGCATCTTTCAATGACGACGAATGGACCAATGAACCGCGGTGCAAGTTTACCCTTCACTCCGAAACGGTGAACTCCCTTCATCGGAGACACACGGACATAAACATGGTCCCCGATGTCGAAGTGGAGAGGGTGGCGTCTTTTATCCGCATAGCTCTTCTGACGAGATTGAGCAGCCTTGAGATTGGCTTGTATTACTCGCACTCGTTCTTCAGCTTCATTCACAAGTTCAATGCCGTAGATGACTCGCTCGCCGGACTCGCACCAGTTAAGAGGTGTGCGACATTTCCGGCCGTAGAGGGCTTAATACGGCGCCATCTTGATGCTAGCTTGATAGCCATTGTTGTAAGAAAACTCCGCCAACGGCAAATGATCGTCCCAATTCTTGCCGTGGTGGATGGCACAAGCGCGTAGCATGTCTTCAAGCACTTGATTCACCCGTTCAGTTTGACCATCTGTCTGCGGGTGATATGCGGAGCTTCGGATCAGTTTGGTCCTCAATGATGCGTGCAGCTGTTCCCAAAACCGAGAGACGAACAGCGCACCGCGATCTGAAATAATGGAGCGGGGAACACCGTGCAAACACAAGATCCTTGCAATGTACAGCTCCGCATATTGCTTGGCCACGTACTTCGTATGTACGGGGATAAAATGAGCCGACTTGGTTAGTCGATCGACTATCACCCAAATCGAGTCATGCTTGTGAGACGTGAGAGGTAACCCGACTATGAAGTCCATGCTAATATCCTCCCACTTCCACGCCGGAATGTTCAATGGTTGCAGCTGTCCGGCTTTACGCATATGGTCGGCTTTCACACGCCGACACGTATCACATTCAGATACGTACTTTGCGATTTCTCTTTTCATCTGTGTCCACCAAAACCTGGTTTTCAGATCCTGGTACATCTTGTTGCTGCCCGGATGAATAGAATACTTGGACAAATGAGCTTCGTCCAAGATTTCTTCCGAAGCTTCATGTCACGGGGTACCACTATACGGTCTTTAAACCATAGAGTGTCGTGTTCATCTCTTCGGAAGCACTTCATTTCGCCATTCTTCATCCTTCTCCGAATGTGCCACATTCCCACGTCTTTCTTCTGCGCTTCCATAATCTCCTCTCGTATTGTAGGGACGAGAGCAAGATTATATAGTGCCCCATATGGAACCAAGTATAGACTCGGCTCCTCCTCTTCAGGTGGGGTGATGGACAGATTGTTGACATGAGATTTGCAGCTTAAGGCGTCGGCAACCACGTTTGCCTTCCCGGGATGGTAGTGAATCTTGATCTCATAGTGTTTGATCGGTTCTAGCCATCTCCGTTGCCGCATATTTAACTCCTTTTGAGTGAATATATATTTCAGACTTTTGTGGTCGGTGTAGAGGTGCACTATGTTCCAAGCAAATAGTGCCTCCACATTTTTAAAGCCAACACCACAGCAGCGAGCTCAAGGTCATGAGTCAGATAATGCTGCTTGTGGTTACGAAGTTGACGTGAGCCATAGGCGACCACTCTTCCTCCTTGCATCAATACACAGCCAAGCCCGATGCCGGACGCATCACAATATACGTCGAAGGGCTTGGTTGTATCCGGTTCAGCTAACACCGGGGCTGTTGTAAGATGCTTCACTAATGCCTGGAAAGCTTCTTCACAAGCTGAGCTCCAAACATATTTGATCCCCTTCTTCAACAGTTCAGTCATCGGCTTAGCAAGCTTGGAGAAATTTGGTATGAATCTCCGATAATATCCTGCTAACCCCGAGGAAACTTCTTACTTCATGGACTGATGTGGGGGACTTCAATTTCAGCACTTGTTCGATCTTGCTTGGATCAACTGCAATGCCTTCTGCAGAAATAATGTGACCAAGGAACGGCACTTGGCTGATCCAAAACTGCACTTGCTGAACTTGGCATAAAGCTTATGGTCTCACAATCGTTGAAGTACGATATGCAAGTGTTTGGCGTGTTCTTCTTCAGTCTTGGAGTAAACCAAGATATCGTCTATGAACACCACCACAAACTTGTCCAACTCCGGCATGAACACTGAGTTCATGAGATACATGAAGTGTGCCGGGGCGTTGGTGAGACCAAAGGACATGACAAGGTATTCATACAACCCATATCTCGTCGAGAAGGCCGTCTTTGGGATATCCTCCGCTCGGATCTTGATTTAATGATATCTGGAGCGAAGATCCATCTTGGAAAATACACTCGCACCCACAAGTTGATCGAATAAGATATCGATGAGGGGCAGTGGATATTTATTCTTGATGATGACGGCGTTGAGAGGTCGGTAGTCCACACACAACCTCAAGGTTTCATCCTTCTTCTTCACAAACAGCGCCGAGCATCCCCATGGTGAGGAACTCGGTCGAATGAAACCCTTCTTCATTAGATCGTTGAGCTGCTCCTTCAGTTAAGCCAGTTCATTCGGAGCAATCTTGTACGGTCTCCGTGATATCGTCGTCGTCCCAGGTACAAGTTCAATCTTGAACTTGACATCCCTTTTGGGTGGCATGCCCGGAAGATCATCCGGAAAGACTTCCGGGTATTCACGGACCACACGAATATCCTCAAGTTTTTGTGGCTTCCATGTTATATGTGGCTGGAGCTTCTTGAACCGAATGGTCAAGAATAAGAACATGTGGTTCGTGGAGTGGAGAGTTTAAACGAACCACACGTGGAATGATGTCAAGAATAGCACCATGGCGATGTAGCCATGACATCCCTAAAATGACATCAAGTTTTTGACTCTCTAATATGAGTAGAGACATCGGATATAGATTTCCACCCAACTGTAATGGTGCTCTATAGACCATTCTATCAGCTGTTATTTTCCCACCCGGAGAACATATCAAATATGAATTATTTGTGGGAATGATAGGCAGTTGATATTTAATAACATAAGACTGACTTATGAAATTATGGGTGGCACTGGAGTCAAAAAGTATGACTACGGGATTATCTAAGTAGGAGAACGTACCCGCGAGGACGGGTTCGCCTTCCAGCACGTCTTCGATAGCTAAGTGGTGGACGTTGCTGGGTTTTGGTGCAGGTTTCTTGGGCTGATTAGCACCCTGATATGGTGCTGCACCCCTGCCCTGTCGCGGTTCGGGGCAGTCTCTTGAAATGTGCCCGACACGGCCACACGTGTAGCACGTGTAAGGTGTCGGGGTCCCGCCGACTTGAGGACTGAATCTCGGTGCACGCTGTTGAAACTGAGGCACACGCGGGACCATCCTTTGCTGCTGCTGTTGCTGCGGTGGATACGTCGGTCGAAAGCCCGGCGCATTATATTGCCGCCCGCGAAACTGAGGCGGTTGTGCTGGTGGCTGCCACCTCTGACCGGATGGTGAGCGATACACCACGCGGTATTTCTGTGGCGTTCCACCACTGCTGCTCGTCAGCGTGCTGCGTTTCCTCTTGTCAGAACCGCGCTCACGCTGAGCATTCTCTTGTAGAATCGTGGCATTAACTAGATCGTTGAATGTGCCGCGATTGCTCTGGGGGAGATGGACCTTTATCTTTGAATTCAGGCCCCGGAAGAATGCATTGCGCTTGTTGTCTTCCGTACCCACAAATCCTGGCGCATACTGCGCCAGCCGGTTGAATAACCTGGAGTACTCATGAGCACTCCTCTCGCCTTGTCGTAGCGCCAGGAACTCCTGGAGCTTCATTTCCATCACACCGGGAGGTATGTGATAGGCGCGGAATGCCTCCCGGAACTCCGTCCATGTGACGGCATGGCCAGCCGGTAACGAGGCGGTGTAGTTTGCCCACCAGGTACCGGCTTCTCCCTGAAGCTGTTGCGTTGCATACAGCGCCTTCTGGTGTTCGGTGCATCGTAGCAGCCCGAACTTCGCCTCCAGAGTGCGGATAAAGCTGTCCGCCTCCAAAGGTTCTTCGGCCTCCGTGAAGACCGGCGGATGGGTCGCCATGAATTCGGAATATGAACTTGGTTGGGGCTGGTGTTGCCCATTGTCTTGGCGTCCTCCCTGATGGGATGCATTTTGCTGAACTAGCATCCGCAGCAACTCGGTTTGCTCGTCGCGCGAGCCGAGCACTGCGGCGAGAAACTCCGCCAGGTTTCTTGGAAGTTCTGGCGGTGGAGGAGGTGGTTGCTGCTGCGTCGTGGTCTGCTCCGGAGGTGGAGACTCATCCCCACGAACCTGACTCGGACCTCCCTCCTCTTGCGTTGAGCGTGTCCACACCATTCTACATTCATACCATTCAAACGATCAGCACATGTTGGTTTATTTCATCCAGTCTATACAATAGTAGTGCGAGAATGGGATGCACAGTATGCATAACAGTCACACTTATGGATAAAGTATAAACTTTATACAACATATACATCCCTGGACCGTGTCACACAATCGAGTTCCAAAGTATTGAACTTTATGAGTTAAAAGTTCATTTCGACCATCGGGGTCACCACGGGATGTTAAGTGTGTTAGCATGCGTAATTCCTCGCTATTGTACTGGACCCAAACATGTACTAGCTCGAAGTAATGTGTCAAATGGATAAACCCTTTGACTCCAATTCGCTGTTTTACAACAGCCACTGGACGTCAAATGGTGAAACTAAGTGTTTTGGTTGAAATACAGAAAATTCCAGAGAGCATTTGGTCTGCCCTGTTTCTGGACAGTACCAACTCATCTGAGATTTTCATCCCTTTGGAGGGATATTTTTGTCACACCCGGTTTTTCCGAAGAATAACCAAGTGAATATCACATGTATGCCAGGATCATTTTCTCATACATGTGATGACAAATAGTGAAGCATCATTTATTACAAGCCAGGTGTCGAATATAAATAAGTCTTACATAGCATATGTCTTGATGGACAATAAAAAGTTCATAAAATAGCAGCGGAATAATTATTCTCGTGGGCTCCGTCACAGGCGTTGCCCGGGGGACTCCATGAACCTAGAAACCTTCTTCGGGTCCGAAGTCTTGATCATTAAACACCACATCATTCTCTTGACCTGAGCAGCAATATAAACCAACAAATATGCAAGTATGAGTACCGATGGTACTCCGCAAGTGTGGGAAAGTTATGTCATGCATGGCTAGAACAAGGAGAGGTTGAGCTCATGGTTAAAGCACTACGCAATTAATACCTATCACCTTAGCTTATTAAGCACCTACATTACTACATAGGTGAAAAGGTACCAAACTCCCAACCCATCATCATAATCAAATAACCCTAACATCATTTCCAGTGTCAACTTCCAAAGCCATCCATCCTCTAATCATGAATAAGTCCAAGCCGCTCTTGACCGTGAGCACGGCTATCATGACAGTTTTGACTCTGCAGAGTTTGCACCACTGTACCCACATGTAGTGATTTCATCCCCCGTTGCCGGGTGGACTAAAAGAACCTCCATTATGCCAGTGGCCACGAAGCACATTCACACTTCCCACGTGTGTAGCCAGGAGATCACTACGAAGCCTTTACAAAGGGATTCCCGACGAGCGTGGGCCCACTGAGGTTTCACCCCTAACAGCATACAAGAGGCTCCAACCCCGCTGCAGTGGCCCCCTCTTGAGCCTTGCGGTTCATATGGTAGTCCAGCTGACACCTATTCCCCGCACCATCCAACACACCCATACTACGCCGGGGATACACCTAATTAATTGTCCAAGCTGCCCCATCTCAGCATGTGGTTGGCACGGTAAAGCCAGGTTACATGCTCTATGAACCGGTCCTTAGGATCCAGGCAAGTACTAAACAGAAACCCGAGTCTCATGCACCCAGCACCAACCAAATCATTCAACTTGCCTTGATCCCTACCTCTACATAACTCATAACATCTCATTCAAGAGTATGGTAAATAAACTGATGATATCATATCCCAATTATCCCATTCTAAGCATGGCTAAGCATAAGCATGTAAATGAATGATATGATAAAATAAATCCCAATCCCAAGCTACAAGGAAACAATATAATGCAATTCTAGGGAAACTTCCTAGCATGGGTTTCATATTTCAATTGACAATGCAAATAATTCTATCTACATATCCTAGCATAGGATCAAAGTGGTCAAGGACACTTGCCTTCTTCCTGCTGCTCTGGGAATGGAAAGTCTTGTTCTTGGAAGGGAAAAACTTGCTCTGGAGCAGGTTCTACTCATACCATCACACATAGCAAAGAAAACAACAATCCATAAGACATAATTCACACTTCCACTTCATACAAACTACACATTCACATTTATGAAAACCATTCACATTTCTATGTGTTGTAGTTACTCTATGTGTGTTGATTTTGGGCTTACATGCACTTTTAAACATGTGCATTTGATTTCTACTTTTGTATTCATATTTATGTTTGCATACTATATATGAATTTCCAATTTAAATAAATTCCTTATATTCAATTGATACACATTTTAGCTACCAAGTATGCATGGAAGGTATTTTCCTACTCCAAATGTGTTTTCAGACCATCTACCAAATCCTAAACTGAAATCTTTGGATTTTGGAGATTTCATTTATCATTTTTCTAGTTATGTATACCTATTTTCCTATATTTTAAGATTTACTTTCTATACCTAGTTGTGAACTTTATTATGAAAATAATAAGACACATCATCTAAACAGAATAGCTTCTGACCTAAAATATTTAATAATATATTTTTGAACTTCTCCTCTGATGTGAACTATTTTACATTTATTTTACCAATTTTCAGAATTATTTCCTAGCCTAAAAATGTGTTTCTATATCTAATAAACATGAACACACCCAAACAGATTTCATTTCAGCCTAAAATTTATTTTTAGCTCATTCTAAAGCTTCCCAATTGTTAGTAGAGTTTAAGCTTGAATTTACAATGTGTGTGCCTCACCCTTTTTAAATTTAAATCTTAATTACATAGTCAAATTCCTAAATTTAATATTATATAAGATTAAAAATGCAAACTTACCCCATCAAAGGGTCTATTATATTATTTTATAAATTTCCAGGGGTCTAACTACACATAACAGAGGGTTATTGCTAATTTTTATTTAATCCAGGGGGCTAAAACTGATTTTTAATTGAATTTACATGAATTTCTGAAGTTCCAGGGGCTAGATCAGAAGTTTCTGGGGATATCTCGTATTTTCCGAGAACCCTAGGGGGTAGCGCGTAAGAATCCCGGTCCTTATAACGCGGGGCTGATGTGGACAGTCCGATTTAAAATAGACGGCTGAGATTATAACGCCGAACCGGTACGCGAGGATTTAAATTATACCGTGCGATTTAAAATAGACGGCGCACAAGCGGCCACGTCGCTCTGATCGAGCGCGGGTGGCGCTGCCCGGCGGCGCGCGGCGGTGGAAGGCGGCGATCTCGCCGGAGAGCTTCGGATCTTCGTCAATTCTTCCTAAAACTGGGATTTCATAGCTTAGATCGGTGGAGGGGAGGTCGGGGATCTCACCTCGGGGGTTTTCTTGAGCTCGGAGGTCCTGGAAAGCGGTCGGCGACGAGGTCCGAGGTGAATTCATGGCGAGGCTCGTCAGCGCTGTGTTTGAAGCGCAAACCACCGAGTTTTCTGCACCTGCGTGATTCCCCGGAGGCGGTGGATCAAGATCACCGCGTTAGATCAGAAATCCCGAGCGAAGATCGAGCGAAATTGGCCGGAGAAACTCGGGTTCTCACCGGAAGGAAAAACGGCTGATCGTGGGTGAAAATCAGGAAGATGCCGATGTTTATATAGCCGGGGAAGGGCGGCGTTCGGTTGTGATCGAGTTTGCGTAGTCCAGAACCGAAATTCGACTGGGGTACGCGAGTATCCGGGGCGGTTTTGATTCGGAGGAGAGAAGAGTCCCGGCCGGCCGAGCGCGGGCGCGAGGAGGAAGAAGGATGGCGGGCCCCACACGTCAGCGAGAAAGGGAACGGGGCGCGCGGCTGCGGGCTGGCGGGGAGTGGGGTGGGCCGGCTGGTGGGTTTCGGCCCACTGGCCGGTTTTTTTCTAGTTTTCTTTTTCTTTTTCCATTTCTTTTCTGGTTTGAATTTGAATTTGAATTCCAACTAAATTTGAATTTCTGAAGCCCATGCAATACGTCCAAAAAATTTTAAATTCCCCTCTTAACAGGATTTTGGGGTGTTACAGCTCTACCCCCCTTAAAAGAAATCTCGTCCTCGAGATTGGTGGTTCTAAGAAAACAATTCCGGAAACTGTGCCTTAAGTTCGTCTTCTCGCTCCCATGTGGCCTCCTCTTCAGAGTGATGCTTCCACTGCACCTTGCACATCCAGATTCTTTTATTTCTTGTGAGGCGTTCCATTGTCTCCAAAATCTTGGATGGTTGCTCAGCATAAGACAAATCCTCAGCTACGTCAACCTCGTTCATGGGTAACACCTCTTCAGGTGTTCTCAGACATTTCTTGAGCTGGGACACATGGAATACGTCATGCACATCCGATAGACGAGCCGGTAATTCTAGTTGATACGCCACTTCGCCTTTCCTCTCCAGAACTTGAAAGGGTCCGATGTATCGAGGTGATAATTTCCCTTTCACCTTGAACCGGCAAAGTCCTTGGATAGGGGACACCTTGAGATAGACATAGTCTTCCACGTTGAAAACGAGCTCTCTTCTCCGAACATCGGCATAGCTCTTTTATCGTGTCTGTGCAACCCTCAAGTTGTTGCGAATTTCCCTCACTTTCGCCTCGGCTTCTTGTAGTACTTCGGGACCAAACATTTTACTTTCCCCTGTTTGGTTCCAAAATAGGGGAGTTCTGCACTTCCTCCCATACAAAGCTTCAAACGGCGACCACTTCATACTAGCCTGATAGCTGTTGTTATAGGAGAACTCCGCATACGGTAAGTTCTTGTCCCAACTCCGATTGTTTTTGAGTGCACACGCTCTCAGCATATCCTCAAGAATCTGATTGGTTCTTTCCGACTGCCCGTCAGTTTGGGGATGATAGGCAGAGCTAAAATCCAGATGGGTTCCCATGGTTTCATGCAACTTTTGCCAGAACCTTGAGGTGAACTGTGTCCCTCGATCCGACACTATCTTCTTGGGCACTCCATGGTAACACGCAATCCTTGATATGTACAACTCCGCCAATTTGGATCCGCTGTAGCTTTCTTTCACGGGGATGAAATGAGCTACCTTGGTTAGCCTGTCGACGATGACGCATATCGAATCATATCCTGATTGGGTCCAAGGCAGTCCCACTATGAAATCCATACCGATTTCTTCCCATTTCCATTCAGTCACTTTGAGTGGTTGCAATAATCCCGCGGGTCGTTGATGTTCTGCTTTCACCAACTGACATGTGTCACATAGGGCAACATGTTCTGCGACATCTCGCTTCATGCCATACCACCAATACCTGCTCTTGAGGTCCTGGTACATCTTCGTACTCCCAGGATGAATGGAATAGTCGGAATCGTGAGCCTCCTTCAAAATCAATTCACGGATCTCCTTCGCTTCAGGCACACAGATTCTTTTCCCGTGCCACACCGTACCTTGTTCATCCTCTCTGAAACCAGGGGCTCTATTATCCTTGATGAGTTGTCAGATTTCTTGTATCTTCTCATCATTCTTTTGACCATCGCGTATGTCTTGCTCTAATGTGGAGTCCACTTCCATGGCGATGGCTGCACCACTATTCACCAGGCATAGATTGAGCCTTATAACCTCATCCTTCAATTCGGCAGGCATGTCCTTCAAGCTCAACTTATTGACCTGCACTTTCCGACTTAAAGCATCTGCCACGACATTTGCTTTTCCAGGATGATAGTTGATGCACACATCAAAGTCATTGATTAGCTCTAACCATCTCCTTTGTCTGAGGTTGAGATCTGGCTGGGTGAAAATGTACTTTAAACTCTTATGATCCGTATATATCTCTGTCCTCTTCCCCATCAAGTAGTGCCGCCAAATTTTCAACGCTTGTACCACTGCGGCTAGTTCTAGGTCATGTGTAGGATAGTTCTTCTCGTGCTTCCGGAGCTGCCGGGATGCATAAGCCACGACATGCCCTTCTTGCATGAGAACACATCCCAACCCGTTTCCAGAGGCATCACAGTACACCGAAAAGTTCTTCTGCATATCTGGCATAACTAGCACTGGGGCTGTTGTCAATCTTTTCTTTAACTCCTGAAAACTCGTCTCGCACTGTAGCGTCCATGTGAATGTGATTCCCTTCTCCAACAGTTTGGTAAGGGGTCTCGAGACCTTGGAGAATCCCTCAATAAACTGTCGAAAGTATCCAGCCAATCCCAAGAAGCTTCGAACGTCCCCGACATTCTCAGGGGTCTTCCACTTCTGTATATCCTCGATCTTGGCGGGATCTATGGAGATTCCTCCCTCCGAGATTATATGTCCTAATAAGGGAACTCTCTTCAGCCAAAACTCACACTTGCTCAACTTGGCATATAGTTGGTGTTCTCTCAGCTTCTGCAACACCAACCTTAGATGTTTCTCATGTTCCTCTTCATCTTTGGAGAAGACAAGAATGTCATCAATGAAAACCACCACAAATTTGTCCATATATTCCATGAATACCTTGTTCATGAGATACATGAAGTATGCCGGGGCATTAGTTATCCCGAAAGGCATGACGGTGTATTTATACAGTCCGTATCGAGATACGAAAGCTGTCTTGGGAATATCAGTTTGCCTTATCTTATGTTGTTGGTATCCCGACCTGAGATCAATTTTTCAGAACATACAAGCTCCCCTCAACTGATCAAACAAGTCTTCAATGCGGGGTAATGGGTACTTGTTCTTGATGGTTACTTCATTCAATGCACGGTAGTCTATGCATAACCTTTGGGTTCCGTCCTTCTTGGGCACAAATATCACTGGAGCTCCCCATGGTGAGGAACTAGGACGAATATACCCCTTCTCCATCAATTCTCTCAAATGATCCTTGAGTTCTCCCAGCTGCTTGGAGTCCATCCGATAAGGTCTCTTGTATATCGGGGCTGTTCCAGGCACTAGCTCAATTGCGAATTCCACTTCACGATCAGGAGGCATTCCTGGCAACTCCTACGGAAAAACATCTGGATATTCCCTGATGATCCTGATCTCCTCCACATTCACCTCAACTTGATTTAATTTAATGTCCCTCCTAGGCTCTTGTATTGTTATGAACTTTACTCTAGTGCCACTAGGGTGAGTTAGTTCCACCGTTCTGGTCAAACAATGGATGATCCCCTTATGTTTGGTCAACCAATCCATACCCAAGATAATATCTATCCCTTGTGAATCTATCACTATGAGGTTAGCAGTAAATACTACCCCATTAATGTCTAGGTTCAACTTGGGACACACTTGTCTTGTCCTTATTTCTCCACCTGGAGAGTTTACTGCTAGCATATGGTTCATTTGTGTTGTTGCTAGATCATGCTTCTTAACAAACCCTTGAGCAATGAATGAGTGGGTAGCACCAGAATCAAACAACAGGGTTGCAATCTGTAAATTGGCAGGAAACTTACCAACTACCACGTCAGGTCCCTCTTGCGCTTCCTCCATGGTCATGTGGTTCACCCGTCCTCGCATCACATTCTGCTGTTGCGGCTGCATGGGCTTCTTCTTTGGGCACTTATGGGCGTAGTGTCCCACTTCACCACAGTTAAAGCATTGCACCCCAACCTTAGGTGCCTGGCCTTTGTTGTCTTGGGGTTGGTTTGGGGGTCCTTGTACTGCGGGTCGAGGTGGATATACGGGGCGAGGCTTCTGTACAAACTGACGTTGCGGCAGTGTTGGTGCTGACGGGGGCCTGAAATTCGGGGTGTACCCTCTCGGTGCGGAGTAGGGTACCGCAGCACGGCTCGTCTGCCCTGCGGTTTGCTGCATCAGACGTGGGCGGGTGTTGCTGCCCGAGGCTTGGTGTGACCATCCCGCCTTCCTCTTGTTTTCATTTTCCAAGGCCTTCAGCTTCCTTTCTACAACAAATGCTCTGTCCACCATCTTTTGGAAGCTTTCATACTTGTTGGAGGACATTGCACACTGCATTTCTGCGGTAAGTCCTTCCACGAAACAATCCTGTTTCTGCTCATCAGTCTCTATGTCCCGTGGGGCATAACGGGGTAGTTGAGTGAATTTAGTGAGGTATTCCCTCACAGTCATGTTTCCTTGCTGCAATCCCAAGAACTCCTTCCTCTTGTTTTTGAGTTCACCCCTTGGTATGTAATGGTTGCGGAAGCTACGCTTGAACTCTTCCCAAGTGATGTTCTCAGGGTCATGATGGGCTGCCACGTAAGCGGTCCACCAATCAGCAGCAGGTCCATGCAATTGGTGAGAGGCAAACA